>CM055127.1:319858945-322258945 GCA_029206835.1 Rana muscosa
ATGAGACGACGGATGGTGTCCTGGGGTATTTCCTGCCAGATCTGGACCAGAGCATCACTGAGCTCCTGAACAGACTGAGGTGCAACCTGGCGGCACCGGATGGACCGAAACATAATGTCCCAGAGGTGTTCTTTTGGATTTAGGTCAGGTGAGCGTGGGGGGCATTCAATGGTATCAATTTCTTCCTCCAGGAACTGGCTGCATGCTCTCGCCACATGAGGTCCGGCATTGTCGTGCACCAGGAGGAACCCAGGACCCACTGCACCAGCATAGGGTCTGACAATGGGTCCAAGGGTTTCATCCCGATACCTAATGGCATTCAGGGTGCCATTGTGTAGCCTGTAGATGTCTGTGCGTCCCTCCATGGATATGCCTCCCCAGACCATCACTGACCCACCACCAAACCGGTCATGCTGAACGATGTTACAGGCAGCATAAAGTTCTCTGCGGCTTCTCCAGACCCTTTCACGTCTGTCACATATGCTCAGGGTGAACCTGCTCTCACCTGTGAAAAGCATGGGGCATCAGTGGCAGACCTGTCAATACTGGTGTTCAATGGGAAATGCCAATCGAACTCCACAGTGTCCGGCAGTGAGCACAGAGCCCACTAGAGGACGTCGGGCCCTCAGGCTACCCTCATGAACTCTGTTTGATTGTTTGGTCAGAGACATTCACACCAGTGGCCTGCTGGAGGTCATTTTGTAGGGCTCTGGCAGTGCTCATCCTGTTCCTCCTTGCACAAAGGAGCAGATACTGGTCCTGCTGATGGGTTAAAGACCTTCTACGGCCCTGTTCAGCTCTCCTAGAGTGACTGCCTGTCTTCTGGAATCTCCTCCATGCTCCTGAGACTGTGCTGGGGGACACAGCAAACCTTCTGGCAATGACACGTATTGATGTGCCATCCTGGAGGAGTTGGACTGCCTGTGCAACCTTTATAGGGTCCAAGTATCGCCTTGTGCTACCAGTAGTGACACTGACCCTAGCCAAATGCAAAACTAGTGAAAAACAGTCAGAAAAGATGAATAGGGAAAAAAAATGTCAGACACCTAAACCTGAAAAAACATTCCTGTTTTGGAGATCGTCTCATTGTTGCCCATCTGGTGCACCTGTTAATTTCAATTAACAGCAAAGCAGCTGAAACTGATTAACAACCCCCTCTGTATACACCCCTCCCCCTCTGCTACTTAACTGACCAGATCAATATTATACAGGAGTTCTGATTCAAAAGTGTTCCTTTAATTTTTTTGAGCAGTATCTATATATATATACACACACACACACACACACACACACACACACACACACACACACACACACACACACACACACACACATATATATATATATATATATATATATATATATATATATATATATATATATATATATATATACACACACACACATACATATATATATATATACACACTAGGGCTGCAACTAACGCTTATTTTCATAATCGATTCGTTGGACGATTATTGTTTCGATTAATCGGTTAATAACCTTAAAAAAAAAAAAAAAAAAGGTAATTTTGCGACGATTTGCATTTTTACATTTTGTTTAGGCCAATTTGTTGTGTGGCAGATTAAAAAAAACACAAATTGCTGCAAAAACGCATTATTACATGCCTTTCTGCAGCCTCTCTATTGAAGTATATTGAACCAAAAAAATAACAAAATGGCACAGTTTTGCGTTAAAAAAAAGTCCTTGCCCTTTCCAAATACGCAGCAGCTGAAAAAATCATGGATGTGAACGTGTCCCGTAGGAAACCATGTAAATAAACTGTAGTGTGTTTCTGCAAAAAGCACCAAAAAACAGAGGTGTGACCGAGGCTTGAGATGTTTAGTAACATAATGGGGTTAAAAAAACTAAAATTAGTACAAAAAAAAATAATCGCTACTGTAGGGTTAATTTTTTACTGTGGGACAGTGAAAGTAATATTTACAGTAGCGATTTGCTCTTTTTGTACTAGAAAGGGCTAATATTAGTTATTTTTTAACCCCATTATGTTACTGCCCGATTAATCGATTATGAAAACTGTAATTGATTAATCGATTATGAAATTAATCGATTAGTTGTTTCGGCCCTACACCAGAGTGCATCTAAACGCATCAAATATACACCAGAGAACATCTAAACGCATCAAAAATACACCAGAGTGCATCTAAACGCATCAAAAATACACCAGAGTGCATCTAAACGCATCAAAAATACACCAGAGTGCATCTAAACGCATCAAATATACACCAGGGAGCATCCACACATTAAAAATACACCAGAGTGCATCTAAATGCATTAAAAATACACCACAGTGCATCTAAACGCATCAAAAATACACCAGGGAGCATCTAAACGCATTACAAATACACGAGTGCATCTAAACGCATCAAAAATATGCCAGAGAGCATCTAAACGCATCAAAAATACACCAGAGTGCATCTAAACGCATCAAATATACACCAGAGTGCATCTAAACGCATATAAAATACATCAGGGAGCATCTAAAAGCATCAAAAATACACCAGAGTGCATCTAAACGCATTAAAAATACACCAGGGAGCATCTAAACGCATTACAAATACACCAGAGAGCATCTAAACGCATCAAATATACACCAGGGAGCATCCAAACGCATTAAAAATACACCAGAGTGCATCTAAACGCATCAAAAATACACCAGGGAGCATCCAAACGCATCAAAAATACACCTGAGTGCATCTAAACGCATCAAATATACACCAGGGAGCATCTAAACGCATTACAAATACACCAGAGTGCATCTAAAACACATCAAATATACACCAGAGTGCATCTAAACGCATCAAAAATACGCCAGAGAGCATCTAAACCAGGGCTCGACAAACCCCGGGCGCCAGGTCGCCATTGCGACTAGAATTAGCGACCTGGCGCCTGGGGCAGCACAGCTGGGGTATCCTGTGTCTCCGTGCCCCCCCCGCCGCGGGATCGCGTCGGGCCGCGCCGGCCGGTAATTGAGGCTGCGGCTTTGCGGCCTTCTGCAGGCCTGTGCTTCCTTCTGTGAACTAGCGCCATCTTGTGGTGGCAGTTGGTATGACAACCAGCAATGCTAATGGAGTTTCCCTGTCTGTTTTCCCTGCCATCTCCTTCCCTCTAATTAGAACCCCCAAACATTATATATATTTTTTATTCTAACACCCTAGAGAATAAAATGGCGGTTGTTGCAATACTTTCTGTCACACCGTATTTGCGCAGCGGTCTTACAAGCGCACTTTTTTTGGAAAAAATACACTTTTTTTTAATAAAAAAATAAGACAACAGTAAAGTTAGCCCAATTTTTTTTTATATTAAGAAAGATAATGTTACACTGAGTAAATTGATACCCAACATGTCATGCTTCAAAATTGCGTCCGCTCGTGGAATGGCGACTAACTTTTACCCTTTAAAATCTCCGACGTTTAAAAAATTCTACAGGTTGCATGTTTTGAGTTACAGAGGAGGTCTAGGGCTAGAATTATTGCTCTCGCTCTACCGATCGTGGCGATACCTCACGTGTGGTTTGAACACCGCTTTCATATGCCGGAGCTACTCACGTATGCGTTCGCTTATGCGCGCGAGCTCGGCGGGACAGGGCACGTTCCTGGCTCCTAACTTTTTTAGCTGGCTCCTAGATTCCAAGCAAATTTGTCAAGCCCTGATCTAAAACGCATCAAAAATACACCAGAGTGCCTCTAAACGCATCAAATATACACCAGAGAGCACCTACACGCATCAAAAATACACCAGAGTGCATCTAAACATCAAATATACACCAGGGAGCATCTAAATGCATCAAAAATACACCAAAGAGCATCTAAACGCATCAAATATACACCAGAGTGTATCTAAACGTATCAAAAATACACCAGAGAGCATCTAAACGCATCAAAAATACATCAGGGAGCATCTAAAAGCATTAAAAATACACCAGAGTGCATCTAAACGCATCAAATATACACCAGAGTGCATCTAAACGCATCAAATATACAACAGAGAGCATCTAAACACATCAAATATACACCAGAGTGCATGTAAACGCATCAAAAATACACCAGGGAGCATCAAAACACATCAAAAATACACCAGAGTGCATCTAAACGCATTAAAAATACACCAGAGTGCATCTAAAACGCATCAAATATACAACAGAGAGCATCTAAACGCATCAAATATACACCAGAGTGCATCTAAACGCATCAAAAATACACCAGAGTGCATCTAAACGCATCAAAAATACACCAGGGAGCATTTAAACGCATCAAATATACACCAGGGAGCATCCAAACGCATTAAAAATACACCAGAGTGCATCTAAACGCATCAAAAATACACCAGGGAGCATCCAAACGCATCAAAAATACACCTGAGTGCATCTAAACGCATCAAATATACACCAGAGTGCATCTAAACGCATCAAAAATACACCAGAGTGCATCTAAACGCATCAAAAATACACCAGGGAGCATTTAAACGCATTCAAAATACACCAGAGTGCATCTAAAACGCATCAAATATACACCAGAGAGCATCTAAACGCATCAAATATACACCAGAGTGCATCTAAACGCATCAAAAATATGCCAGAGAGCATCTAAACGCATCAAAAATACACCAGAGTGCATCTAAACGCATCAAATATACACCAGAGTGCATCTAAATGCATCAAATATACGACAGAGAGCATCTAAACGCATCAAATATACACCAGAGTACATCTAAACGCATATAAAATACACCAGGGAGCATCAAAACACATCAAAAATACACCAGAGTGCATCTAAACGCATCAAATATACACCAGAGTGCATCTAAACGCATCAAAAAGAATGAATGTTGTTGACATTTCATAAAAACAATTCAGTGCACATTTAATATACACATAAAGGAGCTACTAGTGTGTTTGGCACCATTAACCACCTCAATACCGGGCACTTTCACCCCCTTCCTTCCCAGACCAATTTTCAGCTTTCCGAGCTCTCGCACTTTCAATGAGAATTACGCAGTCATGTTACAAATTTTTATCATTTTGTTCACACAAATAGAGCTTTCTTTTGGTGGTATTTATTCACCACTTGTTTTTTTTTATATTTTGCGATATAAGCTAAATTTTGAAAGAACTATATTTTCTACTTTCTGTTTTTAAAGAAATCAAGTCAAATCAAATTAAATTTAGGCCAAAATGTATTCTGCTACATGTCTTTGGTAAAAAAAAAATCCCGCCAAGTGTATAATAATTGGTTTGTGTGATCACGGACATATACATGCAGATGATCATTGGAACAGATGATTTTACTGTGACATATGATGTTTTTACTGTGTGGGGACATTGTGTGGGGACATTGTAGGGGGACATGTGTGGGGGGACACTGGGCCGGTGATCAGGGGGACATTGTGTGGGGACATTGTAGGGGGACATGTGTGGGAACATTGTAGGGGGACATGTGTGGGGGGACACTGGGCCGGTGATCAGGGGGACATGTGTGGGGACATTGTAGGGGGACATGGGTGGGGGGACACTGGGCCGGTAATCAGTGTGTAAAAAGATGTAAAAAAAACAGCTCATACTCACTGATCACCGGCCGGCTGCTACGATCCGCTCTCCTCTCCTCTCCTCACTGACAACTTCCATGTGAGGAGAGGAGAACTAATCACCTAGCAACCGACTCTCTATTTACATCACATGACGGCTGTGATTGGACACATGTGATCAAGGGGGCAAATCACAGAGCCCGCCTGCTGATCTGAGATGTGCTGTGTCCGGGTGGGAGGTGGTTAAAATTCCCTTCTGTTCTAAAATTCTTTGAAAACGATTTATAGTTACAAAATATACACATGTATAAGGATGGCCATGAACATTGATGAGGTCCCCCCATATGTACAGATGTATAGGGATGGTCATGGACATTGATGGAAGGGTCACCCACCTATATGTACACATGTATAGGGATGGCCATGGACAATGATAAGGGCTGAACAAATGGGGTCCCAGTAAATTGCTGCAGGGCTGTGCTGTAAAGCATCTCCCACAGACAGTAACTATTTCATCATTTGCCTGGAATTCTGCCTTAGACCCTGCCCACACTTGGCGATTTGGAATGGCCAGCAGAAGTGCTGTGGTTTTGTCTGCGATTCCAAATCATGGGAAAATGTGAAGCAAGCATTCAGATTATTCTTAATGGCACCCCAAACATGGCAAGATCTTGTCACGATTGTCACATGACAGAATCGCATGGCAATCGATCCAAAACGTGCAGGGGACTATTTTTTTACTTTGGGGTGTGGTGGAGTAATCTGCAATGCAGTGGTTCCCGATCCCGGCCTCTTCTACATCAATTCACCGCAACAATTTGAGGGATTACAATAAAAGAGGCCAGGTATTTAATAATAAGAAACAGAAGCACTGCACATTACTCCACCGCACCCAGAAGTGAAGAATCAGTCCCCTTTCTGACTCCATTCATTTTAGTGGGTCGGCATACCTGCCAGGCAACCAGAATTTTTATATGAAGGGCAACATTAGTCATGTCCAGTTTGTTTCTCTCTATAATTTGATGTTGTATAAAAAATATAGGAAATGTAGGTGAAGGTGCTAAATCTAATTCTTCTTTTTAATTGCAGATGTACGCGATATTTACTGCAGACACAGCTCACAAGGCAGGTCCGACCCAGTGAGCAAGACAGCGTGTGACGTTCACGCGGCAACTCCAGCCGCTAGTGACGTTTACGCGGCAACTCCAGCCGCTAGTGACGTTTAGGCGGCAACTCCAGCCGCTAGTGACGTTTAGGCGGCAACTCCAGCCGCTAGTGACGTTTAGGCGGCAACTCCAGCCGCTAGTGACGTTTAGGCGGCAACTCCAGCCGCTAGTGACGTTTAGGCGGCAACTCCAGCCGCTAGTGACGTTTACGTGGCAACTCCAGCCGCTAGTGACGTTCACGCGGCAACTCCAGCCGCTAGTGACGTTCACGCGGCAACTCCAGCCGCTAGTGACGTTCACGAGGCAACTCCAGCCGCTAGTGACGTTCACGAGGCAACTCCAGCTGCTAGTGACGTTGACGCGGCAACTCCAGCCGCGTGTGACGTTGACGCGGCAACTCCAGCCGCGTGTGACGTTGACGCGGCAACTCCAGCCGCGTGTGACGTTGACGCGGCAACTCCAGCCGCGTGTGACGTTCACGCGGCAACTCCAGCCGCGTGTGACGTTCACAGAGAGACACCAGCTGAATGTGACATTCATGCTGAGACTCCAGCACAATGTGCCAATTATGTTGAGAACCCACCAAAATACCAGGGGAGCCATAGGAATATCTCATCCCATGGAAATGAGGGAAAGCTTACAGAAAAGGATAGCCAGATCCTGGTGGTAGGGGATTCACTTATTAGAGGGACAGAGAGGGCAATTTGTCCGAATGAGCGCGATCGACAAATAGTATATTGTTTCCCGGGTGCACGGGTTCGGGACATTGCAGATCGGATGGACAGATTGTTAGATGGAGCTGGGGAGGACCCAGCTGTCATAGTACATATTGGCACCAACGACAACATTAGAGGAAAATGGAATGCCCTACTAGATGATTTCAGGGACTTAGGGGCTATACTGAAGAAAAGGACCTCCAAGGTAGTATTTTCAGAAATACTGCCTGTACAGCGAGCCACACCAAGGAGGCAGCAGGAGCTTAGGGAGCTTAGCAACTGGCTGAAGAACTGGTGCAGGAAGGAGGGGTTTGGCTTCATGGAGACCTGGACTGACTTTTCAATTGGTTACTTACTCTACAGCAAGGATAAATTGCACTTAAATGAGCAGGGTGCAGCTCTGTTGAGAAAGAAGATAACCAAAAAGTTGGAAAAAATGAGAGGATCTTCAAGTCAAGCCATCATCACCCCCGGAGAGTACACTACGTCATCACTCTGTTGAAAGATTCTCATCTTGTCTCCAAGAGAGCAATACCACCAGCTCTCTTCACCAACAGGAGTGCCTCAGTATCTTTTCTGCATAGCCCAAGTTTTGTGTGTGGGGATAGAGTGTTATGGAATATCTACCCTCAGGAGGTACCCTCCCCATACGATAAATATTAGAACCCAAAAATGTCCATTATCAGCTGTAAAAAAGTGCCTGAGATGTTGGTGGTAAAAAGCCTGCCAGGTCTGGGGGGAACCGAACCAAGTCCTCCAAAAGCTACCTCATATCCAAGAGTCGCCAAGAGTGTAAATGTAGACATTAAGATTTAAGGTTCATCAAAAATATCACATTCTAAATGGAAAGGTAGAACAAGAAGGAGGGGGAGAGGAGGAGGGGAAGGGAAGAGGGAGGGAGGCAGGGAAGGAGGAGAAGGGGAGGTTGGAGGAAAGAAGGGTGTGAGGGTTGGGGGGAACCCCCACACCCCTTCCTTTCCCCAACCCCCCTTCCCCCACTCTCTCTTCCGCACACCCCCGTTCTACCTTGCCCTTTCCAATGTGATATTTTTGATTAACCTTAAATCTTAATATCTGCATTTACACTCTTGGCAACTCTTGAATATGAGGCAGCTTTTGGAGGCCTTGGTTCGGTTCCTCCTGGGCCGAGCAGGCTGTTTACCACCAACATCTCAGGCACTTTTTTATAGGTGATTATATTTAATTGATGTATTGTCGATCATCATTAAGTAGTTGATTATGTTCTGAAGTTTGAAGTCCAGTAGCTTTTTTGGGCATGCGTTGGACCAGCTATATTGAGGAGGTTGGAGGCCAGTATGTTTTTGAGGCGTGTGTTGGGCCGACTATAAAGGTGAGGTTGGAGGTCGGTATGTTTTTGAGGTGTGTGTTGGACTGGCTGTGAGGGGAGATTGGAGGCCGGTAGGTTTTTCAGGCGTGTGTTGGGCCGGCTATAACGGGAGGTTGGAGGCCGGTAGGTTTTTGAGGCGTGTGTTGGACTGGCTATGAGGGGAGGTCAGTATGTTTTTCAGTCGTATGTTGGACCGGCTATGAGGGGAGGTTGGAATTATTTTTGTCTTTAGAGGTGGGAGGAGTCTTTCCAGCTTTATTTAGGCTTTCTCTGCTGGGGAAATAAGAACACTTTCCACCAGTGAGGTCCTTCATGGAGAAGTCCAAAGTCTCACTCACATGATGTGTATGAATCTGTACCCTGTGTGGGGGATGCGTTTACCCCAAAAAGGCCATCTATGCGGGTGTAGTTGAGTGGACGCACCCTGGGTGCGTTCAGGGCTGTGCACTGGTACCCACACAGATGTGACATTGGGTACAGCCGCTGCACCCCAGTTGACAGCAATGGAACTGCGTTATTCTTTGGGTGTGTTTTTATATATATATATATATATATATATATATATATATATATATATATGTATATATATATATATATGGATTGTAGTTTAGGTTAAGTTTGGATTTCTTCTGTAGGCGCTTTGAGTGGATATAACTGATATACCCCGCTCTGCGGGGCCGGCCTTAAAGAACAGAGGAGGCATATGGGCAGCACAGAGGCTTAGTGGTTAGCCTTGCAGCACGGGGGTCCTTGGTTCAAATCCTGACCAGGACACTATCTGCATGGAGTTTGCATGTTCTCCCTGTGTTTGCGTGGGTTTCCTCCGGGTTCTCCGGTTTCCTCCCACACTACAAAGACATGCTAGGTCCTTGGTTCAAATCCTGACCAGGACACTATCTGCATGGAGTTTGCATGGGTTTCCTCCGGGTTCTCCGGTTTTCTCCCACACTACAAAGACATGCTACCTTGCGTTGGTGGTGCAGTGGTGAGCATAGCTGCCTTCCCAGCAGCTGACCCGGGTTCGATTCCTGGCCAACGCCATCTCCAAGTACTTGGAGTCCATAGAGAGAAAAGCACTATGCAAGGTCAATGCTGAGTATATATTAGCGGTGGAAGAAAGAATGAACACATCTAAACGGTAATAAGCGCATCAAAAATACACCAGAGAGCATCTAAACGCATCAAAAATACACCAGAGCGCATCTAAAAGCATCACAAATATACCAGAGAGCATCTAAACACATCAAAAATATATACCAGATTAGGGCTGCAACTAACGATTATTTTCATAATCGATTAGTTGGCCGATTATTGTTTTAATTAATCGATTAATCTGGTAATTACCTTAAAAAAAAGTGGTGTATAATTTAGTTAATATGTACAGTAGGTGCCGCCGATATTGTGTCAATCTCGCCGCTTCTAGCGGCGATATTGACACCCTATGAGCTCCGTCGCGAGAGCCAGCGCCGAGCTGTCTCGTCATTGGGAAAGGAAAAAATGTTCCTTTCACGATGAGCAACACGCATTGCCGATAGACGGGGATCCGACGCGGATTCCCGCCAATACCAGGCACTGCGTTTGGTATGAATCCTGAGCGGGAACTCCACGCCAATTTTTAAAGAAAAAAACGGCGTGGGTTCCCCCTCCAGGAGCATACCAGGCCCTTGGGTCTGGTCTGGATTTGAAGGGGAACCCCTACGCCGAAAAAACGGCGTGGGGGTCCCCCTCAAGATCCAAACCAGACCCTTATCCGAGCACGCAACCTGGCAGGCCGCAGGGGAAGAGGGGGGGACGAGAGCGGCCCCCCTCCCTCCTGAACCGTACCAGGCCACATGCCCTCAACATGGGGGGTTTGGTGCTCTGGGGCAGGGGGGCGACCTGCGGCCCCCCCACCCCAGAGCACCCTGCCCCCATGTTGATGAGGACAGGGCCTCTTCCCGACAACCCTGGCCGTTGGTTGTCAGGGTCTGCGGGCGGGGGGCTTATCGGAATCCGGGAGCCCCCCCTTGATAAGGGGGCCCCCAGATCCCGGCCCCCCACCCTATGTGAATGAGTATGGGGGTACATCGTACCTCTACCCATTCACCTGGTGGAAAAAAAAATGTCAAGAAAAAACACAACACAGCTTTTTAAATTAATTTATTGCACAGCTCCGGGGGTCTTCTTCGGACTTCGGGGGTCTCCGCGCTCTCCGATTCTTTCTTCTGCCGGGCCTCCGCTATCTTCTTGCAGCTCTTTTGCTAGCGGAGGCCCGGTCTTCTCCGTCGTCTCGTCCGGCTCTCCGTTGTCCTTCTGCCGGCCCCTCCACTAACTTCTTGGTAGCTCTTTTGCTAGTGGAGGGGCCGGTCTTCGCGTCGTCGCCGCCGTCTTCTTCCCTCTTCTCCTCCTCGATGTTGACTCGTCGCTTCCTCTCGCAGTAATGATAAATCTTCGGTCCGCAGAGATTAATATAGGCTTCTCATGACGTCACAGTCACATGCTGCGGGGCCATGTGCCCCCGGAGCGTGTGACTGTGACGTCATGGGACCATGTGACTGTGACGTCATGAGAAGCCTATATTAATCTCTGCGGACCGAAGATTTATCATTACTGCGAGAGGAAGCGTCGAGTCAACATCGAGGAGGAGAAGAGGGAAGAAGACGGCGACGACGGGAAGACCAGCTCCTCCACTAGCAAAGGAGCTACCAAGAAGTTAGTGGAGGGGCCGGCAGAAGGACAACGGAGAGCCGGACGAGACGACGGAGAAGACCGGGCCTCCGCTAGCAAAAGAGCTAAAAAGAAGTTAGCGGAGGCCCAGCGGAAGAAAGAACCGGAGAGCGGGAGAAGAACCGGAGAGCGGGAGAAGAAGAAGGCGACGGAGAAGACCGGGCCTCCGCTAGCAAAAGAGCTAAAAATAAGTTAGCGGAGGCCCGGCGGAAGAAAGAAAGAACCGGAGAGAAGAAGAGGGGAGAAGGCGACGGAGAAGACCGGGCCCCGCTAGCAAAAGAGCTGGAAGAAGATAGCGGTGGCCCGGCGGAAGAAAGAACCGGAGAGCGCGGAGACCCCCGAAGTCGGAAGAAGACCCCCGGAGCTGTGCAATAAATTAATTTAAAAAGCTGTGTTGTGTTTTTTCTTGACATTTTTTTTCCACCAGGTGAATGGGTAGGGGTACGATGTACCCCATACTCATTCACATAGGGTGGGGGGGCCGGGATCTGGGGGCCCCCTTATCAAGGGGGGGGCTCCCGGATTCCGATAAGCCCCCTGCCCACAGACCCCGACAACCAACGGCCAGGGTTGTCGGGAAGAGGCCCTGTCCTCATCAACATGGGGGCAGGGTGCTCTGGGGTGGGGGGGCCGCAGGTCGCCCCCCTGCCCCAGAGCACCAAACCCCCCATGTTGAGGGCATGTGGCCTGGTACGGTTCAGGAGGGAGGGGGGGCCACTCTGATCCCCCCCTCTTCCCCTGCGGCCTGCCATGTTGCGTGCTCGGATAAGGGTCTGGTTTGGATCTTGAGGGGGACCCCCACGCCGTTTTTTCAGCGTAGGGGTTCCCCTTCAAATCCAGACCAGACCCAAGGGCCTGGTATGCTCCTGGAGGGGGAACCCACGCCGGTTTTTTCTTTAAAAATTGGCGTGGAGTTCCCGCTCAGGATTCATACCAAACACAGTGCCTGGTATTGGCGGGAATCCGCGTCGGATCCCCGCTCAATACAGTGTCGCGTCTCCTCGCTATTGCAGCGAGCGCGACACGTGTCGCCACCCTGCTGCCGAGATCTCGGCACTCCTGTCGCCGAGAATCTCGGCGATGGGAGCGCGATAGAAATACAATATCAGCGGCACCTACTGTAAAGTATAAAAAAAGGCGATTTATTCTTAAATATCTCTATGCAGTGGTAAATATAAATAACCAACTATATGGCTAGGGAGCAAAATCTCTAATCCACTCTGAGAATAACAGACTGATTAGATATACTGTATACTATTAGAGGGTGAATCTGGTAAATATCAGATATCATTATTATAAATAATAAAAAACTTATTGCTCAAAGGAATTTTCAGACAGTGTATGTGGTTTTCGTTCAGAAATTACATTCATTTTAAAACTGAATGTTAAAAGCAAGTGAAAATTTCAAACAACATTCTTTCATTCAGTGAATGTACAAAGATTTTTTGTATTAATATACTTGTCTGAAAATTGATCCATTTGGCCAGCATAAGGCTCAGTACACACCTATGCAGTTTGCTTTTGATCTGTTTCTGTAGTGTGTTTTGCTGTGCGTTTTGATTTTTGAACACATCTAAACGCTAATAAGCGCATCAAAAATACACCAGAGAGTATCTAAATGCATCAAATATACACCAGAGAGCATCTAAACGCATCACAAATATACCAGAGAGCATCTAAACACATCAAAAATATATACCAGATTAGGGCTGCAACTAACGATTATTTTCATAATCGATTAGTTGGCCGATTATTGTTTTGATTAATTGATTAATCGATTAATCGATTAATCTGTTAATTACCTTAAAAAAAATGCGGTGTATAATTTAGTTAATATGTAAAATATAAAAAAAGGCAATTTATTCTTAAATATCTCTATGCAATATCTCTTTTGCTGCGATTTGCGCATTTGCATTTTTATATGCTTTTTTTTTGGCCAATTTGTTGTTGGGCAGATTAAAAAACACAAATTGCTGCAAAAACGCATTACATGCTTTTCTGCAGCTTCTCCGTTGAAGTATATTGAACCAAAAAAAGCACCATTCTGCGTTGAACAAATTCCTTAACCCTTTCCAAATAACGCAGCAGCTAAAAAAAAGCATAGATGTGAACGCGTCCCATAGGAAACCATGTAAATGAACTGTAGTGCGTTTCTGCAAAAAAACGCATAGGTGTGAACCAGGCCCAAGACGTTTAGTAACATAATGGGGTTAAAAAATTTTTTTTTAGCCCTTTATAGTACAAAAAGAGCAAATAATCGCTACTGTAAGGGGTTAATTTCTTACTGTGGAACAGTGAAAGTAATATTTACAGTAGCGATTACTTGCTCTTTTTGTACTATAAAGGGCTAATTTTAGTTTTTTTTAACCTCATTATGTTATCGATTACGAAAATTTATCGATTAGTTGTTTCGGCCCTAATACACACATATATACAGTATCTACACACACACACGTGTATGTGTGTGTGTTGTGTATGTATATATATATATGAATATATATATATATATTGTGAGGGGGTTAGCTCGGCAGCGGGTGTGTGTGACCCCCGGGATGGGCTCCCCACACAAAAACAGGCCCAGCAAACGGAGGTGGTGGTTTTCAAAATCAAAATGGTGCGGTTTATTTTCTATTTACAGTGACAAAACACAGCAAAGCAAAAGAAACATAAACAAAATAAATCCTGGTCAACTTGACCTCTGACTAAACATACAGGTTTCCTAACTAACAACTGGGATCAGCCTAGTGCTGTCCTAGTCCCTAAGTCCCTGGTTTTAAATGTCCAAGCAAATAGCCACACAGGCTTTGTCTCACCGCACAGGGGTTCACTCTCCCTAGACAGTCCACACAGGTCTGGGTCCAGGCATGAGCCAACACCTAATGAATCTGGGAGTTCTTATAGAGGCCTAAATGAGCTGACAAGCTTCAGCTGGTCTCATCAACTCCCTGTCTGCACGACGCCCCACACTCTCCCTAGAGGTATGAGTCATCCATGAGCCCACTAGCCTCAGCTGGGCTTATACAACTCTCCACCTAGTTGTATAAGTCGGCGTAAAGCCTGAATCTGGGCGAAATATATCTACCCCCCTGGATGCAACCAGGTGACTTTACCTTCCTGCTGTCACATACCCCCCCCTCTTGTTTTAACCTCGGGGTTGGAACACCAGCAATCAGGCATTCATGTACTCGAGACAAAGCATCCACATTCCCCATTTGAACGCCAGGGCGATGCTTTACTGTGAAGTTGAATTCCTGGAGGGCCAGGAACCACCTATTCACTCTTCTATTTGTTTCCTTGTTTTGAGCCATCCACTTTAACGGAGCGTGATCCGTAACCATGTCAAAGTGCCTACCTAGCAGGTAGTACCGAAGGGAATCTAGAGCCCACTTCACCGCTAAACACTCCTTTTCAACGGTGGCGTAATTTACCTCATGGGACTTCAACTTCCTGCTGAGGTAAATGACTGGGTGCTCTTCCCCGTTCCAGACCTGGGACAATACTGCTCCTAACCCCACATCTGACGCATCACTTTGTACGACAAAGTCTTTAGAGAAATCGGGTGAGTACAACACTGGCTGGCTACATAAGGCTTGTTTCAAGAATTGGAATGCTGCCTCAGCCTCGGGGGTCCATTTAATCATGACCGACCCTTTCCCCTTCGTCAGGTTGGTTAGGGGCACAGCCTTAGAAGCAAAGTGGGGAATGAATCGCCGATAATACCCAGCGATTCCCAGAAAGGCTCGTACCTGCTTCTTGCTGTTGGGACGTGGCCAACTCTGGATGGCCTCGACTTTGTTGAGTTGGGGTTTTATTACTCCCCTCCCAATGGTGTACCCAAGATATTTGGCCTCCTCCTGCCCAATGGTACACTTCTTGGGGTTAGCCGTAAACCCCGCTTCCCGAACAGAGTCCAGGACTGCTTGCACTTTTGGCAGATGTGAGGCCCAATCTGTGCTATGGACAATTACGTCATCCAGGTAAGCCGCAGCATACTTCCGATGGGGCCTCAGCATCTGGTCCATTTTCCGCTGGAATGTGGCCGGCGCATTCTGTAACCCGAACGGCATTCTTTTATATTGGAACGCCCCGTCTGGGGTTACAAATGCGGTTTTCTCTTTGGCCGACTTGGCCAGGGGGATTTGCCAATACCCTTTTGTGAGGTCAAGAGTCGTCATGTATCGGGCTGTTCCCAGCCGGTCGATCAACTCATCTATACGTGGCATGGGGTAGGTGTCAAATTTTGTAACTTTGTTCAACTGACGAAAATCGTTACAAAATCGCCAGCTCCCATCCGGTTTAGGCACCAACACAATGGGACTAGACCAATCACTTTGGGACTCCTCTATCACCCCTAAGTTCAGCATTTTCTGTACTTCCTCCCGTATTGCCTCCCGTCGGGCCTCTGGGATCCGATAGGGTTTTAACTTCACCCTTTCACCGGGCGGGGTAATGATGTCATGCTCTACCCCAGATGTTTGTCCCGGCAGCTCAGAGAATACCTCCTTGTTGCGAAGCACAAACTCCTTAACCTCCTGTTGTTGGGGTTGTGACAAGGTGGCTGCTATTCCAACCTCAGGAATGATGCAACCAGTTTGAGCTGGTGACCAAGTGTCTGCGACTAGGGACTCTCTATCCCTCCAGGCTTTCAACAGATTAACGTGATAGATCTGTTCGGGCGTTCGCCTTCCTGGTTGTCTGACCTTGTAATTCACTTCGCTCACTTTTTCCATTATCTCATAGGGGCCTTGCCATTTGGCAAGGAATTTACTTTCAACCGTAGGGACAAGTACCAGTATCCTATCCCCCTGGGAAAAAGGTACGGGTCTTGGCTCCACGGTTGTACACTCTCTGCTGTGCTAACTGCGCTTGGGCCAAATGTTCCTTCACGATGGGCATTACCTGTGCAATTCGGTCTTGCATCAGGGCGACATGCTCAATCACACTCCTGTGGGGAGAACTCTCACTTTCCCAAGTTTCCTTGGCAATATCCAACAGCCCTCTTGGGTGTCTCCCATACAGTAACTCAAAGGGGGAGAATCCCGTAGAGGATTGGGGCACCTCCCTAATAGCAAACATCAGATAAGGAAGTAGACAGTCCCAATCCTTTCCATCTCTATCCACCACTTTCTTCAACATTTGTTTTAGGGTTTTGTTGAATCTTTCAACCAGCCCATCGGTTTGGGGGTGATACACAGATGTACGTAATTGCGTCACTTTGAACAATTTACACAGCTCCTTCATAACCCGGGACATAAAGGGTGTACCTTGGTCCGTAAGCAGTTCTTTACAAATACCCACCCGGCTAAACACAAGAGATAGCTCTTTGGCTATGGTTTTGGCCGAGGTATTTCGGAGAGGGATCGCTTCTGGATAACGGGTGGCATAGTCCATTATAACTAATATGTACTGGTGCCCCCTAGCGGACTTGATTATAGGACCTACCAAATCCATGGCGATCCTCTCAAACGGGACCTCAATGATGGGTAGAGGGACCAGCGGGCTACGGAAATGTGGCATCGGGGCCGACCTCTGACACACAGGGCAGGAGGAACAATAATTTTCTATGTCCTTCATCACCCCCGGCCAATAGAATCTCTGTAATACCCTCTCTCGGGTTTTCTCTGTCCCCAGATGACCTCCAAGAATGTGCCCATGGGCCAACTCCAACACCAACTTCCTGTAAGGTTTGGGCACCACAAGCTGCTCAACGGTTTCTTCTGCCCTTTTTGCCACCCGATACAGTAGGTCCTTCTCTACGCTGAAGTATGGGTAAGTGCAGGTATTATCTGGGTTCACTAACTCGCCATCTATTTTCACTACGTTTTCCCGTGCCTTTATTAGGGCGGGGTCTTTCAACTGTTCTGTGGCAAAGTTTTCCCTGTGAACCTCAAGATCAGAAAACTCCACAGACGGTAGGTTTTCGTCTGAGGAGGTGGGCTCCTCTCCAGTTTCTTGAGTCTCCCCTGCCAATACTGATAAGGGAAATTCCGGAGAGTCCTCACCACTCTCAGGGGAGTTCTGGCTATCACATTCCTGGTACATAGGGGCACCAGTGGGGGGCTCAGGATCATCCCACAGTTCCCAGAACTTCGGAAAATCCCTTCCCACAATGGCGTCATGCGGTAACTGAGATACTAAGCCCACTGGATGAGAGAGGGTACCTTTGGGGGTCTCAAAACACACTGTAGTCACTGGATACTCTCGGGTGTCCCCATGCACACAAATAACAGCTACCTTGCTATTCCCAGAGACCTCTAACTAACTCAGCCTTTATCAGGGTCACAAGGCTACCTGAATCCAGCAATACCACAACATTTCTACCATTAACACACATTTTGCATAAATGTTTCTCAGTTCCTCGAATGGCAGTGCATGCGACTGTCGCACACAGCGACTGACGTCTGCCCGTCAGAAAGTCACACTGCATGGGTTCCTCCACAACCGGGCAATTGGCTGCAATATGTCCCGCTTGCCGGCAGCGGTAGCAAACGATCCTTCTTGCCGCCTCTTGAGCCGCTGATTTCCCAGGCTGTTCTCACCAAACTTGGGGTAGAGCTCCCACCCTCTCACTCTCTCCACCCTCACCCCTTGGAATCCTCTTATCCGCCCCTGGGGATGGTCTGGTCTTAGGGTGGAAAGTCCGAGTGTCTCTGGAAGAGGCCGTCAGGTTCTCTGTAGCCAAGTATTTCTCCACACGATCCACAAGACCATCGGCCGTCTCTGGGTCTCCATGGCTTACCCACTTTTGGATGGCAGTAGGAAGAGCTCTCAAAAACCGATCCATTACAACACGTTCCACAATCTTTGGTGCGGACAAAGTCTCTGGCTGTAGCCACTTTCTGCTCAGGTGAATGAGATCATACATTTGAGACCTGGGGGGTTTTCCAAGCTGGAAAGTCCAGTTATGCACACGCTGAGCCCGGACAGCCTGGGTGACACCCAGCCTTGCCAAAATTTCAGCTTTTAGCATCACATAGTCTTTTGCTTGGTTAGGCTCTAGGTCATAGTAAGCTTTCTGCGATTCACCAGTTAACAGAGGAGCCACCAGTCCAGCCCACTGCTCCTCAGGCCACTTTTCTCTTTCAGCGGTCCTTTCAAATGTGGTCAAAAATACCTCTGGATCATCCTCTCCAGTCATTTTTGTCAATAAACGACTCACCCCAAAGGACGCGGTATTAGTGGGACGGCTTTCCTCACTGGTCTGCGGACATTGCTGCATTACTGCTTCCATCTGTTGTTGTAGTCTCTGCTCTTGCTTCTGCAACAGGTCTATGAAGCGGGCCTCAGATTGCTGCTGGGCTTGTTGCTGAGCCTCCAGACTCTGTTGCAAAGTTGCGTTTGTCTGCTGCTGGGCTGCAAGGCTCTGTTGATGAGCTTGCTGCTGGGCTGCGAAGTTCTGTTGTTGAGCTGCAAGGCTCTGTTGATGAGCTGCAAGGCTCTTTTGCAAACCTGCATTTGTCTGCTGTTGATTGGCATTTGCTAGAGCCAGCTGCTTCAGTATCTCCTCCATGCTGGCTTAAAAAAAACTGCCACTGGTTCTCCACCAACTGTGAGGGGGTTAGCTCGGCAGCGGGTGTGTGTGACCCCCGGGATGGGCTCCCCACACAAAAACAGGCCCAGCAAACGGAGGTGGTGGTTTTCAAAATCAAAAAGGTGCGGTTTATTTTCTATTTACAGTGACAAAACACAGCAAAGCAAAAGAAACATAAACAAAATAAATCCTGGTCAACTTGACCTCTGACTAAACATACAGGTTTCCTAACTAACAACTGGGATCAGCCTAGTGCTGTCCTAGTCCCTAAGTCCCTGGTTTTAAATGTCCAAGCAAATAGCCACACAGGCTTTGTCTCACCGCACAGGGGTTCACTCTCCCTAGACAGTCCACACAGGTCTGGGTCCAGGCATGAGCCAACACCTAATGAATCTGGGAGTTCTTATAGAGGCCTAAATGAGCTGACAAGCTTCAGCTGGTCTCATCAACTCCCTGTCTGCACGACGCCCCACACTCTCCCTAGAGGTATGAGTCATCCATGAGCCCACTAGCCTCAGCTGGGCTTATACAACTCTCCACCTAGTTGTATAAGTCGGCGTAAAGCCTGAATCTGGGCGAAATATATCTACCCCCCGGATGCAACCAGGTGACTTTACCTTCCTGCTGTCACAATATATATATATATATATATATATATATTGTTAATATTCATTTTAACCCACTGGTGTTGATATTAGGAAGAAATAAGCCTTCTTCCCCTAATCACACCAGCTTCTCTCCCAGATTCTCCACCTCTGAGCTGGTGAATCTGGAAGGAAGATATTTCAGTGGAACGGCTGTGAGATCTTCAGATCTCACTTTAATAAACTTGCCGTTTGTGACAAAACGGTCATGTGCTGTGATGAGAAGCGGAGAACATGTTCTCTGCTCCTTATCTCAGCTTATTAAACCGGCAATGCTCTGAGATAAGCGCGGTGATCATCATGATCTCGGCTTATCACGGTTTATGAAACGGACACCTTAAAATCAAGAACCTGAATAAGACTGGCCTTGTCAAACCTAGACCTCAATCCAATTGGGAAAATGTGACAAAATGTTAACATTTCTCTGAGAGAAGCAGAACAATTTGACAGGATAAACAGGCAACACTGCAGGATTCAGATGTGGAAAGCTGAGAGGGTGCATACTTGTGCAACCGGCAACTGTCTGCTTTTTTGTTTGATTAATCTTTGCTACCCCGTAAAAAATATTTTGCACCTTTAAAGTGTTAAGTATAGTGTAAATGAAATGGTTATAAACATGTCATAAATAGTATAACAACACATAACAAGCCAACCACGCAGATGAAACAAAAATTGTATATATTTAGTAAGTTTAGTATTTTGCTTTTGAAAAATAAAAATTTTTAAGGGTCATTTCACACTGGGGCGGTAGCGGGGTGCTTTTAACCTCCAATAAGGGGTTAAAAAGGGGTTAAAAGCGCCCATGATGTGGCACTTCAGAAGCGCATTTCAGGCGCTTCTGAAGCAGTGCCCATTCATTTCACACCTCCCCAAAGATGCTGCTTGCTAGACTTTTTTTCCCGTCCTGCAAGCGCACTGCCCCAGTGTGAAAGGACTCGGGCTTTCACACTAGGGTGGCTTGAGAGGCAGATTTCAGGCACTTTACAGGCGCTATTTTTAGCGCTAAAACGCCTGAAAACTGCCTCAGTGTGAAAGGGGTTTTAATTAGCATTTTAGACTTGCAAATTTTAGGAGCTTTTCCAATTTCGGTGGAAAGTGTTAAAATCTTCTTGCCCCGTAGTTTTGTTTAGCATGAAGCATTTGGCTCAACATCTTGTTAGTAAGCAACTGATACTCACTGGCTTATTTCAGTTGAGTAAGAACATACTGTATGGCTTGCCAATGACTACCAAACATAGATGGTGATAAAAAGACTGCTTATTTAACATATTGCACTCTCCTGTATGAAGCATGAAAACGTACCTGCTTGTAGAATTCTCCTCAAAGGGATATAAGATCTCTCCATTGTTGCATATTTCACAGATGAAGCCTTTCTGACTACAGAGACTGCAGCTGTACACATGGGATGTGGCAAACTTGATCACCTTCATGAGAAAGGGAGCCAACTTGCCTTCAACAACCTGTGTAAACAAAAATATAAACTATGAACTTCCTTAAAACTACAAAAAATCTGAGTTTGTTATGGTTTTACCAGCAGACAAATTTCATAAAACTAGATAGTCTGTTTCACCACCTTAAAGTGTACCTGTGGCAATGCTACAGAATATAAATTATTTACATATTTTGGACGCAATGTAAGTAAGCTTTAAAACAAGTCCTCACAGGATTGCACACAGTTGCATGAAAGCCCCATTCACTTGAATGGGTCACATTTGGTGGTGGTACTGCCCACCGAAGGAGACGGGGTGTTTATTTACTGCCATTGCAAGTATGCAACCCCCTCTGCCCACTTTCTTAGGTCAAGAGGGGGGGAGTCTGAGGAGTGTACTCCTTGGATGCATGTGTGAACAAGCCCTTAGAGAACTACTTCAGTGCTTCTGCTGGACAGGATGAATTGCTCCACAGTGGCTGCAGTTACAGTGGTTAGTGAAGGCTTGATGTAAAGTTAATTTGTAATTTGTCAAGAATGTGTTAATACTTGAATGATCATAGGCTGGCCTCGGATTCATTTTAAAATGATTTCCTTAGCTATTCTATTTTAAGGAGTTAAGGCTTATAGTAAATTTATCAAAAGATGATGTCATTTTATGGCTAAGAAATTCTTAAGATGTAGACAGGATACAGTACTTTGTTAGTACTCCAAGGTTATATCAAAAACTGTGTCATTTCAGACTCTTACATCTTGTTGCCAATGGTAAGGTACATCTCTTAATTCTGGATAAATCATGCTCCTTTTCCCCTGACGACGCGCTGTGAAGCAAAACGAGTTGGCCAGTGCCACGAACGTGTGACATCTTTCACGCCCTGCTGATGCCGGCTGTCGGCAAGGCTCCATGTGGTTTAAATGCTTTTTATTGTCCTAAATCAAGTGAGCACCTTGTGGTGTTTTTAATAAACAATGTGTACTAGAAATATTCACACTATGTGTGGCCTAGGTTCCTTTTCCTCTATGGCAGCTGATCCTGATTAGAGACACCCAAAGGGATCCATTATTTCTCCTGTGTGTTTGACCTCTGTAATTGGGGATCACAACCATCTGGTAAGAGGCGTGATTAGGGTGGAGGGCACGTGTGTATGGAGGAATTTTCTAACAATTCACAGGGTTTACCACCCGGTGGTACATATCACTATCTTGAGAAGAATTAGATACACCTTCATTCCACAATATGCTTTCATTGCTATTGGCACATGGACTTATTTCCATATTGAACTTTATGGATTATTCAATTTACTGTTTGATTGTATATTGATACATTTTCAGTATTTCATTTCTTGCATAGTAACCAAAAGTGAACAGGATTAGAAACTCGTTTGTGTTATACTGCTGTCTGTATCCATTACTCCTTCTTCTGTCTAGATGATGGGTGTCCACAAACTATAACAACTCCCTGCTCCTGCCAACTCTACTCAAAATGCTTGGTTGGAGTCTTCTGCCAGTATCAGTAGTAACATCAAGCTGGCAACTTGGTGCAGTCCATACAATACAAATCTTTATTGGCTACATACTAAAACACACTGGTAGCAAACTTGTTACTAGTATGTATGCGTTTTAGTATGTAGCCAATAAAGATTTGGATTGTATGGACTACACCAGCTTGATGTTACTATGTATCTGATCATCTTAGTGCAGGAGCACTACAGCCAGAACACTGGTCCTCAGCCACTAGAATCTGAATTTGTAGTTGAGTTTGGGTATTTTTGATTTGCTCTTCTGTCAGTAGTCTCCTGCTACTAAAGGCTGTATTGTGTGTACTGAAGTTTTCCTCTGCTGCAATCTTTGCCCTGGCCTTACTATGACTTGCTTTCAAATTCTGCTGTTTTTTTTAATTATGCCACTGACTCCTGGTATAGAAAACCAAATGGGCCTGTTTAACCTTTTGGCATCTGCGCTATAGCCGAATGACGGCTACAGCGCGGACCTGAATTGCCGGGAGGCCGTCAATAGATGTCCTCCCGTGCTCGAGCGGCCTGCGCGCCCCCTGTAGGGCGCACGCGGCTCACTCTGTGATCTGCGAGTCTATGAGACTTGCTGGATCACAGATCCGAGTAAGGGGTTGATCCCGACCCCTTACCACGTGATCAGCTGTCAGCTGATCATGTGACGTAAACAGAGTCGGTAATCGGCTATTTTTTCTCCTCACGCTAAAAGACGATCACCGGCAGATGACAGAGGGACATCAGTCCAGATCAGGGAGAGCTGCCCAGCTCATCTGTGCCCATGTGTGCCACCTGTCAGTGCAAAACAGTGCCACCTACCAGTGCCCACAGTGCCACCTATCAGTGCCCACAGTGCCACCTATCAAAGTCACTAATCGGTGCCTCATCAACAGTGCTGCCCATCATTGTCATCTACCAGTGCTCATCATTGTCACATACCAGTGCCCATCAGTGTCACCTACCAGTGCCCATCAGTGTCACCTATCAGTGCCCATCAGTGCCACCCATCAGTGCCGCCTTATCTGTGCCCATCAGTGCCACCTTATCTGTCCCCATCAGTGCCACCTTATCTGTGCCCATCAGTGCCACCCATCAGTGCCGCCTTATCTGTGCCCATCAGTGCCACCTTATCTGTCCCCATCAGTGCCGCCTTATCTGTGCCTATCAGTGCCGCCTTATCTGGGCCTATCAGTGCCGCCTTATCTGGGCCTATCAGTGCCCACCAGTGCAGCCTATCAGTGCCGCCTCATCAGCGCATATCAATGAAGGAGAAAAATTACCTGTTTGCAAAATTGTATAACAAAATATAAAACATGATTTTTTTTTTTTTTTTTTATTTACCATCTTTTTTTGTTTGTTTAGCAAAAAATAAAAACCCCAGAGGTGATCAAATACCACTAAAAGAAAGCTCTATTTGTGTGAAAAAAAATGATAAGAATTTCATTTGGGTACAGTGTTGCAATTGTCATTCAAAATGCATCAGCGCTGAAAGCTGAAAATTGGTCTGGGCAGGAGAGGGGTTTAAGTGCTCAGTAAGCAAGTGGTTAAACCTTGGTTTGGGCCTCCTCCAAGGATTGCTTGGTGTCAAGAAAACTGTTAGAAGTTACTCATGCAGATCACAGACTGGATTTGAGGATATGCTTTATTAATTTTCATTTCAGGGTTACAACCACTTTAGGAGTTAACCGTGTTTGAGAAATAAAGACACACCGGCTAAAAAAGCATAAAGAAATGCACAGCTGGCTTAAGGTATAACCAAGGCCCCTTTCACACTGGGGCGGGGAGGCGCGCTGGCAGTATAGCGGCACTATTTTTAGCGCCGCTATACCGTACTTTTTGCCGTGATATTCGGCCGCTAGCGGTGCGGTTTTAGCCCCCACTAGCAGCCGAGAAAGGGTTAAAACCACCCGCAATGCGCTGCTGAAGCAGCGCATTGCGGGCGGTATAGCCGCGTTGTCCCATTGATTTCAATGGGCAGCAGCGGTAAAGAAGCGGTAAACACACCGCTCCAAAGATGCAGCTAGCAGGACTTTTGGAGCATCCTGCTAGTGCACCGCTTCAGTGTGAAAGCCTTCGGGCTTTCACATTGAAGACTGCAGGGCAGGATTTTTTCAGGCGTTTTTCAGGCGCTATTTTTAGTGCCAAAATGCCTGAAAAATGACCCAGTCTGAAAGGGGCCTTAAGGTAAACCTTTAGCGTTGGACAGACTGGAGAGGGATTAGAACGCTTGTCCGTTTTTATTGCTATCTGTGTCTCCATTAAGGAGATGTACCCTCTCTATATGTACTGTTTACCTTTATCATTGAAAGTGAAAGTGAAAGTAAAAGAAAATCCCAAATTTCGGGTTGGCCCCAAAAAATAAATAAAGAGAAAATCTTCCAATTGGGGCACTAGGTCTGGTGACCTGGGAGTCCCCAAGAAATTCTCTTAATGTACAGGGAATTACTCTAAAGCCCCATACACACGGTCGGACTTCCATCGGACTTTTCCGTGGATTTTTGTCCGAACGGAGTTGGCCGGGCACACCCATAGCATACACACCACAGGACTTTTCTGCAACATCACATGGTTTTTCAGCTCTTTTCTGCTCTTTACCGCCACCCTTTGGTCAACTTCTGCTATTGTTGATTGATTTTAACATTAGTTGTTTTGTCCATCGAACAAAAGTCCTATGGTTTTCTGTACACACGGTCGGACTTTGCTCCATCAGACTTTTGTTGGCCAAAAGTGTGTCCGTTTGCAGACCCAACTTTTGTCCGATGAAAACACAAAAAAAAACAAAAAAAAGTTTGTCCGATGGAGCGTACACACGGTCGGATTGTTGGTCCAACTTGCTCAAAATGAAGTTCGTTGGCCAAAAGTCTGACCGTGTGTACGGGGCTTTACTTCCTGTTTGGGTATAGGACAGGAAGTGAAGGGAAATCTCTGCAATTGGACACAGATGGCAAAAAAACTGACAGGGGTTATAACCCTACCTTGCTTTATACAAAATAAAAAAATATAGTTCTACTTTAACTGAGTGAAAGTAGACAAAAATCCCATAGTACTCACTGTTAAACAGTTCAATTTACTGGTGTTTCTGGAATTCTTGATCCACTTTCCTCAGATGTTGTTATACACACAACCTTTTACTATTACAACCTGGCTCCTGGTATGGAAAACCAAACGAGTCTGTTTAAACCTTGGTTCTGTATTTATATTACTGGTGTTTTTAAAGACTTTGGACAACGATTCTTTGTTAATCTTGCTTCTACTTTACTTTTTTTGTTTCCCCACAATTATTAAATTATAATCAATTATAATTTAGTGCATATGACTTGGAGGCATACAAGTTCTAGTATGCACTTTGAGTGAAAAAGAAAAGACAAATAGTCTCTTTCTGGACCCCAACATGCATTCAGCCATGTAGGAACAGAAATTGGGCTATATTTTAATTAGGAAATATTTTACTGGTTTAAGATGCAACAACTCTCCTGGCCACCACAGGTGCAAAATGTAAACAGGCCAACGGCTGTGTAAGTGTTAAGAGCCAACCGTGTTTGAGAAATAAAGACACACCAGCTGAAAAGCATAAAGAAATGCACAGCTGACTTAATTGAGTGGAAGTAGGCAAAATTCCCATAGCACTCACTGTTAAACCGTTCTATTGATTCTAATTTGATAACAATTAACTAGTGTTTCTGGGATTCTTGCTCCACTTTCTTTAGATGTTGTGCACACACAAATCTTTTACCATTACGTTGAGAAAGTAATCCCAGCAGGAGCTAAATCAGTGGCTCATAGGATGAAATAGACTATGACCCAAAGGTCATGGTTCAAGTCAGCACAGGTCAACTGGGATAAAAAGCTTCTGTGGAAGTTGTTGTAGTTCATGCATTCATTTAGCTGTTAATCTTATTTTATTTACATGGGCCTTTTCACGGTAGTGTAATGATCATACAAACATAGCAGATGTTATTTGTTGGCATGTTGTCCTTAAACCATATGTAAAACCAATCACTAAAAAAATCTCATATACGCTTTAACATACTAATTTAAGTCATTTTCAGAAATCTCCAGCTTTCATTAAAAATTATGCCTGGTGATTTTGCTATTAGGTATTCAGGTACTTCCTGTTATAAGGTAACAATCCTATATCCCTTTCTTCCAATTGTGCTTTTGCATTGTCAAACAGTCCTTCATACTGCCCCGAGAACTGCTATGCAGTCATTACTGGAGTGCATGCATGTAAACATGAAGTGGTTGCAAAGGGGCCAAAAAAGGATAAGTGGCACTAAGATTCAATAAAGGATGAACATAAAATAAAAAAAAGCATTTTATTTAAAAAAAAAAAGGTAAATTATTTATTAAACACAATGCTTTAGGAAATGATTATTTAGTTAGGATTTACACACTCTCTACTTGCAAAGATATTTTATTGCATATCTGGTGATGCTGATCTTTTTAACCTTACTTCTTTTACAAAATATAGATTTGGTCATTTATTAATAATTTAATTGTATGCATAGCCCAAACTAGCCCTGGAAGGTAATGTACTTCATAGTATATCAATAAGATCTATGACATTTCCATCTATAATGGTGCATAACGATGAGAATGATAGTGAATATACACAAGATAGGTACAAACGTCTCACTTTAGTACACACAAATTCTCATCCAACATAATGATAACATATCTTCCTGGATACTTTAATATCCCCAAACTGTGACTGTAGAATGACTGATGCAGTTGTGATGTTCACCAATAAAATGGAGGCACAACAATAACTCCTATCCCCAAATTATACGTAAGCCAAACTTTATAACTCTCTAACTAGCAAGCCAAAACACATGTACGGTATATGCTTTTAATCTTTCCAGCTAATGCAAGGTTTGTTGATCTTTTTGTATCTCAGAGTAAAATGAGTAGGATGGAAAACTAACAATCAAGACAAAATGTGCAACCTATTAAGGCTGGGTTCACAACATTGCGAATTGGAATGCGGGGTTCCCCGCATCCAATTCGCAATAGCAGGAGGTTTTGACCGGCTCTCTATGGAGCCGGTTCACATATCTCCGTTGCGGCTCCGGTGCGAATTTGCACAGGGGTCCTGCGCGTCTTTTGGTCCCTTTTAGGTCCGAATTCAGCCAAAAATTTGAGCTGAAATTGGACCCGAAACGGGGACACACCAGACCCCTGCTGTGAGACGCATGCGAATATAGTGTGAACCCAGCCTTCAGGTGTTACAGATTTAACACTGTTCTATAAATATATAGGAAGATGAAATCCTTTCAAAAGATCCATAAAAGCTGGGAAGCAACATTATCACTGTATACAGTAGGAGATGTCAGATGTCTTATATCATCTAATGCAAGGGTAGTCAAAACAATGCAAAGTGCAAAATGTGACTGCCATATAATCTGGTGAATGCAAAGTAATGATATAGTTCTACTGACATACAAGCACTGTATCCAACTCACTGGTTTTTAAAAATGTACTCCTAGGTAGTAGAGATTTTGCTATATGCATGTACAGCAACATGTTACTAACCCCAACTTTTTTTTCAGTTCCACATGTCTGGTATCCAGACCTCATGATTAGTCTCAGCTGTCCACAGGTCTTTATATATGTGAGCTGACTGCTGCTTAAGGCTCCCGCTCTGCTGTGGGAGTCTGCTGCTGGGTGAAAAGGCTGAGTGCTGCCTGAACACTAAAATACTGTAGGTAGAAGTACTGCATGTTTGCTTTGGGGAACTCATTATAGGGCACCCTGTTAGACAGGTTAGTGAGTGGCTTAGCTGTACAGATGTTTTCTTGTTTTATGCTACGGACTTGCTGTACAAAGCTCTCCTGCATTGAAATTGGAGAGTGTCTCATTGTTTACCACTGCCTATACCAGTTAAAAGATAAACTTCACCTTTCCTGAAGAAGAAAAATGTGCATTTATTATATTTTCTGGCAGAAGCCTGTATCAGGGGTGCAATGTCAGGCTTCTGCAGACAAGCCCTGCAGCTTTATGCCTGTATATTCATATGGTCTGTCTGTTGAAAGCTGCAGAGCTTGTGAATGAAATATGAGAGCGCTCATCAGTGCCCTTGCAGTTCATTCAGAGTTACAAGCCGTCAGAAACCGTGGATGACAGAACTTGTAGTTCATTTATTCGCAGAAAACTGAGAATGTACTATTTTTCAATTGTGACAGTGGGTGCAGGAGCTGGAATATGTAACAAGCTGCAGAAAGTGAACTTAGCCTTAAAGCCTGTCCCCCTTTGTATATATATATATATACACACACACACACACACACACACACACACACACACACACATATACACAGTGCTCGGCATAAATGAGTACACCCCTTTTCAAAAGTAGGGTTTTAATCAATATCTCAATGAACCCAATATTAATTTCCTAAATTTTGACAAAACTGAGTTTTATGGAACATTTGTTTGGCTCATTACATGGAAAAAGGGTAATAATATATCTTAGATTACAAAATCTTCAGTTTTACTCAAATTAGTTGATGCACAAATGAATACACTGACAACAAAAACTACTACATCTGGAATATTCTATGACCTCCATGTTTGTAAGGACAGCATCAAGTCTTCTAGGCATGGAATGAACAAGTTGGCGACATATTGCGACATTATCTTTTTCTATTCTTCAAGAATGACGTCTTTAAGAGCCTGGATGCTGGATGGAGAGTGATGCTCAACTTGTCTTCAGAATTCCTTATAGGTGTTTGATTGGGTTCAGATCAGAAGACATACTTGGCCACTGAATCACTTTCACTCTGTTCTTTTTCAGAAATGCAATAGTGGCCTTAGATTTGTGTTTTGGATCATTGTCATGTTGGAAAAGTGAACAACGACCAAGGGTATGGAGTGATGGAAGCATCTTCACTTTCAATATAGAGCAGTACATCTGTGAATTTATGATTCCATAAATTAAATGCAGGTCCCTGACACCAGAAGCACTCATGCAGCCCCACAGAAGGACACTGCCACTACCATGTTTCACTGTAGGCACCATGCATTTTTATTGTACTCCTCACCTTTGAGTCGTCATACAGTTTTGAAGCCATCAGTTCCAAAAATATTTATCTTGGTCTCATCACTTCAGAGTACAGAGTCCTAGTAGTCTTCTTTTTCAGTATGGGCCCTGGCAAATTCTAGGCTGGCTTTTTTGTGCATGGGCTTTAGGAGAGGCTTCCTTCGTGGACAAAACCCATGCATGCCATTCCTCTGCAGTGTACGCCGTATTGTGTCACAGGAAATAATCACCCAAGTTTGGTCTTTTACTTCTTTAGCTAACTGCAGTGAAGTTGCTTGGCGATATTCTTCGATCCTTCTCATCAGAAGACACTCCTGTTGAGGTGTTAACTTCCGTGGATGGCCTGAATGTCTCTGAGATTGTTGCAGTTACATCGTAAAATTTTTGTATCACTTTTGCTACAGTATTAAGACTGATAAGTAGAGCTTTGCTGATCTTCTTGTAGCCTTCACCTTTCTAGTGTAAATAAATTATTTTCTTTCTCAGGCCTTGTGACATTTCTCTTCCATGTGGTGCCATTGCAGACAGCATGAAATGGGAAGGGGTTCTCTTTGTTGAGTAATGCTACTTTATAATCAACTGTCTGCTGGACACCTGTTTAATGAATAATTAGACACTCCTGTAGTTGAATTCATGTTAAAGTGAATGAAAACTCTCACATATACCCAGTGAAGTGAACAGCCTCAGATGATACACAGAGATTAAAAAAAATCTCCCTACATAAGTTTTACATGTATATCTGCTGTCTTCAGCTTTATATACTGTTTAGAAAGTTCAGATCGTTGAGGAGATTTTCTCTTGCTGTTCAGCACTGGAATGAAGCCTGGGCATACAGCCAAGACAGCCGATTGGAGGAAAGGCACACACCCCCTTTACTCATAGGTAGAGACTTTCAGAGCTGATCGTTGAATAGTTCAGGGCTCTGCTAATCTATTTATAGCATCATCTCCAACACAAAACTCGGGCTGCTTTTATCATATGTGACAAATAACTTTTCAGGAGTTATCAGGCTGATAACAGAAGAACGAAGCAGGAGACAGCTACGGGACACAGTGCTTTGAAGAGAGATAATAAAACACTGCAGATATATGAGCTTAAATTTCATGAATTGGGTTTACATCCACTTTAATTAGGATTTTGTTGTCTAAAATGTAGCTTTGCTCCTAAAACATTAGGGTGTATTCATTTTTGCAACATGGCCTTAAATGTATTTAATAGGAAAAATCCTTTTTTGTGTGTGCAAATTAACAACTCTTGGTTGCAATCAATGGCCTGCATTTGTGGGAGTATTTTGTAGTATAGTGTCCCATAGAAAATGTTGATTCGTAAAGTAAAGTAAAGTTTTCTGACAAACATGTTGGGGTGTACTCATTTATGCGGAGCACTGTACACACACACACACATACATACATCAGAATCAGCAGACCAGAGAATCCCAGCAAGCCAAAACATACTTTAATTTTCTGCAAGTTCATACATAGCTTTTGCTGGAGAGATACATTGTTGCATCAATAAAGCTATTTTATTGTGAACAGGCGACACCCATACATAAATTAGCTGAAGGGTTCTAGTCTTGTGTCAAAACCCACTTCACGCACATCTGAGAAAAAGCTGGGTAACCAGTTATTCAGTGTGACGATGTGTGTAAAATGTTTCCCATTCATGTAAAGATCTATTAATTGCTCTGAAAAATAGTTACATCAGATGAGAAGATCAATAGACTATATAGACACATGCTAATAATGCCGCTCTCTTTCATCTTTTGTGTGGTGATTCAGGTGCCAGCTTTACTCTGGTTCCCAAGGTTCGCAATAATGGGAGACCAACAAAAGTGGCAATGAACATCACAAAATGTACGAAAGTCTAGCTATACAGCTGCACTGCCTTGGTTGAATAACAGGATATACTAACTGCTTAACCCCCCCAACAACACTTTAAGGATTTGTTATCACAACACACCAATATGGGACATTAAAAAGAACTAAAGGGACTTGATGACAAAATTATTTTCTTCCTTTAATGCTGCATGCCAAATGATAAGATTGCAAGCAACAGTATCTCAAGTGTTCATTCCTAGAAATCAAGGGCTAAGGAATAGATACTACCCATTTTCGTTATGGCTGCTTACATTATAATGCAGGACGTTTCTTCTAGGTGCAAAGTATAATTGCTGTTCAAATTTTTTTAACAGAGTAACACTAGTAATAGAAAAGCTCAGTGACCTTTGCTTGGCATTGTTGAATCTTAAGGGTCCATGCACACTGGCTTGAAAAAGGCTGCTTCTACAAGAGTTTTGTGCTTTGCCTGTAGAAACAGCTCAATGTTATCCTACGAGTCCATGCACATTAGGACATTTAAAGTCATATTTTGAGCTCAGCGTTTAGAGGCAGGAAAAAAACCCTTCTGGTTTGCGTTTTTTATGGGAGACTTTTTGCAGAAAAAATGCTAAACGCCTAAACGCACCTAAACATTCAATATGAGCGTTTTTTTCTGGAAGGGAACTAGAGTTTTTGTTAAGCCCAGTGTGCATGGAGCCTTAAACCTCAGTCTCATATCCTGAATTGTTAACAGAAAAATGTAGGTCAATATTTTTTTTTTTTATCAGTAAACATACTAAATACCGTATCTCCAAAAGTAAGAGACTATAAAAAAAACTATAGCAAACAGGTATTTCCTTGGCATTAGTAGTGCGGTCTGAAAGGACAAGATGGTGTGATGTTTATGTGCAGTTAAAGTGGTTGTAAACCCTTAGTGACAAAAAAACAAACACCTGCAAGACAAAAGGCATAATGAGCTAGTATGTATAGCATGTAATACTCACCTGAGATCAAAGCCCTCACTGCGTTGCCCGTACACAGCACCGGCCGCCGACATCACTCCCGGAGTTACTTCCAGGTATCATGGGCTCCGGCGCTGTGATTGGCCAGAGCCACGATGAAGTCACTCCCACATGCGCACGGAAGACGTCGGTAACGGCACAGTCTAACTGAAGCAACGGCACGACGTGCCATTGCTTCAGTGGGCTTGTGCCGATGTCTTCGGCACATGCAGACACAGGGGATTTCTCCTAAACCATGCAGGTTTAGGAGATATCCAGGGTAGCTACAGGTAAGCCTTAATATAGGCTTACCTGTAGCAAAAAGTGTGTTGTAAGGGTTTACAACCACTTTAAAGAGGACCTGAACTTAGTAATGATTTGCTATATGGAACATTAAAAAATATAAACAAAAATTCCCCCTGAAGAAGATATGTCATCCCGCTAACGACATGCATTGGGGAGGGGACAGGACAGCACGATAGGCAGTTTGTCTGCTTAGGAGGAGGCTCATATCACCCCGATACCTGTTTGGTATTCAGTCGTTCATCGCTTACTATAGAGTGGTGCACTAGGCGCACCTGTTAAATGTGAGTACCCCTGAAGGGGTTTCTTTGCTTTGTTTAATAAAACGTTTTAAACTTTATTACACTATCGAGCTCTCTTATTCTTACATAACACGGAGGTATTACTGAGGAGTCCAGGATTCCGATATTCTTTAGAACCCAGAGGAGGTTCACATGCGTGCTTAGACTGAGCTTAGTTGCAAAGTCGCATGCTCTAAAGGTGAGCGTTTACTACCTAGGGGAGCTCTAGAGGGAGGACACCTTGGCACGTTTTGGATCACATACCAAGTTGTTTGAATCGCATGTACCATTTAGCGCGACCATTAATGACGCAGCTGGACACCATATATACACCGTTTTTTGATATATTTACATATTTATGATATTTGGACTTTTTTATGAATTTATATGATGAATTTTACTCAGTTATGCACATGAGCACTTTGGATTGAGTTGTGCATTTGAATATTCACATCATTATTAAATTTTAATCTGTCACACCACGCATTGATAACTATATATATATATATATATATATATATATATATATATATATATATATATATATTATACATTTTTTTTATATTTATGCTATTTATGTACTTTGGTATCCAGACTGATTGGGTGTGCATTACACATTTCTAGCATTACTGTTTATTTTTAGCTGTTACTTCAAGCATTGATTAATATTAATATTTTCTACCTATATTTATGCTATTTTTATATTGATGTATGCACTTCGGTATCCAGACTGATTAGGTGTGCATTACACATTTTCTAGCACGGCGCATGTATTTAATTTTTTTAAAAATGTCAATTGTACCTGAGCAGAATGCTGAAAAGTTTACCTTTTGTCTTGAATTCCTCCTAAAAAAATAGTAGTACAATTCCTAGTTATATGAGGGTGCCTAGGCACTTCTGTACCAACAGCCCTATAGCTATTTATCTGCAATATGAGACTTCAGGCACTGTTGCCACTGACTGCCAGTCTCACAAGATTTGGCGTGAGATCTAGTGATTATCATTACCGGCCTGCTCACTGTTCTCCTTGCTGCAAGTTCCTATATGAGAGAAGCCTTTACCCAGATGGTTGCCTCCACACAGAGACATAGTTCAGAACAAGGCAAGGGAAGTCAGAAATGGGACACGTGCAGTTGCAAGACAGGGAATGCCTCTGCCTTCTATGATTGGTTATCTGTAGGTAGCTTATTGGCAGGGATAGCACAGGTCAGTTCAGACCTTATTCCAAACACGGCTGTGCTCATCCTTGATCGTTACTAAGATGCTAAAGCGCTACAGATTTCTGTAAACCACTTGGTAAACCATCATTACCATCATAGGGTTGTCCCGATACCACTTTTTTAGGACCGAGTACAAGTACCGATACTTTTTTCCAAGTACTCGCCGATACCGATTCTTTTTTTTCAATGTCATGTGACAGTTTGAAAGATGGGGACTGATAGGTGGCACTGACAGGTGGCACTTATGGGCACTGACTGGTGACTGGCTCTGATGGGCACTAATAGGTGGCTGGCACTGATAGATGGCACTGATTGCACTGATAGGTGGCACTTATGGGCACTGATAGGTGGCACTTATGGGCACTGATAGGTGGCACTTATAGGTGGCACTTGTGGGCACTGATAGATGGCACTGATTGCACTGAAAGGTGGCACTTGTGGGCACTGATATGTGGCACTTGTGGGCACTGATATGTGGCACTTGTGGGCACTGATAGGTGGCACTTGTGGGCACTGATAGGTGGCACTGATAGATGGCACTTGTGGGCACTGACAGCACTGATAGTGCAATCAGTGCCACCAAGTGCCACCTATCAGTGCTGTCAGTGCCCACAAGTGCCATCTATCAGTGCCACCTATCAGTGCCCACAAGTGCCACCTTTCAGTGCCATCAGTGCCCACAAGTGCCACATATCAGTGCCCACAAGTGCCACATATCAGTGCCACCAAGTGCCACCTATCAGTGCAATCAGTGCCATCTACCAGTGCCACCTGATAGGTGGCACTGGTAGATGGCACTGATAGGTAGCACTTGTGGGTACTGATAGGTGGCTGTCACTGAAATGCTGCGGGAAAAAAAAATGACACAGGATTTAAAATAAAAAAAACTGCTGCAACGCCCATCTTGGTACACCCTGCACTCGGCTGAAGTAAGCAGCAGCAGACATCTTGTTACACCCAGCCCATATAGCTCGGGCTGGGTGTAACAAGATGTCTGCTACTTACTGCAGCCAAGTGCAGGGTGTACCAAGATGGGTGTGGGGACGTTCAGCCGCTGACGGCGACCGAATGCGACATCACCGGTCACCGATCCTGATGCGGCTGCGCCCTGCACCCCTGCCAGCTTACCAGTTTCGACTGCAGGTAAGGGACTCGCTCTCCGCCCCCCCGCCGCACTCTCCGTCCCGCTCTCCGCCTTGGTCTCCACCCCCCGCCCCACTCTCCGCCCCCCGCCGCACTCTCCGTCCCGCTCTCTGCCCTGGTCTCCGCCCCCCGCCACGCTCTCCGCCCCCCGCTCTCCACCCCCTCTCTGTGTCCGCTCTGAAAAAAAAAAAAAAAGTATCGGACTGGGCATCGGGAGCATTTGCGCGAGTACAAGTACTCGCGCAAATGCTTGGTATCGGTCCCGATACCGATACTAGTATCGGTATCGGGACAACCCTAATCATAATATATAGTCTCAATTGATATTTTTATTTTATAGACACAACGCATATACACCCACTGAAGAAGCGAGCATTGCCTCGTGAAATACGTTAAGTTATAGATGCTTGTATATTGTTTTATATTATTAATTTAACATATGCAAATGATTTCCACTATTGTTTTCATCATGCTATTCTCAAGTCGGTTGGCATTTATATTTATGTATCTAATTTATGATGATGGTATACATCCACAATAAACTGTGACCTTATGTTTACTTTTTTATTACATTTATTGGCCTCACATGCTCACCTCATATAAAGTCCAATGGGCAAAATTCAGTTTTTTTTATTTGAATATAAAGAAACTGATTGTGCTAGCAGTAAAAAACAAAAACAAATACACAACTGGGATCAAGAGTTCTAGTTTAGTTGTCATGTAGACTAGACTTGGCTGATATGAACGGTTTTACTTACCTGTACTTGACACTTTGCATGTAAAAAGCAATTCAAATGTCTCTTTTTTTTTTAAATCAGTATTTCTACACAGGTTAACAGATTTCCTTAGATCAAATAAATGCAGAGTACTATGCATTTTTGATGCCATTGGATGTAAAATTAGTCTTGTCCTATTTATTTATTTATTTTTCTGTAATTAGGGTATTAATAGCAATTCTGCAAAACGCCCCTTCTTTCTTTTTTTTGCAAATATAAATTTTTAGTATTTTTCAAAGAGAAAGGATACAAGTCAGGGGAAGTACAGTACATTGACCAGCATAACAGAGAATGTACATGGGTGATTACATTGACATAAGTCACCAAACCGTCCGATATGAAACAAAGGGAACACAGGACGGCAGCACCGATGAGGTTTGTGATAACATTTACAACGACATCAAATGACACTCGACACGTTCAGCCTGATTTAATAACCAATAAATGTCATCATCTGGGTACTGAGACGATTACCAAGAGAGAACAATGGAGAAAAGGGGGGGGGGGGGTGGGGGGAGAGAGAGAAGAGAAGAAGGAAAAAGAAAGATGGCCCCTTATACATGTGTCATAACAATGTTCTCTAGCAGTAAGTCATTTCTTGCTGAGATATTTTGCTATTGTTTTCCCTTAGGGTAGGAATTGCAATCCAAGTCAAAAATTTTCGTTAACAAACTTTACTACTGGAAATAGATGATTAAGTTAGAACCCCTTAAAATAAACCAGAGACAATGCCAAGCAAAGGCTAAGCTGTAATTCACAAGCATGGTAGTTATGGTAAACCCAGAAGTGTGGAAAGTGCAGAGATTTCTAAAATGTGGGGTACGGAGCCAACAACAGCAATAAACAATGTGGTTTTAGTCTCTACTATACCACGCAGAGAAACTTTGAAAACATACCTTATTGCCAGAACTCTTTCTGGACTCACAAGGAGAAATATCTAATTGTGGAGCTTAAAGACTAACTGGACTGGAATTCTACTGCAAAAAAAAATAAAAATACTAATATGTTGAAACAAACAACACTGTTACTTGGTTTAAATGTTTAAAACCTTACCAACAAAAATGCTTTTTTGTTTCATTTTTACTTTTATATAGAGTAGGGAAGAATTTAAAACCTCTATCAACCTTATATCGTTTGGTGCTTTTCCGTTTCAGAGATTTTAACTTGCTTCCTATTATTAGAATACAAGTTTGATATAGCACCAACAATTTGCTTTACAATAAAAGGGAGACAGTATTGTTACAAGAAAATTCAAGACGAGTTAGGAGCGTCCTGTTTGTGATAGCTTATAATTTATTTCATGGTTTTAGCCATAGCCTGAAAGCAAAGAAAAAAAACTAACAACAAATATAAACATATTGCAGAAAATACGAAGAGTACAGTACAAAAGAAACACTGCATAGGAGTCTGTAGGCTCAATTCAATAAATCAAGCAGTTTAACCTAGTTATAATACTGTATCTAAAGCAGGGGTGCCCAACCTTTTGAAGAGCGAGGGCCACTTAAGCAAATTGGTAACACAATGAGCGGAGCGGAGCGGGCGGATGGCAGGTCCGTGTCCACTCTGTATATGCAGAGTGGACACGGACACAGCCCACTATACTCTTTTTTTTTTTTTTTTTGCGGATTGGATTGGAGGTAGCACACAAGTAGGTTTACATCTGCCACTCCTTAGAGGTGAATAGAGGGTCCAATTGGGTCAGACTAACCGTGTAAAAGGGGCCCAAGGCTGCTTTCACACAGATGAGCTGCAGTTTACCCGCACCGCTGGTGCACACTGCGTTGACCTTTTGGCTTTCCTGCACTTTGCAATAGACTTCTATTATATTCTGCAGGTTTGGTGCACTTTCAGAAAGCTCACCAAACTCGCAGGTAATAACAGAAGTCTATGGCTCAGTGCAGGTAACCCACATGTGCACTGCTCTGCACCTACAGATCGGTTTGAAAGCAGCCCAGTAGCCACTGCAGAACAGATATGCCAATATATACACTGTGATTTTAGTAATAAAATTGACCTTTAATAACAGTATTCTATTCTATTCCATACCAGAGCAGGAGGTCGCGGGCCACATCAGAGGGCTCTGTGGGCCACATCAGAGAGCTCCGCGGGCCACATGTGGCCCCTGGGCCACTGGTTGGGCACCCCTGATCTAAAGTGACCTGAGTAGATTGCCCTAAGTACGCATGAAAAAGGGCATCATTTTTTGTTTTATTTTGTTACTAAAACAAAATACAAAAGAAAAGCCACAATGAAACATACGACCAGAAGGCTGTACTCAGTATACCATTTTGGTATCCAACGGGATGAAAACACAAACAACCTCCATGTGAGAGAATAGGAAGTATTAGTCTGAGTCATCTATTCTCATCTTTAACTTAATTTAGGAACCCCAAGTGTATGTAGTGACCGTTCTTATAGAATAGGCCTAGGGTCATAGGAGCCTTCACACCTGTAGCAGCCTAAGCATGACCAGTTGAGGAGGGGCAAGCCCAGGGGTGACCAGCCATGCCTGCCAAATAGAAGAGAATTTACGGAAGGCATTTCTGTGTTGACAAGTAGATTTTTCTCCTAAAAGAATAAAATGAATCTGCTTGATCCCTTGTTTTTTATTTGGAGCATGCGGAGACAACCAAAAATGAGCAATTTGCTTATGGACGATATACAAAAGCCTAACTAACTATTCTCGTCCACAGCACCCTGGCAGCAAATTTCTAGTAGAGTAGGGCAGAAGTAGTCTGCCTGGTTTTTGGTCTATTTCAGTAGTGCCAAACAGAACAGGGAATGGAAATCTCCTCTAATGGGGACACAAACAGCAATAAAAAAAAAAAAAAAAAAAAAAAAATATATATATATATATATATATACACACACACACATACATACATACCGGTACATACATACACACACACACACCGACAGGATTAATTCTCTATAGGATTTTTACTGCTAGGTCCCCATTTGGGAGATTTCTGTCTACAGTATATAATGGGTGTCAAACAGAACAGGGCCACAGACAACAATTAAAAAAAAAACATTTTCCAGTAGAGAGGATAGGATTTAATTAGTCTTAGATGGATCAAAATTAGGGCAGTTCAGCAGTATCCAATAGAATTTCAAACCATCTATGGTTGAGCAATTGATCAACTTCAGTACAACCAGCCTGTCGTTTTTTTCATACGATCACTTCTGCTGGCTATAGCCGGGATCAGTGATCATTGTAATCTGATGGTGGGAAAACCTCCCACTGTCAGAATACAATAGCGCAGTGGGAAGGATTCCCCCATCAAACACTGAATGTGTTGATGGCGGAATCAAACAATTTTCTTTCCTTCAAACTGTGGTTGAAGAAAAGAAAACTGCATAATGTACAGTAAGCCCAGCCTTAAAACCTCTGTCAATTTTTTTGTTGTTGCTGTTTATGCCCCCATGAGAGTGGAATTTTCATTATTTTGTGCCTAGTTTGACAGGTGTTAGACAGTATCAGAGTATGTAAGAGAGATTTTAACATTTCTCCACTCTGTCCAAAACGTCAAAAAAAATATTTACTGGAGTTGGCAATAAAAAAAAAAAAAAAAAAACAAATCCATCAAATTCACAGTTTCACAAATTCTAATTTTACACAACATGTCGGTGGCAGTCTATAGAAAAAGGAAACTAAACACCCATGGACATGTTTTACTATTTACTGCTGTTCAGGGCCTCTGGCTTAAGCAAAATGGCAGCCTCCAGCAAGAAGAAGCAGAAGCAATGCTGGAAGCAATTTACAGCACACATTTATTTTGGTATCATAATTATTAATGGGGAATGTATGTTCCTTGCTAAACATAATTTTTTATCATGTTGTTATAGGAAAAGTTCTACTCCTTCTTTCCCCCTCTGGTGCCACTTTGGGGGAAAGGGGAGGAAACGGGTACCTGGTTTTGACAGGTACCCGTTCCCATTTTGGGGAGACCTGGCTGCGGCAAGGCCCCCCGGAAGTTCGGTCCCCCTCCTTCCCCTGCCGCCAGGCCATTCAGAAAGCGCAGCACACTTCGTTCATGTGCAGTAGGGAACTGGCTGTGAAGCCTCTAGGCTACCGGTTTCCCTTATGGGCTATGGCGGCGGCAGCAACCGAGAGCCGATAGAAACATCAGCTGGGGTGCCGACATCGCTTGATTCCAGGACAGGTAAATGTCCTAATATTAAAAGTCAGCAGCTACAGTATTTGTAGCTGCTGACTTTGAATTTTTTCATGGGGGGGGGCTTGATCCCCTCTAAGTTTTAGGGGGAAAGTTCAACCTTAGGTGGATAGCTTTCACATTCCACCTTGGTGGGAAGTGTATGAAAAAAAAGGAGGATATTTTACAACTCTCACATTTGAGGTTTTGTAAAAGCCTGTACCACAATTCCAGCACTGGAAATATTATCTGTGCTCTGCAGCCATGTGATCAGATCGCACACCGGTAATCTAGTTTTATCACCTGATGACAGCAGTACTTTGACAGTCTTCCCTTTAATGATTTCTGTGTGCCTGCCGCTACTCTCACGGTAGGCCAAGAGCCAGCTGTAAGTGCTGTTAAGGTATATTTACTTTATTACTCCTTTGGCCATCTTTTCAGATGTTGGCAAAATAAATATTAGCGATAATAATATTTTACTAACAGCTGCTAGTGTGTATTCAACAACAATTTAATCTCCTTTTGTCCAAGTAATTATTTTGCCAAGATCAAGCTGCTAACTCTGTTTTTCGGCACCGTTTTAATGTTTTCCTCAATCCTGCCTCACAGCCCATTACCCACAGAGGACTGTAAAGCCAGAAATGGCTTGGTGTGAAGAATACAATCATCAATAGTGGGGCAGTATATAGGAACTGTCACACTTTGTCTTTCTCCTTCTTAAGTCTGAAAACGTCTAATTAGTTATCATGCCTGCACGGGCTAGGAACAATGGGGAAAAGGGAATGGGAGGTAGGAATGGGGGCTGGTAGAGTAGACTGCCAAAGCATGTTTGGCTTGGCCTCCTATCTGAACCTGGGTCAAGTCACTGATGCAGCGTGTGTAAGCATAGCACTGCGGTTTCCGTTTTTCATGGGCCAAACCGCCTCGCTGGGAAACTTATGTCCTGCTGAGAGCTTCCAATCAGCAAGCAACGTACAAGACAACGAATCAGCATCACCTGTTGATAAACAGCTTCCCTGGTTAAAGGGCAATTGTGCTAAACAGAGTGTTCACATCTGCAGTTCTGTTGTATAAAGCTTCTGCTGAACAATGCCAACGGTTCAAAGCAGTTTTATTGTTTATCTCACGGCAGCTTGGCGAACACGTTGGCCTTTTTAAAGAAGGAATTTGCAGATTGTTAATGCAATTTGACCACTGATGCTTTGTGAGTGCCAACATCTCAATGCAAGGCAGGCCTGCCCACAACCCACACCTACTGCAGTTAGTCAACTTGTTTTTATGCAATATTGAAACAGCCTAGGCCTGTCGTCTTCATTTAAATAGTGTGGGGAAAGATTAGAACTGCTATCAGGTTTTACTACTGTCCACGGTTCACTTCCTGTCCCAGGAACAACCTTTTCACCCGACAGGAAGTGAAGGAAACTCTCCAGTAGCAACACAGACAAAAGTATAAAAAAAAAATATTTTTATTTTTTTAATTAAGTAGGGGACTGCTAGAACTTCTGCCAGCTTGGTATTGTTGTCTGGTTTCCTGTTGTAGAGGTTTCTGCATTTCATGTTTAGTAAAATCTTGTCCCCAAAATGAGATATGAAGGAAAAACTCTCTTATAAAGCCTTGAATAAAAGAAAGCCCGGACAGGGGCTCTAAGCTTTGGGATGTATGTTGTATGGTGTACTTTCTCTCAATGTGTCCCTCTTATTGCATTTGTAAATTTCTCAGAAAACTTGCAGTCCTATGTATAAACCTTCTCCAAAGAAACAAGGGAGGTAAGAAGTATTTTTTTTTTTTTATATTATGTTTGGGTATGCTGCATGAATGCTCACACAAAACAAATATATATAGTGGGGGTTTCTCAAATTTGACTGCAAAAGTGGAAATGGCCTTTAACCACTTCAATACCATGCACTTATACAGCTTCCTGCCCAAGCCAATTTTGAGCTTTCAGCGCTGTCGCAATTTGAATGACAATTGCGCGCTCATGCTACACTGTACCCAAACAAATTTTTTATCATTTTGTTCCCACAAATAGAGCTTTCTTTCGGTGGTATTTGATCGCCTCTGCGATTTTTATTTTTTGCGCAACAAATAAAAAAAGAGCGAAAATTAAAAAAAAAACTATGTTTTTCTTTGTTTCTGTTAATTTTTTTTGTAAATAAGTACCTTTTCTACTTCAATGACGGGCACTGATAAGGCGGCACTGAAGGGCACTGATAAGGCGACACTGATGGGCACCGATGAGGTGGCATCAATGAGGTGGCACTGATGAGGTGGCACTGATGGGCACTGATGATGGGCACTGATAGGCGGCACTGATGGGCACTGATATGTGGCACTGGTATGCGGCACTGATAAGCACTCATTGGCACTCACAGGCGGCACTGATTGGCACTCATAGGCGGCACTGATGGGCACTTTTAGGCGGCACTGATGGGCAATTATGGGTGGCACTGATAGGTGGCACGGACGGGCACTGATAGATGGGCACTTATGGGCACGGATGGGCACTGATAGGTGGCACTGATGGACACTAGTAGGTGGCGCTGGTGACACTGCTGCCTAGCAATACCAGCCACCACACATTTGTTTCTTGGTATGATCGTGCCAGTCAGTGCCCATGTGTGGGCACTGATTGGCATTTTTTTTATATATATATATTTTTTACTACATGTGGATGGCCATGGGGGCCATCCACATGCATAGGGCTTCCCTGGTGGTCCTTGGGGGCTTCCCTGGCGGTCCAGTGTGGGTATCCGAGGGGGGGCTGCGCTGATAAACAATCAGCGCGAACCCCCCTTGTCAGGAGAGCCGCCGATCGGCTCTCCTCTACTCGCGTCTGTCAGACGCGAGTGAGGAAGAGCCGATCAACGGCTCTTCCTGTTTACTTCCTGATCAGCCGTGATTCGACACGGCTGATCACATGGTAAAAAGCCTCAGACTGACCCACCGCTCCACCGATCGCCGCGATGCGCGCCCCCCCCGGGCGCGTGGCGGCTGTTATCCTGCAGGACGTCATATGACGTCCAGTGTGGATAACAGAACCACTTCCCGGACGTCAATTTGCTATTGACTGGGCGGGAAGTGGTTAAGCACTTGCCATCCAGCGTACGTATGCAGTATAAACATCCAGGACAGAAAGTGGTTATATCAGAATCGTGGCTGCAGCTTCAGCCATGATGTGCCATTGCTTCAGTGCACATGTGCCGATGACTTCGGCACATGCAGATACAGGGGATACCACCAAAAGAAAGCTCTATTTGTGGGGAAAAAAGAGATGTCAATTTTGTTTGGGTACAACGTCGCACGACTCTGCAATTGTCAGCTAAAGCGACGCAGTGCCAAATTGCAAAAAATGCTCTGATCAGGAAGGGGGTAAAATATTCCAGGGCTTAACCACTTAAGGACCAAGCCTCTTTCTGAGATTTGGTGTTTACAAGTTAAAAACATTTTTTTTTGCTCGAAAATTACTTAGAACCCCCAAACATTATATATTTTTTCTAACACCCTAGAGAATAAAATAGTGGTTGTTGCAATACTTTTTGTCACACCGTATTTGCTCACTTTTTTGGGAAAAAAATCCCTTTTTTTAATTAAAAAAATAAGACAACAGTAAAGTTAGCCCAAGTGTTTTTATATTGTGAAAGATAATGTTACGCTGAGTAAATTGATACCCAACATGTCACGCTTCAAAGTTGCTCTCGCTCGTGGAATGGAATGACAAACTTTTAGCCATAAAACCTACATAGGCGACATTTAAAAAATTCTACAGGTTGCATCTCTTGAGTTACAGAGAAGGTCTAGGGCTAGAATTATTGCTCTCGCTCTAACGATGTGTGGTTTGAATACCGTTTTCATATGCGGGTGCTGCTCACGTATGCGTTCGCTTCTGCGCGTGAGCTTTTCGGGACGGGTCGCTTTAAAAAAATATTTATTTTTCTTATTTATTTTACTTTATTTATTTTGACACTTTTTAAAAAAAAAATAATAATAATTTGGTCACTTTTATTTCTATTACAAGGAATGTAAAAATCCCTTGTAATAGAAAAAAGCATGACAGGTCCTCTTAAATATGAGATCTGGGGTCAAAAAGACCTCAGATCTCATATTTGGACTAAAATGCACAAAAAAAATAAAAAAAAAGTTAAAACTAGTTAGATTTATGTAGGCACTGTTGTCTTGTCATGCGGCTTTATGTGTCCACACAGCACACGCACACAGCCTGGCTCAGGAGCGAGCCTACAGGTGCACACTCATAGGAAGCAGCTTTCTTTGGTGGTGCACAGAGCCTGCAAAAAAGTGGGGGACCCCAGAAAAAGAGTTTTGAGGTCTCTCTGTGCAATACCATTGCACAGAGCAGATAAGTATAACATGTTTATTATTTTGTGAAAAAATACAAGCCTTTACAGCTGCTTTAAACATTTCATTGTGTTAATGCACAGGCACTAACATGCTCTATAACATGTGTTAATGTGTATTGCGTTAAGGCAGATCAATTGAAAAATAATTGAAAAAACCTACATGACCCCCTTTTTTTTTTCCATCCCACCAAAAGACATTGTATAGGCATTGTGGTAGGCACTGGAGTACATTTCACCCTAATGTACAATACGTTGGCTGTAAAATTCAGTTGACAGCTGAATGTAAAGAAAGAATTGCCGGCAATATATATATATATATATATATATATATATATATATATATATATATATATATATATATATAAAAAAAAATGACGCAGGCCCTTCGGGTCTGGTATGCATTTTGAGGGGAACCCAACGCCAAAATGTAAAAAAAAATGGTGTTGGGTCCCCCACCCCAAATCTATACCAGACCCTTAGCTGAGCATGCAGCCCGGCAGGTCAGGAAAGGGAGGGGACAAGCGAGGGCCCCTCCCTGGTTGATGGGGACAAGGTCCTCTTCTTTTAAAAACGGGTAAAATAAACTGGTGTCTTTCAAAAAAGTATAAAATCTGATTTCTTTCCTACTAGATTTTGTTGTATTTAACAAGTCCAAAAAAAAAACAACTTTAAATAAAGCACTAAAAAGAGCAATATTTAGACTCTTGCTGCAATTAACAGGCAATAATTTGACCCTTGTTGTAATAAACAAAGACTGTTACTCCAAATATACAGAATCTCACAAAAGTGAGTACACCCCTCACATTTTTACATTTTTGTAAATATTTTATTATATCTTTTATTGTGACAACACTGAAGAAATGACACTTTGCTACAATGTAAAGTAGGGAGTGTACATCTTGTATAACAGTGTAAATTTGCTCTAAATAAGGGTGTATAAAACGGCCTATAATACACCACTCAGCGCCTATGGACCACGAATATTGCTAATACCAAAAGGTGCAATAGCCACACCAGTCATCCACAAATGAGCAGTAAATTTTGACAAAAATATTTTTAAATAATAAAAATATTAAAAAATATATATTATATATATATATATATATATATATATATATATATATATATATATATATATAAAAACATATATCTAACTAAGCAGCTGTTTAAAACATTGCAAAATATATATAACAGTAGTAAAAAATGAAATAAAAACAATTATCTGTGTCAGTCAATACTACAAACAGCGCTGAATGTTGAATAATAACAGTGGTCAACACCACATAAAAGTCTTTTTAGACAGATGCAAATAAGTTTCAGTGCTTCAAAAGAATGTCCATGGGTGATCCTAAAGAAATAAGTAGAGTGCACCTTCCACCGACCCTCCAGATCCACCACGTGACACACACACCCCTTAGGGGTTAACACTCACCAGAGCAATATTGAAATAAAGCCTTGAACAGATATTGCTGCATCCAAGCCAAACACTGAAATATTGCATCCGTCAAGGGGACATCAGAATGAGATGGGCTTCCAAAAAGCAAACAAAAGGAAAGCACATAGCGTAACCCAGTTTATTTTATATAACAAACCCTCACAGACATTGCCCCCTCACACATTAAACGTACATCAATACATAATCAAAATGAGCAAACATGAAGGATGGTTGCACATCACCGTATCCGCCGTCCGGCGTGTATCAGGAGAACCGAGGGCTGCAATGCTTGTCTTCCTCTTCCTGGTTCTCTGAACGGTGGAACGCAAATTTGCTGTCCCCTCAAAATAACTCAACACAGCCATTAATGTCTAAACTGCTGTCAACAAAAGTGAGTGAGTATATCCCTAAGTAAAAATGGCCAAATTGGGCCCAATTTGCCATTTTCCCTCCCGGTGTCATGTGACTCGTTAGTGTTAAAAGGTCTCAAGTGTGAATGGAGACCAGGTGTGTTAAATTTGGTGTTATTGCTCTCACTCTCTCATACTGGTCACTGGAAGTTCAACATGGCCCCTCATGGCAAAGAACTCTCTGAGGATCTAAAAAAAAGAATTGTTGCTCTACATGAAGATGGCCTAGGCTATAAGAAGATTGCCAAGACCCTGAAACTGAGCTGCAGCACGGTGGCCAAGACCATACAGCCGTTTAACAGGAGAGGTTCCACTCAGAACAGGCCTCGCCATGGTCGACCAAAGAAGTTGAGTGCATGTGCTCAGCATCATATCCAGAGGTTGTCTTTGGGAAATAGACGTATGAGTGCTGCCAGTATTGCTGTAGAGGTTGAAGTGGTTAGCCTGTCACTGCATCAAATTGGTCTGCATGGCTGTTATCCCAGAAGGAAGCCTCTTCTAAAGATGATGCACAAGAAAGCCCGCAAACAGTTTGCTGAAGACAAGCAGACTAAGGACATGGATTACTGGAACCAAGTCCTGTGGTCTGATGAGACCAAGATAAACTTATTTGGTTCAGATGGTGTCAAGCGTGTGTGGCGGCAACCACTTAGGGGTGTACTCACATTTGTTGCCAGCGGTTTAGACATTAATGGTTGTGTGGTGAGTTATTTTGAGGGGACAGCAAACTTACACTGTTATACAAGCTGTACACTCACTACTTTACATTGTAGCAAAGTGTAATTTCTTCAGTGTTGTCACATGAAAATAAATAATAAAATATTTACAAAAACTTTTGTGAGATACTGTACATCAGGGGTCATCAACCCCCGGTCCCCGGCCCACTACCGGGCCGTGGCTCTTCTGCAGCCGGGCCGCGGGTGCGGGCGGCCGTCAAGAGACACGCTGTGCTGAGCTGCCGGCATGAGAGCGCTGGGTGGGTGGAAGAAGCGAGCGGGCAGGCAAGCAGAGATGATATCTCTCTCCGCCCCCTGCATCACAGCTTTTCCGCCCTCAAAGTCAGTGCTCTGTCTCAGTGTCTGAGATGGGGCGGGGAGCAGAGAGATGACATCATCTCACACTGCCCGCCACGCATCACCGCTCTCCTGCGGCTCCTCGCTGTAAGAACTTGTTCAGTGGCGCAGATTGCCTGCCCCCCCGGACAGCTAATCAGGCATGGCAGAGAGGTGGAGCCAGAAAGTGACAGCCGAAGGAGACCGGCTGCAGCATGAGAAAGGAGACACCCTGCTATATCCAGAGGGGCGATCCCACAGAGATGTGACGTCATCAGTGACAGGTAAGCTGTGTGTGGGAGTACAGGTGAGGTGTGCTGGAACTTGTAGTTCACCCCCTCAGCTGTCTGCCTGATATACCACAAGGGGCGCTCCACTCACTCTGCATCTGGTGACATGCAACGTGGCAAGTGACAATTCACATCTTGAGGCAGGTGATGTGGCAAGTGACAATCCACATCTTGTGGCAGTAAGCGTGGCAGGTGATGTGGCAAGTGACAATCCACATCTTGTGGCAGTAAGCGTGGCAGGTGATGTGGCAAGTGACATTACACATCTTGTGGCAGTAAGCGTGGCAGGTGATGTGGCAAGTGACAATACACATTTTGTGGCAGTAAGCGTGGCAGGTGATGTGGCAAGTGACATTACACATCTTGTGGCAGTAAGCGTGGCAGGTGATGTGGCAAGTGACAATACACATCTTGTGGCAGTAAGCGTGGCAGGTGATGTGGCAAGTGACAATACACATCTTGTGGCAGTAAGCGTGGCAGGTGATGTGGCAAGTGACAATACACATTTTGTGGCAGTAAGCGTGGCAGGTGATGTGGCAAGTGACAATACACATTTTGTGGCAGTAAGCGTGGCAGGTGATGTGGCAAGTGACAATACATATTTTGTGGCAGTAAGCGTGGCAGGTGATGTGGCAAGTGACATTACACATCTTGTGGCAGGTGATGTGGCAAGTGACAATACACATCTTGTGGCAGTAAGCGTGGCAGGTGATGTGGCAAGTGACAATACACATTTTGTGGCAGTAAGCGTGGCAGGTGATGTGGCAAGTGACAATACACATTTTGTGGCAGTAAGCGTGGCAGGTGATGTGGCAAGTGACAATACACATTTTGTGGCAGTAAGCGTGGCAGGTGATGTGGCAAGTGACATTACACATCTTGTGGCAGGTGATGTGGCAAGTGACATTCCGCATCTGGTGACAGGCAGCGTGGCAAGTGACTATCCACATCTGGTAGCAGGCGACAGTGGCACGTGACACGCTCGGGGCTCCCACTGATTCTACATTATGATGAGTTGAACTATTTCATTTATTACTACAATGTAATAATAGAAATAATGCACTTCAATCACCCTGACACCATATTAAGCATGGTGCCGTGATGACTGAAGCGCTAACACCAGCCATTGCCCGCGAAAAATCGAGACCCCCCCCCCTGGTCCTTGGCACAATTTTCTTCCACGCAAGCGGTCCCCGGTGCCAAAAAGGTTGGGGACCACTGCTGTACATAGCATCCTGCAGTGTAGCTATAACAAAATAAATACTATTGTTTAGCTTGATGCAATAGATATTTCAAGAAGAAAAAATATCTATAAGCAAACACCATCCATCCAGTGGTTTTTATTTATTTGACTTGGCAAGGGCATAAAAACCTCATGCCACGCACACAGGTGCATATGAACAATAATGTGGAGGCTGTCGCTCCTGGAAGCTAAATCCAATTTAAACCATTTACTGGAGCAGATTGAGTAATTAATTTTAATTTCCACCACAGAATGATAGTGAATTCAGAATAAATAAAGAAAGGAAAAAAAAAAAAATAGAGTTCCAATTACTTTTCTAATATATTATATACAAAATAAAGTTCTGACCAGCATGTATCTCAAATAATTGTGTTAATTTTGTGCAATGCAGTTATAATACTTGTGGCATGTAGGCACATAACTTTTGGGGCTCAAAACACCACCCCTCTGTTAAGATCACGGACCGCCCCACATACATTTATTGCGGATTCTTCTGAGTCTGGGGCACGCAGTGCCGACAACCCGCTCTCGCTGTAATTGGACAAAGCAGGAGCCAATCAGCGGGCACGGCGGACCCGATGTTCGCCGGCACCCGTCGATCTCTCCCGAAAGAGGCAGAACGGCGATCTGCCTATGTAAACAAACAAGGCAGATAGCAGTTCTGTCAGAGGGAAAGATGGAGATCTTGTGTTCCTGCTGAGCAGGAACACAGATCTCTCTCTTCCCCCAGTCAAAGCATCCCCCACAGAGTTAGCAAGCACTCCCTAGGAGCACATTTTACCCTTTGATCGCCCCTGATGTTAACCCCTTCCCTGCCATTGTCATTAGTACAGTGACTGCATTTTTTTTAGTACTGACCACTGCCATTACTAGTAAAATAAAAAATGGCATAAAAATATCCCATAGTCTGTAGACGTAATAATTTTTGCGCAAACCAATCAATATACGCTTATTGGGATTTTTTTTACAAACATATGTAGCAGAATACATATTGGCCCAAATCGATGAAGAAATTAGATTTTTAATTTTTTTTTATTGAATATGTTATATAAAAGAATGTAAAAAATATTGGGTTTTTTTTCAAAATTGTCAGTCTTTTTTTGTTTATAGCGCAAAAAATAAAAACCGCAGAGGTGATCAAATACCACTAAAAGAAGGCTCTATTTGTGGAAAAAAGGACATACATTTTATTTGGGTGAAGTGTTGCATGACCGCACAATTGTCAGTTAAAGTAGCACAGTGCTAAATTGCAAAAAATGCTCTGGTCAGGAAGAGGGTGAAACCTTCCGGGCTGAAGTGGTTAAGCTAGAACCACAGTATAGCCACGTCCATTACAGATCAAATAAAATAGGACGTTCATTCCTTGTTGTGGCATAGTGGGCGGAGTCATGCAAATCATTTCTTTATGCCAATATGGCCAACTGCACATAGCTGATTCAAGGTGCAAATGCAGCCTATTATTATTATAGAGCCACTTATTCCATACTGCATATATTCAGAATAAAAAGATAATGAAACTTCTCCGCTACGATGTGTAGTTTTATAAGTTTGTAGGTAATCAATTGTACAGACTTACTTGAGGTTGTTGCTTAACATCAAATGGTTTCCCACATGTATTGATTAGAAATAATATAAAAAGAGTTATGCGCTACCACTCCAAATAAGTCTCACAACTCAAATATAGCCCAAAATATAAAACAAATTATCAAATTACAGTGCTAACAAGTGGTACTGATATCTGTAATATCTGTAATATCTAGGATTCACCACCAAAAACAAGTGGCAATAATGGTGGTGACCCCTACGGAGTCAAAAAATGAAGATACAAATATAACTATATAGATCCTTTTATAACGACAATCAAATTAGTGAAGCATAAGCATATACTTAAAACCAATATTCAGTGAAAATAACCACAGGAACTATCCTTCATGTACAATATCAATAATCTTTGTGAAGTGAAAATCATAACATCCACTCCATTTAATTAGTGCACATGTCCATACACACTGTGCGGGTAATTATAGATCCAATAAAAAACTTCAGTGAAGAACATGTGCTTCTTTCATAGAAAAAAACAAACAAACAAACGCGCCCTTCACCAGTCAAACTTTGCGCTTACCTCCCAGGGAGACCCTGTCAGGGGTCAGAACTCTTCTTCCCCTTAGGGGTATAAATCCAGTGGTCCGCAACTTCCCTGGTGGTTCTTGGACTCTTATTTCCTTATGGCAGGGGTAGGCAACCTTGGCCCCCCCAGCTGTGGTGAAAATACAAATTCCATCATGCCTCTGCCTCTAGGAGTCATGCCTGTGATTGTCAGGGTCTCATGGGACTTGTAGTTTCACCACAGCTGGGGGGCCAAGGTTGCCTACCCCTGCCTTAAAAGAAAACCGATATAGTATTTTACTGTATAAAAAAGTGATCTTTATTAAATAAAATAATCACACTCACATTTGTAGGTGCACACAGTGACAGGGCTGGGCTCTCAGCCCTCCCTTCTCAGTGCTCAGGTTGCTCAGCTTTCGATTAATTGCCAGCACTCATCGTTCCACAGTGACTCACCTGGTGATTATTTCCTGCTTGTCAGTCCCGCCTACAGCCAGCCCCTTCTGGCTATTTAAGATAGCTTTCACACTGGAGCTGCGGCCGCGTTGGCGCTAAAGTGCTGCATCGTTTTTAGTAGTGCTGTTTAACCCAAAAAACAAACAAACAGGTTAATGCGCCCATGTTGAGGCGCTTCCAAAGCGCTTTTCAGGCGCTTTGGAAGTGCTGCCTATTCGTTTCAATGGGCAGGGTGTTTTGGGAGCGCTAAATACAGCGCTCCCAAACCCCCCTAAAGATGCTGCTTGCAGGACTTTCCTAACATCCCGCAAGCGCACCGCCCCAGTGTGAAAAGACACACAAATGAAAGGGAGGCGGTTTTCAGGTGCTATTTAGAGGCTATTTCTAGCGCTAAAATGCCTGAAAACTGCCTCAGTGAGAAAGGGGTCTAAACTGCCAGGTTCAGTCATTCCGTGCCTTCGCCTTGGTCAAACATATCTCAAGACTCTGCTGTGTTCCTGTTGAAAACCTGCCTGGCTGACATCCCTTCTGGTTCCTGATCCTGTTTGCTGCCTCTGACTATGCTGATCTCTGGCTTCCTGCTTTACTGGGTTGTTTCTTACTATCCACTTTGGCTACCGAACCCTGGCTATGTTTTGACTACGTTTACTTTCTGTACCGTTTGTGCCATTATATTAAAAGGTGTGATTTTTACAGCATTTTCTGTCTCTGTTTGATACATGGTTCCCGATACACAGGTGGCTCGCTGAGTACAATTAGGAAGTTCAGTCCCCTTTAGGTCACTTAGACATCCACAGATCCTCGACTCTGTACTCCCCAGTGGCTGGCAATCTTCTTCCTTGTAGTGTGCAATGACGTCACGCGCTTCGTCACTAATCACGTGACTTTTTCAAGCGTCAGCTCTTGTTTTATTAGGTATATTGTACTACTTTAGGTTAAAAGCTTTTATTTAGGAAGCTCCACATCCAAAGTAGAGAAGCTTGTGGTGATTACATCAGACAGTCCTCTTGGTAGTACATACATTATCTTTAAAAATGGTGTAAAGTTGTATGTAAAATATATTTTGCCTGGAAATATCTGGTACCAAATATGATTTACTGAACAATATCAAAGCTAGACTATGGAGCTATGCTATGTCAACCTTCAAGAAAAATGTTCCCTGCCATATCTGTTGCCAAGAATAATATATGAAATCCGCTATAAAAAACATATCTATTGTGCTCTATAAAAAACATTTAGTATCACGTTTTTAGTTTTGTAGAAAAATGTGCATCTTTGACAACATCTACAAAGACTGAGCTAGAAATAAAAAGTATTCCCTTGGACATATCTATTGCCTGCAATAACTCAGACCTACATAAAGACAATCAGGGCCCAATAAAAAAAAAAAATATACAAAAAGGTGTATTGCTGGATGAGCAAAACTGTGTATGGCTATACAGTGAAAAAAATATATAATATAAGAAAAAGTATCAAAAACATGAGTGAATACTACAAATAAACAATTTAAAGTTCATGTGTGTCAGTGAAAAATATATGACATCTTCTCCTCTATTTGAAGATGATAAGAGTTCTACAGAGTGCAGGTATCCGATAAAAATCATAGGCAAAATGCTCCAACACTTAGTAAAGATCCCGCCACCAAGGTGAAGAATGAAGGCTTACCAGACAGCTTGCGACCGCCCTTCTCAGGGGGGTCAAAACAGGCTCAGTAGAGTGATGTTTTACTCCATGGAAGGCAGGATGATTCTGCAGGAACGCTTCATCCACAATGGGAGAGTCTCCAGAGACGTTGATTGAACACCTGGCCAGAACTGGGAGTAGACACACTCTTTGCAGATCAGAGTGGATGTTCCTCAGTAAGTAGGATAAAATCCAAAAGAGAAAGAAAAACTTTCCATAGTGTAGCGTTCATCCATAAAAAAGGGGGTTTATTTTCACAAAGTATGCGATACAGAACTTCAAAGTAACAAGTCCTGAGATATTAAAATGCTGGTTAAAAACTCCTTGCAAGGAATAAAAAGCTCCGTATTCTGTCAATCAAACGACCGTTCGCGCGTGCGCAATGCATGCACGTGTCACCCTACGTCGTTTCGTCAAATCTGACATCATCAGGGGCACGCCCACGCAAGAGCGCACACGCTATTTATAGCCAAAGGGCCCGCAAAGGGTTCTCTCATTGGTTAGGCCTCAGATTGACAGACGGAGCAGCTAGAGTGGACCTGTGCATTGAATTCTCAATGCAGAGGTCTATACATAGATAACAATCACATCCTGACACCCGGTGGAACCTCCGGATATTGCACCTATTTGAATCTATTCCACACAACGCCATCTTATGGGTCATGATGTAACTGTTTACAAAAAGAGGGATTTGTAAAGTCCCAATTATAACAAATTAATATACATTATATATATACACATATACATATATATACACACACACACACACACACACATACATATACATATATATACACATATACACATATACATACACAAAATCAATAAAAAACTCTCTATTACATATACTAATTGTTCAAAATTCAGAAATGTTATCCATAAACTAAAGCCCAGATCGAAAATACACAAATGGTAAGAAAGTGAAAAATGGATAAAGATTATTGGAAGGGACATCAAAATAATAAATCACCCATTATTAATGAAGCAATTTATGTCCCATTCCACATTAAGGCCTCCCGGTGTGTGACAGCCTAATTTATGTATCCAGCTGGTTTCAGATCTGGATATGCTTCTTCTACCATTTCCACCTCTCCAATGGGGCACATATTTTTCCAGACCAATAAAGATAGTACCTTTTGGGTTTCTATTGTGTACAAGATCATAATGTTTTGACACATTAAGTTTGTCAAAACCATTTTTTATGTTGGTAATGTGCTCCCCCAATCTTATACTGAGTTTCCTAATAGTCCGTCCGACATATTCCAACCCGCTTGGGCACCGCAAGAGGTACACCACGCATTTAGTAGTGCAGGTTATAAGGGACCTAATGGGATATGTCACTCCTGTTCCAGATGAAGTGAAATCAGTAATTCTTCTACCCTGGAGAGCATTGACCCTACAAACTTTACATCTCCTACAGGGATAGAATCCCTTCAGATCCCCAAAAAAAGTCAGACGAGTTGGGGGATCAGGTACGTTTGGTGCTATTGAATGTCTGAGGTTGGAAGCACCCCTGAAGAGCACTCTTGGGCTGTTGGACAACAGAGGCCCCAACACTCGGTCATTCTTTAACACCGACCAATGTTTTTTAATGATTCTTTTAATGGCCCAGTGTTGGCTTGAATATGTGGTCAGAAAGGCTAGGCCAAAATCCTCCCTATTTTCCACCTCTGGGGGTCTGTCACACAGAAGAGTCTGTCTATCTCTGAGACCAACCTCAGAAATGACAGAATCCAGTTTAGCAATATCATAACCTTTGACTATGAATCTAGATCTAAGGATTTGTGCCTCCTTATGATATTGCTCCAAATCGGTACAGTTGCGCTTTAAGCGCAAAAACTGACCCTTTGGAACCGCCGACAGCCAGGAACTATGATGACAAGAGTCCAGTGGTATATAACCGTTCCTGTCCGTCGGTTTAAAAAAGGTGGACGTGACAATCCTATTGTCCTCTATTGAAATATTAAGATCCAGAAAATGAATCTGAATGGGACTAATCTCATAACTAAGAATAATTCCCCTGTCATTACTATTTAAGAAAGACAGATAGGAATTGACTGATTCAGTGTCACCATCCCAGACAAAAAGGATGTCATCAATAAATCTCTTCCAAAAAATAAGATTAGGTGACCTATCACCAAGTACCATGTCCTCTTCCCACTTTGCCATAAAGAGGTTGGCCATACTGGGGGCAAACTTGGCCCCCATGGCCACACCCCTAATCTGGAGATAGTGAGTACCACTATGCCAGAAATGATTATGCTTCATCGCGAAGTCCAGCAGTTCCATCACGAAGTTGCACTGCGTGACAGAAATGCCGGACTCGCGATAAAAGAAAATGTCGCACCGCCTCATGACCTAGATTATGAGAAATAGCTGTATAGAGGGATGCGACATCTGCCGTAATGAGCAAGTAGGAGGCCTTTCACTCAATCTCACCAAGCAGGTTAATCACATGCTTGGTGTCCTTGAGAAAGGACGGGGTGCCCATCACCAGTGGTTGCAAGTAATAATCAATATACTTGCCAATACGTGAAGTAATAGAGTCTATACCACTGATGATGGGCCTACCCGGAGGATTAATCAAAGTTTTATGGATTTTAGGCAATATGTACATCACCGGCAATCTAGGCGCCAAGGGCACCAAATGTTCCCTTTCTTTTGGGTTTAAAATACCCATATCATGTCCCTTATCAACTAGAGCTCTCAACTCCTTCTTATATTGTATAGTGGGATCCATGGGTAAACTTGAGTAAGTCAGAGGGTCCATCACTATCCTGGACATCTCCTCAAAGTAGGAGTCCTTGTCCAGAACAACAATGGCACCCCCTTTATCAGCTGGTCGCACGACCACATCCCTCCTATTACATAGGGACTCCATACCCAATTTGAGATCATGTTGGATTCGTACCGGTTTTACATTTAGATTATTCAAATCCCCTAACACCAGATCTCGAAATACAGTCAAGTTCGGTGCCTGGTGAATAGGGGGATTGAACAGTTACATCATGACCCACAAGATGGCGTTGTGTGGAATAGATTCAAATAGGTGCAATATCCGGAGGTTCCACCGGGTGTCAGGATGTGATTGTTATCTATGTATAGACCTCTGCATTGAGAATTCAATGCACAGGTCCACTCTAGCTGCTCCGTCTGTCAATCTGAGGCCTAACCAATGAGAGAACCCTTTGCGGGCCCTTTGGCTATAAATAGCGTGTGCGCTCTTGCGTGGGCGTGCCCCTGATGATGTCAGATTTGACGAAACGACGTAGGGTGACACGTGCATGCATTGCGCACGTGCGAACGGTCGTTTGATTGACAGAATACGGAGCTTTTTATTCCTTGCAAGGAGTTTTTAACCAGCATTTTAATATCTCAGGACTTGTTACTTTGAAGTTCTGTATCGCATACTTTGTGAAAATAAACCCCCTTTTTTATGGATGAACGCTACACTATGGAAAGTTTTTCTTTCTCTTTTGGATTTTATCCTACTTACTGAGGAACATCCACTCTGATCTGCAAAGAGTGTGTCTACTCCCAGTTCTGGCCAGGTGTTCAATCAACGTCTCTGGAGACTCTCCCATTGTGGATGAAGCGTTCCTGCAGAATCATCCTGCCTTCCATGGAGTAAAACATCACTCTACTGAGCCTGTTTTGACCCCCCTGAGAAGGGCGGTCGCAGGCTGTCTGGTAAGCCTTCATTCTTCACCTTGGTGGCGGGATCTTTACTAAGTGTTGGAGCATTTTGCCTATGATTTTTATCGGATACCTGCACTCTGTAGAACTCTTATCATCTTCAAATAGAGGAGAAGATTTCATATATTTTTCACTGACACACATGAACTTTAAATTGTTTATTTGTAGTATTCACTCATGTTTTTGATACTTTTTCTTATATTATATATTTTTTTCACTGTATAGCCATACACAGTTTTGCTCATCCAGCGCTACACCTTTTTGTATACTTATATTGTTGTACCTTATATCAGGTTTTTTTTGGTGTTTAGCAGCAGGTTTTCCTTTAGGGATTTATTCATTTATTGCACTTTAATAATTTGCACCTAGCGCAAATTTTTCTTTTATAACCATATTTTGTTTTTGATATATTTAATTTGCAGCTGGTGTATTCGTCATGGATATTTTTGATTATAGATCACAGGTGGTTATTAACACTGCAGGTGTTTTTGATGGTAATGATGATTCCAGAGATGATCTAGCAGGTTGTTTTCTTAGATTAAAGAATCTCACCATCACTGAGGTTCATACTAGGTGGGATGTTGCTTATTTAGAGGAGTATGTGAAGGCAGACATGGTCCCTAGGAGCCTCAGGTGGGATGTAAATCCCCAGAAAGATGATAATGAGTTGGCCGAGTGGTTCAAATACTTCAATGAGGCAGGTGTCAATTTTTTGCAGTTTCTTATAGCAAAAAAGAAGCGCAAGTTGGCAACTTTGGACTGCGAGATCAACATCATTAAAAATAAATTAATCCCTTTTAAAGCAGAACAGGATTATTTGCATAGATCTGAGGCTCTTAAAGCAGTATTAATTAGAGAAGAATCTGAACAAAAATCTAAGAAAAAGAAAAAGTATAACAGAGACGTAAAAGACTATAGGGAGAATATAGTTTTTCGATGGCAGGTTATACCACCTCCTGACCCACCAGTGGGGGACAGTGCAACTGGCTCTCAACCAATTGGTGTTGTTCAAAGGAGTGGTATACTAAGAAACGATCAAGGTGCATTTTCTAGTGTTTCTCAGATGCCTCGTCCCTCCCCGGATCCACGGAGAGGGAGAAATAATCCACAACAATATTACCAACAAGGAAGAGGTAGGGGTAGTAGAAGGAACCCTTCCCCTTATCCCAATCATCATTCCCCTCCACCTTGGCGTCACCGGGATGCATATCCCAATCAACAGAACTATGGAAACCACCAATCCCCTCGTGCTGATAATAGAAGCCGTAATGCTTTAAGCACTAGGAACAGATTTGCTCCACTCACTAGCGATGAGATGGTATCTGGCTTGGGTGTTAACCAAGGGGCTTCCTGTTCCTCCCAAAGTCAACAACCGGAGGGTCGCTCAGGTTGGGATTTTCGGCAGGCCGGCAGGAACAGGAACAAAAGAAATGGGGACGCAAGAGAGGGTGCAGAGGGGGGAGGAAACTTCACTCCAAAGAGAAGGAAATACTAGACTGTGCTGGGATTATCAATCTCAGCACAAAGGAACTATCCAAGGAGGAATTAATTACTTTGAATAAAGGGCTAAAGTTTGCCCCTCCACGGAACCTCAACAAGTTCCAAACTTTCATAGATATACAAAAATATACCAGAAAGTTAAATATTAAACGATACATCATGAGCAACCCCACTAGGCAACCAGTCAGGGAGGCCTCTGTTGTTTTGCATTCAGGGATGTCAAACGCATCCCTCTTCAATCCCCCTATTCACCAGGCACCGAACTTGACTGTATTTCGAGATCTGGTGTTAGGGGATTTGAATAATCTAAATGTAAAACCGGTACGAATCCAACATGATCTCAAATTGGGTATGGAGTCCCTATGTAATAGGAGGGATGTGGTCGTGCGACCAGCTGATAAAGGGGGTGCCATTGTTGTTCTGGACAAGGACTCCTACTTTGAGGAGATGTCCAGGATAGTGATGGACCCTCTGACTTACTCAAGTTTACCCATGGATCCCACTATACAATATAAGAAGGAGTTGAGAGCTCTAGTTGATAAGGGACATGATATGGGCATTTTAAACCCAAAAGAAAGGGAACATTTGGTGCCCTTGGCGCCTAGATTGCCGGTGATGTACATATTGCCTAAAATCCATAAAACTTTGATTAATCCTCCGGGTAGGCCCATCATCAGTGGTATAGACTCTATTACTTCACGTATTGGCAAGTATATTGATTATTACTTGCAACCACTGGTGATGGGCACCCCGTCCTTTCTCAAGGACACCAAGCATGTGATTAACCTGCTTGGTGAGATTGAGTGAAAGGCCTCCTACTTGCTCATTACGGCAGATGTCGCATCCCTCTATACAGCTATTTCTCATAATCTAGGTCATGAGGCGGTGCGACATTTTCTTTATCGCGAGTCCGGCATTTCTGTCACGCAGTGCAACTTCGTGATGGAACTGCTGGACTTCGCGATGAAGCATAATCATTTCTGGCATAGTGGTACTCACTATCTCCAGATTAGGGGTGTGGCCATGGGGGCCAAGTTTGCCCCCAGTATGGCCAACCTCTTTATGGCAAAGTGGGAAGAGGACGTGGTACTTGGTGATAGGTCACCTAATCTTATTTTTTGGAAAAGATTTATTGATGACATCCTTTTTGTCTGGGATGGTGACACTGAATCAGTCAATTCCTATCTGTCTTTCTTAAATAGTAATGACAGGGGAATTATTCTTAGTTATGAGATTAGTCCCATTCAGATTCATTTTCTGGATCTCAATATTTCAATAGAGGACAATAGGATTGTCACGTCCACCTTTTTTAAACCGACGGACAGGAACGGTTATATACCACTGGACTCTTGTCATCATAGTTCCTGGCTGTCGGCGGTTCCAAAGGGTCAGTTTTTGCGCTTAAAGCGCAACTGTACCGATTTGGAGCAATATCATAAGGAGGCACAAATCCTTAGATCTAGATTCATAGTCAAAGGTTATGATATTGCTAAACTGGATTCTGTCATTTCTGAGGTTGGTCTCAGAGATAGACAGACTCTTCTGTGTGACAGACCCCCAGAGGTGGAAAATAGGGAGGATTTTGGCCTAGCCTTTCTGACCACATATTCAAGCCAACACTGGGCCATTAAAAGAATCATTAAAAAACATTGGTCGGTGTTAAAGAATGACCGAGTGTTGGGGCCTCTGTTGTCCAACAGCCCAAGAGTGCTCTTCAGGGGTGCTTCCAACCTCAGACATTCAATAGCACCAAACGTACCTGATCCCCCAACTCGTCTGACTTTTTTTGGGGATCTGAAGGGATTCTATCCCTGTAGGAGATGTAAAGTTTGTAGGGTCAATGCTCTCCAGGGTAGAAGAATTACTGATTTCACTTCATCTGGAACAGGAGTGACATATCCCATTAGGTCCCTTATAACCTGCACTACTAAATGCGTGGTGTACCTCTTGCGGTGCCCATGCGGGTTGGAATATGTCGGACGGACTATTAGGAAACTCAGTATAAGATTGGGGGAGCACATTACCAACATAAAAAATGGTTTTGACAAACATAATGTGTCAAAACATTATGATCTTGTACACAATAGAAACCCAAAAGGTACTATCTTTATTGGTCTGGAAAAATATGTGCCCCATTGGAGAGGTGGAAATGGTAGCAGAAGCATATCCAGATCTGAAACCAGCTGGATACATAAATTAGGCTGTCACACACCGGGAGGCCTTAATGTGGAATGGGACATAAATTGCTTCATTAATAATGGGTGATTTATTATTTTGATGTCCCTTCCAATAATCTTTATCCATTTTTCACTTTCTTACCATTTGTGTATTTTCGATCTGGGCTTTAGTTTATGGATAACATTTCTGAATTTTGAACAATTAGTATATGTAATAGAGAGTTTTTTATTGATTTTGTGTATGTATATGTGTATATATATGTATATGTATGTGTGTATATATATGTATATGTGTATATATATAATGTATATTAATTTGTTATAATTGGGACTTTACAAATCCCTCTTTTTGTAAACAGTTACATCATGACCCACAAGATGGCGTTGTGTGGAATAGATTCAAATAGGTGCAATATCCGGAGGTTCCACCGGGTGTCAGGATGTGATTGTTATCTATGTATAGACCTCTGCATTGAGAATTCAATGCACAGGTCCACTGTAGCTGCTCCGTCTGTCAATCTGAGGCCTAACCAATGAGAGAACCCTTTGCGGGCCCTTTGGCTATAAATAGCGTGTGCGCTCTTGCGTGGGCGTGCCCCTGATGATGTCAGATTTGACGAAACGACGTAGGGTGACACGTGCATGCATTGCGCACGCGCGAACGGTCGTTTGATTGACAGAATACGGAGCTTTTTATTCCTTGCAAGGAGTTTTTAACCAGCATTTTAATATCTCAGGACTTGTTACTTTGAAGTTCTGTATCGCATACTTTGTGAAAATAAACCCCCTTTTTTATGGATGAACGCTACACTATGGAAAGTTTTTCTTTCTCTTTTGGATTTTATCCTACTTACTGAGGAACATCCACTCTGATCTGCAAAGAGTGTGTATACTCCCAGTTCTGGCCAGGTGTTCAATCAACGTCTCTGGAGACTCTCCCATTGTGGATGAAGCGTTCCTGCAGAATCATCCTGCCTTCCATGGAGTAAAACATCACTCTACTGAGCCTGTTTTGACCCCCCTGAGAAGGGCGGTCGCAGGCTGTCTGGTAAGCCTTCATTCTTCACCTTGGTGGCGGGATCTTTACTAAGTGTTGGAGCATTTTGCCTATGATTTTTATCGGATACCTCCACTCTGTAGAACTCTTATCATCTTCAAATAGAGGAGAAGATTTCATATATTTTTCACTGACACACATGAACTTTAAATTGTTTATTTGTAGTATTCACTCATGTTTTTGATACTTTTTCTTATATTATATATTTTTTTCACTGTATAGCCATACACAGTTTTGCTCATCCAGCGCTACACCTTTTTGTATATTTATATTGTTGTACCTTATATCAGGTTTTTTTTGGTGTTTAGCAGCAGGTTTTCCTTTAGGGATTTATTCATTTATTGCACTTTAATAATTTGCACCTAGCGCAAATTTTTCTTTTATAACAATAAAAAAAATAAAACTATAGATGATCTTGTTTTGAATCAATGTAGCATTATGCACTGCATATTTTTGGTGTCAATTTGGCATTCCTCTCAATTTTGTAATATAAAAACTTATAATAATAAAAGTATTTTGAATAAACAAAAATAGTAGCGCTTCTGTGTATCACACCACAAATCTAAATACTATAGCAAATATATACCGTTTTTATCGGCGTATAACACGCACTTTTTTTCCCCTGAAAATCAGGGGAAAATCGTGGGTGCGTGTTATACGCCGATACCCACATCCCTGAGCTGTCTCCGCTGACTGTGAGCGGAGCGGAGCGAGATACACATAGCCGAATGTACTCGGCTATACTCTGCTTTTCTCGGCTCCGCTCACAGTCACGCCCAGTCCCGCCATTGGACCTGTGTTATGTCCATCATAGGGCGGGACTCGGTGTGACTGAGCGGAGCCGAGAAAAGGCGAGTATACTCGGCTATGTGTATCTCGGCGGCGGCTCCGCCCAGTCCCTGCGTTCTCGGCGGCGTCCGCCCCGCTCCGCACAGTCTCGGCGCCAATTTTAAAATGCTGCACGGCGACACTGGGGCAAGGCTGCACGGCGACACTGGGGCAAGGCTGCACGGCGACACTGGGGCAAGGCTGCACGGCTACACTGGGGCAAGGCTGAAATGGACTCTGGGGCAAGGCTGCAATGGACACTGACAAGGCTGCACTGTGACAAGGCTGTAATGGACACTGACAAGGCTGCACTGTGACAAGGCTGCAATGGACACTGACAAGGCTGCACTGTGACAAGGCTGCAATGGACACCGACAAGGCTGCATTTAAATGTAAGTTATTTTTCCTTAAACTTCCCTCCTAAAAGTTTTTTCCCTAAAATTTCCTCCTAAACTTGGGGTGCGTGTTATACGCCGATAAATACGGTATATGTCCCGTGAAGAAATACATATATGTGAAAAACTGCAAAACATATACTCTAAAAATATATATGTGCACATACAATAAATTAATAAGTGTCCGTAACGTTCAAATATTGTTTTCAAACCAGTTGTGAAAAAAACATTTAAAGAAAGTCCATTAGTGAGATAAGTGTTCCAATAATAGTGACTTCAACTAAAATTTGCATACAAATCTTCCTGTGTTCTCTTGAATAAACCTTCACCACACCAGCGTGATTAGTGACTCCACTCCCTAAGGACTTGCACTCTCATGCTCGGCTTCACAGCTTAAACACCCCTCAGGGTATAAAAGATAGATCCAAACGATGTTGCTAGGCCAGTCAAGTTTTCCCACATGAAAAAGCAAAAAAGTCTCCAATAGTGAAGTACGTAAAAACTTTTATTAAACACAGCACAGGTAACCTTCAATAGTTTCACTCACATCTAGCAAATCAAAATTAGGCACTTCAGCAAAATCACTTCAAAAACGCCAGACAGGCATACGACAGGTAGCCGCGATGTATTGCGGTCTCGGCGGACCAATCAATCATTTGTGTCTCACCCTCCTTCATATATGCCCGTCTCTCCACTCCAATCGAAAACACCGTGAACTTCCGTCCAAACACCGGACTGTAGATTCGATGAGTGGTCGAAAAAACCGAACACCATACACTATAAAAGAGCGCCGTGTAGCTTCTCCCAGACTAGTTTCGTCGCATAGGACTTCTTCCAATGGGATCCAAATTTTAGTTGAAGTCACTATTATTGGAACACTTATCTCACTGATGGACTTTCTTTAAATGTTTTTTCTTTCTCGTACATCACGGGACACAGAGCGACATAGTCATTACTAATGGGTTATATAGATACCGTCAGGTGCTGGCACTGGCAACTTCCAAAACCGGAAGTACCCTTCCCTATATAAGCCCCTCCCATCCGGGAGCACCTCAGTTTTTTGCCAGTGTCTAAGGTGTTGGCCAAGAAGAAACATGTGTTTTTCACTGAGCTTGCGTACAGGTTCTTTTGGGCCTCAGTAAGCTATTCCGGATCCGACCAAAAAAGCTTCATAGCTAAACGGTCGGTACCCGGGCCTTGCAAAGAGAAGAGCAAGGTTTTGCCTGTAATGCTTCTCTTAGGAGAGCTGGACCCTGGGATCCAGAGCTCTGGTCATACCCACGACCAAGATGTTTTCTGTGCAGGGTGCTATACAGGTCCAGGGGAGTGGAATCCTTGGGAACCCGGTCCCTGAAGGTTTGATTACAATGCCTGCCGTGATAGGTGAAGTTTGGGCTTTTGTGGACCAAACAAAGTCCTGCGGCGGGGAACAGGTAAGTGGGGGCCCCCAGGAACTTGGTTCTATTGGGGGACCCCCAAGCCTAATTTGTCTTTCTGTCTGTTACCTAATGGTATTCCCGCAAAATTGTGCATGCCTGTAACTACTAAAAAAAATGTAATAATTTTTAATGGTGGTCAAGAAAAAAAAAAAAAAAAAAAAAAAAAAAAAAAAAAATTATATATATATATATTTAATATATTAGACTGCGGTACCTGTGTTTGTCCACTAGAGGCCGCTGTGGAATGTTTTCTTGTCATGTGGACTAGCTTCTTCTCAGCAGAGCAAAGTCCAGGCAGATGGTGAGTTCTCTGATAGGAAACTGCTTCCTCTGCCATGTTGCAGTGCTCGTCCATCCCCCGGCCTGCGGCAAAGAGGGGCCCTGGCTCCTGTCCCTTGTTACCATATTTGAAATTAGCGCCGACGGCGCACGTGCCCGCACGCGTGCGCGTGCACGCGCCTCTATATATAGAGGTGAGCCGGGAAAGGGGGCGGAGCCTGGGGGATGACGCTCTGTGCGCGCCGCAGCGCTTCTGCGCATGTGCGGGCGTCCCAGCAGTTTTAAAAAAACAACAATATTGTAGTGAGCTGGCTATGAAGTACAGAGACAGAGCTGGCAACATTTAAAGGCATACAGCAAGCGGTTGATACAGGCATCCCCTAGAAAGGCACATTAGTAGACACCAACTGTGATATAGCAGCAATTGTGCTAGACTATTCTCAGTAAAAGTGGTGTATTGCGGCTGGAATACCTCAGCTTTAGGCTTAGGAATATGCCGTCCAGAAGCTCCGGAACTGAATCTTCCAGGAAGCGAAGGGGGTCTCATCGGGCTCGGAGGATCTTGGGCATACTCCTGCTGCACCAGTCTCCCCTGAAGTTCAGAGGTAAGTGACCGTAGAGACCCCGCAGGGGTACTTGGTACTGTGGCTGTCCTCAGTCACCTGCTCCTGTGTATGTAACAGAGGAGGTTTTTTCCTCAGCTCTGGGAGGATTAGAGAGAGATTGTCAACATTTATCGCTGCCTCCCTGTCAGGGAAAGCACGCCCGATCTCCGTCTCCTCCTTCAGAGTGCCTGTTAGCAGAGCAACAGTCCCATACAGGGATCGACCTGCCTGAAGGGGGTCAGGATGAGGTTGATTCTGTTATAGAGGAATCAACAGTGGGGGAACCTTTTCTCAGCATCTCAAGCTGAAAGATTATGGGTTCAGTCTCTGACTAACATGGTCCGATCAGCATTTAAAAATGCACCTTGCGGAACCATCAACCACTACTGTATCCTCGTTGGGGTCGTAGAAGCCCCCAGACTGTTTGTTCTTTTCCACTTCACCCTTTACTGAAAGGGCTCATTTACCAGGATTGGGAACGTCCTGAGAAAATATTTATTCCCCCAAGAGATTTCCGGTGGTCTATCCCATGGAGGATAAGTTCATCAAAAAAAAAAAAAAAAAAAAAAAAAAAAGGAAGGTCCCTACAGTGGACGCAGCCATCTCTTGTATGTATAAATCACTGACATGTCCAGTGGATAATGTCCAAATGTTCAAGAACCCAATAGATAAAAGATTGGAGTCCTTATGAAAATCTGCTTGGTGATACAACCAGCAGTAGCAGCTATTGGGGTCTGCTAAGCAGTGAAGGATCAGTTGAAACAGGTCTTGAGGGACTTGACAGATCAGCAGGCTTTGCCCTAGCTGATCTACCTAGAGCCTTAGGCTTTGCGGTTGACGCCATAGAGGATTCAGTCCATCAGGCCTCCCGCCTTACGCTGTCTATAGTACATATGCGTAGGCTCCTATGGCTCAAAAACTGGTCTGCTAAAGCTCCCTGTAAAGAATGGCTGGTTAGCGTCCCATTTCATGGTGAACGCTTATTCAGGGAAAACCTGGACAAATATATCCAGAAAATTTCCAGCGGTAAAAATACGCTCTTGCCGGTTAAAAGCAGAGTTAGAGGTCCCTCTTTAAGAGGCCTGCTTCTCCAGTCCCTGGGGCATCGGCTGTGTAACAGTTCCGACGGCCTCCTCGGTCAAATCCCGGGGGTAAAAAACAGGGACAGTAGCAGGGTAATGAGAAACCCTGGGTCAGGGGAGGTACAAAACCTCCCCCAAAGTTAAATTCATTGAAGCCCCCACTCAGTCGGGTGGGGGGAGGACTCCAGTTGTTCGCAAGAGACCTGGCGGGACACGATCAAGACAGATAGGTGCTCTCCGCAGTAGGTTTGGGATACAGTTTGGAGTTAAAAGACTCTCCTCCTTCCCATTTTTGAGGTCAAACGTGCCAAGGGATCCCCGGAAGAGAGAGTCCCTCCTGTTGGCACTAGAACAACTATTGCTCCAAGGAGTAATTATGGAGGTTCCCCTGGAAGAATGAGGGTTCGGGTTTTACTCAAACCTCTTACAGTCCCGAAGCAAACGCGGACGGGAGGCCCATATTAATTCTAAAAGGGCTATACAAATTCCTGTATATCAGGACTTTCCGATGGAGTCGATCCGATCGGTGGCCACTGCCCTACAAGGGGAGGATTGGTTAGCCGCGATCGACATCAAAGATGCTTATTTGCACATTCCCATCTTTCCAGTCCACCAAAAATTTCTACGCTTTGCAGTAGAAGGGCGCCATTTTCAGTTCAGAGCCTTACCCTTCGGTTTGGCCACAGCACCACGAGTGTTTACAAAAATTCTGGCCCTTTATTGGCCAATCTAAGAACACAAGGTGTAATGATAATGGCATATCTGGATGACTTATTGCTGATAGACCACTCAGTGAAAAAACTAGACGTGGTCGTTCACAAGACAATCAAGTATCTGGAATCTCACGGTTGGATTATCAACCGAGACAAGTCAGCCCTAAAAACCAGTCAAAAGTCTGGAATACTTGGGGCTAAGGTTGGATTCAGGCCAGAGAAAAATATTCTTGCCTCGAGGAAAGGTGTTGTCTTTGAAAGATTTGATCCACTTAGTGGGTACAAAAAAGACAGCCGTCCATACGCCTGTATATGAGGCTGCTGGGAAAAATGGTGGCATCATTCGAAGCAGTACCCTATGGTCAATTCCATTCAAGGAATTTGAAAGGGGCCATACTGTCAGCCTGGAACAAAAAAGTTCAGGCCCTAGACTTACAATGTCCTTGTCCCCTTCCGTTCGCAAGAGCCTCCGTTGGTGGTTGGTTCCCCAGAATCTGGAAAAAAGGAAATCCTTCAGTCCGATTTCTTGGAAGGTGGTCACTACAGATGCCAGCCTTATAGGCTGGGGAGCAGTACTGGAGCAATAGTCTCTCCAGGGCAGATGGTCGGATGCAGAAAAGGCCCTGCCCATCAATCTCTTAGAGATACGAGCAGCCCGGTATGCCCTAGTAGCATGGACATCCAAACTCCAAGGGTCCCCTGTCAGAATTCAATCAGACAATGCCACAGCAGTGGCATATATCAATCATCAGGGGGGCACCAGGAGTCGTGCAGCCCAGAGGGAAGTAAATTACATCCTGAAATGGGCAGAAAAATATGTCCCAGCCATATCTGCGGTATTCATTCCAGGAGTGGAGAATTGGAAGGCGGACTTTCTAAGTCGCCAGCAATTAGGCCCAGAGGAAGGGTCCCTTCACCCCGAGGTTTTCTGGACAATATGTCAGCGGTGGGGAACATCGGATGTAGATCTTCTAGCATCCAGATTCAACGCAAAGGGGGACAGGTTTGTCTCTCGGACAAGGGATCCCCTAGCTTGTGGCTCGGATGCCCTAGTGTTCCCTTGGGATCAGTTCAAGCTGATATATGCATTCACACCGCCACAATGGTTACCTCGATTACTCCGCAGAATCAGGGTAGAAAAGAAACCAGTGATTCTGGTGGCTCCAGCGTGGCCCCGAAGAGCATGGTACGCGGAGATTGTAAAAATGTCTGTGGGGAGTCCTTGGACCCTCCCACATCGTCCGGACCTGCTTTCGCAGGGACCGATATACCACCCTTCCTTACCAGCCCTAGGTTTGACGGCCTGGCTATTGAAGCCCACATTCTAAAAAAGAGAGGGCTCTCTAATGCTGTGGTGTCTACCATGATCAATGCCAGGAAACCGGTATCCAGGCAGATCTACTATAGAATCTGGAAGGCGTACATCGCCTGGTGTGAGGCCAGAAAATGGCATCCACGTAAATACGTAATAGGTAGGATTCTGGACTTCCTACAATGGGCTGTAGATAGAAAGCTTGCCTTGAGTACTATCAAGGGTCAGATTTCGGCCTTGTCAATATTTTTTCAAAGGCCCTTGGCTTCGCATTCACTAGTCAAAGCCTTTATACAAGGAGTGATGCGTATTAGTCCTCCGGTTAATATTCCCATATGTCCATGGGATCTAAACTTGGTTCTGTCGGTTCTACAGAAACAACCATTTGAACCATTACAGCATATTTCCTTGGTGCTTCTCACCAGGAAATTGGTTTTTCTAGTAGCCATTTGTTCGGCTAAAAGAGTATCGGAATTAGCAGCTATGTCCTGTAAGGAGCCATATCTGGTTATCCATAAGGACAGAGTAGTGTTACGTCCTCATCCAGCCTTTCTTCCTAAGGTGGTATCGAGGTTTCATTTGAACCAAGATGTGGTTCTTCCTTCTTTTTTCCCCAAACCTACTTCGGTAGAGGAAAAGTTATTGCATTCTTTGGATGTAGTAAGAGCAGTTAAAGCTTATCTAAAAGCCACTGCTCAGATTCGCAGAACGGATACTTTGTTTATTCTGCCGAAAGGCCCCAGAAAGGGTCAGGCAGCGTCAAAATCTACTTTAGCCAAGTGGATTCGACAGGTCATTATGCAAGCTTATGGCTTGAGAAGGAGACCGCCTCCGTTCAAAGTTAGAGCGCACTCCACGAGAGCAGTTGGAACTTCATGGGCAGTGCATCACCAGGCCTCCCTGGCTCAAATCTGTAAGGCCGCAACATGGTCTTCGGTACACACGTTTACTAGGTCCTACCAGGTGGACGTTAGAAGTCAGGAGGATGTCGCCTTTGGGCGCAGTGTGTTGCAGGCCGCAAAAGATCCTCATGTCTGATAGCGCTCAGCTTATATATGGTGTACCCCCCCCTCATTTGGCATTGCTTTAGGACATCCCATTAGTAATGACTATGTCGCTCTGTGTCCCGTGATGTACGAGAAAGAAAATAGGATTTTTATAACAGCTTACCTGTAAAATCCTTTTCTTGGAGTACATCACGGGACACAGAGCTCCCGCCCCTCTTTAGGGACACTTATTGCTTTGCTACAAAACTGAGGTGCTCCCGGATGGGAGGGGCTTATATAGGGGAGGGTACTTCCGGTTTTGGAAGTTGCCAGTGCCAGCACCTGACGGTATCTATATAACCCATTAGTAATGACTATGTCGCTCTGTGTCCCGTGATGTACTCCAAGAAAAGGATTTTACAGGTAAGCTGTTATAAAAATCCTATTTTTCACAACTGGTTTGAAAACAATATTTGAACGTTACGGACACTTATTAATTTATTGTATGTGCACATATATATTTTTAGAGTATATGTTTTGCAGTTTTTCACATATATGTATTTCTTCACGGGACATATATATATTTGCTATAGTATTTAGATTTGTGGTGTGATACACAGAAGCGCTACTATTTTTGTTTATTCAAAATACTTTTATTATTATATGTTTTTTGTAAAGTAGCAGCTAGTAAGGTTTTTTTGGTCTGCATTCAGCAGACCTGCTCCCGAAGCGCAGTGGAGTGTATAAGGGAAGAAGAGGGCAGTTGATTTCTTTTTATACACTATTTTAGTCAATATAAAAACTTAGCATTGCCCACAAATCTCTCACATTTCCTAAACTATTAGAAATCAAATTTTTCTAAATTTAAATATGAAAAGCAATACAATGGATTGATAGGATTCCTTGAAATGTGGGTCCAGCACTACAGAGCTGGGAATGGTTTGTCTGATTGAAAAAGCAAACTAAAGTTGTCCTAATCCTAGATTTAACCCTTTCATGCCTAAGCCTATTTCTGACATTTGTTGCGTACAAGTTAAAATCTGTATTTTTTGCTAGAAAATTACCAGTACTTAGAACCCCCAAAGATTATATATATATATATATATAAAATGTTTTTTTAGCAGAAACCGTAGAGAATAAAAATGGCGATCGTTGCAATATTTTATGTCAACGCAATTTTTTGGAAAAACAAAATACACTTTCACGCATTAACGGTTACTAGGTTGGTTACAGAGCAGGTCTGGTGCTAGAATTATTGCTCTCGCTCTGACGATCACGGCGATACCTCACATGTGTGATTTGAACACCGTTTACATATGCGGGCACAACTTACATATGCGTTTTCTTTGCTGTGTGTGCTCAGGGGGGGCTTTAAAAAAAGTTTTTTTTTCATTTATTTTATCTATTTTTACATTGTCTCTGTAAAACATTTTTTTATTTTGATCACCGTTATTGCTGTCACAAGGAAAGTAAAACATCCGTTGTGACAGTAATAGGTGGTGATAGGTAATCTTAATGGAGGGATCAGGGGTCTAAAAGACCCCAAATCCCTCCTTTGCACTTCAAAGTATTCAGATCGCCAAAAACTATGATTCTGAATACTGCCGTTTCTTTAAAAATCAGCGCTATTGACAGCCGAGCAAACCGGAAGTGATGTGACGTCGCTTCAGTGTTTACACATAGGAGACTGTAACAAAGCCGTTTTCGGCTCTGATTCAGTCTCGCTCTAGCCGGTGGAAGTGCTGGATCGCAGGTCGGGTCTCCCGGGGGAACGGGAGGCCCAGAAACAGTGGCGGAAGGGGGGGCATCCCCTCCTATTTGTTTGGGATACCTGAGCGGCTTTTAGCCGCATTGGTTGTTATCCCTAAAGAGCTGACCGCCCGTTCTAAAAAAACAGTACGCAGCTGCATGCATCACCCCAGTATAACCCCTGAAAGCCGTGAACGCAAATGTGCGTATGGTCGACGCTAATGTGTTAAACTACACACAAAGAAGATATTCTTCAATAGCTAGATGATTGTGGCAGATTTCCTGTTTTTTTTACGACCTCTTGCACACGGAAGTATGCATTTTTTTTTGCTGATTTGAACATGGAACATTGCACACAACTGCATAAAGATTAGTAATACAGTGAGGAGTCCAGAGCCATAAAATTAAAATAGAACATTTTACGTTTGAATGCAATAAATTACGCACCTCTGTGTGCAAGACTAATTTTCAGCATACATGTTCACGCTCCTTTACAGAACATTTTACTTTTTACATTTCTGTCAAAAAGATCCTGAATATAAACCTCAGAGAATTATTACACTCATGTGCGTGGGTTGGATGTCTTAACCTTTTTTTTTTTTTTTTTTATATAGAAAGGTGGAAAAAACTTTATTTCTGCCATTTGATGAATTTCAGCTTAGATAAAAACAGAACATTCAAAAAGGTACATTGGAAAAGATTAGCCAGGAGAAGCTTGCAAGTCAGTCGATGGGCTCCAGAACCTCAAGGATGAGCTTCTTTGGATGGGCCACAATACGGTTGTAAAAATGCACGGTATTCCAGGTCAAGACGGTCAGTAACCGATCGGATAAACTGGCAAACTGCGACTCCAGAAGAAGCAGCTGGTCCTGTAGGATCGACTGCCTAGATGTGACATGGCCCTGTTCCACGAACTACAAAACCCCAGCCAACAGCATCGCTATAGATACTCAGCGTCTTCTTAATATATGGTGCTTCTGGTGCCAACAGCTCCTCCAGTGTCACTGGCTTCTTCAGCACTGAAGGGAGGGACATGACGGGTTTGGGGGGCGAATAAAGACTGAACTCCGACCCCATACTGCTGGGTCTTTTTGGAAGAGGCGGAGGCTCAGGCTATGGATCGCCCGCACACACAAAGCTGCCTTGAGGGAGTTCTGCCCCGAGTTTGCGCAGACAGAAGGGGCTGTCCGGAGATTCCTGCATCGGCTCCAGCCACGGATTGGACTCGTTCAGGACCTCAGTCAGTTTCCTGCGGCGGCGGAAATTAATACAGAACTGGTACACCTGATTGGAGTCCGAGAAGTGATAGTGACCACTCACAGGCTGAATGATCCCTTGTTCCAACATGCCCCAGCACAGCGTTTCTCCATCAAGTCTCCCGGTCACAAAAAATGCAAGTTAGACTTACCGGTAACTTGTTTTCCAATAGGCTTTCAGGACAGCACCCGAGAGATCATGGCTCCTCCTCCTACAGGAAACACCTCATCAATTAAGTCTTTAATTGGAGGCCTCCACGTTGCTTCCATCAGTTGTTTGTAGAGAACCTCCAGCCCCAGCTGCAACACATAAGCGACAGTTATTACATAGTATTACAGCCACAGCATAAAAAAAGGGGGGGGGGGGATCCTGCTGTACTGAAAGCCTATTGGAAAACAAGTTACGGGTAAGTCTAACTTGCATTTTTCCAAAACGTCTTTCAGGACAGCACCCGAGAGGATAATCGAGACTTACCCCATTTAGGGTGGGACAACAGCCTGTAAGACTTTCCTTCCGAAAGCCTGGTCCCCAGCCGTCATGAGATCTAATCTATAATGACGGGCAAAGGTCGTCAGACTTGTCCATGTAGCTGCCTTACAGATTTGTTCGGGGGTGGCACCAGCTTTTTCTGCCCAACTCACCGCCGAAGCTCTAGTAGAATGAGCCCGGATACTTACTGGACTCTCCTGGCCTATAAGGGAATAGGCGTCTGAGATAGCCATTCTCAACCATCTGGCAATGGTTCCTCTAGAAGCTTGTCTTCCTTTTTTATTTCCGGAAAATAGAATGAATAGTGCGTCTGAACGCCTAAAGTCTTTAGTAGCTTCCAGGTAACTTAAGACTGCTCTTTTAACATCCAGGGTATGGAATTCTTCTTCCTTCTTACCCGACGGATTAGAACAAAACGTAGGAAGTATTATCTCCTGGGTTCTATTTTGAACTGAAGCAACCTTTGGTAAAAAATTAGGATCCGTCTTCAGCACAATTCTGTCTGAAAAAATAGAAAAAAATGGTTCCCTGATAGATAAAGCTTGCAGCTCACTGATTCTTCGAGCTGTTGTAATAGCTACTAGAAAAATTGTTTTTAAAGTAATTAGCTTCAGGGAGGTTAAAGTAAGAGGTTCGAAAGGTTCCCTGGTCAGGGCCTGTAGAACGACTGACAAGTCCCATGACGGACAGTTTTTGATCACTATCGGTCTAGCCCAAGTGAGGGCTTTAAAGAATCTGTTTACTAGGGGTTCTGATGAAATAGACTTCTCAAAATATACCCCCAGTGCGGCAACCTGAACTTTTAGGGTACTGATCGCTAGGCCCTTGTTTGCTCCTTCTTGCAGAAATTCCAAGATAGAAGAAATCTGCTTTAATGGTCTGCCGGATGTAGTGCACCAGGAGTTAAAGACTTTCCAGACTTTGTGATATATTGCTCTGGTAACATTCTTTCTGCTAGATAGGAGGATAGCCACCAACCTATCCGAGAATCCTTTTCTCCTTAAGAGCTGCTCCTCAGAAGCCAGGCTGTGAGTTTTAGCTTTTCTACTTCTTGGTGAAACAGAGGACCTTGTAACAGAAGGTCTTGTCTCAAGGGAAGGTGCCAGTATGGTTTGATCTGCATCTGTAGAAGAGCCGAAAACCAAGGCCTTTTGGGCCAGAAGGGAGTGATGAGGATTACTGTCATATCCTCTTTCCGGATTTTTGTTATGACCTGCGGAATCAGCTGAAATGGAGGGAAGGCGTAGCCGAGGTGAAAATTCCAACTGTGCGCCAGAGCATCTACCCCCAGAGATGACTCGTTCCTGTTCAGGGAAAAAAAAGAGTGATATTTTTTTTTTTCCTGAGTCGCAAAAGAGATCCACTCTTGGCTGTCCCAATTTCTTCACTATTAGATTAAAGACATCTGGATTCAATTGCCACTCCGCTTCGTACACCTGGTTCCTGCTGAGGAAATCCGCTATCCTGTTTAGGGTCCCTTTTAGGTGGACCGCGGACAAGGATTGAGTATGGAGCTCTGCCCAATTTAGAATGCTCTCTGCTAGGCCTTGAAGTATTCTGCTTCTGGTGCCCCCTTGTCGGTTTATGTAAGCCACCGCCGTGGCGTTGTCCGACAGGATTTGTGTATGTCGCCCTTGGACTTCTTCTGCAAAGAACAATAAGGACATTTCTATCACCTTTAGTTCCCTCCAGTTTGAAGATCTCAGTGCTTCCCTTGTGGACCAAGATCCCTGAGCCCAACGACCGCTCATGTGAGCCCCCCAACCCCAGGAGCTGGCATCGGTTGTTAGCCTTACCTGGGTTGGAAAGGACCATAACAGGCCTGCTGAGAGTCTTGCCTGGTTCTTCCACCACCAGAGACTCCTCTTTACTTTGGTGGGGATCTTCACCAGTGAATCCAGTGAATTCTGCTGGCGATCCCAGATTTTTAACAGAAACTTTTGCAGCGGTCTGAAATGGAGCTTTGCCCACTGTACTGCCGGTATGGAAGAGGTCAGGGTTCCTAATGCTGACATGACCCTCCTGATGGACAGAAGCTGACTGGATTGTAAGAGAGACACAACCTCTAACAGCTTTTCCCGTTTTTCTTCTGGGAGAAAAATCTTTTGCTCCACAGAGTTGATACGGAAACCCAGGAATAACACCTCCTGAGAGGGAATCAGATTGGACTTTTGGAGGTTTAGTATCCATCCGATGGATTCTAGGTGAGCACGTGCTCTGACCAAGTTTCTCTGAAGTCCATCTCTGGTTTGGGCAAACAGTAGCAGGTCATCTAGATAAGGAATCACTGAAATTCCCTCTAGACGCAAGGGTGCTAGAGCTTCGGCCATTACCTTCGTGAACACCCTTGGAGAAGATGACAGGCCGAATGGAAGAGCTCTGAATTGCAGGTGTACCACCTTCTTCCCTTCTCTCAGTGCTAACCTCAGATATCTCTGAGATCTGGCAGCAATAGGAATGTGGAGGTATGCGTCCTGAAAAGCTATTGACGCCATGAAGCATCCTTGACTAAGGAGGCTTCTTACTGAGAAAATGGAATCCATCCGAAATCTTTTGTATTCTACTGACAAATTCAGCATTTTTAGATTTAGGATGAGGCGGTACTTTCCTGAAGGTTTCTGTACAAGGAAAACGTGAGAATAGAACCCCTGGAAGAACTCCTTTGTTGGAACCGGAACAATGACTCTCTGGGATATCAGTTCCTGAATTAGGGACTTCATGGCGAGTGCCTTGACCGGATCCCTCGGGACGTTTGTCACTAGGAATCTCTTTGGGGGTTCTTCCGTGAATTCCACCACGTATCCTTGGGAGAGCATGTTTACAATATACTGATTTGTAGTGATGTCTCTCCACTGGGGAATGAACTCCTGGAGTCTTCCCCCTACTTGGGGTGGATTGTCACTGCGGCTTTCCGGGGGTCGCAGGAGGATGGAAGAGCACTCCACTCCTACCTTTTGGTTTCTGGGAAGACCATTGCTTCCTTTTGGTTTGCGTTTTTCCTTCCTGTTGTCCTTTTTGGGGACGAAAAAAAAACGCTTACGGGTCTGTACCTGTTGTTCTTTGACCGGAAACGCCTTCTTTTTGTCAGCCGTACGGTCAAGAATGGACTCCAGCTCAGAACCAAATAGCAAATCCCCTGCAAAGGGAATGCTACACAGTCTATTTTTAGATGCAGCATCTCCTGGCCAAGTTTTAAGCCACAAGGCTCTCCTAGCAGAATTGGTCAAAGCCGCTGACCTGGCTGACATACAAATGGATCCTGCTGAAGCATCTGCAATATATGATACTGCTGCAGAAAGCGTTGTAAATGAGTCCAGAATCTCGTGTTTTGGGGAATCCGCCGTAACATGGGCCTTCATCTGGTTAATCCAGTGTTCTAAATTCCTAGCGACACAGGTTGTTGCCATTGCTGGTTTTAGATTGTTCATCACGGAATGCCAAGCCCTTTTAAGAAGCAAATCCATTATTTTGTCCATGGGCTCCTTTAACATGCCCATGTCCTCAAAGGCAAGGTCAGTTGATTTTGAGACCTGTGAAAAAGCAGAGTCCAGTTTTGGAATCTTGTTCCAGATGGAATCCGGGTTGTCCTCAAATGGAAATCTTCTCTTATGAGACCGGGAAAAAAAATGGCTTTTTCTCAGGTTCCAACCACTCTTTTTTAATCATGTCCGAGATTATTGAATGGACTGGAAAAACACGGCTTTTTGGATCACCCAAACCTGCATACATGCGGTCATGTAGGGAGAGCTCCTTCTTTTCCTCTTCAATCCCCAAAGTCGCATGGATTACTTTTAAAAGTCCTGCGACTTCTTCAAGCGACATTTTGTACTTAGAAGCGCTCTCTGCTTCATTTTCTTCCTCCTCAGAGTCTGTTCCATCTGGAGCAAGGGAAGCAGATTCTTGGGAAGCGTCTATCGGACCTCCCAATAATATTTGAGAGCCGTCTTGGGGTTCTGAAGAAGGCTGCGGAGCCCTAGGTTCCCTTGAGGGGCCTGGTTCTTCTCTTAGGTTTGACCTAAAAGCTTGAAAGGTGGCACGGAGTTCATCCTTAATTGTAGATACTAGATCGCCACAAAAGGATGGAGACTCTTCCCTGACTACATTTGCAGTGCAATCTGCACAAAGCGACTTGGTCCAAGCCTCGCTTAACTTTTCCTTGCAGACAGGGCACCTTCTCTTCACTGGTTGAGCAGAACTTTTGGCCTGCACAAACAGAAAAGAAAAAAACAGGGACCACGCTAAGAAAAACTGTTACACAGTACAAATCAATACACCCAGGTGCACATAGGAAAAAAACACTTTCACTTCCTTGTGCCCCGCAAGCCATGCACCACCACCACCACCTTTTACAAAAGACCCCTAGATATTATGCAGACATGCTAAATCACCAGCCACTGCACCACCAGGGAGATGGGGGGTGGGGGAGATGGGGGGGGAAGGGTGAATACCCCCCCCCACAGGAGAAAACGGCCCAGTGTAAATAGGACACAGTCCCTTACCTTAGCCTTGCTGGTGCCTTGGCTTGCCCCCTTATCCGCTGCATTGCTATCCATAGCTGTCTGCGGACGCGTGGTGAAGAAAAACGCCGGTTCTAGATTTGAAAACGCCGCCGCGCTGACCTGGAACCAGAACTTTAAAGGCACCAGGTGACCCTGCCCTCTCCCTCTGCGCTTTGCGGCCGGAAATGACGTGCGCGCCAACCGGGAAGTGCTGCCTCTTCCCATACAGGACGCGGCCGAGGCTCTCCTCGGCCACCAGAACAATGGCGGCCGCTGTAAAGCTCCACGCCGCTATTCGCAATCGGTCGGCGAGAACACAGCAAACCACCGCTCTGTAGACAAAAAGGAGGCAGCCCTCCCGGGCTGTACAGGCTCTCCCCGAGCAGGGAAGAGGGAGAGGGAGCCCACGGGACCATCCATGCTAGGAGGTAAGTGGGAGGATCACTCTCCTAAGAAAAAAAGACTGACTGAGAACCTTTGTCTCCCAGGAAAGCCCTGAGAGATCGTGGCTCTCACCAGAGGTGTTCCTCCGGCTGGAGGAAACACAAAAAACTGATGGAAGCAACGTGGAGGCCTCCAATTAAAGACTTAATTGATGAGGTGTTTCCTGTAGGAGGAGGAGCCATGATCTCTCGGGTGCTGTCCTGAAAGACGTTTTGGAAAGCATGTTTAATCAACCAGTCTCACATCTGGGAGCCGTGAAACATCCTCCTGTACCTCTTCGAGCCCTCCTCCCGCACCTTCAGAATGGAATCTTCCTGGCTCATCATCATCTCAAAGATTCGCTTGCTTCGCTCATAATCCTCGTCTCTGTGGTGGGCGATAAAGTGCTTTTATCGTTTCGGAAGCAGTACAGCAATTTGGTATCTTTAAAGGTGGAGTGCATTATATTGATGGCAATCTCTCTGTCTGTGTCAACATCCTTTGCCGTAAAGGAGCATGGGTAGGTGAACATGTTGTTGATTCGGTTTTGTATCTGCTTTGAATTGTGCAGACGCAGCCTGAGCTGTTCTCCAGCCAGCGGATGTCTTAACCATTAAACGAATGCCCTATAGCAGATTTACTGCTATAGAGTGGCCGTTTTGTGTGAAATCAGGGAAAGAAAATCCATCACATAGCTTAGTAAAAGCACCTCACAAAGTACACAAAAACACTGGCTAGGCACACATTTAACCCTTTGATCGCCCTAGGTATTTTACCCCTTCCCAGCCAGTGTCATTAGTACATTGAGAGTGCATATTTTTAGCACTGATCACTGTATTTATGTCACTGGTTCTTATAAAGTTTCAAAAGTGTCCGATTGTTCACAGCAATATGGAGGTCCTGCTTTAGGTCGCTGATCACCACCATTACTAGTATAAAATAAATACATAAATTTTTTGTATATATCCCATAGTTTGTAGACGCTATTACTTTTGCTTAAAAATCAATATACGCTTATTGGGGGATTTTTTACCGCAATTATATAGCAGAATTCATATTGGCCTGAATTTATGAAGACATTAGATTTTTTATTTTATTTTATTTTATATGTTTTGAAGCAAAAAGTAAAACATATTATATATTTTTTTCTGTTTATAGCACAAAAAAGAAAAAAAGGCAGTGGTGCACAAATACCCCCAAAAGAACGCTCTATTTGTGGGGGGGGGGGGGAAAGCGGCATACATTTTATTTAGGTACAGCGTTGCATGACTGCGCAATTTTCAGTTAAAATAACGCAGTGTCGTATTGCAAAAAATGGCCTGGTCATGAAGGGGGTAAATCTTCCAGGAGGTCAAGTGGTTAATCTGCTTCAAAATATTCTGCTTTGACCTCACTTCTACCGGTCTATTTCAATGCTATATAAAATGGAATTTGTTATAAAAATTCCATAAGGAGTTTTTTTTCTTGTGTTCCAGTAATACAAAATGGCACCAGTAACATAGTACTGTGTAATCTTTATTTAGGTACATGTTATATCAAGTAACACTTTGCATTTAAAATAAAATAATACCTGTTGTAGGTCTGCTAGAGAATATAGGTGAATCTGTTGAAAAAGATATTCCCGGGGAAAAATTCTGAAATGACAAAAGTATTAAAAAAGTTCAATACACAGAAGTGGTAGAAAAAAAATCAAGTTAGTGCACTGAATTGGTGACCCCCCCCCCCCACAAGTAGAGATAACAAAATCTTTGACAATCCACCCTTCTACAGTTTGCCTAAACTTTACCTGTAAACTGCTTTACCAGGTTAGGATATTCATTAGTTTGCTCAATTTATACCTTTTTTTTATATTGCGTGATCCACTGGAATATACCTGCTGTTCTGCTGAATCTTTATTTACCTTTTATGTAGAAGAGAGTCTTTCTATTCTTTATTTATACAGTATTTTTACAAAACAGGTTAATTTGTTAACTGTAAAAAAAAAAAATACTTAATATTTTACAAAAAAGAAAAGAAAAGAAACTCAATATGATTGGTTGAAATCTATCCTAAACTGAATTCCAGAATTTACTATTTTGCTCTAAGATGGGCTTTAAAACAACAGGGCTTCTGGTAGTCAATTTGTTTTAATATGTGTCAAATAGGGAAAATTGGTGATAGGGTCTTTTGAGGTAGGAGTAAAATAACACAAAAAATGAACATGAGATTCAGTATGGAGCAGAGATAAAAATTGATTTAAGAAGACCATTGACTATCTCTGTCATGTTACCTTTATTATGCTTTATAAAGCACCAACAGAATCAAAAGATACAGTGCAAAGGACAAATGAGGATATACAACACTACTATGGCAGATACATTTAGAAGGAGATACACTGGAGCAGACGGTTAAAAAAAAATGCACTTAAAAGCTAACAAATTAATTACAAATTACTTTAGAAGACAGCGAAGGCAGTAAAAGACAAACTGAAGTTTGTTCCCGAAATACAAATTTGGATACATAAGATTTTTCTGTCTCTCAGAAGACTAATAATAATGTGATACAGCATGATCAATAAAAGCAATATCACAGATGCAGGATGGCTGAGCCTTGTCATTGTAGCTACAGATTGTTGTTGCACTTAGAGGTTCACCAAGATACAGTTTTGTAAAGCCAGCATTGGGTCCTTTCACTGGGACGTTTGGATGATTTACAGTATAAAATCTACAAATGTGCATACTTATTATATCTTCAATCTAATTCAGTAAAGACTTCCCATGTTTAAATGTTAATTCTTAAGTACAGTAGTACCCTGGTACAACCAATCACTTCTGATTTCATTTGAAATGTTCTGATCGGTTGACATAGGCTTAACATTAAGAACTTAACTTAAGAATAACAGCTGTTGATTAAATAACATTACATATTATTACAGTATTCCCCATACACATTAATTAAATTATAAAAAAAGATTTACTGTTTAGAAGTCTATGTTGGCTTTCTAAACTGAATGTTTCACCCAAGAGAGGCAGCTTTTATGTCTCCATACACCAGATGCCAATCTCTTAGATAATGTATGCTTGATAAACATAATTTTCCCTATGCTACACCAGCAATATAGTCACCCCTTCCTTTTACCTTAAAACAGGGGTCTCCAAACTGCGGCCCGAGGGCCAGATGTGGCCCTTTGCCAGCCTTTATTTGGCCCTTGGGGCACAATTCCTCCTACTAATATGAGGCACTATTCATTCCACTGACACCAACAATGGGGCACTATATCTTCCACTGATACAAATGATGGGATACTATTCTTACTACTAGTAGGGGCACTACTCCTATTAACCACCAACCCTGAGGCCATATTTATTCTCACGGATGCTGGGCCCATAACATTTTCTGTCGCTGCTGGTCACAATCCGGCCCTCCTAAAGTCTGAAGGACAATTAAAGTGGCCCTTTGTTTGAAAAGTTTGGAGACTCTCTAAGGACTTTTGTGAAGTAGTGACTTTGTGATGGAACCAGATCATCAGGTATCCGTTTACTTCTTAGATTCATTTTGAGGTTTAGTTTTTATTAAATCTTTATTTATTCTTGCTTATCACTTGTTTGTTCCAAAGTCTGTACCCAATTTTCTACAAAATACTAAAATAGTCTCTAAAATTAAAACACAACTCATAGGGACATTTATAAAGCAGTGAAAATGACAGTCACCTGTCAAATATTTGCAGCTTTGCTACCAATATATTTCCTCAATGCTCATAGACCAGCAAACATGCTGATACATGTAGTTTAATAGTTTTAACTTGAAAAGTTATGCCGTTACCGGTTTTCACACAAGACTTGTGTTTAATGCCTGGTACACACAATGAGATTATCGGACGAATGATCATCCGTTTTTTTTTTTTTTTTTTTGCATGCTAATCTCAGATCGAACCTGAAGAGTTTACTAAAATCACGAAAATTCTTGTATGACAGAATAAAAATTCGGAAGTGATGTCATGTGTTGTAGTGTATTTGTATTGCATTTTTGAACGACAACAATACTGATTAAAAGGAAAATCGTACGTTATGGTATCATACAATTTTTTCAGTGCATGTCCGATCAAATAATATCGGATGAACTGTCCTGATCGGCTCTTGAAAGTACCAACGATCAGATTATCGTACGACCACTCCGAAATCTGTATTTTCGTACGATTTTCTGATCATGTGTACAGGGCTTAAGACTGGTTATCCACCTGCTGCCAATTCAATTAGCTACATACCCAGCCCTGATTCTATTTACAGCTGATCTTTACCTTTACTGTCATATTAAAGTGGAAGTAAAAACACTCCTATCCTTTTTATCCAAGGAACCTGCCATCTTGACCTCTGTTTAACCACTTGTCTACAGGGCACTTGCATCCCCTTCCTGCCCAAGCCATTTTTCAGCTTTCAGCACTGTTGCACTTTGAATGACAATTGCTCGGTCATGCTACATTGTACCCAAACACATTTTTGATCATTTCTTCACACAAATAGAGCTTTCTTTTGGTGGTATTTAATCACTGCTGTTTTTGTTTTGTTTTTTTGATTAAAAAAAGAAAAAACAGACCAACATTGTTGAAAAAAAAAGTTTTTTTACTTAGTTTCTGTCAGTAAATTTTGTAACCAAGTAATTTTTCACCTTTACTGATGTGCGCTGATGGGCACTGATAGGTTAAACTGGTGGGCATTGATGAGGTGGCACTTATGGGCACTGATGAGGCGGCACTTATGGGCACTGATTAGGTGGCACTGATGAGGAGGCACTAATATGCAGCACTTATGGGCACTGATAGGTGGCACCGATATGTGGCACTGATGAGCACTGATATACGGCACTGGGCACTGTTAGGTGGCACTGGTGGGCACTGATAGGCGGTACTCATGGGCACTGATGGGTGGCACTGATGGACATTGATCGACAGCAGTGATGGGTACTGATGGGCAGCACTGATAGCCAGCACAGACTGGCATCACTAATGGGCACTAATTGGTGGCACTTGTGGGCACTGATTGCTGGCACTGGTGGGAATTGATTGGTGACACTATATTGCTATATTGTAATCAGGGCACTGATGATCAGTGCCCTGATTACATGTGTAGATGTCCCCCTGGCGTAGAGACGCCGATGATCGGCTCTCCTCGCCACACACACTGTCAGTGTGAGGCGAGGAGAGCCGATTACCGGCATCTCCGTGTTTACATGTGACTGGCTGTGATTGGACACAGCCGATCACATGGTTAAAGAGCCGCCGACACAGCTCTTTACAGAGATCGGGGTCACTCCGTGTCCTAGCAACACGGTATGGCCGTGATCGTCGCGCTATGCGCCCCGGGGGGCGCGCAAGAGTGGCCATTCTGGGACACTGTCATATGACGTCGTTCCGGGACGAGAGCCGAACCGCCCGATGGGTCTACTTCTACTAGTTTGTTTGGGCTAAGCTGGCCCAAACTAAATATTTTTTTAACAGGTGGATGTCTTGGGTACACTGTATAAACTGTATGTAGCCTTATCTACACTTAGCTTAACACTGTGTGCCGGCAGTGAAATGGGAACTTCCTTTCCCATACAAAGCTTCCTCTGATTAGCCGAGACACAGAGGCTGGTGGATGAAGTAATGACTTCCGACTTAGCCAATTAGAGGAAGATTTGTATTCATTCACAGAACACAAAACTGCCTATAAATGGCTGAGCAGCCTTACTCAATTTTGTTTTCCGGGAGTGGGAAGGGAAGTTTCCATCCCAGTGCCTGAACACAGCGCTGTATACTGTATGTGCTGAGACTACAGTGGGTATAGAAAATAATCACCACCCCTTTAAATTAATCACGTTTTGTTGCTTTGCAGCCTGAAATGAAGGCCGACACAGTGCAACTTTTAACATCCAAGTGAAATATACAACACCCACATAGTTTTAAAAAAATCAAAAAGCAGAATCACCGAGTTGAAAAAAGGATCACCCCGCTACTAAAAATAACTTGTAAACTCAATCAGGTGTAGCTAATCACTTTCTCAATGGCACACAAAGTCATTTGACTTTCAACTGTGATCAGCTGTGGTCATTTAGATTAGCTCAGCATGAAAAGAGCTTTCCTGGAGCATTGCAGTCCTTGGTAGTGCAACTGAAGCAAACAAACTATGGGTGGCAAGGCACTGTCAAAAGATCTCTAGGATAAAGTTGTAGACAGACACAGGTCATTAGATGGATACAAAAAAAATTCAAAGGCTTTATCAATGCCTAGAAGCACAGTGAAGTCCATTATTAAGAAGTGGAAGATACTTGGTATAACAGGATCAGGACACCCCTCCAAACTGAAGGAAAGAACCAGGAGGAAACTGGTCAGAGAGGCTGCCAAGTGGCCTACGGCAAGTCTGAAGCAGTTGCAGGAATTTATGACAAAGAGTGGTTATTGTGTGCACGTGACAACAATATTACAAATTCTCCACAAATGTGGCTTGTATGGGAGGGTTGCAATAAAAAAAGCCTCTCCTCAAGAAAGACCACATGCAGTCACGACTGAGCTTTGCCAAAATGCACCTTAAAGTGGAGCTCCACCCTAAATAGCAACTTTTGCTATTTGGAACCCTCCCCCCCTCCGGTGTCACAATTGACACCTTTCAGGGGGGAGGGGGGTGAAGACAGGTATTTTCACCCACATCCGGGAGTACTCTCTCCGGGAATCTGCGGGAGTGACGTCACTTCCCGCAGACTTCCCTTGGTGTTCTGGGAGACACTCGGCTCCCAGAACACAGGAGCACCAATCAGAACGGCGCAGCGCGACTCGCGCATGCGCCGTAGGGAACCGGGCATGAAGCCGCAGGGCTTCACTTCCTGGTTCCCTCAGCGAGGATGGCGGAGGGAGCAGCAGAGCGACGAGCGGATCGCTCGTCCTCTGCTGCGGACGTCGCTGGACTCCAGGACAGGTAAGTGTCCAAATATTAAAAGCCAGCAGCTGCTGTAGCTGTAGCTGCTGGCTTTTAATATTTTTTTTTCCGGCGGAGCTCCGCTTTAAAGATTCTGAGGCCACATGGAAAAGGTGCTATGGTCAGATGAGACTAAAATTGGTGTTGAGGCCAAATAATTCAAAATACTGACACAAGGGTATGATCTCCGTGATTCTGTTTTTTATTTTTATTTATTTTTTTCTGACATGTTGGTGTTATATCGTTCACTTGGATGTTATACATTGCACTGAGTAAATACAGATGGATAAAACAAGAACTGTGTTGGTCTTCATTTCAGGCTGCAAAGCAACAAAATTTTACTATTTCAAAGGGGGGTAATTATTTTCCATATCCACTGTACATGATGCTTATACAGCATGCCCAGCAAATAGTTAGTTTGGGCCAGCTTAGCCCAAGCAAACTAGATAGAGTGACAGTAAAGGTGAAATTGGCTTTAAGGTTGGTTTATACCCTCCCCAGGTCTCCCTGTGATTTCCAAGAAAATACCTAGTATCCCCCGCGTTTCCTGGCAGAGAAGATTCCTAGTGTCCCCAGTATTTTCTAGCTTAGAAAATGCCTAGTGTCCCCAGTGTTTCATAGTGTTCCCAGTTTTTCCTATCAGAGAAGATTCCTAGAGTACTCCCAGTGCTTTTTAGTGTCCCTGGCTTCTTGAGAAGATTGCTAGATTACCCCCAGTACCTTTTCATGTCCCTGGCCCTCATAAGATTATTCCTAGAGTGATCCCAAGACTCCCAGTGTCCCTGACTTTCTCAGAGATTTCTGTACCCTGAGATTCCTAGTAACCCTATACTTGGATCACCCCTGCTCCTAGTGTCTGTTCGCAAGCATCTCCAAGTGTCTTTCAGTGTGATCTCTGTACCTCCAGTATTCCCAGGGTTTCCACTCTGTCTCCAGTGACCCTCAGTCTGTTCCTGCTTGCAACCTGTATCCTTGCATATGTTTTTTCCTTTGAACTTTCCAGTGTCCTTGTGTATCTTTGCCAGCTTTGAGACTTCTTTAATTGGAAAAAAAACCAACTTTATTGAAAAGTATGCATGGTACATAAAGCAACATAAGCCAGTATGGCCAATATAATAGTACATACATGAACACAGTGAAGCATCTGTGTGACATAAAGATAATAACAGCAGTGAAAGTAGAGCCGGTACACAACAAAAATAAAAAATCGACATGTCAAGTACACGTTTCACCATCCGCCATCCATCTGTCCCAGACCTTCTCATACTTTTGCGGACACCCTCTATGTACATAAATCAGTTTTTTATATGGGAGAGCATCGTTAACCGCCTTTTTCCAGCACTGAATTGTAGGGGGCAGGGCCTGCATCCAATTACGGGCCACTACTTTTCTTGCCAAGAATAGCGTCTCATGTAAAAAGGTACGGAGGGGTTTGTCGGCATCCAAGTCTGGCAACAGGCCAAGTAGGCACATCTTTGGGTCAAGGGTAGCAGGGGAGCCCATCTGATCGTGTAGGAAGCGTATCACCTGTGTCCAGTATGCCTGAATCGTAGGGCAGAACCATATGAGGTGGTAGAAGGAGCCCGGGGTATGGTCACAGAGGCGGAATCCTGGATTGTACGTGGGCCTGAAACGTGCTACTCTCTGAGGGGTCAGATATGTTCTATGTATGATGTACAGCTGTGTGAGGCGGTCTGACAGCTTGGGGGAAACCTTTTTCACGTCCTCCAAAATCTCGCCCCAGTCCTCATCCTCTATAAGTCCAACATCCGCCTCCCATCTAGTCTTAGCAGTATAGGCCAATGCTGTGGTGCTAGGGAGACGAATGGCGGAGTACAAAGTGGAGATGAGCTTAGCAGGCACATTACCCGTGACTGTGTCCACTATGGAGGGAACTGCCAGGGACGGGTAAGAGCCAGAAAACTGGGCCTGTATGGCGTGACGGAGTTGCAAATACCTGAAGAAAAGGCAATTGGGGAGGGAAAATTCGTCCTTCAGCATTTGGAATGGTTTAAGGCCTGAAGCGGTCATGATCTGGTGTATGCATAAGATCCCATGGCGTATCCATGCCGCGGGGTCCGGAATGGACAATAATTCTGGCAAGCATGTATTGTACCAGAGAGGGGTATGAGAGTGTACTTTTGGGGTCCCAGTTCTTTGCAGTGCCGTCCGCCATACCCTCCGGTGGTGAGTCAACATGTCTGCTGTGCGTTGGGGGGGGCGTCTTGTCAATGGGGCTCTTAGGACCGATTGAAGTGGGGTATGGGCCGAGTCATCTGGGTGCTCACAGAGCAGTGTCTGGTATCTCGTTAGTTCATGTTTATCAAAATAATAGAAGTGGGACAGTTGGGAGGCAAAATAATAATCCTGAAAGTCAGGGAGAGCAGCTCCTCCCAACATCACAGGGTTCTTCAGAATTCTCCAAGATAATTTGTGTCTGCCAGGACCCCAAATAAATGAATTCAGGATGGATTCAATTGTCCTGAAAATTTTTTGTGGTATATAGAGGGGAGCATGCCAGACCAAATAGAGTATCTTGGGAAGGAGTATCATCTTAACTAAGCTGACGCGACCCATAACACCCAGGGGTAGTCTGGCCCAAGTCTGCGTCTTGTTCTTGATCAGAGCAAACAGGGGTTCAATGTTCAGTAGTTTATAATCTGAGAGCGATCTGGTGACCTGTACGCCAAGGTATTTAATCTGGGAGACCCTTGGAAGAGCCAGAGGAGGGGACGCGAACGAGGGGGGGAAATGGTCAATCGGAAGGATCTGGGACTTAGACCAATTAATACTCAGACCCGAATGGCCACCCATACGTTCTATGGACTGGAGGGCTGCTATAAAAGAAGGACCGGAGTCCGCCAGATACAAAAGTGTGTCGTCGGCATACATCCCAATCTTTTCTTCCAGGTTCCCCATCCTGAGGCCTCGGATGCAAGTGTCCGCACGGACCATTATGGCCAACGGCTCCACAGCCAATGCGTAAAGCATGGGGGAAAGGGGGCAGCCCTGCCGGGTCCCTCTCTCCAGCGGGAACTGGTCAGAAAGCCAACCATTCACAAATACTCTGGCCCTTGGGGAATGATAGAGGAGTTGGACCCAGCGAATAAAGCTGGGGCCAAATCCAAATCTTGAGAGGCACTCCCACAGGTAGTTCCACTCCACGGAGTCGAAGGCCTTGGCGGCATCCAGCGCCACCACGACCCTCGAGCCAATTTCATCATGGGACCCCTGAATATTCATAAATAGGCGGCGAATATTCATGGCCGTGTTCTTCCCTGGCATAAAGCCAGTTTGGTCAGGGTGTATCAATGACAGAATAAAGGGAATTTTATAACAGCTTACCTGTAAAATCCTTTTCTTGGAGTACATCACGGGACACAGAGCGACTTAGTCATTACTAATGGGTTATATAGATTACCTTCAGGTGTTGGCACTGGCCAATTCCAAACCGGAAGTACCCTCCCCTATATAAGCCCCTCCCACCCGGGAGCACCTCAGTTTTGTAGCCAAGCAATAAGTGTCCCAAAAAGAGGGGTGGGAGCTCTGTGTCCCGTGATGTACTCCAAGAAAAGGATTTTACAGGTAAGCTGTTATAAAAATCCCTTTTTCTTTTTCGTACATCACGGGACACAGAGCGACTTAGTCATTACTAATGGGACGTCCCAAAGCAATGCCAAATGAGGGGAGGGATACATAAGCTGGGCGCCATCAGGCATGAGGCTCTTTTGCGGCCTGCAACACACTGCGCCCAAAGGCGACATCCTCCTGACTTCTGACGTCTACCTGGTAGAATCTAGTAAACGTGTGTACTAAGGACCATGTTGTGGCCTTACAGTACTTGAGCCAGGGAGGCTTGGTGATGCACTGCCCATGAAGTTCCAACTGCTCTTGTGGAGTGCGCCCTAACTTTGAACGGAGGCGGTCTCCTTTTCAAGCCATAGGCTTGTATTATGACCTGTCGAATCCACTTGGCTAAAGTAGATTTTTGATGCTGCCTGACCCTTTCTGGGGCCTTCCGGCAGAACAAACAAAGTATCCGTTCTACGAATCTGAGCAGTGGCTTTAAGATAAGCTTTAACTGCTCTTACTACATCCAAAGAATGCAATAACTTTTCCTCTACCGAACTAGGTTTGGGGAAAAAGGAAGGAAGAACCACATCTTGGTTCAAATGGAACCTCGATACCACCTTAGGAAGAAGGCTGGATGAGGACGTAATACTACTCTGTCCTTATGGATAACCAGATATGGCTCCTTACAGGACAAGGCGGCTAATTCCGATACTCTTTTAGCCGAACAAATGGCTACTAAGAAAATCAATTTCCTGGTGAAAAGAACCAAGAAAATGTGCCGCAATGGTTCAAATGGTTGTTTCTGTAGAACCGACAGAACCAGGTTTAAGTCCCATGGACATATGGGAATACTAACCGGAGGGCTAATACGCATCACTCCTTGTATGAAAGCTTTGATTAATGAATGCAAAGCCAAGGGCCTTTGAAAAAAAAATATTGACAAGGCCGTCTGACCCTTGATAGTACTCAAGGCAAGCTTCCTATGTACAGCCCACTGTAGGAAGTCCAGAATCCTACCTATTACGTACTTACGTGGATGCCATTTCCTGGCCTCACCCCACGTGATGTACGCCTTCTAGATCCTATAATAGATCTGCCTGGATACCGGCTTCCTGGCATTGATCATGGTAGATACCACAGGATTAGAGAGCCCTCTCTTTTTTAGAATGTGGGCTTCTATAGCCAGGCCATCAACCTAGGGCTGGTAAGGAAGGGTAGTATATCAGTCCTTGCGAAAGCAGGTCCGGACGATGTGGGAGGGTCCAAGGACTTCCCACTGACATTTTTACAATCTCCGCGTACCATGCCCTTCGGGGCCACGCTGGAGCCACCAGAATCACTGGTTTCTTTTCTACCCTGATTCTGCGGATTAATCGCGGTGGGAATGCATATATCAGCTTGAACTGATCCCAAGGGAACACTAGGGCATCCGAACCGCAAGCTAGGGGATCCTTTGTGCGAGACACAAATCTGTCCACCTTTGCGTTGAATCTGGATGCTAGCAGATCTACATCCGGTGTTCCCCACCGCTGGCATATTGCCTGGAAAACCTCGGGGTGAAGAGACCATTCCCCAGGGCATAATTGCTGGCGACTTAAAAAAGTCCGCTCTCCAATTTTCCACTCCTGGGATGAAAACCGCGGATATGGCTGTGACATACCTTTCTGCCCATTCCAGGATGCATTTCGCTTCCCTCTGGGCTGCACGACTCCTGGTGCCACCCTGGAGATTGATATATGCCACTGCTGTGGCATTGTCTGATTGAATTCTGACAGGTGACCCTTGGAGTTTGGATGTCCATGCTACTAGGGCATACCGGGCTGCTCGTATCTCTAAGAGATTGGTGGGCAGGGCCTTCTCTGCTTCTGACCACTTGCCCTGGAGAGACCATTGCTCCAGTACTGCCCCCCAGCCTATGAGGCTGGCAACTGTAGTGACCACCTTCCAAGAAACCGGACTGAAGGGTTTCCCTTCCCAGATTCTGGGGCACCAACCACCAATGGAGGCTCTTGCGAACGGAAGGGGACAGGGACATTGGTAAGTCTAAAGCCTGAACTTTTTTGTTCCAGGCTGACAGTATGGCCCTCTGCAAGTTCCTTGAATGGAATTGACCGTAGGGTACCGCTTCGAATGAAGCCACCATTTTTCCCAGCAGCCTTATACACAGGCGTATGGATGGTTTTTCTTTTTTGTACCCACTAAGTGGGTCAAATCTTTCAAAGACGACACCTTCTCTGGAGGTAAGAAAATCTTTCTCTGATTTGAATCCAGTCTTAGCCCCCAAGTATTCCAGGCTTTTGACTGGTTTTAGGGCTGACTTGTCTCGGTTGATAATGCAACCGTGAGATTCCAGATACTTGATTATCTTGTGAACGACCACTTCTAGTTTTTTTCACTGAGTGGTCTATCAGCAACAAGTCGTCTAGATATGCCATTATCGTTACACCTTGTGTTCCTAGTTTGGCCAATCGTAGGGCCAGAATTTTTGTGAACACTCGTGGTGCCGTGGCCAGACCGAAAGGTAAGGCTCTGAACTGAAAATGGCGCCCTTCTACTGCAAGGCGTAGAAATTTCTGGTGGGCCGGACAGATGGGAATATGCAAATAAGCATCCCTTATGTCGATCGAGGCTAACCATTCCTGCCCTTGTAGGGCGGTGGCCACCGATCGGATCGACTCCATCCGAAAAAAATCCTGATATGTAGGAACTTGTTTAGCCCTTTTATATTCAATATGGGCCTCATGTCCCCATTTGGTTTGGGGACTGTGACAAGGTTCGAGTAAAACCCGAACCCGTTTTCTTTCAAGGGAACCTTCATGATTACCCTTGGGGCAATAGTTGCTCTAGTGCCAGAAGGAGAGATCCACTCTTCTGGGGATCGCTTGGCACGTTTGACCTTATAAAATGGGCAGGAGGAATGTCTTTTAACTCCAGCCTGTATCCCAGACTTACTGCGGGGATCACCCATCTCTGATGGTGTCCCGCCAGGTCTCTGTGAACAACTGAAGTCTTCCCCTCACCCGACTGAGTGGGGGCAACCCTTCATGACTTAGGGGGAGGTTTTGTACCTCTCTTGACCCAGGGTTTCTTGATACCCTGTGATTGTCCCTGATTTCTGCCCCCTGGATTTGACCGCGGAGGCCGTCGGAACTGTTTCACAGCCGATGTGCCAGGGACTGGAGAAGTAGGCCTCTTAAAAGAAGGACTTCTACATTTGTTCTTAACCGGTAAGAGTGAACTTTTACCGGCAGAAATTTTCTGGATATATTTGTCCAGATCTTCTCCAAATAAGCGTTCTCCATGAAATGGGAAGCTAACCAGCAGTTTTTTACAGGGAGCTTCAGCAGACCAGTTTTTGAGCCACAGAAGCCTACGCATATGTACTATAGACAGCGTAAAGCGGGAGGCCTGTTGGATTGTATCCTTTATGGCGTCCACCGCAAAACACAAGGCTCTAGGCAGGTCAGCTAGGGCAAGAGCCTGCTGATCTGGTAAGTCCCTTAAGACTTGTTTCAACTGATCTTTCACTGCTTGGCAGACTCCAATCGCTGCTACCGCAGGTTGTGTCACCATGCTTGCTGTAGAGAAAGCAGATTTTAGTAAAGACTCCAATTTTTTATCTATTGGGTCTTTGACATTGGAACATTATCTACTGGACATGTCAGTGATTTGTTAACAGAAGAGATGGCTGCGTCCACTGTAGGGACCCTCCATTTTTTTATGAACTTATCCTCCATGGGATAGATCACCGGAAATCTCTTGGGGGGAGCAAATATTTTATCAGGATGCTCCCAATCCTGGTAAATAAGCCCTTCTAATAAAGGGTGGATTGGGAAGGAACAGACAGCCTGGGGAGCTTTTAGCGACCCCAGCGAGGAAACCGTAGTGGATGGTGGTTCCGCCAGAGGCATTTTAAATGCTGATCGGACCATATTAGTCAGAGACTGAACCCATAATCTTTCAGCCTGAGATGCGGAGAAAGGTTCTTCCACTGTTGATTCCTCCATAACTGAATCAACCTCATCCTGATCCCCTTCAGGTAGGTCGATCTCTGTGTGGGGCTGTTCCTCCACTAACAGGCACTCTGAAGGAGGAGACGGAGATCGGATGCGCTTTTCCTGAGACAGGGAAGCAGCGATCAATGCTGTTAATCTCTCTTCCAATCCTCCCAGAGTTGAGGATAAAACCTCCTCTGTTATATATACAGGAGCAGGTGGACTGGGGACAGCCGCAGCACCAGGCATTCCTGCGGGGTTTCTACGGCTACTGACCTCTGAATTCTCAGGGGAGATTGGTGCAGTACAAGCATGCCCAATATCCTCAGAGCCCGATGGAGACCCCTTTGGCTTCCTGGAAGATCTATTTCCGGAGCGTCTGGACGACATATCCTTTAAGCACAAAGCTGAGGTATTCCCGTCGTCATACACCAATTTTGCTGGTAATAATCTAACACAGGTGCTGCTATATACCAGCTGGTGTCCACTAAAGTGCCTTTCTATGGGGATGCCTGCATCAACCGCCTCTGTGTGCCAGTGTTTGTTGCTAGCTCTGTTTGCATCCAGCTGACACTTGTACTGTGTCTTTTAACTATGCTGGGACGCCCGCACATGCGCAGAAGCGCCGCGGCGCGCATCGAGCGTCATCCACCCGCCCCGCCCCTTTTTTTCATAGGAGGCGCGTGCACGCGCCCGCGCGCGCGCCCGTGCGCCATTGGCGCCCTTTTCGAAATCAAACAGGGGACTAGGAGCCAGGGCCCTTTTTGCCGGAGGGCCTGTGCGGTGGATGAGCGCAGCAACAGGGCAGAGGAAGTGGATTCCCACAGAGAAACTTACCAGCTGCCTGGATCTTTTGACTTGAGAAAACCAAAGATCCACATGACAAGAAAAATGGACTACAGCGGCCTCTAGTGGTTTAACACAGGTACCGCGGTCCCTTTTTTTTTTTTTTTTCCTTGACTACTATTAAAATTTTACATTTTCAGTAGTTACAGGCAAACACAGATATTTAGCGGGAATACCGTTAGGTAACAGACAGAAAGACAAATTAGGCTTGGGGGTCCCCCAATAGAACCAAGTTCCTGGGGGCCCCCACTTACCTGATCCCCGCCGCAGGACTTTGTTTGGTCCACAGAAGTCCAAACTTCACCTATCACGGCAGGCATTGTAATTAATCCTTCAGGGACCGGGTTCCCAAGGATTCCACTCCCCTGGACCTGTATAGCACCCTGCACAGACAACATCTTGGTCGTGGGTATGACCAGAGCTCTGGATCCCAGGGTCCAGCCCTCCTAAGAGAAGCATTACAGGCAAAACCTTGCTCTTCTGCTGCAAGGCCCGGGTACCGACCGTTTAGCTATGAAGCTTTTTTGGTGGGATCCGGAACAGCTTACTAAGGCCCAAAAGAACCTGTACGCAAGCCCAGTGAAAACACATGTTACTCTTTGGCCAACACCTTAGACACTGGCAAAAAACTGAGGTGCTCCCGGGTGGGAGGGGCTTATATAGGGGAGGGTACTTCCGGTTTGGAATTGGCCAGTGCCAACACCTGAAGGTAATCTATATAACCCATTAGTAATGACTACGTCGCTCTGTGTCCCGTGATGTACGAAAAAGAAAACCTGGTTAAGGCGGGAGGCTAGAATCTTAGCTAATATTTTAATGTCTACCTGTAACAAGGAAATGGGCCTATACGACTCCGGGTATTTAGGGTCCTTTCCGGGTTTGGGAATTACGACTATTTGGGCTTCTCCCATAGATGGGGGTAGAACTCCTGAGTCAAATATGGATTTATACAGGTACTTAAGTTCAGGGATTAGGATTTCAGAGTAGGTGGCATAGAATTCAAGAGGTAGGCCATCCAATCCTGGGGCCTTGGATGAGGCCAGACAGGAAATGTCCTCGGAAATGTCCTCCTCAGTAATAGGGGCTTCCAGAATTTCAAGCTGGTCGTCTGTCAGTCTAGGGAATTGAACTCCCGCTAGGTAGTCCCTGGTGTCTTGGGGAGTGTGGGTGACCCTGGAAGTGTAGAGTGCACGGTAGAATCTCCCAAATTCCTCCGCCACCAGTTGCGGATCGGTGATGACGTTCCCCTGTGGGTCGGTCAAGGACACCACCACAGGGGGACGCATATCCAAGTGGGCGAGATATGCGAGCAGTTTGCCCGATCTCTCTCCATACTCAAACACCCTCTGTCTACAGAAGAAGATACGTTGTTTAGCCTTGTCTATGTGCAATTGGGAGACCTGGCGCGCCTGAATCTTTAGATTGTTGGCCGCGCTGGGCGAGGGGTCCCGGTGGAACGCCTCCTCCAGCACCTGCAGGTGCTCCGCAGCCTGCTGGACAATAAGTGTTGATGACCGTTTAAGCCTGTTAATACGTGTGGAAAGTAGGGAACGAGCGTGAAGTTTAAACATTTCCCACACCACATCATGCGTGGCAGTGTCCCTGTTGGCCGTAAAATAGTATTGCAATTCTGTGGGGATGTCATCCTGGTCCCGCAGGGCAGTCAGCCAGAACGGGTTTAGCCGCCAAGAAGGAGCAGGGGAAGCCTTCAGGAGCTGGATCGTGACCCAGTAGGGGGCGTGATCCGAGAGTACTCTCGGAGCAAAGCCCACATCTCCTAGCTTAGGCAGCAGGGACATTGAGATAAAAACAAAATCAATTCGTGACATTGTGTTATGACTGGCTGAAAAGCATGAGAAGACTTTAGTGTGCGGGTGTTTGTGGCGCCAAGTGTCGACAAGAGCAAAGTCGGTCATTATGCGGTGCAGTCTGGTATGGGTCGGTGGGTTAAGGGGGGGATCCAGTGTGCCCAGACGGTCCAGAGCGGGGATCAGGGTCATATTGAAATCCCCCATCCACACTGCCGGTATGGAGGGGTATTGGGTCATAAAGGCAAGGCCTTCCTGAATTACAACTGAGTTGTACGGGGGGGGGAATATAGCAGGCAAGTAGCAGGATAGGAGACCCATTAATGGTGGCGTGCATAAACACATATCTGCCCTGCTGATCCGTGCGGAGCAGTATTAGCTCAAAAGGTACCCGTTTGGCAACCAGGACCGATACTCCTCTGGAATATGAGGTGTGAGTGGCGTGGTAAGCCCACCCCACCCATGGTTTTTTAAGGGAGGATTGCAATTGGCCCGTGACATGGGTCTCGACCAGTGTGATAATGTCAGCTCTCTGAGATTTGAGAAATGTCAGGACCGCTGTGCGTTTGATCTTATTGCGCAAGCCTCTAACATTCCACGTGAGGAACTTCAGGGAACTCATGGTGGGTATATGGTGTGTATAATAGACCGCAGCCAGACCAGAACCAGCAGAGCAGATAAGGACACATCAGACAGTACAGAACACATCAGCAACCAATATTGATAGTGCATGTATGACAATGACATAGTACCTTTAGCAGAAATAAACAATTGTGAACATAGTGGCAAATAAAAAACAGCCAAAACATTTCCCTTCCCTCCCAGTCCAGTGCCACCCCAACTCGGCATGAACATAGTATCCCAAAACCAGGTATCAACCGGGGACATCCAACGTGAAAAAAGCATTGGAGGCGAGGGACTTAATTTCAAAGGGACATAGATACCTGTGATGAACAGAAAACAAAAAAGGAGGAAAAAACAGTCAGGTAAACGGGGGGAGTGAAAAAAGTCCATAGAGAACCTAGGGGGGCGACTTCTTCTCTGAGAAGTGCATGGGGTGTAGGGGCCACAAAAGCACAACACCATTGCAGCCGTGCAGGAGGGAGCCCCGCCTGCCATCAGGGTGGTACGTAAAGTAGGATAGGAAGTTCCAGCAACGTTCGGTAAGCTGCCCTCTACAAGTATCTCCCATGTGTGGGGAGAACGGGGAATTAACAGTAAGGTCACCCGAAGGTGGCGAGCATGCTGTGAGATCCGAGGAGGGGCGGAAAAGGCTTTCAGGTCTGTCTCCCCCATCCCGGCGGAGGGCACCCACTAGCAACAGAGCAACCGTGAGGTGAATCACCAGGGCACGAACAGGGAGTGCCACCGGCACAGGGGGCAGCAGGGGAGAGAAAAGAAAAGTACTCACAGCTCCCAGACAGCGCGGTATGCTCAATCTCGCCGATTTCTCCGGTCAATCCAAGTGGATGCCGACTCTGGGTCCTCGAAAAAGTGGGTCCGACCGTCGCATTCCACACAAAGCTTTGCAGGGTACAGCATGGCGTATTTGAGGTGTAGAGTGCGGAGGCGCTTCTTAACATCCTGGAACCTGGACCGCTGCCGTTGCACCTCATTGGAGAAGTCCAGGAAGATGGCAACATGTGTGTTGGTATGGGGGATATTCCCCTTCTCTCTGGTTAGGCGGAGGATCTTGTCGCGATCCCTGAAATTAAGGAACTTCGCTATCAGGGTACGCGGTGGAGCTCCTTGGGGAGGAGGACGGCCAGGGATTCGATGAGCTCTCTCCACTGCAAACATTACCGAAAATGCGTCTCTGCCGAAGGTTGAGGTTAGGAGGTTTTCAAGGAAGCTCTCCGGGTCGGTGCCCTCAGCAGACTCAGGAAGACCGATGAAGCGGAGGTTACATCTCCGAAGGCGATTTTCCATGTCATCCTGTTTTGCGCTAATCTGTTGTAACTGGCGGCGCACCTCATCAGTGGTATGTTGTAAAGGGTGCAAGATATCCTCCGCTCTGCTAATACGGGTCTCCGTCTCCGTCACGCGGTCCCTGAGGGTAGAAAGATCCTGCCGGATAAGGGACACATCAATTTTTACCTCCTCGATCTTGGTGGTAAGCGTGCTCTGGCACAGGGCGATGGCATCCAGTAATTTGTTAGCAGCCACCACAGAGTGATCCGCATCCAGGAAAGCAGCAGCGCCGTCTCTGACCTGCTGGTCCCCCTCTTCAAGCCGGCGGTATTTGGCCAGTTTATCGATGGCTTCAGAATTCTTTTTAGACGGAGACATGCTGTAGGGCGGCAGGGAAGATCCCTGGGTGCACCAATATGGCCGCTGTTAAGGAGGCCGGGTCCTCCACAACCCCCCCCACCGCTGCCCAGGGGTGGCCCAACGCAAGCAGCAGGTCACTCTCAAGCAGCTGTATTGGCAACAGGCTGCATGCAGGGGAATCTGAGCTCAGGGGAGTCAGGGAGGCCTGTAATACTTGCCAAGGATGTCTCCGGGTGGAGCAAGATGGCCGCCGCTCCGGGAGTCAGGCCGAGACCGCGGTCCGCTCTCACAGCAGGTGCAGAGTGCAAAGGCACCCCAGCAGCTGCAGCAGGTAATCCGGGGGGCGATGTAGGAGAGGATGGAGCCCAGTGCGCCCAGGGAGGCAAGGAGAAGTGTCCAGGGCCGCCGTCGGGAGGGCCAAGATGGCCGCCGAACCAGGAACTAGGCCGAAGCCGGGGCCTTTCCTGAAGCAGAGGGCCGGGAAGCGCCGCGACGGCAGTGGCGGCAAACTAGCGGGCTAACAGGCTTCAGGAACCACAGGGAGAGCAGGACATGTCCTCGGATGTAGAGGATGGCAGGAACCGAGCAGGATACAGACAGGATAGTAGGTTAGGAGTATGGGCAGACGGAGCTCACATCACATGCGACCTATCCCATTGCTATCCAGGCCACGCCCCCAGCTTTGAGACTTCTTACACCTCTGTGATCCCCTGAGAGTTTCAACCTGCTATTTGTTAGCATCATCTGTGTCTGTAGTCTGCTTCCGTCTTATGTATTTCTAGTCTGTTTTCTGCTAGGTGTCCCTGTGCACCTCTACCTGTACCTAGAGATCCCTGTTTGTCTCTTTGCATTGCTACTCGCTTTTATTTGCCCTGTGGGTCTGTGAGGGCACCTGTTCCCAGTTTCTCTGTGTGTCCATGCACACATACCAACTTTGGCTATACTCCCTACTGTCCTGTGACCCTTGCTCCTCAGTATTGTCAGCCCTTATGCCGCGTACACACGACCGTTTTTCATGGCGTGAAAAATGCAATTTTTTAAATTGGTCATTAAAAACGATCGTGTGTAGGCTCCAGAGCATTTTTAACGACGTGAAAAATGGCCTAAAAAAAAATTAGAACCTGCTCTATTTTTTCACGTCGTTTTTTTTAACGTCGTGAAAAACGGTAGTGTTTATGCTTTTATGAGGGGAAAAAAAATGCGCATGCTCAGAATCAAGTATGAGACAGGAGCGCTCCTTCTGGTAAAACTAACGTTCGTAATGGAGATATCGCTGTAACGGACTGAAGAGCATGAGGCTGAAAAGCGCGAATCGGCTCTCACCAAACTTTACTAATACGAGGATCAGCAAAAGCAGCCCAAAGGGTGGCACCATCCGAATAGAACTTCCCCTTTATAGTGCCGTTGTACGTGTTGTACCTCACCGCGCTTTGCTCGATCATTTTTTTTCACGATAGTGTGTAGGCAAGGCAGGCTTGAGAGGAAACACAAAAAATCACGTAGAGAAAAACTTAGTTTTTTTAAATGACATTAAAAACGGCCGTGTGTACGCGGCATTAGTTCCCACTAGCTGCCAACTTGGGTGAGAACGAGAGCTGGAATCTGGAATCGTCTGCATTGCAACCCATTTTCCCCTTCAGAAGTTCTGGAGAAGACTAGTTGGTTCCTTAGACTCTGCCACTCACCTTTGCTGTATGTGTGAACACACTGTGCTCTACCAAAATAGTACTAACAGGTATTCTTCCTGTCCTAGACTCCTTGTATACCTCAACTGTACCAGCATTCCCTGGGAGCCCTGTGCATCTCCATATTCCTCCTGTTCCCTGCGAGCACTAGACCCCAGTGCTGTAAATGTTTTTTACTAGTATTCTTCGCCCTGCTTGTCTGTAAGATCAGTACCCCAATGGTGCACTATACTCCTATTTCTGTGAGTCCTGTATTCTGTGCTTTCTAAGATCCTCATCTCTGTGCTCCCATGTACCAGGTCAGCTGTAGACTACATGGGTGCACTCTCGGAGCACGCTGCATGGAGGGTCCACAAACCCAACAATACGTGACATCCTCCAATTCATGACATCACAAACACTCTTTGACGGTCAACATTGATTGATTCACCACCAGAGAATATTTGGTGAAAACCATATCTACTGCTTTATAAATATACCCCATAATCTCTATTTGATGAAGCACCACAAACCTGTTCATATCCTAAAATAAAAGGCAGGTTTGGATACTCACATTTCACAGAGAAATAATTAATGTCCTAAAGTTCAGTTACAGTTCCATTATTTCCATATGGCTCTTTAGCTTTATTACATTTTGGCTAAGTGGTTAAGCAGAACGTGTAAAAAGCATTACTCGTTGGTCTTGCAAGCTGCTAGATCAATATCTCATCATTACTGAAAATATATCATTAGTCCAAGCCCAGAAGATTCATTTAGAGGAGGCAGTATTTGAAAACAGCTCAATTTAAACCAGACCATGTTACATCTGGGTTACAGTGAGTAGATTTAACTATACTTTTGCCAAGTATGATCTGATTTTGTGCACTAGCTATTTGCTTTGAGCTTCTCATTCAAATTCTTGACAGCAATTTTTTTACGTACAACTTTTTGTCAGTAAATTTAGAATATTATTATTCAAAACCTAAAAAGTTAAGATAAAAATAAATACTAATGTCGAACAAAAGATTAAAAGTATACAAAAAAACACACATAGTAGTCCGCAAGTTGTGTCACACATATTGCACGCTGCCACAGATTAACCAACCTTGGGCTGACACACAATCTCTTCTCAGTTTAAATACGGTTTACCCTTCCTATGGCATTCAAGTGACTTCAAGTGAAAAGAAACAGAATTAAGCTGGCCAAAGATTAATTGAAATTCAGATGTTGAAAGAGCTTATTGGGAAATTTTTCTTGCAGGCAGCTGCAAAAGGAGTCAGAGAGTCCCACTGTCTGAATACAAAGTGCCAGCGGAGGGGATAACTTTATCCACCTCACTCGTGGATGGAGGAATCTGTTTGTTTTCTGTCATTCAGCCCGCTGGTTGAAAAAAAATAAAAAATAAAAAACAAATGAACAATCTATGGCCAGCTTTAGTGGCCATTTTAAAAGAAAGCCTAGAAACAAAGGAAGTTAAACACATTGCTCAACAAACCTATATTCACAACACATGACTGGATGTACAGTATGTGTTTAAAAAATAAATTAAACATAAACTTGGGATTTTTTTTTACTAATACGGTGTAAAAAATAATCATAGCATTGCATCCTGTCAGTATGGTTGCCATTCATTATTGTGTCAAATAATATACATATCTAATGTCCGAAGTTACACATGAACCCTAAAAAATGTGAACACGATTATAAACAAAGAGACCATTATAAAAACATTATAAACACTGACAAATATCCATCCTGTTGATTAAAACATAGTGGTAAATATTTGATAACCTTTAAGGAAAACCTATCAGTCAACCACGTTAAGCTGTCATAGATTACATTTAGTTTTCTTCAGGGACAACACCTTTTAAGCAATAACCTTAACACATTATCCCAAGAGGAGCCAGTGCTTTGGGAGCTAGTCTGCTCTGCCTAATAAACTGTAGTACCCAGAGTTTACTTGTTGAAATACCAGTGATTTAAACCGTTTACAGCACATTTCCCCAATATACCTATCTAAGAAGATATTGTAAATACGTGTTCCATTATATAGATTCCTGGGTTTTTAACTAAGAGATCCTAGGCCATCTGGAATGTTTCAGAGTGAGAACTACTGAAGACACTAAAGCTTTTAGACTTTTGAGAATTCACTAAGTCCCAGTTGAATAACATGCCTAAAATAGTTGTTGCTAAGTTTACTTCAATGTGCCTTAAGTGGAATGGTTAATAGCACCATTCTGTGGCAGAGGTATCACCTTTGCCAGCATAGTCAGAGCTCTATATAAGCAGTGGCGCTGCCATCAAAAAGATACAGAGGAACAAATGTATTAAGTCCCATCAATTTGCCAGATGTCAACAGTATTTGTCTGGAGTCTTATGTGTCTGAACCTTTAAAATATCCTCACGATTTATGTATAATAGGGCAATGCTTATTTTTTCAGTCTATATTAGGGATATAAAGTTCATTTGTGGTTTATTTCAAAGTATTTTGGATTAAGAGTTAGTTTAAAATACATTTTTAATATAGTAGTAACATGGTAGATAAGAAAAAGTTGAGGTTCCCCTCATTGCAAGTATGCAACAATCAGTTATTAATTTTCTAACCTTCCTTAGACCAATGACAACAGGGCCCTGCCATTACTGTGGGTGGATTTTTATGTGAGCTACAGGGCCGCTGTTAGAAATCATGGGGCCCCGTACAGCCTACCTGACGGGGCCCACTTCAAACATGCCCTTGATCCCACCCCTGGCCCCGCTCTTGAAACAAAATGCAGGTTTGGTGCCATTTACATATGCAAGCGGAGCCAACGCATGTGTTTGCAATTAATAAGCACGAAAGAGCGGGGGCAGTTTACATTTCTTTTAAATTGTATTTTATTACAAATAAATTACATTACATTCAATTACATTTACATTAAAGTAGGAGCAGGAAGGAGTGTAGAAAACACTTTTTTTTTTTTTTAAATGCAGTAACGAACTGTAATGATGCCCGGGCCCTGCTGTGTAGCTGATGGGAGCGGGCTTGTTACAACAGGGCAGGTTTACTGCCCTATCAGCAGTCCTGGTGAGCTACATTGCAATCAGACCATATTGTTCCTTACACATTAACTGGTTAACGACCGGCTCCTGTACATATACGTCGGCAGAATGGCACGGCTGGGCAGAGTAACGTAAATATATATATATATCACTCGTAGCCACGCCCCCTAACAGTTAGAATCACTCCCTAGGACACACTTAACCCCTTCCCCGCTCCCTAGTGGTTAACCCCTTCACTGCCAGTGTCATTTTTACAGTAATCAGTGCATTTTTATAGCACTGATCACTGTAAAAAATAGGATTTTTATAACAGCTTACCTGTAAAATCCTTTTCTTGGAGTACATCACGGGACACAGAGCGACATAGTCATTACTAATGGGTTATATAGATACCTTCAGGTGCTGGCACTGGCAACTTCCAAAACCGGAAGTACCCTCCCCTATATAAGCCCCTCCCATCCGGGAGCACCTCAGTTTTGTAGCAAAGCAATAAGTGTCCCTAAAGAGGGGTGGGAGCTCTGTGTCCCGTGATGTACTCCAAGAAAAGGATTTTACAGGTAAGCTGTTATAAAAATCCTATTTTCTTTCTCGTACATCACGGGACACAGAGCGACATAGTCATTACTAATGGGATGTCCTAAAGCAATGCCCAACGAGGGGGGGGATACACCATACATAAGCTGAGCGCTATCAGACATGAGGATCTTTTGCGGCCTGCAACACACTGCGCCCAAAGGCGACATCCTCCTGACTTCTAACGTCCACCTGGTAGAACCTAGTAAACGTGTGTACTGAAGACCATGTTGCGGCCTTACAGACTTGAGCCAGGGAGGCCTGGTGATGCACTGCCCATGAAGTTCCAACTGCTCTCGTGGAGTGCGCTCTAACTTTGAACGGAGGCGGTCTCCTTCTCAAGCCATAGGCTTGCATTATGACCTGTCGAATCCACTTGGCTAAAGTAGATTTTGACGCTGCCTGACCCCTTCTGGGGCCTTCCGGCAGAATAAACAAAGTATCCGTTCTGCAAATCTGAGCAGTGGCTTTTAGATAAGCTTTAACTGCTCTTACTACATCCAAAGAATGCAATAACTTTTCCTCTACCGAAGTAGGTTTGGGGAAAAAAGAAGGAAGAACCACATCTTGGTTCAAATGAAACCTCAATACCACCTTAGGAAGAAAGGCTGGATGAGGGCGTAACACTACTCTATCCTTATGGATAACCAGATATGGCTCCTTACAGGACATAGCTGCTAATTCCGACACTCTTTTAGCCGAACAAATGGCTACTAGAAAAATCAATTTCCTGGTGAGAAGAACCAAAGAAATATGCTGTAATGGTTCAAATGGTTGTTTCTGTAGAACCGACAGAACCAAGTTTAGATCCCATGGACATATGGGAATATTAACCGGAGGACTAATACGCATCACTCCTTGTATAAAGGCTTTGACTAGTGAATGCGAAGCCAAGGGCCTTTGAAAAAATATTGACAAGGCCGAAAACTGACCTTTGATAGTACTCAAGGCAAGCTTCCTATCTACAGCCCACTCTAGGAAGTCCAGACTCCTACCTATTACGTACTTATGTGGATGCCATTTCTTGGCCTCACACCACGCGATGTACGCCTTCCAGATTCTATATTAGATCTGCCTGGATACCGGCTTCCTGGCATTGATCATGGTAGATACCACAGGATTAGAGAGCCCTCTCTTTTTTAGAATGTGGGCTTCAATAGCCAGGCCGTCAAACCTAGGGCTGGTAAGGAAGGGTGGTATATCGGTCCTTGCGAAAGCAGGTCCGGACGACGTGGGAGAGTCCAAGGACTCCCCACTGACATTTTACAATCTCCGCGTACCACGCTCTTCGGGCCACGCTGGAGCCACCAGAATCACTGGTTTCTTTTCTACCCTGATTCTGCGGAGTAATCGAGGTAACCATTGTGGCGGTGTGAATGCATATATCAGCTTGAACTGATCCCAAGGGAACACTAGGGCATCCGAGCCGCAAGCTAGGGGATCCCTTGTCCGAGAGACAAACCTGTCCACCTTTGCGTTGAATCTGGATGCTAGAAGATCTACATCCGATGTTCCCCACCGCTGACATATTGTCCAGAAAACCTCGGGGTGAAGGGACCTTTCCTCTGGGCATAATTGCTGGCGACTTAGAAAGTCCGCCTTCCAATTCTCCACTCCTGGAATGAATACCGCAGATATGGCTGGGACATATCTTTCTGCCCATTTCAGGATGTAATTTACTTCCCTCTGGGCTGCACGACTCCTGGTGCCCCCCTGATGATTGATATATGCCACTGCTGTGGCATTGTCTGATTGAATTCTGACAGGGGACCCTTGGAGTTTGGATGTCCATGCTACTAGGGCATACCGGGCTGCTCGTATCTCTAAGAGATTGATGGGCAGGGCCTTTTCTGCATCCGACCATCTGCCCTGGAGAGACCATTGCTCCAGTACTGCTCCCCAGCCTATAAGGCTGGCATCTGTAGTGACCACCTTCCAAGAAATCGGACTGAAGGATTTCCCTTTTTCCAGATTCTGGGGAACCAACCACCAACGGAGGCTCTTGCGAACGGAAGGGGACAAGGACATTGTAAGTCTAGGGCCTGAACTTTTTTGTTCCAGGCTGACAGTATGGCCCCTTGCAAATTCCTTGAATGGAATTGACCGTAGGGTACTGCTTTGAATGATGCCACCATTTTTCCCAGCAGCCTCATGCACAGGCGTATGGACGGCTGTCTTTTTTGTACCCACTAAGTGGATCAAATCTTTCAAAGACAACACCTTTCCTCGAGGCAAGAATATTTTTCTCTGGTCTGAATCCAACCTTAGCCCCAAGTATTCCAGACTTTTGACTGTTTTTTAGGGCTGACTTGTCTCGGTTGATAATTCAACCGTGAGATTCCAGATACTTGATTGTCTTGTGAACGACCACGTCTAGTTTTTTCACTGAGTGGTCTATCAGCAACAAGTCATCTAGATATGCCATTATCATTACACCTTGTGTTCTTAGATTGGCCAATAAAGGGCCAGAATTTGTAAACACTCGTGGTGCTGTGGCCAAACCGAAGGGTAAGGCTCTGAACTGAAAATGGCGCCCTTCTACTGCAAAGCGTAGACATTTTTGGTGGACTGGAAAGATGGGAATGTGCAAATAAGCATCTTTGATGTCGATCGCGGCTAACCAATCCTCCCCTTGTAGGACAGTGGCCACCGATCGGATCGACTCCATCGGAAAGTCCTGATATACAGGAATTTGTATAGCCCTTTTAGAATTAATATGGGCCTCCCGTCCGCGTTTGCTTCGGGACTGTAAAGAGGTTTGAGTAAAACCCGAACCCTCATTCTTCCAGGGGAACCTCCATAATTACTCCTTGGAGCAATAGTTGTTCTAGTGCCAACAGGAGGGACTCTCTCTTCCGGGGATCCCTTGGCACGTTTGACCTCAAAAATGGGAAGGAGGAGAGTCTTTTAACTCCAAACTGTATCCCAAACATACTGCGGAGAGCACCTATCTGTCTTGATCGTGTCCCGCCAGGTCTCTTGCGAACAACTGGAGTCCTCCCCCCACCCGACTGAGTGGGGGCAACCCTTCAATGAATTTAACTTTGGGGGAGGTTTTGTACCTCCCCTGACCCAGGGTTTTTCATTACCCTGCTATTGTCCCTGTTTTTTACCCCCGGGAATTGACCGAGGAGGCCGTCGGAACTGTTACACAGCCGATGCCCCAGGGACTGGAGAAGCAGGCCTCGTAAAGAGGGACCTCTAACTCTGTTTTTAATCGGCAAGAGCGTATTTTTACCGCTGGAAATTTTCTGGATATATTTGTCCAGGTTTTCCCTGAATAAGCGTTCACCATGAAATGGGACGCTAACCAGCCATTCTTTACAGGGAGCTTCAGCAGACCAGTTTTTGAGCCATAGAAGCCTACGCATACGTACTATAGACAGCGTAAGGCGGGAGGCCTGATGGACTGAATCCTTTATGGCGTCAACCGCAAAGCCTAAGGCTCTAGGTAGATCAGCTAGGGCAAGGCCTGCTGATCTGTCAAGTCCCTCAAGACCTGTTTCAACTGATCCTTCACTGCTTAGCAGACCCCAATAGCTGCTACTGCTGGTTGTGTCACCAAGCTTGCTGTAGAAAGAAGCAGACTTTCATAAGGACTCCAATCTTTTATCTATTGGGTTCTTGAACATTTGGACATTATCCACTGGACATGTCAGTGATTTATACATACAAGAGATGGCTGCGTCCACTGTAGGGACCTTCCATTTTTTTGATGAACTTATCCTCCATGGGATAGACCACCGGAAATCTCTTGGGGGAATAAATATTTTCTCAGGACGTTCCCAATCCTGGTAAATAAGCCCTTTCAGTAAAGGGTGAAGTGGAAAAGAACAGACAGTCTGGGGGCTTCTAGCGACCCCAACGAGGATACAGTAGTGGTTGATGGTTCCGCAAGGTGCATTTTTAAATGCTGATCGGACCATGTTAGTCAGAGACTGAACCCATAATCTTTCAGCTTGAGATGCTGAGAAAAGGTTCCCCCACTGTTGATTCCTCTATAACAGAATCAACCTCATCCTGATCCCCTTCAGGCAGGTCGATCCCTGTATGGGACTGTTGCTCTGCTAACAGGCACTCTGAAGGAGGAGACGGAGATCGGGCGTGCTTTCCCTGACAGGGAGGCAGCGATCAATGTTGACAATCTCTCTCTAATCCTCCCAGAGCTGAGGAAAAAACCTCCTCTGTTACATACACAGGAGCAGGTGAACTGAGGACAGCCACAGTACCAAGTACCCCTGCGGGGTCTCTACGGTCACTTACCTCTGAACTTCAGGGGAGACTGGTGCAGCAGAAGCATGCCCAAGATCCTCAGAGCCCGATGAGACCCCCTTCGCTTCCTGGAAGATTCAGTTCCGGAGCTTCTGGACGGCATATTCCTAAGCCTAAAGCTGAGGTATTCCAGCCGTAATACACCACTTTTACTGATAATAGTCTAGCACAATTGCTGCTATATCACAGTTGGTGTCTACTAAAGTGCCTTTCTAGGGGATGCCTGCATCAACCGCCTCTGTGTGCCTTTATACTGTTGCTAGCTCTGTCTGTGCACTTCAATAGCCAGCTATAATGTGCTTTAAAACACGCTGGACGCCCGCACATGCGCAGTAGCGCCGCGGCGCACACCTGAGCGTCATCCACCCGCTCCGCCCCTTTTTCCAGATCGCCTCTATGAATAGAGGTGCGTGCACGCGCACGCGCGCGGGCACGTGCGCCTTCGGCGCCTTTTTTGAAAACAATAAGGAGCTAGATGGGAGCCAGGGTCCCTTTGCCGCAGGGCCCGGGGATGGATGAGCGCAGCAACAGGGCAGAGGAGACAGCTTCCCCGGAGAGAACATACCAACTGCCTGGATTTGATTCTGGAAGAAAAAAATCCACATTACAAGAAAAAGACCCATAGCGGCCTCTAGTGTCTAACACAGGTACCGCGGTCTTACATTTTTTTTTTTTTTTTTTTCTTGCCTACTATTAAAATTTTTACATTTTCTCAGTAGTAACAGGCATACACAGAATATTAGCGGGAATACCTTAGGTAACAGGCAGAAAGACAAAATAGGCTTGGGGGTCCCTCAATAGAACCAAGTTCCCGAGGGCCCCCACTTACCTTTTCCTCGCCGCAGGACTCTGTTTGGTCCACAGAAGCCCAAACTTCACCTATCACGGCAGGCATTGTAATCAAACCTTCAGGGACCGGGTTCCCAAGGATTCCACTCCCCTGGACCTGTATAGCACCCTGCACAGAAAACATCTTGGTCGTGGGTATGACCAGAGCTCTGGATCCCAGGGTCCAGCTCTCCTAAGAGAAGCATTACAGGCAAAACCTTGCTCTTCTCTGCAAGGCCCGGGTACCGACCGTTTAGCTATGAAGCTTTTTTGGTCGGATCCGGAATAGCTTACTGAGGCCCAAAAGAACCTGTACGCAAGCTCAGTGAAAAACACGTTTCTTCTTGGCCAACACCTTAGACACTGGCAAAAAACTGAGGTGCTCCCGGATGGGAGGGGCTTATATAGGGGAGGGTACTTCCGATTTTGGAAGTTGCCAGCACCTGAAGGTATCTATATAACCCATTAGTAATGACTATGTCGCTCTGTGTCCCGTGATGTACGAGAAAGAAATGACAATGGTCCCAAAAATGTGTCAAAAGTGTCCGATGTGTCTGCCATAATGTCGCAGTTATGATAAAAATCGTGTAGAAGAATACGTATCGGCCTAAACTGTGGAAAAAATATGTTTTTTTATATATTTTTGGGGGATATTTATTATAGCAAAAAGTAAAAAACATTGCATTTTTTTCAAAATTTATGTTTTATTTTTGTTTATAGCGCAAAAAATAAAAGCCGCAGAGATGATTAATTACCACCAAAAGAAAGCTCTATTTGTGGGGAAAAAAAGGACATCAATTTTGTTTGGGAGCCACGTCGCACGACCGCGCAATTGTCAGCTAATAAGGACGCAGTGCAGAATCGCAAAAAGTGATCTGGTCTTTGGCCAGCCAAATGGTCCGGGGCTTAAGTGGTTAATAACTCAGATATTCCTAAGCTGCAACCATTCTGGATGCCTAGACAAGCTTGTTTCAACATGATTTATATACAGAAGCCATGTGTATATATTACAATAGAGATAAAGTTAAAGGCAAAACAAGATTTTACTGCAAGCTGAATATTAAAAATAAAAAGACTCATCATGCAGGCATGGATTCTACTTTCAGCTCTGAGCCCAATTCAGTTACTGAAATTCAAGCATAGCCATGGGGTTGAGTGCTGGATCAGATACAGTAGGTGCTGTCAAAGTGAGATATTTTGGCAAAGACAGCCAAGCAGCAGATTCAATTTAATATATGTGTTCTTGTACAAATTTACTTAAATTTTTTGAGCTGCACAGTGATCAGCAACCAGTGAACTCCTTTAATGTCCAAATCAGACATCACTAAATGGCGGACCGTGGTCCGGACCGACTCATTGTTCTATCCAGACCGGCTGTAGTCCTATCATTGAGGAGCTGGCTGCTCCATTCAACGGCCAGCACTGCTGTCATCCTCATCAAGCTGATATTGGAGGCAGGTCAGCACCAGATGGACGGCGGGAGGCACATCAGTCTAGAGCAGGCATTGGAGGCAGGACAGCTGCGGATGGAGGACAGGGGCCGTCAAGTTAACTTTTCAAGTTAAATCTGCAGAAGTTGTGCAGCTCTCAACATCCATCTGGAGCTGTCTTGCCTTCGATGTCAGCTATAGACCGATGTGTCTCTTGCCCTCCATCCGGAGCTGTCCTGCCTTCAATGTCTGTTGTAGACTGATGTGCCTCTTGCCGTCCATCCAGAGATGTCCTGCCTCCGATGTCAGCTGTACACCGATGTGCCTCCCACCTACCACCCTTTGTAGGTAGATGATGGAAGAGAGCTACAGTATGCCACTGCTGTGAAGGATGTGGGGGAAATCGAGGATTATGTGAAGGGGGGCCAAGGACAGGAATCTGGAAGAGAAAGGGGGTGATATAAAGGGGAGGAGCTGGACAGGGGGTGTGAGGACAGGAATGTAAAGGGGAGGGGGTAAGACCAGAAATGTAAAGGGATGGGGGTGAGGACAGGAACGTGAAGGGAGGGGGTGAGGACAGGAACGTGAAGGGGGGCGAGGACAGGAATGTGAAAAGGGGGGATGAGGACAGAAATGTGAAGGGGGGGTGAGAACAGGAATGGAGGCTGATATAAAGGGGGGCAGAGAACAGGAATCTGAAGGAGGAGGGGGTGATACATAGGCAAGGGGGGGTTATGACAGGGATGTGAAAGTGGTGATTTGAAGGGGGGTTGAGGAAAGTAATGCAAGGGAGTAGGTGGCTTATATAAAGGGGGCAGAGGACAGGAATGTGAAGGCGAACTGATATTAATGGGGGGAGTAATGTGAAGGGGGTTGAAGACACTGCTGTGAACCTCCGTGAATTTTAATTCAATACCTCTGGTCTAAATGGTGTAGTATATCTTATAAAACATAAAGCCACTACAGAGATCAAGAAAATTGAGTTTACTGCATGGTGACACATAGGCAACCACAGTTACAAGGTAAATGCAGCTGTATGTTCACTTTACCATAATTGTAAATATCCAGTTTTGAGGACAAAATGTCCTCCAGAACACTTTTTATGCGATTTTTTTTTATTTTTTATTTTTTTACCTGCTTCCATTAGGTAGATATTGGAATAGATAATTCTGGTGCACTAGCTTATACATTTCAAAATAAGTGCCAAGTTAATGCGACAAAATAAGTCTCTCACCAGTCCTGAGACTCCAAGTGCAATAAACCTAACACTAAAATGCCATATTTAAATGCAGCCATCAATCTACAATATGTTGTTAAGCTCTGTGCAGACATTTAGGGGAGGTAATGACCCAATTACACAAAGGTTCTTTTATAACAGACAAGGAATTACATTTTTGTGGACATTAACATTGGCAGGTCGCAGGCCAAAACAAAAACATGACTTTAACGTACAAAATGGTGGTCTCTCTTTGAGCAATAAAAAAAAAAAATCTTATTGAATGGAGGGACAGCCATGAACTCTATATGAGGCTATGAAATGACTATGCAGTTATCTCTAGGCTGTGAATGCTGCTTTTGATTCACAAAGTATTGAGTTGGGCATGCTAAGCAAAAACATGAGTGACTTTTGTAATAAGTAAAGCGTAAAGATCAACATTAAAAAAAAAAATTCAGTGCTAGAAAACTTCTCAATCGTGTTAGTTCCCAAACTCCATGTGAATGTTAGAATAGATGCTTGAGGTGATTGTAGCCGTATTAGTGCACTTGCGACAGAAACAATTGAGTACTGTCCATGATAATTTTTTATTTTCACTGACATTAAAAAATTTCAGGACAAGCTTTCGGGGTGTACCCCCTTCTTCAAGGTCCGAGCAGTACTCATAATAGAATAGAATAGATGCTCAAATCTGCCCAAAATACTGTATACCAAGCTGACCAGTAGCTAGCAATATTTATTGCACAGGCAGGAAACCCTGTATGGAGGTCCAGAATATAATGATATCCAAATCCTTAATACAGTAGCAACTATATTACTTTAAGCATTTTTTTTATTATCAAATGAACTTCATATGCAAAGTATACATCCAATTATGCAGTATCCCCATGAATCCTTTATCCCCAACACATTTAAATGAAGGTAGGGAAAACGTTAATAGTGTATTTTACAAATATAGGAGCCTTCTAAAGCTTCATAGAATTTTCCTAATAAGGATGAGAGCAGAAAAATAACAATAGTAAATGCAGGAGTGTCCCAATATCATTAATCAAGTTGCCTTTTAGCTCCCAGACAGCAGTATTAACAGAAGGTTGGTCTTTGTTTATAAGACTGTCAGAGGACTTCCATTGGCCATGCTTGCTGGCTCTTTAGTAAATGTCATTCAGACACACAGTGTGGACTGCAGATTTGGTTAACTTTATTTTTTTCCCTCTACTGAAGGATAGTAAAAACTAAATTTTGTTTCACCTTAACATTCAGATTTGAAGCTGGCATCACATCATATAGGAAAATAAATCTTAGCGTAGTCATAGGCAATAGAAAATTAAACAAGTACTGTAGAGTAATGCCGCGTACACACGATCGTGATTCACGGCGGTGAAAACACCGCCGTGAATCACGGCATGAAAAAAAAATGAGAAACGAGGGAACGGCATGTTCCCCCACACACGACCGTTTTTCCCGTCATTTTTTTCTTTGACGAGAAAAACGACCGTCTGTGGGCTCCGCGGCAGTGTCTCCCTATGGGAAAACTGCCGCGGAAAAAAATGATGGAAAAAACGATGAGAAAATTTAGAACATGTTCTAATTTTTCTCGTCGTTTTTCTCAACGAGAAAAACGGCATAAAGCCCACAGACGATCGTTTTTCTCGGCGAAAAAAAAAAGTAATTTTTCCCGACGGGAAAAAAAAAATAAGATGTCGTTTTGTTTGTTGGTGCATTTGTCAGCTTAAATGTGAAGCCCTGTACACCCGGCTGAGAATCCCGTCAGGAAAAAAACGTCGGTTTTCATGACGAGATTCTTGGCAAGCTTTTCTTGCAAAGCCGTGCATACAGATGGCCATTCAAAAGAACCACTGTTCTTTTGAATGGCAAGAACGCGGTGACGTCATTGACTATGACAAGCATGTGCTCATCACATTCGATGCCGTCGCCGCCATCTTGCTTCACCCTATACTACACTTGTAAGCTACCTCGCATGCGTCGAAGTCTCATCGAGCATGTGCGGGCTTACTGGAGGACAGTTGAGCTTGTAGCCGCATACACACACACACGGTTTTCTCGTCGAGAAACAGGCAGACAAGAATCCCGACGAGAAAATAGAGAGCAGGTTCTCTATTTTTCTCGTCGAGATTCCCGGCAGTTTTCTCGACGAGAAAACACACACACGAACGGTTTTCTCGGCAAAAAACTCTGCCAGCAGTTTTCTTGCTGTTTCTTGTTGAGAAAAACGATCGTGTGTACGAGGCTGAAGTGTAGGTAAATATAAAAGATTCTTCAAAGCGTTTTTTTGGTGGAAATTTATGATTGATTCACACTCGCAATCCGCCTATTTATGAATGTGTTAGTTTATTATGCACTTAATGTAATGCTACAATGAAATAAAGCTATTCAGGATTTATTTTAATTTTTTTTATGTATAGGAGAAGTGGTTCTTGTTTCACCGAGTTTTTTTGTTCTAGACTTGTCTATTGGGAGTGCAATGGGATCCAAACCAAGGTTTGGGTTCGCCTGCTTCTTATGTCTGAGTGATGGTCCAGCATGGTCTCTGTGCCCCAAGATGACGTCAGGTATGACGAAACATGTAGGGAGGAGCCAACTGTGACATCACCACATCAATATCTGAAGCATTCGGGAAGTGATCTTTTATATGTATCTGTGGAATTTTACTTGTGACAAGTGCTTTTAATCTGGAGGTCGTTTCAGTGTAATGTTTTTACTTGGAATAAATAGATTTACACAGAGATACACTATGAGGTCTCTCTTTTTATCTTTAACATACTGTTTGCGGAGGAACAGTTACCAGGGTATACTGTGTTATTGCCCAGGATGGTCCACAACCATTGAGAATCTGAGGATATCATTATCTTACATACGTAAATTGACTTATCTGTAGTGGATGGTCAATTTTGTCTAGTAAGCCTTGTATTTGATCACTGGGTGGAAGTCTGGACACAGCACAGCTTGATTGATGGAATTTATGTTGCACTTGTGATCTTTCGCTGCACACGCGCTTGGATTTATATTATTTCTTTATATGATCATGTGTTAGGTGGTCATTCTTTTTAAATGAGAGAGCTTTATTAGCGTAACATTTTTATTTTATTTATGTACTTATATCACATGGTATGTTGCAGCTGTTTTTGTTCTAACTTCATTCTCACTATACACATTTTTTTTTTTAAATATAAAAGATCTGAATTTATTGTCATTACCTGTCATTTATTCATTAAAGACACTTTAAATAATTTTTTAAGTAGTGCTGAAACCTGTCTTCGTACTAGCCTCCTGTAATCTCCTTTGCATTAGCATTCAGACTGGGAGAAGTAATTGTAGCACTGTTAGCAAATAAGGCTTTACTGCATTGCACAGTGTTGCAATTTAAACAAATTAAGCTAGCTGGATGGAGGAGAAAGAATGGAGATGGCTTGATTGTTTCACTACCCAGTCATATTACTGATCAAACTGTATCACTTTTGTTGCAGTGCAGAAAAGTAAATGGTCAGGACAAGACATTTCAAATGTGCTAGGAAGGGTAGCTCCCCACTGACAGCCCTCAGTAACGTCACACATACCAGTGTGACATGAAGGGCCTTTTTCAATGCAAATGAGGGTCGCCAACACAGTAAAGGTCCTTTCACACAGGCGGTCCGATCAGGTCCGCCTGTCAGTTTTTCAGGCGGATCTGATCAGAAGCTCCATTCACCCCCATGGAGCGGGGGATGTCAGTGGTGAAATGTCCGCTGACACCTGCTGCTATCCGATCCTGTCAGCCAAGTGCAGACAGATGGCGACCCTATTTTCCATCCATGTGGCCATTTGGATAGGATCGGATGAAAACAGACAGGTGGTTCGTTTTCATCTGATCTCCCCATAGAGGAGAGCGGGACTCTGACAGGTCCATCTCTGCACAGTGAGCAAAGAAGGACCTATTATCCGCCTGCTCAGCAGGGATCAGCAGAGCAATCCCCCACTGAGCAAAGCAGAGTCCACCGAGTGGACTGCCCGTGTGAAAAGACCCTTACAGAGCCTGTATTTGTAATACTTTGGTTTAAACTTTTACTGCAATTTAACAACTCCTGATTGTTAAAGTAAAGCTGCAGTTAAAACTTTAGTTTTGGATAGAAAGGTAAATGGCTGGAATCTCTGTCAACTTTTTATTTTAGATTGTGCCCTACTTATACAACAAGAAATAAGGAAAACTGATAAATTAACTGGACACTAAATGGGAATGTGGGCTTTAACCACTTAACGACCGCCCACTGTAAATATACGTCAGCAGAATGGCACCGACAGGCAGAATCACGTATATGTACGTGATTGCCTTTGTATAGTTGGGGGGTCCGATCGGACCCCCCTTCTTTACAGTGGGTGGTCGTTTTACCTTCGGGAGCGATCCGGCATGAGGGGACGGCCGTTCGATTCCGGCCACCCCCTCTCGATCGCTCCCGGCGAATGAGAGAGCTTCCCCTGCCTGCCAGGAAGGAGGAAGTGATGTCATCTCTCCTGGGGCGCTCACATATACCGAGCGCCATACAGGAGAAGATGCCAGGTTAGTACACACAACACTACACTGACACCAGGACACATAGGCACATAAATCGCCCCCCCAGATCACCCCCCAGCCCCCAGTCAGTGTCACTGATTGCAGTGACCATTTATTTAGTGATCACTGCAATCAGTGACATTTGTGACTGTAAAAGTGTCACTGCATTTAGTTTTAGGTCCAGTGTAGACCCCTAACCCCCCCTAATAAAGGTTTAACCTCCTAGCACCGCCGTCACTAAGCAATCATTTTTCTGATCGATGTCTTAGCGTCGGTGATGCTGATCGGTAGCCAGTAATTTTTTTTAGGTTCGCCGCAGGTTTTTATAGCGTCGGGTACCCCCATATATTACCTAATGAAGGTTTAACCCCCTTGATCGTCCCCCAGGTAACCCTTTCACCCCCTATCACCACTGTCACTAAGTTATAATTTTTCTGATCGATGTCTTAGCGTCGGCGATGCTGATCGGTAGCCAGCAATTTTTTTTTAGGTTCGCCGCAGGTTTTTATAGCGTCGGGTACCCCCATATATTACCTAATAAAGGTTTAACCCCCTTGATCACCCCCCAGGTAACCCTTTCACCCCCTAGCACCACCGTCGCTATGCGATCATTTTTCTGATCGATGTCTTAGCGTCGGTGATGCTGATCGGTAGCCAGTAATTTTTTTTAGGTTCGCCGCAGGTTTTTATAGCGTCGGGTACCCCCATATATTACCTAATAAAGGTGTAACCCCCTTGATCACCCCCCAGGTAACCCTTTCACCCCCTAGCACCGCCGTCACTATGCGATCATTTTTCTGATCGATGTCTTAGCGTCGGTGATGCTGATCGGTAGCCAGTAATTTTTTTTAGGTTCGCCGCAGGTTTTTATAGCGTCAGGTACCCCCATATATTATCTAATAAAGGTTTAACCCCCTGATCGCCCCCCAGGCAACCCTTTCACCCCCTATCACCACTGTCGCTAAGCAATCGTTTTTATGATCGTTGTCTTAGTGTCGGTGATGCCGATAGGTAGCCAGTAATTTTTTTTTAGGTTCGCCGTCAGGTTTTTATATAGCGTCAGGTACCCCCATATATTACCTAATAAAGGTTTTAACCCCCTAATTGCCCCTAGTTAACCCTTTCACCAGTGATCATCATATAAGTGTTACGGGTGACGCTGGTTAGTTAGTTTGCTTTTTATAGTGTCAGGGCACCCGCCGTATATAACCCAATAAAGGTTTAACCCCCTGATCGCCCGGCGGGTGATATCAGTTAGGTTTTAGCGTCAGAGAGGGTCTGCGTCACACCCCAGGCAGCGTCAGGTTAGTGCCAGTAGCGCTAACACCCACACGTGAAGCATACACCCCCCTTAGTGGTATAGTATCTGAACAGATCAATATCTGATCTGATCAGATCTATACTAGCGTCCCCAGCAGTTTAGGGTTCCCAAAAACGCACTGTTGGTGGGATCAGCCCAGATACCTGCTAGCACCTGCGTTTTGCCCCTCCGTCCAGCCCAGGCCACCGAAGTGCAGTATCGATCGATCACTGTCACTTGCAAAACACAACACACATAACTGCAGCGTTCGCAGAGACAGGCCTGATCCCTGCGACTCCAGTGCTGTAGGAGGTGATTTCACCACCACAGTTAAAAAAAAAAAGCATATATGCCGAAGCATTGGGGCAGCAGGAGCGGAGGAGCGATTTTGCTCCTAATGCCGCGTATATACGGTCGAAATTCCGACGGAGGCTTGCCCGTGGAAAAGTCTGACCATGTGTACGCGGCATAACTTTTGCGAGAAGATGCCCCCATGCTTCGGCATATATAAATGGTGCATGTATGCCCATCATTAGAAGTGGGTGGATGAAGGGCGGTATTCTAATGGTGGGCATACCCACCGATCAATCTTTTTTTTTCGTTCAGCCAACAGGCTGCATGAAAAAAAAGATTACAATACATGTCCAACAAGGACCAGCAACGTACTGGTATGTTGCTGGACTTTGAATGTTTATACCAGAATGATGCCTGCGGGTTTAGGTATCATCTTGGTATCATTCTTTTCAGCCAGCGGCCGGCTTTCATGTAAAAGCAATCCTAGTGGCTAATTAGCCTCTGGACTGCTTTTACAAGCAGTGGGAGGGAATGTCCCCACCCCGGATATAAAAAGCGCAATTGGGAAATTGGGAAAGCATTTTATCACACCGATCTTGGTGTGGTCAGATGCTTTGAGGGCAGAGGAAATATCTAGGGTCCAATAGACCCCAGTTTTTTCAAAAAAGAGTACCTGTCATTACCTATTGCTATCATAGGGGATATTTACATTCCCTGAGATAACAATAAAAGTGATAAAAATAAATAAATATGGAAGCAACAGTTTAAAAATAAAATAAAAAAGCAAAATTAATAATAAAAAAAAAAAAAAAAAAAAGCACCCCTGTCCTGCCCTGCTCTTGCCCAATGGCGAACGCAAGCGTCGGTCTGGCGTCATATGTAAACAGCAATTGCACCATGCATGTGAGGTATCACCGCGAAGGTCAGATCGAGGGCAGTAATTTTAGCAGTAGACCTCCTCTGTAAATCTAACGGGGTAACCTGTAAATGCTTTTAAAGGCTTTTAAAAATGTATGTAGTTTGTCGCCAATGCGCGTTTGTGCGAAATTTTAAAGCATGTCGTGTTTGGTATCTATGTACTCGGCCTAAGATCATCTTTTTTATTTCATCAAACATTTGGGCAATATAGTGTGTTTTAGTGCATTAAAATTAAAAAAAGTGTATTTTTTCCCCAAAAATGCGTTTGAAAAATCGCTGCACAAATACTGTGTAAAAAAAAAAATGCAACACCCACCATTTTATTCTGTAGGGCCTTTGCTTTAAAAATATATATAATGTTTGGGGGTTCAACATAATTTTCTTGCAAAAAAAATATGTTTTCATGTAAACAAAAAGTGTCAAAAAGGGCTTTGTCTTCAAGTGGTTAGAAGAGTGGATGTAAGCTTCCTAATGTTGTGTATAAAATGCCAGAACAGTTCAAAACCCCCCCAAATGACCCAATTTTGGAAAGTAGACACCCCAAGCTATATACTGAGAGGCATGTCGAGCCCATGGAATATTTTATATGTTGACACAAGTTGCGGAAAAAATACAATTTTTTTTTTTTTTTTTGCACAAAGTTGTCACTAAATGATATATTGCTCAAACATGCCATGGGCATATGTGGAATTACACCCCAAAATACATTCTGTTGCTTCTCCTGAGTACGGGGATACCACATGTGTGAGACTTTTTGGGAGCCTAGCCGCGTACGGGACCCCAAAAACCAAGCACCGCCTTCGGGCTTTCTAAGGGTGTCAATTTTTGATTTCACTTCTCACTGCCTATCACAGTTTCGGAGGCCATGGAATGCCCAGATGGCACAAAACCCCTCCAAATGACCCCATTTTGGAAAGTAGACACCCCAAGCTATTTGCTGAGAGGTATTGTGAGTATTTTGCAGATCTCGCTTTTTGTCACAAAGTTTTGAAAATTGAAAAAAAAAAAAAAAAAAAAAAATGTTCTTTCTTCATTTTCAAAAACAAATGAGAGCTGTAAAATACTCACCATGCCTCTCAGCAAACAGCTTGGGGTGTCTACTTTCCAAAATGGGGTCATTTGGGGGGGTTTTGTGCTATTTTGGCATTTTATGGCCTTCAAAACTGTGATAGGTAGTGAGGAGTGAAATCAAAAATTTGCGCCCTTAGAAATCCTGGAGGCGGTGCTTGGTTTCCGGGGTCCCGTACGTGGCTAGGCTCCTAAAAAGTCCCACACATGTGGTATCCCCGTACTCAGGAGAAGCAGCAGAATGTATTTTGGGGTGCAATTCCACATATAACCATGGCATGTGTGAGCAATATATCATTTAGTGACAACTTTTTGTAATTTTTTTTTTTTTGTCATTATTCAATCACTTGGGACAAAAAAAAAATATTCAATGGGCTCAACATGCCTCTCAGCAATTTCCTTGGGGTGTCTACTTTCTAAAATGGGGTCATTTGGGGGGGTTTTGTACTGCCCTGTCATTTTAGCACCTCAAGAAATGAGATAGGCAGTCATAAATTAAAAGCTGTGTAAATTCCAGAAAATGTACCCTAGTTTGTAAACGCTATAACTTTTGCGCAAACCGATAAATATACGCTTATTGACATTTTTTTTACTAAAGACATGTGGCTGAATACATTTTGGCCTAAATGTATGACTAAAATTGAGTTTATTCGATTTTTCTTATAACAAAAAGTAGAAAATATAATTTTTTTTCAAAATTTTCGGTCTTTTTCCGTTTATATCGCAAAAAATAAAAATCGCAGAGGCAATCAAATACCATTAAAAGAAAGCTCTATTTGTGGGAAGAAAAGGACGCAAATTTCGTTTGGGTACAACATTGCATGTCCGCACAATTTACAGTTAAAGCCGCGCAGTGCAAAATTCTGAATTCACCTCTGGTCCTTTAGCTACCAAATGGTCCGGGGCTTAAGTGGTTAATAATATATTAAATATTTTTTTTGTGATATTTTCAAAGAGACACAATAGTTAAGTATATGTCAGGGCTGGGCTCAGCCCTACCTTCTCAGAGCTCTGTGCTCAGCTGTCGGTTAATTGGCAGCACACTTCATTCCACAGTGTTCTGCTGTGTTTTCCTGTGAACGACTTTTGCTTGGCTGACTTCCCTTCTGGTTCCTGATCCTGTTTGCTGCACCTGACTTCGCTGATCTCTGGACTCTGTTTCTCTGGCTTATTCTGACTACCCGTCCTGGTTACCAAACTCTGGCTTTGTTTTGACTATGTTTTCTCTGTTTATACCATTTTATTAAACAGTGTGATTTTTACTACACTTCTGTCCCTGTCTGATTCATGGTTCCTGACAGTATAGTTATAGTTCTTTCAGAGTATGGGAGAGCATGTGTGTGAAAATTAGAAAGACGTACAAGAAAATTGATAAAATAAAGGTAAACAATAATAATTTAAAATATATGCTCACTAAAAATATGAGGGGCATTCAAGTCAAATGGGGACCTTTAATTTTACAGGTATAAAAAGGGATGCTAGTGTGGTGGTACTACATGCAGAAGTAAGTGGCAAACGTGTCCAATTATTGGTAGGTGGCGCACATGTCACAGACCAGTATAGAGACTGTTAATCGAGATGGCAGACATCAGTGTTAGTACGTGCATGGATCAGTGTGGGATGATGACGTTTCTTGTAAACGAAGGCATAAAACACGCGGATATCTACAGAAGACTTCAAGCACAGTGCGGTGATGAGACGCTCAGTCACAGTAAGACACTTAAATGGTGCAAACATTTCAAAGATGGGCGTATGTCCGTCAGCCCACAACAGACGCCTAATTCTGGATAATCGACGTATAGCCTGTTGTGAAATTGCACAAGAGACTAATCTTTCTTTGGGAACGGTGAACACAATCATTCAAGAGCATTTGCATTTTCGAAAAGTTAGCACACTCTGGGTACCCTAAAGGAGGTCAGCATTTCAGCACTGATGATGAAGTGAGGCAGACTGTTCTAGCATGGTTCAGGCATAGTGACAAATCATTCTATGCCAAAGCTTTCCAGGCAAAAGCTGGGATAAGTGTATACATGTAAATATAGCAGGGGAGTATGTCGAAAAATAAATGCAGTTTCCATTCCTTGAAATGTGTTCTTTTATTATATAAACTCAAAAAGTCCTGGTTTGACTTGTACACGCCTTCTTATATTATACTTCCCCTTTAATGCTTCCTACTGATTAAGATGCACTCAACAAGGCTGTCTAGGTGGAACACATCTTTTAGCATGCTTTCTTAAAAACTGTTAATATCATTTAGCTGGCATGTACTATAAGGGTGTTAAAGTGGTTGTAAAGGTCAAGGAAGAAAAAAAAACAACCTTTCACGTTCAGGTTCCCCAGAGCACACCCCCATCTCCCCCCACCCCTTAAATACTTACCTGAGCCTAATCCCGATCCAGCACTGTGCCTGCGCTGCACTGCTCTCTCTCCTCACAGGAATCAGAGGCAGCAGCAAAAGCCATTGGCTTCTGCAGGGGTCAATCACATCCTGTGAGAATGGAGCAGGGGGTGGGGCCAAGCAGCTTGCAATGGGGGCACTTGGAAGGGAGGAGGAACCGAGAGTGCCAGTGGGAGACCCCAAAATAGGGAGTTCAGGGCTGCTCTGTGAAAAACCACTGCACAGAGCAGGTACGTATAACATGTTTATTCCTAAAAAAGAAACAACCTTTACAATCACTTTATATATCATTTAAAAATAATTTGTTCTTTTTTTCATGCATAGCAACACAACAGATGCAAATACTCTCTTGCTATTCTGTTCAGCCACTGGGAACGAAAGATGAGTCCTGTGTATGCTATGAATTTCAGCTCATACAAAGCTATGGACTCTCCATACAACACTGCCAATGGGTCCATTGCTCTCACACAGATGACTCATATGCTCCTCCACACTCATATGCAATGAGTACTGTACTTCCTTTGACTCTCAATGCTCCAAAGAGTAGTGGAACAAAGGGAAGGTAAGTACTGCCTATGCTGCTCTGGATCAGAGAATAAAGAAAACTAGTTGCTTTGCCATTAATAGACAAACAACATGTTTGTTTTAACTCTTATAATGCATTGGGCCTGCTGTTTGTTGAAATGTGTCCTGTAATGTAAAAAAGTCAGCATTTTGTTTGTTCCTTGCATGCAGACTTTTACTTACGGCAATTCACTCCTCTTTTTTTAAATGAAGTGGTAATAATGAGTTTCACCAATTATAATGTGCTCCAGTTTTGGTGACAGGTCATTGTTGAAACCCACCTTCTACGTAGGTCTTCGGCCACCACTGCTCGGCAACTAAAAAGATAAGCCCGGAGTGACTTCAACTGCTGTCTCAAACGCACAACTTGAGCCAATGCATCAACATGCCTGTAGAGTAGTGGATTCTCCTGCTGCACGTCAATCAATGGCTCTTCATAGACATATTCCAAGAACTCTTTTGCTTGCTTGGATACCTGGAAAAAGATGTAAGAGGAGAATTTGCATCTTAGTCTGCACAGGTTTTCTTGAAACCTGATGTCTGTCTATGTTTCTTTTGTACATGTTATATTGAATAAATACCCTTCTAATTCTCACAGCCGGGAATTATATGTTGTTAGCCAGACTTATAGAACTGAGTGCTTTATATAAAAGCAGATTTATTTTCTATTCAGTTTGTTGGTAGTTTCTCAAATTATTGTTGAATTCAGCCGATCACAGACTATACATATTCAACGAGTGTTACTAGCATCCTCAGGATCAGGAGCACAGTGGACTAGAACAGTGTTTCTCAACTCCAGTGCTCAAGGCGTCCCAACAGGTCATGTTTTCAGGCTTTCCATTATTTTGCACAGGTGATTTGATCAGTTTCACTGCCTTAGTAATTACCACAGCCGTTTTATCTGAGGGAAATCCTGAAAACATGACCTGTTGGGGCGCCTTGAGGACCGGAGTTGAGAAACACTGGACTAGAAGATGAGTTACAAATCTGTAGCTGTTCATTGAAGGCACTACGGAGCGTTAAAATTAGCGCTAAAAGTAGAAAAGGACCTGAAGACGAGTCAGTTCACGTGTGGGCTCAGAGCAGACTCCTCTTCAATCTTATCAATAAGGATCGGTAACAATCACTGAGGACTTCCATATCACACACTACATAAGCCTTGCTGCCCACTTCGATTTAGGGAAAACCAGTACTGAAAAACAAGCATAACGAGGTGGCTCACTGGCCTTGTGCATTACCATAGCACTTTTAATTCGATAAAAACAAAGCCAATATGAGGAAGAGGGCGTTGCCATTGAAACGTGTAAATTGCGCCCCTGTAGATGGACAAGTTTCCAGTGGCTCGATGGCAATTGATACAAGCACTTTATTGTGTATTTTTCTGAGGATGTTGGCATTGTTTTTATCTAATAAAAAGTCCTATGGTAATGTACGAGGCTGGCGCACCTTCTTCTTATGCTTGTTTTATACTACAGAGATAACACTCACACTTTCAATAAGGGATTTAAAGAAAGCATGAAGGGACGCTGGAAAAAGTCCTAAATAATTTAAAGCGGAGGTTCCGCGGTCCATACTTTTTTTTTTTTTCTATGCTACAACGTATGCATTTTAATTACTCACTTCTCCCGCGCTTCACTTCATCCCCCGTCCGTTTTGCGAATAAAAAACACTTTATAAATCTTTTCCTGTATTTCCCATTTTGCTTGTGGGCATCTTGAAGCCCACAAGCATATTTTTCCGGGTAGCGATGAATGCTTGTATCCCTGCATTCATCGCTGGATCTCGCACATGCGCAGTGTTGACGACGAGCAGCGCCGTCAACACTTCCTGGTTGCCATCACAACGGGCAAAATACACCTGCGTGCCCTTATTTAAAATGGCGGAATTAGATCTGCCCTCGTCACGTGACCGGGTAGACGAGTCACGTGACGATTATATTATCATGATATTTGAAAGGAAGGCGGTACTATATTACTCCTGGGAAGCAGGACAATTTGCTCCCAGGAGACATTGCAGGATAATAGCCCAGCAAAGGACACGCCTACTCCCGCGGGAGGAAATCCCGGAAGTAGGAATAAAGAAATAAGAATAAAGAAAACTGCAGAGGAAAAAAAAAAAAAAAAGGTTAGTCTTCTCTTTATATTCATGCTAAGAGTGACTGCTGACAGCAAACTTAAAAATGTGGGTGAACCTCCGCTTAGAAGTATGATACAGGGTCATTCAAATGAACTGATCAGTTTAAATAGGAAGCTTTCATCCTATAACAGAACATCAAATTTTGGCCAGATTTTTCATAATGTTTAAAATATGTATAGCATATTCATGCATGAGCATTAGCAAACATTCTTGACATTGAAAGCTACAAGTTTGGAATATACATGAATGCAACCATCAATGCAGTATGAACTAAAGCTGTATAAACTATTTATTCTACTTAAAGTTAACTTGGCCTGGTTATAACTAAAGTCTTTAGTTTTCAGACTGATCACTGTATTCCTGTGGAGACCCTGGGCTCAAGCTATACAGTCTTACCTGTTGTCATTCATCTGTAACTGCCAACGCCTAGGTGGGCAGTAGACACTATGGCATCTGAAAATAGAATTTTGGGGCTAGAGCTCAGGTTATAAAGAAGTCAAAGGCCAGTGTACAATCCAGATCAAGGTTCCAAAAGGGCTACAGGTACCCAAGGTTCCAAAAGGGCTACAGGTACCCAAGGTTCCAAAGGGCTACAGGTACCCAAGGTTCCAAAGGGCTACAGGTACCCAAGGTTCCAAAGGGCTACAGGTACCCAAGGTTCCAAAGGGCTACAGGTACCCAAGGTTCCAAAGGGCTACAGGTACCCAAGGTTCCAAAGGGCTACAGGTACCCAAGGTTCCAAAGGGCTACAGGTACCCAAGGTTCCAAAGGGCTACAGGTACCCAAGGTTCCAAAGGGCTACAGGTACCCAAGGTTCCAAAGGGCTACAGGTACCCAAGGTTCCAAAGGGCTACAGGTACCCAAGGTTCCAAAGGGCTACAGGTACCCAAGGTTCCAAAGGGCTACAGGTACCCAAGATTCCAAAGGGCTACAGGTACCCAAGATTCCAAAGGGCTACAGGTACCCAGCTGAAGGCAAACAAAGGTACTTGTGAGTAACGCAATTGGGTTGATGTACTAAAGGCAAATAGTCTGTGCACTGCAAGTGCAGATACTCTAGATCTGAGAAGAACATGCAAGGAAAATTAAAAAAATGCATTTTTGCTCGCACATTATTGGTTGATAGAAATTAGCAGGAGCTTTCCCTCATTTCAGAGCTTCCTCTCAGATCTAGCGCAACTGCACTTGCAGTGCACAATATATTTGCCTTTAGTAAACAACCTTCCTGTGACTAAACTTTATCAATATTGTTACCTTTGCACTTTTCAAAATAGTTTAAAGAGAAACTGCAGTCTGCTCACATAATTTGTAATAAAAACATCTTTGCCATTCTGAAGCTTCCCTCCAACCACTTTTCATATTATTTTATATATACACTGTGATTCTGTACTTGCCAAATATGCTGCAGAAATCTCCCTCCACTGAGTCTGGCTGCAAACAATTTAACTGTGGGTAGCTGAAGTTGCTGCCTGTTCACTTCCTGGATTTACACAGACACCCAGGAGGCACACCTCCAGCTCTGCAGCTCTCATTGGCCCTCTTATGGCTCACCCCCTCCCTTCCTGACAAACTCTTACGAGAGTTAGAGAGAGAGCTGTGCAAGATGTCATAAGCCTAGGCTTATTACCAGAGAAGAAACAGAAAGTGGGCTGTAAAAGGCATTTACTGGCCGAAAAAAAATGTTTTACAATTCAAAGTTAAAACAACAAGGGCAGAAGATTTAATAGATGGAAAGAGGTTTACACCCCCTTATTGCCCAGGCCATTTTTCAGTTTTGTGACTGATACTGTATCCAAATACATATATTGCTTTATTTTAAACAAACAGCTTTCTTTTGGTAGTATTTATTTGCCACTGGATTTTTTTTTTATTGTTTACTAAAGAAAGAAAGACAGAGTTCTGAAAAAAAAAATCTGTTTCCCTTAGAGCCCATTCACACAGGGGCGTCTTTGGATCCGACTCCAAATCGCCCCAGGTCGCCCCTAGTCGCCTCAGGTCGCGCTGGCTGAAGAAATCAATGTAAGTTAATGGAGCCGTCCTTATGCACACTACTGCAGTCGCTCCGACTTCAAAAAAGGTCCCTGTACTACTTCAATCCGACTCCTAGGCGACCTGTACCCATTGATTTCAATGGGAGCCGCCTCTCACTGTCTTAATAGGAGCAACTCTCCAGGAAGAAAACATACATTTATCAGGCAAACCTCTCCCTCCCCCTCCCCCCCACAGAGCTGATTCTTGTTTGATTGGCCACTGGAATGTCTCCTGTCCTGCAGGCAACTTGGAGTTGCCTTGTAAGTAGCTCCAGGTCGCGCTGTGATTCATTTTCAAGTCGTGTCTGAGTTGCCTCATAAAATCGCTCTGGAAGTCGTGTTGCCCCTGTGTGAATGGGCTCTTACTATCTGTTATATAACATTGCAATTAATCTTTCATTATAAATTTAGGTCAAAATGTATTATGCAACATTTCTTTGGTTAAAAAAAAAACCCAAGTAAGTATATATTATTTAGACTGTGTGAAAGTTAGAGAGTCTACACACTACAGTATTAGTTTGAAAATGTTCTAACACCCCCAAAATGGGCCTTTTTTGGAAAGTAGACACCCCAAGAAGTTTAGTAAGAGGCAAGATATTTTGTTTTTTGCAACTTTTTTGGGAAGGTGAAAAGAGAAAAGAAAATGTAATTTTTTTTTAAAAGGTAATTTAACAAGTTATTTCTCACACACCACAATGGGCATATTTACAATAGTAGCACATTTTGCTACTCGTCCGAAGTTTGGAGATACCACACATGCGAGAATTTTTCGCAGTCTTGCTGCATAGAGGGGATAAAATCCTGATCGCACCTTCAGGCTTTCAAGGGGCATAAAATATGCATCTGATCTCCCGACTAGGCACTGGTATTAAAAACACACACAGAATGTCCAAGCTCAACTTACCAACCAATCAGCAAGAAAACGAATTCACCTGTCTAACAGTACGTTTAAAAACAGGGGTTTAGTTGCACGCATTTGCAAATACATGTGTAAGCTGCAGGCCCCGTCAAGGCTCCCTGTATGCTGCAGTCCTAACTCTAAAATTTAAGGTCTCCTCAATGGAAGCACATGTATGCTGATGGATAGATAAAGGGCAGATGACTGGGGGAGCCCACCCTCCATTAAAGGCACTGGTATTGGCTATACAGGCACTGGTACTGGATGGCACTGGCTGTACAGGCACTGGTTTGGTCTAGCACTGAACCTGGTTATACGGGCAATGGCACTAAATGTGCAGGTGTTGGTACTAGGCATTGATACTGGATGTACAGTCACTGGTTTTGGCTGGCATTGGTACTGTCACTGGCACCGTTATTGTCTGTCCAAGAGACAAAAAACGTCCTACGCACCGCACATCACTGCAAGAGCCCGTGGATGTGTGAAATGACAGCCTCAGCCCGGGCTCCAGCCAAGCCACACCCCCAACACGTTTCACTCTGTCCCAGGTGCTTGATCATAGTCCACATGATTAGGTTCCAGGGGCAGAGTGAAATGCGTTGGAGGTGTGGCTTGGCTGGAGCCCGGGCTGAGGCTGTCATTTCACACATCCACAGGGTCTTGCAGTGATGTGCGCCGCATAGGACCTTTTTTGTCTCTTGTATCATTGAAGATCGGATGAGCTATGTCCTTGCCAGTACTCCCAGTGGTGTACTACAGGAGAGGACCTGGCTGGAACCTTGAGCAGCACCCCCTATTTGTTGTCTGGTCACTGGCTGTACAGGCAATGGTACTGGATGTCGCTGGTTCTGGGTGGGACATGTACTGACTGTATAGGCACTGGATGCCATTGATACTGGTACAGGCACTGGTTCTGTTTGGCAGTGAAGGACACGGATATTGGATGGCTATAGTTCTGGTACTGGTTCTGGCTGCAATCATGAATGAATATCTACCTTTCCTCTCTCAACTAATCGCTGTGTGAAAGGCAAGAGAGAGGATCTTTTTTGTGTGATCTGCACTGTCCAATGGACAATGAGATTACAGTACAGTGCTCATGGGTGTGTAATAGCTAAAGAAAAATTAGATTTTAAACCAGCACATGTATTGGACATATGGTGGTTAAAGTAAATGTGTTCTTTGCTCTTAATCGATTCATTTAGTCCCCCTCCCTAGCAACACATTCTTACTACTCTCTCTCCCACTGCTCTGTTCAACCAGTGGGAGCAAATACCCAGTATGTCTGGATATGGGGGGGGGGGGACATGTATCTAACCTAGCACTGTCACATGGGAGCTGCCCTTGACACAGGTAACCCTTTTGCTATTTTAAACACAGCATACAGCTTTGATGACTTAAAGTGCTTGTAAAGGCCACAGGTTTTATAGAGTGTATGAAGGTAAAATCCCCTTCTTACACTGGCTGGTCAGCCGCTTGATCGTTCTTACGGGCTTCTACCGACTCACCGCGGCAATCGGTGACTTGGAGAACGGATCCGCCGGCCCCGGATGTTTACCATCGAGATTTCCGGCAGACCAGATGGTTGCCGGAGTCTCTATGATCGTCAGAGGCCGGGTGCGATGTTATGACGTCACACCCGGCCTCTGTATTCAAACAAACGGCGCTGCCTCTGCTGGGAAGCTGAGATCTTTTTTTTTATTTTTATTTCAGCTGTCCCAGCCTAGAGGTGAGATGTGGGGTGTGGGGTATTATTGACCCCATATCTCACTGTAAAGAGATCCTGTCATGCCATTATCCTGTTACAAGGGATGTTTACATTCCTTGTAATAGGAATAAAAGTGTTCAAAAAATATTTTATTTTCTAAAGTGTTCAGAAGCGAACGCATACGTAAGTCCCGCCCACATATGAAAACAGTGTTCAAACCACACATGTGAGGTATCGCTTCGAACGTTAGAGCAAGAGTAATAATTCCAGCCCTAGACCTCCTCTGTAACTCAAAACATGTAACCAGTAAAAAAAATGAAAGTGTCGCCTATGGGGATTTTTAAGTACCAAGTTTGGTGCTATTCCACATGCGTGTGCAATTTTGAAGCATGACATGTTCGGTATCTATTTACTCAGCGCAACTTCATCTTTCACATTATGTAAAAAAATTAGGCTAATTTTACGTTTTTTTTTTAAATCATGAAACAAGAACGCGTTTGAAAAATTGCTGCGCAAATATCGTGCAAGATAAAAAGTTGCAACGACCGCCATTGTATTCTCTAGGGTCTCTGCTAAAAAAACATATATAATGTTTAGGGGTTCTATGTAATTTTTTTGCAAAAACATGATTTTTACATGTAGGAGAGAAATGTCAGAATTGGCCAGGGTGGCAAGTGGTTAAAGTGGATGTAAACCTGATTCATGAAATTTGAGCTGGGCACATATATCTTATCTTTCTTCAAAGCACTATGTCCCATGGCTTTCTCCTGCTCTGTTCTTCTGTTATCAGCCTGATAACTTTTGACATGTTCTCTGTCACATATGATAAAAGCAGCCTGAAATTTGTGTTGGGGAGGGAGCTATAAATAGATTATCACAGAGGTAAACTATTCCATGTACAGCTCTGAAAGTCTCTACCTATGTAGAGAGGGTGCGTGTGCCTTTCCTCCAATCAGCTGTCTTGGCTGTATGCCTAGGCTTCACTGCAGTGGTGACAAGGAAGAGAAAATCTCCTAACTGGTAGTGCACTTTCTAAAGAATATATAAAGCAGAAGACAGCAGATATACATGTAAAGCCTATGTAGGGAGATTTGTTTCATCCCTGTGCATCATCTGAGGCTGATCACTTCACTGGGTGTATGTGAGGGTTTACATCCACTATAAGCAGTATTAAACACAAAAACAAAAATGTAATATCTTGCAGCTTACCAGGTAAATGTCATGGCTGCATTAGTTTTCTATTTCTATTTCTCTCTACTACATTTTTGGTTTGCGTTTAATACCGTTTTATATACTTTGTGTAAATACTTTGCAGCATGCATTTGCTAAACTTTCATAAAAATGTAGACTCTTCTGAGCAGGGTCCTCTTAATCCTCTTGTATTTTATTGTATTGTAACTGTATTGTCTCCCTTTTATATTGTAAAGCGCTGCGTAAACTGTTGGCACTATATAAATCCTGTATAATAATAATAATGGGATATCTGACAAAGAACAGACTGTATGCTATACAGTAGGATGATAACTTCCCATTCATACTGATCAGATTAGTTGCAGATTTATACACTACTGGTTGCAGTGACTGTCACCTATACATTAATTTATCTTTAAAACCGTAGAAAAAGTAAAACGAATGGCTGGCCACCTGGCTCTATAAAGTCTCTGACCCCTATGAATAAATGAAATAAAGTAATGCTTCCCTTCTCTCTTGAAGCGGACCCCTTATGACATGAAGTAACACATGCTTTTATGAAATACGATTGTATTCATCAGATCCAAAATGTATTATATATTAAAGGAAGATATACAATATACACCAGACAGGCTAACTATGTTAAATTAATTACCAGAATTCACTGAACTTTTTTTTTCTTTGCCATTATGTATTCACTCAAATGGAGTAGGAAAAAAAGATGAAATAGCTCCTGCTAATGTATTCCGTTCTTAAGCAGGAGGAAATTTTGTTCATGACACTTGAGACTAGAATGATGGAAAATGATATATTGAGCAATGCCATTAGGCTTCCAGGCCCTTAAGTCCATGTTTACACTGAGACAGAGCTAAATTGTGCCATTTCAGGAAGGCAAATTGTGGCAGAAAGGATTTTTTTTTAGATTTTAAATGTCATCTTCTGCAGACATATTGTACCAATGTAAGTTCCGCTTAATCAGAAATAACCCTTAACCAAGACTGCAAAGTGCATTTAAAAAAAAATAAGGCTTGGAACAGAAAATAAATATACATTTTTTCTGAAATTAAAAATTAAAAGGTATTTGTACTGACATTTTTTTTTTTAACTTAAGACTGCATTATAGAGGGGTTTTACCAGAAAGTATTTATAGAATAAAAGTAAATATAATTACAAAATGATGCAGCATATTGATGAAAAGCTTATTAGATGAGAGGATATAATAACTTGCGTATTCTATATTGAGTATATATACACACACACTTCTCCTTTCTCCTCACTGTGCTGTACATTCTACACTACACTAATCTTTATACATTGTACTATATATTGTATCCACTCTGTACACTGTGCTGTACAATATAATGTATAGCCCACAACACTTCATGTGAAGAATATGAATGATAACACAACAACTATTGTTTCACTCATGGTTAGTGTTTGGCTGAAGCCATTTATTATCAATTAACGGTGTTTACTCTTTTAACCACTTCCCGCCCAGGCCTATAGCAAATTGACGGCCGGGAAGTGGTTCTGTTATCCTAAATGGGCGTCATATGACGTCAAGCAGGATAACATGCCGGCGCGCGCCCCTGGGGGCATGCAGCGTGGAAATCGCGAGTGCGGCGTGTCAGTCTGACACGCTGCATCTCTGATCGTGATAGGGAGCCTCTGTCAGAGGCTTCTTACCACGTGATTAGCTGTTACCAATCACAGCTGATCATCGCGTTAACCAGGAAGTGCCGGTAAACAGCATTCCTCGGTTCGTGCTGACAGGGAGAGCCGATTGGCGGCTCTCCCTGTCAGAGGGGGGGTTCTGTGCTGATAATCAGCACATTGATTATCAGCACACCCCCCTCAGATGTGCCAATCGCCTACCAATCAGTGCCCAGCAGTGCCACAATAATAAAGTCAGCAATTGCCCACAACAGTGCCAATCAGTGCCCACCACAGTGCCAATCAGTGCCCAGCAGTAACCCCTGTCAGTAACACATCAGTACTTCATCAGTACCACCTATCAGTGCCAATCAGTGCCGCCTGTCAGTGCCCATCACACCTGTCAATGCCCATTAGTGCCGCCTGTCAGTGGCCATCAGTGCCGCCTGTCAGTGCCAATCAGTGCCGCCTGTCAGTGCCCATCAGTGCCGCCTGTCAGTGCCCATCAGTGCCGCCTGTCAGTGCCCATCAGTGCCGCCTGTCAGTGCCCATCAGTGCCGCCTGTCAGTGCCCATCAGTGCCGCCTGTCAGTGCCCATCAGTGCCGCCTGTCAGTGAAGCCTATTGGTGCCCATCAGTGCCACCTATCAGTGCCCAATTTTACATATCAGTGCCTCCTCATCAGTGCCCAATTTTACATATCAGTGCCTCCTCATCAGTGCCCATCAGTGCCGCCTCCACAGTGCCGCCTCCACAGTGCCCGTCAGTGAATGGGAAAACATTTTCAAAAATGTTGGTCTTTTTTAGTTTGCTTAGCAAAAAATAAAAACCCCAGAGGTGATCAAATACCACAAAAAGAAAGCTCTATTTTCGGGAAGAAATTGTCATTTAAAGTGCGACAGTGCTGAAAGCTGAAAATTGTCCTGGGCAGGAAGGGGTGAAAAAAGTGCCTGGTATTGAAGTGGTTAAAATCATAATGACAACAGAAACTACCCAAATGACCCTGATCAAAAGTTTACATACCCTGGTTTTGGCCTGATAACATGCACACAAGTTGACACAAAGGGGTTTGAATGGCTATTAAAAGGTAACCATCCTCACCTGTGATCTGTTTGCTTGTAATTAGTGTGTGTATAAAAGGTCAATGAGTTTCTGGACTCCTGACAGACCCTTGCATCTTTCATCCAGTGCTGCATTGACATTTCTGGATTCTGAGTCATGGGGAAAACAAAAGAATTGTCAAAGGATCTGCGGGAAAAGGTAGTTGAACTGTATAAAACAGGAAAGGAAAGATATAAAAGGGTATCCAAGGAATTGAGAATGCCAATGAGTGTTCCTATTGAAACCAAACCGTTGTCAGGTAGACCAACTAAAATTTTAGCCACAACTGCCAGGAAAATTGTTCGGGATGCAAAGAAAAAAACACAAATAACTTCAGGTGAAATACAGGACTCTCTGAAAACATGTGGTGTGGATGTTTCAAGATGCACAATAAGGAGGCACTTGAAGAAAGATGGGCTGCATGGTCGAGTCGCCAGAAGAAAGCCATTAATACATAAATGTCACAAAGTATCCCACTTACAATACACCAAACAGCACAGAGACAAGTCTCAAACCTTCTGGCACAAAGTCATTTGGAGTGATGAGACCAAAGTTGAGCTTTTTGGCCACAACCATGAACGCTACATTTGGAGATGAGTCAACAAGGCCTATGATGAAAGGTATGGAGGTGGATCGCTGATGTTGTAGGGATGTGTGAGCTACAAAGGCACAGGAAAATTGGTCAAACTTGATGGCAAGATGAATGCAGTATGTTATCAAAAAACACTGGAGGAACATTTGTATTCATCAGCCAGAAAGCTGCCCATGGGACGTACTTGGACATTCCAACATGACAATGATCCAAAACACAAGGCCAAGTCGACCTGTCATTGGCTACAGCAGAATAAAGTGAAGGTTCTGGAGTGGCCATCTCAGTCTCCTGACCTCAATATCATTAAGCCACTCTGGGGAGATCTCAAATGTGCAGTTCATACAAGACAGTCCAAGAATTTACAGGAACTGGAGGCTTTTTGCCAAGAGGAATGGGCAGCTTTACCATCTGAGAAGATAAAGAGCCTCATCCACAAATATCACAAAAGACTTCAAGCTGTCATTGACGTTAAAGGGGGCAATACACGGTATTAAGAACTGGGGTATGTAAACTTTTGATCAGGGTCATTTGGGTAGTTTCTGTTGCCATTATGACTTAAAAAGAGTAAACACAGTTGATTGATAATAAATGGCTTCAGCCAAACACTAACCATGAGTGAAAGAAAAGTTTATTTTTCGTACATCACGGGACACAGAGCGACTTAGTCATTACTAATGGGTTATATAGATTACCTTCAGGTGTTGGCACTGGCCAATTCCAAACCGGAAGTACCCTCCCCTATATAAGCCCCTCCCACCCGGGAGCACCTCAGTTTTTTGCCAGTGTCTAAGGTGTTGGCCAAAGAGTAACATGTGTTTTCACTGGGCTTGCGTACAGGTTCTTTTGGGCCTTAGTAAGCTGTTCCGGATCCCACCAAAAAAGCTTCATAGCTAAACGGTCGGTACCCGGGCCTTGCAGCAGAAGAGCAAGGTTTTGCCTGTAATGCTTCTCTTAGGAGGGCTGGACCCTGGGATCCAGAGCTCTGGTCATACCCACGACCAAGATGTTGTCTGTGCAGGGTGCTATACAGGTCCAGGGGAGTGGAATCCTTGGGAACCCGGTCCCTGAAGGTTTAATTACAATGCCTGCCGTGATAGGTGAAGTTTGGACTTCTGTGGACCAAACAAAGTCCTGCGGCGGGGATCAGGTAAGTGGGGGCCCCCAGGAACTTGGTTCTATTGGGGGACCCCCAAGCCTAATTTGTCTTTCTGTCTGTTACCTAACGGTATTCCCGCTAAATATCTGTGTTTGCCTGTAACTACTGAAAATGTAAAATTTTAATAGTAGTCAAGAAAAAAAAAAAAAAAAGGGACCGCGGTACCTGTGTTAAACCACTAGAGGCCGCTGTAGTCCATTTTTCTTGTCATGTGGATCTTTGGTTTTCTCAAGTCAAAAGATCCAGGCAGCTGGTAAGTTTCTCTGTGGGAATCCACTTCCTCTGCCCTGTTGCTGCGCTCATCCACCGCACAGGCCCTCCGGCAAAAAGGGCCCTGGCTCCTAGTCCCCTGTTGATTTCGAAAAGGGCGCCAATGGCGCACGGGCGCGCGCGCGGGCGCGTGCACGCGCCTCCTATGAAAAAAAAGGGGCGGGGCGGGTGGATGACGCTCGATGCGCGCCGCGGCGCTTCTGCGCATGTGCGGGCGTCCCAGCATGGTTAAAAGTCACAGTACAAGTGTCAGCTGGATGCAAACAGAGCTAGCAACAAACAGTGGCACACAGAGGCGGTTGATGCAGGCATCCCCATAGAAAGGCACTTTAGTGGACACCAGCTGGTATATAGCAGCAACTTTGTTAGACTATTACCAGCAAAATTGGTGTATGACGACGGGAATACCTCAGCTTTATGCTTAAAGGATATGTCGTCCAGACGCTCCGGAAATAGATCTTCCAGGAAGCCAAAGGGGTCTCCATCGGGCTCTGAGGATATTGGGCATGCTTGTACTGCACCAATCTCCCCTGAGAATTCAGAGGTCAGTAGCCGTAGAAACCCCGCAGGAATGCCTGGTGCTGCGGCTGTCCCCAGTCCACCTGCTCCTGTATATAGAACAGAGGAGGTTTTATCCTCAACTCTGGGAGGATTGGAAGAGAGATTAACAGCATTGATCGCTGCTTCCCTGTCACAGGAAAAGCGCGTCCGATCTCCGTCTCCTCCTTCAGAGTGCCTGTTAGTGGAGGAACAGCCCCACACAGAGATCGACCTACCTGAAGGGGATCAGGATGAGGTTGATTCAGTTATGGAGGAATCAACAGTGGAAGAACCTTTCTCAGCATCTCAGGCTGAAAGATTATGGGTTCAGTCTCTGACTAATATGGTCCGATCAGCATTTAAAATGCCTCTGGCGGAACCACCATCCACTACGGTTTCCTCACTGGGGTCGCTAAAAGCTCCCCAGGCTGTCTGTTCCTTCCCAATCCACCCTTTATTAGAAGGGCTTATTTACCAGGATTGGGAGCATCCTGATAAAATATTTGCTCCCCCCAAGAGATTTCCGGTGATCTATCCCATGGAGGATAAGTTCATAAGAAAATGGAGGGTCCCTACAGTGGACGCAGCCATCTCTTCTGTTAACAAATCACTGACATGTCCAGTAGATAATGTTCCAATGTTCAAAGACCCAATAGATAAAAAATTGGAGTCTTTACTAAAATCTGCTTTCTCTACAGCAAGCATGGTGACACAACCTGCGGTAGCAGCGATTGGCGTCTGCCAAGCAGTGAAAGATCAGTTGAAACAAGTCTTAAGGGACTTACCAGATCAGCAGGCTCTTGCCTAGCTGACCTGCCTAGAGCCTTGTGTTTTGCGGTGGACGCCATAAAGGATACAATCCAACAGGCCTCCCGCTTTACGCTGTCTATAGTACATATGCGTAGGCTGCTGTGGCTCAAAAACTGGTCTGCTGAAGCTCCCTGTAAAAAACTGCTGGTTAGCTTCCCATTTCATGGAGAACGCTTATTTGGAGAAGATCTGGACAAATATATCCAGAAAATTTCTGCCGGTAAAAGTTCACTCTTACCGGTTAAGAACAAGGGTAGAAGTCCTTCTTTTAAGAGGCCTACTTCTCCAGTCCCTGGCACATCGGCTGTGAAACAGTTCCGACGGCCTCCGCGGTCAAATCCAGGGGGCAGAAATCAGGGACAATCACAGGGTAACAAGAAACCTTGGGTCAAGAGAGGTACAAAACCTCCCCCTAAGTCATGAAGGGTTGCCCCCACTCAGTCGGGTGAGGGGAAGACTTCAGTTGTTCACAGAGACCTGGCGGGACACCATCAGAGATGGGTGATCTCCGCAGTAAGTCTGGGATACAGGCTGGAGTTAAAAGACATTCCTCCTGCCCATTTTATAAGGTCAAACGTGCCAAGCGATCCCCAGAAGAGTGGATCCCTCCTTCTGGCACTAGAGCAACTATTGCCCCAAGGGTAATCATGAAGGTTCCCTTGAAAGAAAACGGGTTCGGGTTTTACTCGAACCTTGTCACAGTCCCCAAACCAAATGGGGACATGAGGCCCATATTGAATATAAAAGGGCTAAACAAGTTCCTACATATCAGGACTTTTTTCGGATGGAGTCGATCCGATCGGTGGCCACCGCCCTACAAGGACAGGAATGGTTAGCCTCGATCGACATAAGGGATGCTTATTTGCATATTCCCATCTGTCCGGCCCACCAGAAATTTCTACGCCTTCCAGTAGAAGGGCGCCATTTTCAGTTCAGAGCCTTACCTTTCGGTCTGGCCACGGCACCACGAGTGTTCACAAAAATTCTGGCCCTACGATTGGCCAAACTAGGAACACAAGGTGTAACGATAATGGCATATCTAGACGACTTGTTGCTGATAGACCACTCAGTGAAAAAAACTAGAAGTGGTCGTTCACAAGATAATCAAGTATCTGGAATCTCACGGTTGCATTATCAACCGAGACAAGTCAGCCCTAAAACCAGTCAAAAGCCTGGAATACTTGGGGGCTAAGACTGGATTCAAATCAGAGAAAGATTTTCTTACCTCCAGAGAAGGTGTCGTCTTTGAAAGATTTGACCCACTTAGTGGGTACAAAAAAGAAAAACCATCCATACGCCTGTGTATAAGGCTGCTGGGAAAAATGGTGGCTTCATTCGAAGCGGTACCCTACGGTCAATTCCATTCAAGGAACTTGCAGAGGGCCATACTGTCAGCCTGGAACAAAAAAGTTCAGGCTTTAGACTTACCAATGTCCCTGTCCCCTTCCGTTCGCAAGAGCCTCCATTGGTGGTTGGTGCCCCAGAATCTGGGAAGGGAAACCCTTCAGTCCGGTTTCTTGGAAGGTGGTCACTACAGTTGCCAGCCTCATAGGCTGGGGGGCAGTACTGGAGCAATGGTCTCTCCAGGGCAAGTGGTCAGAAGCAGAGAAGGCCCTGCCCACCAATCTCTTAGAGATACGAGCAGCCCGGTATGCCCTAGTAGCATGGACATCCAAACTCCAAGGGTCACCTGTCAGAATTCAATCAGACAATGCCACAGCAGTGGCATATATCAATCTCCAGGGTGGCACCAGGAGTCGTGCAGCCCAGAGGGAAGCGAAATGCATCCTGGAATGGGCAGAAAGGTATGTCACAGCCATATCCGCGGTTTTCATCCCAGGAGTGGAAAATTGGAGAGCGGACTTTTTTAAGTCGCCAGCAATTATGCCCGGGGGAATGGTCTCTTCACCCCGAGGTTTTCCAGGCAATATGCCAGCGGTGGGGAACACCGGATGTAGATCTGCTAGCATCCAGATTCAACGCAAAGGTGGACAGATTTGTGTCTCGCACAAAGGATCCCCTAGCTTGCGGCTCGGATGCCCTAGTGTTCCCTTGGGATCAGTTCAAGATGATATATGCATTCCCACCGCCACAATTGTTACCGCGATTACTCCGCAGAATCAGGGTAGAAAAGAAACCAGTGATTCTGGTGGCTCCAGCGTGGCCCCGAAGGGCATGGTACGCGGAGATTGTAAAAATGTCAGTGAGGAGTCCTTGGACCCTCCCACATCGTCCGGACCTGCTGTCGCAGGGACCGATATACCACCCTTCCTTACCAGCCCTAGGTTTGACGGCCTGGCTATTGAAGCCCACATTCTGAAAAAGAGAGGGCTCTCTAATTCTGTGGTATCTACCATGATCAATGCCAGGAAGCCGGTATCCAGGCAGATCTATTATAGGATCTGGAAAGCGTACATTACGTGGTGTGAGGCCAAGAAATGGCATCCGCGTAAGTACGTGATAGGTAGGATTTTGGACTTCCTACAGTGGGCTGTAGATAGGAAGCTTGCCTTGAGTACTATCAAGGGTCAGATTTCGGCCTTGTCAATATTTTTTCAAAGGCCCTTGGCTTCGCATTCACTAGTCAAAGCCTTTATACAAGGAGTGATGCGTATTAGCCCTCCGGTTAGTATTCCCATATGTTCTTGGGACTTAAACCTGGTTCTGTCGGTTCTACAGAAACAACCGTTTGAACCATTGCAACACATTTCCTTGGTTCTTCTCACCAGGAAATTGATTTTCTTAGTAGCCGTTTGTTCGGCTAAAAGAGTATCGGAACTAGCCGCCTTGTCCTGTAAGGAGCCATATCTGGTTGTCATAAGGACAGAGTAGTATTACGTCCTCATCCAGCCTTTCTTCCTAAGGTGGTATCGAGGTTTCATTTGAACCGAGATGTGGTTCTTCCTTCTTTTTTCCCCAAACCTAGCTCGGTAGAGGAAAAGTCATTACATTCTTTGGATGTAGTAAGAGCAGTTAAAGCTTATCTGAAAGCCACTGCTCAGATTCGCAGAACGGATTCTTTGTTTGTTCTGCCGGAAGGCCCCAGAAAGGGTCAGGCAGCATAAAAATCTACTTTAGCCAAGTGGATTCGACAGGTCATAATACAAGCCTATGGCTTGAGAAAGAGACCGCCTCCGTTCAAAGTTAGGGCGCACTCCACAAGAGCAGTTGGAACTTCATGGGCAGTGCATCACCAGGCCTCCCTGGCTCAAGTATGTAAGGCCGCGACATGGTCTTCGGTACACACGTTTACTAGATTCTACCAGGTAGACGTTAGAAATCAGGAGGATGTCGCCTTTGGGCGCAGTGTGTTGCAGGCCGCAAAAGATCCTCATGCCTGATGGCGCCCAGCTTATGTATCCCTCCCCTCATTTGGCATTGCTTTGGGACGTCCCATTAGTAATGACTAAGTCGCTCTGTGTCCCGTGATGTACGAAAAAGAAAAAGGGATTTTTATAACAGCTTACCTGTAAAATCCTTTTCTTGGAGTACATCACGGGACACAGAGCTCCCACCCCTCTTTTTGGGACACTTATTGCTTGGCTACAAAACTGAGGTGCTCCCGGGTGGGAGGGGCTTATATAGGGGAGGGTACTTCCGGTTTGGAATTGGCCAGTGCCAACACCTGAAGGTAATCTATATAACCCATTAGTAATGACTAAGTCGCTCTGTGTCCCGTGATGTACTCCAAGAAAAGGATTTTACAGGTAAGCTGTTATAAAAATCCCTTTTTTTGTGTTATTCATATTCTCTGAAAAATGGCCAACAAATCATACATTCTGCCAGGGTATGTAAACTTATGAGCACAGCTGTATATTGTATCCAATCTATACACTGTGTTCTACAATATAATGTATAGCCTACAACACTTCATTCTGTACATTATAGTGTACACTGCGCTGAATGTTCTATACTGCACAACACTCTACTCAGATAGAGATATATATATAGATAGATAGATAGATAGATAGATAGATAGATATTGTATTCATGCTGTACATTATATAGTCAATGCTGCTCCACTCTGATTATTGTGCTGTCCATTATGCCAACACCGCTCTGCTCTATGCATTGTATCAAAAACTGCATGCATGCTGTACATTGTATAGTCCACACCACTCACTCCACTCCTTATACTTTGCTGTACATTATACTGTTCAGCACTCCACTCTATGCATTGTACTATATACAGTGCCTTGAAAAAGTATTCATACCCATTGAAATTTTCCACATTTTGTCATGTTATAACCAAAAACATAAATGTATTTTATTGGGATTTTATATGATAGACCAACACAAAGTGGCACATAATTGTGAAGTGGAAGTAAAATGATAAATGGTTTTCAAAAATGTATACAAATAAATATCTGAAAAGTCTTTTTTATTCAGACATTTACTCTAATACCCAACTAAAATCTAGTGGAACCGATTGCCTTCAGAAGTCACCTAATTAGTAAATAGAGTCCACCTGTGTGTAATTTAATCTCAGTATAAACACAGCTGTTCTGTGAAGCCCTCAGAGGTTTGCTAGAGAACCTTAGTGAACAAACAGCATCATGAAGGCCAAGGAACACACCAGACAGGTTAGGGATAAAGTTGTGGAGAAGTCTAAAGCAGGGTCAGGTTATAAAGAAATATCCCAAGCTTTGAACATCTCACAGAGCACTGTTCAAGCCATCATCTGAACATGGAAAGAGTATGGCACAACTGCAAACCTACCAAGACATGGTGGGCAAGGAGAGCATTAATCAGAGAAGCAGCCAAGAGGCCCATGATAACTCTGGAGGAGCTGCAGAGATCCACAGCTCACGTAGGAGAATCTTTCCACAGGACAACTATTATGCCCTGTACCACGATCGGATTTACCAATGAAAACAGTCCGATGGACTTTTTTCATTGGACAAACCGATCGTGTATGGGCCCCATCGGTCTTTTTTCCATCAATGAGAAAAAATAGAACTTGTTTTAAATTTATCTGATGGAAAAAAAAAGATAGCAAATTCCGATCGTCTGTGTGGAACTCCATCGGAGAAAAAACCCACGCATGCTCAGAATCAAGTCGATGCATGCTCAGAAGCATTGAACTTAAATTTTTCTCGGCTCATCAGAGTGTTTTACGTCACGGCGTTTGGAACGGTCAGATTTTTGACTGATGGTGTATAGGCAAGACCGATGGAAGTCAGCTTCATCGGAATTCCGATGGAAAAATCCATCAGATTTGAATCCATAGGAAATCCGATCGTGTGTACAGGGCTTTAGTCGTGCACTCCACAAATCTAGCCTTTATGGAAGAGTGGCAAGAAGAAAGCCATTGTTGAAAGAAAGCCATAAGAAGTCACATTTGCAGTTTGCGAGAAGCCATGTGGAGGACACAGCGAACGTGTAAGAAGGTACTCTGGTCAGATGAGAACAAAATTTAACTCTTTGGCCTAAAAGTAAAATGCTATGTGTGGCGAAAAACCAACACTGCACATCACCCTAAACACACCATCCCCACCGTTCAACGTGGTGGTGGCAGCATCATGTTGTGGGGATGCTTTTCTTCAGCAGAGACAGGGAAGCTGGTCATAGTTGATGGGAAGATGGATGGAGCCAAATACAGGACAATCTTAGAAGAAAACCTTTAAGAGTCTGCAAAAGACTTGAGACTGGGGCGGAGGTTCACCTTCCAGCAGGACAACGACCCTAAATACGGCCAGAACTACAATGGAATGGTTTAGATAAAAGCATATTTGTGTGTTAGAATGGTCCAGTCAAAGTACAGACCTAAATCCAATTGAGAATCTGTGGCAAGACTTAAAATTGCTGTTCACAGACACTCTCCGTCCAATCTGACAGAGCTTGAGCTATTTTGCAAAGAAGAATGGTCAAAAAGTTCACTCTCTAGATGTGCAAAGCTGGTAGAGACGTCCCCAAAAAGACTTGCAGCTGTAATTGCAGCGAAAGGTGGTTCTACAAAGTATTGACTCAGGGGGGAGGCTGAATACTAATGCACGCCACACTTTTCACATATTTATATGTAAAAAAAATTAAAAACAACATTTATAATTTTCCTTCTACTTCACAATTATGTGCCACTTTGTGTTGGTCTATCACATATAAAATACATTTACATTTTTGTTAGTAAGATAACAGAATGTGGAAAATTTCAAGGGGTATGAATACTTTTTAAAGGCACTGTATTGTTTCCAAGATTTACATTATATAGTCCACATCTAACCACCCTGAACACTGTACTATACGCTGCTCCACTCTACACATTCCTTGTATTCTATATTGCATCCATGCTTTACATTTTATAGTTCGCACTTCTCCATTCTTTACACAATGTTGTACATTATGCTGTGCATGGCTTTGTACTATACATTGTATTCAAGCTGTACTATATTTAGTCTGCAATGTTTAATTCTATACACTGTGCTGTACATTATAATGTACATTGCTCCACTCTGTACACTATGCTGTACACTATAGTCTATACTTAACAGCTCTCTACTATCTACACTATGATGCAATTTAAATGCTGCACATTGCTTTACTCTGTATGCAATTGTTAAAGTACCAGAAATAAAACACATGTATCTCTACGCTGTGCTGGTTCTAGGTTTCGGGTGTGCAGCACTGCGATGGGTGACGGCTTCCGCCGTGCGTCTCCTCCTTCCTCCTAGGCGCTTAATAATAGGATCGCCTGTCCTTTCAACCAATCAGTTGACGGGTCACGACCCACTTCCTGATTGGCCGGGAGGAGGATCAGTGTGAGAATAACAAATATTCAATCGCTATTGTCACACAACTAGGTGGGTTCGAAGCGCAGTGCTCTGCGCCCTGAGCTCACCCTTTTTTAAGCCTATTAGAGCCTTTGGCTCTAATCACGTGCTTCAAACCACCCCCCCCCTAATTGGAATCCAAGCATCCAGCGCCCTGAATGTAGATTAGAGGGCCGAACGCATGGATAGGGGGGGGGGGTGGCGCTGTGCACCCCTAATGATATAGAACGTCTTTATAAATAAAACCAGGTTTCATAAACAAACAAAAAGACAGATTTTTAACAAGCAGAAGTGCAACTTTAAAAATATTAAAAAAAAAAATGTAAACTCTATTGGCTGTAATGTCATTGCACCTATTACCTGAATATATTAGCAACATTAAATATAAAAGAGGAAGTAAACCCTGATGGGTTTTACTTCCTCTTTGTTTCCCTGCAAAGGTAAAGCATAATGGGCTACTATGCATCGCATAGTAGCCCATTATGTGTCACTTACCTGAAACCGAAGCCTGCGATGTCACCGCTGTCCCCTGTTCCATGAAGCGTCCATCTTTCTCCCGGGTATCGCGGCTCTGGCGCTGTGAGTGGCCAGAGCCGCGATGACATCACTCCCGTGCATGCGCGGGAGCCGCCAGTCACGGCACGCTTCTAAAGTGCGCCTGTCTACGTAGACATCGGGCCCGTATCTTTTGTAACTATCTCCTAAACCGTGGAGGTTTAGGAGATATTTTGAGCACCTACAGGTAAGCCTTAATCTAGGTGTACCTTTAGGTAAAAGTGGTTGTGGTTTTTTTTTCAGCATCTTAGTAGATGCCCCTACTTATTCTTATGTGGTAGTGCAATACATGTTTAAACTTTAATGCGCTATTATTATAGGCTGGGGATAAACTTGTGTTGCCGATTTAGAAAAAAACAGCATAGCAGTGTTCATTTTGATTCCAAATTTCGATTTACTTTTAGTCATAGTCTTTTGATTGAAATGCTATTTTAGTTTTAGTCGTATTTTAATTATCTGAATTGTCTTTAGTTTTAGTCATATTTTAGTCTACTAAAATCTCCAGAATCAGTGATAATTTTGTTGATGAAAATATTTTCGTCAACAAAATTAACACTGCAGTGTGAAGGGAGACCCCCTAAAAAGGTAACTTTTTCTTCATTTGGGAGCTCACCTTTAATCATGGGTTTTTACAACACACCCAAATACAGGGAGACTGACAAGAATTAAAATAAATGTTAATACAAAAACATTTTTATGCTCCTGCAAAGCTGTAAATAACACGCCACAATGGGGTTTAAAGTGGTTGTAAACCTTTGTGTTTTTTCACCTTAATGCATCCTATGCATTAAGGTGAAAAAATACCTTGCAGTCACCGGCCCCCCTAAGCCCCCGTTTTACTTACCTAAGCCCCAAATTTCCATGGGCGCAATCCCGCATTGCTTTCCCCAGGTCTTGTCGGCTCTTCATTGGATAGATTGATAGCAGCGCAGCCATTGGCTCCCTCTGCTGTCAATCAAATCCAATCACGCGGCCGACGGGGGGGCGGGGCCGAGTCATACAATCGGCGGCTTTGGACGCCCATTGTATGGCACGGGAGCGCACCCGCAAGCTAACGCCCTCGGGAGAGAGCTTCCCAGAGGGGGTTAGCTCTAGCGGGGAGGAGCCGCGAGAGCCGCCGTGGGACCCCAGAAGAGGACGATCGGGGCCACTCTGTGCAAAACGAACTGCACAGTGGAGGCAAGTATGATATGTTTGTTATTAATTTTTTTTTTACATAAATCAAAGCTTTAGTACCACTTTAAGGCAAATCCACTTTGCACTAGAAGTGCACTTGAAAGCGCAGTCGCTGTAGATCTGAGGGGGACATGCAAGGAAAATAAAAAACATAATTGGATCATAGAAATCAGCAGAGCTTCCCCTCATTTCAGATCTTCCCCTCAGATCTACAGCGACTGCACTTCCAAGTGCACTTGCAATGCGCTTGTAGTGCACAGTGGATTCGCCTTTGGTAAATCAACCCATTGCTAGAATGCCACCTGTGCATGTAACAAAGTGGCAGCAAAGAAGAAAAGACATGCTAGAGAGGTCTGGTTACAAACAGAACAAATGTGGATTGCATAGTTCTGTAAGAATGGTTTTATTAATGCTGCCGTATATAGGGACATTTATCAGATGAGCTGCTAGTAAGTTACATTGGGAGGTGCAAGGCCCTCTTGCAATATTGGTGCTTCTCAATGAACCTATGGTTCACTTGATAGCAAAACACTTTTTACCAAATTCCATTCAGGATACTGTCATCATACTCCATGTGCTAAAAAGTAAACAGGTGATAGAAGAAAGGAATCCTTCTACATCTCCAAGGATAATACCGGTAATAGAAAAATGTATAATTTTTTGCAGTTTAGTTTTTACAAGTAAAAACAATATTTAAGGCTGGTTTAGAAAACTACGGGGCAGAAAATGGCAATGTTGCCTACTAAAATTAATCAGATTTAATTTTCCCCATGTCATTTAGAGACTGAAAGCGGAACCTGTTAGGTTGCTTAGAGTATTTCCATGGTTCTTCTATTACTCCAGTTTTCACAAATCAACATCTTTAGTTTTGGGTTGGCAACATTCACACTGTGGTAAGTTTCAGCCTACGTTTACATTGGTATGATTTGGCAGGCGATTTGACATGTCAAATCGCATGCCAACTTGGCGGCTATTGCCGGCAATGGCACCGTCCGAATCGGTGCGGCGCCGACTTTGCAGTGCAGCACTAATTCCCAAAAGTAGTTCCTGTACTACTTTTTGGCGACTTCAGGAAGCGATTTGTATAGACATCTTTGCAGGAACCCGCACAGATGTCTGTCAAGTCGCCCCCGAAGTCAGACTGCAGTGACGGGTTGAAATCGTGCCAGTTCAGCTGAACTGGCACGATTTCTAACCTGCAGCAATGTGTGAACCTAGGCTAAAGCAGTAGTGAACTTTTTTTTTCTTTACAGTATTCAGTTCCCGATGGGACAAAGTATATGTAGTAACTGTCCTGTAAGGACAAAGAAAAAGACCAAGTAGTCCATCTATTCTCCTTTCATTATTTTTTTTAACCTTTTCATCTGGGTATAAATCTACATTTGTCCCAGCACGTTTAACCACTTCCATACCGGGTCATTGTAAAATGACGCCGGCAGGAACCCTCTCACCCTCTGGGTGGGCGTCATATGACGTCCTGTGTTTGAGGGGGGATATCTGAATGATGCCTGCAGCTAGAGGCATCATTCAGATATCATTATAGCCGGCGATTCTGCACACCATAAGAACGATCGTTCTTATAGGCGGCGGGAGGGGACATCCCCCCCTTCCTGCCGCCATCCGGTGCTTCTCCGGGCTCTCCCGTGCCATCGGGGACCGGAGAGAATCGTCCGGCGCCGGTGGTGGGTCACGTGACGAGCATAGAGATGACTGGTGACCAGATGGTCACCAGTCATCTCTATGACCGTCGGAGGCCCGGGCGCGATGTGATGACGTCACGCCCGGGTCCTCAGATGTAAACAAAGCCGCCATTGCGGCTGTAAGTATGAGATCAGTGAATTTTTTTTCACGATCTCATGCTTTCCAGCCTGGAGGAGAGATGTGGGGTCTTTTTGACCCTGCATCTCTCCATAAAGTGGACCTGTCACACACATTCCTATTACAAGGGATGTTTACATTCCTTGTAATAGGAATAAAAGTGATCAAAAAAAAAAAAAGTGTAAAACAAAAGTAAAAATAAAAAAAAAATTTTTTTTAAAAAAAACGCCCCTGTCCCCAATAGCTCGCGCTTAGAAGCGAACGCACACACAAGTCCCGCCCGCATATGTAAACTCTGTTCAAACCACATATGTGAAGTATCGCCGCTTGCGTTAGAGCGTGTGCAACAATTCTAGCACTAGACCTCCTCTGTAACTCTAACCTGGTAACCTGTAAAAAATTTCAAAGTGTCGCCTATGGAGATTTTTAAGTACCGAAGTTTGGCACCATTCCATGAGTGTGCGCAATTTTAAAGCGTGACATGTTAGGTATCTTTTTACTCGGCGTAACATAAGCTTTCATATTTTACCAAAAAATTGGGCTAACTTTACTGTTTTGTTATTTTATAATTCATGAAACGATTTTTCCCCCCAAAAAAAAGGCGTTTGAAAAATTATTGCGCAAATACCGTGCAAGATAAAAAGTCGCAACGACCGTCATTTTATTCCCTAGGGTGTCTGCTAAAAAACATATATAATGTGTGGGGGTTCTGAGTAATTTTCTAGCAAAAGAATGATGATTTGTACATGTAGGAGAGAAGTGCCAGAATAGGCCCGGTATGGAAGTGGTATAAAAAGCCCTGTATGGAAAGGGTTAAATGTAGTTACTTCACTACCTCTGCTGGAAGTCTGTTCTTTCTGTTCAACATTTTGAGATCATGCCCCCACGTTCTTGATCTTAGGAAAAGGTTAAAAAGAAAAATTATAGTACTTGGGCCAGTGTTATTTTAAAGGATAAAGGATGGCCAAACAGTGGGCTAAAGACTGCTGTCGACTGATGCACAGAGTCGATACAGGCTTGGGAAAGACTTTACAGGAATCCCCCCAGATGCCTGGACTGGCAGCTGGCTAAGCCTCTCAGCGAGAAGCTAATAGTCGGAGCCAGCGGCTCCCGTCCCCTCCATAGCCTAGCACTCTAGTGAGTGCTGGAGGGGCAGAGCAGAGAGTGTTGCAAACCACGCTGTCACAAAAAATACACAATGGGGATGATTTACTAAAGACAAATAGACTGTGAACTTTGCAAACTTTGCAAGAGCAGTTGCTCCAGAGCTTAGTAAATGAGTAGAAGCTCTGCTGACTTCCATCATCCAATTCTGGAAAAACTTTTTTTTCCCATGGCTTAAAAGTTTCCAGAAATTTTACATCTCTAGACACAAACAGAACATCAGATTAACGATTCAATGCTGTGGCTGCAAGCTACACTAGCACAGTCCTAACTGCATCCAGGCAGTGGAGAGCAATCTCCTTGGGATTCTTAGGAGACAGACAAAAGAAAGGCAAGACTATGTCCTGATTTTAATGAAATGCCAAAACCACCGGGAGGAAAGGATTTCTGAGGCCTTAAAAAAAAACAAAAAAAACCTTGTCCTTGTGGAGAACAAAATGGTTCATACAGGTTAAAGCAGCAAGTTCCGATACCCTCCTGGTCAAAGTGATATCCACAAGAAAGGCAGCCTTACATGAAAGAAGCGGGAAGAGAAATGTCCCAAACTGTTTCAAATTGTGATCTTTGAAGGACGGACACCACCAGGTAATGGTTTAACATATGTAAGGGTTTACACCCACTTTAACTACACTAGCAGTTGTTATCGACCTTTGGCTTGTTCCTCTACTATGCTTCTGCTTGATCCCAACCTGCAACCACTTGTAATTGACCTTTGGCTTGTTTACTGACTACACTTCTGCTTGAGCCCTACCTGATATATCTGCTACTGGACCCTGGCTTGCCCATCCCCCGGAGGGGTGATCCTGAGGACTTTGCTCTGGTACTTATACCCAGGAAAACACCATCAGGAGCTCCGGTGAATACTGGTTATTGCTTAGACCCCTGCACCTCGGGTGAGTCTGTATCATCCACCGGGGTGACCTGCTCGTGTATTCATCCTGCTGGTTGGTAGGAGCCTCTCTATTGCTCCCTGTTCGTGACATACCCCTTAATTGGAAAGCAGGTTTGTTGCCCGGCTTAGTGTGCTTGGGGTTCCAGCATTCCTTTAAAATGGAAGTTTTCTGCTTAGCCCCCCGAGTTCTGAAAGAAACTTTTCTTGGTCAGAGACGAAGATACCTTTTTTCCAGGCTGCTGTAATCTTTTGGATAAACGTATCCAATGCACTGCCAAAGAGGCATTCATCCTCGAAAAGGAATATATTCCAGAATGCTTCTGGCAAGGGAGCTCTACTGACCAGAATTTTATCCTCATGTGAACCAAATAAGAGTTACATACAGAAGTTACATAGTTGGTAAGGTTGAATAAAGACACTGGTCCATCCAGTTTAACGTGTGTGTTAATGTCACTACCATTTTCAACATCCCTTTATATTGTGTAAACTAAGAAATACATCAAATTTTTGGGGAATTTAACTCCCCATTAACACCAATAACTGTGGAAAGGAATTCCACACCCTCACTGCTCTAACGGTAAAAAAACTCTTACGCAGTTTAAGAATCTACTGCTTCTACGTTCAACCTCATTGTATGGCTGCTTTGTTACTTCTAATATTACATTTCTCTTCCCAATGCTAGAGTCACCATTTAAAGATTTGTATATTTTGATAATATCCCCTCTTGTCAAAGAGAATTTCCCAACCCATCCACTCGGAAACATAACACTTTGGGTTGCATGACTGCACTTGCCAGGAAAAAGGATGATTTAAAGAGGAACTCAAACTTTTTGTCTGTAGGGTCCTTAACTGCTTCTCGCACGGCCAATCTACATAAACCACAGGGCGGGTGCTCTGTTAATCTGGGAGGTTGTACCCATCCCCCTGGGGCGTGCAGTGGGGCGATCCTTTACCACTTTCTCCACCAGACACAGCCAATAACCAATCACAATACCGGGCAGCAGTGAGCGGCCCTGGCACCATGTGATCGATGTGACCAATCACAGCCATCACAGCCACAGTAGTTAGTAAGATGATGGCTTAGTGTTGTACAATTCCTGTGACTGGTCACAGCAATCACAGAGGCCCTGTACCATACGATAGCTCTGACCAATCACAGCATGACAATAGTAAGCAAGTATTCCTAAATGAAACCTTTGAAGACTGTTACAGATAGCAGCATTGTCCCAGATCACCGCCACAACAGTCATATTGTCCTAGATCACCGCCACTCCAGTCACATTGTCCGTAATTACCGCCACACCAGTTACAATGTCCCTGATCACCGCCACACCAGTTACAGTGTCCCTGATCACCGCCACACCAGTCATATTGTCCCTGAACACTGCTACATCAGTCATATTGTCCCAGATCACCACCATATCAGTCATATTTTACCTAATCAATGCCACACCAGTTACAGTGTCCCTGATCACTGCCACACCACCTCTGTCTGCAGCCTGTACTAAACCTGGCTTATATATTGATCACGTTTCTGCTTGCTGCCTGGACTGATCCTTTGCCCGTTTGCAGACCACGTCTCTGCCTTCAGCCTGAACTGAACCATCTGCACATCCCGCTGACTATGTTCCTACGAGACACCAGGCCAAAGAAAATGGCATTTCTGGGAGCAGCCAGGTACAAGTAGAGTAGGCTTGATTGGCTTATAGGAACTGAGACTGCTATGGGTGACGCTAAAGAGAGAAAACAAGATGCCTGATGAAGGAGCACGCATGTTCAGAACGCGTGCACGTTACTAGCATCATCCGACCACGACCAGGGACTCTTGGACTTGCGATTTCCCCCTGCGCCTTGTTTGCTTTAGCCTGGGACACTGGAAGCCACCGGCGCCACCAGACAAGAACTTACAGCGCTAGAAGATCGCCTCTTGGAGCCCTGCTGTCCATTGGACATTATCATGATGTGCCTGCTTTTATTCTACTCAGAGTGAGTGCATTTCTACTAAAATGAAAAAACGTGTGATAACACTACTGCACTTAGGTTGGCGCTGCTTGTTTTCTCTCTTTTGTATTTCTCCTAAAGGTTTTTCTACCCTTCAGCGTGCTGCTTCCTGTTTTGTGTCAGTTACATTTGCCTGTGGTAATATACCCAGGCTACAGACTCTCCCATTTTTCAAGGAACTGAGTTCTCACCAGGAGTCACTTTTCAATCAACTGTTCACTAACTCCCTGCTGCTAGTTTTAATTGTGTCTCATCCCTGGTCACTGTTAACCCCTTCCCTCCCACCCTGTTAACAACACAGCTTTGCCTACAGCTGACACTCATAGCGCAACAATCATTCTCTTTTTCCTGTTCATACTATAGGTGACGCTATACTACATAATATTCATTGACCACTTGTATAAAAAAGGTGAAGATTACAGTACATTGCTTTTGACACAATTGGTTGAATTGTGTGATACACAAGATACAATGTCTGGTATATAATTAGCCTAGGCAGTGAAAAAGTACATATGTGGTATCATTACATAGCCAGGAAGAGTAGCTGAATGCGTTTTGGGGTGTAATTCTAAGTAAGCCCATGCTGCATGTGAGAAATATCTTATTAAATTGGCAACTTTGTATAAAAAAAAATATATTTTTATTTTCTTTCCACTTTTTCCAAAAACATGTGGCAAAAAAAATTAAGTCTTTAAAAGACTCACCATGCCTCTTAAAAAATACCTTGAGGTGTTTACTCCTCAAAATGTTATCATTTTGTGGGTGTTTCCACTGTCCTGGTGCTTCACGGCCTCCAAAATAATGACAGGTAGTCAGGAAATAAGATGCATAATGTATGCCTCTAGAGTCTAGAATGCGTGGAGGTGCTTGCTTGGATTTTTGGCCCCTCTATTTGGCTAGGCTGTGAAAAATCACCATACTCAGGAGAAGTAGCAAAATGTGTTTCAAGGTGTAATTCTTAGGCTTCATGTACACCCTCCCTACATTTGCTCTGTGATTTTGCTGCAGTTTTGCTGCGTTTTTCAGTTTCCTGTGGCCAGCGGTCAAAATGTTTTTATCCTGAATGTGATTCTTCCTCATTCAAGAGAGGGAGGTTGAAGCTCACCTAACCACAGCAGCTCCTAAACTCTAATGCCTCGTACACACGACCGGTTTTCCAGTCGGGAAAACTGCCATGAGAGCTTTTGGCCGGGAAAACCGCCCATGTGTATGCCCCATTGCAGTTTTCCCGGCGAGAAAACTGACAGAAAAAAAAAAGAGAACCAGCTTTCTTTTTTCCCGTTGGGAAAATCGGTCTTGTGTATGCTTTTCCGAGGGGAAAAAAAACGCGCATGCTCAGAATCAAGTATGAGACGGGAGCGCTCATTCTGGTAAAACTAGCGTTCGTAATGGATATCGCACATTCATCACGCTGTAACGGACTGAAAAGCACGAATTGCCTCTCACCAAACTTTTACTAACACGAGGATCAGCAAAAGCAGCCTAAAGGGTAGCACTGTTTAAATGGAACTTCCCCTTTATAGTCCCGTCATATGTGTTGTACGTCACCGCACTTTGGACGCGCGGTATTTGGCCTGAACGTGTGTATGCAAGGCAGGCTTGAGAGGAATCCCATCGGGAAAAACGCCGTTTTTTTTCCTGCCGAGAAAAACGGTCGTGTGTACGAGGCATTAATCCCTATGTGTACATTGACACACAGGCTCAAGTTTAGGAGCCGCTAGTATACTTGAAGCCCAAGTATGCCTATGATGTGTGTTATAAATATTTTATTGACTGACAATTTTGAGTAAAAAAAATACATTTCCATTTTCCAAAAACTTGTGGCAAATTTTTTTTTTTTCAAAAGACACTATGCCTTTCAAAAAATACATTAAATGGTTTGCTTTCCAAAATAGGATAATTTTGTGAGTGTTTCCACTTTCCTGGTGCTCCAGGGCCTCCAAAAATGTGATAGGTAGTCAGAAAATTAGATGCATAATTTATGCTCCTTGAAAGCCCAAAGATGCTCCTTGGATTCTGGGCCCCTCTATGCATCTAGGCTGTGAACAATTTTAACACATGTGGTATCCCCATACTTATGAGGCATAGCAGAATGTTTTTTGGGGTGTAATTCAAAGTATGACTATGCTGTGTATGAGAAATAACTTGTTAAAATTACAACTAAAAAAACAACTAAAATACATTACAACAACCACATTTTATTTAATTTATTAAATTTTCCCCAAAAAATTTAACAAAAAATTACAACTTGAAAAAACTCAAACATGCCCCTTACTAAATACCATCTACTTTCCAAAGGGCTTAAAGGCTAAGTGGTGTTTAAAGGCTAAGTTCACCTTTTCCCCCCCAAAAAAATAAAAAAAATGTAAATGCACATATTTTTGCAAGTTTGAAAATCATAATACATTCACATTTTCTAACAGAAGCCTGCAAAGTATTGCACCCGCAATCAGCAGGGTGTAATTGACCTTTTGTATCACTTTAACCTCCCTTCTAGATTGTAAGCTCTAACGAGCAGGGCCCTCTGATGTCTCCTGTATTGAATTGTATTGTAACTGTACTGTTTGCCCTAACGTTATAAAGCGCTGGGCAAACTGTGGGCACTATATAAATCCTTTATAATTAAAATAATATAATAATTTCAAGCGCCTGCCCACTTTCTCTCAAGCCTTTAGCCCATACCGCTGTACTGGTTGTCAGCTTTTAGGCTTGAGGGAGTGTGAATGGATTAGGAGCATACTGATCTGCACGCTCACAGCCCATACAAATTACAAGTCCATCTGCTGCAGTGGCTACTTTCACATTGAGGCGTTTTGCAGATGCTTTTGCGCCTAAGATAGCGCCTGAAAAGCACCTGTAAACTGCCTCTCCCGCAGCCCCGGTGTATGAGCCTGAGTGCTTTCACACTTGGGCGGTGCGCTTGCAGGACAGGAAAAAAAGTCCTGCAAGCAGCATCTTTCGGGCGGTGCAGGAGTGCTGTATTTAGCACTCCTAAACCGCCCCTGCCATTGAAATCAATGACCAGCACTGCCGAAGCGCCTGCAAAGGGCTTGGGCAGCGACGGCTTTTAACCCATTTTCGGCCACTAGCAGGGGTTAAAAGTGACCCGCTGGCGGCCAAAAAGCGCAGCTAAAATGACGGCCAGAGCCTCAGTGTGAAAGTGCCCTCACAGATTCCTGTGAAAGAATGACAGGGCTGTGTGGGCAGAGCCCCACCCGCTGTCAAGGGGAAGGGGGTTATCAGGGGTGCAGGGGGCAGGTTACTGAACATGTTACACCCTAGATTCGGGGGTAACATGTAACATGTTTGGAAAGGTGAAGTTATTCTTTAATGGTTTCAGTTTCTAAATCTCACCAAAATCACTCACAGTTCATCCCTACTAACCACCTAGCAGTAACAGATAAATACATGACATATTGACAACAGCTATATGTTGGTATTAATCCCATACCAAGAAGGCTGAGTAGTGAGACATGGGCCTATGCTCAAACAACTCCTACAATGGAACCTGCTTTTATTTACTTTCCTATTTCGTGGATGGATGGATACATGAATGGATGGATGCTAAAGGTCACAGAGATTTTCCAATCCTTTAAAGAAAGTCTGTGAGATAACAACTGTTTTTCACAACTGGAAATGCTAGTTACTGCAACTCTACACCGCCTGATTGTTCCAATCAATGCAAGCAGGTATTCAAAGTTTATCTTTCAACCTTTTTCCCCTCCCATAAAGCTAGCCATTAAAACCTAACAAATATATACATGCATTGAATGGGTATGAGCTGCGGTACCCATTTTTTTAAGCATGGAAACATCTGAGTTTGTAGGTGTGTAAGAATTTTTTTTTCTGTTAACTGAGGTTACCTTTTGCATCTGATTTTCAGACCACAGTTTTTATACAGTAACAGAGCCCCATAAAAGCATACACACGTCCAAATAAAATAAATGCATTGTTCAAACTGCAAATGTCAGTTTACCATACCTTGTGCTTGGAAGTGTCCCAATTGTGAACAAGACGGGCAGGTATAATGAAGCCATCGTCCACATGGCAGATACTACAGTAATACCAGCCGCTATAACTGCATACTTTTGCTTTCCCATTGGAAAGACCTATGGGTCTTTGACAACCTGTAACAATCAAAACAAACATAAGCAATATATATTATACATCAAGACTTGAATTTACAGTTAGGCAGTATAATAATGTAAAAGAGGCATGGTAACTCGAACTTTTGATTGTTACCCACCAACAATCCAGGATTAAAGTGTATCTATGGTCAAAATATATATATAGCCTGCTGCCTGAACTATAGAGGTGTTAAGAAGAATTTAAAGTGGAACTTTAGTCAGAAAATTAAGTCCTGCTAGATCAATTCAGGCTGGCCCCTTTTGCAGATATAACTATGTAAAACATAAAAAAAGTCCCTCCCCTACTCTCTTATTCCCCCCACCCTCCCCGTCACCCCCTTAGGTGGTCCTCACACTTGGATTTTATGTGATAATACTATTTTCTTTTGACAGGACCATAATGATCGGGATACCAAGGTGTATGCCTATGACCATCCTCTCAAGCGGCGATTCCACACGAAGATCAGAGCTAACATCCTTAGCTTATACAAAACTACACACCCCTTATACAGGTGGACATGCTCCTCCCTTGTATACTTTTCCCACTCCCACAACTGTCATGATGCCAGACAACTGATCAGAGATACAAAGTATGTCACAACTATAGCTCCTCCAAGACACCTTACATTTTTTTAGTCACCCTCTTCATGTGGGATCGCCGCCCTTCCATTATATCTGATGGCTGACCTTGATGCCTAATGTTCCGTTGTAATCACAGTATCTCCTGTTTAGTCAGAACCCTCACTATAAAGCTGAATATTGAAATTTACATTGGTGTGGTAAACTCAACTGCTCTGATTGAGATGTCCTGCTCGTGTGGGTGCTCGACCTGGGTCCAGCCCACACCTGATCCAATGCGCCCCTGCCTTGTTTAATACAGCACACACAAAGCTTGCTGAATAATGGTGCCTGAACCCCTCATTTCAGAGACTCAACCCTTGGGGTGGATTATCTCGAGCTCACACATGGGAGGCGTTCCCTTGCAGACTCCTCTAACTGTAAACATACCAGTATTTCTATCAAATTTACATTACTAAATACCCAGTTTACTTAGGACTTCTACTTGGGCCTGGGGCTCCCTTCTCTTTTAATAGAGGAGGGGACCATCCCACACCCATGCGATCGATGTTTTGTCTTAAGAATGTTTTTCTATATTTGGTTTGATTGTTATTCTAGATTTGTTTTAGAGATTCATAAGTATATCTTACATCTTTTCCTGCTGGAATATCTCAGGCACAGTTGATCTTCTGGGTCCCCCAACTGTTGAACCATAGTCCCACAATCCCATGCTTAAATTTGACGGCTCCTTTTTTCTTTTTATCTGAAATGCTCAATATTCTCTCGTAGACCAGAGATTTCTGTATACCTTACCCTATACCGACACCTTCCAACCCCCCACAAGGCGAGAATAGTATTTTTCCAGTTGACCTATACCGGATTAAATACATACTTTTAGGAAAGGTCACTGGTTCCTTTCCTACTTTCAGATTTCTTCTTCCCCACTCCCCTTCCACACTTTCTTTCCCGCCTCCCTACTACCCTTCTCTTCCCACCCCCTTTTCGCCCTTTTTTTTTTTTTGCTGTCTGCCACGTCCTCAGTATCCGCTACTTTTTCACCACTACAAGTACCAGAATAACTTCTCCCCGAAATCCCTCCTTCCTCCAACCTCTCCCATTAGTGAGGGATTATTGAATCACTCCTGCCACTTTTTTTTAATAATCAGCACCCTAATCCCTCGATATTATGTCACACATATGCTCCACCATCGTACCTTCCATGCTTAAAGTTACCTCACTAAACGTAAAGGGTTTCAACATCCCAGAAAAGCACAGTCAGATCCTCGCTTTAATGCATAGGCTGAAAACCAACATCGTGTTTCTGCAAGGGACCCACTTCCGAACAGATAAAATCCCTAAACTTATGAACCAGGCATTCCCCACGTGCTATCATGCCACGAACTCCCAGGCGAAAACGTCTCCATCCTGATCTCGAAAAACCTTTCTAGGCAACTCTCTGACTCAATGATAGACTCAGAGGGTAGATACATCTTCCTAAAGGGTCAGATCCAAGGGCGACCAATGACTCTGGCTAATATTTATAGCCCCAACTCTGCTCAAGTCAGTTTTATCAGGACAATTTCCCAACTCCTTGCAGGGTTCCACTCAGGAGTTACCATTTTAGGGGGGACTTTAATGTTGCACTCTACCCACTTCTAGACACTTCATCTGGCACAGCATCTTTACCATACAGGGGCAGTCGCCAAATCAAAATAAAAATCCAGGACTTACTTTTACACGTGGCCTACCCTACATCCCAATGATAAAAGATTTTACTTTTGTTTCTGCCCCGCACTGTAAATACTCCAGAATAGACTATCTTTTCCTTTCACAGAAAGATCTACCCTTCCCATCCTCAGCAACCATTGAACCAATGACTCTCTCAGACCCCCACCCACATACCATGACCTTAACCTTTCCAGACAAGCACACTTTTACAAAAAATTGGCACTTAGATTCCTCTTTACTGACCTCAGAAAATGACATTGATAATATCCAAAAAAGCATACAATAATTTTTTTCAGAAAATGACGTACCTGAGACAGCTCTACCCTGACTCAATGGGAAGCCTACAAGTGGGTCATATGGGGAAAATTCCTCACGTTAAAAGCAGCTAGGAAAAAAGCCCAACAAGCCACAGTGACAGACCTACTTAACAAAATTCTAATTCTAGAACGTGTCCATAAGCAATCTCAAGAGGAACGGGCCTACTACGACCTCACACAGACTAGGGAACTCCTGCGTGATGAACTAGATCGTAAAACCCAAATTTATACTTCACCGAAAATTCTTATGAGTTTGGCAACAAATGCGGGAGATTCCTAGCTAGAGCTATTCCAATGAAAAGAGTAAACACAAACATACACACTATCAAAGACTCCCAGGGAAAAGCTCATGTCGCTTCACCAGATATAGCGTCCCAATTTGAGAGATACTACACAGGCTTGTACAATCTCCCTAAACAGTCTACGACACCCACCGGACATGACTTCCCTCATCAAAAACTTCCTTAAGAAATATTGCCCAAAACCCGTTGATGGAGATGACGCTCACCGCCTAGAAATTCCCATTTTAGAAGATGAACTTAAAAGAGCGATCGAACAACTCAAAGCTGGCAAAAGTCCTGGCCCGGGTGGGTTTACGGGAACATACTTTAAAACTTTGCAGAGACGCTTTCTACCCCTTTTCTTAAGGCCTTTAACTCCCTTTCCTCATCTACCCTTCCCTTCCACAGACTACTAAAAGCACACATCAAGGTCATACCGAAGGAAGGTAAGGATGCTAAATCCTAAGTAATTACAGGCCGATTTCCCTATTGAATGTTTATGTGAAACTTTCGCCAAAGTCTTAGCAAATCGTATGCTCCCGCTTTTGCCTTCCTTAATAATGAAAGACCAAGTTGGTTTTATTCCAGGGTGAGAGGCAAGGTATAACACCATTAAAGCCTTAAACATCCATCACTGGTTGACTACCCGTAAACTCAAAGGATTCTTCCCATCATTGGATGTGGAGAAGACGTTCGACAGGATGGCCTGGGACTATCTGGGAGCAGTCTTACGGCACATTGGTATTCAAAACCAGATGTTTAATTTGATTATGTCTCTATACACGACGCCAACTGCCAAGGTTTGAGTCAATGGCCACCTGTCAAACGCCTTCTCAATCAGCAATATGACTAGACAAGGTTGCCCACTTTTCCCAATTCTTTTAGTCTTAACCCTGGAACCCCTGCTGTGTTGCCTTAGAATGAATACAGATATCAAAGGCATACCGATCGCAGATCGCACATATAAACTAGCAGCATTCGCAGATGATATCCTATTATTTCTAGAGGAACCGCTATTATCAATCCCAAATCTGTTAAAAGATTTCAAACTTTTCCAATGCCTGTCCAACTTTAAAATTAATTTCAATAAATCTCACACTCTCAATATCACCCTCCCACAAGCCACGGAAGCACAATGACAGAATAACTTCCCTTTCCTTTGGAAACAAAATGCTATAAAATACCTTGGTATTCATCAAACGACAAACCTTTCAGACCTCTTTGCACAGAATTACCTGCCCATTCTCAAGGCTGTTACTGAAGATATAGGTAATTGGAACCAACCCCAATTTTCCTGGTTCCGCTATGCAGCCATCTTAAAGATGAACATCCTCTCCCGCATCTTATACCTGCTGCAAACACTCCCCATTAAGGTTCCCTCTTCTTTCTTCGAGGCCTACAAACGATTATGCTTACATTTTCTTTGGAAACAGAGATGCCCAAGAGTATCATTTGACCAATTAACTAAACCCAAAATGAAAGGTGGCATTGGCCTCCCAGACCTTAAGAAATATTATTGGGCCTGCCACCTCTCTAGGATCGTAGACTGGTCAGTGCATGGCCGTGGCAAAGACTGGACCCACCTCGAGGACTCCTTTTCCCCTTTATCGCTCCGATCTACGCCCTGGTTCTCATCCTGCCATATCCCTTTGGCCCTGAAGAAACATCCCCTTATCAACCCAACACTCTGCAACTTCAGAGAAGTTTGCTAAAAAAAACACCTCTATCCTCCAAACCCGGAACCCTTACACCCATAAAACGTAACCCGGCCTTTTCCCCTGCGATGTCACCACAGTTCTTGGCAGATGGATGGCAACACTCAGAGATGCTGGCCCACCAATTTTTTCAGAACGGATTACTTCTACAGCGCACCGCACTGACAGCAAACTCGACTCATGACCCCCCTGGACATATTTTCAAATCCGCCACTTTCTGCGTGAGATAGACTGGAACTCTTCAGTCTCGCGACCACTTACACCCTTTGAACTCCTATGCATCCAATTTACTCCCCAACAGCATGTGATCTCTAATATATATAACTTACTTTTCTTAGACACCCACCCTAACTCTGGGAAGTCCTGTGCTTCGTGGGAAAGGGAACTACAACTTGACTTGACAGATGATCAGTGGGAACGTATATTCACAATTACCCATAAAGGGTCTCTTAACATTTCCATCCAAGAAAACAATGACAAAACCCTGACTCGCTGGTACTGCACCCCAACAGTCCTGCACAAATACAACACTTACATCCCAAACACATGCTAGAGATGCCCCAAAGAGCCGGGTACCATGCTCCATATCTGGTGGTCATGCGCACTAATTCAACCATTCTGGACACAAGTACACAAACTGGTAAGACTGATCTCTAAATTTTCTCTGGAATACACCCCAGCTCAATTTCTCCTTCACCATTCTGAAGTCCCGGCCCACCAATACCGTAAAACCTTGGTCTTACCCCTGATTAATGCAGCCAGATTGTGTATCCCGTTACATTGGAGATCCAATCAGATCCCGACCATTCCTGAATGGTTCAAACGGATTGAAAGAATCGCAGAAATGGAGGAATTAATGTTCATTGCCCGAGACTCCCCAGCAAAATTCTCACGGACCTGGGCATGCTTGACCCACTTCCGAACCACGGCTACATACTCCTCGCTGATGGGATAAATTAAACCAGACACCCCAAACTGACCACCTATAGCTCCCCTAACCAATTTATACCCCAAATCTTTCCTACACTCACTCGACATGAGGCTTCCCACCCCTACCCAAGGGATGAGTATGGGAATGAAATGATTGTAATAATATAAATAAATTACGCCGCCATCTGAAATGTATTTGCCTGGCTTAAATCTGTATATTTCCTCTTGTATTTATCTATATGTATCTGTATGGTATGTAGAAATGTTTGTATAACAATACACCCCCCCCATTATGTTTGTTGTTGGTCAAGCCTGGACATCCTGCTTTAAACCTCAGGCAACACTTTATGACCAGGTGTCCATCTTCTGTTAATTGATAAACAAAACCTTCTCTTTTGTCCTGTAGTCCATATATACTGTATGCTTCCTCAGTAAAAGTAGACATCATACGAATGCATAACCTGCCTCTCATGTATCGTTAATATGATGTCTCCAGATCATCTGTAAGAGCGCTGTTGGGAGACCTTAAAGAAGGATGGTTCGTCCAGAATAACTAATATTTCCTTTCAGATGGGGGCTCGTTCGAGATAAGATAATCATCCATGGTGGGTAGATCTTTGTCTATTTTTGACAAATTCTTCCTTACCATGGCGCTGATAAAGTCTTATGCCGCGTACACACGATCGGAAATTCCGACAAGAAAACCGTGGATTTTTTTTCCGACGGAATGTGGGCTTAAACTTGTGTTGCATACACACGGTCCCACAAACGTTGTTGGGAATTCCGACCGTCAAGAACGCTGTGACGTACAAGACGTACAATGAGCCGAGATCAATGAAGTTCAATAAGCAGTTCGGCTCTTCTGCTTGATTCTGAGCATGCATGTTTTTTTGTGCGTCAGAATTGCATACAGACGATCGGAATTTCTGACAAGAACTTTTCTTGTCGGAAAATTTGAGAAGCAGCTCTCAAATTTTTGTTGTCGGAAATTCCGGCAGAAAATGTCCGATGGAGCCTACACACGGTCGGAATTTCTGACCAAAAGCTCACATCAAACTTTTCTTGTTGGAATTTCTGATCGTATGTATGCGGCATTAGCCTTTTAAATTTAAAGAGAAAGGAAGAACGGACCACGCCTTAATAGACACACTCACGGGAGTATAACATTGTAGGGTCTGTGGGAGACCCGAGTCTTTATTTAAGACTCCATATATTAGAAACTGCAGTTCAGTATTCTTTTTGAAAGGGTATTTAAGTAACCAACAGCCCCCGCTAAATCTTTGCTTTTCTTTCTGTCGCATAGAAGTAATACGATAATTTGTTGTATAGATACACTGACTGTAAGGTAGGACAGTCAAAGTGGTCTACAGTATTTTGCATTATGGGTCCAAATCCTTTATCCTTATAGGATAAACGCATCAGTATAGGAAGTGTGTGCAGATTAGTATTGCTACACTGGTAACATACGGTCAAATTACTCATTTGCAACCTAATTATGAAGGGGGACTTCCTCCCCATCACACCCCCTCCCCTCACACAATTCCACCACATGTACGCAACACTAAACCCTGAGCGGATACCCCTTTATACCTCACATATCTCTCCATCCTTTTCATGTCATCACCCTACTCCCTTTCTTCTTACCCTTTCTTTACTACCTACCTTAAACCAAGCATTTGGACCACATTACACTTGGAGCCAGCCACCTGATATGCTCGGCCAGCAACCTGTGCCTCAAATGGCTATACAATATCATACAATCGGCTGAAGACCTAACCAAGCTTACAGAATATGCTTAGTGCTCCCTCTTCGTGTCTCTTTTTCTCTGTTCCCTTCCCCTAGCCTCAGATAGAAGATCAGACATTACTGATGTTTTCTTTTGTAGATTTAGCTATTCATCGCCAGTTTAAATGTTGACGCTCCGTTTGTCTCAACTTTCTGTGTGATTTACTGTTAGATTTCAGACTTAACTACTACATCCGTTGAGGTTTATGTAAATTTACTACAATTGCCTGATTTGTAACCCAGAATGCATATTACTGTGTTATCACCTGTATGATATTGTTATATCTCTGTTCACTACTTTTTAATTTTTTTTCAAAAAAAGGTTTGGAAAATAAGTCCCTATACCAGGGGTGCCCAACCTTTTGAAGAGCGAGGGCCACTTAAGCTTAGTAAGCAGTCGTGGTCCTCAATGAGCGGAGTTGGCGGATGAAAATGCAAAGCGGACACAGACACAGCCGACTCTACTCTATGGGCCCTCTGATCCAATCAGATGGAAGGGGGTGGATCCACTTCTGTTTATTTAGTAGATCAAATTGGAGGTAGGCGGGTGTAAAACGGACACAAGTCTCCATAGAGGTGAATGGAGGGTCCGATTGGGTCAGAACGATCGTGTGAAAGAGACCTAAGGCTGCTTTTACACTGATAGTCTGGGATCTACCCACACAATGACAGGATGGCAGTTTCTATACAGGAAGCATTGGCTTATGTGGCTCTGCTCCGCAGCTGCTTGCTTCCACTACCATTGGCTCTGGGATGGCGGGTTGGCAACCTGCAATCTGTGCTTGCCAACCCACCATTCCAGAGCAGAATGTCGCTGGCCACATCAGAGAGCTCTCTGGGCCACTGGTTGGGCACCCCTGCCCTATACTGTTTAAATTTCATAATATGTCTCACCCTGCTCTGCATATGCTCAGTTGCTTTCTGTTTTTAGGCACTGCTGAGTTTGTAGAGGCCGATCTGCTGACAGCCTTAAAGTGGAATTGAACCCTCATATCCTTTACAGCCAAAGAAGCTGCTTCTGTTTGAACTGCAACTGCCATGGTACTGCACATGTGATCAGTTAAGACGCTTCTGACTTTTCTGTTTTTTGAGACTGGAACTACAGTGCCTTGAAAAAGTATTCATACCCCTTGAAATTTTCAACATTTTGTCATGTTACAACCAAAACATAAAATGTATTTTATTGGGCTTTTATATGATAGACCAACACACAGTGGCACATAATTGTAAAGTGGAAGGAGTCCTTACTTTTTTTTAGAACCACCTTTTGCTGCAATTACAGCGAAAAGTCTTTTTGGGTATGTCTCTACCAGCTTTGCACATCTAGACAGTCCATTCTTCTATGCAAAATAGCTGAAGCTCTTTCAGATTGGCTGCAGAGACTCTGTGAACAGCAATTGTCAATTTTTGCCCCAGATTGTCAATTGGAATTAGATCAAGACTTTGACTGGGCCATTCTAACACATGAATATGCTTTGATTCTAAACCATTCTATTGTACAGGGTTCATACACATTTTTACCAATGAAATTCCATGACTTTTCCATGACTTCACGTATAAATATTCATGACCTTATGTTTCATGAAATGTCTATGTATACATGTTAAATAAGAAGAAAATCCATGTCACACCCAGCATATTTTTACTAATATAAATTAGGGCTGTTACTGATTAAAACTTATATGTTCGATTAATCGTTTTTTCTTTTAAATCGATTAAACGACTAATTTTGATTAATTAATTATAACGCACGCACAGATCCAACTACTTTAGCTGATCTCCTTGCATTGCAACTCTGCATTAGTCAGTGGTAAATGTGGTATACACTATATACAATCACCCGACACTAGTTAGTTTCCACAATCCATGACTTAACTTCACAGTTCACACAAATAAATTCAAACTGTAGTACTGACGTCAGTACAGTACAGACACCCCCAGTGCAGACCTCCCAGTGCAGACACCCCCAGTACAGACCTCCCAGTACAGACACCCCCAGTGCAGACCTCCCAGTACAGACACCCCCAGTAGTACAGCCACCCCCAGTGCAGACACCCCCAGTGCAGACCTCTCAGTACAGACCTCCCAGTACAGACACCCCCAGTGCAGACCTCCCAGTACAGACACCCCCAGTAGTACAGCCACCCCCAGTACAGACCTCCCAGTACAGACCTCCCAGTACAGACACCCCCAGTGCAGACACCCCCAGTACAGACCTCCCAGTGCAGACACCCCCAGCGCAGACACCCCCAGTAGTACAGCCACCCCCAGTGCAGACCTCCCAGTGCAGACACCCCCAGTACAGACCTCCCAGTAGTACAGACACCCCCAGTAGTACAGCCACCCCCAGTGCAGACCTTGCAGTGCAGACCTCCCAGTACAGACACCCCCAGTAGTACAGCCACCCCCAGTGCAGACATCCCCAGTGCAGACACCCCCAGTGCAGACACCCCCAGTGCAGCCACCCCCAGTGCAGACACCCTCAGTACAGACACCCCCAGTGCAGACCTCCCAGTACAGACACCCCCAGTAGTACAGCCACCCCCAGTGCAGACACCCCCAGTGCAGACCTCTCAGTACAGACCTCCAAGTACAGACACCCCCCAGTAATGCAGGCACCCCCTCACCCCTTACAGACCTCAGAACAGCAATACACGGCGCAGTGTGTGTCCCTCCAGTTCCTGCTGACGTCAGCGTGCCGCTAAGCCAATAGGCTGCCGCCGGGTGTACCAAGATGGCCGCGGCTCCGGAGATAGGCCGAAGCCGCGGCCTTTCCTAATGGCCGAGGCCCCGGAGCGCTCCGGGGATCGCGCCGTGTGCCGATCCGAACAGGATGACCTGTTCGGATCACGGATCGCTTACGATCCGTTGCACGACTAGTAGTGACTAAAATATTCCATGACTTTTCCAAAACTTAGTGGATTCAGTCATTTTCCAAAACTTTTCCAGGCCTGGAAAGTGCCATGTCAAAATCCCATGACTTTTCCAGGAATTTAATGACCGTACGAACCCTGATTGTAGCTCTGGCTGTATGGTGAGGGTCGTTGTCCTGCTGGAAGGTGAACCTCCGTCCCAGTCTCAAGTCTTTTGCAGACTCTAACAAGTTTTCTTTTAAGATTTCCCTAAATTTGGCTTCACAATCTTCCCATCGACGCTCACCAGCTTCCCTGTCCCTGCTGAAGAAACGTATCCCCAAAACATGATGCTGCCACCACCATGTTTTACAGTGGGGATGGTGTGTTCATTTTGATGTGCAGTGTTAGTTTTCCACCACACATAGCATTTGGCTTTTGGGTAGAAAAGTTCAATGTTGGTCTCATCTGACCAGAGCACCTTCTTCCACATGTTTGCTGTGTCCCCCACATGGCTTCTTGCAAACTGCAAAGGAGACGTCTTATGGCTTTCTTTTTAACAATGGCTTTCTTCTTGTCACTCTTCCATAAAGGCCAGATTTGTGGAGTGCACGACTAATAGTTGTCCTGTGGACAGATCTCCCACCTGAGCTGTGGATCTCTGCAGCTTCTCCAGAGTCACCATGAGCCTTTTGGCTGCTTCTCGGATTAATGCTCTTCTTGCCCGGCCTGTCAGTTTAGGTGGACCGCCATTTGTCTTGGTAGGTTTGCAGTTGTGCCATACTCTTTCCATTTTCGGATGATGGATTGAACAGTGCTCTGTGAGATGTTCAAAGCATGGGATATTTTTTTAATAACCTAACCCTGCTTTAAAGTGTAAGTTTACCGTTACAGAAAAATCTGTAAGGTGAACTTACACAGGATAGGGGGTCCTATGTAAGTTCACCTTACAGATTTTTCTGTAAAGGTGAACTTACCCTTTAAACTTCCCCACAACTTTATCCCTGACCCGTCTGGTGTGTTCCTTGGCCTTCATGATGCTGTTTGTTCACAAAGTTTCTCTAACAAACCTATGAGAGCTTAAGAGAACAGCTGCATTTATGCTGAAATCAAATTATACACAGGTGGACTATTTACTAATTAGGTGACTTTTGAAGGCAATCGGTTACAGTAGATTTTAGTTAGGGGTATCAGAGTAAAGGGGGCTGAATACAAATGCACCCCACACTTTTCAGATATTTGTAAAAGACTTTGAAAACCATTTATCAATTTCCTTCCACTTCACAATTATGTGCCACTTTGTGTTGGTCTATCACATAAATTCCCAATAAAATACATTTACGTTTTTGGTTGTAACATGACAAAATGTGGAAAATTTCAAGGGGTATGAATACCTTTTCAATGCACTGTATATGTATGGAGTTTTTAAGTGCACCTGAAGCCTTTTTTTTTTTTTCATTTTGAAGCGTGAGAGAGGGTTAAAACCTGAGTCAAGTTTTTATTGCTGTCTTTGTTCCTCTTGCCTCTCTCTTTATCCTTGTGACACATTTACACAGGACTATAAGGCCCCTTTCACACTGGACGGATCCATGAGGATCCGCCCCGTGAACCTCCACTTGCTCAGCGAGGATCGCTCCGTTGATCCCTGCTGAGCCGGCGGATGACAGGGCGGTCCCCGAACACTGTGCAGGGACCGCCCTGTCAGATCTCCGCTCTCCCCTATAGGGGGATCGGATGAACATGGACGGATTTTGCTCCGTCTGCAGAATCGGAGGATTGCGGACCCGGATGAGATCGGGTATCAGCGGATGTTCATCCGCTGACACCCGCGATCTCATAGGGACCGATGTATGTCCCTTTTTCATCCGTAAACGGATGGATGAAAAAGCGGACATACGGTCCGCTGGTGTGAAAGGGGCCTTAGTGAGAAAAAAAAAACAACATTGGAAGTTGTCAGACAGCATAAGAGGAAATTGAAAAGACGATTTAACCATTCTTCACTCTATTAAAAACTATAAAAGAGTTTTGTCTTCAGATATACATTAAGAATTCTGCAGACATATCAGCTGACTGCAATTGACAGGCTGGATTTTCCAGGCTGATAGCTATTGTTCCCTAAGGATAAGGCTTGCACTCGGGGTGTTAGCTCAGTGTACAGGAAAGTTTGCTAATCTAACATGAACATGCTTGTACATATACCCACCTTCAATTAAAAAAAAACAACAAGCATTGTGCAATATTTGAGCCTAGCTCTAGATAAGTATTAATTATGCTTCATATTTGAAATGTATACACATTTATAAATGTATAGAGAGCACAGAAAAGACCTAAGTGGTTTGGATGTTCTGCAAGTTTAACTAGCATTGGCAGATCTCATTGTTTGAAGTATAGGCAAAACTTTTTTTTCTTATTTTGGATTTGTTTTTTGTTTTTTTGCCATCTGTGTCCCATTGGGGAGATTTCACTTTCTGCCCCATAGCCAAAGCAGGAAGTGAGAGGAAATCCCTGCATACTAAGGGAATACAGTACATTAGGACCCCCCAGGTCACTAGAACCAATGTCCCCACTGGAAGATTTTTCCTCTATTACTTTTGTGGGGACAACCCCATTTTGGATTTTCTTTTACTTTCAATGATAATGGTAAACAGGACAAATAGAGAGGGTAAAACTCTCAAACAAGGGCACAGACCGCAGTAAAAACCTGACAGGTGTTCTAATCCCTCTCCACTGTATCCAAAACGAAAAAGAAAAAAGTTCAGTTATACTTTAAGGCCTTGTTCACACCTAAGCGTATCAGAATCAGAGGTAAAATCGTGCGATTGTGCCCGTGTTTCAAGAATTGTGCCAAAACGCCCGAAGTGCTTGCCATTGTTTGTTAACCCCTGTCGACCAGCCGCCGCAGTGTTACTGCGGCAACATGGCTCAGCTGGGCGAAACTACGTTATGTTACGTCGCTTCGCCCTGTGGCCACTAGGGGCGTGCACGCGCCGCCGGTGGCACGTGCCTGCGACTGCTGCTCGCCCCCGAAGCTGATGCGAGTGCCTGGTGGGCGCGATGACCGCCGGGCACCCACGATCGCTAGTGACACAGCGAGAACCGGGATCTGTGTGCGTAAACACACAGATCCCGGTTCTCTCAGGGGAGAAATGACAGATCGTCTGTTCATACAAAGTAGGGATGAGCTCCGGCGTGTTCGCATTGAACACATGCAGAGCCCGCCAGGATGTCGGCACAGCGCTGGGCTAATCACAGCCAGGGAGACATTTCCCGATCTCTGCAGCCGAGCATCGGGAAAAGTCTCCCTGCCTGTCATTAGCGCAGCGCAGTGCCGACATCCTGGCGGGCTCTGCACGTGTTCAATGCGAACATGCCGGAGCTCATCCCTAATACAAAGTATGAACAGCGAACTGTCATTTACCCTAGTCAGTCCCATACCCCCTTCAGAGAGGGAACACAGTTAACCCCTTGATCGCCCCCTAGTGTTAACCTCTTCCCTGCCAGTGACATTTTTACAATAATCAGTGCATTTTTATAGTACTGATCACTGTAAAATTGTCACATAAATGTGTCAAAAGTGTCCGATCTGTCCGCCATAATGTCACAGTCCTGATAAAAATCCCAGATCGACGCCATTACTAGTAAAAAAATTATAATAAAAATACCATAATTTTATCCCCTATTTTGTAGACGCTATAACTTTTGCGCAAACCAATCAATATATGCTTATTGCGATTTTTTTTTACCAAAAATATGTAGAAGAATACATATCGGCCTAAACTGAGGAAAAAAAATGTTTTTTTTGGAAAAAAAATTGGGTTATTTAATTATTATAGCAAAAAGTAAAAGATTGTGTTTTTTTCAAAATTGTCGCTGTTATTTCTTTATAGCGCAAAAAATTTAAACCGCAGAGAAGATCAAATACCACCAAAAGAAAGCTCTATTTGTGGGGAAAAAAGAACGTCAGTTAAAGCAACGCAGTGCCAAATCACAAAAAATTGCCTGATCATTCAGCAGCCAAATCTTCCGGGGCAGAAGTGGTTAAAGAAGTTGTAGAGGCAGAAGGTTTTTTATCTTAATGCATTCTATGCATTAAGATAAAAAGCCTTCTGTGTGTAGCAGCTCCCCCAGCACCCCCTAATACTTACCTGAGCCCCACCTCTGTCCAGCGATGTCCATGAATACCTCAGCAGTCCAGGCCTCTCCCTCCTGATTGGGTGAGACACAGCAGCGGCGCCATTGGCTCCCACGGCTGTCAATCACCGTCAGTTAGCCAATCAGGAGAGAGAGAGGGGGTGGGGCCGAACGGCAGCTCCGTGTCTGAATGGACCCAGGGAGCTGCAGCTCAGCTCGGGTGCCCCCATAGCAAGTTGCTTGCTGTGTGGGCACTTGACAGGAGGGAGGGGCCAGGAGCAGCAAAGAGGGACGCGAGAAGAGGAGGGTCAAGGCTGCTCTGTGCAAAACCAACTGCAAAAGAGCAGGCAAGTAAAACATGTTATTTAAGAAGGAAAAACAAAAACTTTACAATCACTTTAATGGCACCTCAAATGTAGTGTGATTTTGCCACGATTGTAGAGCAACAAAATGTGCAAAAATCACGGTAAAATGTAAGGCACCAAATGCACCAGGCTGAGTGCCTAAATTTAGTACATGAGCTTCTTTGGCTTGATAAACATTCATAGGGAAACCCCATTTAAAGTGGTGATTTGGAATTGTGTGAATGGGCTGCCCCAGGCGCGATACACAGAAATGCATAAGAATCACTAAAAAAAAATAGTGAGCAGGAATGCGTGTTCCTGCTATGTGAAATGTGAACAGAGCCTTCAAGTGAATAGGCTGCCCTATGCATGATATGCATAAACGCATGTAAATCATGCAACAAAAACAAAAACAAATTGCGAGCGGGGAACACGCGTTACCAATATGTGAAGTGTAAACAGGGTCCAATTTGTCCCTATGCACAATGGTAAAAACCCTCAATGGATTCCACATTTGTGTAAGCTTTCTTTCATTTGTCTGCGGTCGTACATTTATATATTTAACTTAATCAGTGTGATGTTATAACTGCTATGTTATGTTTTTAATTCCTAATCCTATGTATTTTATCATTTTAGTTATTAAGGGAGTTTGCTGTGATTATATTACAACAATAATAAATATACATATCTAAAATTATTGTTAATTTTCAATGAATCATCAGGGATTATTTTTTTATCTATCTATCTATCTATCTATCTATCTATACACACACACACACTTCTTCCACTACATATAATAAGTATAGATACACTGCAAGAAGGACCTCTGGTGGTTAAAATAAAAAGCACGTGTTAAAGATGGTATGAATCAAACTGTGAAGACAACGAATGTGATGTGCTATAATTTGTCTTCTGGGATATAACAAAAAAAAAAAAAACGATATAACTGCTCATTTCCTCTGCTCACTTTTCATTCCTTGCAGTTCACAAAAAAAAAAAAAAAACAACACTTTGGTAGAACAAAGCCAATAAATACGTCAATAACTTCAGTTAAATGGAAACTTTACTCACCGGAATACAGTCATTTAATAACAAAGCCACGCGATGCACATATACTAGACACCCTTATAAATAATTTATACATCTTTTAAGAAGCAAGCACTTAGGGCTTGTTCACACCAGCAGTGGGCGCTGGGGTGCGCCAAGAGGAATATCTCACAATTTCATGAATTCAATGTTTTGTGCTTACTTTATTAAATGTCACAAATTGACATTTCAGAAAGTTCTACTGGCCACAGATTGGTGCAATGCAATGGACCTTAGTGCATTGAGAAAAAAAAAAAAAAAAAGTACTGCATGCTGTACTGTTTTCAGTGCACACCGCCGTAGTACTGTACTGGACAAGGCTGCCCAGCACAGTCACAATGCACCGGCCCTTAGAGGCATACTGTAAATCAGTAACTGACAGTCATCATTCATCAAACATTCTTTGCAGGTGAATCTTCCTGGTGCATGCGTTAAAATATTCAGGAAATGATTCAACGCCGGTGAATGTTTGGTCATATTCAGTTTTTTTTTTTTATATGTCCCTTCGTTATAAAAATGCAGGTAACGTATGACTGCTGGAGACATTATTTCTATCTACATTCTTCTGCTCCAGCTTTTACAAATACACTCCAGTGGTTCACAGAGAAAAGAAGCAGAACATACACTACATTTCCAAAGGTATTGGGACACCTGCTTTTACACGCACATGAACTTTAAGGGCATCCCAGTCTTAGTCCGCAGGGTTCAATATTGAGTTGGCCCACCCTTTGCAGCTATAACAGCTTTAACTCCTCTGGGAAGGCTGTCCACCAGGTTTAGGAGTGTGTCTATGGGAATGTTTGACCATTCTTACAGAAGCGCATTTATGAGGTCAGGCACTGATGTTGGATGAGAAGGCCTTGCTCATAGTCTCCGCTCGAATTCATCCCAAAGGTGTTCTATCGGGTTGAATTCAGGACTCTGTGCAGGCCAGTCAAGTCCCTCCACCCCAAACTCACTCATCCATGTTTTTAAGGACCTTGCTTTGTGCACTGGTGCCCCTTAGTTCCAGTAAAGGGAACTCTTAAAAGGTGTCAGCATACCAAAACATTATGGACAATTTCATGCTCCCAACTTTGTGGGAGTAGTTTGGGGATGGTTCCTTCCTGTTCCAACATGACTGCACACCAGTGCACAAAGCAAGGTCCATAAAGACACGAATGAGCAAGTTTGGGGCGGAGGAACTTGAGTGGCCTGCACAACCCGATAGAACACCTTTGGGATGAATTAAAGCGGAGACTGCGAGCCAGGCCTTCTCATCCACATCAGTGCCTGACCTCACAAATGCGCTTCTGGAAGAATGGTCAAACATTCCCATAGGCACACTCCTAAACCTTGTGGACAGCCTTCCCAGAAGAGTTGAATCTGTTATAACTGCAAAGGGTGGGCCAACCCAATATTGAACCCTACGGACTAAGACTGGGATGCCATTAAAGTTCATGTACCTTGAAAAGTAGGTGTCCCAATACTTTTGGTAATATAGTGTAAAATATATATTATATATTATAACACTATAATATAGTGTATAATGTAAAAATTACATCTTATATTTGTCTGATATATCCATACAAATGAAGTAGTTCTGTTAATAAAGTGGTGTCTGATAAAATGGCAAAGCTCACATCCTAGGCAAATGTAAGAAGTAACATCTTTGTGATCCAGAAAATAATTATACAGCAGTGAAAGCATAACATAGAACATAATGGTCTTTCACTAAAAATTAGTATAACTACAAGTTCTAGATCTTAATCATAGGACCACAGCTATAGATCACCTCAATCATTTAAACATAAAAATCACAGGAGTGTGCTCTAGCACATGATAGAAGCAGGCGTTTTCCTATGCGACTCCATAGCACTTTCCTTTTATCCTTTTCTATCCTGACCAGAGATTGTCACAGGGTTACTCCCTCCACATTCCTCTGAGCCACGGAGGACTATTCTGCACTTTGGGGTCTGACTGGTGGATGGGCAGGCCTCTGGCCATAGACCGGGTATCACCACCTACGCGAAGACGGCCACCGATTCACAGCACAACGCTCTGTGCCGGCTTATACACCTGAGCTTTTCGGGACACTGCAGAGGTCTCACTACCCTCCTCGCCAGCTACCTTGGCTCCACTGCTCATTGGTGTTGATTTACTGAAATTGGAGAGTGCAAAATCTGGCGCAGCTCTGCATAAAAACAAACAATCAGCTTCCTGTTTTTTTTTTGTCAAAACTTAATTGAACAAGCTGAAGTTAGAAGCTGATTGGCCAACATGCACAGCTGCACCAGATTTTGCACTCTCCAGTTCTAGTAAATCAACCCCATTGTCTCACAGACCTCTCCCAGCTTGGCTGCATTGGAGGGAGGACCAGAACCAGCCCCATCGGATGTAGTAACAACTATTAAGATAAACCACACCAATTAAATAAGGAAGGTAGAGGAACTTAAATTGGGTCTCACTATCCTACACCAGGACATGTACTGTATACGATGAGAGAAATAATTACTGCCACAGAAATAATTACTGCCACAGAAAAGTGTATACCTGGAAGACATAGTTAACTCCCTCATCCCTAAGTAGCCAGTTCCAGGGGGAATAGGATAAAATAGATAAACTTAAAAACAGACTGTGGAGGAATAATCTGAGACTGTTGGCCTACCTGAAAGAGTGGAGGGACAGGAATTTGGCCATTTTTGCCTTCACTGATTTATTATAGAAAGGGCCCATAGGGTCTCAGGTGGAACTTTTCCACTGGGCAACCCTTCTCACCCCATGGTCATCTCTCTCCTAAACTACCGGTTCAGAGACTCTACACTTTGGGCAGACAGAATCAAGGATAACCTTCACGTTAACAATGCAGTGGTCTCTAAATCTTGTGATTATTCTATACATGTTCACAAACTATGGGTGCAATCCCAGCTTGCCAAACAGAAAATAAGAGCCTTGTATATTCAATATGCAATGATTTTCACTGCTAAATTGAGAGCTGTACATTAAGAGCAAACATTTTTTCAGTACACCTGAAAGTGCCTTGACCTGGGTAGAAACACTGCCACAAACTGTGAGGTGCACTCCAGGACTTCTAACAAACTAATGAGTCACCTCCAGTTGTCACAGAATAGCGTACTCTATAGGTACCAGGCTCTAAGGTTTTTGACTCCACCCTATGTAGGAGGACAATGTTTTTTGTAGATGTGCTCATGCATGTATTATTTGGTCATGCTCCCCAACCTGAGTTATAATTCTCGGATCAAGCCTGCTCCATTGGTACAAAGAGATTTCTTATATTTATATTTTTGTTCACATGTTTTATTGTCTGGATAGGTGCGTGTCTGTTCTGCCCAAGGTGGACCATGGTCTTTCTTTCTATGCCTCAACAGTCCTCATGTCTAAGGTCACTTTACTTTCATGGACTGTCTTTTTGACTATCTTAAGGACCATGAATCGCAAATGTTGTGTTTGAAGGAAACTTGTTTAACCGCATGTGGCCCAGTGTACATATACAAACTTCCTGGTCAGCAAGCAGTTATACCAAGATCATGGCTGCAGCTGCAGCCATGATCCTGGTACCGTTTTTTTTTTTTAGACAGCAATCGACTTTCCTGTAAAAATGATCCTATCACCTCGGAAGGGACCTCCACCCCCCACCCCGCAGCCATTTCTGTCCTGTATACAAAATTAAATATCCCTGGGCTCTCCTGTCCTGTAAGCAGTCGGGCCAGCTGCCCACAGAGGAGATGGAGAAACAACTGTTCACAAATATATATGTACAGTATATGGGCTGTCCTGGCTATGTAGATGTAAATTCCCAAGAACCAAAAAATATTCTTATCAATTCAAAACCTATAGGGCCCTATTTAGAATCAATTATGTAATGGAGACAACTGACTTACTATTCTAAGTGCACCATATTCCCTATTTGACTCAAAACACTCTCAGATCACTGCTCTCTTAAATTAGATCTGACCCTGAAACATAGGCTGTCCTTTTGAGTATGCAGACACAGCCCCTTTGGAGAACTACTGCAGATATTGCTGTGAATGTTCCAAAGAATATTGGGGACTATTGGTAATATATTATGCACTCAGCCCCTTTTGGCACTACTTGGGATGTCTTTGAAGCGGTAGTAAGGGGTTCTTATATAAAAAAGAAAAAATATTGCGACATATAGAACCTCTTGACATTCCATTTTAAGATCTTTGGAAACTGGTTTGGAAATGGTAGTTGCGAAGCATGCAGTTGACACTTCCCCAGCTACTCACTGTGCTCTTATAGAGGCGCATTGTACTTTATATCTTCATGCAAATGATAGGACGAAAAAAATAAAACTTTATTCATGTTGTATACCTGGTGAAGTTTGAGCTGAAGAGGGGGCTTTCTCTTGCACCTCTTGTCCAATATGCCTGGTAGTGGTGACAAGGTGTGTGAGGACACAGAGTGGCATGAGGGCCGATGTAGCAGGCAGAGGCAGCTGTTGGTCGCAGGATACAAATGACAGTGGATCACCAGACAGGGACCAGATACTGGAACAAGGAGACACTTGATCAGCAGACAGGAGCAAAGCCAGAACATAAGCCAAAATGTTCTCAACAGCTAGGTAGTGAGGTACAGGAACACAAGCCAAAAGCGGAGTCAGGGTATGGGTCGTTGTCACAACAGGTAAGCAGGAATCCAAAGAGAGGTCAGAGGAAAGCTGGGTCATGCACAGCAAGGCCAACATAGCAGGTCAGGGCACAGGTAAAGCAGGAACTAGCTAAATTTGCTCATGTCACAATCCAGCTTAAATAGGCCATTTGGCGCCAATACCAATGCCAAGCGTGCATGTGTGTGCAGACATGTTGCTTAGCGTGCACGCTAATACGATTGCATGTAAATGCTAATACATAACTTGCAGTAAGCCTTTGCTCAAAATTACGAGCATGCAAAAGCCTTCTTGTTCTGATACATACTGGGATTTTCTTATAATCTAATATTAGACCTCTATAGCTACATATTTATAGTGCCACTAGGTCACAAAAAGGGGTTGGTTGATGGTTTTGGTGGTGTCAAAAAGCATTCAACACCGTTAGGTTGTCTTTTATGTGGGAAACTATGGCACAAATGGGCTTTAGATCTCAGTTTATGGAGTGGGTTCAGCTCTTATACTCCAAACCAGTATGTGTTCAGACTAACAGGGGCCTTTTCACTCCAGAGGGGTACCCAGCAGGTCTGTCCACTCTCACAGCTCAAATTGCTGTAGCTATGGAACCAGTAACACTGCGTGGTAGACAGATCCCTGGTGTGCGGGGCAAGTTCTGGGGTCTCCTGGAGGAGAAGATGTTGTTGTATGCAAATTATGCACTTATTTATCTTGATGGGTTGGAAACTTCCTTTTGTACTTTGATGCAGGTGGTAGAGGGTTTTAGGGACATCTCCGGCCTAAAAGTGGGCTGGGATAAGTCTATTGTTTTTCTGATCGGTCCAATGTAACCTTATGCTTCTTTCCAGCAGCCCAAATTACAATTATTCACTAAATTTAAATATTTAGAGATTCAAATCCAACTATATGTTAACAAATCTGAATCCTTTTTGCTGCTATGTGAAAGTGCTAACCACTACACCACTGTGCTGCCCAAATGTTCTCCAGTGGACCTCTGTCTCTTGGCCTAGCTCACAACAGAGAATGTGTTATCCCCCATCCAATCAGGTACACATTGGACTCCCCTGTTGCACCACAACAGATTTAAAGAACTATGTGACAATGGCATTTTACTGTCCTTTAAGGCACTTAAAGTGTTACTAAACTAAAAAAAATATATTATTAAATAACAAAAATGTCATACTTACCTGCTCTGTGGCCCGATCCTCCTCTTCTGGGGTCTCTGGTTAGCGATCTCAGCTCCACCTCCTCTTCTGCGGTACTGCCATAGCCAGTCACTGGCTATGGGGAGAGGTAGTCCCCGTGCTCCCGAGCTGTGTGTCTATGGAGCCACGCTCCATAGACCTACACAGAGGGCCCACCCCCCACTTCCTCTGTTTGACAGCAGCAAGACCCAATGGCTCCTGCTGCTGCTCGAATGCAGTGTAAAGAGGAAGGGGAGAAAAAATGCAGCCGTGCACATCGCTGATCTCTTCTCCCCTCTCTTCCCCTCCACGTGGGGGGGGGGGGGGGGAACGGCACAAAAAAAAAACTAAAAACGTTTTTTACTTTAATGCAAGCAATGCATTAAGGTAAAAAACATTTTTAGGTTTAGTAACACTTTGTGGTGAAATGTCACATTAACAACTATTTTTTCCAAGTAATTCTCATTAAGGCATGTAATTGGAGCTAAATTTGGTGTTTTTAACTGTGGAATTATTGGCACCCCCACTGGAACATTTGATGTACAACTCTGGTTACATCAAACTTATCACTATCTTTTATAAATGTTTATAGGCCAATAGTTCTAACCCATTTGACACCTCCGAAATGGTAGATATTATGTATATAACTTATAATATTACTCAGGATTTATACAGTTCCAACAGTTTGTACATTGCTTTTCAAAATAAAGGGAGACTGTTCAGTTAGAGTACAAGACAAGAGGTATCGGAGGGTCCTGTGTGTGAGCTATGGAGCGAGATACACCATCACTGCAAAAGACCTTTTCTGGATATTTTAAACATTTGGTAGACACACACACACACGATCATCCACGGAAAAAATAATTTGTCAAAAGCAAGTGGGATGTTTACCCTTGTGGATGAGCGAGATCTTGTTTTTTCTTCAAGATGCTTATATGGTACTCTCGTCTGTTTCTATGGAAGCTATGCTTTACAAAACGTATCACAGAAACCATCTAGCAAAAAATGAAACCTACTGTATGTCCGGTTATGGATTTAGTCTGGTGTGAGTTTTGGAGAAGGTTGCAGTCGAATTTAAAAAATATACAATGACTTGAATGTACCCTATATTGCTCACCGTGGCAGATTTCGAAGGAATATAGACAGTCAAAAAAAATCAAAGTTTAACCTTTTCCAATACCACTGTTACTGTGTAATATACGGATAACCCATAAGGCGGCTAATTAAAACTCTAGTGAGACAACTCCCATTATGTCCTCTAGATATATATCAAAAAATAAATCTTTCTTAACAAGACACTGGTATTAAAATCCCCTGGAGCAATCACCTATTAATAAATCCTACTAATTATAGCTGGAGTTCTGCAAATACATGCATACAATTCATATTGAAATTTATTATTACTGCCATCCTTACATATTTTGGCAGAGAACTCCAAAGTCGTAAATCAAATTATTCAATCACCAAATGATTTCTATATTATCCAGTGCCCACAGACTATCGACCAGTGGTAGCTGCTGTGTCTCCCACAAACAGTATAAAATAAAAAAGTATAACAGTATAAAATGCAGGAGCACTTGGTTGGACTGACCTGTCAAACACAGGCAGACCTTTTGCTAGCTTTGAAAAGATACTTACTATGTTTAGTGAATATGTGAGTTTAAATGGTTAATTAAAAGATTCTCATGCTAAAGAGGAACAACAGCAACACTGAGGAATTTAAATTATACAAGATCTCAAATTTGGATCTAAAAACAGAAAATAATCCAAGTATACTGCAGTACCTGAATCGGTCCTCATTAAATGGCATTAGCCCTGCTACTTACAGGAATGTGCAGGAATATTCTGGCAAAATAAAATGATGAGTTTAGACTAAAATCTCCATTTGCAGAGCTCAAAGATGTAGTGAATATTAAAGTGGTTGTAAACCCGTTACAACCACTTTTACCTACAGGTAAACCTAGATTAAGGCTAACTGTAGTAGGTGCTCGAAATGCGCCGTAGACAACGGCCCAGGCACACTTTAGAAACGGCGAGCGAGTCGCTTCTAAAGGAGATCGTGCCGTGTCTGGCGGCTCCTGCACGCATGCGTGGGAGTGACGTCATCGCGGCTCCGGCCAATCACAGCGTGGGAGCCGCGATAACCGGAAAGAAGATGGACGCTTCGTGGAAGAGGGGACAGCGGTGGCATCACAGGCTTCGGTTTCGGTTTCAGGTAAGTGACACATAATGGGCTACTATGCGATGCATAGTAGCCCATCATGCTTTACCTTTGCAGGGAAACAAAGAGGAAGTAAAATCCATCAGGGTTTACTTACTCTTTAATGAAACTCGGACAGTCCATTGAAGAATGGGTGATCCATTTGGGGGGCAATTGGTGGCAAAATTTCAAAACATGACAGTTCTAGCGCCTTTATTTTCTATTCAGAGTTTGGTTGGAGTTGGTCCATAAAAGGCACATACGTATTTTGTCACAGGCATAAATAAAAACAAAATACAAGTAATGACTAAGACAAGGGTAGGCAACCTTGGCACTCCAGCTGTGGTGAATCTACTAATCCCATCATGCCTCTGCCTCTAGGGGTCATGCCTGTGATTGTCAGGGTCATGCAATGTCTAATGGGACTTGTAGTTTCACCACAGCTGGAGGGCCGAGGTTAAGTACCCCTGGACTAAGAGCAAGATTACTTAAAATCCGCACACACCAATTCTACCAGTTGTGTTAAACAAACCTGGATATGACTGAATCAGTAAAGCACACTGACAAAGTAAAAGGAAAAAAGGGTAAAAAAAAAAAAATGAAAATTGTCTGCCTGCGTCACTGCACCTCCTACATCAGGGGGCTCCAAACTTTCTAAACAAGGGACCAGTTTACTCTCCTCCAGACTTTAGGAGGGCCGGACTGTGGCCAGCAGGAGAAGAAACTGTGGCCAGCAGGAGAAGAAAATGTCCCAGCATCAGGTGTAAACAGTAAACAGTGATTTAAAATACCCCCACACTGTCTTGAACCTCATTTAAAGTCCCAATTTCCCCTCCCATATATGTGTACCAGGGATGGAGGCACAGGCATGTGCCTCATTTAAAGTCCCATCTATGCTCATGCATAGTTTCCCCCCCGTCTTTTTTCATTGCTACAGGGATGGAGGTTCTTGACTTAGCTGGCAGTTTTCCCCTGCCATCTTTGTGGGTGGTTTTAGTTCCCCTCTGTAGCCTTGCACCCTCACGGGGGATCTGCTCTCAGTTGGGACATGTTAATCATGTCCATGAGACAAACGGCAATTCATGTGCTTTTTTAGCCTGAGGGGGATTGTTCTGTGCTGATATTGTGAGCCTCTTGTTTGTTGTCACTCTCCCGGAAGCTGCGATGCGCTCTGCACGCCCCCCTCTCCTCCTCCTCCCGCCCCCTGGGTGGGGTGGCTCCCGGGGAGTTGGGCGGCGCACTCAGCGCATCGACGTCACGCTCACGTGACTCGCATCTGACGTCATAGGCGCCATGACACGGGCCGCGTCATCACCATCTCGGCCCCTTGCAGCCTGTGGAGGTTAGCTCCTTTCGTGGGCGGGGTTCCCCCGCCCCGAATCCGAGCCCCTCCTGGCATGCAATCAGCTGACGTGACGTTGGTGTCAGCCAACGTGCGGCTGTGCGCAGTTATGAAGGGGTATATAGGGGCTGCCTACATACAGCTCCTTTCTACTTCCATGGGATTACGCCATACTGCTCAAGGACTCGTGTCCCCTGTACCCAGGTAATTTTGTTACTACTCACATCTGTTACTGGACTTCTGTCCAGTATGGTTGTTTTACACCCAGTATACATTTTGTCCATTTTTGAATATTGTCTACTTTTGAACATAGATTGTATGGCGTTTCCCAGCACTTCACCACCATCTGAAGCAGCAACATTTTTTGTTTTGTGCTACCTGCCCCTGTGAGGAAATAAACGCCTGCGTCCCACCTGCACCTGGCTTGATCTCCTCAGCTTCCGGGACTGACATCCTCCTAATGGCCATGGTTCAACACTTCAATTATCCCCATTATCTACACCATTCAATTTTGGCATGTAAGTTCAGGATTGACATATATGCCTTTTCTGGCATGCTTAGTGCTATCCCAGACTCATATACATTTTAATCTCCGTAGATTTGGGAGCATCCGCCCCTGATGCGTGTACAACACGAAACGCGTCGGGCAATCCAGGATGCCAACGCATTCCCATATCAGTTCATTGATCCATCTACCGATTCACAAGCAACCATGTCATCATATGTTATCCCAATTGCATTATGCCGTTTTTTAAGGATTATACTGTGTGCGATTGTGTGCTCATGGGAGCTGTTCATTCATTTATGTACTGTTATGTATTATTGATTGACATCATCATGTGTCCTTGACGTCCATGTTAGATATGTATTGCCATATGCCAAGAGTTCCCAAGTTGATATCATCATGTGTCTCCAATGTCCATTATAGCTATGTTTTGGTTATGTACAGCCCCAGTGATTCAGACACTGTACCACACTGTTTTCCATGTTAATAAACATGTTTCCTTTAAAATACCCCCACGCTGTCTTGAACCTCATTTAAAGTCCCAATTTCCCCTCCCATATAACAGTAAACAGTGCCCCCACATTGGTGTCATTGGACCTCATTGTTCGTGTCATTGGTAGGAATACTGCCCCATCATTAGTAGGAATTGTTCACCATCATTGGTGTCATTGGGTTCCCTTGTTTGGTGTCATTAGGGGGAATTGTGCCACTGGTGTCAGTGAATGAAATAGTGCCCCAAGGGCCATATAAAAGCAGCAAAGGGCCACATCTGGCCCCTGGGCTGCAGTTTGGAGACCACTGTCCCACATCATCACTGTACTTCCCACATCATCACAGTACTTCTCACATCACAGTACTTCCCACATCATCACTGTACTTCTCACATCACAGTACTTCCCACATCATCACTGTACTTCCCACATAATCACTGTACTTCCCACATCCTCACTGTACTTCCCACATCATCACTGTACTTCCCACATCATCACTGTACTTCCCACATCATCACTGTCCTTCCTACTAGGGATGAGCCGAACACCCCCTGGTTCGGTTCGCACCCGAACCTGCGAACGGACCAAAAGTTTGCGCGAACTTTAGAACCCCATTAAATAAAATGGACTCGAACGTTCAAAATCAAAAGTGCTAATTATCAAGGCTAATATGCAAGTTATTGTCCTAAAAAGGGCTTGGGGACCCGGGTCCTGCCCCAAGGGACATGTATCAATGCAAAAAAAAGTTTTAAAAACAGCCGTTTTTTCGGGAGCAGTGATTTTAATGACGCTTAAAGTGAAAAAAAAAAAGTGAAATATTCCTTTAAATATCGTACATGGGGGGTGTCTAAAGTATGCCTGTGAAGTGGCACGTGTTTCCCGTGTTTAGAACTGTCCCTGCACAAAATTAGATTTCTAAAGGGAAAAAAAGTCATTTAAAATTGCTTGCGGCTTTAATGTAATGTCTGGTCCCAGGAATATGGATGAAAATCAATGAGAAAAATGGCATGGGTACCCCCCCACCCCACTACCAGCCCCTTTGGGTCTTGTATGGATATTAAGGGGAACCCCGCACCAAAATTTTAAAAAGGCCCTATATACTCTGAACAGCAGTATACAGGTGGTGCAAACAAGAGAGGGACTGTAGGTTTGTTCTTAAGTAGAATCGGTTTGTAATTTGGAACAGGTAAATTTTTAAAGTGTAGCTCCAGCCCAAAAAATCAATTTTTAAGCTTTTTGGAAAACATAGGGAAGGGTTATCACCCCTGTAACATTTGTTTTGCTGTCTGTGCACCTGTTCAGAACATTTCACCTCACTTTCCGTCCCAATGACAAATGTTTTTTGAAAATTTGGGTTTTTTATTGAAACAAGGATTGGTGATAAAGCATAAGTGGAGAGGAGACACTTTTTTCCCATATTAACTCTTACAGGAGAGAATTTCCCTTCCTAGGGGTAGATTTCCTCTCACTTCCTGTTGTCTCCTTCCGTTTGCAAGTAGGAGTCGTTTGTAAGTTGGATCTGCCGTATATACTCTGCAGAAATTTGAGCCTGAAGCCTCGTACACACGGCCGAAAATCTCGTCAAGAAAAAACACGTCGTTTTTCTTGACGAGATTCTTGGACAAGAAACTTGTCCCGGCCGAGTGTACACACGCTCGATTCAAAGAACCCGCGGTTCTTTGAATGGAGCGAACGCTACACCCTATCTATGCCTAGGAAGCTACCGTGCATGCGTCGAAGTCATTTCGAGCATGTGCGGGCTTCCCGGAGGACAGGCAAGTGTACACACACACACAATTTTCTTGTCGAGAAACAGGCTGACGAGAATCTCGATGAGAAAATAGAGAGCAGGTTCTCTATATTTCTCGTCGAGATTCTTGTCGGTTTTCTTGACGAGAAACCATACACACAAACGATTTTCTCGGCAAGAAAGCTATCTCGGCAGTTTTCTTGTCGTTTCTTGCCGAGACACTCCTTCATGTGTACGAGGCTTTAGGTGTTGGTGTTGCCACAACACTGTAAGCCCTCACAGTTACTCTTGGTGGGCGCTGGAACGCCCTGCTGTTAACTATTATATCAAGAATTGTAATTACATACCATTGTTGAACAGTGGTAGGAAAAATTGGTGGTGCTGGTGCCACAAAACTAAGTCCTCACAGTTACTCTTGGTGGGCGCAAGAATGGGCCCAGCTGTGAATTATTAGATCAAGAATTGTAATTACATGCCCCTGTTGAACAGGGGCAGAAAAATTGGGCCTTAGGCACTGGTGCTGGTGCCATAACACTGCAACCCATCACAGATACTGTACTTGGAGCGCAGCAATGAGCCCTGCTGCAAAGCATTGCATCAAAAATTGTAAATACACGCCCCTGTTAAACAGGGGCTGAAAAATTGGGCCTTATTCACTGGTGGCAGTGCCCAGAACCAAAAATGTTCTTAAAAGCTATCAGCATGATCATTGAGGAGGAAGAGGATAGTCACTCAGCATAACAGGATAGTCACGCAGCATCAGCATAGGCAGTCTTGAAGGGATCTGACATTTCAAAAAAAATTATTTGGTTACATCAGCAACAGGTGCTTGGTAGCTGGTGGTGATCCAAGACTGATTCATTTTTATGAAGGTCAGTCGATCGACCGAGTCGGTGGACAGGCGCACCCTGTGATCGGTTACAAAGCCTCCAGCAGCACTGAATGTGCGTTCCGAAAGAACGCTGGATGCAGGACAGGCCAGTAGCTCAATTGCATACTGTGCAAGCTCTGGCCAGTGATCCATCCTCAAGACCCAGTAACCCAGAGGATTTTCGGTGGGAAAGGTCTCCAAGTCTGATCTTGCCCCTAGGTATTCCTGCACCATGTAAACCAGACGCTGGCGATGGTTACTGGAACCGATCATACCTTGGGACTGCATACTAAAAAATTGTCTGAACGCATCGGTGAGATGGCCACCTTCTCAAACGCTCCTTCTTTGACTGACCGAAGCCTCAGCAACACGTTGTCCAGGACCAGGAATTTGTAACCTCCCAGTCTCTGGGAACACGTTGCACAGACCTTTCTGCAAGGCCTCCTGAAGATGCTTTATCCTCTGCGACGGCAAGATAAGGTCCGCAACCTTACCTTTGTAACGTGGATCAAGGAGGGTTGCCAGCCAATAATGATCCCTCTCCTTGATCGAACGAATACGAGGATCCTTCTGCAGGCTTTGCAGGATCAGGGAGGCCATGCAGCATAGGTTTGCTGAGGCATTTGGTGCGGAGTCCTCTGGGTCACTGAGGAAGACATGATCCGCAGCCACCTCCTCCCAGCCACGTACAAGTCCACGGGTGTCTTGGGACAGTAATTGATCCCTTGAAGACTGCTGCTGATGCTGTGCTAGTCTCCACCTCCATGCTGACACAATCCTCCTCCTTCTCCTCTTCCTGTGTGATAGCCGGGCCAGCAGGAACACTGTCTGGATAAAGGGGGCCTTGAGAGGTAAGGAAGTCCTCCTCTTCCTGTCTCTGTTCTGCCTCAAGTACCCTGTCAATTATTCCACGCAGCGTGTGCTCGAACAGTTGGACAAGAGGGACAGTGTCACTGATGCATGCACTGTCACTGCTCACCATCCTCGTGACCTCCTCAAATGGTGCCAGGACAGTGCATGCATCCCTGCTCATGGCCCACTGGCATGGGGAAAAAAAATCCAAGCTCCCCTGACACTGTCCTGGTGCTATATTGCAACAGATACTCATTGATGGCCTTCTGCTGCTTGTGCAGCCGCTGCAGCATGGCCAACGTAGAGTTCCACCTGGTGGGCATGTCACAGATTAGGCGGGTTGTAATCCTTTTGCAGCTCAGCCAGCCGAGCACTGGCATTATATGACTGGCGGAAATGCTCACAGAGTTTCCTGGCCTGCTTCAGGACCTCCTGTAAGCCCGGGTACCTGCCCAAGAACCGCTGCACCACCAAGTTAAGGACGTGAGCCAAACAGGGCACATGGGTCAGTTGTCCCTGTCAGAGGTCGGAGAGGAGGTTGGTGCCATTGTCGCAAACCACCTTTCCTGGCTTAAGCTGGCGTGGCATCAACCACCTCTGAGCCTGCCCCTGCAGAGCTGACAAAATCTCTGCCCCAGTGTGGCTCCTGTCCCCCAAGCACACCAGCTCAAGCACCGTATGGCATCTTTTTGCCTGCGTACTTGCGTAGCCCCTTGAACGCCTATGGAGCACCGTTGGTTCCAAGGACAAAGCACAGGTAGAGGCCATGGAGGAAGAAGAAGAGGAGGGGGTGGAGGAGAGAGGTGTGTCAGAATCACCAGTAGTAACATTTTGGAGGCGTGGTGGCGGAACAACCTCTAACACTACTGCACCTTGTCCTGCATCCTTCCCAGCTGCCAGCAGAGTCACCCAATGCGCCGTGAAAGATAGGTAATGTCCCTGTCCATGCCTGCTGGACCATGAGTCAGCGGTAATATGCACCTTACCGCTGACCGCCCTGTCCAGCGAGGCCAAGACATTGCCTTCCACATGCCGATAGAGAGCCGGAATCGCCTTCCGTGAGAAAAAGTGGCGTTTGGGAACCTGCCACTGAGGAACCGCACATTCCACAAACTCACGGAAGGGGGCAGATTCTACCAACTGAAAAGGCAGCAGTTGAAGTGCTAGCAATTTAGCCAAGCTAGGATTAAACCGCTGGGCATGTGGATGGCTGGGAACAAACTTCTTTCGGCGGTGCAGCAGCTGGGGCAGGGAAATTTGCCTGGTACAATCGGACATCGGTGTACCAATAGCAGATTGCCCGAAAGTACTTGGCTGTGACACACCTAATTCTACACCTTCATTCCTCGCAGTGCAGGTTTCAGAGAGGACTGAAGGTATAGTGGAGTTGGAGATCCCAGCTGATGAGGAGCAAGGAGAGGTCCGCTTTGTTCTTTGGTGTGGGTCTTTTAGGTAGGCTTGCCAACTAACTGCATGGCAGGTCGACATATGTCTGGTCAAGCACGTGGTGCCCAAGCGGCTGATGTTTTGGTCACGCGAGATACGCTTTAGACATATGTTGCAAATGGCAACGGTGAAATCTGCTGCTCACGTCTGAAAAAAGGCCCACACCAAAGAACTTTTGGAATAACGCACAGAGACAGCAGCGCCCTGCACATGTGGAGCTCTGCGGTGTGATGCAGTCGGTGTGCTGCCCTTAAGCTGGCCCCTGGAGGGCATCCTGCCTCGTTGGAGATGTGCCTCCTCCTCCTCCCTCCTATCAGGCACCCACGTGGAGTCAGTGACCTCATCGTCCCCTCCCTCCTCATCACTGGAGCAAATCTGGTAGTATGCTGCAGCTGGGGGAACATGACTGCCAGATAGCTGTCCTTGTTGGGCACCCCCTCTCTCTGGGCTCACGTTACTACCGCCTCTCTCTGAGCTCATGTTACTGCCTTCCTCTAGCTGGGTTCCATCATCGGAGCCTTCAAAACACTGGGCATCCTCCTGGAGCATGTACCCAACACTGTGGTCAAACAGTTCGGGAGACTCCTCAGGAGGACATGGTGGGGCTAGGGAAGGAGTGACTGATGCCATTGAACCGAGGGAAGAGGCCGCTTTGGTAGCTGCTTTGCCAGACAAAGTACCCTGAGCCTGGGTGAGAGAGGATGAGGACGGCTTGGTCATCCACTCTACCAAGTCTTGGGCATGTTGCGGCTCAACATGGCCAGCTGCCGAAAAGGACAAGCATGTCCCATGGCCACGTGCTGATGAGGATGCACCGTGTCTACGACCAGCACTGTCGCCTCTAGACACAGAGCCTGCTTGCCCTCTTTTATTGCCTTGTGACTTTCTGCCTCTCCTTGTTTGCCTTCCAGACATACTAATGGCCTGCAGTGAGATGTAGCTGCACAAAGGTGGGATGTGTATATGTGTATATATATGTGGTATTAGTATGAGAAAAGCAGCAATTGTCTTCAGTTAGTTTTAGGTGAACACTGTGCAGAGGACACAGTACACTAACTGAAAATACTTGCAGCTCTCTGCCTGTGGTTTTATTATGAGAACACCACAAATTGTATTCAGGTTCCTTTAAGTGAACGCTGTGCAAAGGACAGAAGTACACTACATGAAATTAATGCAGCTCCCTGCCTGTGGTTTTATTATAGGAACACCACTAACTGTATTCAGATAAGCTTTAGGTGAACGCTATGCAAAGCACACAGTACACCAAGTGAAACACTGACTGCAGCTAGCACAATCACCTGCCTGCCTGTCACAGTATAGAGATTAGAGAATAACAGGAATGCCTTATATAGGGTGGGGCGTGTACTAAACCCCCTGAGACATAATTGGCCAAAGCCACCCTGGCTTTGGCCAATTATGGCTCTCCATTTTTTGCGCGCTGTGATTGGCCAAAGCATGCGGGTCATAGTGCATGCTTGGCCAATCATCAGCCAGCAATGCACTGCGATGCCGCAGTGAATTATGGGGCGTGACGCGCCACTCGAATTTGGCGCGAGCGACCCATAATGTTCGCAATTCAGCGAACAGCCGATGTTTAAGTCGAACACGGGTTCGACTTGAACACGAAGCTCATCCCTACTCCCTACATCATCACTGTACTTCACACATCATCACTGCTCTTTGCACTGCTTTATTAAATAAGCTCAAATGCCTGAAGCTGTGAGTGATGATTTTGCTTACATAACTAAGTGCATGCTTATAGAATATATGTTGATTCAGACACACAGGAACACGCCTCTGACTCTTTTTAATTTAATTCCATTTTTGTTTCCATCTGCTTGCTACATTATCTTCTTGGGTCAAAATGATGATGTCCCTGCATATCATGTTCAGAAAGATGCTGGCTGGCTTTGATGTCAAGCGCTTCAAAGTAAGAGAGGTTGGAAAGCAAATGCTAGCATCACAGAGTCAGATGTCAATTAAGATGTTTATCTGGGAGGGAGATTGGGAATGTGGCTTTGAAATACAAAATTTTTCTCTCCTTTTTTTTTTTTACTTCAAGATCCCACCCCAGAAGACTTTCAATACATAACGTTTGATGGTAGAAGAAGACGCATCATCCTTGATGTTCTTGTTTTTTGATTCTACGCTGCTGAGCAATACATACACTCTTTTAGAGGAACAATATCATTTTGACCACACTCAATTTAAAATAGATATACTCTGCATGGGCATGTGGTTGCTTCTAGGAAAAAGATCAAATGGTTTTAATACTAAAATAATTTTCCAGGGGGTTACCGATACTGATTTATTTAAATGTCTTAAATTAGTTTTTTGGTCACAGCATACTCTTTAATTTTATAACATCATCAATGTAATAGCAATACAAACCATAGTTATTATTGACAATCCAATAGAAGCTTACTTGAAAAATCTTTCGTATTGCGATTGCTGCCTTTCTGCTGACCATTTCTCTCCACAATTTCCGGGACTTGCTGCATGCTTTCAATTTTATTTGGTTTTACTTTCAATTTCGAAGGACTACATATATCCCGGTACCTCATGTATGGACTCTGCTTCCTGAAACTTCATCAGAAGACAGGCTCTCTGAAATGTGTGAAGCAGCAGGGCCTTTACAAAGGACATGTCACAGAATTCAAGGAAGTAAATGTGTGGGGATCTTCACAAGGTAAGGCACCTTCCGCACTTGTGTGACCTGAAAGTTGCACGATTGTGACGCCACTTGAAGCAAGGCCTGTGTAATCTTGAGGTCTATGGACCTCAAGTCGCATCAAAGACGGACCAAAGTAGAGCAGGGACTACTTTGAAATCACTGCAACTTGAAGTCGCACAGATATGTAGGGTACTCATTGGAAATCATGGGGTACAACTTGTCATGCGACTTTGCAATCCCAAGTCACAGAACAAAAGCGCACAAGTGTGAAAGGGGCCTAAGTTTACAAACCAAGATCTGTCAGAATAATAGCAGAAAGTTAGAAATAATTAAAATTGTATGTGGAAAATAATCTGAGGATTTAAGATTTCAACCATAGACCCACTATAAAAGAAACCAATGCTAAAGGAAACATGCGGTCTGCCACAGCTGACATTTCATTGTGAATATGCTAGTTGCCTTAAGGTCATGCTGATTTATTGGCATCAATACATTCTGATAAACAGGTTTCCTTTAATTCAAGTTGTGCAGGATTCGTGTGAAATTTTGTAGTTTTCCCAGAAGGCTGCATTATAGCTGAGTAAAATCAGTAAGCTGGGGGATAAGAAGTCAGAGCCTGTAGTCAGCATCTTGTACTTATTTCCCTTAATGTTTTTTTTTCTTCTTTTAATTAGGTTTCACTGTATGATTTTAGATGGTGGGTGGGGGATTACAGGAAGGACTTAGATACTTTTTTAAAGGTCAGCTTTAAATGCTGCTTTCTGCTCTTTCTAAAGAGGAACTGCAGTCTGCTCACATAATTTGTAATACAAGCATCTTTGCCATTCTGAAGCTTCCCTCCAATCACTTTGCACATTATTTTATATATACTGCGTTTCTGTACTTGCCAAATATGCTGCAGAAATCTCCCTCCACTAAGTCTGGCTGCATCTATTTTAACTGTGGGCAGCTGAAGATGCTGCTTGTTCACTTCCTGGATTCAAACAGACACACCTCCAGCTCTGCAGCTCTCATTAGCTCTGTTTTTACCCCCTCCCTTCCTAGAAAACTCACTTCCTGGCAAGCTCTCATGAGAGTGAGAGAGAGAGAGAGCTCTGTATGATCTCATAAGCCTAAGCTAATGACCAGACAAGAAACAGAAAGTGGGCCGTATAAGGTATTTACTGGCAGAAAAAAAATGTTTTACTATCCAAAGTTAAAAACAACAAGGGCAGAGTATTTAATCAATGGAAAGCTGAAAAAATTTGCTCCAGACTGGGCAAAAAAAAATAAATGAAAATCGCCAGCTTACGCTACACATTCTGGTACTTTTTCCTAAGACCCTACTCTTCATACACGTATATTTCCATAACAGTTTAGTACCAAATCAGTGTGTATTTCTTTTTCAACTATTACTTATATTCCAAGTTTGACACCTATGACTGTATATATTTGAAATAGTCATATCTTTATGGAATTAAAAGTCAGCAGCAACAAATACTATAGCTGCTGGCTTTTAATATAAGGACCCTACCTGTCCAGGAATCCAGCGATGTCGGCAACCCGAGCTGATTCTTCAATCAGCTTCCGGGGCAGGTGCTTGCATCTTCACTAAGGGAAAAAGGTAGTGAAGCCTTCCTACTGCGCTATCTGAATGGTACCACAGGCTTCTGGAAACTGTGTGTGTCCCAGAAGGCAGCAGGGGAGAAGGAGGAGCTGTTTTGGCGATCCGTGGGAATCTTACCCAGAAGTGGGATCTGTCAAAACCAGGTACCTGGTCCCCCTTCCCCCCCGAAACGTGCCAAATGTGGCAGTGGGGGGGGGGGAGTTGAGAACAAGCGGAGCTTCCCCTTTTGGGTGGAGCTCCATTTTAAGTAGAAAGAGAGCCAATATCCACTCATCTTCAGAAAGGTCTTAACCCAAATAAAGTAACTCTAGAAATAATTACATGCAGGCTAGAACATAAACAGTATATTAATAAAAGAGTTTGTAATCGTTCACTTGGAACAGAGCTTCCATTCTGGCAACAAAATACGTTGTTACATTTTCTGTAGAAATTGTAAAGGATTCTAACTTGTCACAAATGCTGTTCTGGACAATAACCATACAGATCACATTCTTTGTAAAATATACAAAAAAAATAAAAATGTTATCTGACACTAGTACTTGCTGCTGTCAGAATAACCCATCAGTATCTGCAACTTCTTTAAAAAAAAAAAAAAAAAATCCAAAATGTCCTTGACTGATCTTCTGTTTATTCAGCCAGTCTCAGGTAAACCGGCTAAGTTTCAATCAGTGTATGGCCAGCTTTGAAGCAAACCTGTGTATATGGGGGGAAGCTAAGAACGCACCTTACAAACTTGTTAGCATCTCCAGGTGTCCACACACTGCTCAGTTTCCCCGTAGAGCGTTCAACGACCTACAAAGTGTAGGGTGATCTATATAAAATGGGTTTAATAGTATTAACTATAACAGTTTCCAGTATATAGTATGCCTCCTACCTCCTCATGCACCTTACCATTGGATATTAAGTCCATCTATCATAGTAGTGGGCCAACAGTAAAGAACAAAAGGTTGGAAGGGATAGGGGGCTCTACAGAAGAATAATGGCAGTAAGCAGGCACCTAGAGGTGCCTTGTAACAAGTTTAGGTGGTGCTTTACTCCTTGTTTTCATTACACAGTGCCCTTTAAATAATGTTGCATATAAGCAAAATCTGCTGTTTAAATATGTGAGCTAATGCCTATTTTACACTGGGAAATTTAATTTTACGTGTGATGTAAAGCCAACACTTTTTTTTTTTGGTACTGGAAAGAGTAAGGAAGATTTATAGGGAGTTAAAACCCTTGTAAAATGGCTAAAGCCTATTTTAGTTTATTTGGTGTCTGGTGTCCCCTTGGGGAGATTTTTGTTCACTTCCTGCCCTGAATTTACAATCAAAAGTTAGCAGAAATCTTTACAAGGTGAGGGAACAATTTACTGTAACAGGTGTCCCAATTGCAAGATTTGCCTACACTTTTGTTCTGGTGGCAACTCTAAAATTCTGCATTTTCCATCACCATCTGTCTCATTGACAATGGTTAACAGAACATACTGTATGAAGGGTGTGAATCTTCCCAAGGGGACAGAGATCGCAATAAAAATTGACAGTTATATTTATTCACTATGCTAAAAGAAAAAAAAAAAAAAAAAAAAAAAGAAGGTTTTGGCAATACAAGTTCTGAGCAATGAAATTCAAATAAGCAATGCAATAAAGGATTTCTTTTGCTGCATATATCTGAGAGTCTGCATACCAACTGCCAAATAAAAATGCAAATGCAAATTGAAATATGATATAGTATATTTAGTGTATTATTGCTGTTTTTCTCCAGATGAGATTTGCCTTTTATTTCTCTGATTAAGTGTTACACAAGTGTACCGCTCTTCCGCCTATCTATCTGGGAGCCACTTGTCTTCAATGAATCATCATCAACTGAACTATACTCCAGAAGGCCCCTGGGTTAAAATAACCAGTCTTTTCCACTTAGCTTTATCCTCCCTTGTGATCCATAGAACTGCAGTTAATAATAATTGAGTGATATTGAGCCAAGTAATGGAAATTCTATATACAATTTCATGTTAGTATGGAACCGAAAAGTAACACGTATGGTCCAAGGTCAATATACTATTTCCTAGCAAGTGTATTAATAGAGATAACCCTGACTGAATATAAAACAACCATATTAAAACATGATAATATAAAGAATTCAATGTTTTGTTAAAGCAAAAGGGCATGTTTCCATAGCTTATTCCATAGCTTATTATCTAAAATAATAAAATATTGTTTAATCACTGTAAAAAAAAAAAAAAAAGATTGCTTTTGTAAGATTTTCATAAATGCCAAGCAAGCAAAAATATTTTTAAAGTGGAGTTCCTCCTTGAATTTTTTTTCCCAAAAAATCCCCCAAAAAATAGAAAAAATTAATTGGAAAAATAATCTTTTTTTTTACTTACCAGAAATATTGGTTGCTATTCGGAAGTCCCTAATCTGCCTCTTCATCGTCCGCGGCTGGTCTTCTTCCGCCATCCTACTCGCGGTGTCTTCTTGTGAATGGGGTGCGCTCCCTATTGGGAACTGTGTGTATCCCAGAGAGCAGCCAGCCCATTCACAAAGCACCGCGCGGCTCGCGCATGCGTAGTAGGATATGGGCAGTGAAGCCTCACGGCCTGTTTCCCTTACTGAGGATGGCGGCGCCGGGAGCTGCCAGGATCGAGGGATCGGCCTCGGGGGGGGCGACATCGCGGGCGAGTAGGACAGGTAAGTGTCCTTATTAAAAGTCAGCAGCTACAGTGTTTGTAGCTGCCGACTTAAAAAAAAAAAAAAAATCGCGGGTGGAATCCCCCTTTAAGGTGACACTAAACTCACATTTTGTATAAATTAAAATAAATCTAATATGTTTAAATATAAGTAGAATGTACCTTCTATCTCTCTAATCCTTTGTATCCTCTCAAATGCAAGCTTTGTTTTGCTAGTCTCAGGCTGCCTGTTCTTGGGTGGCTACATTTGTTTTCCATCCCATTGTGTATGTGAATGTAGCCACCCTCTACTACAGGCATGCGCAACCTATGGCTCTCCAGCTGTTGCGGAACAACAAGTCCCATGAGGCATTGCAAGGTTGACATTTACAAGCATGACTCCCAACAGCAGAGGCATGATGGGACTTGTAGTTTTTCAACAGCTGGAGGGCCACAGGTTGAGCACACATGCTCTACTGCTTGCCCTCAAGATGGCATACAGTTCTATGTCCAGATAAATTTTATGCATATTGTAGAACTTGATGGTACTTGATATATTAGAACAATTGACGAGAAGAAAAAAGTGGAGCTCAGTGTCACTTTATTGTTGCTTAAAAGTAACCCTGATGTGATAAAAAAGGAAAAATAAAAATCCTAACCCTACCACTATCACTATATAGCAGGTACCATAGGTTGCATGATCTTTCTTCTGTTTTGCTCATCATTGCCAGGATTCACTGCTGGAGCCTTCAAAATTTATATGAAAACTTAAAATGATTCCATATGGAAACATGCATAGGGCTGAGCAACATACCCAGCCCACCAAGTGGCAGCACTCAAGAACCTCAGTTGGTAAAGCACCCACACCCAGAGTGCTGTAGGGAGGCTGTACATGTAAACCCCTATACACAGTTACACAGATAATGAGTATATGCAGGGGCTGTGGTGGCAGAGGCATGCGGCAGAGGTGGGAAACAGGCTCAATTTCATAGCTCCCACCTATCCCTGCTTGGAACCATATCAATTATTTCATTTTTCCTTCTCACCTGTTTTACTTTATGGTCTTATGTATAGACCTTCATGAAAGATTTTTTTTCAAAAGTGTTAAATTAAACCCTTCATCCTACCCCTGAATTACTGTATAAGGAATTATTAAAGAAATCCAGTATGAAGAAGAAGAGTAGCGGTGAAAAGTAGCACTTGTGGGTTTAATCAATGAATTTTTGCATTATTTATTCCTGTCTGTGTAATTGGAGATGAAGCAGGGGTACCTTTTTGCCTGCATAATTTGAATTGAAAGGTCTCCCTCTTTCTCATCTTAAAGTTGGAGGTATGCATTGGTATCCACTGTGTCATAGAAAACTTAGCTCTTCTGTCTATAGACCTACAGAAAATTATAGTCTGTCAACTTCTCTCCTTGGTTGACATTTTCAAGTCTTGCTGGTTTCATACAGCAGATAGTATTGTAAATTAGTATTTTTCATCCAGGCCATAATTTATTTGAAATGATGCCGCCAGTGAGGGGATTTAGGTGCAGACGAATAGATTTAGAGAATTTTCTGAGGGCTATAAATACCTTCAATTCAAATATTAAAATCAGATGATTATTTTGTGCTATAGTGGGTGGAGGAATTGCAATACATTTTAATGCTGTTTTTAAGGTATTGTGAATGATTTTATTATTTGTATGTTACATTATTTATTTTATTTGTGTATTGTTATTTTGTCTTATTTGTCTCACACATTCGCAGAGCCATTGTATTCTGACAGTCGGGAAGCTTGTACGCCATCAGAATACATTCATCAGCACTGCCAAAAGGCTGGTTGTACAGAAGTTGATCAAGAGATTGACTTCTGTACAACTATCCTGCCCATAGATTGAATTTCGGCCGCTCCCTGAATTTGGTTGGCAGAATTTTTATCCATCTATGGCCAGCTTTAGGCATTGTTCTCTATGTGACAGTGAGTGGCATCAAATTATGTTGTATATTTTTTATAATGACAAAGGCTTTTAGAGCAAAGACATCTATCCAGAATTTTCTGCTATCTTTCAAAACGGTGTCTAAAATAATTAATGTAGATCATGTTTTCCAAAAAGAATACGAACATACATAGGTATAGTTTTGGTAAGCATGTGAAGTGAAAACTCCAGTAAAAAAAAAAAAAAAAAAATCATCTATACAATTACATCAAGTAGTATTAGAATGGCCGTAGACCAGAAGTAATCTCCCAAAGAATGATGGGTGGGGAGATACTGTATTTGCTCATTGCCAAACAAATCATTATTGTAAATGAATCCACAGCAATACTTGCCCAACACTGATGCTTTATACTTTCGACTCTTTCCTTTTGATAAAGGTTCCAAAACAGTTAAAAAAAAAACGGATTGACAATCACAAATGATACTCAAAATTGGAATTATTGCTTCTAATTAACAGACCCCCCAGATATTATATGTGCTGTAGTTTGATGGTTAGTTTAGTTGTATCACTTTTTAAAGTTTATGTGTACCCTGGCTTCAAGAAAAGAAGAGAGGATACCTCTTATTGGTAGAGATGAAGCTACTGCAGATCACTGAATGCATACCGTTATTGGATATGTAAAACCCAATAAATATGCAATGCTAGATAAGAGTGATACCTTTATAATAGCAAAAGGCACTGTATATATGCAAAGAACCCAATATTACTGAGATGCAAATACAGTGGAACCTTGGATTACGAGCATAATCCATTCCAGGAGAATGCTCGTAACCCAAAGTATTCGCATATCAAAGCGAGTTTCCCCATTGAAGTCAATGAAAACTAAAATAATTTGTTCCGCAATTACTTCAATGGCATGCAATACCGCATGCGGCCAAAGTCGGGGGGTGCCGGAGAGCCTTGGAAATGGCCAGAAGGGCCCGAGGACAGTTAGTTTGACCTCGGCAAACCTCGGAAAGACTCCGTTCACGAGTATTGCCGAGGTCAGCTGAACTGTCCTCGGGCCTTTCCGTGCATTTCTGAATGGCTACGATCGACGCTGTTCGGCTCCGACACCCCCCCCCCACCCAAACAACACTCGCAAACCGAGTTAGGATTTTTATAAATACAGTGCTTGTATTGCAAAACGCTCGTTAACCGCGTTACTCGCAATCCGAGGTTCCACTGTATATAAATTTAGACAGGAATTCCATAAACTGGGAGAGTTTATTCAATAGTTGACAGTTGTATCAGCTTACCAGAAGTCAAAGAAAGTAAGGCATAATCTGACATCCATCAAGTATCACCCAGGTGCAAAAGAATATTTCCACACTTGAGCCTTCACCCAAACAATGCACTCACCAGATGAAGGATTAGTACAAGCATCAATCATTAGTCACTGTTCAATCCTCTTCAGTGAATGCCATAGAGCATGGGAAGTTGCTTCCAAAACACCACACTAAATGTAAAAACACTCACCAGCCAGGAGCCCAGAAAAAGCTTATATTGTGTAGTATTTATTGACTGATTTTAAAATCCATAAAAGCATTACAGCATATTAAAACATCCGTAAATGCACTTACAATGGTGGTCGCCGCTACAAACACGTGGACACGGCGGCATGACATCAGCACATGCATTAACATTTAGCTAACACATGCGGCCAAAGAAAAATTTGACAGTGTCTGGACTGGGCCGAAGTTTTCTCTTCTGTGAGATCTAGCATCAAACAAACAGTAGAGATTTCAAGGACTGTCTTCTTGCCCATTTTTATTAAAAGAAAGTTCCAGAAAAACACAAAAAACATGGAGTTTCCCTCAAAGGAGTATTCAGCATTTCTTTTTCTATCAAAAAAACAAATGACATTCAGCTCTTTTGGCTTACACCTTCAGCACTGCAGTTTTGGCCTTACACTTCAGCCACTTGTCTGTCTCCTACAGACCATCCTTTCACAAACATTTGGACCACACACTTAGCAGCCCCTTGCTGCTCTGGCTCCCATCCCTCTCCTAAGTGGAGCCTTCCTGACTCTCTGTCTGCCGAGGTAGAGCCCAGAACCATGATCAGGTCTCTACAAAAAGCCATTCACAATCAGTGTGCTGGCTGTTCACAAAACCTGGACCCAGGATTGGACATTTCATCCTACCTAGATCTCCAAGAAATCTCCAGGCTCTAGGCTCCAAAACAGACTTTACAAAACAATGAGGAAACTGAAAAGCCAGTTTCCTCTGCATTAAGCAAACCCCCTGGAGCCTCTTAACCTGCCTGGTTGAGAATCCTGGGTTATAACCTCGATTTAGACCCTGGCAGGGTACTGCACTGCCACACTTCCCAGAGACAAATATTCCCCTCTTCACAATCACGCCTTATTCATGTCCTCCGTTTTCGGCAGCACCTATATTTGTGAGCAGTACAAGAGGCAAAATAAGAACCAAAATATCTTATGAATTCATTGAGAATTGTTACTACGTCCATTGAACCAGATATTGAGGAGTTCCTTTATTAAAAACAGTGTCAAATATCACATTAGTTTGAAGTTTCCATCTTTTACTTTTATAATAAAAAATATTAGAAAAAAATATTAAGTTTCTTTACCCAGATAGGTACATTATCTATATCAGTGATCGTTAACGTGTGATCTGCCGACTTTTTCTGCTCATCCGCTATCCTTATTGTTAGTCTCATTTATGTGTGGCCCAGGACAATTCCTCTTCTTCCAATGTGTCCCAGGAAGGTCAAAAGACTGGACACCCATGCTGTAGATCAGGTGTGTCAAACTCAATTTCATCGTGGGCCGCATCAGCATTATGATTGTTCTCAAAAGGGCCGGTTGTATCTGTAAGATTAGATGTCCAGCGCATCCCCCCCTTTACATTAGATGTCAAGAGCCACCCCACCATCAGAAGTTGAGTCCCTTACATCACAGTGCACCCCCCTTTCCTTATGCTGCTGCTGGGAAGAAGCTGGATGCATTGCTTGAAAGCAGAAAGTAGGGGTCTGGAGAAGGACCAGAGGAGGGCTGGAGCTCTCCTGCAGCTGCAGGAGAGAAGTGAGGGCCACATGAAATGGTCTGGAAGGCCGGATTCGGCCCACGGGCCTTGTGTTTGACACCTGTGCTGTAGATCACATTTACAAAAACTAGGCGAAAATTAAAACAGACTTGTCCAAAGCAACACAATTCTTTGCCTATATTCTATCAGGTTTTACAAACCTGGCAGGATATTCATAAAATGTTATTTATTGCTGTTTTACTTTCGAGTGCCTCCATTTTCTCTAGCCCTCAAGAGACACTACACAGAGGTCTGGTAAATGCAGAGAGTTCTTTCTTCTTTCTAGACTAAAATATATGCAGGACATGGAAAAGGTTAGTGGCCAAAAGTGACTTGTGTCTAATGTCAGTGCATCCCTGGCTTTCAAGTAAAGTTTGCCACCCACTGATATGAAGCCTTTGATGTGCAGGTGCATTTTCATTGTTTCATTGTAAATATAGAAAACAACTCCCCCTAGGATAAAATGTCTAAAAGCTGGCGGTAAATCCTTTGAACTATATTGTCTACTGTATGAGAAACACTGAGGGAATATTTTCGGAAACATTATAATAATGAACAGAGCTTCTTGGCTATTCCAAGTTTCGAGTAATTGGTTCTACTAATGTCTATCATGAATTATATCTGCATCAGCAAGAAGATTGTGACAGCACTTTATATGTCTGCAGTTTTTTCAAAATCAGATCACAGTGATGGAGGTTGTGTAAAGCATTCAGGGTTCAGTTCCAACACTACAAAGTATCTTCCTCATATAGAAACATAGTGATTAGTTATTCAGTACCAATGTAAATGGTTTAATGTTCTATGTGAACTGCTGTGATATACTGTATGTTGGTGCTCTGTTAATTAAAGCTTAAAGTGGTATTAAAGCTTCTGTTTTTTTTATTTATGTGCTCTTTGCAGTGGTTTTGCACAGAGAAGCTCCGATCCTGGCTTCTCCCTCTCAAGCAGTGCCCCCAGAAAAAGCCACTTGCTCCGAGGGCACCACTGCGTGCTGGCTTCTGAGCTACTGCTCTATGCGTCCATAAGACATACAGAGCCGTGGCTCGGCCCCGCAACCCCTCGCTCTCTCCTCATTAACTCACTAGCAAATGGGCTCCTGCTGCTGTCTTAGCAAATGAGAAGGCAGTGTTCAGGAACATTGTCTTAGCCAATGAGGAGGCAGTGTTCTGGAACAGCCGAGGCTATCATGAACATCACTGGATTGGAGGGAGCTCAGTAAAGATTGGGGGGGGGGGAGGGGGGGCGCTGCTCACAGAAGGTTTTTTACCTTCATGCATAAGAATGCATAAAGGTAAAAAACCTTCAGCATTTATAACCACTTTATCTCGGGCCACATAAACTGTAATTTAAATATATTCCTCAATATCAAAGAATATAAATACACTGTGGGTCATGATTTTCTAGAGCTGGTGCACACAGAATCTGGTGTAGATGTGCATAGTAACCAATCAGCTTCTAGGTTTTATTGTTGAAGCTAAAGTTAGAACCTGATTGGTTCACCAGTTCTTATTAAATCCCCCCCTTGTGTGCACCAAATGTCTTTGCAAACTGAAATATTACCTTGAAAAAAGCAGTGGTGTCTTCACTGTGTTGCATGCAGCCAGTGCAGACAGCAGAGCTGTGGGAAGGGCATAGCAAACCACCAACTATACGCAGGCACCTTGGAGAAAGCTACAGGAGGGGGGCTGATGCAAGACCTGTCACCCTGCACAGAAAGAGAGAGCAGTAGCGACTTGTCTTGAAACAGAAAGCCGACCGCCGACCGCAGATATACGTCTGCAGCATGGCACGGACAGGCAAAAGGACGTATATATACGTCCCCTTTAAGAAGCGGCATTGTGGACGCGCGCGCCCGCCGCGAGCTCTGTGACTCCGACCGCGGGTCCCGCGGACTCGATGTCTGCGGGCATACCCATGATCGTGTCACGGTGAGGTAGAAGGGGGAAATGCTTATGTAAACAAGCATTTCCCCAGTCTTCCTAGTGACAGGACAGTGATCACAGCTTCCTGTAATCATAAGCGGTGATCACTGTCGTGTCACACACAGCCCATCCCCCCTACAGTTAGAAGCACTCCCTAGGGCACACTTAACCCCTTCAGCGCCACCTAATGGTTACCCCCTTCACTGCCAGTGTCATTTTCACAGTAATCAGTGCATTTTTATAGCACTGATCGCTGTAAAAATGACAATGGTCCCAAAACTGTGTCAAAAGTGTCCGATGTGTCCGCCATAATGTCACAGTCATAATAAAAATCGCTGATCGCCGCCATTACTAGTACAAAAAAATAATAATAATAAAAATGCCATAAAACTACCCCCTATTTTGTAGACGCTATAACTTTTGCGCAAACCAATCAATATACGCTTATTGCGATTTTTTTAACCAAAAATATGTAGAAAAATACGTATCGGCCTAAACTGAGGAAAAAAAACGTTTTTTTATATATTTTTTGGGGATATTTATTATAGCAAAAAGTAAACAATATTGCATTTTTTTCAATATTGTCGCTCTATTTTTGTTTATAGCGTAAAAAATAAAAACCGCAGAGGTGATCAAATACCACCAAAAGAAAGCTCTATTTGTGGGAAAAAAAAGGACGTCAATTTTGTTTGGAAGTCACGTCGTACGATCGCGCAATTGTCAGTTAAAGCGACGCAGTGCCGAATCGCAAAAAGTGGCCTGGTCTTTGGCCAGCAAAATGGTCCGGGGCTTAAGTGGTTAAAGTCTTCTCTCATAAATGGCTTCAAATAAACATTGCAACAAAGATTGTTGATCTAATTCCTAAAAAAATTCTAGTTTCCTTTTTCTCTGTTTTGATTGCGCCAGGTTCCCCTCTTTCACATAAGCACAAAAGAATAGGGGCAGAGACTTAAAATGACACTCATTGGCTTCTGTCAATGTCACATATTCTAGGAGCTTATTTGTTTCTGGGAGACATGGAAGCATCGTAGTGCTGCAGGCAGAGCTATAGGGATGACTGACATCCCTGTCTACTGTGTTCTGAATAGCTAGGGTTGACCGGAAGGTGTGACTGATGGTATAATCACAGGCAGTCTGCTAAATTACCTCAGGAGGGCCTCTTGTACAAAGATACAGGGGCAGTGTTGGATGGCACAACGTACCTGGACTTATCACTGTTGTGATGATTTAGGAAGCTGAAAGCGGTATTGAACCCAAAATCCCCAAAAATTATATTGCAGCAAAGGGCCGAAACTGGGGGGGGGGCAGGGGGGTCTGCCCCGGGTGACGCGTCTAGGGGCGTACCACCCCTACCCGCACTGGGAACCGCTGCTCCAGATCAAATGAAATGTACAGGCAGGTCTCTCTCCTAGTCCTAGGGGGTGCAAAGGAGGCCTTGAGCTGGGGAGTGAAGAGCTGGCCCTGGAATGGGGGTGCAGAGGAGGCCCTGACCTTGGGGGGGGACATTTATCAATTGTCGCAAGTAGTGCCAAACAGGAGCAGAGAGACGGGTCGCGCGAATAGATTTAATAAAGGAGAAATACAGCCAAAGCCTGTTTGGTTGTACTTCTCCTGTTGATCACATCAGTGCAGATTGTTTTGCACTTCTGTTACCCTTTACATTAGGAGCTTTGTACTGAGCATCAATAGTCCCCTTAGATCAGAGTCCCCTTTTACATCAGGAGTCCTCCCTTTCACATCAGAGTCCTCCCTTTCACATCAGGAGAGGCCCTTTATAGCAGCAACTCCCTTTACATTAGTAGTCCCTCTTTGATATCTCCCTTTACATTAGTAATCTTCTTTACATCAGCATCCCGGTGTGACAGTAGAGTGGGGCATAGTGTGACAGGAGGGGCGCAGTGCGACAGTAAGGGGGTGCAGTGCGACAGTAAGGGGGCGCAGTGCGACAGTAAGGGGGCGCAGTGCGACAGGAGGGGGCACAGTGCGACAGGAGGGAGCACAGTGCGACAGGAGGGGCCGCAGTGCGTCAGAAGGGGGTGCAGTGCGACAGGAGTGGCTGGCACTGCTGTCAATCACATCCAATGACGTGGCGCGCCGGGGGGCGGGGCCGAGTGATACAGTCGGCGGCTATGGCCGCCGCTGTATCATGGGAGCGCGCCCGCAATAACTCCACACCATGCTCGCTCGCTCGCATGAAGGTGTGGAGTCCTTGCGGGGAGGAGCTGAGACAGCCACAGAGGGACCCCAGAAGACCAGGATCAGGGTCACTGTGTGCAAAACTAGCTGCACAGTGGAGGCAAGTATAACATGTTATTTATTTATTTTTTTTATTTCCTTTACTGATCCTTTAAGCTGCATAGATGGGTCTTATTTTTTATTTATTTTTTGCCCTTCCAGGGTTTCCCACCCAAAGCAGCTATCCAATTACCAGCCTCCTCAAAGTCAGTATCTTCACAGCCATAAACACATACCCCCGATAGGTCGATACTTGCCACCTGCCCTGGATTTGCCGGGACAGTCACATTTTATATTCACATAGCTGTGCGATGTGTCCCGGTTTGGTCTAAAGATCACAGCTTGAAACACACAGAGTCTGTCACAGCTTTGCCCTTCTATTGTGTGCAGTGTGTACAGACAGTTCATGTGGAAATGGCATTCAAGTGTAAAGTGTTGATATATAAAATTGCACCAACATTGATACATAAATCGCGTCAGCTTTTGTATATAAATTAGTCGGCATTCATATGCAAATCACGCCCCCCGCCTCTGAATGACGTCCACGCGAAGGATGTAAACAATTGGGAGCAGTCTTGTTTGCTACTGCCCAGTTGAGCCTGCCACTAGATATCGCACGTGAAGAGTGGTGCAGTGTGCAGAGGTGAGCAGAGGATTAGTTGGGGGGTGCAGAGGTAAACAGGGGGGGCGAGTTGGGGATCAAAGTAAACTCCACCTTACATTAGTGGTCCCCTCCTACCTTGGTGGCCTGTATAAAACCCCCTTTACATTGGTGGTCTGTGAAGAACCCCCCCTTACATTTGTGGTCAGAGTAAATTCCAAATAACATTGATGGTCAGTGTTAATCCTTCCTACATTGATGGTCAGTGCGTAAACTCCCTATACACTAGTGGTCAGTGTACATTCCCCATCACATTGGTGGTCACTGTACAAATCCCCCATACACTGGTTATCAGTGTACATTTCTCATAACATGGGTGAACAGTGTAGAAACTCCCCCTTACACTGGTGGTCGGTATCCATTATACTGGTTTAGAGTAAATCCCCCCTTACATTGGTGGTCAGGGTAGAAACCCACCATAACATTGGTGGTTAATGTGGAAATTCCCCCATAAATTGGTGGTTAGTTTACTTTCCCATTACATTGGTGGTCAGTGTAGAAATGTCCCCTTACATCGGTGGTCAGTGTAGAACCCCCCCCCCCTTACACTGGTGGTCAGTGTACATTATCCATTATACTGGTGATCAGAGTAAATACCCCCTTACATTGATGATCAGGGTAGAAACCCACCCATATATTGGTGGTCAGTGTAGAAATCCCCCCTTACATTGGTGGTCACTGTAGAAATCCCCCCTTACATTGGTGGTCAGTGTAGGTATCCCCCTCACATTAGTGGTCAGTGTAGGTATCCCCCCTCACATTAGTGGTCAGTGTAGGTATCCCCCCTCACATTAGTGGTCAGTATAGAAATCCCCCCTTACATTGGTGGTCAGTGTAGGTATCCCCCTCACATTAGTGGTCAGTGTAGAAATCCCCCCTTACACTGGTGGTCAGTATACATTATCCATTATACTGGTGATCAGAGTAAATCCCCCCTTAAATTTGTGGCCAGAGTAGAAATAACCCATAAATTGGTGGTCAGTGTAGAAATCCCCCCTTACATTGGTGATCAGTGTAAATTCCCTATTACATTGGCTTTCTGTTTAAATTTCCCCTTACATTAATAGCCAGTGTAAATCCCCCCTTGCATTAATGGTCAGTGTAAAATTCCCCTTACATTGGTGGTCATTGTAAACATTGATTACAATAGTCAGTGTAAGGTCCTCCATTCCATTGGTGGTCAGTGTGGGGTTCACCCTTACATTGATGGTCAATGTAGAATCCCCCACTACTTGTGTGCACAAGATTTCTAACTTTGCTCTAATGCCCCATACACACGATCGTTTTTCATGGCGTTAAAAATGCCATTTTTAAAAATGGGCATTAAAACCGATCGTGTGTATGCTCCAGAGCATTTTTAACGACATGCTCTATTTTTTCACGTCGTTTTTCATGTCGTCTTTTTTAACGACGTGAAAAACGATAGTGTGTATGCTTTTACGAGGTGAAAAAAAAACGTGCATGCTCAGAATCAAGTATGAGACGGGAGTGCTCGTTCTGGTAAAACTAGCGTTCGTAATGGAGATAGCACATTCGTCACGCTGTAACGGACTGAAAAGCACGAGGCTGAAAAGCGCGAATTGTCGCTCAACAAACTTTACTAACATGAAGGGTGGCGCCATCCGAACGGAACTTCCCCTTTATAGTGCCGTCGTACGTGTTGTACGTCACTGCGCTTTGCTTGAACGTTTTTTAAAATGATCGTGTGTACGCAAGACAGGCTTGAGAGGAAACATGAAAAAAAAAACGACGAGAAAAACGTCGGTTTAAAAAATGGCATGAAAAACGATTGTGTGTACGCCGCATAAGGCTACTTTCACACTGAGGTGCTTTAAAGGCATTTTAGCGCTAAAAATAGTAAAAAAAAAGTCCTGCAAGCAGCATCTTTGGGGCGGTTTAGGAGCTCCTAAAACGCGCCTGCCCATTGAAATGAATAGGCATGGCTGCCGAAGCTCCTGCAAAGCACTTTGGCAGCGGCACTTTGCGGGCATTATTAACCCCTTCTTCAGCCGCTAGCAGGGGTTATAAGCACCCTGCTGGCGCCCAAAAAGGGACACTAAAACAACGGTAAAGCGCTGCCAAAACTAGCGGCGCTTTACCGCTGAGGCTCTCACTGCTCCAGTGTGAAAGTGCCCTAAATGATTTAGAATTTTCCACAGTGTAATGCCTCCTAATGAGGTCTATTACACAGAATGTTTGCCACCTACAAAAAACAACTGTCATCTATCACAACAGGTGTCACAGTACTCAGTAGATGGTCAAAAACATGTTTACTAAATATTTTATGCCAAATTTGTTTGCAGTGCAAATAAATTGTTTATCATGTGTACTCTGCAACAACTGTTGGGTACATATATACTGTGTAGACGAAGGCTCGGTAGACAAGTAAACTTGTTTTCGCTCAACCCAGCAGGCTGAAAGTAAAAAAAAATGGATTGGCCACCATACTAAGCTATGTTAGTGTGGGGATCTCCCCCGCTTTTGTGTTCTGACAGGGAAACTGCCATGCTGGCAATGCTGATCGGATGCTGTTTTTCCAGCATGTCCCTTCGACAAAAGCTGCTCGTTAGACCGCCTTCCGTTGGGGGGACAGCTGTACACAATGACCGAATGTTCCTGTTGAACCTGCGGATACCAGCTGATATTTGTCCCGTGTGTAGTTAAAGTGATACTAAAGTCTTGTTTTTTTTTCCCTGAAAACAACAAAACATGTCATACTTACCTGTTCTGTGCAGTGGTTTTGTACAGAGCAGCCCAGATCCTTCTCTTCTCAGTTCGGCTTTCCTAGCCCCTACCCCCTGATGAGTGCCCCCACAGCAAGCAGCTTGCTATGGTGGACACCCGACCCATGCCGCAGCTCTGTGTGTTCATTCAGACATGGAGCCCCCTCTCATTGGCTCACTGACTCAGGAGAAGAGGATCCTGCCAGTTCCACAGCAGAAGCTCCTTCTTATCCATGCAGACTGCTGGCGCTACATACAGAGTGCAGGTTTGAACTCTAGCTGCTCTTTTGCAGCAGCCCTACTCTTTCAGTGTGTGGGGAAGAGAGCTCTGTCCTGGAATGAGGGAAAGAGGGGCGAGTTCTGTATTTGGAGGAGAACTTGGGAGTACACAGCACATCCCGCAGCCCTGCACTCGGTACGTAGCGCACCCCTCAACCCTGCACTCGGTACGTAGCGCACCCCTCAACCCTGCACTCGGTACGCAGCGCACCCCTCAACCCTGCACTCGGTACGTAGCGCACCCCTCAACCCTGCACTTGGTACGTAGCGCACCTCCCAACCCTGCACTCTGTACATAGCGCATATTTACTTAACAAGGCAGTAATGATGTGTACAGTGCCTATAGTGGCAATCATATTTTATCCTTATTTCAATTTATCACAATCAGAACAATGAAATATGCTTTTTGTTAATATTGTTAAAGTTGTTAAAATTTCATGAGATAATTTACAAGGGCGTGTTTAGGAGTGGAATCAGGGGCGGGGCAGGGCAGGGTAGGGGTTGGGTGGGGCAACTGGTGGCGAGTAACTCCTGAGGTCTGGCTAGTAGCTCAGGACTTGAATATTTGAGCCCTGAGGTAGAGCTTTCATCTTTCCCAAAGTTTTGCTTTAAGAAGATAGATGAAAAGAAGGCAATCTTTAGTACATCAACAGAACTTCTGCTGAGCAATCTCTTGAAAAAAAAAGAAGTTTAGAATCTCTGGCCTACAGGATAGTTGTAGAATGTATGTACAGTTGACATTAAATAATAAGATTGATGGGTGGTCGCTTAAACATTTTCATATAAAACTTATAATATGTAGAGGGGAAAAGGGAAAGCACTAAGCAAACACATCTGTCATACAGAAATCCAGACACACTTCAAATCATTTTTAAAACCTTCTACAAGACTCAGCTTCTCTACGCCTATTCACACAAATCTCAATTCTCATCTGATTTGTTTGCATTTCTCAGCCTTTGTCATAGTGCAGGGTTGAACAAATAGAAAAAGTACAGCCTAATTCAACTTAAAGTGCATGAGGAAAAAATTTGGTCCTACCAACATGTTTCCTTATCAGTAGGCCATTGTCAATCAATTAATGGAGACAGCTGGAGTCTGTGGAGCTGGGATTAGGCGAAAAGACAATGGCCTGTCCCAGGCTATTACAATTTAATCACTTTAACTAAATAAATAAGGCAGCCCTGAGCCGCTCACATGTCAAGGGAATTCTGAACAAAAAGGAAACTTCAACAAGCATTGGTCTTTACTTGTTCGCCCCCTTTGGCAGGACAAGAGAGGGTTATTACTGTAGCTTTAAGTTCCATCTTTGTGTTTCTTGTCTTTGATTACCACTCGGACCTTGCCACTTTCTGGCACTAATTTGTCAAGCTAAACAAAGAAAGGATTTGTACCTCCTGTAAGGTCTCAATTAGAACTGGCTTCGTCTGCATTATGTACCATTCAACCACGACACAATGACTATAATTACTGGAATTTGCACTAAATAACTGAAGAATTTGCAGCAAAGCCCTTCTCTCCCAACAACAGTTTTCTTCTCCTAACCAGAGTGGTGAGAATGTAAGTCTTGGGTTCCTACTACTTTTAATTAACAGTGTATATACTTTGGGTTAAATGTCAATTCAATAAAAAATATTTGGAGTGCGCATGCGCGGGGACTCGGAGAAGGACGTGTGCTGACCGAGCTCCCGGCACCCCGACCCACCAGAGCTAACGATAGCGCAGGCACTGAGGTCCGTGAGCCAGGACCGATCCCACACCAGCCCCGAAGTGGCGATGAACCGTAGGGCACAGGGGCAGCCGCGGAAAGGACACGATACGCAAACTACAGCCCAGAAGAGAGCAGGGCCTTCCCCTACAGCACAGCCGCGATCCAAGATGGCGCCGGGTAAGCCAGACACACGAGGCAGCACGGCAGCAGCCAGATCCGACGGCGCTACACAGAGAGGAGACAGGCAGCTAAATCTGGAGCCAACTAGGGATCCATTCTCCTCACAATCCTCGGGAGAGGTGGAGACCGGACAGCGGGGTGAGTCACTATCACATCCCCCATCCCCAGCCATATACGCTGATAGACATGACTCTCCAAACTCCCCTGCCTCCCCTGCCTCCTCCATGGATAGGAACATGGCAGACTTAGCAGAAGTCCTCATTAGCCAATCCAGCCAATCCAGCCAGGATATGCCAATTCCCCAGCTCTCACACTATTCCCCTGATGCTGTACTGTTGGGCAGATTCTCCACCATGCTGCAGCAGGAGCTCTCTAAGGCCTGCACATTAATCACCACTGACCTGAAAAAAGACATCCATAGCTTGGGAGAGCGTTTTGAGCTAATTGAAACCAAAGTGGATGGAGCCATCAAAAGGGTCAACCAGAACTCAGCCATGGTGACAGACCTCCAGGATAGATTAGAAGAGGCATTCACAAAAATTGAAGATTTGGAGAATCGTTCTCGTAGGTACAATGTCCGCGTGCGTGGCCTCCCTGAAACTCAGACAGATCTAGAGGGGGCTGTAAAAGACCTGATGAAAACCCTTATCCCTGATATAGCCAACCACCACATGGAAGTTGATCGCGTTCACCGAGCACTGACAGCCCCAAGGGCCGACGGCCTACCACGAGACATTATTGTTAAGCCACATTACTACCGCATTAAGGATAAGATGATGCTTGCGGCTCGCAACAGGCCGGACCTGTCGCTATTTGGAACACCAATACAGCTCTTTACAGATTTGGCGCCATCAACGGTCCAGAAACGCAGAAACCTACGGCCATTACTCCAGCAACTTATGGCCAAACAGATTAAGTATCGATGGTCGTTCCCTTTTAAGTTATCATTCACTTACAACGGAAAGTCCCACTCCTTTTCCACGTTCCAAGCAGGCGAAGACCTACTGCTTAGTCTCGGCATCATTGCACGGGACTCTCCGACTCCGATTTCATCTCCCCCTTGTCTGGATCATCGTCCCCTCTCCCCGATATGGCAGGATCGCACACGCTCACAGGCCAGAAATGCTCGCCGGAATACCTGAGTATTATTGCTCTTCTCTCTTTTTGCTTTTTTGCCCCTTTTGGGAACTGTTAGTGCTTGATTGCACGGATATGGCCTGGGCCCATGGTGGACTATGGGCCTGATGGGGCCATCGTTACCGTTCACAGTTCACAGGTTACAAAGTCACGGGTTACAAAGTTACTGGAGTTCCTGGTTCTTCGGACTGGCTGCCAGCCGAATATTTTACAACCCCGACGGGCCCAACCTGGTCGAAGAAATTTTGCTTTTTGCTTTTTAGCAGTCTGGGGGCCTTAGTCGGACCGCAATGTGTTCCCCTGTTGGGCTGTGGCTCGGGGGCCGGAACGACCGATGGGGACCCTTCCGGCCCCGGCGCCACTGGCCTTGGGAATGCATGTTCCTATAGACAGCCTGTTATGTTAAAACTGTATTGATTGATTTTGTCATTTCCGATATGACCTCGAATAGCCTGCTCGTACAGAGTGTAATCATATTTGGGTCGGGGTGGTCATGCTTGCCACCCAACTGCAAGACTACCTATCCTACGACAAGGATGGTACCCTTGCACCTAATTTGCCGGATGTTGTCTCCGGCAGGGGTTATTCCCCATTCCTTCATTCATCAGCTAGGATTGAGTTATATTGATTGTTTGGGCCTAAGGCCTATGTATATGTTTTTTTGCTTTTATTTTTGTTTCTCTTCTTCTCTAATGCCTTTTCCTTCTCTCCCTTCCCCCTCTTTCTTCGGAGCCTCGGTTCAGCGCCCTTCCCTTATGTCATGGTCTGAGAGGTCACATAGCCAAACAGTCATCATCATCGGGACCCTTCTCGCTTCATTCATTATGCAAGGTAAGAGTGCTCTGCCCTACCACGATGGCCACCACATATAAACACAGACTATTCGATAGTTAGCCACAATGTACATGGATTTAACTCCCCTACTAAAAGAACTAAGGCTTTCCAGTTTTATCATAAACAGAAGGCTGAAGTCCTGCTATTGCAGGAAACTCATTTCTCCAATGTCTCAGCGCCCCGTTACCTCAATGGGAAGTATCCACAGTTTTACTTGGCAGGGGGTCGGGAAAAGAAGGGCGGTGTAGCCATCTGCTTTTCGAAACGGACCCCCTTTACCCCCATCGCTATCGTTAAGGACAAGAGAGGTAGATATATTTTGGCAGTGGGGCGGCTCCATGACCAGGAGGTGTCCTTTATATCATACTATGCCCCGAATACTGGACAGCCGGAATTCTTTAGCAAAATGCTGAAGATTCTTATGCCCAAAGTCCAGGGTCAGGTCATTATGGGAGGCGATAGTAATATTCCCTTGGACAGAATTATGGATAAATCGGACTCCTCTAGACCAACATTGAAACGCCCACCGACTGGAAGCAGCAAGGTTGCACGTCTGTTTCATTTCTATGACCTCATCGACGCCTGGCGAGAAAATAACCCTACGGTCAGAGACTTTACACACTTTTCACAAGCCCATCATACTTACTCGAGGATAGACCACGTTCTAGTACGTACGCCTTTGCTACCATTTATTAAGTCGGTTAAGATTTTATCTACCCCTTGGTCTGATCATTCCCCGATAAAACTCTCTACTTCAGGGCTATGGACTAAATCTAGACCCTCCCCGTGGAGACTTAATGTGAGCTTGCTGAATGACCCTACAATCTTTTTAGAGATTCAAAAGGAAATACAGGAATACTTTAGACTTAATAAGGCATCGGACACATCCCCCGCAATTAACTGGGTAGCTCATAAAGCAGCGATTAGGGGCATATTGTTACAAGTGGCAGCCAGGATTAAACGCAATAGGGAACAGGCAAATAAGATTCTGGAAACTAACTTAGATAACTTACTTAGTGAACAGCACAGAAATCCCCTGGTAGATATAAGGCATAAAATTGACGAGGCTCGACTAGCACTAAATCTTAGCTTGACTACTCAAGCGGAGAAACATATTAGTTGGTCTAAGCACAGGTTCTATACGATGGGTGATAAACCTACCACAATGTTAGCTAGAAAACTGGTTCCTCGACCGTACACACCGACTTTGCCTAAACTACGACTATCCACGGGCCTAACCTCCCAGAACCCCGAACGGATAATTGGAGAATTTCACAAATTTTTATGCTAAGCTGTATGGAGTGCAGGACAAGTTCGATTCATCTGAAGCGAGCACATTCTTTCGCGACTTACAGCTGCCTAAATTGACACAAGCCCATGCGGAACTGATGGACGGTGCTCTTACAGAGCCTGAAGTCAGGGCTGCAATCAAAACCCTACACCCTACCAAGGCCCCTGGGCCAGATGGATTCCCGGGTCACTACTATAGGAAATATCACGATCTTCTGGCCCCACATCTCTGTACTTACTTTAATGACCTGAGAAGCGGCAGCAAGCTCCCCAGCCATGAAAATGTAGCCTATATAAGTGTTATCCCGAAACCAGGAAAGGACCATACAGACTGTTCCAATTATCGCCCAATTTCTCTGATCAATACGGATCTTAAGATTCTAACCAAAATACTGGCCCAGAGACTTAATACTTTTCTTCAGTGTTATATCCATCCTGACCAAGCAGGTTTTGTCCCGACAAGACAGGCATCGGACCAAACCCGCCGGATAATTAACCTTATCTCGGCAGTTCGGTCTGATTGGGATGGAAAGGGGACTAGGAGGGGAATGTTACTTTCATTGGATATCCAGAAGGCGTTCGATTCTATCTCCTGGGACTATCTTTTTGATGTTCTCACACGCTTTGGATTTGGGAGACGCTTTCTGGATCTCCTTCACATATTATATGATTCCCCCAGTGCCTCGCTAATGCTCAGAGGATATACATCCCAAACATTTCCTATCAGGAGAGGAACTAGACAGGGCTGCCCGTTGTCGCCACTATTATTCGCCCTGGCGATTGAACCACTAGCGCTCAAAATTCGCGCCTGCAGAGATATACAGGGCATTTATTGCGGAGACTATGAACACAAATGTTTACTCTTTGCGGACGACTTGTTGCTGACCTTGACCTCACCGATCACATCCCTACCTAACTTGTATGCTATTTTGCAGCCTTTCTCCAACATTTCCGGGTTGGCAATTAATCATAGTAAGTCAAGAGCACTGAACTTATCTTTGCTAAGCTCCACTCAGGCTACGCTTGAAAAATCATTTCAATTCCGATGGGAATCCACAGCTCTCCCTTATTTAGGCATACAGCTGACCTCATCTATTGGTGAGTTGTACAAAGAGAATTATCCAGCCCTTTTCAAACGGCTAACAGCTGACATGGCTAAGTGGCAGGTTCACCCGCCATCGTGGTTTGGCAGACTTCACTCAATTAAAATGAATGTTCTACCTCGATTATTGTATTTCTTCCGTACCTTGCCAGTTTCATTGGCCCGTGATGACCTTAAACGATTCCAGAATAAAGTACTACAGTTTATTTGGGGTGATAAGAGACCCAGGGTGAATAGGAGCACTCTATACACGTTGAAGCGGAGAGGAGGACTTGGTCTTCCAGACTTATTAAAATATTTTTATGCTGCCCAGATAGCACAACTTACAAGGTTTCACTCCCAACAGGCACAGGCCATTTGGATGGCTATGGAATCTTATTCCTGCCGTCCCAAACCTATTTCTTATATTTTATGGCTCCCTATCAAGGAGCGACCTCCTATACTTTGCCCTACTTTATCCATGTCACTGGAACTATGGGACAGACTCTCCAGATCTCACAAATTCAAATCTCCTCATTCTCCACTGACACCTCTGCTTCAAAATAAAGCATTCACCCCGGGTCTCACTCCACTAGCGTTCGAATGGTGGACTAATAAGGGTTTTAAGTGTATTGCTGACTTGTTTTTTTTTTTTTGAAACATCAAGTTTATTGAAAAAATCAAGGAAGGCAGATAAGTATCGGAGACGCAGCTCCTAGTAACAGTTCCATGAAATCAAGAACCACAATAGCTTTTATGATTCAAATAGATACAGACTGATATGTTGGTATATTACATCCGATAAACTCAGGATATAGTAAAGTAAAGACAGCATGCGAGTCAGATGATTGGTAAAGTACTGTTTTCTATGTAACCAGAAAAGTGGTTGTTCCTTTCATGTTTAATACATATCAAGTTCTCCTAATGGTTCCTGTGTTTTAAATAAAATTGTGTAAGAAAGAAAAAGATAAAATGGGTATAGTAAAGTGAAAGAGTAGATATAGAGAATGAGGAGACAAGGGAGGGGGGGGGAGATGGGGGGGGAGCTGTTGTTCCTTATTCTACGTGCTGGGTATATGCCGTATGATGTCTAGTGAGAAATCACATAGGCATCGGTATCGATATGCAATATGGCAGTGCTGTGCCAATTCCAGAACTTCCAATGTTATTTAGTACCTATCAATGTCCATGAGGTGTCACCGTACAGTCAATTCTTATCCATCATGTTCAGATATGTCTGAGAATACTTGAACGCAAACCATGGCAACCACGTGTCATGGAATGCAGAGGTATTGTCTCCCGCCTGTGCCACTACATCCTCCATCTCACACATCTCAGACACCCTGCGGAGCCAATCCCCCCTGGATGGAATCCGCAAGGTTTTCCAATATAGGGGGATGAGCGCTTTCGCGGCGTTTAGTAAATGTTTAGACAGTGAGTTTTTGTATCTTTTGAGAGAAAAATCTGTGACATGGAGGAGGCAGCCCACGGCGTCCAATTTCAGTGATGTTTCCGTAATCTGAAATATCAGTTCCCGTACCATAGACCAAAAAGGGCTGGATCACCGAGCAGTACCACCAAATGTGTACTAGCGTTCCCCTCGCCTTGAGGCATCTCCAGCATGTGTCAGGTGTCTGTGGGTACCATGAGTGCAGCCGTACAGGCGTGGCATACCAGCGTGTGAGCAATTTATATGCTGTCTCTTGAGTTCTCGAACTAAGTGAACACTTATGAGCTAGTATGCATGCTATACGCCATTGTTTCTCTGAGATGTGGGTGCCTAGGTCCTCTGCCCAGATCTCCCTGAGTTTACTGTCTCCCACTGTGCAACCCGCCTGGGTCCATCCATATGCCATAGAAGTCCCCCTGGCCACAGGAAGCCCCCTCAAACATATCGACTCAAGTTCCGTTAGCCGTCTGGTAAAGTGCACCTTTCTGACTGGGTGGTTTAAGTAACTACGGATCTGGAAATATGTCCACATTGGTAAGTTTGGCATCTTATTGTCTCTCTTAACGTCTGTGAAGTCTTTAAATCTATTACCCAGAAAGCAATGCGTGGCCAGTAGTGGCATTTCTGGGTCGGAAACATGTAGGTCACGGTTTTTCACACCCGGTATAAAGTCCTGATTGTCCTGCAGAGGAGTGATTGGGCTCAGGTGGGAGGAAAGATTAGTGATTCTTGTCAAGGCATGGAAACCAGCCAGAGTGGGTCCGATAAGGGGGTGTGATTTGAGGGCCGAGGGGATACCCTTCCAGGAGATCCAAGGTGAGAACCTAAGTGGGGTGGGGCTCAGCGCCTCTTCCAATCCCACCCAGTCTTTGAGTGTATGATGGCAATGCCAATCTATTATTCTGGTGACCTGTGACGCTATGTGGTAGTGTTTGAAGTTGGGGACTCCCATCCCACCCCTGTCCTTGGTCTGGGAGAGCAGTGTAAATCTGATTCTAGGTTTGTTATGGGCCCAAATAAATTGAAGTTGCAGTGAGCGGAGGGTTTGGAAGAAGCTCTGGGGAATTTTGACAGGAAGATTCCTAAACAGGTAGAGTACCTTCGGCAGGATGACCATTTTGCAGATTGCTGCTCTGCCAAACCAAGAAAAATGTCCCGGATGCCACGTCTTCAGGTCGGCACTAATCTGTTTTAGAAGTGGTGCAAAGTTTCGGTCATATATCTGAGCTAATTTCGGAGTCAGCCAAATTCCAAGGTATTTGAGTGCAGAATCCACCCATTTAAAAGGGCATTTGGCCTTTATGTCATTAATGGCTTCTGTGGGTATAGTCAGGTTCATGGCCTCCGACTTGGAATAGTTTATTTTTAAGTTGGAGATGGGCCCAAACCGAGAAAATTCCCTCATTAGGGCTGGCAGCGAAGTCTGGGGGTCGGTCACAAAGAACAGGAGGTCGTCTGCATAAGCAGCCACTTTATAGTCTGTCCCTGCCACTTTAAATCCCTTAATTGAGTCATTCATGACTATTTTCCTAATGAAGGGTTCCAGTGTCAGGATGAACAAAAGAGGTGAAAGGGGGCAGCCCTGTCTTGTCCCGTTCCTGATCTCGACTGCATTTGATAGTGAACCATTGATTTTGAGTTGCGCTGTTGGGTCTTTGTACAAGGCCGATATCCAAGCCATCATGTGGGGGCCCAGCCCCACATGCCGGCAGGTCTCTAGCATGAAATCCCATGCTACCCTGTCGAAGGCCTTCTCCGCGTCCGTGGACAGGAGAAGGCCTTCCGCATTCAGAGATCCCGAGGCATGAATCAGATTGAGAGCTTTGAAAACGTTGTCTCTCGTCTCTCTACCTGGCATAAATCCTGCCTGCTGAGGCCCTATCAGGTCATGGAGCAGTGGCTTCAGCCTGTTGGCTAGGATTTTTGACATCAGTTTTATATCTAGGTTGAGCAAGGATATCGGCCTGTAGCTAGCGCAGTCAGTTGGGTCCTTGTTCTGTTTGGGGATGATTGTGATGTGCGCTGACACGCATGTATGGGGGATGTTTCTGGGCCTCGACATTGAGTTAAGTGCGTTTAAGAGCGGTGTGGTAAGGAGGTTTGAGAATGTTTTATAATATGTGGCCGTAAAGCCGTCAGGGCCGGGACTCTTTCCTGACTTGAGGTCTTTGATGACCAGTTGCAGTTCTGAGACCTCTATGGGTCTCTCTAGGTGTGTAGTGTCTACCGAGGTTAGTATTGGCAGTTTGGAATCATTAAGGTAGGTCATGATGGTCTGCTTCCTGTCCCCCTCGGTCTGTCCTAAGGAGGAATGGTCAGGGAGGTTGTATAAGGAAGTGTAGTAATTGTGGAAGTGGTCCGCTATTTGTTTTGTCGTGACATCCAGCTTCCCGTCCTTCGTTCTTATGCCCGAGATGTTTTGGGTCAATCTATCAGCTTTCAAAGCTCTCGCCAGAAATTTGCCCGTCTTGTCGCCGTGTTCGTAGTAGATTCTTTTCCTAAAGAATAGCAGTCTCTTGGCCGTCAAGTCAAATATCGTTTGGAGTGATTTCCTCGTCTCCAGTAAGTCAGCTGCCGAGCGCACTGAAAGGGATTGTTTGTGTTGTGTCTCTAAAAAACGTATACGGTCAGATAATCGTTTGATTTCTTTTTCCCTGTCTCTCTTACGTTGTGCTCCCATTCTGATCAGGTCCCCCCTCACAGTGCATTTGTGGGCTTCCCAAAGAATCATTGGGTCCATCCCCAGGGTATTATTATGTAGGAAATAGTCTTGGATAGATGTTGCAATTTGGGGTGCCAAAATGGGATCAGTCACTAGTGATGAATTAAGCCTCCATGAGTTAGACCTGACGGGGGGTGACGCCAGATCCAGATGAAGGGCCACTGGTGCATGATCTGAGGAGGTTTGAATCCCTATGTGAGCCCCAGAGATCATTTCCAGGTCCCTTTGAGTGAGAAAGATATAATCTAACCTGGAGTACCGTTGGTGCGGGATCGAGAAGAAAGTAAAATCCTTCTCTTCAGGGTGAGTGAGCCTCCAGGTGTCAACTAGTTGAATTGAGTTGAGCTGTGCTTTAAGTTGTTTGAGGATTTTGTAAGAAATATAGGTTTTGCCGGTGGAGGTGTCGGACAAGGGGTTCAGGGGTACATTAAAGTCCCCCCCCCAGTATAGTGCAACCTGAGCTGAAACTTTTGAGTTCATTTATGATGCGTTTACAGAAAGGTAAGTGTGCCGCGTTCGGGAAGTAGACGTTCGCAAGTGTGATGGGTTTGCCTGCATATTTCCCTTTCAGGAAAAGGAATCGCCCACCCGGGTCAGTCAGCCTGTCAGTTAGCTCAAAGGGTGCCTCCCCACTAATGAGTATGGAAACACCCTTGGATTTTGCCAGATCATTGGTAGCATGAAATGCCTGAGTAAAGAAAGTGTCCGTCAGTCTGGGGACATGGTGTGTCTTAAAATGAGTTTCCTGTAAAAAAACAAATTTCGGCCTACCTTTCTTTAATTCTTTAAGAAGAGCTGAACGCTTCTCAGGTATATTCAGACCCCTCACATTATGAGTGATGACCGTGGGGTGTCGTCCAAGAGCGGCGTAGGCCATGACTCGCTTCTGCAAGTGAACGGCGCAGTGCCTTCTGGAAATAAAACTCAGAGTGTAGTCAAGGTATGCAGTTCCGGAGTCTTACCGGTTGAATAATATACTCTGTTCTCTCTTTTAAGCAATGTCAACAGCACGGTAGATGGGATGGAGGAGTGGGAGGGGGGGAATGACAAAAAGAGGGAGAAAGGATAGTCAGAAAAGAATAGGAGTGGGCGTAGAGAGATATAAATTTAAGAGAGGTACTGTAATCCACTCGGGTACTAAATCGTAACCGAGTGTGTCAAGTAAATGACTTCTGGCGGGGTAATAGTTCCCGCCCGAGTCACTTTGCGGGGGTCAGCGGTTGGCGGTAGACCTGCACGGGTCCGATTCACGCTGTGAACTAAACTCGTGAACTATAGAAATGAACCTGGACAGGCTGCAGCCTATAATGCAAAAAATAGTTATATGAAAGTCAATTCTGCACCAAATATATCCTAGATAAAAAACGAGTGCAATAGAACAAGAGAAAGCAAAATTCAAATGGGTTAGGTACAAAGTGCCTTGTAATATACAACTGTAAACCAGCAGTAAGGTTGAGAGGGCCTTGCTCAGCTTGAACATCAGCTCAGAGGAGGTATTGCTGACTTGTGCGATCATAGAGGTATGCTGACCGAACGGACTACGGCTGACAGGCATCAAATGCCTCCAGCGGAGGGTTATAGGTTCGCCCAAATCTCACATTATGTACAAACCCTGGCTCGCAAGAGCAACCTAGCAACCCAAACTCCCATGGAACATCTATGCAAAAATTATGATAAAATTAAAGGACATTTATCTGCTATATATTCGATATTGCTGAGTGTATCGACAAAGCTGACTTATATGGTCCAATGGGAGACCGACTTGCAGGAAACCCTGGATCTGGACGAATGGCATAGGATAGCCGAGACAGCATCTCGTTCGCTCGTCAATACTTCAATAATTGAGGCCAATTATAAGGTTCTACTGAGGTGGTATATGGTGCCGGTCAGACTGGCAACTTTTGTCTCAGGAGCTACCCCGTTGTGCTTTAGAGGATGTGGCCAGATGGGCACCACCTATCATATTTGGTGGACATGCCCAAAGGTCCGGAGGTTTTGGATCAGGGTGTATAATTTAGTTTACTCCCTTACCCAACTAAACCTAACTAAATCAGCTAAGCAAGCACTACTGGGGGGAGGAGATGTGGAAGCCTCCAAGTCCTGCAAGAGGCTCTTGACATTTATTTTTATTTCAGCCAAAATCACTATTGCTAGGAACTGGAAATCGGCAGCTCTACCATTCGATCAGCTTAAAGGCAAATTGTCTTGGTTGATGCTAAACGAACGCTTGACCGCTCTGGCCCAAGATAAAATGAAACTGTTTCATGGAGTTTGGGACCCATGGCTTCGTTACCTAACTAATGACCCGGAGATGTTTACAGCATAGCCTAGGGGATTAGGTTGAGATGTCTGGATGCTGAATCGGGGCTCCTCCCCCCCCTCCCTCCCCCCATTCCCCCCTCCTCAACTGTCCTTTCCTTACTCTGTCTCCTTCCTTCTATTCTTTGTCACTGTCCTCTTTCCTCTCTTTTGAAATTTGTTTATTGTTTATTTTTGGAGTCAGATCCAGACCTTAGAGGTTTGTGCTGCTCCCTGTTTTCTCAGCTCCTACGGGACCATTGTCAGTCTGATCAGACCTCTGGGCTGCCCACACGGCCGGCTGAGTTGCGCCCCCCCCGATAGATGGATGGGGGGGCGGCTCATCTGGGTGGACGGTTCAGATATGATCTGCGATGCTAATAGGGGTTAACGGCTCTACGGAGCTTCGGACTACTCCAAGGACCCCTACACTTGGTGATCTTCATTGTGTTACCCCAAATGTTGATTGTGACTGTACAATGTTATGTGGCGACTTTTATACATTTTGTATAACAAAACTTGAATAAAAAGATTGAAACACAATAAAAAATATTTGAACTGCAGTCACTGATCATAAACAAAACTTTAGGCACTAGCATGGATCTCTAGCATGGATCTGATTTTGTGCTTAGCATGATCAAGAACAAACAGGAAGAGGATACCTCTGAAGCGGACTGGCAGGATCACCACTATTTACTAAGCCTTTCCCTCCTAAATTAAATAGGAGCCACATAAACATTAGTTGTGAGCGACAAAGGAAAGTAGTCCCTAATTTTTATAATTATGCTTTACATACACTTTAATAGCAGTTGAAGTTCGGCCATAGATAGACATATGTATCACTGGGACAGATGAAAGGTCAGACAACTGCATGCTCTAGAAGTTTTCTCCGATTTGGTTGATAGCACATTTGAAGTAAGTGGGTTGTTCCCTTTTCTTCACAGAACAGGGAGAAACTGGAGTCTGTTCACACAGAGATATCCCAACACGTTGAAACAGTACCTTGACCTTGACCTGAAGGTTGACTAGAATATTTCAATTTAAAAAATATGTTTCTTTTTTTTCGTTAGGTATATAATTGTTGCAAATGATTATTTTTTAATTTCCTTCTCAGCCAGCAGATGGAGCTATGGGCTGCTTTACACAATTTTCATAGCTTTTTCTGTTTTGCTAACAAATATAGTATAAAAGAAGTATAAAAATGTAAAAAGCTCAAAAAGTTTGGCTAAATCCATCTTAGTCTCCTTTTAACCTGACCTTGAAAAATAGACTGGCTATACAAGCATAAAAAAATGCTCCAACAGTGTTTAAGCGGTTGTAACCTTAAAAAATAAATAAAAATCCCATTCCTTTAAAGCATGTTAAACAGCATAGTGCTTGTGCAGTGTTATTTGTCCCTTTCTATGCTGTAAAATACCTGGTTGATCCTGCCTGTTCCTGTGTCCCCCTATGGGAACTGACCATGGTAATCATCACTGCTGATCCACGATATCGTGGTCAGTTTACGTGCCTCCGTCATCCTGCTGTGTTCAGGGTGTCTCCCCTCTCCCCCTCCCTCCTTGCCTGTCAGTTCCTAGTCTGTGAGCCATCTCCTCCCCACCCTTCCCCTCCCGCTGCTATTCCATGTGTTTGTAAAGTTAGGGAAGACAATTACTGGCAGCCCCTTTGTAATAACAACATTTCTGAAAGTTGCAAGTGGCATCTCTGGTAACTATATTGACCTAATGTAGTTTTCAGGGCATAAATCATCTTAAATTTAAATGTATGTAAACCTTCACAATGAACATCTCTTATTTTCTTTATCTCTTTGGGTTGTTAAATCTGTTAAAAGTATTTAGTTATACAGTATATGTTCTATAATGAGCAAAAGAGGAAAGTGGGATTATAACGGTGCTAGGAACACATAGTACATATAGACAATATGCATAAAAGTTATATGTTCTATAAGTGCCAACAAATTCCTGTTCATCCTGACAAAAATCTTTTAACCTGTAACTTCCTGTGCCCTTTGCTGCTGCAGACTGTTATCAAGCTACAGAACAACCCCTGTGTTAAGGTCCAAGAAAGGAAGTTGTTCTGTGCTACTGTCATAGGGTGACAATGTTGCTCCTCTGTAGATACAGTGTGGTGGGAGAGCGTTGTCACCCTAGGACAGGAAGTGAGTTTCTTTGAGGATCACTAGGTGAAAATAAAGAAATATAAAAAATGCAGCCACCACATTTAAAGTGTTAGTGTCAGGAAAGGCGTTTTTACAATCTGCCTGGCAACAGTGCCGCCAGGAGATTGTCTACACTCCATAGGTCCACTCCGCGCATGCGCGTGCACAATAGCGCGATCGGCGTGCGCGGGCGTGCGCGTTCACGGGAGCGCGCGCGCGTGCGTTCGCGGGAGCGCGCGCGGTGACAGCATTTGGCGCCAAACAAGGTATTTAAACTATCTGCCTACCTTGCTTCTTGCTGTCTGGTCTACAGCGTTCCCGAGACCCCTGCTATTGACTTCTGATTCCTGTACTCCTGTTATCTGATCCGGCTTGTCTCTGTTAACCCCGATTGCTGCCCGCCCCGACTTCGGCTTGCTCTGACAACTCTCTTGGTCATCCCTGTACCTAGTCGCCTGCTGGTCCGACCCATCGGTCTGCTCGAACTATAAGGCACCTCCACCTGAACTACAGTGCACCCTGCCTGAAGCCACCGTGCATCTCTGCCTGAATCATAGCGCACCTCTGCCTGAACTACCCTGCACCTGTGCCTGAGCTACAGCACACCTCAGCCTGTACTACAATACACCACCTTGTTTCCGCAGTCTGATCTGGGACTTTTATACATCTGCCTGCCGTCTGCATTCTGATTAGTCCTACTGTGCACCTTCCAGCTATCTTCGGACTGTTCCAGTTTGCCGTGCACCATCTGCTGCCGCAACTACCCAATATCCTGCTTACCTGCCAGGCACTTGTGCCCCCTGTCCTCCTGAGCCTCTGTCTGCTCTATCAGGGGCTCTCGAGCCAGGGGTTTACGAGAGGCCGCTCCCTGCACGTTGGGCTCCCATCACAAGGTACGTGACAGTACCAGACAGCCATGTCGGAGCCTACGCAGGGGGCCTCTCCCATGGAGGAACTATGCCGCCACCTGGACGGACTTACTGCTGCAGTCAGGAGTTTGCAAGAGGGATATACCCGGCTAGAGGAGCGTGTCCAGACCCTGGCTACCTCAGCACCTGTCGCATCAGGTACCTCACCTGCACCGTCGGTTGTCATGTTGCCACCTGAACCCAGGGTCCCTACTCCGGAGAGGTTCTCTGGGGACCGCGGCAAGTACAGGGCCTTTCGTAACGCCTGCGAACTTTTCTTCGCGCTACAGCCCAGGACCTTCTCCCTGGAATCTACCAAGGTGGGCTTTGTCATAGCCCTATTGTCCGGTGAACCTCAGGCCTGGGCACACCGCCTCCTGGAACAGAAAAACACCTGCCTTGACCAACTAAGTACTTTCCTCCAGGCCATGGACCTCCTCTATGAGGACCCTCAACTGGCCGCTACCGCCGAAGCAGCATTATGCTCTCTCCAGCAGGGTCGCAGAGCCGCTGAAGACTATGTATCGGACTTTAGGCGCTGGAGCGCCGATACCAGCTGGAACGACGCCGCCCTGCGACACCAATTCAGGCTGGGACTATCTGAGCCCTTAAAGGACGAGTTGGCCCGGGTCGGTATACCGAACACGCTCGATGCCTTGATCCTTCAAGTTATTCAGATCGACAGGCGACTAAGGGAGCGTAGAGCTGAACGGTCAGCGGGACCATCCCGTCCAGTATGGATGTTGCCACGGGTACCCTATCCTCCTCATTCCGCTTCTTCGACCTCCCCACGCTCCACTACCGATGCCTCTGAACCCATGCAACTGGGGTTGATCCGACCTTCACTTACTCCGGAGGAGCGCCAGCGACGCCGGGTTCACAACCTCCGCCTCTACTGCGGGGACTCAGGACATTACGTGAGGATGTGCCCCGCTAAACTGCGTAAGTGCCACCTCTCCTCTACTGTCTCGCCTGTTCTGCCTAACCATTCCGCTCACCTGATCGTTTCCATCTCTCTACAGCTCCCAGGAAGGAACATCCGGACTCCCGCCATTATTGACTCCGGTGCCTGCAGCGGCTTCATGGACCTTTCCTTCGCCTTGAAACATCAAGTCCCTTTGAGGCCCAGACCTAAAGAACTCACGGTCCACCTTGCCGACGGATCGGCCATCAGATCAGGACCAGTGACACAGCAGACTATTCCCCTGCGCACAACCACTGCGAACAAGCATCAAGAACTATTGTGCTTGGACATTATAGAATCCCCTCTCTTCCCAATTATCTTGGGGATACCATGGCTAAAAGCTCATAATCCTCAGATCGACTGGAACACTGGAGAGGTTCGCTTTCCATCTCTCTATTGCCGTGAACACTGTTTTCCAGCACCATCCGACACCTCGTCCCCATTACTTTGTCTGGGGAGTGATATGGAGAACCGGCGGCTGGTCCCGGAGGCCTATCACAACTTTCTAGATGTCTTTAGCAAGAAGGGCGCGGAGACTCTACCTCCGCACAGGCCCTACGATTGCCCTATTGACCTTCTTCCGGGGGCAGAGGTCCCTTTTGGAAGAATTTTCCCCTTATCTGAACTAGAGCTTGGAACTCTCAAGACGTATCTGGATGACAACTTAGAGAAGGGATTCATACGTCCCTCCACCTCTCCTGCCGGAGCCGGTATATTCTTTGTAGAAAAGAAGGACCACTCCCTACGCCCCTGTGTGGATTACAGAGCCCTGAATAAAATAACTATTAAAAATAGGTATCCCCTGCCATTAGTACCCGAACTTTTTCAAAGACTTGGGACAGCAGCCATTTTCACTAAACTGGACCTCCGCGGCGCCTACAACTTAGTCCGCATTCGGAGCGGTGATGAATGGAAAACAGCGTTTCGCACCAGATTCGGGCACTTTGAATACCTGGTCATGCCCTTCGGGCTATGCAATGCCCCTGCCACGTTCCAACATTTCATAAACGATATTTTTAGAGACTACCTAGATCTGTTCGTTATCGTCTACCTAGACGATATCCTGGTCTTCTCTTCCTCCTTAACCGACCATCGTGAACACGTCCGGAAGGTATTGGCCCGACTTCGCCAACATGGTTTGTACGCCAAGCCCGAGAAATGTGCATTCGAACAACAAGATATTCAGTTCCTAGGGCTAATCATTTCGGTAGAGGGTATTAAGATGGACCCTCAGAAGGTCACGGCCATTCTGGATTGGCCAGCCCCCAGCGATAAGAAGGGGATCCAACGCTTCGTGGGCTTTGCGAACTTCTACCGGAAATTCATTAAAGGATTCTCCTCTATCATTGCCCCCATTACCAACTTAACTAAACAAGGTAACCGGTTTCACTGGTCCCCCGAAGCTCAGGCCGCCTTCGCTAACCTTAAGAATCTGTTCATCTCGGCCTCTGTCCTAAAGCACCCTAACCCGGCCTTACCTTACATCTTGGAGGTGGATGCCTCTGAAGTGGCAGTTGGAGCAATACTTTCCCAGAGACAAGGCCCAAAGGCCGCATTGCATCCAGTAGCCTTCTTCTCCCGTAAACTAACAGAGGCCGAGAAAAACTACGACGTCGGGGACAGGGAACTTCTGGCAATAAAGTCCGCACTTGAGGAATGGCGCTACCTCCTGGAAGGAGCAGCACATCCTATTCTGATCTATACCGACCATAAGAACTTGGAATACTTAAAGATTGCCAAGAGACTGAGACCACGCCAGGCCAGGTGGGCACTCTTTTTTACCCGATTTTCGTTTCACATCACGTACCGACCCGGATCAAAGAACACCAAACCGGACGCCCTTTCCCGGATGTTTGCCGAATCTAAGGTCCTTTCCCCTCCGGATACCATTCTACCTCCCGGTAACTTCCTCCTGTTACAAGAGGACCTCCTGTCCCAAATCAGACAGGCCTCCTCAGGACCATGCCCAGTTCCTGGCCTTGCCCTACAGTCTAAAGACGGTCTGCTGTGGAACAAGGACAAGATTTTTGTACCTCAACAACTTCGGGTGGCCGTCTTGAAATCCTGTCATGACCACCAGTTAGCCGGCCACTTCGGTGTGTACAAAACTTCCGAACTTCTCCAGCGGACATTCTGGTGGCCACGATTATCCCAAGATTGCAAGCGCTATGTGGAATCTTGTACCACCTGCATCCAGAACAAAAACAGCAAAACCAGAGCCTGGGGGTTACTAAAACCACTACCCGTCCCGGAGAGGCCATGGAGGATGATCTCAATGGACTTCATAGTTGAACTACCTCCATCAGAAGACTTTATGACCATCTTTGTAGTGGTGGATAGACTCTCCAAGATGGCCCATTTCCTACCCATGAGGGGCGTCCCCTCGGCCTCTGAGACTGCAAAGATCTTCATCAGGGAAATAGTAAGGCTGCACGGTGTACCTGCTAACATTACATCTGACCGGGGGGTACAGTTTACATCAAGATTTTGGAGAGCACTATGTAAATCACTGAAGATCGATCTGTTCTTTTCCTCAGCATACCATCCCCAAACCAACGGCCAAACAGAACGCACCAATCAAACGCTCGAGCAGTACCTGCGCTGCTTTTCAAGCTTCTCCCAGAACGATTGGGCCCCTCTTTTGCCTCTTGCTGAGTTTGCCTACAACAACTCTGTTCATTCTGCCATCAAGCAATCCCCATTTTTCGCAAACTACGGGTTTCACCCATTATTTCTATCTAACAACATGCCCGAATGTCCGGTACCAGCCGCCCAGGAAACTCTAAATTTCTTCTCCACCAACAATAAACTTCTCCAGGAGACCATGACTAAGGCACAAAGCTACAACAAGGAAATTTTCGACAGGAAGAGGAGAGGGGAGCTCAACCTGGCACCTGGGGACCAAGTTTGGCTCTCTACCCTGAATCTAAAATTGGCATGCCCATCCAAGAAGTTGGGCCCTAAATTCGTGGGTCCCTTCCCTATAACAAGGAAGATTAACGAGGTAGCTTACGAATTGAAACTGCCTGAGTCCTTCCGGATCCACCCAGTTTTTCATGTAGCCCTGCTTAGGCCCACGGTCCCCGATCCCTTTACAGATCGGGACATCAATCCTCCCGAACCCGTGCTTATCGATGGAGAAGAGGAATTTGAGGTTGAGTCCATTCTGGGTTGTAGACGAAGACGAAACCAGATCCAATACCTGGTGAAATGGAAGGGTTACGGCCCAGAAGAAAACTCATGGGAGCCAGAGATGAATGTCCACGCGGAAAGGCTAATCAAGGACTTTGAGAGATCTCACCCAGACAAAGTGGCCCAGTTGGGCATCCGGAGGCTGCCCCTTGGGGGGGGCAATGTCAGGAAAGGCGTTTTTACAATCTGCCTGGCAACAGTGCCGCCAGGAGATTGTCTACACTCCATAGGTCCACTCCGCGCATGCGCGTGCACAATAGCGCGATCGGCGTGCGCGGGCGTGCGCGTTCACGGGAGCGCGCGCGCGTGCGTTCGCGGGAGCGCGCGGTGACAGCATTTGGCGCCAAACAAGGTATTTAAACTATCTGCCTACCTTGCTTCTTGCTGTCTGGTCTACAGCGTTCCCGAGACCCCTGCTATTGACTTCTGATTCCTGTACTCCTGTTATCTGATCCGGCTTGTCTCTGTTAACCCCGATTGCTGCCCGCCCCGACTTCGGCTTGCTCTGACAACTCTCTTGGTCATCCCTGTACCTAGTCGCCTGCTGGTCCGACCCATCGGTCTGCTCGAACTATAAGGCACCTCCACCTGAACTACAGTGCACCCTGCCTGAAGCCACCGTGCATCTCTGCCTGAATCATAGCGCACCTCTGCCTGAACTACCCTGCACCTGTGCCTGAGCTACAGCACACCTCAGCCTGTACTACAATACACCACCTTGTTTCCGCAGTCTGATCTGGGACTTTTATACATCTGCCTGCCGTCTGCATTCTGATTAGTCCTACTGTGCACCTTCCAGCTATCTTCGGACTGTTCCAGTTTGCCGTGCATCATCTGCTGCCGCAACTACCCAATATCCTGCTTACCTGCCAGGCACTTGTGCCCCCTGTCCTCCTGAGCCTCTGTCTGCTCTATCAGGGGCTCTCGAGCCAGGGGTTTACGAGAGGCCGCTCCCTGCACGTTGGGCTCCCATCACAAGGTACGTGACAGTTAGTTTACCCTTATAAAAAATGTAGAGACGAAAGACAAAAGAGTGGGGATTTCAAATATCTGGACCATTGGGGCAATTGCAGGGGTGCTGACAGATCAGCAACCCCCAAAGGTAAGTACAGCAGGAACCAAATGGGTGGGAAGGGTGTCCAGTGTTAGTTCATCTTTACATTTTTTCTGTAAAGGGAAACCAACCTTTTACGGACTGGTAAGCTGTAATATACTACATTTTTCTTCTCGGGTTTAGATATGCTTTAACAAATTTAGACTGCTAAACCCTTTGTAACCATTGTTATCTCACTGATTATCATCAGTATTGTCCAGTTATGTTTTATTAATTAAACTGATATTTTTTATGCTTAGACTTCCCTTCTAGAAAAATAGAAGATTGACACGGTTTTAAGAGGTCTATAAAAAAACAAAAAAACAAAAAAAAAACGAAAATATTCAAATCAATTATTATCAGATCATGTGTTTGGCTTAGCTGTGGAACCTGTATCAAGGTTTGTTCACTTTGAGTGATCTTAGACTTTAAATATTCTTTTACCTGCACACTTGAAGCTTTGAGCAGTGAGACCTCTCTCCAAAGCTAATGTTGTCAAGATACCAAGGAAACTTGAGGTTACAGACTGGCGCTTGTTCCTCTGCAGCTCCCTAAGTGATGGATGTTCTTTGGGTGTGTTCCTAAGAGGCACAAGCAGATGCTGATCTTGTTGTTGAGCAGCATTAGCAGCAGATATAATGGCATCCATCCATTCTTGAGCTTTCTGTCGGGTTTCAGTTCGAAGCCGAAGAACATCTTGGGGAAAAATTACTTGAAAACAAGAATCATACCCATCAAGAGTGTCCATCTGGACAGATACACAAAGATTAACGTTATAACTAAATAATGGATCCTCATCCAGGCAACTAGACTGATATGCCGTTAGGTGTGAAGTGGAAAGAACAAAAATGAATGCCTTCCAGTTATTATGGATTGTTAATCGATAAAGGGTCCCTGTTTTCAGTGTGTTTTTGAGGTGGCCATTGGTCAAGTTCATGGCTCTTGAAAGCTCTGTAAGCTTGTTTGACAAGCTTTGATTTTCTAAATAGTCACAATTATTGTCAGCCACATTTTTAGACCTTGTTATGACATCATGTTGATTGCTCATATAATCTGAAACTAAAGTCAAGGCACGTACTCCCTCCCATAACTTCTGCCCCCAGTCCAAGGCCTCCCAAGCAGAATCTGCTTTCAGTTGCAATTGACTGTTATCCGACATTAATACTTCAACTAGTTTGGTTTCATGGCTTCCAGTAATGGTGATGCTTTCTATATTAGCAAGAGGATAAGCAGTGATGGCATTGTGATTACCACTGCTATCAGTACCATAGATGTGCAGTTTGTACTGAGATATCTCAGCATAACAATTCTTCCAAAAGCTTTCTTGAGTTTTTCGAGTCTCCAGGAATCCCTTCTTGAGAATATTTGGCAACATGTGTTCTAGGAACAAAAAAAAAAAAGCAAGAAACATTAGGAAATATCAGTACTTACGAGAGATTAGAAAAGGTTATACTGCATGACACTATATGATTGCAAATTGACATGTTCCTGAAATATTTTAGAAAGATCAGAAGACACCTGACGTCTCACAATTGTTTTCTATGAGCTACCTTTTTTTTTAAATCAATACATTATTTGGTTTTATCAAAAGGGTACAGTACAAAATAAACAAAAAACAGAAAAAAATGAAAAAAAAAAAAAAAAGGAAGAAAAGTATTTATGTAATAATTGCACAATAGTAATAGAGTATTCTTAACAGTCAAGTTTAATGACATATAAAACTATTGTAGGGGGACCAATATATGGTCCTAACAGTGAAATGGTAATAAACAGGAATAAGAACATACTGTATCACAAGTCTGCCTTAAATATTGTATATTTCAAGTAGGTTCAGTCTAAATTGTATATAAAATATTAGTGTTGTCTTGATTTATAAACTTTAAACCAACTGGACCAAGATTTCCAGAATCTGTCATTCTATGAGCTTCTTGAGCACACACACACACACACACACACACACACACACATCATAGAATGGCAAGGGACAAAGAATCGATGTACTAAAGGAGTAGAGGCTGTTCACTTAGCAAAGTGCAAGTTCACTCTGCATAATGAACATTAGTATAAAGGTGAACCTGTGTTAACATTGAAAAGGCAAACAAGGAAATACAAAAATATTTTTTTTCTTGACTGTGATTAGATTACTGAGCACAGCTTCACCTCATTCACCAAGCTGTGTGAATGTTCACTAAGCTCTGTGAATTTGAGAGGTCAGGTAGTTCACAGACCAGCAATTGTCAGACTATCCTGCATATGTTCCATTATAATTAATTCTCTATAATGTTTCTACAATGAAAACATTGGTGTATGTCAATATATATGGCTCACATTGTGCACTTGCTCCTTGTTAGTCACATAAAGATTTATGGCGTCCCCCACTTTGGGTCCTAATGCCTTCCTTCCTGCAATAGGTATATTTATACTATAAACTAAGCATGATGCTCCTTGTTGAGTATATGTTAATATACATCATTCTTTTGACAGCTACCATTCGACTTTGGCTGCTAGCTGTCAAATCCGGCTGTAACTGACAGCTTCAATCCCCACTAACAATCAGAGCTGTTTCACTAATGATAAAGCTGGGCACACACAGTTTAAATTTTTATTTTTTATTATTCAACCAGTAACAAATTCAGGCACACAAGTGAGGTGGATGCAGGAATCCTCTACTGTTCTATTGTATTTTGACAGTGGGGACTGCGCCACTGTCAGAATACACTGATCAGCGCTGCCGCCTATTGGCTTCAAGCAGCTGATAGAAAGAAGATTTCCAGCAGGACCGTTCGGCAGAAGCCGATATAGCAACCGGCCTTTGTTGAACCACGAGGCATACACATAGAATGGCTGGTCCCTGCTTAACAGGATGATTTTTGATTCATGTGTACCCACAACTTTAGAGTGGTTTCCCAAAAATGTGATCACTATGATGTCTGTTTATAAAAGAGAGAAAAGCCGTGATCCTCAGGATCACGTCTGATCTCTTGTGTGTACAGGTTTAGGTAGCAGAGATGAGGATCAGAGAACATGTTCTCGACTTCTCAGCACAGCACAAAACTGTTCTTTTACAAAATGGTCAGTCTATAAAAGTGGGATCTGAAGATCTCACTGGCCGTTACTCTGAAATATTTGGTGTGATTAGAAGCCATTTATGTCTAAACTGATGGCAACAAAAGTGAGTACACCCCCCCAAGTAAAAATGTCCAAATTGGGCCCAAAGTGTCGACATTTTGTGTGGCCACCATTATTTTCCAACACTGCCTTAACCCTCTTGGGCATGGAGTTCACCAGAGCTTCACAGGTTGCCCCTGGGGTCCTCTTCCACTCCTCCATGACAACAGCACGGAGCTGGTGGATGTTAGAGCCCTTGCACTCCTTGTCCCTCTATTTGAGGATGCCCCACAGATGCTCAATAGGGTTTAAATCTGGAGACATGCTTTACCTTTACCCTCAGCTTCTTTAGCAAGGCAGTGGTCATCTTGGAGGTGTGTTTGGGGTTATTATGTTGGAATACTGCCCTGTGGCCCAGTCTCTGAAGGGAGGGGGATCATGCTCTGCTTCAGTATGTCACAGAACATGTTGGCATCCCAGTGCCAGCATCCCCAGACCATGACACCCCCACCATCATGCTTGACTGTAGACAAGACACATTTATCTTTGTACTCCTCACCTGGATGCCGCCACGAACGCTTCACACCATCTGAACCAAATACGTTTATCTTGGTCTCATCAGAGACCTCACTGTTGTATGGTCTTGGCCACTGTTCTGCAGCTCAGTTTCAGGGTCTTTCCAACCTTCTTATAGCCTAGTCCATCTTTATGTAGAGCAACAATTATTTTTTTCAGATCCTTTAGAGAGTTCTTTGCCATGAGGTGCCATGTTGAACTTCCAGTGACCAGTATGAGAGAGTGAGAGAGCGAGAACACCAAATTTACCACACCTGCTCCCCATTCACACCGGAGACCTTGTAACACTAACAAGTCGCATGACACCAGGGAGGGCAATTTGGCTAATTGGGCCCAATTTGGATTTTTACTTAGGGGTGTACTCACTTTTGTTGCCAGCGGTTTAGACATTAATGGCTATGTGTTGAGTTATTTTGAGGGGACATGAAATTTACACTGTTATGCAAGCTGTACACTCACTACTTTACATTGTAGAAAAGTGTAATTTCTTTAGTGTTGTCACATGAAAAGATATAATAAAATATTTACAAAAATGTGAGGGGTGTACTCACTTTTGTTAGATACTGTATATGTACACACACACACACATACAGTGCTCAGCATAAATGAATACAACCCTTTTGAAAAGTAAGATTTCAATCAATATCTCAATGAGCACAAGGACAATTTCCAAAATGTTGACAAAACTGAGTTTTATTGAACATTTGTTTAGCTCATTACATAAAAGTAAGGTTAATAATATTATAACTTAGATTACAAAATCTTCAGTTTTACTCAGATTAGCTGATGCAAAAATTAATACACCTGAAAACAAAAACTACTACATCTAGTATTTTGTATGACCTCCATGATTTGTAAGGACAGCACCAAGTCTTCTAGGCATGGAATGAACAAGTTGGCGACATATCGCAACATCTATCCTTTTCCATTCTTCAAGAACGACCTCTTTTAGAGCCCGGATGCTGGATGGAGCGTGATGCTCAACTTGTCTCTTCAGAACTCCCCATAGGTGTTCGATTGGGTTCAGATCAGGAGACATACAGTACTTGGCCACTGAATTACGCTAACCCTGTTCTTCTTCAGAAATGCAACAATGGCCTTAGATGTGCGTTTTGAATCATTGTCATAGTGGAAAAGTGCACGATGACCAAGCGCACGGAGTGATGGTAGCATCTTCTCTTTTGCAGCCCCACAGAAGAACACTGCCAGCCTCATGTTTCACTGTAGGCCCCATGCATTTTCTTCGTACTCCTCACCTTTGCGACGCAATACAGTTTTTGAAGCCATCAGTTTCAAAAACATTTATCTTGGTCTCATCACTCCAGAGTGCAGAGTCCCAGCAGTCTTCTTCTTTTTTAGTATGGGCCCTGGCAAATTCTAGGCAGGCTTTTTCCTGCATGGGCTTTAGGAGAGGCTTCCTTCGTGGTCGACATGCCTGTCATTCCTCTGCAGTGTACGCCATATTGTGTCATTGGAAACAATTATCCCAGTTTGGCTTACTACTTCTTTAGCCAACTGCAGTGAAGTTGCATGGTGATTTTCTTCAACCCTACTCCTCAGAAGATGCTCCTGTCGAGGTGTTAACTTCTGTGGACTGCTTGGACGTCTCTGTGAGATGGTTGCAGTTCCATCTTGTTAAATTTTTGCATCACTTTTGCTACAGTATTCTGACTGATAAGTAAAGCTTTGCCTAACTTCTTGTAGCTTTCACCTTTGTTGTGTAAAGTAATTATTTTCTTTCTCAGGGCTTGTGACATTTCTCTTCCATGTGGTGCTATGAAATTGGAAGGGGTCTTCTTTGCAAAGTAACACCCTTTTATAATCAACTGTCTGCTGGGCACCTGTTTAATGAATAATTGGACTCACCTGTAGTTTAATTCTTGGCAATTATGGTTTTGTTGCCTAAAATTTAGCTTTGCTCCTAAAGGCCCGTAAAATTTCGTCCAATGAACGATCTGCCAATTTTCGGATCGTTCGTATTGTGCTTTCGACAGCCAACTCCGATTTTTTGTAGGACAAAAGCTGGATGTGCAGACTATGAAATTTTAAAATCGTATGTGAACACAACGTCCAATCATTTAATTAGTATTAGTATCATTTAATTAGTATGGTTTTCGTCCAAAAAAAATCATAAGAGCAAGACTATGCATGCTCAGAAATCAAAGAATACATACAAAAACTATTCAACACAATGTCACTTCTGAAGTTGAAAATCCTGTTGTACGAGAATTTTCGTATGGTGAGTAACCACTTCACTTTCCATATGAGACTAGCATGCAACAAAAAATGGACGAACGTTTGTCCAAAAATCTGATCGTGTGTACAAGGCTTAAGACTTTCACTGGAATGTATTCATTTTTGCAACATGGTCTTGTGTGTGCAAATCAACAAATCTTGGTTGCAATTAATGGCCCGCATTTGTATTTTCTAGTCTAGTGTCCCATAGAAAATGTTGATTCTGAAAGGAAAGTAAAAGGTTTTCTGACAAATCTTTTGGGGTGTACTCATTTATGCTTTTGTAACACAAACATTTTTATAGTTTTGGCTATAGTGTGGATAGGTTAGAACCTCTGTCAAATTTTTATTGCCATCCCCCCCCTCCCTATTGTTCTGCTGACTATCGTCACCGAGACTGAAATTTAGGGAAATCTAAAATTTGGGAGTTGTCACCAGAATAAGAGAGGAGGGAAAATATTCTAATGGGGACACCTTTTCAGATGTCTAAGAAGGGAATAGTGTTCACTTTGTAGAGATTTTCTCTCACTACCTGTTTCATCTCTGGGGCTGGAGGTGAAGGAAATATACCCAATTTATTACTTTATGTGTCTTTTAACTAAAGGGCCTATTCACACTACAAACTGCACATCTACTGTGCATGTTTTCCTTGCATGTTTGCATGCATTTGATGTGTATTTACATGAAGTCACTTTCTTGTTCTTTCTTTCCTTGGGGTTCTATGTGCGCTGTGATACGTTGCAGTGCGTTTGCATACATTTTGCGTGTTTGTGGTGCGTACAAATGCAGCATGCTGTACTTTTTTTTTGACTGTGCTGTGATAATGTGAACTTTGCCTGTAGGATTACCTGGACTTTGAACTGTCTATGCAGTTGGAGTGCAGTCAAAAATGCATCCAACTGCATCTCGCTGCATTAGGTGTGAATGGGCCCTTATTGTACTCTAGTCAAAACAAAACAAAAACGTTTGGGTAGACGTTGATTTAGGTGTATGTATAGTCAAAATCTACATATGCACTCCAACATTATTCCTAAAGAAAGGAAAATAATCTACACACAGTGTACCATTTGTACAAATTATATTTTAATAGCTATAAATATGATACAAATCTAAAATAATATGTTGAGTATTTTCTGTTAACTAGTATACACTCACACACATGTAAAATAATAACACTGTCATAAAATATATTAACAGTAACACACAAAATTTGAACTCTGTATAAGGAACACATACAGTTCAGAAATATATCTACATTTGTAAGGTTAAAAAAACAAATCCTAGACTTAGTAAATCTAGACATATAATGGCTCATGGTTTTGTTCTAGCATTCATTATGTATACTGGATAAAGAAGAAGAAGAAAACAAAAAAAAAAGAACAGAAAAGCTATTACATGTCTTTGAAATCACACTAATCCCTTTAAAGTACACATAATGGTTATGCATCTTTGACCATTTTATTTTTTTCTTAATCCAGTAAAAGGGTTAGCAAATCTGTGCCGCAATTGGGTTCTCTGCACAGATGACTTTTTCAGCCTTGGAGATGTCTTTTCCATCCCCAAATGTACCCTCATTCCCACTTGCATTTCTGACCTACGGACGGGTTTGATTGGATATTCTCAATACAAATACAAGAAGCTCTCATGTTTCTATTCCGACAACAAGCTTCTCAATCTTCTGTGAAGTGGGCAGTTCTTTTAAAATTCAAAAATCTTTTAAAAGGTCAGGATGGAAGCTGGCATGAAATAGATCAATCAAAGGCCATGGCTCGATGTCTCTTCCAGATTTAATGAAAGAGGCAATACCTTTCCATTTAATTTAGTTCCACAAATAGAGAAATTGAATTAGAGGGGGAACAAAAGAAATGTAATCACAGAAAATCACCTAACATCTGGGCAGAGCTTTTACAGTGTAATTCACCAAAAAAAAAAAAAAAAGAGACAGATGGGACAACAAACATGTAATGTGCAATTTTATAACTATAGCATTTAAGGCCTCTTCATAGGCTTCCCTTATTAAAACTAAGTAGAGTGGTACTTAAGTAAATGTACATATTGTAAATAAATAGCGAATCAATTTTAGGTTTACAACTACAACCCCAATTCCAAAAAAGTTAGGACGCTGTGTAAAATCTACATAGAAACTGAATGCAATGATTTGCAACTGTCATAAACATATACAGTGGAACCTTGGATTGTGAGTAACGCGGCTAACGAGCGTTTCGCAATACGAGCACTGTATTTTTAAAAATCGTAACTCGGTTTGCGAGTGTTGTCTTGCAAAATGGGCACGATTCAGGCCAAAGCAGTGTGCAGTACCGCGTTTGGCCTGAGGTGGGGGGGCACCGGAGCCGAGCAGAGCCGAACGTCGCCGATTGCAGCCGATCGGCGTCGTTCGGAAATGCACGGAAAGGCCCGAGGACAGCACGGCTGACCTCAGCAAATCTCGGGAACAAAGTCTTTCCAAGGTTTGCCGAGGTCAGCGGAGGTGTCCTCTGGCCTTTTTGGCCGTTTCCGAGGCTCTCCGGCGCCCCCCACATCTGGCCGCCTGCGGTATTGCATGCCATTGAAGTCAATGCGGAACTAATTATTTTAATTTCCACTGACTTCAATGGGGAAACTCGCTTTGATATGCGAGTACTTTGGATTACGAGCATTCTCCTGGAACGTATTATGCTCGTAATCCAAGGTTCCACTGTACTTCATTCACTGTATATCCAAAGGACAACAAAAAAAGAAGCCTGGAAGGCCATGTGATCAGCAGAACAAGGGTGCCATGCAGGACTCCCACAGACTGTCATACGGGCAGGCAGTGTCACACTGTCAGGAAGAATCAATGAACTACCAGAGCGCTCAACAGCCGGTGCTACAGTAACATGTTATACCCGGAATATGGGTGCAACATGTTCCAAAAGGTGAACTTATCCTTTAACCACTTGCCGCCCGCCCACCGTCAAGTGACGGCTGTCTCAGAAGTAAAGATGGGCAGAGCTACACCAATCTGTGAAAAGTTAGGTCTAAAAAAAATGTCAAACAATTTCAGAATAATGTTCCTCAAATGTACAATTGCAAAAACTTTAAATGTATCATCAAACAGCAGGGCTCAAAATTTCAAGTCCTGAGCTACTAGCCAGGCCTCAAGGGTTACTCGCCACCAGTTTCCCCGCCCAGAATCTGAAAAGATGTGCTCAAGGGACAAGGCCAAAACGCCAAATTGGATGCCCATGATCTTCGGACCCTAAGACGGTACTGCATTAACACCTTTCCACCCGGCATATAGCAAAATGATGGTCGGGCAGGGGTTTCATTGTTGTGACTGGGCATCATTTGACGTCCTTCACAACATGCCGCTCATGCGTGCCCCTGGGTTGCGCAGCTCGGCAATCGGTGGTGCGGTGCATCACTGCATCTCCGATCTTATGACATAGACTCTTTACTATGTGATCAGCTGTGTCCAATCACAGCTGATCACAGTATAAATAGGACGTGCTGGTTATCAGCATTCCTCTATTCATGCTGATAGCCTGCGAGTAGAGGAGAGACGATAAGCGGCTCTCCTGACAGGGGGGGGTCTGCACTTATAAATCGGTGCATTTATTTTCAGTGCAGTCCCATCAGCGATGCCTGCCAGTGCCCACCAGTGATGCCCACCTGTGCCCACTAGTGGTGCCAATCAGTGCTGCCAACTAGTGCTGCCTTTCAGTGCATCCTCATCAGTGCCACCCATTAAGGCTGCCTATCAGTGCGGCCTATGAGTGTGGCCTCATCAGTTCGCATAAGTGAAGGTGAAAAATTACTTATTCACAAAAATTTGTAAGAGAAACGCTTTCACTTTTTACAATAGGGTCTGCTACACTATAACTGGGGGGGGGGGGGGCTACAAGACGCAGCTTACCCCATATCCTATCAGGGCCTACTACAAGGCCCAGCATGCATCCCTCTGTCCTCACCAGGTCCTGTCACACTACAACTGGGGGGGGGGGGGAATCCAGGTCCCAGCATTCCTCCTCTCCTGACAAGAGCCTGCTACACTGCAACTGGGGAGACTACAAGGCCCAGCATTCCTTTTCTGTCCTTACCAGGGCCTACTACACTGCAACTGAGGGACTACAGGTCCCAGCATTCCCTCTGTCCTAACCAAGGCCTTCTACACTACAACTGGGGGGAATACAGGTCCCAGCATTCCTCTTGTCTGTACTAGGGCCCACTACACTACAACTGGGGGGACTACAGGTCCCAGCAATCCTCGTCTCCTAATCAGGGCCTACTACGCTCCAACTGGGGGGGGATTACAAGGCTCAGCTTTTCCATCGGTGTCCTAAACAGGGCCTGCTATACTACAACTGTGGGAACTACAAGGTCCTGCATTCCCTCTGTCCTAACCAGGGCCTGCTACACCACAGGAGGATTTAAAGCGGAGTTCCACCGAAAAAAAAAAAAATTAAAAAAAAAAGTCAGCAGCTACAAATACTGACTTTTAAAATAAGGACACTTACCTGTCCATAGCGCCCGTGATGTCCTCACCCGAAGCCGACCTGTCCCTGGGCTCGCCGGCATCTTCAGTAAGGGAATCAGGAAGTGAAGCCTTACAGCTTCATAGCCTGGTTTCCCTACTGCGAATGTGTGAGACACGCTGCGTTTCCTGACTGATCCTCCCCCCTGAAAGGTGCCAAAATGTGACACCAGATGGGGGGGGGGGGAGGAACCAAATAAGCGGAAGTTCCATTTTTGGGTGGAACTTGGCTTTAACGGAGGGGGGAGATGCAGCCTTGAACGATTCTGACTGCTTGAATTTGATGATGAAAACCATGATGCATCGCGGAATCAAATTGAATCGACTCGTTGACAGGATAATCATAATCAAATCGAATTGTGAGACCAGTGAAGATGCTCACTTCTACATGTATGCCTTATGTTTTGAAACATTTTTATTAGATACAAGGTTGCTTTAAAATGGCATGCTGGCAACTAAAGCGGACTGATTTGCTCCCCATAGACATCCCGACTGTCATTCAATATACAGTAATTATTGTCTATGGTTACCATTTCCAATATCAGAAATAAAGTGCCACAATTTCTAGACCAGGAACTATAAACTACATAGAAAGCAGCCAAAATGATTTTGGTGTTATAACTCATTTTCTTACCGTCTCAACAAAACTAGAAGCTGGTTAAATTCATGAGGCTTCATATTATTGCATTCATATTTTATTTAACTTTCAACCCAGCAAAGCAGTACAGTAATTAAATTTAACAAAAGAAGGGCTACTGCACGTTGCTGTTTTTTTTAAAAGCAAAAAAAGCAAGATATCACACAGTCCTATATCATGTAAAGATAAATTAAAATGAACAGATTTGCAATTATAATAATAAGTCACGTAATGCTTTTATGAGGATATTTGAAAGCACTTTGCAGAAACAAATTATATGTTATTAGCATTCGTTATAATGGGATTACACTGATTTTATCATGCAGTGAAAGATTTACAGAAGTCGTATTTTATCCACCATTAATGGAATAAAAGGCCAATGTAATTGGTATTTTAAGGTCATTCTAAATAAGAAGCTGTCTTTCCAAAGACTGGAGTCACACTGCACTTTGTCTACTTCGTTTTTATCTGCCTGAAGTTACAAAGTATTAGATTTTCTGCACAGATTCAGCTTTTGTACAGATCTAATGAAGCTTGGAAAGATGTGACATGATACACTAAGCTATATTATATTACTGGAAACGTCAGGTCGTTCGTTTGCTGAACCTTTTTGTGCGGCTGACACGGTTACCAAAAACGAAATAAATAACGTTTTCCATCCCATGATATCTTATATCTTTTTTTTTTTATATTGTACATGGACAAAAAAAATATATTTATAATAATATACATTTTAAAAATGTTGAATATATAAATGACAGCCGACTACATCTAAAACTGATATTTACGTTTTTAGCAAGTATCGCGTGCTTGAATATTGCGTTAGCCTCTTATGTCTCCATTAGCTTCCACTGGTTAGATTTCCCCACAATTTGTGTCTCAACATGCTCTTACAAAGCTATAGGAAAGCTGTCACTGAAAGTTCTGCTTTCCAGTGGCTTGTTTATCTTACATTATGGAGAATTCATTGGGGAAAAAAATGACACAATCATTCAGCTTTGTAATTGGTGCGGAGTCACGCAGAAGAGGGACGTTTGGTGGGTGAATCAGGACAATGGAAATCCTGAGTTAACAGGAAGGTTTTAGATGGGACCATGTCTCAAAGAAAAAAAAAAAAAGCGAGACATCTGCCTAGAAAACAGCAGATACATGCCAAAATCTCCTTTCCACCATAGCCATTGGATGGATACAGCACATAAGCATAAATGTTTAGCCTGCTTTTCTCTGCAGAAAAGGGAACAACCTTCTACTGCTAAGCAATTTTACAGAACATAAGCATTCCATACTGTCTATTCGTGTGTGTAAAATAAAACCTAAGCCCAGGTTCACACCAGTGCGATCACAGACATCGCATGTGAGTCGCACCACCCCGATCACATGCGATGTCTGTGAGATGCGAGTTCAGCCATACAGTTGTATGGCTGAACTCGCATTAGATTTGCACAAAAAAAAGTGTGTGAAAAACATGTACAATTAACAATGTAATGACACCCACAGGGGTTCGCAGAAGGCAGTGTGAACTGTCTGCCGGTGAGATGCGATGCGGGAACTAGCGCTGTAATCGCGCTGGTTCCCGCATTGCATCAGTGTGAACCTAGGCTAAAGTGTACCTGCAGCCAACTGGGTTTTACATTAAGGCTGGGTTTTACACCATTGCAAATTGGATGCAGGATCCTCACATCCAATTTGCAATAGCAGGAAATTTTGATTGACTCTCTATGGAGCCGGTTCACATATCTCCGCAGCGGGTCCGGTGCGTTTGGCACAAAAACACTGTGCAACTTTTGGTCCATTTCAGGCCTGAATTCAGCCCAAAATTCAAGCTGAAATCGGACCTGAAAATGATGAACCAGCACGCAAAAGGACCCCTGCTGTGAGCTGCATGCGGCTCATATGTGAACTGAGCCTGAATGTGGATAACGGTTAGCGACCCTGTAAAATTTTTAAACCTGTGTTTCTGTTTAGGGGTTTAACAAATAACTGGGGATTTTACCTATCCTAGTATATGAAAAACAGTAAAAAACGTTTAGGCTTTATACAAACTTTAACGAGGAGGCAATCTATATACCTTTCTGGTGGCCATAGCTTAAAAAGCCTCTGATGCTGCGCCCTGGCTTCTGCAGGTATTGGCTGAATGTGTTTGAAATATCTTCCCCGACTTTGCAATTTTTCTTGACCCTGCTGAGCTGGTCAAAATATTATCTATCTATGGCCAGCTTTGCACTGTAAAACTTGAGGCTGGTTTCACAGATATGATGTGGTCACACATTAACACAACACATGGTACCCCACTTAATGAAGTTTGGTGTTTTGCAGGACAATTCATCGCCTCACAACACAGCTTGCCAGCGAACCTCAATGCATGTGCACATTAGTTTGTTACAATGCACATATTAACAAAATGTGAAAGACATTAGTCCCTTGGCACAATAAGTAATATAGTCTGTAAAAAGACCCCCTACAGCCTTTAGCTACCTCAAATCTGATTAATTTGTTGCTTGGCCCTTTGAACAGTGGCCTTGTGCTAGACTGTTTTCCAGGTGGGCTCCACAGCCCCAGGCATTTCTAGTTAGAACTTTTTCCACTGGGAGGGACCAAACTAGACCCACCAAAAGATTATTTTGGTTCCTTTACAACCATAGTGATCTTTTAACTTCAGTGGGTATTTTCACCAAGGTCTCTAGTGAAGCCACCACTCTATTCCATACTAGAAGAAGAAATTGCTGAAGAGGGCAGACTAAAATCACTGGAATGGACACATTCAGTAAACCTAAGGCCAACATCAGTCTTCTAATTGATAGGGGCCGATTGGTCTGAAGCATGGCCATGGCCATCTGAATATTGCGATCATAAGGGTCCAACAAGACCCCTTGTGATAGCATTGGGCAGCAACGGGTACTCTTTATGGAGATTCCTGATATCTACCTTTCCCTTCAAAGCATCTACTCAAACACAGATGTGTTTGATCACATCTGTGGCTGTAACGGCCAGGGAAAGACAGTTTTGAAACTGGAAGTGATGAAATCTTATATCCCCTTTACTTCCAGCTTCATTTATCACAGATCAGATCAGGGAATGGACCTTCCTCCATCTCCTCTCTGGGTAGCCGACCCGTGGAACGGGATAGCCCGGGAATGGTGGCGGGGTTCCTTAGCACTGTAAAAGTAATTGGCCGGCTGCAGAACCGCTTGATCACTTTTACATGACAGCCATGCGCTGACTCTAAAAAATTTTACCAGCTGCAGTCATGATCCTGGTACAGTGGGCAGAACAAGTATTTGATACACTGCCGATTTTGCAGGTTTTCCTACTTGCAAAGCATGTAGAGGTCTGTAATTTTTACTCTTCAGCTGCGAGAGACGGAATCTAAAACAAAAATCCAGAAAATCACATTGTATGATTTTTAAATAATTAATTTCCATTTTATTGCATGACAAAGTATTTGATCACCTACCAACCAGTAAGAATTCCGGCTCTCACAGACCTGTAAAGCCCCGTACACATGGTCGGACTTTTGCCCAACAAAATTCGTTTTGAGCAAGTTGGACCAACAATCCGACCGTGTGTACACTCCATCGGACAAACTTTTTTCGTTTGGTTTTGGATTTCATCGGACAAAAGTAAGTTCTGCAAACGGACAAACTTTTGCACAACAAAAGTCCGATGGAGCAAAGTCCGACCGTGTGTACAGAAAACCATCGGACTTTAGTCCGATGGACAAAACAACTAATGTTAAAATCAACCAACAATAGCAGAAGTTGACCAAAGGGTGGCAGTAAAGAGCAGAAAAGAGCAGAAAAAACACGCGATGTTGTAAGAAGTTTTAAGAAAGTTTGCAGAAAAGTCCGAGCGTGTGTATGCTATGGGTGTTCCCAACCAACTCCGTTCGGACAAAAACACACGGAAAAGTCCGATGGAAGTCCGACCGTGTGTACGAGGCTTTATTTTTACTTTAAGAAGCCCTTCTGTTCTCCACTCATTACCTGTATTAACTGCACCTGTTTGATTGAGTGTGTGGACAGGTGTCTTTTATACAGGTAACAAGTTCAAACAGACTCCAACCTCTCCACAATGGCCAAGACCAGAGAGCTGCGTAAGGACATCAGGGATAAAATTGTAGACCTGCACAAGGCTGGGATGGGCTACAGGACAATAGGCAAGCAGCCTGGTGAGAAGGCAACAACTGTTGGCGCAATTATTAGAAAATGGAAGACGTTCAAGATGACGGTCAATCTCCCTTGGTCTGGGGCTCATTGCAAGATCTCACCTCATGGAGCATCAATGATCATGAGGAAGGTGAGGGATCAGCCCAGAATTACATGGCAGGACCTGGTCAATATAAATATACAAAAAGGGGTAGCGCTGGATGAGCAAAACTGTGTATGGCTATACAGTGAAAAAAATATATAATATAAGAAAAAGTATCAAAAACATGAGTGAATACTACAAATAAACAATTTAAAGTTCATGTGTGTCAGTGAAAAATATATGAAATCTTCTCCTCTATTTGAAGATGATAAGAGTTCTACAGAGTGCAGGTATCCGATAAAAATCATAGGCAAAATGCTCCAACACTTAGTAAAGATCCCGCCACCAAGGTGAAGAATGAAGGCTTACCAGACAGCCTGCGACCGCCCTTCTCAGGGGGGTCAAAACAGGCTCAGTAGAGTGATGTTTTACTCCATGGAAGGCAGGATGATTCTGCAGGAACGCTTCATCCACAATGGGAGAGTCTCCAGAGACGTTGATTGAACACCTGGCCAGAACTGGGAGTAGACACACTCTTTGCAGATCAGAGTGGATGTTCCTCAGTAAGTAGGATAAAATCCAAAAGAGAAAGAAAAACTTTCCATAGTGTAGCGTTCATCCATAAAAAAGGGGTTTATTTTCACAAAGTATGCGATACAGAACTTCAAAGTAACAAGTCCTGAGATATTAAAATGCTGGTTAAAAACTCCTTGCAAGGAATAAAAAGCTCCGTATTCTGTCAATCAAACGACCTTTCGCGCGTGCGCAATGCATGCACGTGTCACCCTACGTCGTTTCGTCAAATCTGACATCATCAGGGGCACGCCCACGCAAGAGCGCACACGCTATTTATAGCCAAAGGGCCCGCAAAGGGTTCTCTCATTGGTTAGGCCTCAGATTGACAGACGGAGCAGCTAGAGTGGACCTGTGCATTGAATTCTCAATGCAGAGGTCTATACATAGATAACAATCACATCCTGACACCCGGTGGAACCTCCGGATATTGCACCTATTTGAATCTATTCCACACAACGCCATCTTGTGGGTCATGATGTAACTGTTTACAAAAAGAGGGATTTGTAAAGTCCCAATTATAACAAATTAATATACATTATATATATATATATATATATATATATATATATACACATATACACACACACACACACATATACATATATATACACACACACACACACACACACACACACACATATACATATATATACACATATACATACACAAAATCAATAAAAAACTCTCTATTACATATACTAATTGTTCAAAATTCAGAAATGTTATCCATAAACTAAAGCCCAGATCGAAAATACACAAATGGTAAGAAAGTGAAAAATGGATAAAGATTATTGGAAGGGACATCAAAATAATAAATCACCCATTATTAATGAAGCAATTTATGTCCCATTCCACATTAAGGCCTCCCGGTGTGTGACAGCCTAATTTATGTATCCAGCTGGTTTCAGATCTGGATATGCTTCTTCTACCATTTCCACCTCTCCAATGGGGCACATATTTTTCCAGACCAATAAAGATAGTACCTTTTGGGTTTCTATTGTGTACAAGATCATAATGTTTTGACACATTATGTTTGTCAAAACCATTTTTTATGTTGGTAATGTGCTCCCCCAATCTTATACTGAGTTTCCTAATAGTCCGTCCGACATATTCCAACCCGCATGGGCACCGCAAGAGGTACACCACGCATTTAGTAGTGCAGGTTATAAAAAGGGACCTAATGGGATATGTCACTCCTGTTCCAGATGAAGTGAAATCAGTAATTCTTCTACCCTGGAGAGCATTGACCCTACAAACTTTACATCTCCTACAGGGATAGAATCCCTTCAGATCCCCAAAAAAAGTCAGACGAGTTGGGGGATCAGGTACGTTTGGTGCTATTGAATGTCTGAGGTTGGAAGCACCCCTGAAGAGCACTCTTGGGCTGTTGGACAACAGAGGCCCCAACACTCGGTCATTCTTTAACACCGACCAATGTTTTTTAATGATTCTTTTAATGGCCCAGTGTTGGCTTGAATATGTGGTCAGAAAGGCTAGGCCAAAATCCTCCCTGTTTTCCACCTCTGGGGGTCTGTCACACAGAAGAGTCTGTCTATCTCTGAGACCAACCTCAGAAATGACAGAATCCAGTTTAGCAATATCATAACCTTTGACTATGAATCTAGATCTAAGGATTTGTGCCTCCTTATGATATTGCTCCAAATCGGTACAGTTGCGCTTTAAGCGCAAAAACTGACCCTTTGGAACCGCCGACAGCCAGGAACTATGATGACAAGAGTCCAGTGGTATATAACCGTTCCTGTCCGTCGGTTTAAAAAAGGTGGACGTGACAATCCTATTGTCCTCTATTGAAATATTGAGATCCAGAAAATGAATCTGAATGGGACTAATCTCATAACTAAGAATAATTCCCCTGTCATTACTATTTAAGAAAGACAGATAGGAATTGACTGATTCAGTGTCACCATCCCAGACAAAAAGGATGTCATCAATAAATCTTTTCCAAAAAATAAGATTAGGTGACCTATCACCAAGTACCACGTCCTCTTCCCACTTTGCCATAAAGAGGTTGGCCATACTGGGGGCAAACTTGGCCCCCATGGCCACACCCCTAATCTGGAGATAGTGAGTACCACTATGCCAGAAATGATTATGCTTCATCGCGAAGTCCAGCAGTTCCATCACGAAGTTGCACTGCGTGACAGAAATGCCGGACTCGCGATAAAGAAAATGTCGCACCGCCTCATGACCTAGATTATGAGAAATAGCTGTATAGAGGGATGCGACATCTGCCGTAATGAGCAAGTAGGAGGCCTTCCACTCAATCTCACCAAGCAGGTTAATCACATGCTTGGTGTCCTTGAGAAAGGACGGGGTGCCCATCACCAGTGGTTGCAAGTAATAATCAATATACTTGCCAATACGTGAAGTAATAGAGTCTATACCACTGATGATGGGCCTACCCGGAGGATTAATCAAAGTTTTATGGATTTTAGGCAATATGTACATCACCGGCAATCTAGGCGCCAAGGGCACCAAATGTTCCCTTTCTTTTGGGTTTAAAATGTCCATATCATGTCCCTTATCAACTAGAGCTCTCAACTCCTTCTTATATTGTATAGTGGGATCCATGGGTAAACTTGAGTAAGTCAGAGGGTCCATCACTATCCTGGACATCTCCTCAAAGTAGGAGTCCTTGTCCAGAACAACAATGGCACCCCCTTTATCAGCTGGTCGCACGACCACATCCCTCCTATTACACACCTTTTTTAAACCGACGGACAGGAACGGTTATATACCACTGGACTCTTGTCATCATAGTTCCTGGCTGTCGGCGGTTCCAAAGGGTCAGTTTTTGCGCTTAAAGCGCAACTGTACCGATTTGGAGCAATATCATAAGGAGGCACAAATCCTTAGATCTAGATTCATAGTCAAAGGTTATGATATTGCTAAACTGGATTCTGTCATTTCTGAGGTTGGTCTCAGAGATAGACAGACTCTTCTGTGTGACAGACCCCCAGAGGTGGAAAATAGGGAGGATTTTGGCCTAGCCTTTCTGACCACATATTCAAGCCAACACTGGGCCATTAAAAGAATCATTAAAAAACATTGGTCGGTGTTAAAGAATGACCGAGTGTTGGGGCCTCTGTTGTCCAACAGCCCAAGAGTGCTCTTCAGGGGTGCTTCCAAACTCAGACATTCAATAGCACCAAACGTACCTGATCCCCCAACTCGTCTGACTTTTTTTGGGGATCTGAAGGGATTCTATCCCTGTAGGAGATGTAAAGTTTGTAGGGTCAATGCTCTCCAGGGTAGAAGAATTACTGATTTCACTTCATCTGGAACAGGAGTGACATATCCCATTAGGTCCCTTATAACCTGCACTACTAAATGCGTGGTGTACCTCTTGCGGTGCCCATGCGGGTTGGAATATGTCGGACGGACTATTAGGAAACTCAGTATAAGATTGGGGGAGCACATTACCAACATAAAAAATGGTTTTGACAAACATAATGTGTCAAAACATTATGATCTTGTACACAATAGAAACCCAAAAGGTACTATCTTTATTGGTCTGGAAAAATATGTGCCCCATTGGAGAGGTGGAAATGGTAGAAGAAGCATATCCAGATCTGAAACCAGCTGGATACATAAATTAGGCTGTCACACACCGGGAGGCCTTAATGTGGAATGGGACATAAATTGCTTCATTAATAATGGGTGATTTATTATTTTGATGTCCCTTCCAATAATCTTTATCCATTTTTCACTTTCTTACCATTTGTGTATTTTCGATCTGGGCTTTAGTTTATGGATAACATTTCTGAATTTTGAACAATTAGTATATGTAATAGAGTTTTTTATTGATTTTGTGTATGTATATGTGTATATATATGTATATATATATATATATATATATATATATATATATATATATATATATATATATATATATATATATATAATGTATATTAATTTGTTATAATTGGGACTTTACAAATCCCTCTTTTTGTAAACAGTTACATCATGACCCACAAGATGGCGTTGTGTGGAATAGATTCAAATAGGTGCAATATCCGGAGGTTCCACCGGGTGTCAGGATGTGATTGTTATCTATGTATAGACCTCTGCATTGAGAATTCAATGCACAGGTCCACTCTAGCTGCTCCGTCTGTCAATCTGAGGCCTAACCAATGAGAGAACCCTTTGCGGGCCCTTTGGCTATAAATAGCGTGTGCGCTCTTGCGTAGGCGTGCCCCTGATGATGTCAGATTTGACGAAACGACGTAGGGTGACACGTGCATGCATTGCGCACGCTGCGAACGGTCGTTTGATTGACAGAATACGGAGCTTTTTATTCCTTGCAAGGAGTTTTTAACCAGCATTTTAATATCTCAGGACTTGTTACTTTGAAGTTCTGTATCGCATACTTTGTGAAAATAAACCCCTTTTTTATGGATGAACGCTACACTATGGAAAGTTTTTCTTTCTCTTTTGGATTTTATCCTACTTACTGAGGAACATCCACTCTGATCTGCAAAGAGTGTGTCTACTCCCAGTTCTGGCCAGGTGTTCAATCAACGTCTCTGGAGACTCTCCCATTGTGGATGAAGCGTTCCTGCAGAATCATCCTGCCTTCCATGGAGTAAAACATCACTCTACTGAGCCTGTTTTGACCCCCCTGAGAAGGGCGGTCGCAGGCTGTCTGGTAAGCCTTCATTCTTCACCTTGGTGGCGGGATCTTTACTAAGTGTTGGAGCATTTTGCCTATGATTTTTATCGGATACCTCCACTCTGTAGAACTCTTATCATCTTCAAATAGAGGAGAAGATTTCAGATATTTTTCACTGACACACATGAACTTTAAATTGTTTATTTGTAGTATTCACTCATGTTTTTGATACTTTTTCTTATATTATATATTTTTTTCACTGTATAGCCATACACAGTTTTGCTCATCCAGCGCTACCCCTTTTTGTATATTTATATTGTTGTACCTTATATCAGGTTTTTTTTGGTGTTTAGCAGCAGGTTTTCCTTTAGGGATTTATTCATTTATTGCACTTTAATAATTTGCACCTAGCGCAAATTTTTCTTTTATAACCAGGACCTGGTCAATGACCTGAAGAGAGCTGGGACCAGTCTCAAAGAAAACTATTAGTAACACACTACGCCGTCATAGATTAAAATCCTGCAGCGTACGCATGGCCCCCCCCCCCCCCCGCTCAAGCCAGCACATGTCCAGGCCCGTCTGAAGTTTGCCAATGACCATATGGATGATCCAGAGCAGGAATGGGAGAAGGTCATGTGGTCTGATGAGGCAAAAATAGAGCTTTTTGGTCTAAACTCCACTCGCCGTGTTTTGAGGAAGAAGAAGGATGAGTACAACCCCAAGAACGCCATCCCAACCGTGAAGCATGGAGGTGGAAACATTATTCTTTGGGGATGCTTTTCTGCAAAGGGGACAGGACGACTGCACCGTATTGAGGGGAGGATGGATGGGGCCATGTATCATGAGATCTTGGCCAACAACCTCCTTCCCTCAGTAAGAGCATTGAAGATGGGTCGTGGCTGGGTCTTCCAGCATGACAACGACCCGAAACACACAGCCAGGCCAACAAAGGAGTGGCTCCATAAGAAGCATCTCAAGGTCCTGGAGTGGCCTAGCCAGTCTCCAGACCTGAACCCACTAGAAAATCTTTGGAGGGAGCTGAAAATCCGTATTGCCCAGTGACAGCCTCGAAACCTGAAGGATCTGGAGAAGCTCTCTAAGGAGAAGTTGGCCAAAATCCCTGCTGCAGTGTGTGCAAACCTGGTCAAGAACTACAGGAAACATATGATCTCTGTAATTGCAGAGAAAGGTTTCTGTACCAAACATTAAGTTCTGCTTTTCTGATGTATCAAATACTTATGTCATGCAATAAAATGCAAAATAATTACTCATACAATGTGATTTTCTGGATTTTCATTTTAGATTCCGTCTCTCACAGTTGAAGAGTACCTATGATAATTACAGACCTCTATATGCTTTGTAAGTAGGAAAACCTGCAAAATCGGCAGTGTATCAAATACTTGTTCTCCCCACCTGCCGTCCAGGAGATATATATATATATGTATATATATATATATATATATATATATATAATATATATATATATATATATATGCACACATACACATATATACACACACACACACACACACACACACACATACGCTGGACGGCGAGTGGTTAAAGGGAAGGCTCATATTTTTTCAACAAAGCACACTATGCTGTCCCATATTATCGGTATAGCACTTTCTTTCTCGTACATCACGGGACACAGAGCGACATAGTCATTACTAATGGGTTATATAGTTACCGTCAGGTGCTGGCACTGGCAACTTCCAAAACCGGAAGTACCCTCCCCTATATAAGCCCCTCCCATCCGGGAGCACCTCAGTTTTTTGCCAGTGTCTAAGGTGTTGGCCAAGAAGAAACATGTGTTTTTCACTGAGCTTGCGTACAGGTTCTTTTGGGCCTCAGTAAGCTATTCCGGATCCGACCAAAAAAGCTTCATAGCTAAACGGTCGGTACCCGGGCCTTGCAAAGAGAAGAGCAAGGTTCTGCCTGTAATGCTTCTCTTAGGAGAGCTGGACCCTGGGATCCAGAGCTCTGGTCATACCCACGACCAAGATGTTTTCTGTGCAGGGTGCTATACAGGTCCAGGGGAGTGGAATCCTTGGGAACCCGGTCCCTGAAGGTTTGATTACAATGCCTGCCGTGATAGGTGAAGTTTGGGCTTTTGTGGACCAAACAAAGTCCTGCGGCGAGGAACAGGTAAGTGGGGGGCCCCCAGGAACTTGGTTCTATTGGGGGACCCCCAAGCCTAATTTGTCTTTCTGTCTGTTACCTAATGGTATTCCCGCAAGATTCTGTGCATGCCTGTAACTACTAAAAAAAAATGTAATAATTTTTAATGGTGGTCAAGAAAAAAAAAAAAAAAAAATGTTTTTTTATATATATTTAGTATATTAGACTGCGGTACCTGTGTTTGTCCACTAGAGGCCGCTGTGGAATGTTTTCTTGTCATGTGGACTAGTTTCTTCTCAGAGAGCAAAGTCCAGGCAGTTGGTGAGTTCTCCTATAGGAAACCGCTTCCTCTGCCATGTTGCAGTGCTCGTCCATCCCCCGGCCTGCGGCAAAGAGGGGCCCTGGCTCCTGTCCCTGGTTTCCATGTTTGAAATTAGCGCCGAGGGCGCACGTGGCCGCGCGCGTGCGCGTGCACGCGCCTCTATATATAGAGGTGAGCCGGGAAAGGGGGCGGAGCCTGGGGGATGACGCTCTGTGCGCGCCGCAGCGCTTCTGCGCATGTGCGGGCGTCCCAGCAGGTTTTAAAAAGCCACAATATTGTAGTAAGCTGGCTATGAAGTACAGAGACAGAGCTGGCAACATTTAAAGGCATACAGCAAGCGGTTGATACAGGCATCCCCTAGAAAGGCACATTAGTAGACACCAACTGTTTATTATAGCAGCATTTATGCTAGACTATTATCAGTAACTGGTGTATTTCGGCTGGAATACCTCAGCTTTGTGGCTTAGGAATATGCTGTCTAAAAACTCTGGGACTAGAAATTCCAGGAGGAATAGGGGGTCTCCATCGGGCTCTGAGGATCTTGGGCATGCTTTGGCTGCACCAGTCTCCCCTGAAGAATCAGAGGTTAGTGACCGTAGGGCACCCCCAGGAGTACCTGGTACTGTGGCTGTCCTCAGTTCACCTGCTCCTGTGTATGTAACAGAGGAGGTTTTTTCCTCAGCTCTGGGAGGACTGGAAGAGAGATTGTCAGCATTAATCGCTGCTTCCCTGTCACAGGAGAAAAGCGCTCGATCTCCGTCTCCTCCCTCAGAGTGCCTGTTAACAGAGCAACAGTCCCATACAGAGGTCGACCTACCTGAGGGGGATCAGGATGAGGTTGATTCGGTTGTAGAGGAATCAACCGTGGAAGAGCCGTTCTCAGCATCACATGCTGAGAGGTTATGGGTTCAGTCCCTGACTAATATGGTCCGATCAGCATTTAAAATGCCACTTGCGGAGCCATCCTCCACTTCTGTCTCCTCGTTGGGGTCGCTAAAAGCTCCCCAGACTGTTTGTTCCTTTCCGATCCATCCTTTACTGGAGGGGCTCATTTACCAGGATTGGGAGCATCCTGACAAAATATTTACTCCCCCCAAGAGATTTCCGGTGGTCTATCCCATGGAGGATAAGTTCATCAGAAAATGGAAGGTCCCTACAGTGGACGCAGCCATCTCTTGTGTGAATAAATCACTGACATGTCCGGTGGAAAATGTCCAAATGTTCAAGGACCCAATAGATAAAAAATTGGAGTCATTATTGAAATCTGCTTTTTCTACAGCAGGATTGGTGACACAACCAGCAGTGGCAGCTATAGGGGTCTGACAAGCAGTGAAGGATCAGTTGAAACAGGTCTTAAGAGACTTGCCGGATCAGCAGGCTCTTGCCCTAGCTGATCTACCTAGAGCCTTATGCTTTGCGGTGGACGCTATAAAGGATTCAATCCATCAGGCCTCCCGCCTTACGCTGTCTGTAGTACATATGCGCAGGCTTCTATGGCTCAAAAACTGGTCTGCTGAAGCTCCCTGTAAAAAATTGCTGGTCAGCTTCCCATTTCATGGGGAGCGCTTATTCGGGGAAGACCTGGACAAGTATATCCAGAGAATTTCCAGCGGTAAAAGTACACTTTTGCCGGTTAAAAATAGAGTTAGAGGTCCCTCCTTTAAGAGGCCGGCTTCTCCAGTCCCTAGGACATCGGCTGTGAAACAGTTCCGACGGCCTCCCCGGTCAAATCCCGGAGGTAAAAATCAGGGACAGTTGCAGGGTAACAAGAAGCCCTGGAGCAGGAGAGGTACAAAACCTCCCCCAAAGTCAAATGCATGAAGGGTTGCCCCCACCCAATCGGGTGGGGGGAAGACTTCAGTTGTTCACAGAAACCTGGCGGGACACGATCCGAGACAGATGGGTGCTCTCCGCAGTAAATCTGGGATACAAATTGGAGTTAAAAAACTCCCCTCCTTCCCACTTTATAAGGTCAAACGTGCCAAGGGATCCCCAGAAGAGAGGATCCCTCCTGTTGGCACTGGAACAATTATTGCTTCAAGCAGTAATTATAGAGGTTCCCCTGGAAGAATGGGGGTTCGGGTTTTACTCAAACCTCTTTACAGTTCCGAAGCCAAACGGGGACGTGAGGCCCATATTAAATCTAAAAGGGCTAAACAAATTCCTACATATCAGGACTTTCCGGATGGAGTCGATCCGATCGGTAGCCACTGCCCTACAAGGGGAGGAATGGTTAGCCTCGATCGACATCAAAGATGCTTATTTGCACATCCCCATCTTTCCAGCCCACCAAAAATTTCTACGCTTTGCGGTAGAAGGGCGCCATTTTCAGTTCAGAGCCTTACCCTTCGGTCTGGCCACAGCACCAAGAGTGTTCACAAAAATTCTGGCCCCATTATTGGCCAATCTAAGAACACGAGGTGTAACGATAATGGCATATCTAGACGACTTGTTGCTGATAGACCACTCAGTGGAAAAACTAGAAGTGGTTGTTCACGAGACAATCAAGTATCTGGAATATCACGGTTGGATTATCAACCGAGACAAGTCAGCCCTAAAACCAGTCAAAAGTCTGGAATACTTGGGGCTAAGGCTGGATTCAGACCAGAGAAAGATTTTCTTGCCTCAAGAAAAGGGGTCGTCTTTGAGAGATTTGATCCACTTAGTGGGTTCAAAAAGACAGCCATCCATACGCCTGTGCATGAGGCTGCTGGGAAAAATGGTGGCATCATTCGAAGCAGTACCCTACGGTCAATTCCATTCAAGGAAGTTGCAAAGGGCCATACTGTCAGCCTGGAACAAAAAAGTTCAGGCTCTGGACTTACCAATGTCCTTGTCCCCTTCCGTTCGCAGGAGCCTCCGCTGGTGGTTGGTTCCCCAGAATCTGGAAAGAGGGAAATCCTTCAGTCCGATTTCCTGGAAGGTGGTCACTACAGATGCCAGCCTTATAGGCTGGGGAGCAGTACTGGAGCAATGGTCTCTCCAGGGCAGATGGTCGGATGCGGAAAAGGCCCTGCCCATCAATCTCTTAGAGATACGAGCAGCCCGGTATGCCCTAGTAGCATGGACATCCAAACTCCAAGGGTCCCCTGTCAGAGTTCAGTCAGACAATGCCACAGCAGTGGCATATATCAATCGTCAGGGGGGCACCAGGAGTCGTGCAGCCCAAAGGGAAGTAAATTACATCCTGAGATGGGCAGAAAGATATGTCCCAGCCATATCTGCGGTATTCATTCCAGGGGTGGAGAATTGGAAGGCGGACTTTCTAAGTCGCCAACAATTATGCCCAGGGGAATGGTCCCTTCATCCCGAGGTTTTCCGGACAATATGTCAGCGGTGGGGAACACCGGATGTAGATCTGCTAGCATCCAGATTCAACACAAAAGTGGACAGGTTTGTCTCTTGGGCAAGGGATCCCCTAGCGTGCGGCTCGGATGCCCTAGTGTTCCCTTGGGATCAGTTCAAGCTGATATATGCATTCCCACCGCCACAATTGTTACCTCGATTACTCCGCAGAATCAGGGTAGAAAAGAAACCAGTGATTCTGGTGGCTCCAGCGTGGCCCCGAAGAGCATGGTACGCGGAGATTGTAAAAATGTCTGTGGGGAGTCCTTGGACCCTCCCACATCGTCCGGACCTGCTTTCGCAGGGACCGATATACCACCCTTCCTTACCAGCCCTAGGTTTGACGGCCTGGCTATTGAAGCCCACATTCTAAAAAAGAGAGGGCTCTCTAATGCTGTGGTATCTACCATGATCAATGCCAGGAAGCCGGTATCCAGGCAGATCTACTATAGAATCTGGAAGGCGTACATCGCCTGGTGTGAAGCCAAGAAATGGCATCCACGTAAATACGTAATAGGTAGGATTCTGGACTTCCTACAATGGGCTGTAGATAGGAAGCTTGCCTTGAGTACTATCAAGGGTCAGATTTCGGCCTTGTCAATATTTTTTCAAAGGCCCTTGGCTTCGCATTCACTAGTCAAAGCCTTTATACAAGGAGTGATGCGTATTAGTCCTCCGGTTAATATTCCCATATGTCCGTGGGATCTAAACTTGGTTCTGTCGGTTCTACAGAAACAACCATTTGAACCATTACAGCATATTTCCTTAGTGCTTCTCACCAGGAAATTGATTTTTCTAGTAGCCATTTGTTCGGCTAAAAGAGTATCGGAATTAGCAGCTATGTCCTGTAAGGAGCCATATCTGGTTATCCATAAGGACAGAGTAGTGTTACGTCCTCATCCAGCCTTTCTTCCTAAGGTGGTATCGAGTTTTCATTTGAACCAAGATGTGGTTCTTCCTTCTTTTTTCCCCAAGCCTACTTCGGTAGAGGAAAAGTTATTGCATTCTTTGGATGTAGTAAGAGCAGTTAAAGCTTATCTAAAAGCCACTGCTCAGATTCGCAGAACGGATACTTTGTTTATTCTGCCGGAAGGCCCCAGAAAGGGTCAGGCAGCGTCAAAATCTACTTTAGCCAAGTGGATTCGACAGGTCATAATACAAGCCTATAGCTTGAGAAGTAGACCGCCTCCGTTCAAAGTTAGGGCGCACTCCACGAGAGCAGTTGGAACTTCATGGGCAGTGCATCACCAGGCCTCCCTGGCTCAAATCTGTAAGGCCGCAACATGGTCTTCGGTACACACGTTTACTAGGTTCTACCAGGTGGACGTTAGAAGTCAGGAGGATGTCGCCTTTGGGCGCAGTGTGTTGCAGGCCGCAAAAGATCCTCATGTCTGATAGCGCTCAGCTTATATATGGTGTATCCCCCCCCTCATTTGGCATTGCTTTAGGACATCCCATTAGTAATGACTATGTCGCTCTGTGTCCCGTGATGTACGAGAAAGAAAATAGGATTTTTATAACAGCTTACCTGTAAAATCCTTTTCTTGGAGTACATCACGGGACACAGAGCTCCCGCCCCTCTTTGGGGACACTTATTGCTTTGCTACAAAACTGAGGTGCTCCCGGATGGGAGGGGCTTATATAGGGGAGGGTACTTCCGGTTTTGGAAGTTGCCAGTGCCAGCACCTGACGGTAACTATATAACCCATTAGTAATGGGTATGTCGCTCTGTGTCCCGTGATGTACTCCAAGAAAAGGATTTTACAGGTAAGCTGTTATAAAAATCCTATTATTGTGTGCTAACCCTACCTTCCAGCAAGGGGTTCAGTTCATAGAATGTATGCCAAAACTGCATGAAAAGGTAGCCTTCTACAGCCTGTGGAGACTTGGGAGCAGCCTTTGGGACACGCACCCCTAGTGCTTCATGAGGGAGCACCATCTTGTACTTTTGGACCACACATGAGCAGTGTGTGCTAACTCCTGCCGCAGCCGCTAAGCTCACATGTGCGGCACAAAGGAACATTCTTTAAACTGAAAAGAAGCCCTGGCTGGATGGTAGATTTAGCACATTATGCTGCTATAGCCATATGGGGCGGCAGAGTTTGTTTTCTGGAGTAGGTAAAGTAACCCTTTAACTTCCAAAAAAATAAAAAATGGCATGGTCAGAAAATATGATTCAGCTTCTTTCCAGCATACTTGCATGATTCTTAACCTGTTGGCAACGACAGTACACATATATGCTTATACATCATGCCATATGGGAGGCATGTGATTGGCCCCAAATGTGTTCTGCAGCAGGACAACGACCCCAAAGATACAGCCAATGTTATGAAAAATTATCTTCAGCATACAGAAGAACAAGGAGTCCTGGAAGTGATTGATTTGGCCCTCACAGAGCCCTGATCTCAACATCATGGAGTCTGTCAGGGATTACATGAAGAGACAGAAGGATTTGAGGCAGCCTACCTCCACAGAAGATCTGTGGTTAGTTCTTCCTTATGTTTGGAACAACCTACCTGCCGAGTTCCTTCAAAAACTGTGTGCAAATAAGCCTAGAAATTATGCTGTTTTGAAGGCAAATGGTGGTCACACCAAATATTGATTTGAATTTCTGTTTTCTTCTGTTCATTTACTTTTCATTTTGTTAATTTTTTTAAATAGCATTCTTAATTCACAGCATTTTTTCACAGTTATATATATTTATTAAGAGAAAAAGAAAGAAAGAGAGATCCATACCAGTATTTCCTTCAATGTCTCTGGCGAAGTGTACCCCTTGGCTTGATGAGCGTTGCAAAGGTGCGGACTTGCGTATATTTGTCCAGTCTATATGACTGACATCAGACCGTGACCTGTTGTGACCTGGTCTAAATTTTGAAGTGTCTTCAGCTAGGCCCACTGTGTCGTTAACTGACTGAGGTCTGTCACGTCTACGGTGACATGCACTAAATAAGTTATAAGCGGAGGAGTCTTTTTCCTGTCCTGCCAACAAAGGTATGTCAGGAAATGTTCTCCTAGTTGATGAAAAATGTTCTTTGGCATGGATCCCATTCTTTGCTTTGGCATCAAAGAGACTGCTTTTACACCTCTCCCAAATAATGCTACGTTTTGAGGTGTTTGCATTTTGCCCATCAACCTCCTGCTTGATTTTACTGGATATGTCATTTCCTAACAGTTCTGGAGCTTCATGAATTCCAAAGACTTCAGACTGATGGTTACCATGCTCTAGTTTTTCAAAAGAGTTGAAGAAATCCTCTGTAACCTCTAGTGCTGGACTGATATCATCCACTTCCAGTGCTTCCATTGTTTGCCTACTTTATCATTAATGATGCATTATCAGTCAGTTAGGAAGAATGCATATCAGCTGATCAAAGTGAAGAGTCAATACGAACACTCTAAAAACAAAACAAAAAAAAATTGTCATATAATCACTTTAATTGTTTTTACATTTGCTGAAAAAAACAAACAAAAAAAAAACGTATTGTTACAGTTGTGTACAATGGTAATTGTCTAGATCAGCCATTCTCAACCAGGGTTCCGTGGAACCCTAGGGTTCCTCCAGAGGTCGCTATGGGTTCCTTGAGCTGTGGCTGATTTACCACCTGTTTGATGGTGCCTACATAGTTCTGAGCCAATGATATGACACCAATGATCTTTATAGCTCTCTGTAAAGGGGGCCATTCTTGCAACCACTGTAAAAAAGGGCATTCTTCTCACTGACCACCAAAGTAAGGGTCATTGTTCCCACTGAACCCCAATAAATAAGTTTTATCAGGGGTTCCCCAAGATCTGAAAATTATTTTAAGGGTTCCCCTGGGGTAAAATGGTTGAGAAAGGCTGGTCTAGATAGTCTGAAATATTTTATAGTACGGCCATAAGGTATAACTAGCAAAGAAAAGAAATGAAGATCAGTGTGCATGGTACCGTATATACTCGAGTATAAGCCGAGTTTTTCAGCACATTTTTTTGTGCTGAAAAAGCCCCCCTCGGCTTATACTCGAGTCACCTTTTTGCGCCTGATCTCCCGAAATTTGAGGACCCGGTACCGGCCAGCCATAGGTCCCCTGGACCCCAAACTTGGCACACATGTAGCTCAACTCTTCTTCTACAAGTGCAAAGTTTGTAGTCTGTGGGACCTACGGCCGGGGAGCATCGATTTTTCAAAGCCGGGCACCCCTTCCATAGACTCCCATGTTAAACGTAATTTCTCTGGTGAATTTGGGGACCCAGTACTGGCAGGTTATAAGTCCTTTGGACCTGAAACTTGGCACACATGTAGCCCCATTTCTCCTCAACAAGTGTGCAAAGTTTTTTGTCTGGAGGACCTACGGTCGGGGAGCACTGATTTTTCAAATCTGGGTGCCCCTTCCATAGACTCCCATGTTAAACGTCAGTCTAGTCATGGACACAGTGAGGCATGGGCACAGTGAGGCATGGGCACAGTGAGGCATGGGCACAGTGAGGCATGCAGATGGACACCCTAGGCTTATACTCGAGTCAATACATTTTCCCAGTTTTTTGTGGTAAAATTAGGTGCCTCGGCTTATATTCGGGTCGGCTTATACTCGAGTATATACGGTAAATGCATTTTTCGTAATTATGAATTATTTTATTTATTAGGGCTTTTGCACACCAGCAACGAAGTGCATCCCTGCATAAATATTAATGTTCAAACCTAAAGCTATAGAAGAGCAGCAGGAATTTAAAAATACGGTAATCTGTCATACGAAAAATTACTGCAGCAGCTTCCCAAAATTTCCAGTCACCAGCAATTTCTGGATTGTTTACACAGCCAAAGCTCCAACACACCACCCCACACATTCTTATAGGCCCCTCACTTGATGACCTTTCTCATTGGCTAATAGAATGTGCAGGAGGCAGGAAACGGCAGGCAAGCTTTAGCAATAATCGGAGAATGCTGAAGCTTTGCCAATCAAAATGGTCTGACATCCAGGTTTGATAAGGGGGTTACAGTGATCCTAAAGCCTAAACATTTTTTACCTTAATGCAGTCCTTGCATTAAGGTAAAAAAATGTTTAGGCATCGAATGTTGCCCCTTACCCACCATATACTTACCTGAGCCCTCATTCGATCCAGCACTGTGCACGTCTGCAGCTCTTCTTTCCCCTCACTACCAGATCTCACTGGCTTTGCTGGGGCTCCGGGAGCCATTGGCGTCCAGTGCTGTCAATCAAAGCCAATGACAGGGGAGTTAATTTTGTGATGTGTGTTAATGTGTTGCCCCCTGTTGTGTGCATTTTACAATCTGTGTTTACAGTACTGTACATAGAGTTACATGCAGGCTTTATGCATCGGCTGGCATGCGACAATAGCATTTAGCTGTACCAGACATTAAGCAAGGTACGAAGTGGTACATTCTTTTATCCATTGAACATAGACACTCATTCTAGCTACTTTTAATGCCCATTCATATCATGATTGAAGATGGTAGTTGTGTTACCCAGAATAGTACAACAGTATTGTCAACAGCCTTAAACACAGGTGACACCGATTGGGTTAGGACCGCCAAAAATTCCCTTCAAAATACGTTACAGTAAAAGGGTTAGCCCCTGTTCGCAGCGGTGCGACATGCAATTTACAAATCGTACCTGAATTTGAATCTAAAGTCTTTCTATGGCACCATCTTAATAGCTGAGTAGCGAAGTAGCACGATTTCAAAAATAGTTCCCGCCCTATTTTTGGCAATTTTATGTGCAACTTGCATTGACATGTGTGTATGAAATTGTACAGAAGTCAGCAAGCCTCAGATAAAATTGCACTTTGCTGCGGCTTTGAAACTGCGCAATTGCAAAGCCACATTCAGTGTGAACGGGGCTAAGAGTAGGTCAACGACATCTCTGGTGTTTCTGGTAAAGACATCAGGCAGTTGTGTATTAAAAATTTTTTTTTAACCAAAATTTACTAGCGAAAGTTAAAGGGTAACTCCATTTTAGTGGGAAAAAAAATATAGCATATTCAATTGCGGCAGAAGCCATATTGTAATTTTATGTTAATAAAAATTACCTTTGCTTTTTAACCACTTGCTGCCCGCCATATAGCAAAATGACAGCGGCAAAGTGGTTGTGTTATCCTGACCGGACGTCGTATCACTGGCTTTCAGGACAACAAGACGCCGCGCGCCCCCGGGGGCACGCATCACGACGATCATTGTTGCGGTGTGTCCGTCTGACACACTGCATCTCCGATCTAGGTAAAGAGTCTCTGATGGAGACTCTTTACCATGTGATCAGCCGTGTCCAATCATGGCTGATCACGATGTAAACAGGAAGATACGTTTATCAGTTTTTCCTCACTCGCGTCTGACAGACACGAGTACAGGAGAGCCGATCGGCTGCTCCTCTGACAGGGGGGTCTGCGCTGATTGTTTATCAGCGCAGCACCCCCCCTTGCGGATGCCTGCCCAGGAGCACCAGGGATGCCACCAGGGATGGCCACCACTGATGACCACCAGGTATGGAATCTCTGGTGGCAATGTGTGCCCACACATGATGCCAATGTGTGCCTACACATAATGGCAATCAGTGTCCACCAGCAATACCTGCCAGTGCCTCAATAGCAGCGATATCTATCAGTGGCATCTATCAGTGTAGATCCGTGCCACCTATCAGTGCCCCCTATAAGTACCCATCAGTGCAGCCTATCAGTGCTGCCTATGAGTGCCCATCTGTGCCACCTGCGAGTGCCCATCAGTGCTGCATATCAGTGCCCATCATCAGTGCAGCCTCATCAGTGAAGGAGAAAACATACTTACACAATTTTATAACAGAAACAATGAAAAACTTTTTTTTCTCCAAATTTTTTGTCTTTTTTTTATTTGTTTAGCAAAAAATAAAAAACCCAGGAGGTGATCAATTACCACCAAAAGAAGGCTCCATTTGTGGGAACAAAAAGATAAAATTTTTGTTTGGGTACAGTGTAGCATGACCGCGCAATTGTCATTTAAACAGCAACAGCGCTGAAAGCTGGAAATTGGCTTGGGCAGGAAGTGCCCAGTATTTAAGTGGTTAATCTGCAGCTCTGCAATTTTCTAATGCACACTGGACGTTTTTGCAACTCCTTCTAGGGGCCATTTTTTTCCTGCCTCTAAACTCTTCTGCATGTTAGCCAATGTGTCCATACACACATACACTTTTAGCAGCGTTTAGCTGCAGAGACTTTTAGAGGCAGGAAAAAAAAAACACTGCCAGAGTATTGGCAACAAAAAAAACGATTGACGCTGCTAAACGTGCATTAATGTTAGGCGTGTTTAGTGCTAGAGTGTCAATTAATTTCAATAGCCAAAATAAATTATTATTCTGACCAATTAAATGTATTAACGCCCGCTCAAGCTATTGACCCCTGTAAATGCGCCTAAAAACTTTAGACACTTTTGCAAGCGTCAGGCTTTTTTTCTGCCAAAGCGCTGCTGCCAAGAAGAAAGGCTTCTAGGAGATTTTGCAAAATGTCCTGTGTGCATGAGGCCTAAAACTCAGTGCAATATGGCAACCTGGAGCCGTTCTGTACACAGCTAGTGTACAGAACTTCCCCAAAAATGTAATTTTCTGCTTGTGTGATTGCATTGCTGAGTTGCCCAGAAGTCTGCACTAAGGTACAAGTCACATTTTGGGAATCCTCTGCAATGAAAATTTAATTTTTAATGAGGTACTCCAAAGAGGTTAATAACTTTTAAAGGGATGCAGACCCTGCAACTTGCACTGCAAGTGCATCAGCTGATCAGAATGAACACAGACACACCCTTTTAGGGATCAGCTTTTCAAGTTGAACATACAGTTTCTCAGGAATAGAAACAGGTTGGAATCTGCAACAACATTTGGAGAAATCCTTGTAAAGTACAGGACATTGATCACCCAGTGTTTTTTTTCCCACAAAATGTGGAGCAAGGCTCCATTCACACTTGTGCGACATGTCATGCAAATATGGATGCAAAGTCTTGTGACAAGTTGCAGCCCATTGTTTTTAATAGCACCCGTTCAGATTGGTGTGACAAAGTGGCAGTGGCTTTGATGTGCCAGAGAGTATAGATCAAAGTCACGCTCCACGCTCGCTGGAAATCATGAGACTTTGGAGTTGTGCAAGTGTGAATGGAGCCTTACAGCTTGTAGTTATCAATGAGCTGCGAGGGCGCTGGTAAGCGCTCTTATAGTCCAATGATCTTCCTGCACTCACGTAACTGCTTGCCCATATACGGTTCAAGCAGACTGCTATGCTGAGAGTTTGAGAGAGTCTGAGATTGCACCCGCAATCTGCTGATCATGGAAAATAATAACAAAAAATAAATGCAACTGCTTAAGGACTAGCTACCGTCATTATACTGCAGCAGATTGGCTCTCCTGGGTGATTCACCGTAGGTGTACGTCGGCCGCTTTAAGGGCAATAGGCAGCGCGACACCGGAGTTGATGCGCGTGGCTGGCAGCTGCGATGTCCGCCGGCCACCCGCCATCGCTCCACAGAGCCAGAACGGGGATCTGTCAATTTAAACAGACAGATCCCATTCTGACAGGGGAGTAGAGAGAGATCTGCTGTTCCTAGTGATTAGGAACCGCCATCTCTCGCCTTCTCCAGTCAGTCCCATCGAAAGAAAGAAAGAAAGAAAGAAAAGAAAGAAAAGAAAGAAAAGAAAGAAAAGAAAGAAAAGAAAGAAAAGAAAGAAAAGAAAGAAAGAAAAGAAAGAAAGAAAAGAAAGAAAAGAAAGAAAAGAAAGAAAAGAAAGAAAAGAAAGAAAAGAAAGAAAAGAAAGAAAAGAAAGAAAAGAAAGAAAGAAAGACCACATTAAACCCCTTGATCGCCCCCTAGTGTTAACCCCTTCCCTGCCAGTGACATTTACACAGTAATCAGTGCATTTTTAAAGCACCGATCGCTGTATGAATGTCACTGGTCCCAAAAAATGTGTCAAAAGTGTCCGATCTGTCCGCAATGTCGCAGTCCCGCTAAAAATCGCAGATCGCCTCCATTACTATTAAAAAAAAAAAAAAAAAAAAAGCGATAAATCTATCCCCTATTTTGTAGACACTATAACTTGTGTACAAACCAATCAATATACGCTTATTCCGATTTTTTACCAAAAATATGTAGAAGAATCCATATTGGCCTAAACTGATATTTATTATAGCAAAAAGTTAAAAATAGTGTTTTTTTCAAAATGGTTGCTCTTTTTTTGTTTATAGTGCAAAAAATAAAAACTACAGAGGTGATCAAATACCACCAAAAGGAAGCTCTATTTGTGGGGGAAAAAAAGACAAATTTAGTTTGGGTACAATGTCGCGCGCAATTTTCAGCTGAAGTGACACAGTGACGTATCGCTAAAAAATGGCCTGGACATTAAGGAGGCAAATCCTTCTGGGCATTTATTATTTTTGGTGAACTTATCCTTTTAAACGAATAACAAATATATATTTTTTTTAAATGCATTTTTAATTAAATGGAGCTAATATTCTAATTTTTTTCTCATTCTGCATTTTTTTTTCATAGTTAGTATGTGTATGTATGGGCGCACTGTTTACAGAAATTGGCACGTACAATGCAAAAAAAAAAAAAAAAAAAAGGGACAGCTCTGCTAATGAGTTGCCACAAAACAAAAAGGACTATCAGAAGGTCATGGGGCCAAATCTAGCCACAGCTGTTTAGGAACAAAAGGGATATGCTACCAACTCATGTATTCCAAATGGTTTCCCGGACTATTTGTATATTACAAAAATAAGGACAGCAAAAAGGAGTATGTATGTCACCAAAGCATACACATGTCAACATTGCATGCAAAGGGACAATTTAATGGCTCTATGTAAATGAAAAATGTGCTCTTCCAGGTCATGAGAGCATGAAAAAGTTGTATTTACACTGATTTTGTAAAAAAAAAAAAAAAAACACCATTTTATATATATATATATATATATATATATATAATACTTTATGCTACGTAAGCCAATATTAGTGTATGCGGCCAGAAGGAAAGCACCTTACACTAGAATGAACTAGACAGTCTAGCGTGAGTAGCTCATTGTTTAAGGTGCACATGCATGTTTGTTTAACCAGCCATTCCTCATAGGAAGGAAGCAGAAGTTATATAGCATTCCAGTCACTAAAGCACAGTTTTTGTTCTTGTTGCTTATACATATACTGTACATGTATGCAGCAAATGTGTACACAGACTACACAAAACAAAGAACGACACACAATAGGAGTCTGAAAAAAACCTGAGGTGGGAATCGAATCACTGCTCGGTTGTACCTATTTTTATCCTCGGAAGTGAAGATGACCAAACTTGTTTGTGTTACATGATATTTACGTGCGATTCTTAACTATACTATATTGTAAATCTTTATGAACTTTCTTTTAACCCTTTAGAGCCGGCCCCTGCCGACCTTTTAAAGGCAACAAACTTCGGCCCTCCAGCTGTTGCAGAACTACACATCCCATGAGGCATTGTAAAACTGACATTCACAGACATGACTAGGCATGATGGGAATTGTAGTTCAACTGGAGGGCCATAGTTTGAAGACCCCTGCTTTAAGGGTTTAGAATGCCAGGAGGCGGGGTGGGGCTTATCATCATGTGACCGCCATGATTGGCTGTCATGGCGGTCACATGATCGGAAAGCTCCCAATCGCAGGATAAGAACGGGAGCTTTCAGTTAGCAGCCGGTAAGGCTTTATGTACACAGGATGTTTTTACAACCTCTCCTGAACGATTTAACTTGACAGATAGTAACCCACGTTTAAAACATCCATTTTGCTGCGTTTACATGCCGCGTTTCTTAAAAAAAAAAATTTGCAAAAAACAATTGTTAACAAAACATGACTAAACGCGAGTTACCGCGTTTAGAAGCATTTGGTGCTTGAAATGCCTCTAAACTCAGCTTCTGAATCCATTTTGTTGCGTTCCAAAAAAAGCATCTAAACTTAAAAGTGGAAGTAAACACTCCTATCGTTTTCAGCCAAGGAAGCTGCCATCTTGACCTTTGTTTAATCTTCAACTGCAATGATGCTGCACATGTGATCAGTTATGACAACAGCCATTGGATAGTTTAAAGCCTCGTACACACGGCCGAGAATCTCGTCAAGAAAAAATAGGATTTTTGTACTCACCGTAAAATCCATTTCTCTGACGTCCATGGACTGACACAGCTGGATACTGTAAACGTGTGGTATATGTCCCTGCTCGCAGGAGAAGATCTAGGCACAATGTTAGATGTTAAAACATTCTAGAACAAACCAGAGCTGAACAGCCCCGCCCAGGGGGGCGGTCCCTCCGGACATTACCCTCCCACCTGCAGCTAGCAGACCTCAGTTCGTAACAAAGCAGTACAAACCTTAAAAGGAAGGGTGGGTGCTGTGTCAGTCCATGGACGTCAGAGAAATGGATTTTACGGTGAGTACAAAAATCCTATTTTCTCTTATCGTCCATGGACTGACACAGCTGGATACTGTAAACGTGTGGGACGTCCCAAAGCAGTATCAGAAGGGTGGGAGCAGTAGTAAAGGAACAACCAAAACTTCACTCCAAACAAGCAGAGCTCCTCAACGGAGGAGTTGCGACATTAAACAGCGGCCTGCAATGCTTTGCGGCCGAAAGGAGCATCCGAAGATGCAGCCACATCAACCTTATAAAATCTTGAAAAGGTATGAACGGATGACCAGGTCGTCGCCTTGCACACTTGTGCAACCGACGCTTGATGTCGGAAGGCCCGGGAAGCACCAATTGCCTTGGTGGAATGCGCCGCAACCAGAAAGGGAGGTGCCCGCCCCTTAAGGGCATAGGCCTGTATGACGGTCTGCCTGATCCACCTAAAGACGGTGGCAGACGACACCGCTCGGCCCTGTTTTGGACCAGACACAGATTTTCAAATGGAAACAGTAGCAGACAGGTACACTCGTAAGGCTTGTACCCATCTTAATGTATGAAGCGCAAACTCTCAGGGATGCGATGGGTGAGGACACAAGGACGGAAGAACAATGTCCTTCTTAAGGTGAAAGGCCGAGACCATCCTTAGAAAAGAAGGATGTCGCGGGCGCAACACCAACATATCCTTATGGAGGACCAAGTAAGGCGACTTGCCGGACAAGGCCACCAACTCAGACACCCGTCTAACCGAAGCAATGGCCACTAAGGCCAACTTCCGGGACAAGGTCAAGAGAGGAATCTCTCTGATATTCTCAAAAGGGATGTTCTTGGAGAACCGAGATGCATCAAAATCAGATCCCAAGTAGGGAGAGGAGGCTTGGACAGGGGGGGATCAAATGGCGAACCCCCTGCACAAAAGGTGCTAATCAAGGAATGGCCGGTAGCGGTCGTTAAAAAAGACAGCCCGGGCCAAAATCCGACCCTCAAAAAAGGTATGCAAGGCCAGCTTTTGGGTCACACCACGCTGTAAGAACAGCAAAATCCTGGGAACGGAATACATCCGAGGATGCCACTCCAGTTCCTTGCACATAGCGATGTAAGCCTTCCAGGTACGATGAGATATCTTTCTGGAGGAAGATTCTCGTGTCAACAACATAGAAGAGATGACCGAATACGAGAGAACTCGGTCCTTCAGCACCTGGCTTTAAACAGCCATGCCATTAAAGTCAAGGACTGTAAAGCAGGATGAAGTATGGGATCATGAGACAGAAGGACCACCCCAATAGGCCGTCGCCAGGAATGTCTGCGACTAGCCGAAGTAGATCGGCGTACCAATGTCACCGTTCCGGAGCACTGGAATGGCCTCAGCCCCTACTCTGCGAAGCCGGCGAGGCAACAACAGTAGCAGAGGGTAAGCATATATCAGGCGATACTGCCCCCACGGGCTTCCAACGCGTCTGACGCGTCCGCCCAGGGGTCCCTGGACCTGACCACGATCTTGCCACCTTGCGAGTGAGTTGAGAGGCCATAAGGTCCACTTCCGGTAAAGAAGGTGGAAACACCTCCGGATGCAAGGACCCTTCGCCTGCAATGCACACGGCCGACAGGACCGTCTTGCAGCGAGATGTATGAAAATCCCAAAGAGACTCCGCAATGTATCGGAGAAGGGAGGCCCCAGTGTACAGGGTGCCTCAAATGTTGGCCAATAAAGGCAACTTGTCGGAACTTCCCTAGAAATTCGGTCAGAGGACTAGTACCTCAGCCTCCACAGGTGGCGCAAACCCACCCCGGGCACAGAGACCCTAAAGGCTAAAGCAGTTGTAGTGCACCTGCTAGACGACTGATGGATGAAGCAGAGGCTTTTGCCCAGTATTGAGCTACAAAAAAACGCCAGAGACGCAGCCACTAACGGGCGTAACGCTAACCTCAGCCTGGCGAACACAGTCCAAGCCAGCGCTTCTGATCACCACTGAAAGCAGGGGGAAAGTGATACCCTTGAAACCAGGGATCCTTGGGATCCTTGATACAATGCTCCATCCAGCAGCTACCCATGGATAAGTGCTGATTGTGCAAACACATAGTTTATACTATGTATTGCGTCAAACGCACAAATGGAGAGTGTGGGAGGAAACCCAGCCAGCCACAAAGAGCATAATACCCCCACATACGGCGTATGTAGTTTAGTATTTGTGGATAAACCTATTAAACACGTATATACTGTGCCAGCGACGAAGGCGCGCACATCATCGGGGCCTGGACGTAAACCAGCCACGCAAATTGTGTACACAACCGTGTAGGTAAGTTAGCCTGCGAATACAAATTGCACATGTTTATACTGTGCATAGCGCTGAGAATGCGCACACCATTGGAACACAGGGGAGAAACCTGAGCACCCGGATGAAACGCATGCAGACTGCATACGCATACCGTGTATGGTATTATAGTATGCGTGCTAAACATTTTTGCACAAGACCATGTGTGCATAGCACCGAAGGCGTGCACACTGTTGGCGCGTGGGAGGAACCGAAGTACCCCACGCATACTCAGAGAATGCAATACCTACAGCTACTGTAAATGTATTTAGTGTAGTGTATAAACATAATGTGTATGTTTACACCGTGTATTGCACCAAAGGCATGCATGTCATGTAGCATGGGCAGAAACCCCACGCAGACTGCATACGCATACTGTGTAGGTATTATAGTGTGTGTGCTAAACATTTTGCACAAGCTCATGTGTGCATAGCACCGAAGGCGTGCACACCGTTGGCGCCTGGGAGGAACCGAAGTACCCCACGCATACTCAGAGAATGCAATACCTACAACTACTGTGAATGTATTTAGTGTAGTGTATAAACATAATGTGTATGTTTACATCGTGTATTGCACCAAGGGCATGCATGTCATGTAGCGTGGGCGGAAACCCACGCAGACTGCAAAGACATACCGGGTAGGTATGTTAGTATGTGGATATCCAATCGCACAAATTTAGACTGTGCATAGCGCCGAAGCGCCCATACCAATGGAGTGTGGGAGGGAACCGGAGTACCCGGAGGAAAACCACACAGACTGCCTACACATACCGTGTAGGTATTATAGCATGCGTGATAAACATTGAACATGTTTAACTGTGCAGAAGGCCAAAGGCGCACATACCGTCAGCGCGTGGGAGGAAACCGGAACACTCGGAAGAACTCCACGCAGACAGCACACAGATACCGTGTAGGAATGATAGCATGTGAATCAACATATTGCACATGTTTGTGCTGTGCATTTCCATTGGAGCGTGGGGGGAAACCGGAGTACCTGGAGGAACCCCACGCAAACAGTATACCCATACTGTAAACATGTATAATATGTGCAACATACATATTGAACATGTCTATACTGTGCAGAGAGCCAAAGCGCACATACCATGAGAGTGCGGGAGGACACCGGAGCCCCCGCCAACCCAGAGAGTATAATACATACATATACTGTGAATGTATCTGGAGTCGTGCATAAACCTATTTTGTACGTTTATATCATGTATGGCACTGAAACACAGCATTGGAACGTGGGGACAGTCACGCAGACACAGAGACCAATAACACATACATACACTGTGAATGTATGCAGTGTAGAGGTATAGGATGAGTTTAAATTATGGCGCAGAGGCGCATAAATCTTCTCTGTATCATTCCAACCTGCTTGACTGTGCTGCCGAAGCAGCATGCAGGTAACAGGTAACCTCTGATCCTCAGACTGTGTGTCTGTCAGAGCTCAAATCATTCCCCAGGAAATGGCGGGAAATGTTACCTCAGGATATCACACACACAAGGCTGACAGGGACTAGATACATAAATTAATAAAGTCCTCCCTCATCCATGCTGCTCTTGAGGCAGCTGGGGAGGAAAACAGTGAGGAAACTGTGTAAAAGAAAAGCTTGTCACAGCAATTCTAGCTTGAGAGTTTCTCACATCATCAATGAGATCACTTACAAGCGCCCTGTCATTCACTGACACAGAACTGGAGTCTTCCTCACAAGGGAATGTCCTGTTCATAAACATTAAATAGTCAGAGGTAGGGTCCTGAGCACAATAGCTAGGCCCATATCTGACTCAGAGCACTCCTTCACTAAAGATTTTTGTGGGGGGAGGGGGCTTATAGCTCCTTTTGCTCGCACACCGCTTCCATTCTGACAGGAATGATTCCAGGACTGCTGACAACTGGTCCATAAGGACCGCAGGTGCAGGAAACATATGAACATGTTTAACTGTGCAGCACTGCCAGTTGCATAGTTGCCAACATTGCAAAAAAAACATCTGGGACACTTTTTTTGAATTGAGGCGGAGCCTTGCTATAATTAGGGGGCGGGGCATTCGTTTGTAGGCGTGGCATGCTGGACTGGAAAATGGGCGTGGTTTACACACGATAGTGGGTGTGGCTTAAATGGGCGTGGTTCAAAGGGGTGTGGCTAGAGTCCGAGGTGAGAGAAAGAAATAGAAAGAAAGAAGCCAGATCCTACACCACAATAGAAATGTGTAACAAAATTGGCAGATAAGGATACTCCAAAACACCTGTTGGCGCTTCAATCATCCCGGCACCATGGTTGTTACGGTGTCAGGATGATTGAAGTGCATTATTTCTATTATTACATTGTAATATAAAATGAAATCATTCAACTCACCATAATGCCGAATCAGTGGAAGTGTGTCACCTGCCACCAGATGCCTCCCCAGCAGTCCGTCCTTGCATCAGGTTCTCCCAGAAGCATAGCCCCTCTTTACAGAACTGTGTCCCTGGCAGTGGAGCCCTCCTTTACATCTGGTGTTCCGGCAGTGGAGCCCTCCTTACAGATCTGTGTCCTCCAGCAGCAGAGCCCTCCTTTACATCTGGTGTCCTCCAGCAGCAGAGCCCTCCTTTACATCTGGTGTCCTCCAGCAGCAGAGCCCTCCTTTACATCTGGTGTCCTCCAGCAGCAGAGCCCTCCTTTACATCTGGTGTCCTCCAGCAGCAGAGCCCTCCTTTACATCTGGTGTCCTCCAGCAGCAGAGCCCTCCTTTACATCTGGTGTCCTCCAGCAGCAGAGCCCTCCTTTACATCTGGTGTCCTCCAGCAGCAGAGCCCTCCTTTACATCTGGTGTCCTCCAGCAGCGGAGCCCTCCTTTACATCTGGTGTCCTCCAGCAGCGGAGCCCTCCTTTACATCTGGTGTCCTCCAGCAGCAGAGCCCTCCTTTACATCTGGTGTCCTCCGGCAGCAGAGCCCTCCTTTACATCTGGTGTCCTCCGGCAGCAGAGCCCTCCTTTACATCTGGTGTCCTCCGGCAGCAGAGCCCTCCTTTACATCTGGTGTCCTCCGGCAGCAGAGCCCTCCTTTACATCTGGTGTCCTCCAGCAGCGGAGCCCTCCTTTACATCTGGTGTCCTCCAGCAGCAGAGCCCTCCTTTACATCTGGTGTCCTCCAGCAGCGGAGCCCTCCTTTACATCTGGTGTCCCCCAGCAGCAGCGGAGCCCTCCTTACAGGTCTGTGTCCCCTAGCAGCGGCAGCCAGCCCCGGGGAACAGATGCTCTCACCTCCCGGCGTCTCCGTGTATGTGCTGGAGGCAGAGGCAGCTCCGCGGTCCATGATCATTTCCCAGCGGTGTCGTGCCGAGAATGGTTCCCCCGCCGGATTCTGTTCCCCCTGGCTCTCCCGACTCCTATCGGAACTCCGCCTCCCCAGCCCTGTACATTGCCGCTCCCTCACGAATGATAATACCACCCCGCCTCCACATGTGTGAACACAGAGAGGGGAGAAGCCGATTGGCTGCTCCTCCCCTCACCACTGAACACAAGAGGAAATAATCCTTGTGTCTGCAGCGGCGGCCATCTTTGTGTAGCCCGCCGTTTTTTTACCTCAAGCATTCCCGATTTTCCCGGCGGCCGGGACAAAGGCAAAATACCGGGAAAATAGACGGGACAAAATAAATACGGGACGAGGGTCCCAAATCCGTGATTGTCCCGGGAAAAACGGGACTGTTGGCAACTATGCAGTTGCTTCAGGCAAGTGTGGAGAGCAAGTGTATCAGACTCCATAAACGCCACCCTCTGAGACCTTATACACTATACAGTGAATATACAGTCCACCCACTGGCTACGCTGAGGCTGAGGAGGGGATACCCGGGAGGACCCACCAACCCTTAAGGACCGCTCAGTCTGAGGAGATTGTGAGGGGATTCGCGCCGCCGCCAGAAATAAATGTGCGGCGGCCACAAGAAAATGGCCGCCGGCCGCAGCTATAACTGCGCCACTGAACACCAAGATGGCCGCCGAGCGCAAAATTCAAAGCTGTAATGCACGCCAATGGCGCATGCAATAACCACCTCAAACAGCGCCAATGGCGCACGCAATAATCACCTCACACACCAGAAAAAACTGCAGACATGAGCGCCCAGCCAGGCCAGAGTGACCCCCAAGCACCCCACAGCACAGCACCAGTACAGGGTGCAGAGAGCAGCATAACAGGGGGGAGACAGGGAGAAACCCCCACACACAGAAACACAGCCAGCATGTACTCACCTGCAGTAGGAGAGACTACTTACCCGTCCCTTTCAGGGACCCACTGGCTTGTTTCAGACAGACCTATCACAGAGTCGTACTGCGTAGCTGTCGGCCCGGTCCACCGCGAGAGATACAGTCAGTCAAGTACTGTTCAATCTTGAGAGGACCGCGGGAGCATGAAAGCAACCCGGCCACCCCTGGAGTCATGGGGTATGTCGTGAACTGAGTCTCACGCACACAAGGCGAGGATCAGCACGCTCGATGGTCGGACAGGGAAGACTACGAGGATACTAGTGTACCCAACCTGTTGCCCAGCCGACAGTTGATTGAAGGTCTCAAAAATAAAATAAAATTCCCAAAGGAATAAAATTTAAAAGTAAAATCTTCCAGGAGACTGGCTCCTGAGAGCCACGTCTTCTCCTTCTGCTAGGCAGAAAAAAACTGAGGTCTGCTAGCTGCAGGTGGGAGGGTAATGTCCGGAGGGACCGCCCCCCTGGGCGGGGCTGTTCAGCTCTGGTTTGTTCTAGAATGTTTTAACATCTAACATTCTGCCTAGATCTTCTCCTCCGAGCAGGGACATATACCACACGTTTACAGTATCCAGCTGTGTCAGTCCATGGACGATAAGAGAAAACACGTCGTTTTTCTTGACAAGATTCTTGGACAAGAAACTTGTCCCGGCCGAGTGTACACACGCTCCTTTCAAAGAACCCGCGGTTCTTTGAATGGAGCGAACGCGGTGACGTAATCGACTACGACGAGCGTGCGCTTGTCACATTCGATGCCGTCGCCGCCATCTTGCTACACCCTACCTATGCCTAGGAAGCTACCGCGCATGCGTCAAAGTCATTTCGAGCATGCGCGAGCTTCCTGGAGGACAGGTAAGTGTACACACACACACACACACACACACACACACACACACACACACTTTTCTCGTCGAGAAACCTGCTAAAAGAATCTCGACGAGAAAAAAAGAGAGCAGGTTCTCTATTTTTCTCGTTGAGATTCTTGTCAGTTTTCTTGACGAGAAACATGATAGCTGCGTACACACGACCGATTTACTCGGCAAGAAAGCTCTGCCAGCAAGTTTCTTGCTGGTTCTTGCCGAGAAACTCGGTCGTGTGTACGAGGCTTAACAGTTTGGTTGAGAGCACAACCAATGTGGCAGTTAAATTCCCAGCATGACGGAAATGCTAACTGTTTTTTTAAACTGTTAAATCAATGGGTTTACTTCTGCTTTAACTGCCTAGAAACTACTGTAAAAGGACCCTGTGTACATGTACTGATAAGATAACAGAGGAGAGTTCAGGAGGAGTTGAAAAAAATGCCCAACTGCTCCTAAACGTCCGTTTACCAGCAGCAGTGTACATGAGGTCTAACTGTGTCGGGAGTGTGCAGGGCACATGCTTCTGGGTAAAGGTCAATCGGACGCAAATATGCGGGCGCCACCAAGAGGCCCGCATATTTGCATGTGTTCGGCGCCAAGCTAATTAGAATTTTATAAAAGTTAGTGACACTAAACTCGAGTTTAGAAAGAAAAATAAATAAAAATCTTCACGTATATACAGTATTCCTAAAGTGGTACTAAACACACACTATTTAATTTACATGATCCCTTCTCTTTCTGTATGTGGATGATGGCACTGTAATTATTTTAATAAAAGTACCTTTTTCCATGACTGCAGGGAAATAGCGGCAGGAGGAGCTTCCAGTCCTCTGCTGCTGGTCACATGTTTAACTACTTCAATACTGGGCACTTTTACCCCCTTCCTGCCTAGAACAAATTTTCAGCTTTCAGCGCTGTCACAATTTGAATGACAATTGCTTGATCATGCTACACTGCACCCAAATTTTTATCATTTTTCACACAAAATAGAGCTTTATTTTGGTGTTATTTGATCACAACTGGGTTTTTTTTGCGATACAAATGAAAAAAGACCAATATTTTTGAAAAAAATAAATATCAGTGCCGCCCAATGAGGCGGCACTGATGAGGAGGCACTAATAGGTGGCACTGATGAGGAGGCATTGACAGGCAATACTAATGGGCACTGACAGGCCTTACTGATGGGCACTGATTGGCATTTGTGATGAGCACTGATTGGCATTTGATGGGCACTGACAGGCATCTGTGGTGGGCACCTCTGATGGGGGCTGCGCTGATAATCAATGCGCCGATTATCAACACTGGCCCCCCCTGTTAGGAGAGCCGCTGATCGCCTCTCTCTGCCCACGCCTTGCAGACTGCAAACTGCAAACTGAGGAAAGTCGATTACCGGCACTTCCTAGTTACCTCTGCGATCAGCTGTGATTGGTCACAGGCTCTTTACCAAAATTGTCAGAGCGACGCACCACATCACAGATTGCCGCTCTGCGGCTTATCCTGCTGCACGTCATACGACGCCCAGTCAGGATAACTGATCCCCCGCTCGAATGTCATTCTGCTATAGGCCGGGTGGCATGTAGTAAAAAAAAGAAAAAAAAAAAAAAAAAAAAAAGTATTTGGAATACAGAGTAAAAATAAATAAAATACCAATAAACTGTTTTAAATTGTCATGCACATATGTATTTGAAATCAAATCTTTATAATTTTTTAGCAATAACATGGGGTGGAGAGTGTCACGCCCCTCCAGCCTGTGTCTTAGAATAAGAAAGAGGTGAAGCCTCCATCAAAGATGTAATATCCCGCCCCCATTGTGTTTACCTGGTTAGTGACATTGAAGGAGGAGGGAGGGAGTGGGCTGTCATTTACCACTGTGTATACTCCCACATGTGTCACATGGGCTGCTCAGATGTGATAGGGAGGAAATGCTCAGCATAGAAACTCACTGAAAACTGAGCATGTGCAGAGTTGCCAACACTGCTCTGCTAAATCCCCAGCTGCACTGGGGACATGGATAGAAGGTGGAAATAGAGAGCAGCAGGATCAACCAGGTTTTTTGCAGAATACAGAAAAAAAACGTATCTCATAGTGACCGAGTGAGTATGAACAACATGTAATACACCATTTATTGATAGCTTTTTATGATGTGTGTTTAGTGACACTTTAATGCTAAAAAGTACCTTCTATTGCCTCCTCCAAATCTCCAGTTTTTATGTTGCTGCTGTGATCTGACTTCCTGTTAGATTAGAGCAGTGATTCTCAACCAGGGTTCCGTGGAACCCTAAGGTTCCTCCAGAGGTTGCTAGGGGTTCCTTCAGCATTGGGCAAATTCTGCCTCTCAGATAATTTCCTACTGAAACCATTGATCTTTTTAGCTATCTGTAAGGAGGTAATTCTTCCCAATGACCACAAGTGTAAGGACCATTCTTCCAACTGACCATCACACAAAGGTATCATGAATTGTAGATTTCAAATTTTTAGCAGGGGTTCCACGAGACCGGAGAACCATTTCAAGGGTTTCTCTGTGTTGAAAAGGTTGAGAAAGGCTGGATTAGAGGGTGGCTATGTTCATTCTCTATGGCTCCACTGTATGCAGGAATATAGCTACCCTTTCTTGCTCACTTCCAAAATGAACTTCGGAAATTGTAGTGTGTGTATGAGCAGTGCACATGACCGCAACTAACATGCACTGCTCGCACCAAAAAGTAGTAAGAGGGAAGGGGAAAGGATTGGGAGCTCACAGAGAACACTACTGCTCTCTATTGCATCGCTTACATTTTTCCATAAATATAAATTTAAAGTGAATTCTATGCATTAAGGTGAAAAAACTATCTGTGAACCCCCCGAGACACCCTTTTTCTTACCCGATTCGTTCAAGCAATGTGCACAAGCGCAGTGGCTTCAGCCACTGTCTCTCTCCTCATTGGACAGATTGATAGCAGCAGGAGCCATTGGCTTCCGCTGCTGTCAATCAAATCCTGTGACACGGGAGCGGGGCCGAGTCCCGCTGTCTGTGTCAATGGACGCAGCAGCGGGACTCGAGAGTAAGCCTACACGGGTGCCCCCATGAAAAAGCGGCTTTCCGTGGGGGCACCCGATGAAGAGGAGGAGGCTGGAGTGTCGGCGGGGGACCCAAGAAGTAGAGGATCGGGGCTGCTCTGTGCAAAACCACCAACTTAAGGGAGCTTCCTGATGAAGCGATTTCCGCAAAATGCATTGAGGCCGCATGCTTGCCATAGCTAACATCACGTCCGGTTTCTCCTCGAGTACATTTCCACCTGCTGGAACGCACGCTGGTCAGAGATACAACAAACAGCTGTTTATGTTGGTGCTAGCTCTAGCACCATTTATGCAAGAGCGCACTTAGCTGTTTTTACTGCCATTTAATTATATTAAAAGATACGGCACTATGATCTGGTATATTTCTTTTGGGTTCCCATTTTGAGAGTGTATGGGAAAGAGAGCCTTGGATAGTTGAACTGGGCGATTTCTGAGTGATATCCATTAAAAATTGTTGGATAGAACAAAGGCTGAATTATGATTATCAGGCGTGTTTCAGATTGATAGTTGGGGAGTGTGCATTTCTTACACACGTTTTGGTGAAGCACTATATGGAGAGAAATATGAAAGGCTTTTCTGGACAGTGAAAGGAGTTTTTCTTTGAAGATTATTCATCACATTGATGGGACTTGTTTAACCACTTCTCCACCGGGCCTATTCTGGCACTTCTCTCCATGTAAAAATCATCATTTTTTTGCTAGAAAATTAATCAGAACCTCCAAACACTATATATTATATATATATATATATATATATATATATATATATATATATATATATATATATTTTAGCAGACACCCTAGGGAATAAAATTGCGGTCATTGCAACTTTTTATCTTGCACGGTATTTGCGCAATAATTTTTCAAACGCCTTTTTTGGGGAAAAAAAAAAAACAGTTTCACGAATTAAAAAATAACAAAACAGTAAAGTTAGCCAAATTTTTTTGTATAATGTGAAAGATGCTGTTACGCCAAGTAAATAGATACCTAACATGTCACGCTTTAAAATACACTCATGGAATGGAGCCAAACTTCAGTACTTAAAAATCTCCATAGGCGACGCTTTAATTTTTTTTACAGGTTACGATTTTCAAATTAGAGGAGGTCTAGTGCTAGAATTGTTGCTCGCACTCTACCGCACGCAGCGATACCTCACATGTGGGGTTTGAACAGCGTTTACATATTTGGGCGGGACTTACATGCGTGTTCGCTTCTGAGTGCGAGCTACCGGGGACAGGGGCGTTTTACTTTTTTTTTTTCCCCCCCATTTTTTTTTTACAGAATTTTTTTTACATTTTTTTTTTTTTTTATTGATCACTTTTATTCCTATTACAAGGAATGTAAACATCCCTTGCTGACAGCCGCAATTGCAGCTTTGTTTACTTGCGCGCCCGGGACTCCGGCGGTCATAGAGATGACTGGTGACTATTTGGTCACTGGAAGTCTCTATCGTCGTGAGTCGGCGACGGCCGATTCCTTTTCCGGGCCCTTGATGGCATGGGAGAGCCCAGAGAAGCGCCGGATGGCAGCGGGAGGGGGGGCGGGGGAAATGCCGCTATCATTCTTATGGTGCGCAGAATCGCCGGCTGCAAACAATGATATCTGAATGATGCCTGTAGCTTCAGGCATTATTCAGATATCCCCCCTCAAAGTCAGCGACGTCATATGACGTCCTTGGTGGACAAGTGGTTAATGGATAATGGATAATTTTTGAGGTTACGTTTCAATTTGCAAGGTTCACAGAAGTAGCGCCTATCTTTTGTTTGTCATTTATGTTTGTTATTTTAATACAAAAAAAAAAAAAACAAAAAAAAAAAAAAAATAAACTTTACAATCACTTTACCTTCATTATTCTATGCGGTCACGTGACCACAAAGCCCCGTCTCCTCCGTGTAATGATCAGGGCCGACAATGGGGCCAAGATCCATCAAGTAGCGGCTAGGCATGTGCATTTCGTTTCGTTCCGAATCGAAATTCGGACGAATTTTCATTATTCGGACGTTCGGATGCATCCGAATTAACGAATTACAATGCTAACGAATTCAACCGAATCCGAACGTTTCGAATCGAAAAACCACGGACGAAATTCGAATCGAATTCGAAAAGAATTCTAGTCGAATCGAATTTGAAAAACAATTAGAATAGAATAGAATCGAAAATATTGGAAATAATCAAATAGAAAAACAATAGAACAGAATAGAATAAAATACAATATATATATTATATTTTATTCTATTTTTTTTCTAGTCTATTTTCTATTTCTATTCTAATCTTTTCTAATTGGAATTCGAAAAAAACGGTCGCATTCGAAAATATTTCAACCAAATTCGAAAATATATCTACCGGATTCGATAATATTTCAACCAAATTTGAAATTATTTCAACCAAATAGAAAAGATTATAATAAAATAGAAAAACAGACAATAGACTAGAAAAACAATAGGACAGAATATATTATATTTTATTCTATTCTTTTTTTTTTCTAGTCTGTTCTTTTATATTCTATTCAAATCTTTTCTAATAAAATCAAAATCATTATATACTTAATTCGAATTTCGGAAGATGGTTATATATATATATATATATATATATATATATATATATATATATATATATATATATATATATATATATATATATATTTTTTTTTTTTTTTTTTTTCCGACATTCTAATTTCGTATAGAATGAATTCTAATTTGAATAGAAAAGATTAGAATAGAAATAGAAAATAGACTAGAAAAACAATAGAACAGAATAGAGTATAGATACTATCTATTTAATGTTTTATTTTTTTTTGCAGATTACTATTTGTTTCCATAAGATCTCCTGCAGACTATTATCATCTATTTTTTTTTTAAGATCTCCTGCAGACTATTAGTACTCTGCAAAAAAAATAATAAAAAATTTAAATAGATGCTAATATTCTGCAGGAGATCTTATGGAAACAAATAGTAATCTGCAAAAAAAAATAATATATATATATATATATATATATATATATATATATATATATATATATATATATATATATATATATATATATACATACATACATATATACACACACACACACACACACACGGTAACCATCTTCCGAAATTCGAATTTAGTATATAATGATTTTGATAGAAAAGATTTGAATAGAATATAAAAGAATAGACTAGAAAAAAATAGAACAGAATAGAATAAAATATAATATATTCTGTCCTATTGTTTTTCTAGTCTATCATCTGTTTTTCTATTTTATTATAATCTTTTCTATTTGGTTGAAATAATTTCAAATCCGTTTGAAATATTATCGAATTTGGTTGAAATATTATCGAATCCGGTAGATATATTTTCGAATTTGGTTGAAATATTTTCGAATGCGACCGATTTTTCGAATTCCAATTAGAAAAGATTAGAATAGAAATAGAAAATAGACTAGAAAAAAAATAGAACAGAATAGAATAAAATATTATATATATATATATATATATATATATATATATATATATATATATATAGTATTTTATTCTATTCTGTTCTATTGTTTTTCTATTTGATTATTTCCAATATTTTTGATTCTATTCTAATTGTTTTCGAATGCGGTTGAAATGATTTCGAATCATGTTGAAATGATTTCGAATCCGGTCGAAATATTTTCGAATCCGGTCGAAATATTTTCGAATCCGAGCGTTTTTACGAATTCGGTCGAAAACGGAACGAAATCCGAAAACGAATTTAACGGATTTAACGAATCAAACTAAACGAAATGAATTAATTAACAAATTAAAACGAAACGAAACTAAACAAATTTTTTCCTTTTGCACATGTCTAGTAGCGGCATCACCCGCTGCTCTCTGCCTCTTATTGGAGGGGGAAAGAGTTCCCTCCCACCAGCTGCACATCACACAGAGGAGATGGAGCTCTGTGGTCATGGAACGGCATAGAAAAACAAGCAAAAAAAGTATTTAAAAGTGGTTGAAAAATCCTTACACATACCCAGTGATGTGACTAGTCTTAAAAGGTGATACATAGAAGAATTTGTTTTTTCTCTGTCTAAGTTGTATCTGTCCATCTGCAGTCTTCTCTTCTTTGCATCCGTTCAAAGTGCTGAATCTTAAAGCTTATCTGAGAGTTCAGAAAAAAGGGGGCGGAGAGCTGAAATTATACTCTGCAGAGTTCATTGAGGAGAGCTCTGAGAGCCGATTGGAGGGAAGGGACACACCCCCCTCCATACAGCACACAGGAACAGAGCTAAGACTGTCAATCTACTGGAGATCCCTCCCCGGTCACATTTTTTCTCTTGGTGTCAGGGAATCTTCAGAAATCAGAAGTGATTAATGCTGATAGCAGAAGAACAAAGTAGCAGAGAAAAGTGACACTTTTGCCCCGTACACACGAGCAGAATTTCCGTCTGAAAAAGTTGGATGGTTTTTCTGACGGAATTCCGCTCAAGCTTGGCTTGCATACACACGGTCACACAAGTTCTCTGAACTTTCGAGCGTTAAGAACGCGGTGAAGTACAACACTACGATGAGGCAAGAAAAAGTAGTTCAATGCTTCCGAGCATGCGTCAAATTGTTTCCGAGTATGCGTGTTATTTTCCTGTCGGAATTGCATACAGACGAACGGATTTTCCTAATGAGTGATTCTTACTGTAGGGGGCGTGGCTCGGCGTGTGACATCACTGATCGTCGTTCCCTATGACAGGGAAAAGACGATCACTGACATGCCACTAGGAAGAACTGGGAAAGGTTTGTTTACACTTACCTCTCCCTGTTCTTCAGCTCTGTGATCTGATCGCGGGACACCGGTGGCGATCGGGTCCGCGGGTTCCGCGGGCACGGTCATGGAGCTTCGGACCGGGTTGCGTGCGCGACCCACGGATGGGTTCTTAAAGGGGACGTGCCTGTACGCCCTTGTGCCTGTCCGTGCCATTCTGTCGATGTATATCGTCGTGCGGCAGTCCTTAAGTGGTTAAAGTGGTTGTAAAGGCTCAAGGTTTGCTTGTTTGCGTTCTATGCCCTCAGCCCATCTCGATTCAGCAATGTACACAAAAGCCTCGGCTGTCCCGGGTCTCTCCCTTCTCATCAGGAGCCATTGACTCTCGCTACTGTCAATCACAGCCAGTGAGCCAACGAGGAGAGAGTGGGGGGCTGGGGCCGAGCCACGACTGTGTGTGAATGAACACAAAGAGCAGCATCTCAGGAGCCAGCCTGCACGGATGCCCCCATAGCAAATTGCTCGCTGTGGAGGCACTTGATAGGAGGGAGGGTCCAAGAGCGCCGGTGTGGGACCCGAGAAGGAGGATTGGGGCTGCTCAGTGAAAAACTATTGCACAGAACAACAGGGAAGTATGAGTTGTTATTTGAAAAAAAAAATAGGGAAGTGGGAGTTTATGTGGAACAGTTACTGTGGCTGTACTATATATAGTAAAACCACAATAATAGTGAATCACAGCAGCAACATTTCCCCAAAGTTTTTCAGTATCATTAAGAAGTTGAATCTCTACTGGAGTCTATGTTGCCGTTCAGGTTAAAGAGACCATGTCATCAGACTTCACTTTTAAAATGTAAAAAAACTTGCAACAGTAGAAATCCCATTTTATGACCATGTAACATTTGTAAAATTCAAGCCCTTGCACTTATCTCTCCTGTCCCCAGTATGCAAGCAGATAGCAGGAGCCTGCACAGGTGCAAAACATTGTCTAAAACTGGCCACACATTGACCAACTTTCTTTTGGTTCCTGATGAACTGGCCAAAATTCTCTCAAATGAGAGCCACATGCATGGGCGTCCGCTCCATAGGGCAAGGGGTGGCAATTGACCCCCCCTGGAAAATCGAGGTGTTGAAGAGTGAAGACACCCCTCTGCGACTGAAGCAGTGACAGCGCCGCGGTGACAGGCAGGTTAGAACAGGGAGAGAGAGGCGAGCTGCTGGCTGTGGCGTTGCAGGGGGGGGGTGGTCTAGTGACATAGTGACATCACTGCACCTGACCAACCATCCCCTTCTCTCGCGGCCGCGGGCTGTCTGAGCGGTCCCGGGCCGGATGTCACACAGGCACAGCGAGCAGAGTGAAGCCGCCTCCCCCTCCAGTGTTTATATCTACACAGGGGGAGAGAACCTGCTGTGCCTGTGCCGCGCTGATCTGAGGTACTGAATGGGATGGGGGTGAGGGGGGTTTGTGCTGAATGGGGGGTCCATCTGTGCTGAAGGGGGGTCTATGCTTAAAGGGGGTCCATCTGTGATGAATGGAGGGGTCTGTGCAGAATGGGGGGGTTTGTGCTGAATGGAGGGGTCTGTGCAGAATGGGGGGTCTGTGCTGAAGGGGGGTCCATCTGTGCTGAATGGAGGGGTCTGTGCAGAATGGGGGGTCCATCTGTGCTGAATGGAGGGGTCTGTGCTGAAGAGGGGGGGTCCATCTGTGCTAAAGGGGGTGTCCATCTGTGCTGAAGGGGGGTCTGTACATTCTCTAGGCTATATTTATATGGGCATGAAGTGAAGCTGAATTATCTCAAGAGCTATTTCACACTGCCAGCTGGCCGCGTTATCGGCAAAGCGCCGCTAAAAAGCTTTACCTTCGTTTTAGCTGCGCTATTCGGCCGCTAGCGGGGCGCTTTTAACCCCCGCTAGCATTTTAAGAAAGGGGTAAATGCAACTGTGTATCGCCGCTGCCGAAGCGCCCTCCCCTGAAAAAATTTCAGTGGACGCCCATGGCCACATGTCTGAAAAAACAAACAGGAGCTGAAATGTTACTGGCCCGCAGTAACGGGCAGAGCAATTAAGATCTTGATTCCTTACACAAATACTGCTGGCTAGTAACTCTCTTGATCCAGCACTGATTCACACAGGAACGCTCCGTTTTGAGTCTATTCCAGGTAATTTAACCACTTGATCGGGCCACATTTTACGATTCGGCACTGCGTCGCTTTAACTGAGACGTTGCTCCCAAACAAAATTTACGTAATTTTTTTCCCACAAATAGGTGGTATTTAATCACCTCTGCAGTTTTTATTTTTTGCACTATAAAACAAAAATAGAGCGACAATTTTGAAAAAAAAAAGCAATATTTTTTACTTTTTGCTATAATAAATATCCCCAAAAAATATTTAAAAAAAAAACAATTTTTTTCCTCAGTTTAGGCCGATACGTATTCTTCTACATATTTTTGGTATATAAAAAATAAATAAATAAATATAGCAAGAAGTGTTTATTGATTGGTTTGCACAAAAATGATAGCGTCTACAAAATATGGGATAGTTTTATGGCATTTTTATTATAATTTTTTTTTTTTTTTTTTACTAGTAATGGGGGCGATCAGCGATCGGACACTTTTGACGCTATTTTGGGACCATTCACAATTATACAGCGATCAATGCTATAAAAATGCACTGATTACTATGTAAATGTGACTGGCAGTAAAGGGGTTAACCACTAGGGGGCTAGGAAGGGGTTAAGTGTGTCCTAGGGAGTGATTCTAACTGTTGGGGGGCGGGGCTTACTGTGACACGACAGTGATCACTGCTCCTGATGAGATCACAGCAGCAACATTACCCAAGATTATTATGCCGCGTACACACGACCGTTTTTAATGACGAGAAAAATGCAATTTTTTTAAATGGTCATTAAAAATTATCGTGTGTGGGCTTCAGAGCATTTTTCATGAAAAATGGCCATGAAAAAATTGGAACATGCTCTAATTTTTCTCGTCGTTTTTCACTTTGTCGTTTTTCTTGTCATGAAAAATGGGCATGTGTAGGCTTTAACGACGTGAAAAAAAATGCGCATGCTCAGAATCAAGTATGAGATGGGAGCGCTCTTCTGGTAAAACAAGCGTTCGTAATGGAGATAGCACATTTGTCGCGCTGTAATGGACTAAAAAGCACGAGGCTGAAAAGGGCAAATCGTCTCTCAACAAACTTTACTAACATGAAGGGTGGCGCCATCCGAAAGGAACTTCCCCTTTATAGTGCCGTCGTATGTGTTGTACGTCACCGCGCTTTACTCTAGCATTTTTTTTAACGATAGTGTGTAGGCAAGGCAGGCTTGAGAAGAATCACGTTGAGAAAAATGCAATTTTATTCAATGACATTAAAACCGGTCGTGTGTACGTGGCATTAGTATCATTAAGAAGTTGAATCTCTACCGGAGTCTATGTTGTGGTTCCGGTTAAAGTGACCATGTCACCAGACTTCACTTTTTAATTGTAGAATAAATTGGAAAATATATTTACAAAATGTAGAATAAATAAATGTAGAATATATTTACAGTGCCTTGAAAAAGAATTCATACACCTTGAAATTTTCCACATTTTGTCATGTTACAACCAAAAACGTAAATGCATTTTATTGGGATTTTATGTGATAGACCAACACAAAAGTGGCACATAATTGTGAAGTGGAAGCAAAATATTTTTACAAATAAATGTGAAAAGTGTGGCGTGCATTTGTATTCAGCCCCCCTAATGCCGCGTACACACGACCATTTTTCTCGTCTGGAAAAATTTAATTTTTTCTCTTTGACGAGAAAAACGCCCGTGTGTGGGCTTTCCAGCATTTTTCTCGACGAGAAAAACTAGAACATGCTCTAATTTTTCTTGTCGTGATTCACGGCATTTTTTTCCGTGGCAGTTTTCCCATAGGGAAACACTGCCAGGGAGCCTACACACGGTCGTTTTTCCTCGACCAAAAGAAAAATGTAATGAAAACCGGCCGTGTGTAGGGGACCAAGCCGGTCCTCGTTTTTCATGTCGATTTTCTCGGCAGTGTTTTCACCGTCGAGAAAATCGATCGTGTGTACACGGCATGAGTCAATACTTTGTAGAATCACCTTTTTCTGCAATTACAGCTGCAAGTCTTTTTGGGGATGTCTCTACCAGCTTTGCACATCTAGAGAGTGATATTTTTGCCCATTCTTTGGAAAATAGCTCAAGCTCTGTCAGATTGGATGAACAGCAATTTTCAAGTCTTGCCACAGATTCTCAATTGGATTTAGGTCTGGACTTTGACTGGGCCATTCTAACACAAGAATATGCTTTGATCTAAACCATTCCATTGTAGCTCTGGCTGTATGTTTTTTTTTTTTTTTTTTATTGAAGTTTTCATAAGTACACAAAACTAGCCCACGCAGGGGCCAAACATTTGCCCATGCAGGGACAGTTCATCTGTTGCGACAACATACCACAACAGGGCATAACCTACAACATGAACAAACCGACTTATACTATAACCCCAATTAGGGGAGAGGTTCAGTTCAGGAGAATCTGTGCTCAAATTGGTACTGACAGGATAATGCAACATGAGAATAATTGGGTCAAAATATTAACAAATTAGAGATATATCGTTACTCTAGGAAGTGGTTACCGCATCAGTTGCCGTGGTATTATTATCTAGCCAGCAGGTCCATACCTTCTCAAATTTTTGTGGACAACCCCTGCCCGAGTAGGTAGCTTTATATAGGGGCAAACTGGCATTCACCAGGCCCTTCCAGAATCTGACAGAGGGGGGAGCCGATCGTTTCCAGGTCATCGTGATGGCCTTACGAGCATAGTACAGTAACAAGGATAGGAGTATTTTCCTGGCTCTGATCACTGACATTTGTTCCACCAGTCCCAGCAAACAACATATAGGATCATAAGGAACATGAGTCTTAGTGACCTTAGCAAATTACCTGGAGTACTTATTTCCAATAATATTCTATTGCTGGGCAAACCCCAAAAATGTGGAAAAAAAAAGTCACCCGGTTGATAGGAGCAATGCCAGCACGCCGGAGAATGCCCCATCTGGAGCAGCCTGTGAGGCGTGTAGTGAGCTCTATGCACATTTTTGTTTTGGACCAATTTGTCCCTTGCTGAGACCAGAGGGGAGAAGGGAAAGTCCCAAATCTCCCTCCAGTCATCCTCATTCAGCTCTGGTATGTCCCCCACCCATTTCTTGCGGAGGGAGGATAGCTCGGGGCCAGCAGCAACCAGCAGGGACCCATAGAGATGAGACTTGGGTTTCTCCAAGTCTTTCACCCGAAGGGTGGATTCGAGCGCGGAGTATACTAATTCAACTGGTTGGCCTAAAAATTTACACCTGTAGGCATGAGCAATCTCTTGCTGTATGTTTAGGGTCGTTTTTCAGCTGGAAGTTGAACCTCCACCCCAGTCTCAAGTCTTTTGCAGACTCTAATGCCTCGTACACACGTACGGGATTCCCGGCGGGAAAACCGTGAACCTGCTCGGTAACTTTCCCCCTGTACACACGAGAGGTTTTCCCGTCTGGAAAACTGCGGTAAGAGCTTTGGCTGGGAATCCCAGACGTGTGTATGCTCCATCGCAGTTTTTCCCCATAGGAAAACTGCCGGGAAAAAGACCGCCGGGAATAATGTTCTCTTTTTTTTCCCCGCAGTTTTCCTGTCGGGAAAACTGCAATGGAGCATACACACGGCCGGGATTCCCGGCCAAAAGCTCTCATGGCAGTTTTCCTGCCGGGAAAACCGGTTGTGTGTACGAGGCATAACAGGTTTTCTTCTAAGCTTGCCCTGTATTTGGATCCATCCATCTTCCCATCAACTTTGACCAGCTCCCCTGTCCCTGCTGAACAAAAGTATCCCCACAACATGACGCTGCCACCACCATGTTTCACGGTGGGGCTGGTGTGTTCAGGGTGATGTGCAGTGTTATTTTTCCGCCACACATATCGTTTTTCTTTTACGCCAAAAAGTTCAAACTTGGTTTCATCTGACCAGAGCACCTTCTTCCACATGTTTGTTGTGTCCACCACATGGCTTCTCGAAAACTGCAAATGGGACTTCTTATGGCTGTTAACAATTACTTTTCTTCTTGCTTCCATAAAGGCCAGATTTGTGGAGTGAATGACTAATAGTTGTCCTGTGGATCTCTGCAGCTCACCCAGAGTTACCATAGGCCTCTTGGCTGCTTCTCCGAATAATGCTCTCCTTGCCTGGCCTGTCAGTTTAGGTGGACGGCCATGTCTTGGTAGGTTTGCAGTTGTGCCATACTCTTTCCATTTTAGGATGATGGATTAAACAGTGATCCGTGAGATGTTCAAAGCTTGGCATATTTTTTTATACCCCAACCCTGCTTTAAACTTCTCCACAACTGTATCCCTGACCTGTCATGTGTGTTCCTTGGCCTTCATGACGCAGTTTGTTCACTAAGGTTCTCTAACAAACCTCTGAGGGCTTCACAGAACAGCTGTATTTATACTGAAATTTAAATTACACACAGGTGGACTCTATTTACTTATTAGGCGACTTCTGAAGGCAATTGGTTCCACTAGATTTTAGTTAGGGTTATTTATTTGTAAACAATTTTGAAAACCATTTATTATTTCCTTCCACTTCACAATTATGTGCCACTTTGTGTAGGTCTATCATACAAAATACATTTACATTTTTGGTTGTAACATGACAAAATGTGGAAAATGTCAAGGGGTATGAATACTGTAAATGAACATTTTTGTGCCTGGAGCTCAGCTTAAAAGTGGCTTCTGACTATATTGACCTCAGGTGGTTTACAGTACAAGCGTATGACTTTTGATCACATGAGACCGCAACTGAGACAGGACCAATGGACTATTTAGAGCCATGCATATTAGCATTATGTAAATATAGGAAATAAATAAAAAGCTTTCCGAACAATCATAACTGGAAAACAAATGTCAGCCATAAACGATATGTTTCTGGTCATAGATCTTAGCTTCTCTCTGCTCAATTACTTCTGACAGCACCTGCCAGGAAGCCGTGCTTTGTTTGGCTTCCTTCAGCATCCCAGCGGGTTTAGACACCCTTCATTGCTGCTTGTTGATGCATGAAGAATTGCAGAAAGCGGGCAAGGTTATACTGTACTTAATAGATGTGGGACAGGTAATAACAAGACTATACACAGTACACCTAGAAGGACCACAGGCAGCTCTGCCAGAGAATTCTAATCTGAGGATAAGTGGAGGTCTGAACAGACAATTTGTACACGTCTCAAACACGTGTGTGATTAAAGTAAAATATACTATATATACTATATATATATATATTTTTTTTTTTCTTCTTCTTATATAGCATCAGCCATTATGGGCGGCTAACAATATTTAACTGTTAAAAAAAAAGCAAGGAAGGAGGGGGAAAAGAATGCCAGTACCAGACTTTTAGAGGGTTGGACATGGATGTATTATTGCACTTATTGAAAAATGCGGCACAAATCTCTCAGCTCAGCCCTGCCAATCAATATACAGGTAGAGCCATTGATTGGCTGCATCTGTTCTATGTACATTTAGGCTGGGTTCACACTGATACGACACGACATTCATCCGACTTTCATCCTACTTTGCTCTGCGACATCAGTCCTACATTGATCCGACATCCATCTGACATTCATGAACAGGATACTACTTTGATCCGACTTTGTGCTAGTCTGACTTGTCCTTTGACCAATCAAAACAATCCCAGGGTGAGATAAATTCCTTTTACTGCTGCTGTAATCACATGTCGGATGTCAAATGTCGGACGGTTAGGACAAGGATCCTACTTTGATCCGACTTCAGTGATATTCAATGGGCTGAAGTAGGATCAAAGTCGGACCAAAGTAGTACAGGGAGCATTTTCAAAGTCGGACCGACATGTGTCGGACCAGTTAAGACGGCTCTCATAGGGAAACATTGATTTTCACACGTCATGCGACATGAGCTCCTAATGTCGGAGCGTTTGTCGGACCAGTGTGAACCAGGCCTGAGTCCCAGCACCGGAATTATAAGTTGCTCAGATGTACTCCCACCTTTTTCTCTTTTTTACCTGATGCAATGGAAGAGTGGCGAGTGTATTTTGTATAATTATGTGCTTTGCAGAGGCAGTACACTGCAAACATTTTAATGCACCCACAGCTTTTTATAAAGCAGGGTTCACTTCACACCTATGCATGGCTGTTTGGTAAAACACGCATGTGTTTTGGTGTGCTGCTTAGAGCTGCATAGAGATGCCAGTTAGAACATCTGTCTTATGACAAACAGCACAATCCGAGGCACTGGAGAACGCCTGGAGCTCACACCTGCTGTAAAAAATAAAAAAAATAAATAAAAATACAACATTTTTATTCATAGCAGGTTCTCTCAGATATATTTTAACCACTTTAGCCCCGGAAGATTTGGCTGCTAAATGACCAGGCCATTTTTTACGATACGGTACTGCGTCGCTTTGACAATTGCGCGGTCGTGCGACGCTGTACCCAAACACAATTGACGTCCTTTTTTCCCCACACAAATAGAGATTTCTCTTGGTGGTATTTGATCATCTCTGCGGCTTTTACTTTTTGCGCTATAAACAAAAAAAAGAGCAACAATTTTGAAAAAAAAAAAATAACACAATATTTTGTACCTTTTCTGAAGGATCAGGACGACACTGAATGGAAAAAACGCCTTGAGGCGACTTAGTTCACATTTGTAGCGCTATATAAGTTACTCACTCACTATTACTGTGTAAATGTGACTGGCAGTGAAGGGGTTAACCAGGAGTCGGGCGCTGAAGGGGTTAAGTGTGTCCTAGAGATGTGTTCTAACTGTAGGGGGGGGGGATGGGCTATGTGTGACATGACACTGATCACCGCTCCCAATTACAGGGAGCTGTGATCAGTGTCCTGTCACTAGGAAGAATGGGGAAATGCTTGTTCACATCAGCATTTCCCCGTTCATCCTCTCCGTGAGACGATTGCGGGTATCCCCGCGGCCTTTGAGTCTACGGGACCCGCGATCACACCCACGGAGCTCGCAAGGTCTTAAAGGCGACGTACAGGTACGTTAATCTGCCTGTACGTGCCATTCTGCTGACGTATATCGGCGTGAGCCGGTCGTCAAGCGGTTAAGCTTGACAAACAATTTACAATCTGAATGTGCAATCTATGTACTAATAATTTTAGATTTAAATTAACAAATGCAGCTTTAGTCCAAAGCTAATGAATAAATAGAATTTTCACGCAATCGGGAGGGGGTGGGGGAGGGATTATGAAATACAGAGGCCAAAAGTATGACCGACAACATTTTTGGCATTTGCACAGTAAAAATAAGTCAGCTCTAATGAAGTGTGTCCCATCTCTGGCTGCTGTAGCATTTGTTACATAGCTTACCTTTACTCAGGCAGCAGTCTCTTGTTGGCTCTGGTAGTTCTGGCTGTAGTACACTTAGTACATTGATCACTGTGGATCACTCGCTTGGCACCTCCTACATTCAAGCGTTTTCTGATTGGAGGAGAGACTATGACATTCCTCTGCATCTCCTCCAATCACTGAATGCCTAGCATTCAATGATAATAATGCAAAGTTTTTTATGCACGTAATACTCAAAGCTCAGTGGTCAGGATAAAGTAAAAGCACAGAGATCAGGGGTCAGGATTAAGTTATGCACAGAGATCAAGGGTTAGGATTAATGCAGTTCTTTGCCCCCTTCCACTAAACATTACAGCAGCATACAGCTCTGCATGTGTATATAAAATCAACTTACATTAAACATATTTTGCTTTTACTTACAATTAATGTTTTTCCACTTTATGGTTTCTTTGAGGCACTGGTGACGTAACCTTGACCTCACAGCTGCATCCTGGGAACTTCCTGTCACGTGTTCCAGAAGGCAGGCCTAGAGTTCTAGGCAGAGATCCAGGAAGTAAAGGGAGATAGATTCATCTGCCCATAGCAAAAATGGCCACTGTGAGAATAAAGGATGTGACACGTTGGGGAATTTGTAGCTCATTGGTAGCGCCAGACAGTAAGTTTACTCCACCCCAGAAGTACGTTTCAGGGATTTTGCTGCCCACTTTTATTCTAAAAAAAAAAAAAAAAAAAAGCAAAAAAGGTTCACACTTGAATAGTTTCCCACGCAAGGGGTTCTCACCATCAATGCAACAAAACATAGAATTCAGCCTCATGGCTCTCTTTGAAGACTCACTGCTCAGGCCTCATGCCTTGGTCCTGCAGACCGTCAAACACACAGTCTCAGTCCAAGTGCTCGTGCACAACACGCTGTACCTTTGTCAGCTTGACTGTTTCTCCTGCAGCTCTCAGCTGCTACATCCTCACAGGAATATTTGTTCTGGAAGACCTAAAAACAACTTGTGATCTAGATGACTGAGCAATACTTAATCTTCATCCCAGTGGGGATACAAACAAACATGTTAGGCCTAATTTCCTTGTAGAGGTCATAATATGAAGGCAAGCAGGTTGGAGTCTGTTCTGTGAGCAAGGCATTTGTCTGTCCTGAACTGGACGATATGGTGCAACATACATCTGTCACGGCATCCTTCACACACTGACCCCCCCTCGGGAGGGTGGGGCCACTGAACTCTGGCTCTAACTTGAATGCAGCACACACCTGCATCATTAGTGTGCTTGCTTCCAAGAAAACCTGGCCCATAACGCTATTTTAACCACATCCCGCCCAGCCTATAGCAGAATGACAGCCGGGCGGTGGTTCTGTTATCCTGACTGGTCATCATATGACGTCCAGCAGCATAACATGCCGGCACGCATCTTAGCGATCGAAGGTGCTGTGTGTCAGTCTGACACACTGCATCTCCGACCGTGGTATCGAGCCTCTGATCATCGCGTAAACCAGGAAGTGCTGGTAAACGGCATTCCTTGGTTCGCGCTGACAGGGAGAGCCGATTGGCGGCTCTCTGTATCAGAGGGGGGGGGGGAGGGGGTCTGTGCTGATAATCAGCACATTATTTATCAGCACAGCCCCCATCAGATGTGCCTCATCAGTTCCCATCATTGCCGCCTTTCATCAGTGAAGGAGAAAACAAAATTTTATAACCGAAACAAAGAAAAAAATTTTTTTTTTTCAAACATTTCTGTCTTTTTTTGCAAAAAATAAAAACCCCAGTGGTGATCAACCGCCAAAAAGAAATCTCTATTTGTGGGAAGAAACATATAAAAATGTAGTTTGGGTGCAGTGTTGCATGACCGCGCAATTGTCAATGTGCGTCAGCACTGTAAGTTGAAAATTGTCCTGGGCGGGAAGGGGCGAAAGTGCCTGGTATTAAAGTGGTTAAACAGTGGCATGGGCTTGACCTGCCACAAGGGGGAGGAAATAAAAAAATAAGGTATGCAAAAAATAAAGACAGCCCGCAATTATCTGTAGCAAAGCATTTTTAAAGGGGCCTTTGTTGTAATTTTTTGATAAGAGGGAAGTTTCTCTTTAGATAGCACACAGAGTTCAAAGGTCAGGATCAGGAAACACGGAGTTCATTGGGGCACATGATTAAATATTGCACAGAGTTCAGTGGCCAGGATTAAATAATGCACAGAGTTCAGTGGCCAGGATTAAATATTGCACAGAGTTCAGTGGTCAGGATTAAATATTGCACAGAGTTCAGTGGTCAGGATTAAATATTGCACAGAGTTCAGTGGTCAGGATTAAATAATGCACAGAGTTCAGTGGCCAGGATTAAATAATGCACAGAGTTCAGTGGCCAGGATTAAATAATGCACAGAGTTCAGTGGTCAGGATTAAATAATGCACAGAGATCAGTGGTCAGGATTAAATAATGCACAGAGATCAGTGGTCAGGATTAAATATTGCACAGAGTTCAGTGGTCAGGATTAAATAATGCACAGAGTTCAGTGGTCAGGATTAAATAATGCACAAAGTTCAGTGGTCAGGATTAAGTAACATACAGAGTGCAGGGGCTAGGATTTAGGCCCCTTTCATACTGAGGCGCTTTGCAGGCGCTAAAAAATAGCACCTGCAATGCGCCCCGAATAAGCCGCTCCATTGTATCCAGTGTGAAAGCCCTCGGGCTTTCACACTGGAGCGGTGCGCTTGCAGGAGGGTCAAAAAACTCCTGCAAGCCGCATCTTTGGAGGCGCAGTAGGAGCGGTAAAAATACCTCTCCTATAGTGCCCCTGCCCATTGCAATCAATGGGGTAGCGCCTCCAAAACGCCCACTAGCGCCCGCAAATCGCGGCAAAGACGCCGGTATAGCCGCGCTAAAGATAGCGCCGCTATACCGCCAGTGCACCCAGCGCTTCAGTGTGAAAGTATACTAACTAATGCACAGAGATGAAGGGACAGGACAGAAGCAAGTAACTCACAGATTGCACCTGGTGTCATGCTTGGCATCTTATCCGCCTTCTGATTCCAGATCTACCTTAGCTGTACATCATCCCTGGGAGCCCGGAACTGTACTGCTTGTAGTACACAGGCTACAACTCAAGTCACATTGTGTAAGTGTCACTCCAAAATGGCGTGGCTGGAGTGGCCTGCATGACAACATGGATCGTCACACACAGAAGGCCTCTCTAACTACATCATTTTGAACTGATGCTTGCACGGTATGACCCAAGTTGGAGCCTGCCCACTGCAATGAACTATATTACCCAGCTCCTGGGAATAAATCTTTGGATAGAGCCTTCAAACTGAGGACACAGGGACAAATAGTAACTTTAGACTATTTCAGTGAAGGAATATTAGCCCTTACTGTACTGATGTATTGAATATTGCTTTGGCACTAAAACAAGCAGAATCAGCACTTTTAAACGGAGTATGGGCAGCTGTAATAGATTTGTAAAGCAAATGTAAACTTAAAATCGCTAAAATCTCATAAATCTTAAATATAAAGCGTATAATAAAATAACAAATATCAACCTGATGAATTATTGCAATCACACCAGGGAGCAAGCTAGCACTAGGAAGTGACAACTCTCCACCCCAATGTGTACCAGTAACACAATATGTAGTGTGGCGCTACCTTCACTAAACTCAATTCACAGGAAAAAAAGCTTACATTAATCAAGTCATATAAAAAGAAAAATAGTGAACAAAACAGAATAGAACTAACAAAACAGCACTGTGTGAAAACCAAGGAAAAAAATAAATAAAAAAAATCATAAAAAAAAATTGGGTGTGGCGCCAATTAAGAAATATGTTTAGATGACTAATACTGCCCCAAAATTAGTGAATACTAATAGACAAATAACGAAGTGATGAAGGGCGCAAAGGCCAAAATGTAACAAGTATGTTAATGTGTAAAACACATCTCAAAGTTCACAACATTGTTTGTTGTTCGGTAACCAAAATACTGGATGGATTGGTTTAACAAGTGAAATGTACTACTCTGCTTGTGACTGTTTATTATTGTTTAATAAAACATTCAGAGAGCACTACAAGAGTTTTTTCTCTTTCACATGGATGCATATGTGCGGTGAGTATTATGCAGAGAAATATTTGTTCTGGAAGACCTAAAAACAACTTGTGATTTAGATGACTGAGTAATACTTCACCCCAGTGGGGATACAAACACGTTAGACCTAATTTCCTTGTAGGAGGTCATATTATGAAGGACAGCAGGTTTGAGTGATACTGGTGATCGGACTGCACTTCACCGTGTATAATTTAACCACTTCAATACCGGGGATTTACACCCCCTTCCTGCCCAAGCCAATTTTCATCTTTCAGCGGTGTCGCTGTTTAAATAACAATTGCGCGGTCATGCTACACTGTACCCAAACAGAATTTTTATTATTTTGTTCCCACAAATAGAGCTTTCTTTTGGTGGTATTTTATCACCTCTGCGGTTTTAATTTTTTGCAAAAATTTTGTAAATAAGTATGTTTTCTCTTTCACTGATGGGCACTGATAAGGCGGCACTGACAAGGTGGCACAGATGAGGTGGCACCAATGAGGTGGCACTGAGGGGCATTGACAATAGGCACCGATAGGCGGTACTGATGGGCACTGAAAGGCTGCACTGATGGGTACTTATGGGTGGCACTGATAGGCATCACTGATGGCACTGGCAGGCATTGGGGATGGGCACTGATTGGCATTTCCCTGGTGGTCTAGGGTGGCATACTTGGTAGTCCAGTGTGATGGCCATCCCTGGTGGTCCTGGTGGTCCTGGGCAGGCATCCGAGGGGGTGCTGCGTTGATAAACAATCAGCACAGACCCAACCCTGTCAGAAGAGCAGCCGATCAGCACTCCTCTACTCGCGTCTGTCAGACGCGAGTGAGGAAAAGCCGATCAACGGCTCTTCCTGCTTACATCGTGATCAGCTGTGATTGGACACGGCTGATTATGTGGTAAAGAGCCTCCGCCGGAGGCTCTTTACTGAGATCGGTGTAGCAGTGTGTCAGAATGACACACCGCACCAATGATCACCTCTGCATTTTTTGTTTTTTTTGCGCTATAAACAAAAAAAAGAGCAACAATTTTGCTATAACAAATATCCCCCCAAAAAATAAAAAATAAACTAAAATTTCTTCATCAGTTAAGGCCAATATGAATTCTTCTACATATTTTTGGTAAAAAAATAAAAAATTAAATACCGTATATCGCAGTAAGCATATATTGATTGGTTTAAGCAAAGGTTATAGCGTCTACAACAGGGGTCCTCAAACGTTTTAAACAGGGAGCGAGTTCATGGTCCCTCAGACTGTTGGGGGGCCGGACTATAGTTTAAAAAAATATGAACAAATTCCTATGCACACATCTTATTTGTAGTGCAAAAAGACAGGAAAAAACTATTTAATATTTAAAATAAAAAACTATTTTAGTCAACATAAACTTATTAGTATTTCACAGACTCCCCTCATCACAGATTCCCCCCATATAAGGTTATCCATCACAAAGCCTCCATAAAAGAACCCCTATCACAGACCCCCCCCCCCAATCACAAATCTCCCCATCACAAACTCCTCTCCATCACAAAGCCCCCCCGTAACAGCCCCCCCATCACAAAGCCCCCCCATCACAGACCCCCCTATAAGATTCCCCCCATAACAGACTCCCCCCAACCACAATAGAAATGTGTATTCCAGAAAGTTTAACAATCAGCAGATAAAGATACTCCAAACATCTGGTGTTAGCGCTTCAATCATCCCGGCACCATGGTTGTTATGGTGTCAGGGCGATTGAAGCGCATTATTTATATTATTACATTGTAATATAAAATTAAATAGTTCAACTCAGCATAATGCAGAATCAGAGGGAGCTCTGATGTCACTGTCCCCAACCAGCGGAGTGCTTCCTTACATCTCAGGTGTCACTGTCCCCAACCAGCGGAGTGCTTCCTTACATCTCAGGTGTCCCCCCCCCCATTGGAGCCCTTCTAAATTCCAGCAGCGGTGTCTCTGCCGCCATTACTGAAGGCTGAGGGAGAACAAATTAGAGGCGCCCATTTTCCAGAAGACCACAGATGAGTTATAAACAAGAAGGAAGCCTGCCGAGTGACTACAATAGAAATTGAGCTGCGGCACCACCCACCCGCCACCCCTTTCCACAACAGGTCACAGATGACAGACAGACCGGGGGCGGGGGTGGGGGTTGCCGCAACTCCATTTCTATTGTAGCCACTCGGCAGGCTCTCTTCTCGTTTATAACTCGCCTGTGGTCTTCTGGAAAATGGCCGCCGGTGGAGACATTATCCCTGCCGGCCACGGATCTCTAGCGGCAGCGGACGACGAAAAATTGTAAATCACACTGCCGGCCTGGGTAAATCACACTGGCGGACCGGATGTGGCCCACGGGCCGTAGTTTGAGGGCCCCTGGTCTACAAGATAGGGGATATATGTATGCCATTTTTATACATTCTTTTTTTTTTTTACTAGTAATGGCGGTGATCTGCGATTTTTAGCAGGACTGCGACATTGCGGCGAACAGATCGGACACTTTTAACACTTTTTTGGGACCATTGATATTTATACAACAATCAGAGCTAAAAATAGCCACTGATTACTGTATAAATGTCACTGGCAGGGAAGGGGTTAACACTAGGGAGCGATCAAGGTGTTAAGTGTGTTCCTAACTGTATGGGGGCGGGGCTGACTGGAGGAGGAGATAGATAATCACTAGGAACAGACAGACAATCTCTCTCTCCTCCCGACATAACGGGGATCTGTTTGTTTACACTGACAGATCCCTGTTCTACCTGTCTCTGGAGCGATTGTGGGTGGCTGGCGGACAACGAGTCCGCTGGACCCGCTGGTTGGCTCCCCCCGCTTGTGAATTGATGCGCGCCTGCCCACAAATCGCTGTGTATGTGCCCGACGTATACAATGACGGCAATAGGCACAGGGGAGCCAACTTGCCACAGTACTGTGGCGGGCGGTCGGTAATTAGTTAACCACTTGCGACTGTGTCAAGCAGATATACTGCAGCACAATGGCTCTCCTGGGCGAAATCCCTTACGGGTACGTCCTACCCGTTTTCGGCCAACAGAGGACGCTGCACGGCGTAGGGCCCGATGCGCGTGGCCAGCGGGCACGATCGCTGCCGCCCATGTGCGATCGCGTGCACGAGCGCCAGCACAGGGATTTGTGTGTTTAAACACACAAATCCCTGTGCTTTTAGAGGAGAGGAGCCATATCGTTTCTTCCTACAAAGTAGGAAAAACTATATGGCTTCTCTCCTAGTCACTCACATCCCCACACAGTTAGAACATGCAGAACAGAGGGAACACACATTTAACCCCTTGATCGCCCCCTAGTGTTAATCCCTTCCCTACCAGTGACATTTACACAGTTTTTATAGCACTGATCGCTGTATAAATGCTAATGGCCCCAAAAAAGTGTTAAAATATGGTCTGGTGACACTTGTGTAAGAGGGATACCACTTTTATTTTTAGGAGATTTTATCTTTGGCACAGAGGGTGAAAGGAGACCTCCCCTAAAAACCAAAACTTCAAAAAAGTTTTTTGGGGGATTTACCTACACCTTGAATTTTTTTTCAAAAGTTTATTATTTTTAATTTTCTGCACTTATTAAAATAATACCTAATGATCCTTCCATTATAGAGGAACTTTACATCCGTACTTATTTTTTTAATCCTTAACTTGGTTCCCTGGGGTATCCTCAAAGTACATACACACATGTCCAGTGAATACAGCATAGTCCTGCTGTAGTTCATCAATGCACAGCTGCAAGCCAGGTCCCACATCACCATCTTCTTTACTTACAACATTAGGGGGCTGCTGTTCCTTCTGGGTTCCTGCACGCGACTCCCTGAGGATGCTCTTGTGCACCATTAGGGCCCAGCTACAAGAACCAGCAAGAAACAGCCGGTCCTCTGATACCGTGCAGCGGTACATTCACTGAAGAGTACCCCAAAGCCTCCTGGGATGCATGACACAGGACGCTGCAGGTGAATGAGCTAGGACTTTCACCTAAGTGAGAATGACATAATTGCCAGGTGGTATTAAGGGAAAAACATAGCGGTGCCAGCCCCCCCCCCCCCCACAGAAAAAAAAAAGTCAGCAGCTACACATACTGTAGCTGCTGACTTTTAATATTAGGACACTTACCTGTCCTGGAATCCAGTGATGTCGGCACCCCAGCTGTTTCCATCGGGTCTCAGGTGATTCTGCCGCCATAGCCTGTAAGGGAAACCAGCAGTAAAGCTGATTACCTACTGCGCGTGTGCGAAGCGCGCTGTGCTTTCTGAATGGCCCAGCGGAGGGGAAGGAGGCTGAACCTCTGATGTACCTCGCCGCTGTGAGGTCCGACGGAAGTGGGGACAGGTACACGCTCCGCCCGAAAGGTACGAAATGTGGCAACGGAGGGGGGGTGGGAGGAGTCAGATAGGCGGAGCTTCCACTTTTGGGAGGGACTCCGCTTTAAAGATAAAATAATCAGTTGTTTGTGCGGGAAGGGGGGGATGCAATGATTTTAAGTGGGTGGGGAGGGTGAAGGCCTGCTTTAAGCTCCATGTGGAATCACTTTCGGTTATGGATTGACAACCCTCTGTTCCGGTCTTAGATTGAGACTACAAGTGACCATACTGACATACATTGAGCAGGCCTAGCCCTAGAGTTGCCACCTCATCCCCTTAAACCCGAACACATATGAATTACACAGGTTCTGAGGCTAATTAAGGTGGTAATTAAACTCACATGGTGCCTTATCTGCATTAAATCAGCCTCAGAACCTGTGTAACTCATATGTGTTAGGGTTTAAAGGGATGAGATGGCAACCCTACCTAGCCCATTGATGTCATCCTCAGGAACAAAGTATTTTATTTAATTTTTTTAAATTACAATTTTTTCATTGCATCGTGCTTTAGCAAACGAAATACCACTCAGTTTTGGTTCCAAAGTCAAATCCCAGTCAGAACACAACCTTTATGGAATATGCATGTTCTCTCTGTGCTGGCAAGGGTGTCTTCCACATTCTCTGGTTACTTCCCACTAGGGATGAGCTCCGGCGTGTTCGCATTGACCCCGCCAGGAAGTCGGCACCGCGCTGTGCTAATCACAGCCAGGGAGGCATTTCCCGATCTCTGCAGCCGAGCATCGGGAAATGTCTCCCTGCCTGTCATTAGCGCAGCGCCGACTTCGTGGCGGGGTCTGCACGTGTTCAATGCGAACACGCCAGAGCTCATCCCTACTTCCCACACTCAAAGGACATGCTGGTAGGTTAGTTGGCTGTTATCCAAATTGAGCCCTATATGTGTGTCTATGCATGCATGTTAGATAAGGACTAGAGATGACCTTGGGCATCTTTTGAACTCATCCTCAACCTGAACTCCTACTTTTTTTGTACTCCAATAAACTGTGGGATGGGTCATTATCCACCCTGCAACTCATCTGAGCTGTGGTCATTGGAGTACAAAAAGCGCCAGTTCAGAGGGCACCCAAGCCCATTTTTAATAAGGACTGTAGATTGTATTCTCCTTGAGGCCAGGGACTTATGTAAATGTATAGTATGTTAAACGCTACTTAACTTGATGGTTCTTTATAAATACCAGTAATAAAATAAAATACTTACGGATGGAATCGGAATGTAAGAAAAGAAAAAAGGTATCAGTTTTGATGTAGGCTGTCGATTCAATACTTACTTGGCAGCCAGTAAATTAAACCGAACATGACACCAGACAGAAAATTCAAGGCTGTCCCCATGTAACAAGGCATATGACGAAAGAAAGCAAAAACCACCCATTCACATCAGGCCTTTTCATATGAATCTGCACTTTTTGCCAGAGATGAGATCACCTAAAGATTGTTAACTCCTAAGTGGCCTTGACTGCACGACACGCTGCAGTGACAAGACAAAGGAAATATGTTATGTGCTCTGTAATCCCCTCCCTCCCATGTATAGACCTACACCTGCACAGGTAATGATCACACATGGACAAACCACACATACATACATACGATTTATATATAATATAGTGGGGAAATGCAGTCTTTTGACATATCAATAACAAACAATACAGCAAAATTATTAATAATTAGACAAATGTTTCAATGTCATTGCAATGCATTTCTATGGAGAACACACACAATACAAGCATGCATTAGATCAGGTTAGAATAATGACATGACAAGCTTCCCCCAGACATACCTGTACATGCATGATTAAATAGGACCTCCACCATCCCTGTAGGACTGTCTAATTGTGTCCTGGTTGAGGATCTGTGAGTGTTTACATCCTCCCCAGCACGTCTTCCATATTGATGCTGTGAGCAGGCTGCATTGCTTCCCTGTTTACAATCTCCCAGCCTCAGTCCTTCACTCTTCTCTGTCCCCTGTGCAACAAGGAAGCTAAAAATAGTTCCAGCACAAGCTTTCTGTTCTGTGACAGTGCAAGCACAGAGCACACAGGCAGCTTGTCAGTGTGTTACACAAGTCCTTGTCAGGAGAAGTGGGATATTTTCCTGGTCTTATGACCTTGTGGGTTGTAGATCTGCTTTAAATATGAGCTAATGTAATCCATGGAGGAGCTGTGCAGTATCCTCCATGTGAGATTACTCTAAGCAAGCTTCTCATTTATGGAGACACTTCATTGTATAAATTCAGGTTTTAGAGATTAAAGCAGTATTTAAAGAGGAAGTATACCCTGATGGGTTTTACTTCCTCTTTTGCTCCCTGCAAACCTTGCAAATTAAAAGCATAATGGGCTAGTCTGCATCACAGACTAGCCCATTATGTGACACTTACCTTAGGGTGACCAGACATCCCCGGTTTCCGGGGACAGTCCCCGGATTGAGGATACTGTCCCCGGACCAAGTCTGTCCCTGGTTTTGTCCTCGGATTGGATTTGAACAGGGGCTGGGGAAATTTCAAAGACAGTCAGTGCAGAATAAAAAAAAAAAAATCTGAATTACACACCCCTGCCGCTCCTACTAGCTTGAGGGGGTGTATTTTTTTTCCATTATCTGTGCCCCTTTCTGATAATCATGTGCTGGTCGGAGCGGAGGGAATATTTCCTCAGTTTCGGGTGCATGCCCATTTAGCTCCGCTCGCATGTTTTTCTGCCTTAGCTCAAGTCCCGGGAAGCCGCCTGCTTATCTCCTTGCCTTCCCTGGCGGAGTGATTTTCCTCCACTCCCCACCCAGTAGTAGCCGGGGCCGGAGAGTGATGCCCTGTACACACGGGCAAGAATCCCGTCAAAAAAAAAACTTTGGTTTTCTCGACGGGATTCCTGGCAAGATTTTCTTGCCAAGCCCTGTGTACACACGCACATTCAAAAGAACCGCTGTTCTTTTGAATGGCAAGAATGCGGTAACGTCATTGACTACGATGAGCATGCGCTCGTCACATTCGATGCGGTTGCCGCCATCTTGCTTCACCCTTCACTACCCTTGTATGCTACCGCGCATGCGTCAAAGTCTCATCGAGCATGCGCGGGTTTACCTGGAGACAGGTAAGCATACACACACAAGGTTTTCTCATCGGGAAACAGGCTGACGAGAATCCCGACGAGAAAATAGAGAGCAGGTTCTCTATTTTTCTCGTCGATATTCCTGGCAGTTTTCTCGAGGAGAAACCATACACACAAACGGTTTTCTCTGCAAAAAGCTCTCCCAGCTGTTTTCTTGCTGTTTCTTGCTGAGAAAACCGGTCGTGAGTACGAGGCTTAAGTCTTGATAGGCTGTGAGGCGGGCGGCTACGGGCAGAGAGTCGCTGATTGCCGCCATTACTAGTAAAAAAATCTGGTCACCTTAACTTACCTGCAAACAAATCCAGCGCTGTCCCCTGTGCAGGCTGCGTCCATCTTCTCGCCCTCCCTCTTCCTTCCGGGGCCGCGGACTCCGGCTCTGTGATTGGCCGGAGCCACGTGATGTCACTCCCTGCGCGCGGGAGCCACCAGTAACGGCACACGCTAGGGAAGAAACGGCACGGAGGTCAGTTTCTTCATAGTGCATGCGCACTACAAGTGAAATATCTCCTAAACAGCGCACGTTTAGGTGATATTTCCACTACCCATAGGTAAGCCTTATTCTAGGCTTACCTATAGGTAAAACTCGCACAAAAGGGTTTACAACCACTTTAACACAAATGCAAATATTTATTATATTGCAGCTTACCAATTCTAAAATGCGATGGCTGCATTTGTTTTCTTTCTTATGCCACGTACACACGATCGTTTTTCATGACGTTAAAAATTGCATTTTTAAAAATGGGCATTAAAACCGATCGTGTGTATGCTCCAGAGCATTTTTAACGACGTGAAAAACGGCCATTAAAAATTTCGAACATGCTCTATTTTTTCACGTCGTTTTTCATGTCGTTTTTTTTAACGTCGTGAAAAACGGTAGTGTGTATGCTTTTACGAGGGGAAAAAAACGCGCATGCTCAGAATCAAGTATGAGACGGGAGCGCTCGTTCTGGTAAAACTAGCGTTCGTAATGGAGATAGCACATTCGTCACGCTGTAACGGACTGAAAAGCATGAGGCTGAAAAGCGCGAATCGTCGCTCAACAAACTTTACTAACATGAAGGGTGGCGCCACTCGAACGGATCTTCCCCTTTATAGTGCCGTCGTACGTGTTGTACGTCACTGCGCTTTGCTCAAGCGGTTTTTTTCATGATCATGTGTACGCAAGACAGGGTTGAGAGGAAACAAGAAAAAAAACGACGAGAAAAACGTTGGTTTTAAAAATGACATTAAAAACGGACGTGTGTACGCGGCATTAGGCTTTCTTTCTTATTTTTCATCTGGTGATCTGGCCAGCAAGTCTGTTGTTTTTCAAAATAATAAGCTGTCTTGCAAATGCATAGGTTTACAGGGATGAGGCAAACCATTTAACGCCGACAGGGATACTCACAATGGTCAGCTTTTATTTATTCATGTTTAAAGAGAAGTATTGGAGCGGGGTTTTTTTTGCAGAATCATACTTATCTAGGTGGATGCAGCATCGGTCCGATCAAACACTACAGCTCGTTCGGTTCTCAGAGCTCCCTGAGCAGAGAGCTGGTGACTGTCAGTTACTGGCTCTCTGCTCTGCCCCCTGTGCACACTGGAGCGCTGGACTGTGGAGAGGGCGGGACCAGTCCAGGCATGTGGGTGGATCCCGACCATTGCGTTCTTTCCTGAGCCTGGACCAGCTCTGTGACATCAGCCGACAGCAGGCTTCAGCCCTCTGCCTGCCGAAAACTAGTCACAGGAGTGCAAAATGAACTGCACTCTTGTGATGCACACGAGAAGTACAGACAAATGAGTGTAGCACCCTCGTCCTAAAATAGGGCTACAGGTAAATTTAGTTATTCTGGGTGGTAGCTAGCCTGGCTAATATGTAGTTTTAGTCGTCAAATGGCTTCCTTCTAATCCTGTTTTAGCTGCGGCTTCTCCTTTTTCGTCAGTAGGTGGCACTGTTGCCTTTGACATTAACCAGTTGCGGACCAGCCGCTGTCATTATACTGCGGCAGGTCGGCTCGTTCCCACAAATCGCCGTAGCTGTACGTCGGTGCCTTTAAGAGCCATAGCAGGCGCAGCACACCTGCTTCATGGCGGGGGACCCAATGCGATTTGCAGAACTCTATGTCCCCGGCCAGCATATATGTGCAGATGATTCCCTGGTACCCCTTTCAGGCCGGCTAGGAATAATACAATACATTCCTAGCAAAAGGGCCAGATACAGAGTAAAATTTTACAAGCTCTGTGAGAGAGTCACGGGATATCTGTACGCGTTCCGCATATACGAAAGAAGGGATTCCCAGCTCCAGCCCCCTTTATTTCCCGGCCTGCATGGGCACAACTGGAAAAATTCTATGGGACCTGGCATACCCATGTAGCGGGGTATTGATTTTAGGCCTCAGAGACTATCGTACCCAGAATGCCACGGGACACCCAGGGTGCATCACCCCGCACAAGAACTGCTGGGATGGGCTATTTAACTGGAGGGCGGGACTGAGTTCGGTCTCTTTGGACACCACCCAGCTAGCAAGTGGAACTCTTGTACGAGTCTGCTGTGTGATAAGGCCTGAAGCCGGGACTTTTCTCCAAAGAGCCTTCCGTTTCACCGAGGAGCCTGCGGGACGTCATCCGACTGCTGCTGTACTGTTGCCAGGAGGACCGAAGACCCGGGTGTTGTGGAATCTGTGTACCAAGACACAGCAACGGAAGATACGAACACGGACAGTCCGGTTGAGTGAGAGAGCACATGCTCAGAGACAAACACAGGATCTTCTAGGCCAGATAACTGGAGGGACAGTGCCTTGAGTATCTAGGAGTCTCTAAGACTTATCCTTTGTTCACCAAGTTAAAGACCCTTTTCCTCTTTGTGGATTATAACTTGTTTTCTTCAAAAGTGCACCACCGTTTGCTAGCGAAGATTTTCCTCTGCAGAACTTCTACATAATACAGTCAGGCCTGACTTAGTAGCGTAGACATTTCTGGGCACCATTTTTGCCCACGAGGTAGAATAGCTGCAGCGGGGATTGTTAGTTTCTTTCTGTCTGTTTGCAAAAGTACCCCTTTTCATTGCAGGGCTCTACATGTGTTCATGTATACTTTTTCTATGCTTAACCAACACTCTCAGTAAAAGTGCCAGGGTTAAGTATACTTGTGTTTGTGCCATTTACTGTGCAGAAGAGACGGTTATTGATAGCCATACCCTATTGCTGTGTTTATTGCAGGATTGTGTCTCCAAGAGTTACAGGTTACACAATCCTGCCATCCCTTACTGACTGTGCCAGGAGAGGTTAGAGCCAATTGCTGGGGGTTGACAGTAGTGCATTACAGGGCCCAAACAAATCATTTCAGCGGCTCTCTTAGCTGGGGGTATCGCTACACCCACTTCTGAAAAAAGGATATCACATATACCTTGACAACTTCTACACCAGCCTGCCCCTTTTCAAACACTTATACATCGCAAAAACCCTGGCCTGCGGAACCTCCAGAAAGAATAGGAAGGGCTTCCCACAATTTCTAGTGAACAAAAAGCTGCGAAGGGGGGAAAGAGCAACATTGAGATGCAATGAAGTGCTGTCCATGAGGTGGAAGCATAACAAGAACGTGCACATGATGTCCACCATCCATGATGACACTACAATTGAGGTTCAAAGAAGACGAGGACCCATTGAAAAGCCAACATGTGTCCAAGATTACAATCTCTACATGGGGTTGGGGTGGATTTCAATGATCAAATGATTCAGCCCTAATTGTCAATAAGGAGGTCCCGATTCTGGTACAAGAAGGTAGCAATTTATCTCATCTATTTGGCCATTTATAATTCCTACATAGTCTACACCAAATCCACAGACAGCCCCGTCCCTTCCTAAAATTCATAGAAGTTGTCAAGTCCCTCATCTATCAACAAAGACCCCCCCCCCCTCAGAAGAGGGGCTATAATGCTGTTAGCCGACCTCATGAGCGCCACTTCCCATACAACATTCCACCATCTGAAGCAGGCCGAGGAGGCTAAAAAAATGTTGCGTGTGCAGCAAAAGAGGATTTTGAAAAGATACCAGCTACCATTGTCCCCAGTGTCCCTCCCAACCTGGCCTTTGCATTGGTGAATGCTTCCAACTTTATCATACGTCCCTAAAATATTAGCCCATATTTTTAACCATTTCCCCATTTTCATCATCTGTGCTGACCATTTTTCATGCTTCCTCAAATAACCATGCCACTGCCTTCCACGTAAACTGACCCTGGCCTGTTTTTTGACTATGCCTCTGCCTACTGTTTGGACTGCTTCCATGTGAACTGACCCTGGCCTGTTTTTTGACTTTGCCTCTGCCTACCGTTTGGACTGCTTCCACGTGAACTGACCCTGGCCTGTTTTGTGACTTTGCCTCTGCCTACCGTTTGGACTGCTTCCACGTGAACTGACCATGGCCTGTTTTATGGACTATGCTTTTGCCTACCGCTTGGACTGATCTGTTGCCCTGCTACTGTAGTGCACAGGGGTCTCACATATGCGAGGGGCTCCAGAATTGTTTTTCTGGATGGAGAATTTATTTTTTTGGTTTTCTCCGGGTTTCGTAATTTCCGGATTATGGTCTTGAGTCCGGAGGCTTCATAGAGATTTGGGTGGGTGAAGCCTCTACCCCTGTGCCCCTGTGCACAGGTCTCACCTGATTGCGAACATCAGCCTGTTGCTGACTTACTGCCATCATGCCTCTGCCTGCCGCATGAACGGACCACACCTCTGCCTGCTGCCTGGACTATGCAAATAATTAGCTGTAGCGAGAGGCAGTATGTTTATGAAGGGCTGAAGAGCGGTACAATAATGAGTGTCTGCAGGTAACAGTGTACCAGGACCAATATTATGGCTGTGTTGGCTGTCTCTACCTGGACAATTTCTATGGACAAATGCTTTGGCTGTGCTGATAATATCCTTGTGCTGACTATAGACAATATTCCTGCCTGCTGCCTGGATAATTACTAGTGCTGTCACTAAGCACATCCCTGCGTGCTGCCCGGACCAGTGCTCTCCTCTGTGGACACTACTAAAAGCACAGGTAATACTTTTTTTTTTTTTTACCCTTTCCGCAATAGAATTTATTTTGGATTGTAATTCATGGTATGTACATGTTATGTGTTAGAAATAGGGATGAGCGAACAACCCCCAGTTCGGTTCGCACCAGAACATGCGAACAGGCAATAAATTTGTTCGAACATCCGAACCCCGTTAAAGTCTATGGGACACGAACATGAAAAATTTAAAGTGCTAATTTTAAAGGCTTATATGCAAGTTATTGTCATAAAAAGTGTTTGGGGACCCGGGTCCTGCCCCAGGGGATCAATGCATCAATGTATCAATGCAAAAAAAAGTTTTCAAAACTGCAGTTTTTTCAGGAGCAGTGATTTTAATAATGCTTAAAGTGAAACAATAAAAGTGAAATATTCCTTTAAATTTCGTACCTGGGGTGTGTATATAGTATGCCTGTAAAGCAGCGCTTGTTTCCCGTGCTTAGAACTGTCCCTGCACAAAATGTAATTTCTGAAGGAAAAAAAGTCATTTAAAAGTACTCGCGGCTGTAATGAATTGCCGGTCCCGGCAATACAGAGAAAAGTAATTTGAAAGTTATTGATAAAAAAAATGCGTGGGGGTCCCCCCAAATTCAATTACCAGGCCCTTCAGGTCTGGTATGGATATTAAGGTGAACCCTGCGCCAAATAAAAAAAAATGGCGTGCGGTTCCCCCAAATATCCATACCAGACCCTTTAGGTCTGGTATGGATTTTAAGGGGAACTCCGCACCAAAAATAAATAAATGGGGTGGGGTTCCCCCCAAAAATCCATACCAGGCACTTATCCGAGCACGCAACCTGGCAGGCCGCAGGAAAAGAGGGGGGATGAGAGAGCGCCCCCCCTCCTGAACCGTTCCAGGCCACATGCCCTCAACATGGGGAGGATGCTTTGGGGTCTGAACCCCAAAGCACCATGTCCCCAAGTGGATGGGGACAAGGGCTCATCCCCACAACCCTTGCCCGGTGGCTGTGGGGGTCTGCGGGCGGGGGGCTTATCGGAATCTGGAAGACCCCTTTAACAAAGGGGACCCCCAGATCCCGGCCCCCCCTATATGAATTGGTAACGGGGTACATTGTACCCCTACCATTTTACAAAGTAAGTGTAAAAAATAAAAAAAAACACACAGACACAGTTGGGATAAGTCCTTTATTAAAAAAAAAAAAAAGAATAAAAAAAAAAAGACTCAAGTGGTGGTAATCCACTCTCGATCTCCACGATGTCGATATCCTGCGATGGATGATCTCTCCAGGCTCCAGCGACGATGTCCAGCTATGAGGAACAGCACACAGTCCTCTCTTCACTGGAGCGGAGACACCCCGGGAATGACGCCGCCGAAGCCTGACAGGTCTTATGTAGCCGAGGACGGGGCCACCCGTCACATGACCCCGTCCCCCTCTGACGCAAGTGGAAACTCAGGCTTTCCCAGTGACGTGCGGGTGACCCTGCCCCCCTCTGATGCAACGCAGGTTTCCCTTGCATCAGAGGGGGGAGGGGTCACACGTCACGTCACTGGGGAAGCCCGGGTTTCCCCTTGCGTCAGAGGGGGACGGGGTTTTTACACTTTCTTTGTGAAATGGTAGGGGTACAATGTACCCCGTTACTAATTCACATGGGGGGCGGGATCTGCGGGTCCCCTTTGTTAAAGGGATCTTCCAGATTTTGATAAGCCCCCCGCCCGCAGACCCCCACAACCACCGGGCAAGGGTTGTGGGGATGAGGCTCTTGTCCCCATCAACATGGGGACATGGTGTTTTGGGGTCCAGACCCCAAAGCATCCTCCCCATGTTGAGGGCATGTGGCCTGGTATGGTTCAGGAGGGGGGATGGCCGCTCTCTCGTCCCCCCTCTTTTCCTGCGGCCTGCCAGGTTGCGTGCTCGGATAAGGGACTGATATGGATATTTGGGGGAACCGCACGCCATTTTTTAATAAAAATTTGGCACAGGGTTCCCCTTAATATCCATACCAGACCTGAAGAGCATGGTAATAGAATTTGGGGGGACCCCCACGCATTTTATTTTTATTTTTTATTAATGACTTTCAATGACTTTTCTCTGTATTGCTAGGACCGGCAATTCATTACAGCCGCGAGTACTTTTAAATGACTTTTTTTCCTTCAGAAATTACATTTTGTGCAGAGACTGTTCTAAGCACGGGAAACAAGCGCTGCTTTACAGGCATACTATATACACCCCCCAGGTACAAAATTTAAAGGAATATTTCACTTTTATTGTTTCACTTTAAGCATTATTAAAATCACTGCTCCCGAAAAAACGTCCGTTTTTAAAACTTTTGTAGCAATACCCCCTAGAGAGCCGCTGGTTAGTTTTTGGTTTTGCACATTACCTCTTCAGCTGCGTTGTCCGGGTAGGAAAGTCTGTAGTAATACAATGTCCACACCAGGGGCGGATCCAGAGTCTTTTCTCGGGAGGGGCACTGCCAAAAAGCATGTTTTTTTTTTTTTTTGTGAGAAATGTATCGGGGAAATGGTTGGTGTCGGTGCTTCAATCATTCTGGCACCATGGTTGTTATGGTGTCAGGATGATTGAAGCGCATTATTTCTATTATTACATTGTAATATGAAATGAAATAGTTCAATGCAGAATCAGTGGGAGCCCCGAGTGTGTCACTTGCCAACGTCGCCTGCAATTTGTGGGAGCCCTGAGCGTGTCACTTGCCACACATTGCGGATTGTCACTTGCCACGTCACCTGCCACATCTTGTGGATTGTCACTTGCCACATCACCTGCCACACCTTGCGGATTGTCAATAGCCACACCTTGCGGATTGTCACTTGCCACGTCACCTGCCACACCTTGCTGATTGTCACTTGCCTGCCACCAGATGCAGATTGTCATTTGCCACGTCACCTGACACAATTTGCGGATTGCCACTTGCCACGTCGCCTGCCACACCTTGCGGATTGTCACTAACTTGCCTGCTAAGGTGTAGTTTTGGTTGTCTCTTGCTGTGTCCCAGACTCCCAGAGTCAGGCAGCAGAGAGATAATGTAATCTCTCTGCTGCCTGCACAGTGAGGGCGGAAGTCACTGCAGGAATGCAGGGCAGGCACGGGTGGTGAGAGATGATCTCATCTCTCTGCTCCCCCGCTCCCGGCTAGCTGATTGGCCAGCTGCCACACTGAGCCTGCTTTCTCACTCTCACCTGCGCTGCCAACACACTGAGCAGCGCGGTCTGCCCACGAACCGCGCCGCCCCCGACAACAAACCGCGCCGCAAGCGAAGCCGCCCGCTTTCTTACCCATCTGTGGAGCCGCACGCTATCGCACCTGCCCGCAGAGCGGCCCAACGTGATTCACTGATGTCACTCGTTGCTAGACGCCAAGCGGCCCAGGCGTTAGCACCGAGTGCAGGGAAGTGGCTCCACCCACCTCCTCCTCTGCTTCTGGTATCGTGTCAGTGCGCCGCGTAACTACATTAGACGAGTCTCTCTCTCAGCGCCGCTGATCGGCTGATGTGAGAAACTGAGAGAGAGACTCAGAGAGGCAGGGGCAGCCGCAGAACAATTACTGCATATATTCGAGTATAAGCTGACTTGAATATAAGCCGAGGCACCTAATTTTACCCCAAAAAAATGGGAAAACTTATTGACTTAAGTATAAGCCTAGGGTGTCCATCTGCATGCCTCACTGTGCCTCACTGTGCCCATGCCTCACTGTGCCCATGCTTCACTGTGCCCATGACTAGACTGATGTTTAACATGGGAGTCTATGGAAGGAGTTCCCGGGTTTGAAAAATCAGTTCTCCCCGGCCGTAGGTCTCCCAGACACCAATTCTTGCACACTTGTAGAGGAGACATGGGGCTACATGTGTGCCGAGTTTGGGGTCCAGGGGACCTACGACCGGCCGGTACCGGGTCCGCAAATTCACTGAAGAAATGACCATTTAACATTGGAGTCTACGGAAGGGGTGCCGGGTTTTAAAAAATCAGTGCTCCCCGGCTGTAGGTCCCCCAGACACCAAACTTTGCACACTTGTAGTGCCAAGTTTGGAGTCCAGGAGACCTACGGCCGGCCGGTACCTGGTCCCCAAAGTTCGGGAGATCAGGCGCAAAAAAAACAAACAAAGCAAGCAAGTGAGTGTGACAGATGGTCTCGGGGGGCAATTGCCCTGTTGCCCCCCCCTGGATCTGCCCCTGGTCCACACAGATGTAAAACCTCAAACAGTTAGGCTTTATTTTTCTTATGCAGTAAACATTGAGAAGTAGAAGGTATAGAAGAGTAGGGGAAGGTTCAGGCACTTGCCACAACATGTAGCAGTCTCAGATCAAAGTCACTCACCACCACTCTCAATGTTAGAGTGGGCATTGGTCACCCGGATAGTCCCCTCTCACATGGCCTAGCAGCCGGGATGACTCACGAACCAGCAACAGGGCAGTCTCTGCCACAGACTGCCCAGATGAAGTAGGTCTCTGCCACAGACCTTTTTAAGTGTACAAAGTCCCTGTCACAGAGACCTTTTAGAGTTGAGCAAAATGGATAGTCCAGGAATCCTCTGCCACAGGATTTCAAAGTCCCAAACTTCCAGCCGTACAGTTAAAGAGCCTTTAAGCCAATCCAGCGAACTGCAGGGCTTATAGTATAGCGGATTCCTCCCCGATAAAGTTGCCAGGCCTCACCCGAGACAGCAGTACTTTGCCGGTCTCCTCCAGGGCAGGGCAGGTTCTCCCCTGGTCTCCTTCACCAAGATAGCTTCCTCCCCATTTGGATGGACAGCTTGGGATCCCCTCTCCGAATGTAGGCCCCAGCCAGACTAGCTGGGCCTACAAGATAGCAATACGGCCTCGGGCCAACGTGGCCCCGAGACCAGGACCACACACACATACCTCGCGCCCAGTAGTGTATTTAGGTTTTGTGCTGCCCTAGGCCTGTCTAAACTCGTGCACCCCCTAATTTAAATATGATCCACCTCTTTCTGTCAAGGCCACACCTCTTTCTGTTTTAGACCCGCCCTGAAATTTTTGAGTGGGGACACTAGTTCTGAGGGCCTGGGGGGGGGCAATGAATTCTCTTTGCATAGATTTCCTTTCACTTCCTGTTTGGCTATGGGGCAGGAAGTGAAGGGAAATCTCTGCAATGGGACAGGAATGGTAAAGAATAAACTGACAGGGGCTATAACCCTCCCTTACTCTATCCAAAATGGGGAAAAAAAAGTGTTGCTTATAGTTCTACTTTAAGCACAAATTTCTAATAATTTTATGGAGAGGACTAAGAAGATATAACCATGCCAATGGTGCAGCAAAAGCATATAGCACAGTGAGGAAGGTTTGTGATCCAGTATGATAGGACAGTCAAAATTAGAAGCAGCACCCCCCGCAGTTGTGGAATGCCGGCCGCCTGCATACCGGAGTCAGTACGGCTGCATTATGGGGGCACTAGACTAATTTGCCTCTCAGCCCAGTTTGCCCCATAAGACTGGCGCTACACTAACACTAACGAATGGGCGAACAGGCAATGTTCGAGTCGAACATGAGTTCGACTCGAACTCGAAGCTCATCCCTAGTTAGAAAAATCAAAGGCCTTAAAAAATGATAGGTTGCCAGGAAATGATATATGTAATTTATGCTCCTAGAACGCCTTGATGGTGCTACTTGGATGTTGGGCCTCTGTATGTGGCCAAGCTGTCTAAAAGTCTCACACATGTGGTATCGCCATACTAAGGAGGAGTAGCAGAACATATTTTGGGGTGTAATTTTTGCTATGTATTTGTAATGCGTTGGAAATATCTTATAAATGGACAACTTTGTGTAAAATAAAATGCGTTTTCATTTTTTTTCCACATTTTCCAAAAAAATTCTGAAAAAAATGAACTGTTCAAAAGACTCATTATGCCTCATAGATTATACGTTGGGGTGTTTGCTTTAAAAAATTGGGTCATTTTGTGGGCAATTCCATTGTCCTGGTGCTCCAGGGCCTTCAAAATTGTAAAGCCTAGTACACATGGCCGAGAATCTTGTCAGGAAAAAACCTGTGTTTTTTCCTGACGAGATTCTTGACAAGAAACTCTTCCCGGCAGAGTGTACACACGTACACTTCAAAAGAACCGCCATCCTTTTGAATGGCACGAACGCAGTGACGTCATTGCCTATGACGAGCATGCGCTCGTCACATTCGATGTCGTCGCCGCCATCTTGCTACACCCTACCTATGCCTAGGAAGCTACTGCACATGCGTCAAAGTCATTTTGAGCATGCGCGGGTTTCCATGGCGACAGGTAAGTATACATACGCTCGGGTTTCTCGTCGGGAAACAGGCCGACAAGAATCCCGATGAGAAAATAGAGAGCAGGTTCTCTATTTTTCTTGTCGAGACTCTGGGCAGTTTTCTTGACGAGAAAGCCTTGTACACATGACCGGTTTTCTCGGCAAGAAAGCTCTCCCAGCTGTTTTCTTGTCGTTTCTTGACGAGAAAACCGACCGTGTGTACGAGGCCTGATAGGTGGTTGAGAAATTAGATGTGTAATTTATGCTCGTAGAACGCCTGAAGGTGTTACTTCAATGTTGGGCCTTTGTATGTGGCCAGGCTGTGTAAAAGTCTCAGGCCTCGTACACACGGCCGAGTTTCTCGTCGTAAAACAAACGTCGTCTTTCTTGTCGGTTTTCTTGTCAAGTTTGACGAGATTCTTGTGAAGCTTTGCTTGCATACACACTGTCATTTCAAAATCTCGTCGGTCTAAAAACGCGGTGACGTACAACACGTACAACGGCAGTATAAAGGGGAAGTTCCATTTTCATGGCGTCCTCCCTTGGGCTGCTTTTGCTAATCTTGTGTTGCCGCGTGTTAGTTAAAGTTTGGGAAGAGATGATTCGCGCTTTTCAGACTTCGTGCTTTCAGTTCGTTTTCTGCGGTTCAGTTGGTGCTTGTGGGTTCGTATCTTGTCTTTCAGGGCGAGTAGTCAGGTCGTATCTGTTTTACAGTGCGTTCTTGTCCGCTCGTTTCTGATTTTCAGGTTGTTCTTCATAGGCCTTGCTGTTCTTCAGTGCGTTCTGTTTAGTTTGTTCTGTTCAGACGACCGTTTCTTAGTCATGTTGCGGATACGTTCTCATCGTAGAGATCGTGTTGTGCACCGACTTTGTGTGTCTGTTGGTCTTCTTGTATTGGACCAAGACGAGTCTATGAACAGGGTGAGGAGGAGTTCATGGACCAAGAATTGGTTGCTCCAGCGCGACCAATTCTCTCACATGAATCTGCTGCGGGAGATCGTGGAGAATAATCCTGAGGACTACAGGAATTTTCTGCGGATGTCTGACCCCGTATTTCAGCATCTGTTGGCTTTGGTGTCCCCCTATATTACCAGGCAGGACACCGTTATGCGGGAAGCCATCAGTGCTGAGCAGAGGCTCATCGCCACGTTGCGCTACCTGGCGACAGGGAGAAGTCTGCAGGACCTGAAGTTCACCACAGGCATCTCCCCCCAGGCTCTGGGCGTCATAATCCCAGAGAACTGTTCTGCTATCATCCAAGTCCTGCAGGATGACTATATGAGGGTAAGTTTTCGTATATAATATCACATTCTCTGTATTTAATGCATGATGATGTATTGTATTTCTTTCATCCTTCCCTAATTAGCATGATTGTAATATGCTGAGAATGTCCCCTTTGTCCCCATGCATGCTGTCCTTTTTTAAGTCATTTTTGGGCCTACATGCATTTTTACCTTTACTTACCTCTCCAGCATGCTCTCCTGGGCCCAAACACATCTAGGCTAGTCTGTTAACAATGTATTTTTTCAGATCCCTTGTAGCCCCCCCCCCCCTCCAATTCCTAATTAAATTTCCTGATTGTGAAATTTGTGGGGTCCCAAACACATCTAGCCCCCCCCCAAAGAAAATAAATGGGCCATCAGAGGGGGGTGAGCAATGTGCAAATTGTGAATTTGGTTCTCTTTTTTTACTAATCCTTAACCAAAATGTTATACTTATGTTGGCCACAAATGTTTTTGTCTAATCTGCTTGCAAAGTTATTAGCAAAAGTCCTTAATTTTTTTCTTGTTTGATTCCCCAGCTTCCTTCCACGCCACAGGAATGGCAGACTGTGGCATTGGAGTTTGCCAGGCGGTGGGACTTCCCCAACTGCGGAGGAGCCATTGACGGAAAGCACGTCCGCATCGTGCCACCACCCCGTTCTGGCTCTTTTTTTTACAACTACAAGGGGTTTCATAGTATTGTGCTGATGGCGGTGGTGTCAGCACAGTATGAATTCCTCTATGTGGATGTGGGGAAGAATGGCCGGATGTCGGATGGGGGAGCCTTTGCCCAGACGGAGTTTGCCCTTCGTCTACAGAGTGATGACCTTGCATTGGCACCGGATGCAGGGAATGTGGAAGGACTCCCCTTTGTGTTTTTGGCTGATGAAGCCTTTGGCCTGGGTCGGCATCTCATGAGGCCTTTCCCCCAGAGGACCCTCACCCCGGAGAGGAGGGTCTTCAACTACCGGCTGGCCAGAGCCCGAAGAGTTGTGGAGAATGCCTTCGGGATAACGGCCAGCCGGTTCCGTCTTTTTCTGACTCCTATTAATCTTGCGGAGTACAAATTGAACTATATTGTGCTTTGTTGTTGTCTACTGCACAATTTTTTGAGGAAGAAATCTCCTACATATATGGCCACAGTTGGGCCCGAGCCAGGACTTGCTGCGGACAATGCCCTGCCGGGCCTGGAACCTGTCCGTGCTGGCTTTCCCCCCCAAAGTGCCCGTGCAATCAGGCAGAAATATGTTAATTATTTCATGGGTAGGGGGGCCATTCCAATGCCAGAGAATCTGTCCGAATTATAATTTTGCCGTAAAAAACTAAAAACTAAAAAATATCAACTTTTAATTAGTAGTTTTGCTTTGTTTATATTTGAGGTGTGTGCTACTTTTTCTAAGTGTACTTGTAGTGCCAAGTGTATTTTCCTTAGTAAACAACAAACATTTCACTGCTAACAACAAAACTAAATCCCAAAAAGGTTAGAGTGGTTTAAAAAAAAAAAAAAACCAACATTTTTTGTATTTTCTTGTATTTTACTCAATCACACATATGGTTAGGTATACATTTTTAGTGTCTGAACATTTTAGAAACCCATTTTCGCCTTTTCTCCTAACATGGCAAATTTTGCTGCTAATGAACTTAGAAAAAATCTCCTCAACATTCCTCCAAATACAACAATGTTAAACGTTTTGTCCCCAAAAATGTCTATCTGCCCTTCCTCAAAATGGAGTGTTGTCACCCCTGAACCTGACAATATTAGAAAATGCACACATTTTTAGGGGCGGGGAACTAGGTTAGTTGCTTCCTCATCCCTCTCGTCAACATGTGCTACCCGCCATCATGGGGGATCATTCAACATGTTTTGGGGGGGCCAACCCCTTCTTCCTTTCTCCTACTTGAGTTGTGAGGAAGAGGTTGCACCCCCAAAACACGTACATGGAGAGCCCGTGATGGCAGATAGCACATGTTGACCCACTGTGTGCATCTTCTAAATTTGTTTGTGCAACAAAGTGCTACAAAAGTGAACACAAACTTGAGATCAAAAGGTTTTTTTTAGTCTATTCTCCCCAACACATCTATGATGTCCTTAAATGTATTCTCCATATCCTGAATCCTTTTTTTATGAAGTCCAGTTGAGTACTACAATCCATTACTTGTTGTATGAGTCTTTGTGCACTATCCCTGGAGAATCGTGGACTTTCAGCAACATCTTCATCCCCCAAAATAAAAATAAAAATATAACAATCTCCAGGCCTACATCTCGTAAACCTAAAGCTGGGGTGACAGATACTGACCTGTTGTAGTGACAAGTTCCACCACCTCCTCCACCTCTCCTTCCTCGACTTCTCCTTCCTCCACCTCTCCTTTATCTAATTCGACATCCTCCACATCCTCAGGTTGGGCTTGTTGGGGAGGTTGGGGTTCTTTCGAAGGTGTGGCCTTCCTGGGCTCCGAGGAGTGGTGTCCTCCTAGTCTTCTCTCCCCTATGAGATTCAAACAAATGGAACACTTAACACACACATATATGAAGTCATAACTAGGAATATGAAACATTGCTTGCAGGTGGGTTACACTTGTCTGTTTAGGCCCAGTTCCAAGATGAAGACCAGATTCGAGAACTATACAAATCTAAAAAACAGACCTTTTGGTGACAATTTTATCACATGGGCCCCCCCCCCAGTACCCACTGTAGCACCTGTGGTGGACACCCTAAAAAGGTTCTTATGGCGGCCCACACTATAGTGCTCCTGTGAGTGCAGATGTGTAAACAACGGCTGAGCGTCCTCTCCTTTATATTGATTCAAGTTTGCATTTCATTCTAGTTTCAAACACATCATCTAGACCAGTGTTTCTCAACTCCAGTCCTCGAGGCGCCCCAACAGGTCATGTTTTCAGGATTTCTCTCAAATGAAACAGCTGTGGTAATTACTAAGGCAGTGAAACTGATCAAATCACCTGTGCAAAATAATGGAAATCCTGAAAACATGACCTGTTGGGGCGCCTTGAGGACTGGAGTTGAGAAACATTGATCTAGACAACAATGTCATAACATTTAGTGATTTTAAACATATATTTATTTTTGGAAATAAAAAAGAACGGATATTGCCAAATCATCGTATGTAGTGTGCAAACGATGTGTCTATATTGACCGATTACTGTGCCCACTAAATTGTAGAAGATGCCATTTAAGAATGTTAATTAAGAAAAAAACACAACAGGGAGCAACATGCAAGTTGTGAAATACAACAATAGGGACACAGGAGAAGTACTTACTTTTTTTAAGCATTCTGTTAATGCTCCTTAACTGCTCCGGCTCCCTCAGTTTGAGGTCAGACCACCTCTTTCTGAGCTGCTCCTTGGATCTTTTCACACCGAAATTCTTCTTTAGACTTTTCACTACTTTCTTCATAATTTTGTCCTTCCGAAGATTAGGGTGGGAATACGGCCCATGCTTTGCATCATAATCAGAATTGTTTAATATGGCCACCATTTCCGCCATCTCCTCAAAGGACATATTAGATGCCTTGTAGCGCCTTCTTGTTTGTGACGTTTCCCGCTCTGGGCTTGTCTCCTCATTGGAATTCTCTGAATTCACAGACACCTGCTGTGACTCCGCCATGTCGACTGCGCGCCGAAAGAGAAGGGGCGGGGAAACATCGAGAAAAGACCGTCATGGGCGGGCGACGTGTGTCACGCATGCGTAACGTATATAAAGCTAACACACACATGTGACGTACCTACGTTCTGTGTGCGGCAGAAGGAGTTTAGTGCGCCGAACGTTAGACTGAAGGTATCATTTCCTAATTGGTACATCAGTGGCCTATACTGCATAGAGATTGGAGAGGCATATATGGGCATGAAGATTTCACGAGTTTAGAGTGTGATTGACATTTTTAACTATGTCTGGTGTTTTGTCTTGCAGAAACAATGAATGCGTTTGGGGAAAAATAATTTCTATTGGAATTCATTGACAGATTAAGGGAGCTGCCCGCTCTGTGGGAGACCAAAAATCCACAGCATAAAAAAAAGGGGTTCGGCGAGCAGCGCTGGAGAGCCTGCTCCCATTTGTGCAGACCAGGGTGCCCCATGCAACCATTGAGCAGCTTGACACCAAAATTGGGACCTTGAGAGGCACATATAGGACTGCGCGCAATCGGGTCCTGGCATCTCAGAGGTCAGGAGCAGCAGCAGGGGAGGTATATGTCCCAGATTGGTGGTACTACGACAGGTTGGCCTTTCTTAATGACCACATTACAGCAAGGGAATCACTGTCCAGCCTTCCCTCCAGCCTTCCCTCCAGCCAAGATGTTCCTTCCCAGGATCAGGAGGAGCCTTCCATCTTGGATGAGGACCCAGATCCGTCCGTCTGGAGCCAGGTATAGTATTTTTATCACATTTCCTTGTCAAAAGTGAATGATGTAAAATAGATGTTAAGATGGGTAAAAAGGTAGGCAATCAAGAAAAAGGGATTAACATAGCAATAGACATTAGTGGGCAAAAAAGTGGGGGAGGAGATAGGAAAATGATGGGGGCATAATGAGAGTATTATACACACACATTTTGAAGGATTTGCAACAGGCAATGATCTGAACATTGTGGGGCTGCTTTAAGAATAGCTAATCCACTTTGCACTACAAGTGCAAACTACAAGTGCAAAGAGCACTTAAAATTTCACCAAAAAAGAACTTGGAAGTAAAGGCGCTGTAAATCAGAGGGGGAGAGCGGAAATGAGGGGAAGCTCTGCTGATTTTAATTTCCAATCATGTTTAAGCTAAATTTATGCTTTTGCTTTGCCTTGCATGTCCCCCTCAGATCTCCAGCGACTGCACTTCCAAGTCCACTTGCCAAGCAATTACAAGTGCACTTGTAGTTTGCACTTCTATTGCAAAGTGGATTTGCCTTTACAAACTAATCCCCTGTGAGTGATTGATGAAAACAAAATCTAAAATATGTCCCTTTTTTTACACAGGAGGAGGTCAGCCAAGATGAGAGGGCGGAAAATGTCAGGCAGGAGGAGGCTGGGCTTAGTGGCAGAGAGGAGGTGCCTGGTCCAAGTGGCAGAGAGGAGGTGGCTGGTCCAAGTAGTAGGACAAGGTGTCAGGTGCCACCAATCCGCATGCCACCAAGAAGGGGCAGGAGGGATAGGGCTGTGAGTGTGGCAGCACTGGCCCTCATTAAAGAGGCCCATGCCACCCTCCAGCTGCCCCCAACCCCTGATGAGGGCTATGCGGCATTGGTGGGCATGAAAATGGCCCAGATGCAAAATGAACAGAGGCTACTTTGTGAGTCCCTGCTCATGACCCTTTTAAATAAGGGGTTGAGGGGCAGACTCACAGAGAGCACTGTTATCTGTGACCACGGCCATCCTCCTGCACCTTCCTATTCTCCTCCACCTCCTTCTTCTCCACCTCCACCTCCAATTTCACAACCTCCTCCTTCCTCTTCTCCTCCACCTCCTTCTTCTCCAGCTCCACCTCCTTCTTCTCCAGAAATAATATTTTGGGGCACTCTTGGTCAAATCAAAAAGCACCACATCCCATTTTGACTTATTATTGAACAAAGGGGGGACAATGGGTATACTCAATACCCTGGGATTTTTTGAAAAAACGGTGCTTGGTAGAGATAAACACAGAAATCAAATCTATAAAAGATTATATTTTATTACATAAAATAATGAAAAACAATACAAAAAAGTAACCATCCTTGAAGATATAAAGGTCAGTTATCAAGAGATGCAATTCGATGCTTAGTTTCCACTCAACTAGTTTCGCTCCAAACGGAGCTTCCTCAGGAGTGTTTAGAGCAATAGCAGATTAAACTGTAAATACAGGATATATAACAATTAGTAACATAGAATGGTTAAAAAGTTACAAACTATAATGTTAAACTTTAGAAAAAACTAGTTGACATGCGTGGGCACGTTAGTGATCAAATTATTCATAGGGACAAATCATTGAAACATTGATCAATTCATATTAAGATCATGGCCCATGCTGAGCATCATGCATACAGAAATATATACAAGCACTCACCAATTTGCAACATAACCACAGACTTGAAGGAAAAAATGGCATTTTCCACTGGTCTACTCAGCCGACTGACCCAATCTAATAAAACAACCCAAAATGATTGCAACCACAGGGGTAAAGAAAATTCCTGTTGAAATATAAGAATAATTTGATCACTAACGTGCCCACGCATGTCAACTAGTTTTTTCTAAAGTTTAACATTATAGTTTGTAACTTTTTAACCATTCTATGTTACTAATTGTTATATATCCTGTATTTACAGTTTAATCTGCTATTGCTCTAAACACTCCTGAGGAAGCTCCGTTTGGAGCGAAACTAGTTGAGTGGAAACTAAGCAGCGAATTGCATCTCTTGATAACTGACCTTTATATCTTCAAGGATGGTTACTTTTTTGTATTGTTTTTCATTATTTTATGTAATAAAATATAATCTTTTATAGATTTGATTTCTGTGTTTATCTCTACCAAGCACCGTTTTTTCAAAAAATCCCAGGGTATTGAGTATACCCATTGTCCCCCCTTTGTTCAATAATAACTCCTTCTTCTCCAGCTCCACCTCCTCCTCCTGCCATGAGTACACCTCCTGAGGCACAGCCTCCAGCCAGGCGGACAAGGAAGGCTGCAGAGAAGGCTGCAGAGAAGGCTGCAGGCAAGCCTACCCAGAAAGCTGCAGGGAAGCGGAGCAAGAAGACCAGGAAGTGATTCCCTTGCTGCAATGTGGTCAGACAGAAGGCAGCCTGTTGTAGTTCCCCAGGCTTGGGATATGTATCTAACCTGCTGCTGTTCCTGACCTCTGGGAGTCCAAGACCAGATTGTGCTCAGTAATGTATATGCGCTTCTCAAGGTTCCAATTTTGGTGTCCACATAGTCGCACAAATTGCAGCAGGCTCTCCAGCGCTGCCTTCTAGTTTGGCTATTATTATTTTGTATACCAGAATAAATGTTTTTTTGTGTTCCAGTTAATACTTGCCTATGTGTTTTTGTTAAAGCTACATATTTAGCTGGTGAGTAGGCAGGTAATTTTCTAAAACTCCAAAGCTAAAGTTTAAATGCCACAGATAACACCCAAAAAACGCCTTGCAGAACAAAAAAAAAGAGGATCATTTAATATTATTTATGTCAAACTTACACCGGATAAAAAAAAAAGGAGAACACTAGAAATTAAAGAAGATTTTAAAATGCATATCTGAATAAAAACATACTAATTAAAAAAAATAAAAAATCTTGCTCGATCAACTAAAATAACATATTCATGAGATCTGCATTCAGAAATGTTGGTAAAAATTTGTCCTAAATATGCGTGAATATCTGCAGCCAAAAAAGATCAAAATTGCACATCATCATTGTAGTATTCTAAAGAAGATTTAAATGTGCAGAATTTAAACGTGGCTAAAATTGGTAACGCGTGACGAATGTGCTATCTCCATTCAAAACGCTAGTTTTACAAGAAGGTGCGCTCCCGTCTCATATTGAGTCTGACCATGCGCGGTTTTTGAAGACTCGGATTAGCATACACACGAACGGGTTTCTCGTCCAAACACAGTCTGACAAGAATCACGCCGAGAAAAAATGAGACTCCGACAAGAAAAAAGACCGCAGGTCGTCTTTTTTCTCGCCGAGATTTTGGACAGTTTTCTCAAAGCGAGAAAGCATACACACGAACGGTTTTCTCGCCAAAAAAAGACAAGAAAACTGTTGGGAGAGCTTTTTTGCCGAGAAAACCGGTCGTGTGTACGTGGCCTTACACATGTGGTATTGCCATACTCAGGAGGAGTAGCAGAATGTATTTTAGGGTGTAATTTGTTGTATGCATATGCTCTGTGAGAGAAATAACCTGTTAATATGACAATTTTGTAAAAAAAAAAAAAAAAATCTTAATTTTGCAAAGAAAAGTGGGAAAAAATTACAACTTAAAAAAATTCACCATGCTACTTACTTAATACCTTAGAATGTCTACTTTCTAAAAAGGGGTCATTTGGGGGGTATTTGTTAGTGTCTCAGGCCGGGTTCACACTGGTGCGACAAACGCTCCGACATTGGGAGCTCATGTGGCATGACATGTGAAAATCAATGTTTCCCTATGGGAGCCATCTTAACTGGTCCGAAACATGTCGGTCCGAAAATAGAACAAACGTGTGGACAGCCGCACTCCAAAAAAAAACGTTTAGGTTGCCTTTATTGGTAAAAGAACGTGGAGCACTACAAGTCACAGCAGACAATGGGGTACAGCAGACAATGGGGTACCACTGACGCGTTTCACACTGGGGTTCAGTGCTTAGTCGTAGTCGAAGCTATGACTAAGCACTGAACTCCAGTGCGAAACGCGTCAGCTGTACCCCATTGTCTGCTGTGACTTGTAGTGCTCCACGTTCTTTTACCAATAAAGGCAACCTAAACGTTTTTTTTTGGAGTGCGGCTGTCCACACGTTTGTTCTATTTTTGCTTCGCGCATTGCCGGCACCCATGGTTTCTGAGAAGACATTGATTACCAATTGCACAAATCTGGAGCGGTAATCTCTTTTCCCTGTTCACATGTCGGTCCGACTTTGAAAATGCTCCCTGCACCACTTTGGCCCGACTTTGATCCTACTTCAGCCCATTGAATATCATTTAAGTCGGATCAAAGTCGGAACAGCGTCTTGCATGCTCTGACTTTGGCATGCGACTTGTGCTCTGCTGATCTTGAGGGGGAACTCCACGCCATAAATAAAAAACCGGCATGGGTTCCCCCTCCAACAGCATACCAGGCCCTTCGGTCAGGGGGTGGGGATGAGCCAACGCCCCCCCTCCTGAACCGTACCAGGCCGCATGCCCTCAACATGGGGGGTGGGTGCTTTGGGGCAGGGGGGCGCACTGCGCCCCCCCACCCCAAAGTACCTTGTCCCCATGTTGATGAGGACAAGGGCCTCTTCCCAACAACCCTGGCTGTTGGTTGTCGGGGTCTGCGGGCGGGAGGCTTATCAGAATCCGGGAGCCCCCTTTAATAAGGGGGCCCCAGATCCCGGCCCCCCACCCTATGTGAATGAGTATGGGGTACATCGTACCCCTAACCATTCACCTGGGGGAAAAACAGTGTCAATAAAAAAAACACACTAGACAGGTTTTTAAAGTAATTTAATAGGCTCTTCCGACTTCGGGGGTCTCTCCGGCCTCTTCTCCGCACTCTCTGGCCTCTTCTCCCGCTCTCCGACCTCTTCTCCCGGTCTCTGGTTCTTCTCCCGCTCTCCGGTGTCTTCTGCCGGGCTCCTTCGCTATCTTCTGCTCTTTTGCCGCTCTTTTGCTAGCGTTGGCCCAGTCTTCTCCGTCGTCTTCTTCCCTCTTCTCTTCTTCCGATGTTGACACGACGCTCTCTCCCGCTGTAATGCGTGTGCGCGGTGCGCAATGACTTATATAGGCACGGGGCGTGGTCACCGTGTGATGTCATCTGGTGACCCCGCCCCTTATGACGTCACCACCCGGGCATGATGATGAATAGAAGAAAATACAAACTTCCCATTTTGTGAAGATCTCTCTGAGATATTGCCTAAATAATGAGTATGTGATAGACAGATGCGTATCTAGTGAAAATGGCACCTATGGCAAGCACTGAAACCGCGCCCCTGTCAAAACATTTGAAACCCATCTTTCAGATAACCTTAACAAAAAAAAAAACAGCTAAACAAAACTACAAGTCAAGCTCTTTAATTACCCCTTACACCAGAGTCAATAGAGTTACCGTACATCTTATATCACAGTTCCCCCATTAGAGTTCCCAGAGAGCCCCCCTTACATCGAAATCCACAGAGTTCCCCTTCACACTGAGAAAACTGATCTAAAGAATGCTGTGGACTCTGGTGTCATCTTTATATACACTGTAAGGGGGGGGGGGGGGCCGACACAAAGGGGATCTCTGCGGACTGGGATGTAGGGGGGCCTCTGATGTGAGGGGGTCTCTGATTATCACAGAGTCCAGAGATCCCACTTACATCAGCGTTCCCCTTTACCCCAGAGTCTGCAGAGTTTCCCCTTAAAGCAGTGTGCCAGACAATAAGTATTTCTAGACAGGGGTCAGGTCAGCCATGGCAGCCCCCTAACAACACAGAGCCTTTTACTTTATATGACCAGCCATTAACTGCATACAAGTGGGGAGTAGGGATGAGCCGAACACCCCCGGGTTCGGTTCGCACCAGAACCTTCGAACGGACCGAAAGTTCGCGCGAATTTTCGAACCCTATTCGTTATAATGGACGCGAACGTTCGAAATCAAAATTGCTAATTACAACGGCCAATATGCATGTTAATGTTATAAAACAGGTTTGGGGACCCGGGTCCTGCCCCAGGGGACATATATCAATGCAAAAAGAAATTTTAAAAACTAAAGTTTTTTCGGGAGCAGTCATTTTAATGATGCATAAAGTGAAAAAAAAAAAAGTGACATTTTCCTTTAAATACGGTACCTGGGGGGTGTCTAAAGTATGCCTGTGAAGTGGCATGTGTTTCCCGTGTTTAGAACTGTCCTTGCACAAAATGACATTTGTAAAGGAAAAAAAGAAGCCATTTAAAACCACTTGCGGCTTTAATGTCATGTCTTGTCCTGGCCGCCATATGGCTGAAAATCCTTGAGAAAAATGGCATGGCTACCCCATCACCCCCCCCCCCCACCCCAGCCCCTTTGGGTCTTGTATGGATACTAAGGGGGACCCCGCACCCAAAATAAAACCCTATACCTACAACCCTATATACTCTGAACAGCAGTATATAGGTGGTGCAAACAAGACATGGACTGTAGGTTTGTTCTTAAGTAGAATCTGAACAGGTACATTATGAAGTGTAGCTACATCCCAAAAAAATCAATTTTTAAGCTTTTTGGAGAACATAGGGAGGGGTTATCACCCCTGTAACATTTGCTGTCTTTGCACATCTGTTCAGAACATGTCACCTCACTTTCCGTCCCAATGACAAATGTTTTTGGAAAAGTGGGGTTTTAATTGAAACAAGGATTGGTGATAAAGCATCAGTAGAGAGGAGATACCTTTTTCCCAAATTAAATCTAACAGGATAGAATTTTCCTTCCTAGGGGTAGATTTCCTCTCACTTCCTGTTTTCTCTTGCCGTTTGCAAGTAGGAGTCGTTTGTAAGTTGGATGTTTGAAAGTAGGGGCCTGCCGTATATACTCTGCAGAAATTTGCCCTATTAGATATTGGTGTAGCCACAAGACTGGTGGGCACAGGAATGGGCCCTGCTGTGAGTTAATAGATCAAGATTTGTACTTGCATGCACCTGTTGAACCGGGCAGAAAAATTGGGCCTTTGGTGGTGGTGGTGGTGGTGGTGGACGGTGTTGCCACAAGACTGTAAGCCCTCACAGTTACTCTTGGTGGGTGCAGGAATGGGCCCTGCTGTGAGTTATTAGATCAAGATTTGTAATTGCATGCACCTGTTGAACAGGGCAGAAAAATTGGGCCTTTGGTGGTGGTGGTGGTGGTGGACGGTGTTGCCACAAGACTGTAGGCCCTCATAGTTACTCTTGGTGGGCGCAGGAATGGGCCCTGCTGTGAACTATTAGATCAAGATTTGTAATTACACGCCCCTGTTAAACAGGGGCTGAAAAATTGTGCCTTAGGCATTGGTGCTGGTGCCACAACACTGCAACCCCTCACAGATACTGTACTTGGAGCACAGCAGTCACACCTGTTGCGAAGCATCTTTTTAAAAAATTGTAATTACACGCCCCTGTTATACAGGGGCTGAAAAATTGTGCCTTAGGCACTGGTGCTGGTGCCACAACACTGCAACCCCTCACAGATACTGTACTCTGAGCACAGCAATGAGACCTGTTGCAAAGCATTGCCTAAAAATTGTAATTACACGCCCCAACAGGGGCTGAAAAATTGTGCCTTAGGCACTGGTGCTGGTGCCACAACACTGCAACCCCTCACAGATACTGTACTCTGAGCACAGCAGTCACACCTGTTGCGAACCATCTTTTTAAAAAATTGTAATTACACGCCCCTGTTATACAGGGGCTGAAAAATTGTGCCTTAGGCACTGGTGCTGGTGCCACAACACTGCAACCCCTCACAGATACTGTACTCTGAGCACAGCAATGAGACCTGTTGCAAAGCATTGCCTAAAAATTGTAATTACACGCCCCAACAGGGGCTGAAAAATTGTGCCTTAGGCACTGGTGCTGGTGCCACAACACTGCAACCCCTCACAGATACTGTACTCTGAGCACAGCAGTCACACCTGTTGCGAACCATCTTTTTAAAAAATTGTAATTACACGCCCCTGTTATACAGGGGCTGAAAAATTGTGCCTTAGGCACTGGTGTGGTGGCATGGATCATTGAGGAGGAGGAAGAGGATAGTCAGTGAACATAACAGGACAGTCACTCAGCATCAGCATAGGCAGTCTTGAAGGGATGTGACATTATAAATTATTCTGTTATATCCGCTTCAGGTGTCTGGTAGCTGGTGGTGATCCAAGACTGATTCATTTTTATGAAGGTCAGTCGATCAACCGAGTCGGTGGACAGGCGCACCCTATGATCGGTGACAAATCCTCCAGCAGCACTGAATGTGCGTTCGGAAAGAACGCTGGATGCAGGACAGGCCAGTAGCTCAATTGCATACTGTGCAAGCTCTGGCCAGTGATCCATCCTCAGGACCCAGTAAGCCAGAGGATTTTCGGTGGGAAAGGTGTCCAAGTCTGACCTTGCCCCTAGGTATTCCTGCACCATGTATATCAGACGCTGGCGATGGTTGCTGGAACCGATCATACCTTGGGGCTGCGGACTAAAAAATTGTCTGAACGCATCGGTCAGACGTCCACCTTCCCCACCGCTCCTTCTGCTACTGACCGAAGCCTCAGCAACTCGTCGTCCAGGACCAGGAGTTTGTAACCTCCCAGTTTCTGGGAACGCGTTGCACAGACCTTTCTGCAAGGCCTCCCTGAGATGTCTCATCCTCTGCTCCCTCTGCGACGGCAAGATAAGGTCCGCAACCTTACCCTTGTACCGTGGATCAAGGAGAGTGGCCAGCCAGTAATGGTCACTCTCCTTGATCCGAAGAACACGAGGATCCTTCCGCAGGCTTTGCAGGATCAGGGAGGCCATGCAGCGTAGGTTAGCTGAGGCATTCGGTCCGGAGTCTTCTGGGTCACTGAGGATGACATGATCGCCAGCCACCTCCTCCCAGCCACGTACAAGTCCACTGGTTTGTTGGGACTGTACATCATCCCTAAAAGACTGCTGCTGCTGATGTTGAGTGCCAGGCTCCACCTCCATGCTCACACAATCCTCCTCCTCCTCCTCCTCCTCCTCCTCTTCCTGTGTGATGGGTGGGACAGAAGGAACATTGTCTGGATAAAGGGGGCCTTGAGAGACAAGGAAGTCCTCCTCTTCCTGCCTCTGTTCTGCCTCAAGTGCCCTGTCCATTATCCCACGCAGCGTATGCTCCAACAGGTGGACAAGAGGTACAGTGTCACTGATGCATGCACTGTCACTGCTCACCATCCTCGTGGCCTCCTCAAATGGTGAGAGGACAGTGCATGCATCCCTGATCATGCTCCACTGGCGTGGGGAAAAAAGCCAAGCTCCCCTGACCCTGTCCTGGTGCCGTAGTCGCAAAGGTACTCATTGATGGCCCTCTGCTGCGTGTGCAGTCGCTGCAGCATGGCCAACGTTGAGTTCCACCTGGTGGGCATGTCACATATTAGGCGGTTCTTGGGCAGGTTCAGCTCCTTTTGCAGCTCAGTCAGCCGAGCACTGGCATTATAAGATCGGCGGAAATGCACACAGACTTTCCTGGCCTGCCTCAGGACATCCTGTAAGCCTGGGAACCTGCCCAAGAACCGCTGCACCACCAGGTTGAGGACGTGAGCCATACAGGGCACATGGGTGAGCTGCCCCTGTCGCAGGGCGGAGAGGAGGTTGGTGCCATTATCAGAAACGACCATTCCTGGCTTAAGCTGGCGTGGCGTCAACCACCTCTCGGCCTGCCCCTGCAGAGCTGCCAGAACCTCTGGCCCAGTGTGGCTCCTGTCCCCCAAACACACCAGCGCAAGCACGGCATGGCATCTTTTTGCCTGCGTACTCGCGTAGCCCCTTGTACGCCTACGGAGCACCGCTGGTTCCGAGGACAGAGCACTCGAAGAGGACATGGAGGAAGAAGAAGAGGAGAGGGTGGAGGAGAGAGGTGTGTCACAACCAGTAGTAGCATTTTGGAGGCGTGGTGGCGGAACAACCTCCAACACTACTGCACCTTGTCCTGCATCCCTCCCAGCTACCAATAGAGTGACCCAATGGGCCGTGAAAGAAAGATAACGTCCCTGTCCATGCCTGCTGGACCATGAGTCAGCGGTAATATGCACCTTACCGCTGACCGCCCTGTCCAGCGAGGCATGGACATTGCCTTCCACATGCCAGTAGAGAGACGGAATTGCCTTCCGTGAGAAAAAGTGGCGTTTGGGAACCTGCCACTGAGGAACCGCACATTGAACAAACTCACGGAAGGGGGCCGAGTCTATCAACTGAAAAGGCAGCAGTTGAAGTGCTAGCAATTTAGCCAAGCTAGCATTCAACCGCTGGGCATGTGGATGGCTGGGAGTATACTTCTTTCGACGGTCCAGCAGCTGGGGCAGGGAAATTTGCCTGCTACAATCGGACGTCGGTGTACTGCAAGTACTTGGTTGTGACACACCTAATTCTACACCTTCAGTCCTCTCAGAGCAGCTTTCAGAGAGGACTGAAGATATAGTGGGGATGGAGATCCCAGCTGATGAGGAGCAAGGAGAGGTCCGCTTTGTTCTTTGGTGTGGGTCTTTTATGTGTGCTTGCCAACGAGCTGCATGGCAGGTCGACATATGTCTGCTCATGCTTGTGGTGCCCAAGCGGCTGATGTTTTGGCCACGCGAGATACGCTTGAGACAAATATTGCAAATAGCAGTGGTGCGATCTGATGCACTCGTCTCAAAAAAGGCCCACACCAAAGAACTTTTGTGATAACGTGCAGAGGCAGCGCCCTGCACAGGCGGAGCTCTGCGGTGTGGTACAGTTGCTGTGCTGGCCTCTAGCTGGCCTCCAGGGGGCATCCTGCCTCGTTGGACATGTGACGCTGCATCCTCCTCCTCCTCCTCCTCTCTCCCTTCAGGCACCCACGTGGAGTCAGTGACCTCATCATCCCCTCCCTCTTCACCACTAGAGCAAACCTGGCAGTAAGCTGCAGCTGGTGGAACACTACTGCCAGATTGCTGTCCTTCAGCATCCCCTTTCTCTGCGCGCACACTACTGACTTCCTCAAGCTGGGTATCATCATCCGAGCCTTCGAATCGTTGGGCATCCTCCTGGAGCATGTACCCAACACTGTGCTCAAACAGTTCGGGGGACTCCTCAGGAGGACATGGTGGGTCTAGGGAAGGGGTGGCTGATGATGCCATTGAGTACGCGTTGGCAGCTGCTCTGCCAGTACCCTGAGCCTGGGTGAGAGAGGATGAGGAGGATGAGGAGGGCTTGGTCATCCATTCTACCAAGCCTTCGGCATGATGCGGCTCCACATGTCCAGCTGCCGAAAACAAAGACAAGCGTGTCCCATGGCCACGTGCTGATGACGATGCACGACCACGTCCACGGCCAGCACTGTTGTCTCTAGAAACAGAGCCTGCCTGCCCTGTGTTCTTGCCTCGGCACGCTCTGCCTCTCCTTGGCGGTCTTCCAGCCATTGTAGTCGGTAGTGTATATAGTATAAAAAATAGAACTCCTATGTGTGCTCACAACACACTGTAGGTCCTATGGGTGCTGACACTAACACACTATAGGTACTATGTGTGCTGCTGACAAGAAAATATAGGAGCTCTGTTTGCTGCCACTAACACACTAGAAGTCCTATGGGTGCTGCTGAGAAGAAAATATAGGAGCTCTGTGTGATGCCACTAACACACTAGAAGTCCTATGGGTGCTGCTGAGAAGAAAATATAGGAGCTCTGTTTGCTGCCACTAACACACTAGAAGTCCTATGGGTGCTGCTGAGAAGAAAATATAGGAGCTCTGTGTGATGCCACTAACACACTAGAAGTCCTATGGGTGCTGCTGAGAAGAAAATATAGGAGCTCTGTGTGATGCCACTAACACACTAGAATTCCTATGGGTGCTGCTGAGAAGAAAATATAGGAGCTCTGTTTGCTGCCACTAACACACTAGAAGTCCTATGGGTGCTGCTGAGAAGAAAATATAGGAGCTCTGTGTGATGCCACTAACACACTAGAATTCCTATGGGTGCTGCTGAGAAGAAAATATAGGAGCTCTGTTTGCTGCCACTAACACACTAGAAGTCCTATGGGTGCTGCTGAGAAGAAAATATAGGAGCTCTGTTTGCTGCCACTAACACACTAGAAGTCCTATGGGTGCTGCTGAGAAGAAAATATAGGAGCTCTGTTTGCTGCCACTAACACACTAGAAGTCCTATGGGTGCTGCTGAGAAGAAAATATAGGAGCTCTGTGTGATGCCACTAACACACTAGAAGTCCTATGGGTGCTGCTGAGAAGAAAATATAGGAGCTCTGTTTGCTGCCACTAACACACTAGAAGTCCTATGGGTGCTGCTGAGAAGAAAATATAGGAGCTCTGTTTGCTGCCACTAACACACTAGAAGTCCTATGGGTGCTGCTGAGAAGAAAATATAGGAGCTCTGTTTGCTGCCACTAACACACTAGAAGTCCTATGGGTGCTGCTGAGAGGAAAATATAGGAGCTCTGTTTGCTGCCACTAACACACTAGAAGTCCTATGGGTGCTGCTGAGAAGAAAATATAGGAGCTCTGTTTGCTGCCACTAACACACTAGAAGTCCTATGGGTGCTGCTGAGAAGAAAATATAGGAGCTCTGTTTGCTGCCACTAACACACTAGAAGTCCTATGGGTGCTGCTGAGAAGAAAATATAGGAGCTCTGTTTGCTGCCACTAACACACTAGAAGTCCTATGGGTGCTGCTGAGAAGAAAATATAGGAGCTCTGTGTGATGCCACTAACACACTAGAAGTCCTATGGGTGCTGCTGAGAAGAAAATATAGGAGCTCTGTTTGCTGCCACTAACACACTAGAAGTCCTATGGGTGCTGCTGAGAAGAAAATATAGGAGCTCTGTTTGCTGCCACTAACACACTAGAAGTCCTATGGGTGCTGCTGAGAAGAAAATATAGGAGCTCTGTGTGATGCCACTAACACACTAGAAGTCCTATGGGTGCTGCTGAGAAGAAAATATAGGAGCTCTGTTTGCTGCCACTAACACACTAGAAGTCCTATGGGTGCTGCTGAGAAGAAAATATAGGAGCTCTGTTTGCTGCCACTAACACACTAGAAGTCCTATGGGTGCTGCTGAGAAGAAAATATAGGAGCTCTGTGTGATGCCACTAACACACTAGAAGTCCTATGGGTGCTGCTGAGAAGAAAATATAGGAGCTCTGTTTGCTGCCACTAACACACTAGAAGTCCTATGGGTGCTGCTGAGAAGAAAATATAGGAGCTCTGTTTGCTGCCACTAACACACTAGAAGTCCTATGGGTGCTGCTGAGAAGAAAATATAGGAGCTCTGTGTGATGCCACTAACACACTAGAATTCCTATGGGTGCTGCTGAGAAGAAAATATAGGAGCTCTGTTTGCTGCCACTAACACACTAGAAGTCCTATGGGTGCTGCTGAGAAGAAAATATAGGAGCTCTGTTTGCTGCCACTAACACACTAGAAGTCCTATGGGTGCTGCTGAGAAGAAAATATAGGAGCTCTGTTTGCTGCCACTAACACACTAGAAGTCCTATGGGTGCTGCTGAGAGGAAAATATAGGAGCTCTGTTTGCTGCCACTAACACACTAGAAGTCCTATGGGTGCTGCTGAGAAGAAAATATAGGAGCTCTGTTTGCTGCCACTAACACACTAGAAGTCCTATGGGTGCTGCTGAGAAGAAAATATAGGAGCTCTGTTTGCTGCCACTAACACACTAGAAGTCCTATGGGTGCTGCTGAGAAGAAAATATAGGAGCTCTGTTTGCTGCCACTAACACACTAGAAGTCCTATGGGTGCTGCTGAGAAGAAAATATAGGAGCTCTGTGTGATGCCACTAACACACTAGAAGTCCTATGGGTGCTGCTGAGAAGAAAATATAGGAGCTCTGTTTGCTGCCACTAACACACTAGAAGTCCTATGGGTGCTGCTGAGAAGAAAATATAGGAGCTCTGTTTGCTGCCACTAACACACTAGAAGTCCTATGGGTGCTGCTGAGAAGAAAATATAGGAGCTCTGTGTGATGCCACTAACACACTAGAAGTCCTATGGGTGCTGCTGAGAAGAAAATATAGGAGCTCTGTTTGCTGCCACTAACACACTAGAAGTCCTATGGGTGCTGCTGAGAAGAAAATATAGGAGCTCTGTTTGCTGCCACTAACACACTAGAAGTCCTATGGGTGCTGCTGAGAAGAAAATATAGGAGCTCTGTGTGATGCCACTAACACACTAGAAGTCCTATGGGTGCTGCTGAGAAGAAAATATAGGAGCTCTGTTTGCTGCCACTAACACACTAGAAGTCCTATGGGTGCTGCTGAGAAGAAAATATAGGAGCTCTGTTTGCTGCCACTAACACACTAGAAGTCCTATGGGTGCTGCTGAGAAGAAAATATAGGAGCTCTGTGTGATGCCACTAACACACTAGAATTCCTATGGGTGCTGCTGAGAAGAAAATATAGGAGCTCTGTTTGCTGCCACTAACACACTAGAAGTCCTATGGGTGCTGCTGAGAAGAAAATATAGGAGCTCTGTTTGCTGCCACTAACACACTAGAAGTCCTATGGGTGCTGCTGAGAAGAAAATATAGGAGCTCTGTTTGCTGCCACTAACACACTAGAAGTCCTATGGGTGCTGCTGAGAAGAAAATATAGGAGCTCTGTGTGATGCCACTAACACACTAGAAGTCCTATGGGTGCTGCTGAGAAGAAAATATAGGAGCTCTGTTTGCTGCCACTAACACACTAGAAGTCCTATGGGTGCTGCTGAGAAGAAAATATAGGAGCTCTGTGTGATGCCACTAACACACTAGAAGTCCTATGGGTGCTGCTGAGAAGAAAATATAGGAGCTCTGTTTGCTGCCACTAACACACTAGAAGTCCTATGGGTGCTGCTGAGAAGAAAATATAGGAGCTCTGTTTGCTGCCACTAACACACTAGAAGTCCTATGGGTGCTGCTGAGAAGAAAATATAGGAGCTCTGTTTGCTGCCACTAACACACTAGAAGTCCTATGGGTGCTGCTGAGAAGAAAATATAGGAGCTCTGTGTGATGCCACTAACACACTAGAAGTCCTATGGGTGCTGCTGAGAAGAAAATATAGGAGCTCTGTTTGCTGCCACTAACACACTAGAAGTCCTATGGGTGCTGCTGAGAAGAAAATATAGGAGCTCTGTTTGCTGCCACTAACACACTAGAAGTCCTATGGGTGCTGCTGAGAAGAAAATATAGGAGCTCTGTTTGCTGCCACTAACACACTAGAAGTCCTATGGGTGCTGCTGAGAAGAAAATATAGGAGCTCTGTTTGCTGCCACTAACACACTAGAAGTCCTATGGGTGCTGCTGAGAAGAAAATATAGGAGCTCTGTGTGATGCCACTAACACACTAGAAGTCCTATGGGTGCTGCTGAGAAGAAAATATAGGAGCTCTGTTTGCTGCCACTAACACACTAGAAGTCCTATGGGTGCTGCTGAGAAGAAAATATAGGAGCTCTGTTTGCTGCCACTAACACACTAGAAGTCCTATGGGTGCTGCTGAGAAGAAAATATAGGAGCTCTGTTTGCTGCCACTAACACACTAGAAGTCCTATGGGTGCTGCTGAGAAGAAAATATAGGAGCTCTGTGTGATGCCACTAACACACTAGAAGTCCTATGGGTGCTGCTGAGAAGAAAATATAGGAGCTCTGTTTGCTGCCACTAACACACTAGAAGTCCTATGGGTGCTGCTGAGAAGAAAATATAGGAGCTCTGTTTGCTGCCACTAACACACTAGAAGTCCTATGGGTGCTGCTGAGAAGAAAATATAGGAGCTCTGTTTGCTGCCACTAACACACTAGAAGTCCTATGGGTGCTGTTGGGGTGCAATGCTGTGCTAACAGCACTGCGGTTGGTACTACTGCAATACTGTACTAACAGTAAGCACGCACCAGACTAATCCCCAGCAGCAGCTAATAACACACTAACTGTGCAATCAGCAGCAATGAACGATCAATGACTTAGGTAGCAATGGTTTAGCAAAGAAATAGCCAATGGTTTAGCAAAGAAGAGCAAATCTTTCAGTATCAAGCAAAGACTGAATCAGCAGACTAATCTCTCCTAAAGCCGGAACTCATGTGACCGGGGCCGATGGCGTGGCGGCCTTTTAAATGGTGGGGCGTGTACTAAAGCCCCTGAGCTGTAATTGGCTACAGGCGTCCTGCCTGTAGCCAATTATTGCTCTCCGAGTTTCGGGCGCTGTGATTGGCCAAGCATGCGGGGTCACAGTGCATGCTTGGCCAATCATCAGCCAGCAATGCACTGCGCCGGCCGCGCCGGCCGCAATGCATTGCGGGGCCGCTCGCATCACACGAATGTGATGCGAACGGCCCAAATAGTTCTGGGCTCGACGAGCGAGCGAACGCCCGATGTTCGATTCGAACATGGGTTCGAATCGAGCACCGGGCCCATCCCTAGTGGGGAGGAGTTGATATTCCAGCAAGCCGAATTAGAAAAAATAATCCCTCCATTTTACAGCCTCCTGGGCCCCTGTGATTGATCTCATGGGGCCCAAAAAAATATGATTTAGACTACAAAGGAGCCATGGCCTGCAGGGAGAGGGGAATGCATGAAACATTTGCCTGCAGCTTAATCAAGAGGATCAGTCTCAGCATAAGGCACTGGCAGCACAGCCGTCCCTCTTGCCGGGCAGGTGGCTGGGTTCTGCTTTTGCACTGATAGGACCCTGAGCCAGAAGGCCCGCCAGAGACATCTCCTGACTGAGTCCACAGTCCAGGTGTCCTGTTGAGAAATACACCGGCCCCGATGCCACCGCTATAGTCCTGGCTACAGCATCCCTGACAGCAGGCGGTGAAATGACATTCAGCTGTCAGGGCTGCTGTAGCCGGAACTATAGAGGTAGCATCGGAAAATGCGGCTGCCTGCAACCAGTGACTGCACTCACAGGAGTGAGAAATAGTCCCATTCGCAGCGATGCCATTGTCCATTAGCAAAGGTGCTGAAAAAAGATCCAGCCTATGCTCGGGAGCCTGGAGGGAAGAAGAGACCATCAGACCCTGGTAAGTGCCTTGCTGCCCAGCCACTCACCAGCGCCTCCTTCATATGGCGCCCATGGCACTTGCCATGGCTGCCATACCCTAGATACGCCACTGGTGATAGATATTGGACTGTGCTGTGTAGTTCTCTTTGTAATGAATGTATGTCACTACAAAAGTATAGAAATCTTTTGCTCATCAGGGTGGGTTCACTTTCCTTGATATAGAGCCATGCTGTTTCATTTGTTGCAGTTGCATGGTCTTATATTCAAGCAACATCTGGGCGAGGAAAGGAACTATAAAATTCTGCAGAGGACAAGAAAGCAGATGGATGAAGAGAGCAAAATGGCTTAATAGGAGGTTAGTGACTCTTTGAGGCCTGTCATATCAGAAAACATTACAATTCTGCCATGATAGTTCAAGACTTTGACTTGAATTGCATCTAAGTTGTTGCTGCCACCCTAATAGCAAATGAGAATCTCATTGATCTAGATCTGCTAGCTGAACTTTCTGCTGTTTAAGGCCCGATTTTTACTGATGTGACAATCGTTTCAAATTTGGAGCACTTATCGCATCAGTTCTAATCGGTGCGAAAAAGGTTCCTGCACTACTCTTGGTTCGACTTTGATACGATTTGCATTGACTTTGCATGCAAGTTGTGCCGAAGTCGCGCTGTGGTCCGACTTCAAAGTCGAGTGAAAGTCCCGCCAGTGGCGTAGCGTGGGGGGGCAGGGGGGCCGTGGCCCCGGGCGCAACATTTGGGGGGGTGAAATCCCGCACCATTGTGTGTCACTTTGCCTCAATCCTCCAAATTTCTATTTACTGTGTCCCTTGCGATCCGGCGGCCATGTTTACTCTCAGCTGGTGCCCTGTGATTGGGTAAATGGGGTCATATTCTGCGGTGGGGCTGGCCTGTCCGTGATCGTGGGTGGCGCATGCGCGAAGGCTTTGTCTGGAGTCCCATTCCGCCTCCTTATTTGAACCACCGTCATCGTCTCCTCCTCCTCTCCGCCTGACCATGCCGGATCTGGAAATGGGACGTCATCTGGGAATCGTTCCCCGCTGGGATTGTGGCAGACCCTTCGATGAAAAAAAAGCAGGTGAGTGGTCTCAGAGGAGGGAGAAGCCGCCAGCCAGCGAGCAGTTAGGAAGAGTCACGCCACATCCATGCATTATTTTAGCCAGCGAGCAAACATGCAGCATGCCTGGCAGTGTAGTGTAGTGGGGTAGGCAGTGTAGTGTAGTGGAGTTTAGTGGACAGTGTAGTGGGGTGGGCATTGTAGTGTAGTGGGGTGGGCAGTGTAGTGTAGTGGGGTGGGCAATGTAGTGTAGTGGGGAAGGCAGTGCAGTGTAGTGGAGTAGGCAGTGTAGTGGGGTGGGCAGTGTAGTGTAGTGGGGTAGGCAGTGTAGTGTAGTGGGGTGGGCAGTGTAGTGGGGTGGGCAGTGTAGTGGGGTTGGCAGTGTAGTGGGGTTGGCAGTGTAGTGTAGTGGAGTTTAGTGGACAGTGTAGTGGGGTGGGCAGTGTAGTGTAGTGGGGTGGGAAGTGTAGTGTAGTGGGGTGGGCAGTGTAGTGTAGTGGGGTAGGCAGTGTAGTGTAGTGGGGTGGGCAGTGTAGTTTAGTGAGGTAGGCAGTGTAGTGTAGTGGGGTGGGCAGTGTAGTGGGGTGGGCATTGTAGTGTAGTGGGGTGGGCAGTGTAGTGGAGTTTAGTGGACAGTGTAGTGGGGTGGGCAGTGTAGTGTAGTGTAGTGGGGTGGGCAGTGTAGTGTAGTGGGGTGGGCAATGTAGTGTAGTGGGTTAGGCAGTGTAGTGGGGTAGGTAGTGTAGTGGGGTGGGTGGTGTAGTGGGGTGGGCAGTGTAGTGTAGTGGAGTTTAGTGGACAGTCTAGTGGGGTGGGCAGTGTAGTGTAGTGGGGTAGGCAGTGTAGTGTAGTGGGGTAGGCAGTGTAGTGGGGTGGGCAGTGTAGTGGGGTGGGCAGTGTAGTGTAGTGGGGTGGGCAGTGTAGTGTAGTGGGGTGGGCAGTGAAGTGTAGTGGAGTGGGTAGTGTAGTGGGGTGAACAGTGTAGTCGGGTGGGCAGTGTAGTGTAGTGGGGTGGGCAGTGTAGTGTAGTGGGGTAGGCAGTGTAGTGTAGTGAGGAAGGCAGTGTAGTGTAGTGGGGTGGGCAGTGTAGTTTAGTGAACAGTGTAGTGGGGTGGGCAGTGTAGTGTAGTGAAGTGGGGTAGGCAGTGTAGTGTAGTGGGGTAGGCAGTGTAGTGTGGTGGGGTAGGCAGTGTAGTGTAGTGAGGTAGGCAGTGTAGTGTAGTGGGGTGGGCAGTGTAGTTTAGTGGACAGTGTAGTGGGGTGGGCATTGTAGTGTAGTGGGGTGGGCAGTGTAGTGGAGTGGAGTTTAGTGGACAGTGTAGTGGGATGGGCATTGTAGTGTAGTGGGGTGGGCAGTGTAGTGTGGTGGGGTGGGCAGTTTAGTGTAGTGGGGTGGGCAGTGTAGTGTAGTGAAGTGGACAGTGTAGTCGGGTGGCCAGTGTAGTGTAGTGGGGTGGGCAGTGTAGTGTAGTGGGGTAGGCAGTGTAGTGTAGTGAGGTAGGCAGTGTAGTGTAGTGGGGTGGGCAGTGTAGTTTAGTGGACAGTGTAGTGGGGTGGGCATTGTAGTGTAGTGGGGTGGGCAGTGTAGTGTAGTGGAGTTTAGTGGACAGTGTAGTGGGATGGGCATTGTAGTGTAGTGGGGTGGGCAGTGTAGTGTAGTGGAGTTTAGTGGACAGTGTAGTGGGGTGGGCAGTGTAGTGTAGTGTAGTGGGGTGGTCAGTGTAGTGTAGTGGGGTGGTCAGTGTAGTGTAGTGGGGTAGGCAGTGTAGTGTAGTGGGGTGGGCAGTGTAGTGTAGTGGGGTGGGCAGTGTAGTGTGGTGGGGTGTGCAGTGGAGTGTGGTGGGGTGGGCAGTGTAGTGTAGTGGAGTTTAGTGGACAGTGTAGTGGGGTGGGCAGTGTAGTGGGGTGGGCAGTGTAGTGTAGTGGAGTTTAGTGGACAGTGTAGTGGGGTGGGCAGTGTAGTGTAGTGGGGTGGGCAGTGTAGTGTAGTGGGGTAGGCAGTGTAGTGTAGTGGAGTAGGCAGTGTAGTGGGGTGGGCAGTGTAGTGTAGTGGGGTGGGCAGTGTAGTGGGGTGGGCAGTGTAGTGTAGTGGGCAGTTTAGTGTAGAGGGGTAGGCAGTGTAGTGGAGTTTAGTGGGCTGTGAAGTGGGGTGGGCAGTGTAGTGGGGTGGGCAGTGTAGTGTGGTGGGGTGGGCAGTGTAGTGTAGTGGAGTTTAGTGGGCAGTGTAGTGGGGTGGGCAGTGTAGTGTAGTGGGGTGCGCAGTGTAGTGTAGTGGAGTTTAGTGGGCAGTGTAGTGGGGTGGGCAGTGTAGTGTAGTGTGGTGGGCAGTGTAGTGTAGTGGAGTTTAGTGGGCAGTGTAGTGGGGCGGGCAGTGTAGTGTGGTGGGGTGGGCAGTGTAGTGTAGTGGAGTTTAGTGGGCAGTGTAGTGTAGTGGGGTAGGCAGTGTAGTGTAGTGGAGTGGGCAGTGTAGTGTGGTGGAGTTTAGTGGACATTGTAGTGGGGTGAGCAGTGTAGTGTAGTGGGGTGGGTAGTGTAGTGGGGTGGGCAGTGTAGTGTAGTGGGGTTGGCAGTGTAGTGTAGTGGGGTGGGCAGTGTAGTGTAGTGGGGTAGGCAGTGTAGTGTAGTGGGGTAGGCAGTGTAGTGTAGTGGGGTAGGCAGTGTAGTGTAGTGAGGTGGGCAGTGTAGTGTAGTGAGATGGGCAGTGTAGTGTAGTGTAGTGGGGTGGGCAGTACAGTGTAGTGGGGTAGGCAGTGTAGTGTGGTGGGGTGGGCAGTGGAGTTTAGTGGACAGTGTAGTGGAGTTTAGTGGGAAGTGTAGTGGGGTGGGCAGTGTAGTGTAGTGTAGTGGGGTGGGCAGTGTAGTGGGTGGACAGTGTAGTGTGGTGGGGTGGGCAGTGTAGTGTGGTGGAGTTTAGTGGACAGTGTAGTGGAGTTTAATGGGCAGTGTAGTGGGGTGGGCAGTGTAGTGTAGAGGAGTAGTTAGTGTAGTGGAGTTTTTTTTTTTTTTTATAATTGTTTTTTATTGAATTTTCTAACACGTACAAAACATACAGCTTAAGCACCTACAGTCATAGAAAAAGAACATGTACAGATGAGAATACAATTGCAATGTGAACCCAGCGATACAATGCACAGTCATGGAAGGGTACAGCAGCACCGCCCAAATAAAATCTAGGAGGGCATCCAGTATGGTAAGACCCACTAGTCAATGAAAACATATCAGAGGTCGTCGGAGGAAGAGGAAGGTAGAAGAGCAAGGCAAGACCTTGACACAATGACCTGGTTCACCCCCAACTCACTAGGCAGTTTCGGGCTCATCTAACCAATTGCGCCAGACCTTGTCATATTTCAGTGGGCAGCCCCGATTGGCATAGGTATCTTTGTATAGAGGAAGGCTGCTGTTTACCAAGTGTTTCCATTGCGCCAAAGAGGGGGGGGGCAGGCTTCTTCCACCGCATAGCAATATTCTTTCGGGCATAGAAGAGCAGCAAGGAAATTAGCGTGCGTTTGGCAGAGGACGGTACAATGGTCTCAATGAGCCCCAAAAGGCACACCTCCATTGACAAAGGCACAGCGACTAAGGCAACTCTGTTAATCAGATCCAGCACCATTTCCCAATATTGCTGGACCCCTGAACACCGCCAGAAGATATGGGAGAAGTCGCCCGGTGAGGCGCCGCATCTCCAACACCCCGAGGAATGGGCAGGGTCCATCCTATGCAGTCTGTGTGGGGTGAAATAAGCTCTATGAACTATTTTGTACTGCACTAACCTGTCATGCATGGAGACTAAGGAGTTGAAGGGGAGGTCCCACACGTCGTCCCAGTCATCCCTATCTAATGTGGGGATATCAGTCTGCCATTTATTCCAGAGTTTATCCAGAGGTGGAAGAGACACAAAGATCAAGTACGAATAAAGATGTGAGGTGGGTTTGTCTTCACAGCTAAATCTAAGTGTCCTCTCCAGTTCCGACTGGGCCACGATGCACGAAGATTGCGGAAATTGCACCGCAAATGCGTGGGACAGTTGCAGATATCTAAATAGGAAATGGTTGGGTAGGTTGTATTGGGAGGAAAGGTGCGAGAAGGGGAGTAGGGAGTTTTGAGATATTATGTGTGACACAAGTTTGATACCGTATTTTGTCCACGCGTAGGGGTCAGGGATCTTGTAAATGTGAGATAGACTAGGGTTCAGCCAGATAGGGGCATTGGGGGAGATTTCAGACTGTTTACATTTCTCAATGGCTAATCCTGTCCGCCATGCCCGCAGGGTGGTAAGTTTAGAAGGGGTCAGAGGATACGGGGCACGAGGGCCCCTAAAAAGTAATAATTGAAGAGCTTCCAACGAACCGACCACTGTTGCTTCCAGCACAGCCGCAGTCACCAACTGCGTGGAGAGGTAATACTTATGACAGTCCGGGAATGCCATGCCACCCTGCGTTCGTGGCCTCATTAGAGTCGTCAATCTATATCTGGGAGGAGAGGGGCCCCATAAGAAGGAAGAAAAGATGCAGTTCAATTTTTAAAAAAAGGACTTGGGCACCCATTGTGGGGAGTGGCGGAAAAGATATGTCAGTTTGGGAATAATCTTCATTTTTATGAGATTAACTCGCCCCCATAAAGACAGGGGCAGGTTACTCCAGGATTTGAGCTTCGTCTGGGACTCCAATAGTAACGGGGCTAGATTTAAGGATATATAGTCTGAGGCTGAACCAGAGACATGTACCCCCAAGTATGTAAAGGAGTCTACCCACAGGAGGGGGCTATCAGGAGGGGATGTGGACCTAGCCGCTGGATCAATTGGGAACAGGAGGGATTTAGACCAATTTACCCTAAGACCGGTGACCTCTGCAAAGGTGTCCAGAATATTTATCGCTCCCTGCAGGGACGGGCCGGCATCATTTAGGAAGAGTAGCATGTCATCCGCATACAGGGCCACCCTCTCCTCCAGCAACCCGAGTCGGAGACCCTTAATGTGCGGTGAGGTGCGAAGTGCCTCCGCCACCGGTTCGATAGCAAGGGCAAACAAAGCCAGAGAGAGAGGGCAGCCCTGCCTCGTTCCCCTGGTAAGCCCGAAGGGGGCCGATAGTCCACCTCCCAAGCGCACCGAGGAAGTGGGGCATTTGTAGATCACCTGGAGCCACCTGATAAACAGCAGAGGAAACCCCATCCTGCGTAAAGTTTCCCACAAGAAGGGCCACTCGACCGTATCAAAGGCCTTTTCCACGTCCAGAGAGGCCACCGTTCGAGATCCCTTATTGAGGTGGTGAGCGTGTATGTTGGTGAATAGTCTACTGAGATTCACATCCGTGGACCTACGGGGCATGAAACCCGTCTGGTCTGGGTCTATCACTGAGGGTAGCATGGGTTCAACCGAAGGGCCAGAAGCTTAGTCAGAATTTTAAAGTCAGAATTAAGCAATGCAATAGGACGATATGAAGCACAGGAAGTGGGGTCTTTGGGAGCCTTATATATCAGTGTCAAGTAGGCGTGGTACATTGAAACAGGCAGACTACCGTCTGCCAGGCATACAGTATATAGTTGTGCCAGCAGGGGTGCTAGAAGTTCCACATGAGCCCTATAAAAGTCTATTGGAAGCCCGTCCGGCCCCGGCGCCTTGCCGGGGGGGAAGGATCGGATAGCCTTTACGACCTCCGAGACCGTAAAAGGTTGGACCAAAATCTCTCTTTCGTGGTCAGAGAGCCAGCCAAGCGCCAACGGGTCTAACAGACCGTTCAGCGACTCCGGCTGAAACTCTGAGGACAGACCGGACGAGTATAACTTGCCATAAAAGGAGTTAAACGTCTGTAGAATATCAGAGGGGGAGGACACCGTCCCGCCCCCCGGGGTCTGTAGGGTGGATACAAGGGTAAGGGGTTGGTCGTGTTGTGCCATCATGGCTAGCAGGCGGCCATTCCGGTCACCCTGTTCAAAGGCCCTCTGTTTACCTCTATACGACTCAAGTCGCGTGACCTCAGCCAGGTGCAACTGCAGTTCCCTCTGAGCCGCCATTAGTAGGTCAAAGTGAACTGGGGTGGGGTCATTGCTATACGTAGCAGTGTGATCGTCAACAGCCTTCTGCAGCGCCAGCGCTGCAGCCGATTGTTGCTTTTTGATGCTAGCAATAGAAGGAATATACTGTCCCCTCGTGAAAGCTTTAAAGGCATCCCATACAATATTGGGAGAAGAGGAGTCTTTATTATTTTCCCAGAACTCAGACAGCAGGTGTGGCAGCTGGCCTGCGAGGTCAGGATGAGATAGTGTAGTAGAGTTTAGTGGGCAGTGTAGTGGGGTGGGCAGTGTGGTGGGGTGGGCAGTGTAGTGTAGTGGAGTTTAGTGGGCAGTGTAGTGGGGTGGACAGTGTAGTGTAGTGGGGTGGGCAGTGTAGTGTAGTGGAGTTTAGTGGGCAATGTAGTGGGGTGGGCAGTGTAGTGTAGTGGGGTGGGCAGTGTAGTGTAGTGGAGTTTAGTGGGCAGTGTAGTGGGGCGGGCAGTGTAGTGTGGTGGGGTGGACAGTGTAGTGTAGTGAAGTTTAGTGGGCAGTGTAGTGTAGTGGGGTAGGCAGTGTAGTGGGGTAGGCAGTGTAGTGTAGTGGAGTGGGCAGTGTAGTGTGGTGGAGTTTCTTGGACATTGTAGTGGGGTGGGCAGTGTAGTGTAGTGGGGTGGGTAGTGTAGTGGGGTAGGCAGTGTAGTGTATTGAGGTAGGCATTGTAGTGTTGAGGGATGGGCAGTGTACTGGGATGGGCAGTGTAGTGTGGTGGGGTGGGCAGTGTAAAGTAGTGTAGTTCAGTGGAGTTTAGTGGGAAGTGTAGTGGGGTGGGCAGTGTAGTGGGGTGGGCAATGTAGTGGGTGGACAGTGTAGTGTGGTGGGGTGGGCAGTGTAGTGGAGTTTAGTGGACAGTGTAGTGGAGTTTAATGGGCAGTGTAGTGGGGTGGGCAGTCTAGTGTAGTGTAGTGGGATGGGCTGTGTAGTGTAGTGGGGTGGGCAGTGTAGTGTGGTGGGGTGGTCTTTAGTTGACAGTGTAGTGGAGTTTAGTGGACAGTGTAGTGGAGTTTAGTGGGCAGTGGAGGGGGCAGTGTAGTGGGGTGGGCAGTGTAGTGTAGTGGAGTTTAGTGGGCAGTGTAGTGGGGTGGGCAGTGGAGTTTAGTGGGCAGTATAGTGGGGTGGGCAGTGTAGTGTAGTGGGGTAGGCAGTGTAGTCTGGTGGGCAGTGTAGTGTAGTGGGGTGGGCAGTGTAGTGTGGTGGGGTGGGCAGTGTAGTGTAGTGGAGTTTAGTGGATAGTGTAGTGGAGTTTAGTGGACAGTGTAGTGGAGTTTAGTGGACAGTGTAGTGGAGTTTAGTGGGCAGTGTAGTGGGGTGGGCAGTGTAGTGGGGTGGGCAGTGTAGTGTGGTGGGGTGGGCAGTGTAGTGTAATGGAGTTTAGTGGATAGTGTAGTGGAATTTAGTGGACAGTGTAGTGGAGTTTAGTGGACAGTGTAGTGGGGTGGGTAGTGTAGTGGGGTAGGCAGTGTAGTGTAGTTGGGTAGGCAGTGTAGTGGGGTGGGCAGTGTAATGTAGTGGGGTGGGCAGTGTAGTGTGGTGGGGTGGGTAGTGTAGTGGAGTTTAGTGGACAGTGTAGTGGAGTTTAGTGGGCAGTGTAGTGGGGTGGGTAGTGTAGTGTAGTGGGGTGGGCAGTGTAGTGTAGTGCGGTGGGCAGTGTAGTGTGGTGGGGTGGGCAGTGTAGTGTAGTGGAGTTCAGTGGACAGTGTAGTGGAGTTTAGTGGGAAGTGTAGTGGGGTGGGCAGTGTAGTGGGGTGGGCAGTGTAGTGTAGTGTAGTGGGGTGGGCAGTGTAGTGGGTGGGCAGTGTAGTGTGGTGGGGTGGGCAGTGTAGTGTAGTGGAGTTTAGTGGACAGTGTAGTGGAGTTGGCAGTGTAGTGTAGTGTAGTGGGATGGGCTGTGTATTGTAGTGGGGTGGGCAGTGTAGTGTGGTGGGGTGGGCAGTGTAGTGTAGTGGAGTTTAGTGGGCAGTGTAATGGGGTGGGCAGTGTAGTGTAGTGGGGTGGGCAGTGTAGTGTAGTGGAGTTTAGTGGGCAATGTAGTGGGGTGGGCAGTGTAGTGTAGTGGGGTGGGCAGTGTAGTGTAGTGGAGTGTAGTGGAGTTTAGTGGACAGTGTAGTGGAGTTTGGTGGGCAGTGGGGTGGGCAGTGTAGTGGAGTGGGCAGTGTAGTGTAGTGGAGTTTAGTGGGCAGGATAGTGGGGTGGGCAGTGTAGTGTAGTGTAGTGTAGTGGGGTAGGCAGTGTAGTGTAGTGGGGTAGGCAGTGTAGTGTAGTGGGGTAGGCAGTGTAGTCTGGTGGGCTGTGTAGTGTAGTGGGGTGGGCAGTGTAGTGTAGTGGGGTGGGCAGTGTAGTGTAGTGGAGTTTAGTGGATAGTCTAGTGGAGTTTAGTGGACAGTGTAGGGGAGTTTAGTGGGCAGTGTAGTGGGGTGGGCAGTGTAGTGGGGTGGGAAGTGTAGTGGGGTGGAGTTTAGTGGATAGTGTAGTGGAGTTTAGTGGACAGTGTAGTGGGGTGGGCAGTGTAGTGTAGTGTAGTTGGGTAGGCAGTGTAGTGGGGTGGGCAGTGTAGTGTAGTGGGATGGGCAGTGTAGTGTGGTGGGGTGGGTAGTGTAGTGGAGTTTAGTGGACAGTGTAGTGGAGTTTAGTGGGCAGTGTAGTGGGGTGGGAAGTGTAGTGGGGTTGGCAGTGTAGTGTAGTGGAGTTTAGTGGGCAGTGTAGTGGGGCGGGTAGTGTAGTGTAGTGGGGTGCGCAGTGTAGTGTAGTGGGGTAGGCAATGTAGTGTAGTGGGGTGGGCAGTGTAGTGGGGTGGGCAGTGTAGTGTAGTGGAGTTTAGTGGACAGTGTAGTGGATTTTAGTGGACAGTGTAGTGGAGTTTAGTGGGCAGTGTAGTGGGGTGGGCAGTGTAGTGGGGTGGGCAGTGTAGTGTGGTGGGGTGGGCAGTGAAGTGTAGTGGAATTTAGTGGGCAGTGTAGTGGGGTGGGCAGTGTCGTGTAGTGGAGTTTAGTGGGCAATGTAGTGGGGTGGGCAGTGTAGTGGGGTGGGCAGTTTAGTGGAGTGGAGTTTAGTGGGCAGTGTAGTGGGGCAGGCAGTGCAGTGTGGTGGGTTGGGCAGTGTAGTGTAGTGGAGTTTAGTGGGCAGTGCAGTGGGGTGGGCAGTGTAGTGGGGTGGGCAGTGTAGTGTGGTGGGGTGGGCAGTGTAGTGTAGTGGAATTTAGTGGACAGTGTAGTGGAGTTTAGTGGACAGTGTAGTGGGGTGGGCAGTGTAGTGTAGTGGGCAGTGTAGTGTAGTGGGGTAGGCAGTGTAGTGTAGTTGGGTAGGCAGTGTAGTGGGGTGGGCAGTGTAGTGGGGTGGAGTTTAGTGGATAGTGTAGTGGAGTTTAGTGGACAGTGTAGTGGGGTGGGCAGTGTAGTGTAGTGTAGTTGGGTAGGCAGTGTAGTGGGGTGGGCAGTGTAGTGTAGTGGGGTGAGCAGTGTAGTGTAGTGGGGTAGGCAATGTAGTGTAGTGGGGTGGGCAGTGTAGTGGGGTGGGCAGTGTAGTGTAGTGGAGTTTAGTGGACAGTGTAGTGGATTTTAGTGGACAGTGTAGTGGAGTTTAGTGGGCAGTGTAGTGGGATGGGCAGTGTAGTGTGGTGGGGTGAGCAGTGTAGTGTAGTGGAATTTAGTGGGCAGTGTAGTGGGATGGGCAGTGTCGTGTAGTGGAGTTTAGTGGGCAATGTAGTGGGGTGGGCAGTGTAGTGGGGTGGGCAGTTTAGTGGAGTGGAGTTTAGTGGGCAGCGTAGTGGGGCAGGCAGTGCAGTGTGGTGGGTTGGGCAGTGTAGTGTAGTGGAGTTTAGTGGGCAGTGCAGTGGGGTGGGCAGTGTAGTGGGGTGGGCAGTGTAGTGTGGTGGGGTGGGCAGTGTAGTGTAGTGGAATTTAGTGGACAGTGTAGTGGAGTTTAGTGGACAGTGTAGTGGGGTGGGCAGTGTAGTGTAGTGGGCAGTGTAGTGTAGTGATGTAGGCAGTGTAGTGTAGTTGGGTAGGCAGTGTAGTGGGGTGGGCAGTGTAGTGTAGTGGGGTGGGCAGTGTAGTGTGGTGGGGTAGGTAGTGTAGTGGAGTTTAGTGGACAGTGTAGTGGAGTTTAGTGGGCAGTGTAGTTGGGTGGGCAGTCTAGTGTAGTGGGGTGGGCAGTGTAGTGTAATGGAGTTTAGTGGGGAGTGTAGTGTAGTGGGCAGTGTAGTGTAGTGGGGTGGGCAGTGTAGTGTAGTGGAATTTAGTGGGCAGTGTGGTGGGGCGGGCAATGTAGTGTGGTGGGGTCAGGGCCGCCATCAGGAATTTTGGGGCCCCTTACACAGCTTCAGGCATGGGCCCCCTGGAGCAGAGGAGAACCGGGGGTGCTCTGCCGCCGCAAATTGAGAAGCGGGAGGGGCGGCCACGAATTGAGAAGCGGGGGTTGCCACGAATTGAGGAGTGGGGGGTGCTGCCTCCGCGAATTGTTAAGGTCGGGGGGGGGGGGGGCTTTGGGTGCTGACGAACAAAGAAAGAACAAAAAAAGGGGGGGGGGGGTTGCCATCCGGGGCCTCTGGGGACCTCTGGGCCTTACAGAAAAAAAAAAAAAAAAAATAATTTATAAGAAAAAAAAGGGAGTTCTCTGGGGACCTCTGGACCCCTTACAAAAAATAAATAAAAATAAATACAATATTTTTTTATTTTTTTATAAAAAATACATAAAAAAGGGGGTTACCATCCGGGGCCTCTAGGCCCCTTACAAAAAAAAAATGTTTTATAAAAAAATATATATATATTTTTATAAATAAAAAAAAAGGGGGGGGTTGCCATCCGGGGCCCTGGGGACCTCCGGGCTTCTGGGGACCTCTGGGCCCCTTACAAAAAAAATAATATATATATATATATTTTTTTTTCATTTATAAAAAATACATAAAAAAGGGGGGTTATCATCCGGGGCCCTGGGGACCTCTGGGCCCCTGGGGACCTCTGGGCCCCTTACAAAAAAGAAAAAGAATAAAAAAAAGGGGGTTGCCATCCGGGGCCCTGTAGACCTACAGGCCTCTGGGGACCTCTGGGCCCCTTACAAAAAATAAATGTTTTATAAAAAAATTAAATAAAAATATTTTTTTTAAAGAAATAAAAAAAGGGGGGGGTTGCCATCCGGGCCCCTGGGGACCTCCAGGCCCCTTACAGGTGTACTGCCTGTACCCCCCTGATGGGGGCCCTGGGTGGGGTGGGCAGTGTAGTGTAGTGGAGTTTAGTGGACAGTGTAGTGGAGTTTAGTGGGCACTGTAGTGGGGTGGGCAGTGTAGTGGAGTTTAGTGGGCAGTGTAGTGTGGTGGGTGGGCAGTGTAGTGGAGTTTAGTGGGCAGTGTAGTGGGGCGGGCAGTGTAGTGTGGTGGGGTGGGCAGTGTAGTGTAGTGGAGTTTAGTGGACAGTGTAGTGGAGTTTAGTGGGCAGTGTAGTGGGGTGGGCAGTGTAGTGTGGTGGGCAGTGTAGTGTAGTGGAGTTTAGTGGGCAGTGAAGTGGAGTTTAGTGGGCAGTGTAGTGGAGTTTAGTGGACAGTGTAGTGGGGTGGGCAGTGCAGTGTAGTGGAGTTTAGTGGGCAGTGTAGTGGAGTTTAGTGGACAGTGTAGTGGAGTTTAGTGGGCAGTGTAGTGGGGCGGGCAGTGTAGTGTGGTGGGGTGGGCAGTGTAGTGCAGTGGAGTTTAGTGGACAGTGTAGTGGAGTTTAGTGGGCAGTGTAGTGGGGTGGGCAGTGTAGTGTGGTGGGGTGGGCAGTGTAGTGTAGTGGAGTTTAGTGGACAGTGAAGTGGAGTTTAGTGGGCAGTGTAGTGGGGCGGGCAGTGTAGTGTGGTGGGGTGGGCAGTGTAGTGCAGTGGAGTTTAGTGGACAGTGTAGTGGAGTTTAGTGGGCAGTGTAGTGGGGTGGGCAGTGTAGTGTGGTGGGGTGGGCAGTGTAGTGTAGTGGAGTTTAGTGGACAGTGAAGTGGAGTTTAGTGGGCAGTGTAGTGAGTGGGCAGTGTAGTGTAGTGGAGTTTAGTGGACAGTGTAGTGGAGTTTAGTGGGCAGTGTAGTGGGGCGGGCAGTGTAGTGTGGTGGGGTGAGCAGTGTAGTGCAGTGGAGTTTAGTGGACAGTGTAGTGGAGTTTAGTGGGCAGTGTAGTGGGGTGGGCAGTGTAGTGTGGTGGGGTGGGCAGTGTAGTGTAGTGGAGTTTAGTGGACAGTGAAGTGGAGTTTAGTGGGCAGTGTAGTGAGTGGGCAGTGTAGTGTAGTGGAGTTTAGTGGACAGTGTAGTGGAGTTTAGTGGACAGTGTAGTGGAGTTTAGTGGACAGTGTAGTGGAGTTTAGTGGGCAGTGTAGTGGGTGGGCAGTGTAGTGTAGTGGAGTTTAGTGGACAGTGTAGTGGAGTTTAGTGGGCACTGTAGTGGGGTGGGCAGTGTAGTGGAGTTTAGTGGGCAGTGTAGTGTGGTGGGTGGGCAGTGTAGTGGAGTTTAGTGGGCAGTGTAGTGGGGCGGGCAGTGTAGTGTGGTGGGGTGGGCAGTGTAGTGTAGTGGAGTTTAGTGGACAGTGTAGTGGAGTTTAGTGGGCAGTGTAGTGGGGTGGGCAGTGTAGTGTGGTGGGGTGGGCAGTGTAGTGTAGTGGAGTTTAGTGGGCAGTGAAGTAGAGTTTAGTGGGCAGTGTAGTGGAGTTTAGTGGACAGTGTAGTGGGGTGGGCAGTGTAGTGTAGTGGAGTTTAGTGGGCAGTGTAGTGGAGTTTAGTGGACAGTGTAGTGGAGTTTAGTGGGCAGTGTAGTGGGGCGGGCAGTGTAGTGTGGTGGGGTGGGCAGTGTAGTGCAGTGGAGTTTAGTGGACAGTGTAGTGGAGTTTAGTGGGCAGTGTAGTGGGGTGGGCAGTGTAGTGTGGTGGGGTGGGCAGTGTAGTGTAGTGGAGTTTAGTGGACAGTGAAGTGGAGTTTAGTGGGCAGTGTAGTGGGGCGGGCAGTGTAGTGTGGTGGGGTGGGCAGTGTAGTGCAGTGGAGTTTAGTGGACAGTGTAGTGGAGTTTAGTGGGCAGTGTAGTGGGGTGGGCAGTGTAGTGTGGTGGGGTGGACAGTGTAGTGTAGTGGAGTTTAGTGGACAGTGAAGTGGAGTTTAGTGGGCAGTGTAGTGAGTGGGCAGTGTAGTGTAGTGGAGTTTAGTGGACAGTGTAGTGGAGTTTAGTGGGCAGTGTAGTGGGGCGGGCAGTGTAGTGTGGTGGGGTTGGCAGTGTAGTGCAGTGGAGTTTAGTGGACAGTGTAGTGGAGTTTAGTGGGCAGTGTAGTGGGGTGGGCAGTGTAGTGTGGTGGGGTGGGCAGTGTAGTGTAGTGGAGTTTAGTGGACAGTGAAGGGGAGTTTAGTGGGCAGTGTAGTGAGTGGGCAGTGTAGTGTAGTGGAGTTTAGTGGACAGTGTAGTGGAGTTTAGTGGACAGTGTAGTGGAGTTTAGTGGGCAGTGTAGTGGGTGGGCAGTGTAGTGTAGTGGAGTTTAGTGGACAGTGTAGTGGGTGGGCAGTGTAGTGTAGTGGAGTTTAGTGGACAGTGTAGTGGAGTTTAGTGGGCACTGTAGTGGGGTGGGCAGTGTAGTGGAGTTTAGTGGGCAGTGTAGTGTGGTGGGTGGGCAGTGTAGTGGAGTTTAGTGGGCAGTGTAGTGGGGCGGGCAGTGTAGTGTGGTGGGGTGGGCAGTGTAGTGTAGTGGAGTTTAGTGGACAGTGTAGTGGAGTTTAGTGGGCAGTGTAGTGGGGTGGGCAGTGTAGTGTGGTGGGGTGGGCAGTGTAGTGTAGTGGAGTTTAGTGGGCAGTGAAGTAGAGTTTAGTGGGCAGTGTAGTGGAGTTTAGTGGACAGTGTAGTGGGGTGGGCAGTGTAGTGTAGTGGAGTTTAGTGGGCAGTGTAGTGGAGTTTAGTGGACAGTGTAGTGGAGTTTAGTGGGCAGTGTAGTGGGGCGGGCAGTGTAGTGTGGTGGGGTGGGCAGTGTAGTGCAGTGGAGTTTAGTGGACAGTGTAGTGGAGTTTAGTGGGCAGTGTAGTGGGGTGGGCAGTGTAGTGTGGTGGGGTGGGCAGTGTAGTGTAGTGGAGTTTAGTGGACAGTGAAGTGGAGTTTAGTGGGCAGTGTAGTGGGGCGGGCAGTGTAGTGTGGTGGGGTGGGCAGTGTAGTGCAGTGGAGTTTAGTGGACAGTGTAGTGGAGTTTAGTGGGCAGTGTAGTGGGGTGGGCAGTGTAGTGTGGTGGGGTGGGCAGTGTAGTGTAGTGGAGTTTAGTGGACAGTGAAGTGGAGTTTAGTGGGCAGTGTAGTGAGTGGGCAGTGTAGTGTAGTGGAGTTTAGTGGACAGTGTAGTGGAGTTTAGTGGGCAGTGTAGTGGGGCGGGCAGTGTAGTGTGGTGGGGTGGGCAGTGTAGTGTAGTGGAGTTTAGTGGACAGTGAAGTGGAGTTTAGTGGGCAGTGTAGTGGGGCGGGCAGTGTAGTGTGGTGGGGTGGGCAGTGTAGTGCAGTGGAGTTTAGTGGACAGTGTAGTGGAGTTTAGTGGGCAGTGTAGTGGGGTGGGCAGTGTAGTGTGGTGGGGTGGGCAGTGTAGTGTAGTGGAGTTTAGTGGGCAGTGAAGTAGAGTTTAGTGGGCAGTGTAGTGGAGTTTAGTGGACAGTGTAGTGGGGTGGGCAGTGTAGTGTAGTGGAGTTTAGTGGGCAGTGTAGTGGAGTTTAGTGGACAGTGTAGTGGAGTTTAGTGGGCAGTGTAGTGGGGCGGGCAGTGTAGTGTGGTGGGGTGGGCAGTGTAGTGCAGTGGAGTTTAGTGGACAGTGTAGAGGAGTTTAGTGGGCAGTGTAGTGTGGTGGGGTGGGCAGTGTAGTGTAGTGGAGTTTAGTGGACAGTGTAGTGGAGTTTAGTGGGCAGTGTAGTGGGGTGGGCAGTGTAGTGTGGTGGGGTGGGCAGTGTAGTGTAGTGGAATTTAGTGGACAGTGTAGTGGAGTTTAGTGGACAGTGTAGTGGGGTGGGCAGTGTAGTGTAGTGGGCAGTGTAGTGTAGTGATGTAGGCAGTGTAGTGTAGTGTAGTTGGGTAGGCAGTGTAGTGGGGTGGGCAGTGTAGTGTAGTGGGGTGGGCAGTGTAGTGTGGTGGGGTAGGTAGTGTAGTGGAGTTTAGTGGACAGTGTAGTGGAGTTTAGTGGGCAGTGTAGTTGGGTGGGCAGTCTGGTGTAGTGGGGTGGGCAGTGTAGTGTAATGGAGTTTAGTGGGGAGTGTAGTGTAGTGGGCAGTGTAGTGTAGTGGGGTGGGCAGTGTAGTGTAGTGGAATTTAGTGGGCAGTGTGGTGGGGCGGGCAATGTAGTGTGGTGGGGTCAGGGCCGCCATCAGGAATTTTGGGGCCCCTTACACAGCTTCAGGCATGGGCCCCCTGGAGCAGAGGAGGACCGGGGGTGCTCTGCCGCCGCAAATTGAGAAGCGGGAGGGGCGGCCACGAATTGAGAAGCGGGGGTTGCCACGAATTGAGGAGTGGGGGGTGCTGCCTCCGCGAATTGTTAAGGTCGGGGGGGGGGCTTTGGGTGCTGACGAACAAAGAAAGAACAAAAAAAGGGGGGGGGGGTTGCCATCCGGGGCCTCTGGGGACCTCTGGGCCTTACAGAAAAAAAAAATAATAATAATTTATAAGAAAAAAAAGGGAGTTCTCTGGGGACCTCTGGGCCCCTTACAAAAAATAAATAAAAATAAATACAATATTTTTTTATTTTTTTATAAAAAATACATAAAAAAGGGGGTTACCATCCGGGGCCTCTAGGCCCCTTACAAAAAAAAAATGTTTTATAAAAAAATATATATATATTTTTATAAATAAAAAAAAAGGGGGGGTTGCCATCCGGGGCCCTGGGGACCTCCGGGCTTCTGGGGACCTCTGGGCCCCTTACAAAAAAAATAATATATATATATATATATATATATATTTTTTTTCATTTATAAAAAATACATAAAAAAGGGGGGTTATCATCCGGGGCCCTGGGGACCTCTGGGCCCCTGGGGACCTCTGGGCCCCTTACAAAAAAGAAAAAGAATAAAAAAAAGGGGGTTGCCATCCGGGGCCCTGTAGACCTACAGGCCTCTGGGGACCTCTGGGCCCCTTACAAAAAATAAATTTTTTATAAAAAAATTAAATAAAAATATTTTTTTTAAAGAAATAAAAAAAGGGGGGGTTGCCATCCGGGCCCCTGGGGACCTCCAGGCCCCTTACAGGTGTACTGCCTGTACCCCCCTGATGGGGGCCCTGGGTGGGGTGGGCAGTGTAGTGTAGTGGAGTTTAGTGGACAGTGTAGTGGAGTTTAGTGGGCACTGTAGTGGGGTGGGCAGTGTAGTGGAGTTTAGTGGGCAGTGTAGTGTGGTGGGTGGGCAGTGTAGTGGAGTTTAGTGGGCAGTGTAGTGGGGCGGGCAGTGTAGTGTGGTGGGGTGGGCAGTGTAGTGTAGTGGAGTTTAGTGGACAGTGTAGTGGAGTTTAGTGGGCAGTGTAGTGGGGTGGGCAGTGTAGTGTGGTGGGCAGTGTAGTGTAGTGGAGTTTAGTGGGCAGTGAAGTGGAGTTTAGTGGGCAGTGTAGTGGAGTTTAGTGGACAGTGTAGTGGGGTGGGCAGTGCAGTGTAGTGGAGTTTAGTGGGCAGTGTAGTGGAGTTTAGTGGACAGTGTAGTGGAGTTTAGTGGGCAGTGTAGTGGGGCGGGCAGTGTAGTGTGGTGGGGTGGGCAGTGTAGTGCAGTGGAGTTTAGTGGACAGTGTAGTGGAGTTTAGTGGGCAGTGTAGTGGGGTGGGCAGTGTAGTGTGGTGGGGTGGGCAGTGTAGTGTAGTGGAGTTTAGTGGACAGTGAAGTGGAGTTTAGTGGGCAGTGTAGTGGGGCGGGCAGTGTAGTGTGGTGGGGTGGGCAGTGTAGTGTAGTGGAGTTTAGTGGACAGTGTAGTGGAGTTTAGTGGGCAGTGTAGTGGGGTGGGCAGTGTAGTGTGGTGGGCAGTGTAGTGTAGTGGAGTTTAGTGGGCAGTGAAGTGGAGTTTAGTGGGCAGTGTAGTGGAGTTTAGTGGACAGTGTAGTGGGGTGGGCAGTGCAGTGTAGTGGAGTTTAGTGGGCAGTGTAGTGGAGTTTAGTGGACAGTGTAGTGGAGTTTAGTGGGCAGTGTAGTGGGGCGGGCAGTGTAGTGTGGTGGGGTGGGCAGTGTAGTGCAGTGGAGTTTAGTGGACAGTGAAGTGGAGTTTAGTGGGCAGTGTAGTGAGTGGGCAGTGTAGTGTAGTGGAGTTTAGTGGACAGTGTAGTGGAGTTTAGTAGGCAGTGTAGTGGGGCGGGCAGTGTAGTGTGGTGGGGTGAGCAGTGTAGTGCAGTGGAGTTTAGTGGACAGTGTAGTGGAGTTTAGTGGGCAGTGTAGTGGGGTGGGCAGTGTAGTGTGGTGGGGTGGGCAGTGTAGTGTAGTGGAGTTTAGTGGACAGTGAAGTGGAGTTTAGTGGGCAGTGTAGTGAGTGGGCAGTGTAGTGTAGTGGAGTTTAGTGGACAGTGTAGTGGAGTTTAGTGGACAGTGTAGTGGAGTTTAGTGGACAGTGTAGTGGAGTTTAGTGGGCAGTGTAGTGGGTGGGCAGTGTAGTGTAGTGGAGTTTAGTGGACAGTGTAGTGGAGTTTAGTGGGCACTGTAGTGGGGTGGGCAGTGTAGTGGAGTTTAGTGGGCAGTGTAGTGTGGTGGGTGGGCAGTGTAGTGGAGTTTAGTGGGCAGTGTAGTGGGGCGGGCAGTGTAGTGTGGTGGGGTGGGCAGTGTAGTGTAGTGGAGTTTAGTGGACAGTGTAGTGGAGTTTAGTGGGCAGTGTAGTGGGGTGGGCAGTGTAGTGTGGTGGGGTGGGCAGTGTAGTGTAGTGGAGTTTAGTGGGCAGTGAAGTAGAGTTTAGTGGGCAGTGTAGTGGAGTTTAGTGGACAGTGTAGTGGGGTGGGCAGTGTAGTGTAGTGGAGTTTAGTGGGCAGTGTAGTGGAGTTTAGTGGACAGTGTAGTGGAGTTTAGTGGGCAGTGTAGTGGGGCGGGCAGTGTAGTGTGGTGGGGTGGGCAGTGTAGTGCAGTGGAGTTTAGTGGACAGTGTAGTGGAGTTTAGTGGGCAGTGTAGTGGGGTGGGCAGTGTAGTGTGGTGGGGTGGGCAGTGTAGTGTAGTGGAGTTTAGTGGACAGTGAAGTGGAGTTTAGTGGGCAGTGTAGTGGGGCGGGCAGTGTAGTGTGGTGGGGTGGGCAGTGTAGTGCAGTGGAGTTTAGTGGACAGTGTAGTGGAGTTTAGTGGGCAGTGTAGTGGGGTGGGCAGTGTAGTGTGGTGGGGTGGACAGTGTAGTGTAGTGGAGTTTAGTGGACAGTGAAGTGGAGTTTAGTGGGCAGTGTAGTGAGTGGGCAGTGTAGTGTAGTGGAGTTTAGTGGACAGTGTAGTGGAGTTTAGTGGGCAGTGTAGTGGGGCGGGCAGTGTAGTGTGGTGGGGTGGGCAGTGTAGTGCAGTGGAGTTTAGTGGACAGTGTAGTGGAGTTTAGTGGGCAGTGTAGTGGGGTGGGCAGTGTAGTGTGGTGGGGTGGGCAGTGTAGTGTAGTGGAGTTTAGTGGACAGTGAAGGGGAGTTTAGTGGGCAGTGTAGTGAGTGGGCAGTGTAGTGTAGTGGAGTTTAGTGGACAGTGTAGTGGAGTTTAGTGGACAGTGTAGTGGAGTTTAGTGGGCAGTGTAGTGGGTGGGCAGTGTAGTGTAGTGGAGTTTAGTGGACAGTGTAGTGGGTGGGCAGTGTAGTGTAGTGGAGTTTAGTGGACAGTGTAGTGGAGTTTAGTGGGCACTGTAGTGGGGTGGGCAGTGTAGTGGAGTTTAGTGGGCAGTGTAGTGTGGTGGGTGGGCAGTGTAGTGGAGTTTAGTGGGCAGTGTAGTGGGGCGGGCAGTGTAGTGTGGTGGGGTGGGCAGTGTAGTGTAGTGGAGTTTAGTGGACAGTGTAGTGGAGTTTAGTGGGCAGTGTAGTGGGGTGGGCAGTGTAGTGTGGTGGGGTGGGCAGTGTAGTGTAGTGGAGTTTAGTGGGCAGTGAAGTAGAGTTTAGTGGGCAGTGTAGTGGAGTTTAGTGGACAGTGTAGTGGGGTGGGCAGTGTAGTGTAGTGGAGTTTAGTGGGCAGTGTAGTGGAGTTTAGTGGACAGTGTAGTGGAGTTTAGTGGGCAGTGTAGTGGGGCGGGCAGTGTAGTGTGGTGGGGTGGGCAGTGTAGTGCAGTGGAGTTTAGTGGACAGTGTAGTGGAGTTTAGTGGGCAGTGTAGTGGGGTGGGCAGTGTAGTGTGGTGGGGTGGGCAGTGTAGTGTAGTGGAGTTTAGTGGACAGTGAAGTGGAGTTTAGTGGGCAGTGTAGTGGGGCGGGCAGTGTAGTGTGGTGGGGTGGGCAGTGTAGTGCAGTGGAGTTTAGTGGACAGTGTAGTGGAGTTTAGTGGGCAGTGTAGTGGGGTGGGCAGTGTAGTGTGGTGGGGTGGGCAGTGTAGTGTAGTGGAGTTTAGTGGACAGTGAAGTGGAGTTTAGTGGGCAGTGTAGTGAGTGGGCAGTGTAGTGTAGTGGAGTTTAGTGGACAGTGTAGTGGAGTTTAGTGGGCAGTGTAGTGGGGCGGGCAGTGTAGTGTGGTGGGGTGAGCAGTGTAGTGCAGTGGAGTTTAGTGGACAGTGTAGTGGAGTTTAGTGGGCAGTGTAGTGGGGTGGGCAGTGTAGTGTGGTGGGGTGGGCAGTGTAGTGTAGTGGAGTTTAGTGGACAGTGAAGTGGAGTTTAGTGGGCAGTGTAGTGAGTGGGCAGTGTAGTGTAGTGGAGTTTAGTGGACAGTGTAGTGGAGTTTAGTGGACAGTGTAGTGGAGTTTAGTGGACAGTGTAGTGGAGTTTAGTGGGCAGTGTAGTGGGTGGGCAGTGTAGTGTAGTGGAGTTTAGTGGACAGTGTAGTGGAGTTTAGTGGGCACTGTAGTGGGGTGGGCAGTGTAGTGGAGTTTAGTGGGCAGTGTAGTGTGGTGGGTGGGCAGAATAGTGGAGTTTAGTGGGCAGTGTAGTGGGGCGGGCAGTGTAGTGTGGTGGGGTGGGCAGTGTAGTGTAGTGGAGTTTAGTGGACAGTGTAGTGGAGTTTAGTGGGCAGTGTAGTGGGGTGGGCAGTGTAGTGTGGTGGGGTGGGCAGTGTAGTGTAGTGGAGTTTAGTGGGCAGTGAAGTAGAGTTTAGTGGGCAGTGTAGTGGAGTTTAGTGGACAGTGTAGTGGGGTGGGCAGTGTAGTGTAGTGGAGTTTAGTGGGCAGTGTAGTGGAGTTTAGTGGACAGTGTAGTGGAGTTTAGTGGGCAGTGTAGTGGGGCGGGCAGTGTAGTGTGGTGGGGTGGGCAGTGTAGTGCAGTGGAGTTTAGTGGACAGTGTAGTGGAGTTTAGTGGGCAGTGTAGTGGGGTGGGCAGTGTAGTGTGGTGGGGTGGGCAGTGTAGTGTAGTGGAGTTTAGTGGACAGTGAAGTGGAGTTTAGTGGGCAGTGTAGTGGGGCGGGCAGTGTAGTGTGGTGGGGTGGGCAGTGTAGTGCAGTGGAGTTTAGTGGACAGTGTAGGGGAGTTTAGTGGGCAGTGTAGTGGGGTGGGCAGTGTAGTGTGGTGGGGTGGACAGTGTAGTGTAGTGGAGTTTAGTGGACAGTGAAGTGGAGTTTAGTGGGCAGTGTAGTGAGTGGGCAGTGTAGTGTAGTGGAGTTTAGTGGACAGTGTAGTGGAGTTTAGTGGGCAGTGTAGTGGGGCGGGCAGTGTAGTGTGGTGGGGTGGGCAGTGTAGTGCAGTGGAGTTTAGTGGACAGTGTAGTGGAGTTTAGTGGGCAGTGTAGTGGGGTGGGCAGTGTAGTGTGGTGGGGTGGGCAGTGTAGTGTAGTGGAGTTTAGTGGACAGTGAAGGGGAGTTTAGTGGGCAGTGTAGTGAGTGGGCAGTGTAGTGTAGTGGAGTTTAGTGGACAGTGTAGTGGAGTTTAGTGGACAGTGTAGTGGAGTTTAGTGGGCAGTGTAGTGGGTGGGCAGTGTAGTGTAGTGGAGTTTAGTGGACAGTGTAGTGGGTGGGCAGTGTAGTGTAGTGGAGTTTAGTGGACAGTGTAGTGGAGTTTAGTGGGCACTGTAGTGGGGTGGGCAGTGTAGTGGAGTTTAGTGGGCAGTGTAGTGTGGTGGGTGGGCAGTGTAGTGGAGTTTAGTGGGCAGTGTAGTGGGGCGGGCAGTGTAGTGTGGTGGGGTGGGCAGTGTAGTGTAGTGGAGTTTAGTGGACAGTGTAGTGGAGTTTAGTGGGCAGTGTAGTGGGGTGGGCAGTGTAGTGTGGTGGGGTGGGCAGTGTAGTGTAGTGGAGTTTAGTGGGCAGTGAAGTAGAGTTTAGTGGGCAGTGTAGTGGAGTTTAGTGGACAGTGTAGTGGGGTGGGCAGTGTAGTGTAGTGGAGTTTAGTGGGCAGTGTAGTGGAGTTTAGTGGACAGTGTAGTGGAGTTTAGTGGGCAGTGTAGTGGGGCGGGCAGTGTAGTGTGGTGGGGTGGGCAGTGTAGTGCAGTGGAGTTTAGTGGACAGTGTAGTGGAGTTTAGTGGGCAGTGTAGTGGGGTGGGCAGTGTAGTGTGGTGGGGTGGGCAGTGTAGTGTAGTGGAGTTTAGTGGACAGTGAAGTGGAGTTTAGTGGGCAGTGTAGTGGGGCGGGCAGTGTAGTGTGGTGGGGTGGGCAGTGTAGTGCAGTGGAGTTTAGTGGACAGTGTAGTGGAGTTTAGTGGGCAGTGTAGTGGGGTGGGCAGTGTAGTGTGGTGGGGTGGGCAGTGTAGTGTAGTGGAGTTTAGTGGACAGTGAAGTGGAGTTTAGTGGGCAGTGTAGTGAGTGGGCAGTGTAGTGTAGTGGAGTTTAGTGGACAGTGTAGTGGAGTTTAGTGGGCAGTGTAGTGGGGCGGGCAGTGTAGTGTGGTGGGGTGGGCAGTGTAGTGTAGTGGAGTTTAGTGGACAGTGAAGTGGAGTTTAGTGGGCAGTGTAGTGGGGCGGGCAGTGTAGTGTGGTGGGGTGGGCAGTGTAGTGCAGTGGAGTTTAGTGGACAGTGTAGTGGAGTTTAGTGGGCAGTGTAGTGGGGTGGGCAGTGTAGTGTGGTGGGGTGGGCAGTGTAGTGTAGTGGAGTTTAGTGGGCAGTGAAGTAGAGTTTAGTGGGCAGTGTAGTGGAGTTTAGTGGACAGTGTAGTGGGGTGGGCAGTGTAGTGTAGTGGAGTTTAGTGGGCAGTGTAGTGGAGTTTAGTGGACAGTGTAGTGGAGTTTAGTGGGCAGTGTAGTGGGGCGGGCAGTGTAGTGTGGTGGGGTGGGCAGTGTAGTGCAGTGGAGTTTAGTGGACAGTGTAGAGGAGTTTAGTGGGCAGTGTAGTGTGGTGGGGTGGGCAGTGTAGTGTAGTGGAGTTTAGTGGACAGTGAAGTGGAGTTTAGTGGGCAGTGTAGTGGGGCGGGCAGTGTAGTGTGGTGGGGTGGGCAGTGTAGTGCAGTGGAGTTTAGTGGACAGTGTAGTGGAGTTTAGTGGGCAGTGTAGTGGGGTGGGCAGTGTAGTGTGGTGGGGTGGACAGTGTAGTGTAGTGGAATTTAGTGGACAGTGAAGTGGAGTTTAGTGGGCAGTGTAGTGAGTGGGCAGTGTAGTGTAGTGGAGTTTAGTGGACAGTGTAGTGGAGTTTAGTGGGCAGTGTAGTGGGGCGGGCAGTGTAGTGTGGTGGGGTGGGCAGTGTAGTGTAGTGGAATTTAGTGGACAGTGTAGTGGAGTTTAGTGGACAGTGTAGTGGGGTGGGCAGTGTAGTGTAGTGGGCAGTGTAGTGTAGTGATGTAGGCAGTGTAGTGTAGTGTAGTTGGGTAGGCAGTGTAGTGGGGTGGGCAGTGTAGTGTAGTGGGGTGGGCAGTGTAGTGTGGTGGGGTAGGTAGTGTAGTGGAGTTTAGTGGACAGTGTAGTGGAGTTTAGTGGGCAGTGTAGTTGGGTGGGCAGTCTGGTGTAGTGGGGTGGGCAGTGTAGTGTAATGGAGTTTAGTGGGGAGTGTAGTGTAGTGGGCAGTGTAGTGTAGTGGGGTGGGCAGTGTAGTGTAGTGGAATTTAGTGGGCAGTGTGGTGGGGCGGGCAATGTAGTGTGGTGGGGTCAGGGCCACCATCAGGAATTTTGGGGCCCCTTACACAGCTTCAGGCATGGGCCCCCTGGAGCAGAGGAGAACCGGGGGTGCTCTGCCGCCGCAAATTGAGAAGAGGGAGGGGCGGCCACGAATTGAGAAGCGGGGGTTGCCACGAATTGAGGAGTGGGGGGTGCTGCCTCCGCGAATTGTTAAGGTCGGGGGGGGGGGGGCTTTGGGTGCTGACGAACAAAGAAAGAACAAAAAAAGGGGGGGGGGTTGCCATCCGGGGCCTCTGGGGACCTCTGGGCCTTACAGAAAAAAAAATAATAATAATTTATAAGAAAAAAAAGGGAGTTCTCTGGGGACCTCTGGGCCCCTTACAAAAAATAAATAAAAATAAATACAATATTTTTTTATTTTTTTATAAAAAATACATAAAAAAGGGGGTTACCATCCGGGGCCTCTAGGCCCCTTACAAAAAAAAAATGTTTTATAAAAAAATATATATATATTTTTATAAATAAAAAAAAAAGGGGGGGTTGCCATCCGGGGCCCTGGGGACCTCCGGGCTTCTGGGGACCTCTGGGCCCCTTACAAAAAAAATAATATATATATATATATATATATATATTTTTTTTTTTTCATTTATAAAAAATACATAAAAAAGGGGGGTTATCATCCGGGGCCCTGGGGACCTCTGGGCCCCTGGGGACCTCTGGGCCCCTTACAAAAAAGAAAAAGAATAAAAAAAAGGGGGTTGCCATCCGGGGCCCTGTAGACCTACAGGCCTCTGGGGACCTCTGGGCCCCTTACAAAAAATAAATGTTTTATAAAAAAATTAAATAAAATTTTTTTTTTTAAAGAAATAAAAAAAGGGGGGGGTTGCCATCCGGGCCCCTGGGGACCTCCAGGCCCCTTACAGGTGTACTGCCTGTACCCCCCTGATGGGGGCCCTGGGTGGGGTGGGCAGTGTAGTGTAGTGGAGTTTAGTGGACAGTGTAGTGGAGTTTAGTGGGCACTGTAGTGGGGTGGGCAGTGTAGTGGAGTTTAGTGGGCAGTGTAGTGTGGTGGGTGGGCAGTGTAGTGGAGTTTAGTGGGCAGTGTAGTGGGGCGGGCAGTGTAGTGTGGTGGGGTGGGCAGTGTAGTGTAGTGGAGTTTAGTGGACAGTGTAGTGGAGTTTAGTGGGCAGTGTAGTGGGGTGGGCAGTGTAGTGTGGTGGGCAGTGTAGTGTAGTGGAGTTTAGTGGGCAGTGAAGTGGAGTTTAGTGGGCAGTGTAGTGGAGTTTAGTGGACAGTGTAGTGGGGTGGGCAGTGCAGTGTAGTGGAGTTTAGTGGGCAGTGTAGTGGAGTTTAGTGGACAGTGTAGTGGAGTTTAGTGGGCAGTGTAGTGGGGCGGGCAGTGTAGTGTGGTGGGGTGGGCAGTGTAGTGCAGTGGAGTTTAGTGGACAGTGTAGTGGAGTTTAGTGGGCAGTGTAGTGGGGTGGGCAGTGTAGTGTGGTGGGGTGGGCAGTGTAGTGTAGTGGAGTTTAGTGGACAGTGAAGCGGAGTTTAGTGGGCAGTGTAGAGGGGCGGGCAGTGTAGTGTGGTGGGGTGGGCAGTGTAGTGCAGTGGAGTTTAGTGGACAGTGTAGTGGAGTTTAGTGGGCAGTGTAGTGGGGTGGGCAGTGTAGTGTGGTGGGGTGGGCAGTGTAGTGTAGTGGAGTTTAGTGGACAGTGAAGTGGAGTTTAGTGGGCAGTGTAGTGAGTGGGCAGTGTAGTGTAGTGGAGTTTAGTGGACAGTGTAGTGGAGTTTAGTGGGCAGTGTAGTGGGGCGGGCAGTGTAGTGTGGTGGGGTGAGCAGTGTAGTGCAGTGGAGTTTAGTGGACAGTGTAGTGGAGTTTAGTGGGCAGTGTAGTGGGGTGGGCAGTGTAGTGTGGTGGGGTGGGCAGTGTAGTGTAGTGGAGTTTAGTGGACAGTGAAGTGGAGTTTAGTGGGCAGTGTAGTGAGTGGGCAGTGTAGTGTAGTGGAGTTTAGTGGACAGTGTAGTGGAGTTTAGTGGACAGTGTAGTGGAGTTTAGTGGACAGTGTAGTGGAGTTTAGTGGGCAGTGTAGTGGGTGGGCAGTGTAGTGTAGTGGAGTTTAGTGGACAGTGTAGTGGAGTTTAGTGGGCACTGTAGTGGGGTGGGCAGTGTAGTGGAGTTTAGTGGGCAGTGTAGTGTGGTGGGTGGGCAGAATAGTGGAGTTTAGTGGGCAGTGTAGTGGGGCGGGCAGTGTAGTGTGGTGGGGTGGGCAGTGTAGTGTAGTGGAGTTTAGTGGACAGTGTAGTGGAGTTTAGTGGGCAGTGTAGTGGGGTGGGCAGTGTAGTGTGGTGGGGTGGGCAGTGTAGTGTAGTGGAGTTTAGTGGGCAGTGAAGTAGAGTTTAGTGGGCAGTGTAGTGGAGTTTAGTGGACAGTGTAGTGGGGTGGGCAGTGTAGTGTAGTGGAGTTTAGTGGGCAGTGTAGTGGAGTTTAGTGGACAGTGTAGTGGAGTTTAGTGGGCAGTGTAGTGGGGCGGGCAGTGTAGTGTGGTGGGGTGGGCAGTGTAGTGCAGTGGAGTTTAGTGGACAGTGTAGTGGAGTTTAGTGGGCAGTGTAGTGGGGTGGGCAGTGTAGTGTGGTGGGGTGGGCAGTGTAGTGTAGTGGAGTTTAGTGGACAGTGAAGTGGAGTTTAGTGGGCAGTGTAGTGGGGCGGGCAGTGTAGTGTGGTGGGGTGGGCAGTGTAGTGCAGTGGAGTTTAGTGGACAGTGTAGGGGAGTTTAGTGGGCAGTGTAGTGGGGTGGGCAGTGTAGTGTGGTGGGGTGGACAGTGTAGTGTAGTGGAGTTTAGTGGACAGTGAAGTGGAGTTTAGTGGGCAGTGTAGTGAGTGGGCAGTGTAGTGTAGTGGAGTTTAGTGGACAGTGTAGTGGAGTTTAGTGGGCAGTGTAGTGGGGCGGGCAGTGTAGTGTGGTGGGGTGGGCAGTGTAGTGCAGTGGAGTTTAGTGGACAGTGTAGTGGAGTTTAGTGGGCAGTGTAGTGGGGTGGGCAGTGTAGTGTGGTGGGGTGGGCAGTGTAGTGTAGTGGAGTTTAGTGGACAGTGAAGGGGAGTTTAGTGGGCAGTGTAGTGAGTGGGCAGTGTAGTGTAGTGGAGTTTAGTGGACAGTGTAGTGGAGTTTAGTGGACAGTGTAGTGGAGTTTAGTGGACAGTGTAGTGGAGTTTAGTGGGCAGTGTAGTGGGTGGGCAGTGTAGTGTAGTGGAGTTTAGTGGACAGTGTAGTGGGTGGGCAGTGTAGTGTAGTGGAGTTTAGTGGACAGTGTAGTGGAGTTTAGTGGGCACTGTAGTGGGGTGGGCAGTGTAGTGGAGTTTAGTGGGCAGTGTAGTGTGGTGGGTGGGCAGTGTAGTGGAGTTTAGTGGGCAGTGTAGTGGGGCGGGCAGTGTAGTGTGGTGGGGTGGGCAGTGTAGTGTAGTGGAGTTTAGTGGACAGTGTAGTGGAGTTTAGTGGGCAGTGTAGTGGGGTGGGCAGTGTAGTGTGGTGGGGTGGGCAGTGTAGTGTAGTGGAGTTTAGTGGGCAGTGAAGTAGAGTTTAGTGGGCAGTGTAGTGGAGTTTAGTGGACAGTGTAGTGGGGTGGGCAGTGTAGTGTAGTGGAGTTTAGTGGGCAGTGTAGTGGAGTTTAGTGGACAGTGTAGTGGAGTTTAGTGGGCAGTGTAGTGGGGCGGGCAGTGTAGTGTGGTGGGGTGGGCAGTGTAGTGCAGTGGAGTTTAGTGGACAGTGTAGTGGAGTTTAGTGGGCAGTGTAGTGGGGTGGGCAGTGTAGTGTGGTGGGGTGGGCAGTGTAGTGTAGTGGAGTTTAGTGGACAGTGAAGTGGAGTTTAGTGGGCAGTGTAGTGGGGCGGGCAGTGTAGTGTGGTGGGGTGGGCAGTGTAGTGCAGTGGAGTTTAGTGGACAGTGTAGTGGAGTTTAGTGGGCAGTGTAGTGGGGTGGACAGTGTAGTGTGGTGGGGTGGGCAGTGTAGTGTAGTGGAGTTTAGTGGACAGTGAAGTGGAGTTTAGTGGGCAGTGTAGTGAGTGGGCAGTGTAGTGTAGTGGAGTTTAATGGACAGTGTAGTGGAGTTTAGTGGGCAGTATAGTGGGGCGGGCAGTGTAGTGTGGTGGGGTGGGCAGTGTAGTGCAGTGGAGTTTAGTGGACAGTGTAGTGGAGTTTAGTGGGCAGTGTAGTGGGGTGGGCAGTGTAGTGTGGTGGGGTGGGCAGTGTAGTGTAGTGGAGTTTAGTGGACAGTGAAGTGGAGTTTAGTGGGCAGTGTAGTGAGTGGGCAGTGTAGTGTAGTGGAGTTTAGTGGACAGTGTAGTGGAGTTTAGTGGACAGTGTAGTGGAGTTTAGTGGACAGTGTAGTGGAGTTTAGTGGGCAGTGTAGTGGGTGGGCAGTGTAGTGTAGTGGAGTTTAGTGGACAGTGTAGTGGAGTTTAGTGGGCACTGTAGTGGGGTGGGCAGTGTAGTGGAGTTTAGTGGGCAGTGTAGTGTGGTGGGTGGGCAGTGTAGTGGAGTTTAGTGGGCAGTGTAGTGGGGCGGGCAGTGTAGTGTGGTGGGGTGGGCAGTGTAGTGTAGTGGAGTTTAGTGGACAGTGTAGTGGAGTTTAGTGGGCAGTGTAGTGGGGTGGGCAGTGTAGTGTAGTGGAGTTTAGTGGGCAGTGAAGTAGAGTTTAGTGGGCAGTGTAGTGGAGTTTAGTGGACAGTGTAGTGGGGTGGGCAGTGTAGTGTAGTGGAGTTTAGTGGGCAGTGTAGTGGAGTTTAGTGGACAGTGTAGTGGAGTTTAGTGGGCAGTGTAGTGGGGCGGGCAGTGTAGTGTGGTGGGGTGGGCAGTGTAGTGCAGTGGAGTTTAGTGGACAGTGTAGAGGAGTTTAGTGGGCAGTGTAGTGTGGTGGGGTGGGCAGTGTAGTGTAGTGGAGTTTAGTGGACAGTGAAGTGGAGTTTAGTGGGCAGTGTAGTGGGGCGGGCAGTGTAGTGTGGTGGGGTGGGCAGTGTAGTGCAGTGGAGTTTAGTGGACAGTGTAGTGGAGTTTAGTGGGCAGTGTAGTGGGGTGGGCAGTGTAGTGTGGTGGGGTGGACAGTGTAGTGTAGTGGAATTTAGTGGACAGTGAAGTGGAGTTTAGTGGGCAGTGTAGTGAGTGGGCAGTGTAGTGTAGTGGAGTTTAGTGGACAGTGTAGTGGAGTTTAGTGGGCAGTGTAGTGGGGCGGGCAGTGTAGTGTGGTGGGGTGGGCAGTGTAGTGTAGTGGAATTTAGTGGACAGTGTAGTGGAGTTTAGTGGACAGTGTAGTGGGGTGGGCAGTGTAGTGTAGTGGGCAGTGTAGTGTAGTGATGTAGGCAGTGTAGTGTAGTTGGGTAGGCAGTGTAGTGGGGTGGGCAGTGTAGTGTAGTGGGGTGGGCAGTGTAGTGTGGTGGGGTAGGTAGTGTAGTGGAGTTTAGTGGACAGTGTAGTGGAGTTTAGTGGGCAGTGTAGTTGGGTGGGCAGTCTGGTGTAGTGGGGTGGGCAGTGTAGTGTAATGGAGTTTAGTGGGGAGTGTAGTGTAGTGGGCAGTGTAGTGTAGTGGGGTGGGCAGTGTAGTGTAGTGGAATTTAGTGGGCAGTGTGGTGGGGCGGGCAATGTAGTGTGGTGGGGTCAGGGCCGCCATCAGGAATTTTGGGGCCCCTTACACAGCTTCAGGCATGGGCCCCCTGGAGCAGAGGAGAACCGGGGGTGCTCTGCCGCCGCAAATTGAGAAGCGGGAGGGGCGGCCACGAATTGAGAAGCGGGGGTTGCCACGAATTGAGGAGTGGGGGGTGCTGCCTCCGCGAATTGTTAAGGTCGGGGGGGGGGGCTTTGGGTGCTGACGAACAAAGAAAGAACAAAAAAAGGGGGGGGGGTTGCCATCCGGGGCCTCTGGGGACCTCTGGGCCTTACAGAAAAAAAAAAAAAAAATAATTTATAAGAAAAAAAAGGGAGTTCTCTGGGGACCTCTGGGCCCCTTACAAAAAATAAATAAAAATAAATACAATATTTTTTTATTTTTTTATAAAAAATACATAAAAAAGGGGGTTACCATCCGGGGCCTCTAGGCCCCTTACAAAAAAAAAATGTTTTATAAAAAAATATATATATATTTTTATAAATAAAAAAAAAAGGGGGGGGTTGCCATCCGGGGCCCTGGGGACCTCCGGGCTTCTGGGGACCTCTGGGCCCCTTACAAAAAAAATAATATATATATATATATTTTTTTTTTTTTCATTTATAAAAAATACATAAAAAAGGGGGGTTATCATCCGGGGCCCTGGGGACCTCTGGGCCCCTGGGGACCTCTGGGCCCCTTACAAAAAAGAAAAAGAATAAAAAAAAGGGGGTTGCCATCCGGGGCCCTGTAGACCTACAGGCCTCTGGGGACCTCTAGGCCCCTTACAAAAAATAAATGTTTTATAAAAAAATTAAATAAAAATATTTTTTTTAAAGAAATAAAAAAAGGGGGGGGTTGCCATCCGGGCCCCTGGGGACCTCCAGGCCCCTTACAGGTGTACTGCCTGTACCCCCCTGATGGGGGCCCTGGGTGGGGTGGGCAGTGTAGTGTAGTGGAGTTTAGTGGACAGTGTAGTGGAGTTTAGTGGGCACTGTAGTGGGGTGGGCAGTGTAGTGGAGTTTAGTGGGCAGTGTAGTGTGGTGGGTGGGCAGTGTAGTGGAGTTTAGTGGGCAGTGTAGTGGGGCGGGCAGTGTAGTGTGGTGGGGTGGGCAGTGTAGTGTAGTGGAGTTTAGTGGACAGTGTAGTGGAGTTTAGTGGGCAGTGTAGTGGGGTGGGCAGTGTAGTGTGGTGGGCAGTGTAGTGTAGTGGAGTTTAGTGGGCAGTGAAGTGGAGTTTAGTGGGCAGTGTAGTGGAGTTTAGTGGACAGTGTAGTGGGGTGGGCAGTGCAGTGTAGTGGAGTTTAGTGGGCAGTGTAGTGGAGTTTAGTGGACAGTGTAGTGGAGTTTAGTGGGCAGTGTAGTGGGGCGGGCAGTGTAGTGTGGTGGGGTGGGCAGTGTAGTGCAGTGGAGTTTAGTGGACAGTGTAGTGGAGTTTAGTGGGCAGTGTAGTGGGGTGGGCAGTGTAGTGTGGTAGGGTGGGCAGTGTAGTGTAGTGGAGTTTAGTGGACAGTGAAGTGGAGTTTAGTGGGCAGTGTAGTGGGGCGGGCAGTGTAGTGTGGTGGGGTGGGCAGTGTAGTGCAGTGGAGTTTAGTGGACAGTGTAGTGGAGTTTAGTGGGCAGTGTAGTGGGGTGGGCAGTGTAGTGTGGTGGGGTGGGCAGTGTAGTGTAGTGGAGTTTAGTGGACAGTGAAGTGGAGTTTAGTGGGCAGTGTAGTGAGTGGGCAGTGTAGTGTAGTGGAGTTTAGTGGACAGTGTAGTGGAGTTTAGTGGGCAGTGTAGTGGGGCGGGCAGTGTAGTGTGGTGGGGTGAGCAGTGTAGTGCAGTGGAGTTTAGTGGACAGTGTAGTGGAGTTTAGTGGGCAGTGTAGTGGGGTGGGCAGTGTAGTGTGGTGGGGTGGGCAGTGTAGTGTAGTGGAGTTTAGTGGACAGTGAAGTGGAGTTTAGTGGGCAGTGTAGTGAGTGGGCAGTGTAGTGTAGTGGAGTTTAGTGGACAGTGTAGTGGAGTTTAGTGGACAGTGTAGTGGAGTTTAGTGGACAGTGTAGTGGAGTTTAGTGGGCAGTGTAGTGGGTGGGCAGTGTAGTGTAGTGGAGTTTAGTGGACAGTGTAGTGGAGTTTAGTGGGCACTGTAGTGGGGTGGGCAGTGTAGTGGAGTTTAGTGGGCAGTGTAGTGTGGTGGGTGGGCAGTGTAGTGGAGTTTAGTGGGCAGTGTAGTGGGGCGGGCAGTGTAGTGTGGTGGGGTGGGCAGTGTAGTGTAGTGGAGTTTAGTGGACAGTGTAGTGGAGTTTAGTGGGCAGTGTAGTGGGGTGGGCAGTGTAGTGTGGTGGGGTGGGCAGTGTAGTGTAGTGGAGTTTAGTGGGCAGTGAAGTAGAGTTTAGTGGGCAGTGTAGTGGAGTTTAGTGGACAGTGTAGTGGGGTGGGCAGTGTAGTGTAGTGGAGTTTAGTGGGCAGTGTAGTGGAGTTTAGTGGACAGTGTAGTGGAGTTTAGTGGGCAGTGTAGTGGGGCGGGCAGTGTAGTGTGGTGGGGTGGGCAGTGTAGTGCAGTGGAGTTTAGTGGACAGTGTAGTGGAGTTTAGTGGGCAGTGTAGTGGGGCGGGCAGTGTAGTGTGGTGGGGTGGGCAGTGTAGTGTAGTGGAGTTTAGTGGACAGTGAAGTGGAGTTTAGTGGGCAGTGTAGTGGGGCGGGCAGTGTAGTGTGGTGGGGTGGGCAGTGTAGTGCAGTGGAGTTTAGTGGACAGTGTAGTGGAGTTTAGTGGGCAGTGTAGTGGGGTGGGCAGTGTAGTGTGGTGGGGTGGACAGTGTAGTGTAGTGGAGTTTAGTGGACAGTGAAGTGGAGTTTAGTGGGCAGTGTAGTGAGTGGGCAGTGTAGTGTAGTGGAGTTTAGTGGACAGTGTAGTGGAGTTTAGTGGGCAGTATAGTGGGGCGGGCAGTGTAGTGTGGTGGGGTGGGCAGTGTAGTGCAGTGGAGTTTAGTGGACAGTGTAGTGGAGTTTAGTGGGCAGTGTAGTGGGGTGGGCAGTGTAGTGTGGTGGGGTGGGCAGTGTAGTGTAGTGGAGTTTAGTGGACAGTGAAGGGGAGTTTAGTGGGCAGTGTAGTGAGTGGGCAGTGTAGTGTAGTGGAGTTTAGTGGACAGTGTAGTGGAGTTTAGTGGACAGTGTAGTGGAGTTTAGTGGACAGTGTAGTGGAGTTTAGTGGGCAGTGTAGTGGGTGGGCAGTGTAGTGTAGTGGAGTTTAGTGGACAGTGTAGTGGGTGGGCAGTGTAGTGTAGTGGAGTTTAGTGGACAGTGTAGTGGAGTTTAGTGGGCACTGTAGTGGGGTGGGCAGTGTAGTGGAGTTTAGTGGGCAGTGTAGTGTGGTGGGTGGGCAGTGTAGTGGAGTTTAGTGGGCAGTGTAGTGGGGCGGGCAGTGTAGTGTGGTGGGGTGGGCAGTGTAGTGTAGTGGAGTTTAGTGGACAGTGTAGTGGAGTTTAGTGGGCAGTGTAGTGGGGTGGGCAGTGTAGTGTGGTGGGGTGGGCAGTGTAGTGTAGTGGAGTTTAGTGGGCAGTGAAGTAGAGTTTAGTGGGCAGTGTAGTGGAGTTTAGTGGACAGTGTAGTGGGGTGTGCAGTGTAGTGTAGTGGAGTTTAGTGGGCAGTGTAGTGGAGTTTAGTGGACAGTGTAGTGGAGTTTAGTGGGCAGTGTAGTGGGGCGGGCAGTGTAGTGTGGTGGGGTGGGCAGTGTAGTGCAGTAGAGTTTAGTGGACAGTGTAGTGGAGTTTAGTGGGCAGTGTAGTGGGGTGGGCAGTGTAGTGTGGTGGGGTGGGCAGTGTAGTGTAGTGGAGTTTAGTGGACAGTGAAGTGGAGTTTAGTGGGCAGTGTAGTGGGGCGGGCAGTGTAGTGTGGTGGGGTGGGCAGTGTAGTGCAGTGGAGTTTAGTGGACAGTGTAGTGGAGTTTAGTGGGCAGTGTAGTGGGGTGGGCAGTGTAGTGTGGTGGGGTGGGCAGTGTAGTGTAGTGGAGTTTAGTGGACAGTGAAGTGGAGTTTAGTGGGCAGTGTAGTGAGTGGGCAGTGTAGTGTAGTGGAGTTTAGTGGACAGTGTAGTGGAGTTTAGTGGGCAGTGTAGTGGGGCGGGCAGTGTAGTGTGGTGGGGTGGGCAGTGTAGTGCAGTGGAGTTTAGTGGACAGTGTAGTGGAGTTTAGTGGGCAGTGTAGTGGGGTGGGCAGTGTAGTGTGGTGGGGTGGGCAGTGTAGTGTAGTGGAGTTTAGTGGACAGTGAAGTGGAGTTTAGTGGGCAGTGTAGTGAGTGGGCAGTGTAGTGTAGTGGAGTTTAGTGGACAGTGTAGTGGAGTTTAGTGGACAGTGTAGTGGAGTTTAGTGGACAGTGTAGTGGAGTTTAGTGGGCAGTGTAGTGGGTGGGCAGTGTAGTGTAGTGGAGTTTAGTGGACAGTGTAGTGGAGTTTAGTGGGCACTGTAGTGGGGTGGGCAGTGTAGTGGAGTTTAGTGGGCAGTGTAGTGTGGTGGGTGGGCAGTGTAGTGGAGTTTAGTGGGCAGTGTAGTGGGGCGGGCAGTGTAGTGTGGTGGGGTGGGCAGTGTAGTGTAGTGGAGTTTAGTGGACAGTGTAGTGGAGTTTAGTGGGCAGTGTAGTGGGGTGGGCAGTGTAGTCTGGTGGGGTGGGCAGTGTAGTGTAGTGGAGTTTAGTGGGCAGTGAAGTAGAGTTTAGTGGGCAGTGTAGTGGAGTTTAGTGGACAGTGTAGTGGGGTGGGCAGTGTAGTGTAGTGGAGTTTAGTGGGCAGTGTAGTGGAGTTTAGTGGACAGTGTAGTGGAGTTTAGTGGGCAGTGTAGTGGGGCGGGCAGTGTAGTGTGGTGGGGTGGGCAGTGTAGTGTAGTGGAGTTTAGTGGACAGTGAAGTGGAGTTTAGTGGGCAGTGTAGTGGGGCGGGCAGTGTAGTGTGGTGGGGTGGGCAGTGTAGTGCAGTGGAGTTTAGTGGACAGTGTAGTGGAGTTTAGTGGGCAGTGTAGTGGGGTGGGCAGTGTAGTGTGGTGGGGTGGACAGTGTAGTGTAATGGAATTTAGTGGACAGTGAAGTGGAGTTTAGTGGGCAGTGTAGTGAGTGGGCAGTGTAGTGTAGTGGAGTTTAGTGGACAGTGTAGTGGAGTTTAGTGGGCAGTGTAGTGGGGCGGGCAGTGTAGTGTGGTGGGGTGGGCAGTGTAGTGCAGTGGAGTTTAGTGGACAGTGTAGTGGAGTTTAGTGGGCAGTGTAGTGGGGTGGGCAGTGTAGTGTGGTGGGGTGGGCAGTGTAGTGTAGTGGAGTTTAGTGGACAGTGAAGGGGAGTTTAGTGGGCAGTGTAGTGAGTGGGCAGTGTAGTGTAGTGGAGTTTAGTGGACAGTGTAGTGGAGTTTAGTGGACAGTGTAGTGGAGTTTAGTGGGCAGTGTAGTGGGTGGGCAGTGTAGTGTAGTGGAGTTTAGTGGACAGTGTAGTGGGTGGGCAGTGTAGTGTAGTGGAGTTTAGTGGACAGTGTAGTGGAGTTTAGTGGGTACTGTAGTGGGGTGGGCAGTGTAGTGGAGTTTAGTGGGCAGTGTAGTGTGGTGGGTGGGCAGTGTAGTGGAGTTTAGTGGGCAGTATAGTGGGGCGGGCAGTGTAGTGTGGTGGGGTGGGCAGTGTAGTGTAGTGGAGTTTAGTGGACAGTGTAGTGGAGTTTAGTGGGCAGTGTAGTGGGGTGGGCAGTGTAGTGTGGTGGGGTGGGCAGTGTAGTGTAGTGGAGTTTAGTGGGCAGTGAAGTAGAGTTTAGTTGGCAGTGTAGTGGAGTTTAGTGGACAGTGTAGTGGGGTGGGCAGTGTAGTGTAGTGGAGTTTAGTGGGCAGTGTAGTGGAGTTTAGTGGACAGTGTAGTGGAGTTTAGTGGGCAGTGTAGTGGGGCGGGCAGTGTAGTGTGGTGGGGTGGGCAGTGGAGTGCAGTGGAGTTTAGTGGACAGTGTAGTGGAGTTTAGTGGGCAGTGTAGTGGGGTGGGCAGTGTAGTGTGGTGGGGTGGGCAGTGTAGTGTAGTGGAGTTTAGTGGACAGTGAAGTAGAGTTTAGTGGGCAGTGTAGTGGGGCGGGCAGTGTAGTGTGGTGGGGTGGGCAGTGTAGTGCAGTGGAGTTTAGTGGACAGTGTAGTGGAGTTTAGTGGGCAGTGTAGTGGGGTGGGCAGTGTAGTGTGGTGGGGTGGACAGTGTAGTGTAGTGGAGTTTAGTGGACAGTGAAGTGGAGTTTAGTGGGCAGTGTAGTGAGTGGGCAGTGTAGTGTAGTGGAGTTTAGTGGACAGTGTAGTGGAGTTTAGTGGGCAGTGTAGTGGGGCGGGCAGTGTAGTGTGGTGGGGTGGGCAGTGTAGTGCAGTGGAGTTTAGTGGACAGTGTAGTGGAGTTTAGTGGGCAGTGTAGTGGGGTGGGCAGTGTAGTGTGGTGGGGTGGGCAGTGTAGTGTAGTGGACTTTAGTGGACAGTGAAGTGGAGTTTAGTGGGCAGTGTAGTGAGTGGGCAGTGTAGTGTAGTGGAGTTTAGTGGATAGTGTAGTGGAGTTTAGTGGGCAGTGTAGTGGGGCGGGCAGTGTAGTGTGGTGGGGTGGGCAGTGTAGTGCAGTGGAGTTTAGTGGACAGTGTAGTGGAGTTTAGTGGGCAGTGTAGTGGGGTGGGCAGTGTAGTGTGGTGGGGTGGGCAGTGTAGTGTAGTGGAGTTTAGTGGACAGTGTAGTGGAGTTTAGTGGGCACTGTAGTGGGGTGGGCAGTGTAGTGGAGTTTAGTGGGCAGTGTAGTGTGGTGGGTGGGCAGTGTAGTGGAGTTTAGTGGGCAGTGTAGTGGGGCGGGCAGTGTAGTGTGGTGGGGTGGGCAGTGTAGTGTAGTGGAGTTTAGTGGACAGTGTAGTGGAGTTTAGTGGGCAGTGTAGTGGGGTGGGCAGTGTAGTGTGGTGGGGTGGGCAGTGTAGTGTAGTGGAGTTTAGTGGGCAGTGAAGTAGAGTTTAGTGGGCAGTGTAGTGGAGTTTAGTGGACAGTGTAGTGGGGTGGGCAGTGTAGTGTAGTGGAGTTTAGTGGGCAGTGTAGTAGAGTTTAGTGGACAGTGTAGTGGAGTTTAGTGGGCAGTGTAGTGGGGCGGGCAGTGTAGTGTGGTGGGGTGGGCAGTGTAGTGCAGTGGAGTTTAGTGGACAGTGTAGTGGAGTTTAGTGGGCAGTGTAGTGGGGTGGGCAGTGTAGTGTGGTGGGGTGGGCAGTGTAGTGTAGTGGAGTTTAGTGGACAGTGAAGTGGAGTTTAGTGGGCAGTGTAGTGGGGCGGGCAGTGTAGTGTGGTGGGGTGGGCAGTGTAATGCAGTGGAGTTTAGTGGACAGTGTAGTGGAGTTTAGTGGGCAGTGTAGTGGGGTGGGCAGTGTAGTGTGGTGGGGTGGACAGTGTAGTGTAGTGGAGTTTAGTGGACAGTGAAGTGGAGTTTAGTGGGCAGTGTAGTGAGTGGGCAGTGTAGTGTAGTGGAGTTTAGTGGACAGTGTAGTGGAGTTTAGTGGGCAGTGTAGTGGGGCGGGCAGTGTAGTGTGGTGGGGTGGGCAGTGTAGTGCAGTGGAGTTTAGTGGACAGTGTAGTGGAGTTTAGTGGGCAGTGTAGTGGGGTGGGCAGTGTAGTGTGGTGGGGTGGGCAGTGTAGTGTAGTGGAGTTTAGTGGACAGTGTAGTGGAGTTTAGTGGGCACTGTAGTGGGGTGGGCAGTGTAGTGGAGTTTAGTGGGCAGTGTAGTGTGGTGGGTGGGCAGTGTAGTGGAGTTTAGTGGGCAGTGTAGTGGGACGGGCAGTGTAGTGTGGTGGGGTGGGCAGTGTAGTGTAGTGGAGTTTAGTGGACAGTGTAGTGGAGTTTAGTGGGCAGTGTAGTGGGGTGGGCAGTGTAGTGTGGTGGGGTGGGCAGTGTAGTGTAGTGGAGTTTAGTGGGCAGTGAAGTAGAGTTTAGTGGGCAGTGTAGTGGAGTTTAGTGGACAGTGTAGTGGGGTGGGCAGTGTAGTGTAGTGGAGTTTAGTGGGCAGTGTAGTGGAGTTTAGTGGACAGTGTAGTGGAGTTTAGTGGGCAGTGTAGTGGGGCGGGCAGTGTAGTGTGGTGGGGTGGGCAGTGTAGTGCAGTGGAGTTTAGTGGACAGTGTAGTGGAGTTTAGTGGGCAGTGTAGTGGGGTGGGCAGTGTAGTGTGGTGGGGTGGGCAGTGTAGTGTAGTGGAGTTTAGTGGACAGTGAAGTGGAGTTTAGTGGGCAGTGTAGTGGGGCGGGCAGTGTAGTGTGGTGGGGTGGGCAGTGTAGTGCAGTGGAGTTTAGTGGACAGTGTAGTGGAGTTTAGTGGGCAGTGTAGTGGGGTGGGCAGTGTAGTGTGGTGGGGTGGGCAGTGTAGTGTAGTGGCGTTTAGTGGACAGTGAAGTGGAGTTTAGTGGGCAGTGTAGTGAGTGGGCAGTGTAGTGTAGTGGAGTTTAGTGGACAGTGTAGTGGAGTTTAGTGGGCAGTGTAGTGGGGCGGGCAGTGTAGTGTGGTGGGGTGGGCAGTGTAGTGCAGTGGAGTTTAGTGGACAGTGTAGTGGAGTTTAGTGGGCAGTGCAGTGGGGTGGGCAGTGTAGTGTAGTGGAGTTTAGTGGACAGTGTAGTGGAGTTTAGTGGGCAGTGTAGTGGGGCGGGCAGTGTAGTGTGGTGGGGTGGGCAGTGTAGTGCAGTGGAGTTTAGTGGACAGTGTAGTGGAGTTTAGTGGGCAGTGTAGTGGGGTGGGCAGTGTAGTGTGGTGGGGTGGGCAGTGTAGTGTAGTGGAGTTTAGTGGACAGTGAAGTGGAGTTTAGTGGGCAGTGTAGTGAGTGGGCAGTGTAGTGTAGTGGAGTTTAGTGGACAGTGTAGTGGAGTTTAGTGGACAGTGTAGTGGAGCTTAGTGGACAGTGTAGTGGAGTTTAGTGGGCAGTGTAGTGGGTGGGCAGTGTAGTGTAGTGGAGTTTAGTGGACAGTGTAGTGGAGTTTAGTGGGCACTGTAGTGGGGTGGGCAGTGTAGTGGAGTTTAGTGGGCAGTGTAGTGTGGTGGGTGGGCAGTGTAGTGGAGTTTAGTGGGCAGTGTAGTGGGGCGGGCAGTGTAGTGTGGTGGGGTGGGCAGTGTAGTGTAGTGGAGTTTAGTGGACAGTGTAGTGGAGTTTAGTGGGCAGTGTAGTGGGGTGGGCAGTGTAGTGTGGTGGGGTGGGCAGTGTAGTGTAGTGGAGTTTAGTGGGCAGTGAAGTAGAGTTTAGTGGGCAGTGTAGTGGAGTTTAGTGGACAGTGTAGTGGGGTGGGCAGTGTAGTGTAGTGGAGTTTAGTGGGCAGTGTAGTGGAGTTTAGTGGACAGTGTAGTGGAGTTTAGTGGGCAGTGTAGTGGGGCGGGCAGTGTAGTGTGGTGGGGTGGGCAGTGTAGTGCAGTGGAGTTTAGTGGACAGTGTAGTGGAGTTTAGTGGGCAGTGTAGTGTGGTGGGGTGGGCAGTGTAGTGTAGTGGAGTTTAGTGGACAGTGAAGTGGAGTTTAGTGGGCAGTGTAGTGGGGCGGGCAGTGTAGTGTGGTGGGGTGGGCAGTGTAGTGCAGTGGAGTTTAGTGGACAGTGTAGTGGAGTTTAGTGGGCAGTGTAGTGGGGTGGGCAGTGTAGTGTGGTGGGGTGGACAGTGTAGTGTAGTGGAGTTTAGTGGACAGTGAAGTGGAGTTTAGTGGGCAGTGTAGTGAGTGGGCAGTGTAGTGTAGTGGAGTTTAGTGGACAGTGTAGTGGAGTTTAGTGGGCAGTGTAGTGGGGTGGGCAGTGTAGTGCAGTGGAGTTTAGTGGACAGTGTAGTGGAGTTTAGTGGGCAGTGTAGTGGGGTGGGCAGTGTAGTGTGGTGGGGTGGGCAGTGTAGTGTAGTGGAGTTTAGTGGACAGTGAAGGGGAGTTTAGTGGGCAGTGTAGTGAGTGGGCAGTGTAGTGTAGTGGAGTTTAGTGGACAGTGTAGTGGAGTTTAGTGGACAGTGTAGTGGAGTTTAGTGGACAGTGTAGTGGAGTTTAGTGGGCAGTGTAGTGGGTGGGCAGTGTAGTGTAGTGGAGTTTAGTGGACAGTGTAGTGGGTGGGCAGCGTAGTGTAGTGGAGTTTAGTGGACAGTGTAGTGGAGTTTAGTGGGCACTGTAGTGGGATGGGCAGTGTAGTGGAGTTTAGTGGGCAGTGTAGTGTGGTGGGTGGGCAGTGTAGTGGAGTTTAGTGGGCAGTGTAGTGGGGCGGGCAGTGTAGTGTGGTGGGGTGGGCAGTGTAGTGTAGTGGAGTTTAGTGGACAGTGTAGTGGAGTTTAGTGGGCAGTGTAGTGGGGTGGGCAGTGTAGTGTGGTGGGGTGGGCAGTGTAGTGTAGTGGAGTTTAGTGGGCAGTGAAGTAGAGTTTAGTGGGCAGTGTAGTGGAGTTTAGTGGACAGTGTAGTGGGGTGGGCAGTGTAGTGTAGTGGAGTTTAGTGGGCAGTGTAGTGGAGTTTAGTGGACAGTGTAGTGGAGTTTAGTTGCCAGTGTAGTGGGGCGGGCAGTGTAGTGTGGTGGGGTGGGCAGTGTAGTGCAGTGGAGTTTAATGGACAGTGTAGTGGAGTTTAGTGGGCAGTGTAGTGGGGTGGGCAGTGTAGTGTGGTGGGGTGGGCAGTGTAGTGTAGTGGAGTTTAGTGGACAGTGAAGTGGAGTTTAGTGGGCAGTGTAGTGGGGCGGGCAGTGTAGTGTGGTGGGGTGGGCAGTGTAGTGCAGTGGAGTTTAGTGGACAGTGTAGTGGAGTTTAGTGGGCAGTGTAGTGGGGTGGGCAGTGTAGTGTGGTGGGGTGGACAGTGTAGTGTAGTGGAGTTTAGTGGACAGTGAAGTGGAGTTTAGTGGGCAGTGTAGTGAGTGGGCAGTGTAGTGTAGTGGAGTTTAGTGGACAGTGTAGTGGAGTTTAGTGGGCAGTGTAGTGGGGCGGGCAGTGTAGTGTGGTGGGGTGGGCAGTGTAGTGCAGTGGAGTTTAGTGGACAGTGTAGTGGAGTTTAGTGGGCAGTGTAGTGGGGTGGGCAGTGTAGTGTGGTGGGGTGGGCAGTGTAGTGTAGTGGAGTTTAGTGGACAGTGAAGTGGAGTTTAGTGGGCAGTGTAGTGAGTGGGCAGTGTAGTGTAGTGGAGTTTAGTGGACAGTGTAGTGGAGTTTAGTGGGCAGTGTAGTGGGGCCGGCAGTGTAGTGTGGTGGGGTGGGCAGTGTAGTGCAGTGGAGTTTAGTGGACAGTGTAGTGGAGTTTAGTGGGCAGTGTAGTGGGGTGGGCAGTGTAGTGTGGTGGGGTGGGCAGTGTAGTATAGTGGAGTTTAGTGGACAGTGTAGTGGAGTTTAGTGGGTACTGTAGTGGGGTGGGCAGTGTAGTGGAGTTTAGTGGGCAGTGTAGTGTGGTGGGTGGGCAGTGTAGTTGAGTTTAGTGGGCAGTGTAGTGGGGCGGGCAGTGTAGTGTGGTGGGGTGGGCAGTGTAGTGTAGTGGAGTTTAGTGGACAGTGTAGTGGAGTTTAGTGGGCAGTGTAGTGGGGTGGGCAGTGTAGTGTGGTGGGGTGGGCAGTGTAGTGTAGTGGAGTTTAGTGGGCAGTGAAGTGGAGTTTAGTGGACAGTGTAGTGGGGTGGGCAGTGTAGTGTGGTGGGGTGGGCAGTGTAGTGCAGTGGAGTTTAGTGGACAGTGTAGTGGAGTTTAGTGGGCAGTGTAGTGGGGTGGGCAGTGTAGTGTGATGGGGTGGGCAGTGTAGTGTAGTGGAGTTTAGTGGACAGTGAAGTGGAGTTTAGTGGGCAGTGTAGTGGGGCGGGCAGTGTAGTGTGGTGGGGTGGGCAGTGTAGTGCAGTGGAGTTTAGTGGACAGTGTAGTGGAGTTTAGTGGGCAGTGTAGTGTGGTGGGGTGGACAGTGTAGTGTAGTGGAGTTTAGTGGACAGTGAAGTGGAGTTTAGTGGGCAGTGTAGTGAGTGGGCAGTGTAGTGTAGTGGAGTTTAGTGGACAGTGTAGTGGAGTTTAGTGGGCAGTGTAGTGGGGCGGGCAGTGTAGTGTGGTGGGGTGGGCAGTGTAATGCAGTGGAGTTTAGTGGACAGTGTAGTGGAGTTTAGTGGGCAGTGTAGTGGGGTGGGCAGTGTAGTGTGGTGGGGTGGGCAGTGTAGTGTAGTGGAGTTTAGTGGACAGTGAAGTGGAGTTTAGTGGGCAGTGTAGTGAGTGGGCAGTGTAGTGTAGTGGAGTTTAGTGGACAGTGTAGTGGAGTTTAGTGGGCAGTGTAGTGGGGCGGGCAGTGTAGTGTGGTGGGGTGGGCAGTGTAGTGCAGTGGAGTTTAGTGGACAGTGTAGTGGAGTTTAGTGGGCAGTGTAGTGGGGTGGGCAGTGTAGTGTGGTGGGGTGGGCAGTGTAGTGTAGTGGAGTTTAGTGGACAGTGAAGTGGAGTTTAGTGGGCAGTGTAGTGAGTGGGCAGTGTAGTGTAGTGGAGTTTAGTGGACAGTGTAGTGGAGTTTAGTGGACAGTGTAGTGGAGTTTAGTGGACAGTGTAGTGGAGTTTAGTGGGCAGTGTAGTGGGTGGGCAGTGTAGTGTAGTGGAGTTTAGTGGACAGTGTAGTGGAGTTTAGTGGGCACTGTAGTGGGGTGGGCAGTGTAGTGGAGTTTAGTGGGCAGTGTAGTGTGGTGGGTGGGCAGTGTAGTGGAGTTTAGTGGGCAGTGTAGTGGGGCGGGCAGTGTAGTGTGGTGGGGTGGGCAGTGTACTGTAGTGGAGTTTAGTGGACAGTGTAGTGGAGTTTAGTGGGCAGTGTAGTGGGGTGGGCAGTGTAGTGTGGTGGGGTGGGCAGTGTAGTGCAGTGGAGTTTAGTGGGCAGTGAAGTAGAGTTTAGTGGGCAGTGTAGTGGAGTTTAGTGGACAGTGTAGTGGGGTGGGCAGTGTAGTGTAGTGGAGTTTAGTGGGCAGTGTAGTGGAGTTTAGTGGACAGTGTAGTGGAGTTTAGTGGGCAGTGTAGTGGGGCGGGCAGTGTAGTGTGGTGGGGTGGGCAGTGTAGTGCAGTGGAGTTTAGTGGACAGTGTAGTGGAGTTTAGTGGGCAGTGTAGTGGGGTGGGCAGTGTAGTGTGGTGGGGTGGGCAGTGTAGTGTAGTGGAGTTTAGTGGACAGTGAAGTGGAGTTTAGTGGGCAGTGTAGTGGGGCGGGCAGTGTAGTGTGGTGGGGTGGGCAGTGTAGTGCAGTGGAGTTTAGTGGACAGTGTAGTGGAGTTTATTGGGCAGTGTAGTGGGGTGGGCAGTGTAGTGTGGTGGGGTGGGCAGTGTAGTGTAGTGGAGTTTAGTGGACAGTGAAGGGGAGTTTAGTGGGCAGTGTAGTGAGTGGGCAGTGTAGTGTAGTGGAGTTTAGTGGACAGTGTAGTGGAGTTTAGTGGACAGTGTAGTGGAGTTTAGTGGACAGTGTATTGGAGTTTAGTGGGCAGTGTAGTGGGTGGGCAGTGTAGTGTAGTGGAGTTTAGTGGACAGTGTAGTGGGTGGGCAGTGTAGTGTGGTGGGGTGGGCAGTGTAGTGCAGTGGAGTTTAGTGGACAGTGTAGTGGAGTTTAGTGGGCAGTGTAGTGGGGTGGGCAGTGTAGTGTGGTGGGGTGGGCAGTGTAGTGTAGTGGAGTTTAGTGGACAGTGAAGTGGAGTTTAGTGGGCAGTGTAGTGAGTGGGCAGTGTAGTGTAGTGGAGTTTAGTGGACAGTGTAGTGGAGTTTAGTGGGCAGTGTAGTGGGGCGGGCAGTGTAGTGTGGTGGGGTGGGCAGTGTAGTGCAGTGGAGTTTAGTGGACAGTGTAGTGGAGTTTAGTGGGCAGTGTAGTGGGGTGGGCAGTGTAGTGTGGTGGGGTGGGCAGTGTAGTGTAGTGGAGTTTAGTGGACAGTGAAGGGGAGTTTAGTGGGCAGTGTAGTGAGTGGGCAGTGTAGTGTAGTGGAGTTTAGTGGACAGTGTAGTGGAGTTTAGTGGACAGTGTAGTGGAGTTTAGTGGACAGTGTAGTGGAGTTTAGTGGGCAGTGTAGTGGGTGGGCAGTGTAGTGTAGTGGAGTTTAGTGGACAGTGTAGTGGGTGGGCAGTGTAGTGTAGTGGAGTTTAGTGGACAGTGTAGTGGAGTTTAGTGGGCACTGTAGTGGGGTGGGCAGTGTAGTGGAGTTTAGTGGGCAGTGTAGTGTGGTGGGTGGGCAGTGTAGTGGAGTTTAGTGGGCAGTGTAGTGGGGCGGGCAGTGTAGTGTGGTGGGGTGGGCAGTGTAGTGTAGTGGAGTTTAGTGGACAGTGTAGTGGAGTTTAGTGGGCAGTGTAGTGGGGTGGGCAGTGTAGTGTGGTGGGGTGGACAGTGTAGTGTAGTGGAGTTTAGTGGGCAGTGAAGTAGAGTTTAGTGGGCAGTGTAGTGGAGTTTAGTGGACAGTGTAGTGGGGTGGGCAGTGTAGTGTAGTGGAGTTTAGTGGGCAGTGTAGTGGAGTTTAGTGGACAGTGTAGTGGAGTTTAGTGGGCAGTGTAGTGGGGCGGGCAGTGTAGTGTGGTGGGGTGGGCATTGTAGTGCAGTGGAGTTTAGTGGACAGTCTAGTGGAGTTTAGTGGGCAGTGTAGTGGGGTGGGCAGTGTAGTGTGGTGGGGTGGGCAGTGTAGTGTAGTGGAGTTTAGTGGACAGTGAAGTGGAGTTTAGTGGGCAGTGTAGTGGGGCGGGCAGTGTAGTGTGGTGGGGTGGGCAGTGTAGTGCAGTGGAGTTTAGTGGACAGTGTAGTGGAGTTTAGTGGGCAGTGTAGTGGGGTGGGCAGTGTAGTGTGGTGGGGTGGACAGTGTAGTGTAGTGGAGTTTAGTGGACAGTGAAGTGGAGTTTAGTGGGCAGTGTAGTGAGTGGGCAGTGTAGTGTAGTGGAGTTTAGTGGACAGTGTAGTGGAGTTTAGTGGGCAGTGTAGTGGGGCGGGCAGTGTAGTGTGGTGGGGTGGGCAGTGTAGTGCAGTGGAGTTTAGTGGACAGTGTAGTGGAGTTTAGTGGGCAGTGTAGTGGGGTGGGCAGTGTAGTGTGGTGGGGTGGGCAGTGTAGTGTAGTGGAGTTTAGTGGACAGTGTAGTGGAGTTTAGTGGGCAGTGTAGTGGGTGGGCAGTGTAGTGTAGTGGAGTTTAGTGGACAGTGTAGTGGGTGGGCAGTGTAGTGTAGTGGAGTTTAGTGGACAGTGTAGTGGGTGGGCAGTGTAGTGTAGTGGAGTTTAGTGGAAAGTGTAGTGGAGTTTAGTGGGCAGTGTAGTGGAGTTTAGTGGGCAGTGTAGTGGGTGGGCAGTGTAGTGTAGTGGAGTTTAGTGGGCAGTGTAGTGGAGTTTAGTGGGCAGTGTAGTGGAGTTTAGTGGACAGTGTAGTGGGGCGGGCAGTGTAGTGTGGTGGGGTGGGCAGTGTAGTGCAGTGGAGTTTAGTGGACAGTGTAGTGGAGTTTAGTGGACAGTGTAGTGGGGCGGGCAGTGTAGTGTGGTGGGGTGGGCAGTGTAGTGTAGTGGAGTTTAGTGGACAGTGTAGTGGAGTTTAGTGGGCAGTGTAGTGGGGTGGGCAGTGTAGTGTGGTGGGGTGGGCAGTGTAGTGTAGTGGAGTTTAGTGGACAGTGTAGTGGAGTTTAGTGGGCAGTGTAGTGGGTGGGCAGTGTAGTGTAGTGGAGTTTAGTGGGCAGTGTAGTGGGTGGGCAGTGTAGTGTAGTGGAGTTTAGTGGACAGTGTAGTGGGTGGGCAGTGTAGTGTAGTGGAGTTTAGTGGACAGTGTAGTGGGTGGGCAGTGTAGTGTAGTGGAGTTTAGTGGACAGTGTAGTGGAGTTTAGTGGGCAGTGTAGTGGAGTTTAGTGGGCAGTGTAGTGGGTGGGCAGTGTAGTGTAGTGGAGTTTAGTGGACAGTGTAGTGGAGTTTAGTGGGCAGTGTAGTGGAGTTTAGTGGACAGTGAAGTGGAGTTTAGTGGGCTAGTGTAGTGAGCGGCAAGTGTAGTGCAGTGGAGTTTAGTGGACAGTGTAGTGGAGTTTAGTGGACAGTGTAGTGGGGCGGGCAGTGTAGTGTGGTGGGGTGGGCAGTGTAGTGTAGTGGAGTTTAGTGGACAGTGTAGTGGAGTTTAGTGGGCAGTGTAGTGGGGTGGGCAGTGTAGTGTGGTGGGGTGGGCAGTGTAGTGTAGTGGAGTTTAGTGGACAGTGTAGTGGAGTTTAGTGGGCAGTGTAGTGGGTGGGCAGTGTAGTGTAGTGGAGTTTAGTGGGCAGTGTAGTGGGTGGGCAGTGTAGTGTAGTGGAGTTTAGTGGACAGTGTAGTGGGTGGGCAGTGTAGTGCAGTGGAGTTTAGTGGACAGTGTAGTGGAGTTTAGTGGGCAGTGTAGTGGGGTGGGCAGTGTAGTGTGGTGGGGTGGGCAGTGTAGTGTAGTGGAGTTTAGTGGACAGTGAAGTGGAGTTTAGTGGGCAGTGTAGTGAGTGGGCAGTGTAGTGTAGTGGAGTTTAGTGGACAGTGTAGTGGAGTTTAGTGGGCAGTGTAGTGGGGCGGGCAGTGTAGTGTGGTGGGGTGGGCAGTGTAGTGCAGTGGAGTTTAGTGGACAGTGTAGTGGAGTTTAGTGGGCAGTGTAGTGGGGTGGGCAGTGTAGTGTGGTGGGGTGGGCAGTGTAGTGTAGTGGAGTTTAGTGGACAGTGAAGTGGAGTTTAGTGGGCAGTGTAGTGAGTGGGCAGTGTAGTGTAGTGGAGTTTAGTGGACAGTGTAGTGGAGTTTAGTGGACAGTGTAGTGGAGTTTAGTGGACAGTGTAGTGGAGTTTAGTGGGCAGTGTAGTGGGTGGGCAGTGTAGTGTAGTGGAGTTTAGTGGACAGTGTAGTGGAGTTTAGTGGGCACTGTAGTGGGGTGGGCAGTGTAGTGGAGTTTAGTGGGCAGTGTAGTGTGGTGGGTGGGCAGTGTAGTGGAGTTTAGTGGGCAGTGTAGTGGGGCGGGCAGTGTAGTGTGGTGGGGTGGGCAGTGTAGTGTAGTGGAGTTTAGTGGACAGTGTAGTGGAGTTTAGTGGGCAGTGTAGTGGGGTGGGCAGTGTAGTGTGGTGGGGTGGGCAGTGTAGTGTAGTGGAGTTTAGTGGGCAGTGAAGTAGAGTTTAGTGGGCAGTGTAGTGGAGTTTAGTGGACAGTGTAGTGGGGTGGGCAGTGTAGTGTAGTGGAGTTTAGTGGGCAGTGTAGTGGAGTTTAGTGGACAGTGTAGTGGAGTTTAGTGGGCAGTGTAGTGGGGCGGGCAGTGTAGTGTGGTGGGGTGGGCAGTGTAGTGTAGTGGAGTTTAGTGGAAAGTGAAGTGGAGTTTAGTGGGCAGTGTAGTGGGGCGGGCAGTGTAGTGTGGTGGGGTGGGCAGTGTAGTGCAGTGGAGTTTAGTGGACAGTGTAGTGGAGTTTAGTGGGCAGTGTAGTGGGGTGGGCAGTGTAGTGTGGTGGGGTGGACAGTGTAGTGTAGTGGAATTTAGTGGACAGTGAAGTGGAGTTTAGTGGGCAGTGTAGTGAGTGGGCAGTGTAGTGTAGTGGAGTTTAGTGGACAGTGTAGTGGAGTTTAGTGGGCAGTGTAGTGGGGCGGGCAGTGTAGTGTGGTGGGGTGGGCAGTGTAGTGCAGTGGAGTTTAGTGGACAGTGTAGTGGAGTTTAGTGGGCAGTGTAGTGGGGTGGGCAGTGTAGTGTGGTGGGGTGGGCAGTGTAGTGTAGTGGAGTTTAGTGGACAGTGAAGGGGAGTTTAGTGGGCAGTGTAGTGAGTGGGCAGTGTAGTGTAGTGGAGTTTAGTGGACAGTGTAGTGGAGTTTAGTGGACAGTGTAGTGGAGTTTAGTGGGCAGTGTAGTGGGTGGGCAGTGTAGTGTAGTGGAGTTTAGTGGACAGTGTAGTGGGTGGGCAGTGTAGTGTAGTGGAGTTTAGTGGACAGTGTAGTGGAGTTTAGTGGGTACTGTAGTGGGGTGGGCAGTGTAGTGGAGTTTAGTGGGCAGTGTAGTGTGGTGGGTGGGCAGTGTAGTGGAGTTTAGTGGGCAGTGTAGTGGGGCGGGCAGTGTAGTGTGGTGGGGTGGGCAGTGTAGTGTAGTGGAGTTTAGTGGACAGTGTAGTGGAGTTTAGTGGGCAGTGTAGTGGGGTGGGCAGTGTAGTGTGGTGGGGTGGGCAGTGTAGTGTAGTGGAGTTTAGTGGGCAGTGAAGTAGAGTTTAGTTGGCAGTGTAGTGGAGTTTAGTGGACAGTGTAGTGGGGTGGGCAGTGTAGTGTAGTGGAGTTTAGTGGGCAGTGTAGTGGAGTTTAGTGGACAGTGTAGTGGAGTTTAGTGGGCAGTGTAGTGGGGCGGGCAGTGTAGTGTGGTGGGGTGGGCAGTGGAGTGCAGTGGAGTTTAGTGGACAGTGTAGTGGAGTTTAGTGGGCAGTGTAGTGGGGTGGGCAGTGTAGTGTGGTGGGGTGGGCAGTGTAGTGTAGTGGAGTTTAGTGGACAGTGAAGTGGAGTTTAGTGGGCAGTGTAGTGGGGCGGGCAGTGTAGTGTGGTGGGGTGGGCAGTGTAGTGCAGTGGAGTTTAGTGGACAGTGTAGTGGAGTTTAGTGGGCAGTGTAGTGGGGTGGGCAGTGTAGTGTGGTGGGGTGGACAGTGTAGTGTAGTGGAGTTTAGTGGACAGTGAAGTGGAGTTTAGTGGGCAGTGTAGTGAGTGGGCAGTGTAGTGTAGTGGAGTTTAGTGGACAGTGTAGTGGAGTTTAGTGGGCAGTGTAGTGGGGCGGGCAGTGTAGTGTGGTGGGGTGGGCAGTGTAGTGCAGTGGAGTTTAGTGGACAGTGTAGTGGAGTTTAGTGGGCAGTGTAGTGGGGTGGGCAGTGTAGTGTGGTGGGGTGGGCAGTGTAGTGTAGTGGAGTTTAGTGGACAGTGAAGTGGAGTTTAGTGGGCAGTGTAGTGAGTGGGCAGTGTAGTGTAGTGGAGTTTAGTGGACAGTGTAGTGGAGTTTAGTGGGCAGTGTAGTGGGGCGGGCAGTGTAGTGTGGTGGGGTGGGCAGTGTAGTGCAGTGGAGTTTAGTGGACAGTGTAGTGGAGTTTAGTGGGCAGTGTAGTGGGGTGGGCAGTGTAGTGTGGTGGGGTGGGCAGTGTAGTGTAGTGGAGTTTAGTGGACAGTGTAGTGGAGTTTAGTGGGCACTGTAGTGGGGTGGGCAGTGTAGTGGAGTTTAGTGGGCAGTGTAGTGTGGTGGGTGGGCAGTGTAGTGGAGTTTAGTGGGCAGTGTAGTGGGGCGGGCAGTGTAGTGTGGTGGGGTGGGCAGTGTAGTGTAGTGGAGTTTAGTGGACAGTGTAGTGGAGTTTAGTGGGCAGTGTAGTGGGGTGGGCAGTGTAGTGTGGTGGGGTGGGCAGTGTAGTGTAGTGGAGTTTAGTGGGCAGTGAAGTAGAGTTTAGTGGGCAGTGTAGTGGAGTTTAGTGGACAGTGTAGTGGGGTGGGCAGTGTAGTGTAGTGGAGTTTAGTGGGCAGTGTAGTAGAGTTTAGTGGACAGTGTAGTGGAGTTTAGTGGGCAGTGTAGTGGGGCGGGCAGTGTAGTGTGGTGGGGTGGGCAGTGTAGTGCAGTGGAGTTTAGTGGACAGTGTAGTGGAGTTTAGTGGGCAGTGTAGTGGGGTGGGCAGTGTAGTGTGGTGGGGTGGGCAGTGTAGTGTAGTGGAGTTTAGTGGACAGTGAAGTGGAGTTTAGTGGGCAGTGTAGTGGGGCGGGCAGTGTAGTGTGGTGGGGTGGGCAGTGTAATGCAGTGGAGTTTAGTGGACAGTGTAGTGGAGTTTAGTGGGCAGTGTAGTGGGGTGGGCAGTGTAGTGTGGTGGGGTGGACAGTGTAGTGTAGTGGAGTTTAGTGGACAGTGAAGTGGAGTTTAGTGGGCAGTGTAGTGAGTGGGCAGTGTAGTGTAGTGGAGTTTAGTGGACAGTGTAGTGGAGTTTAGTGGGCAGTGTAGTGGGGCGGGCAGTGTAGTGTGGTGGGGTGGGCAGTGTAGTGCAGTGGAGTTTAGTGGACAGTGTAGTGGAGTTTAGTGGGCAGTGTAGTGGGGTGGGCAGTGTAGTGTGGTGGGGTGGGCAGTGTAGTGTAGTGGAGTTTAGTGGACAGTGTAGTGGAGTTTAGTGGGCACTGTAGTGGGGTGGGCAGTGTAGTGGAGTTTAGTGGGCAGTGTAGTGTGGTGGGTGGGCAGTGTAGTGGAGTTTAGTGGGCAGTGTAGTGGGGCGGGCAGTGTAGTGTGGTGGGGTGGGCAGTGTAGTGTAGTGGAGTTTAGTGGACAGTGTAGTGGAGTTTAGTGGGCAGTGTAGTGGGGTGGGCAGTGTAGTGTGGTGGGGTGGGCAGTGTAGTGTAGTGGAGTTTAGTGGGCAGTGAAGTAGAGTTTAGTGGGCAGTGTAGTGGAGTTTAGTGGACAGTGTAGTGGGGTGGGCAGTGTAGTGTAGTGGAGTTTAGTGGGCAATGTAGTGGAGTTTAGTGGACAGTGTAGTGGAGTTTAGTGGGCAGTGTAGTGGGGCGGGCAGTGTAGTGTGGTGGGGTGGGCAGTGTAGTGCAGTGGAGTTTAGTGGACAGTGTAGTGGAGTTTAGTGGGCAGTGTAGTGGGGTGGGCAGTGTAGTGTAGTGGAGTTTAGTGGACAGTGAAGTGGAGTTTAGTGGGCAGTGTAGTGGGGCGGGCAGTGTAGTGTGGTGGGGTGGGCAGTGTAGTGCAGTGGAGTTTAGTGGACAGTGTAGTGGAGTTTAGTGGGCAGTGTAGTGGGGTGGGCAGTGTAGTGTGGTGGGGTGGGCAGTGTAGTGTAGTGGCGTTTAGTGGACAGTGAAGTGGAGTTTAGTGGGCAGTGTAGTGAGTGGGCAGTGTAGTGTAGTGGAGTTTAGTGGACAGTGTAGTGGAGTTTAGTGGGCAGTGTAGTGGGGCGGGCAGTGTAGTGTGGTGGGGTGGGCAGTGTAGTGCAGTGGAGTTTAGTGGACAGTGTAGTGGAGTTTAGTGGGCAGTGCAGTGGGGTGGGCAGTGTAGTGTAGTGGAGTTTAGTGGACAGTGTAGTGGAGTTTAGTGGGCAGTGTAGTGGGGCGGGCAGTGTAGTGTGGTGGGGTGGGCAGTGTAGTGCAGTGGAGTTTAGTGGACAGTGTAGTGGAGTTTAGTGGGCAGTGTAGTGGGGTGGGCAGTGTAGTGTGGTGGGGTGGGCAGTGTAGTGTAGTGGAGTTTAGTGGACAGTGAAGTGGAGTTTAGTGGGCAGTGTAGTGAGTGGGCAGTGTAGTGTAGTGGAGTTTAGTGGACAGTGTAGTGGAGTTTAGTGGACAGTGTAGTGGAGCTTAGTGGACACTGTAGTGGAGTTTAGTGGGCAGTGTAGTGGGTGGGCAGTGTAGTGTAGTGGAGTTTAGTGGACAGTGTAGTGGAGTTTAGTGGGCACTGTAGTGGGGTGGGCAGTGTAGTGGAGTTTAGTGGGCAGTGTAGTGTGGTGGGTGGGCAGTGTAGTGGAGTTTAGTGGGCAGTGTAGTGGGGCGGGCAGTGTAGTGTGGTGGGGTGGGCAGTGTAGTGTAGTGGAGTTTAGTGGACAGTGTAGTGGAGTTTAGTGGGCAGTGTAGTGGGGTGGGCAGTGTAGTGTGGTGGGGTGGGCAGTGTAGTGTAGTGGAGTTTAGTGGGCAGTGAAGTAGAGTTTAGTGGGCAGTGTAGTGGAGTTTAGTGGACAGTGTAGTGGGGTGGGCAGTGTAGTGTAGTGGAGTTTAGTGGGCAGTGTAGTGGAGTTTAGTGGACAGTGTAGTGGAGTTTAGTGGGCAGTGTAGTGGGGCGGGCAGTGTAGTGTGGTGGGGTGGGCAGTGTAGTGCAGTGGAGTTTAGTGGACAGTGTAGTGGAGTTTAGTGGGCAGTGTAGTGTGGTGGGGTGGGCAGTGTAGTGTAGTGGAGTTTAGTGGACAGTGAAGTGGAGTTTAGTGGGCAGTGTAGTGGGGCGGGCAGTGTAGTGTGGTGGGGTGGGCAGTGTAGTGCAGTGGAGTTTAGTGGACAGTGTAGTGGAGTTTAGTGGGCAGTGTAGTGGGGTGGGCAGTGTAGTGTGGTGGGGTGGACAGTGTAGTGTAGTGGAGTTTAGTGGACAGTGAAGTGGAGTTTAGTGGGCAGTGTAGTGAGTGGGCAGTGTAGTGTAGTGGAGTTTAGTGGACAGTGTAGTGGAGTTTACTGGGCAGTGTAGTGGGGCGGGCAGTGTAGTGTGGTGGGGTGGGCAGTGTAGTGCAGTGGAGTTTAGTGGACAGTGTAGTGGAGTTTAGTGGGCAGTGTAGTGGGGTGGGCAGTGTAGTGTGGTGGGGTGGGCAGTGTAGTGTAGTGGAGTTTAGTGGACAGTGAAGGGGAGTTTAGTGGGCAGTGTAGTGAGTGGGCAGTGTAGTGTAGTGGAGTTTAGTGGACAGTGTAGTGGAGTTTAGTGGACAGTGTAGTGGAGTTTAGTGGACAGTGTAGTGGAGTTTAGTGGGCAGTGTAGTGGGTGGGCAGTGTAGTGTAGTGGAGTTTAGTGGACAGTGTAGTGGGTGGGCAGTGTAGTGTAGTGGAGTTTAGTGGACAGTGTAGTGGAGTTTAGTGGGCACTGTAGTGGGGTGGGCAGTGTAGTGGAGTTTAGTGGGCAGTGTAGTGTGGTGGGTGGGCAGTGTAGTGGAGTTTAGTGGCCAGTGTAGTGGGGCGGGCAGTGTAGTGTGGTGGGGTGGGCAGTGTAGTGTAGTGGAGTTTAGTGGACAGTGTAGTGGAGTTTAGTGGGCAGTGTAGTGGGGTGGGCAGTGTAGTGTGGTGGGGTGGGCAGTGTAGTGTAGTGGAGTTTAGTGGGCAGTGAAGTAGAGTTTAGTGGGCAGTGTAGTGGAGTTTAGTGGACAGTGTAGTGGGGTGGGCAGTGTAGTGTAGTGGAGTTTAGTGGGCAGTGTAGTGGAGTTTAGTGGACAGTGTAGTGGAGTTTAGTTGCCAGTGTAGTGGGGCGGGCAGTGTAGTGTGGTGGGGTGGGCAGTGTAGTGCAGTGGAGTTTAATGGACAGTGTAGTGGAGTTTAGTGGGCAGTGTAGTGGGGTGGGCAGTGTAGTGTGGTGGGGTGGGCAGTGTAGTGTAGTGGAGTTTAGTGGACAGTGAAGTGGAGTTTAGTGGGCAGTGTAGTGGGGCGGGCAGTGTAGTGTGGTGGGGTGGGCAGTGTAGTGCAGTGGAGTTTAGTGGACAGTGTAGTGGAGTTTAGTGGGCAGTGTAGTGGGGTGGGCAGTGTAGTGTGGTGGGGTGGACAGTGTAGTGTAGTGGAGTTTAGTGGACAGTGAAGTGGAGTTTAGTGGGCAGTGTAGTGAGTGGGCAGTGTAGTGTAGTGGAGTTTAGTGGACAGTATAGTGGAGTTTAGTGGGCAGTGTAGTGGGGCGGGCAGTGTAGTGTGGTGGGGTGGGCAGTGTAGTGCAGTGGAGTTTAGTGGACAGTGTAGTGGAGTTTAGTGGGCAGTGTAGTGGGGTGGGCAGTGTAGTGTGGTGGGGTGGGCAGTGTAGTGTAGTGGAGTTTAGTGGACAGTGAAGTGGAGTTTAGTGGGCAGTGTAGTGAGTGGGCAGTGTAGTGTAGTGGAGTTTAGTGGACAGTGTAGTGGAGTTTAGTGGGCAGTGTAGTGGGGCGGGCAGTGTAGTGTGGTGGGGTGGGCAGTGTAGTGCAGTGGAGTTTAGTGGACAGTGTAGTGGAGTTTAGTGGGCAGTGTAGTGGGGTGGGCAGTGTAGTGTGGTGGGGTGGGCAGTGTAGTATAGTGGAGTTTAGTGGACAGTGTAGTGGAGTTTAGTGGGCACTGTAGTGGGGTGGGCAGTGTAGTGGAGTTTAGTGGGCAGTGTAGTGTGGTGGGTGGGCAGTGTAGTGGAGTTTAGTGGGCAGTGTAGTGGGGCGGGCAGTGTAGTGTGGTGGGGTGGGCAGTGTAGTGTAGTGGAGTTTAGTGGACAGTGTAGTGGAGTTTAGTGGGCAGTGTAGTGGGGTGGGCAGTGTAGTGTGGTGGGGTGGGCAGTGTAGTGTAGTGGAGTTTAGTGGGCAGTGAAGTAGAGTTTAGTGGGCAGTGTAGTGGAGTTTAGTGGACAGTGTAGTGGGGTGGGCAGTGTAGTGTGGTGGGGTGGGCAGTGTAGTGCAGTGGAGTTTAGTGGACAGTGTAGTGGAGTTTAGTGGGCAGTGTAGTGGGGTGGGCAGTGTAGTGTGATGGGGTGGGCAGTGTAGTGTAGTGGAGTTTAGTGGACAGTGAAGTGGAGTTTAGTGGGCAGTGTAGTGGGGCGGGCAGTGTAGTGTGGTGGGGTGGGCAGTGTAGTGCAGTGGAGTTTAGTGGACAGTGTAGTGGAGTTTAGTGGGCAGTGTAGTGTGGTGGGGTGGACAGTGTAGTGTAGTGGAGTTTAGTGGACAGTGAAGTGGAGTTTAGTGGGCAGTGTAGTGAGTGGGCAGTGTAGTGTAGTGGAGTTTAGTGGACAGTGTAGTGGAGTTTAGTGGGCAGTGTAGTGGGGCGGGCAGTGTAGTGTGGTGGGGTGGGCAGTGTAATGCAGTGGAGTTTAGTGGACAGTGTAGTGGAGTTTAGTGGGCAGTGTAGTGGGGTGGGCAGTGTAGTGTGGTGGGGTGGGCAGTGTAGTGTAGTGGAGTTTAGTGGACAGTGAAGTGGAGTTTAGTGAGCAGTGTAGTGAGTGGGCAGTGTAGTGTAGTGGAGTTTAGTGGACAGTGTAGTGGAGTTTAGTGGGCAGTGTAGTGGGGCGGGCAGTGTAGTGTGGTGGGGTGGGCAGTGTAGTGCAGTGGAGTTTAGTGGACAGTGTAGTGGAGTTTAGTGGGCAGTGTAGTGGGGTGGGCAGTGTAGTGTGGTGGGGTGGGCAGTGTAGTGTAGTGGAGTTTAGTGGACAGTGAAGTGGAGTTTAGTGGGCAGTGTAGTGAGTGGGCAGTGTAGTGTAGTGGAGTTTAGTGGACAGTGTAGTGGAGTTTAGTGGACAGTGTAGTGGAGTTTAGTGGACAGTGTAGTGGAGTTTAGTGGGCAGTGTAGTGGGTGGGCAGTGTAGTGTAGTGGAGTTTAGTGGACAGTGTAGTGGAGTTTAGTGGGCACTGTAGTGGGATGGGCAGTGTAGTGGAGTTTAGTGGGCAGTGTAGTGTGGTGGGTGGGCAGTGTAGTGGAGTTTAGTGGGCAGTGTAGTGGGGCGGGCAGTGTAGTGTGGTGGGGTGGGCAGTGTACTGTAGTGGAGTTTAGTGGACAGTGTAGTGGAGTTTAGTGGGCAGTGTAGTGGAGTTTAGTGGACAGTGTAGTGGAGTTTAGTGGACAGTGTAGTGGAGTTTAGTGGGCAGTGTAGTGGGTGGGCAGTGTAGTGTAGTGGAGTTTAGTGGACAGTGTAGTGGAGTTTAGTGGGCACTGTAGTGGGGTGGGCAGTGTAGTGGAGTTTAGTGGGCAGTGTAGTGTGGTGGGTGGGCAGTGTAGTGGAGTTTAGTGGGCAGTGTAGTGGGGCGGGCAGTGTAGTGTGGTGGGGTGGGCAGTGTACTGTAGTGGAGTTTAGTGGACAGTGTAGTGGAGTTTAGTGGGCAGTGTAGTGGGGTGGGCAGTGTAGTGTGGTGGGGTGGGCAGTGTAGTGTAGTGGAGTTTAGTGGGCAGTGAAGTAGAGTTTAGTGGGCAGTGTAGTGGAGTTTAGTGGACAGTGTAGTGGGGTGGGCAGTGTAGTGTAGTGGAGTTTAGTGGGCAGTGTAGTGGAGTTTAGTGGACAGTGTAGTGGAGTTTAGTGGGCAGTGTAGTGGGGCGGGCAGTGTAGTGTGGTGGGGTGGGCAGTGTAGTGCAGTGGAGTTTAGTGGACAGTGTAGTGGAGTTTAGTGGGCAGTGTAGTGGGGTGGGCAGTGTAGTGTGGTGGGGTGGGCAGTGTAGTGTAGTGGAGTTTAGTGGACAGTGAAGTGGAGTTTAGTGGGCAGTGTAGTGGGGCGGGCAGTGTAGTGTGGTGGGGTGGGCAGTGTAGTGCAGTGGAGTTTAGTGGACAGTGTAGTGGAGTTTATTGGGCAGTGTAGTGGGGTGGGCAGTGTAGTGTGGTGGGGTGGGCAGTGTAGTGTAGTGGAGTTTAGTGGACAGTGAAGGGGAGTTTAGTGGGCAGTGTGGTGAGTGGGCAGTGTAGTGTAGTGGAGTTTAGTGGACAGTGTAGTGGAGTTTAGTGGACAGTGTAGTGGAGTTTAGTGGACAGTGTATTGGAGTTTAGTGGGCAGTGTAGTGGGTGGGCAGTGTAGTGTAGTGGAGTTTAGTGGACAGTGTAGTGGGTGGGCAGTGTAGTGTGGTGGGGTGGGCAGTGTAGTGCAGTGGAGTTTAGTGGACAGTGTAGTGGAGTTTAGTGGGCAGTGTAGTGGGGTGGGCAGTGTAGTGTGGTGGGGTGGGCAGTGTAGTGTAGTGGAGTTTAGTGGACAGTGAAGTGGAGTTTAGTGGGCAGTGTAGTGAGTGGGCAGTGTAGTGTAGTGGAGTTTAGTGGACAGTGTAGTGGAGTTTAGTGGGCAGTGTAGTGGGGCGGGCAGTGTAGTGTGGTGGGGTGGGCAGTGTAGTGCAGTGGAGTTTAGTGGACAGTGTAGTGGAGTTTAGTGGGCAGTGTAGTGGGGTGGGCAGTGTAGTGTGGTGGGGTGGGCAGTGTAGTGTAGTGGAGTTTAGTGGACAGTGAAGGGGAGTTTAGTGGGCAGTGTAGTGAGTGGGCAGTGTAGTGTAGTGGAGTTTAGTGGACAGTGTAGTGGAGTTTAGTGGACAGTGTAGTGGAGTTTAGTGGACAGTGTAGTGGAGTTTAGTGGGCAGTGTAGTGGGTGGGCAGTGTAGTGTAGTGGAGTTTAGTGGACAGTGTAGTGGGTGGGCAGTGTAGTGTAGTGGAGTTTAGTGGACAGTGTAGTGGAGTTTAGTGGGCACTGTAGTGGGGTGGGCAGTGTAGTGGAGTTTAGTGGGCAGTGTAGTGTGGTGGGTGGGCAGTGTAGTGGAGTTTAGTGGGCAGTGTAGTGGGGCGGGCAGTGTAGTGTGGTGGGGTGGGCAGTGTAGTGTAGTGGAGTTTAGTGGACAGTGTAGTGGAGTTTAGTGGGCAGTGTAGTGGGGTGGGCAGTGTAGTGTGGTGGGGTGGGCAGTGTAGTGTAGTGGAGTTTAGTGGGCAGTGAAGTAGAGTTTAGTGGGCAGTGTAGTGGAGTTTAGTGGACAGTGTAGTGGGGTGGGCAGTGTAGTGTAGTGGAGTTTAGTGGGCAGTGTAGTGGAGTTTAGTGGACAGTGTAGTGGAGTTTAGTGGGCAGTGTAGTGGGGCGGGCAGTGTAGTGTGGTGGGGTGGGCATTGTAGTGCAGTGGAGTTTAGTGGACAGTGTAGTGGAGTTTAGTGGGCAGTGTAGTGGGGTGGGCAGTGTAGTGTGGTGGGGTGGGCAGTGTAGTGCAGTGGAGTTTAGTGGACAGTGTAGTGGAGTTTAGTGGGCAGTGTAGTGAGTGGGCAGTGTAGTGTAGTGGAGTTTAGTGGACAGTGAAGTGGAGTTTAGTGGGCAATGTAGTGGGGCGGGCAGTGTAGTGTGGTGGGGTGGGCAGTGTAGTGCAGTGGAGTTTAGTGGACAGTGTAGTGGAGTTTAGTGGGCAGTGTAGTGGGGTGGGCAGTGTAGTGTGGTGGGGTGGACAGTGTAGTGTAGTGGAGTTTAGTGGACAGTGAAGTGGAGTTTAGTGGGCAGTGTAGTGAGTGGGCAGTGTAGTGTAGTGGAGTTTAGTGGACAGTGTAGTGGAGTTTAGTGGGCAGTGTAGTGGGGCGGGCAGTGTAGTGTGGTGGGGTGGGCAGTGTAGTGCAGTGGAGTTTAGTGGACAGTGTAGTGGAGTTTAGTGGGCAGTGTAGTGGGGTGGGCAGTGTAGTGTGGTGGGGTGGGCAGTGTAGTGTAGTGGAGTTTAGTGGACAGTGTAGTGGAGTTCAGTGGGCAGTGTAGTGGGTGGGCAGTGTAGTGTAGTGGAGTTTAGTGGACAGTGTAGTGGGTGGGCAGTGTAGTGTAGTGGAGTTTAGTGGACAGTGTAGTGGGTGGGCAGTGTAGTGTAGTGGAGTTTAGTGGAAAGTGTAGTGGAGTTTAGTGGGCAGTGTAGTGGAGTTTAGTGGGCAGTGTAGTGGGTGGGCAGTGTAGTGTAGTGGAGTTTAGTGGGCAGTGTAGTGGAGTTTAGTGGGCAGTGTAGTGGAGTTTAGTGGACAGTGTAGTGGGGCGGGCAGTGTAGTGTGGTGGGGTGGGCAGTGTAGTGCAGTGGAGTTTAGTGGACAGTGTAGTGGAGTTTAGTGGACAGTGTAGTGGGGCGGGCAGTGTAGTGTGGTGGGGTGGGCAGTGTAGTGTAGTGGAGTTTAGTGGACAGTGTAGTGGAGTTTAGTGGGCAGTGTAGTGGGGTGGGCAGTGTAGTGTGGTGGGGTGGGCAGTGTAGTGTAGTGGAGTTTAGTGGACAGTGTAGTGGAGTTTAGTGGGCAGTGTAGTGGGTGGGCAGTGTAGTGTAGTGGAGTTTAGTGGGCAGTGTAGTGGGTGGGCAGTGTAGTGTAGTGGAGTTTAGTGGACAGTGTAGTGGGTGGGCAGTGTAGTGTAGTGGAGTTTAGTGGACAGTGTAGTGGGTGGGCAGTGTAGTGTAGTGGAGTTTAGTGGACAGTGTAGTGGAGTTTAGTGGGCAGTGTAGTGGAGTTTAGTGGGCAGTGTAGTGGGTGGGCAGTGTAGTGTAGTGGAGTTTAGTGGGCAGTGTAGTGGAGTTTAGTGGACAGTGAAGTGGAGTTTAGTGGGCTAGTGTAGTGAGCGGCAAGTGTAGTGCAGTGGAGTTTAGTGGACAGTGTAGTGGAGTTTAGTGGACAGTGTAGTGGGGCGGGCAGTGTAGTGTGGTGGGGTGGGCAGTGTAGTGTAGTGGAGTTTAGTGGACAGTGTAGTGGAGTTTAGTGGGCAGTGTAGTGGGGCGGGCAGTGTAGTGTGGTGGGGTGGGCAGTGTAGTGTAGTGGAGTTTAGTGGACAGTGTAGTGGAGTTTAGTGGGCAGTGTAGTGGGTGGGCAGTGTAGTGTAGTGGAGTTTAGTGGGCAGTGTAGTGGGTGGGCAGTGTAGTGTAGTGGAGTTTAGTGGACAGTGTAGTGGGTGGGCAGTGTAGTGCAGTGGAGTTTAGTGGACAGTGTAGTGGAGTTTAGTGGGCAGTGTAGTGGGGTGGGCAGTGTAGTGTGGTGGGGTGGGCAGTGTAGTGTAGTGGAGTTTAGTGGACAGTGAAGTGGAGTTTAGTGGGCAGTGTAGTGAGTGGGCAGTGTAGTGTAGTGGAGTTTAGTGGACAGTGTAGTGGAGTTTAGTGGGCAGTGTAGTGGGGCGGGCAGTGTAGTGTGGTGAGGTGGGCAGTGTAGTGCAGTGGAGTTTAGTGGACAGTGTAGTGGAGTTTAGTGGGCAGTGTAGTGGGGTGGGCAGTGTAGTGTGGTGGGGTGGGCAGTGTAGTGTAGTGGAGTTTAGTGGACAGTGAAGTGGAGTTTAGTGGGCAGTGTAGTGAGTGGGCAGTGTAGTGTAGTGGAGTTTAGTGGACAGTGTAGTGGAGTTTAGTGGACAGTGTAGTGGAGTTTAGTGGACAGTGTAGTGGAGTTTAGTGGGCAGTGTAGTGGGTGGGCAGTGTAGTGTAGTGGAGTTTAGTGGACAGTGTAGTGGAGTTTAGTGGGCACTGTAGTGGGGTGGGCAGTGTAGTGGAGTTTAGTGGGCAGTGTAGTGTGGTGGGTGGGCAGTGTAGTGGAGTTTAGTGGGCAGTGTAGTGGGGCGGGCAGTGTAGTGTGGTGGGGTGGGCAGTGTAGTGTAGTGGAGTTTAGTGGACAGTGTAGTGGAGTTTAGTGGGCAGTGTAGTGGGGTGGGCAGTGTAGTGTGGTGGGGTGGGCAGTGTAGTGTAGTGGAGTTTAGTGGGCAGTGAAGTAGAGTTTAGTGGGCAGTGTAGTGGAGTTTAGTGGACAGTGTAGTGGGGTGGGCAGTGTAGTGTAGTGGAGTTTAGTGGGCAGTGTAGTGGAGTTTAGTGGACAGTGTAGTGGAGTTTAGTGGGCAGTGTAGTGGGGCGGGCAGTGTAGTGTGGTGGGGTGGGCAGTGTAGTGTAGTGGAGTTTAGTGGACAGTGAAGTGGAGTTTAGTGGGCAGTGTAGTGGGGCGGGCAGTGTAGTGTGGTGGGGTGGGCAGTGTAGTGCAGTGGAGTTTAGTGGACAGTGTAGTGGAGTTTAGTGGGCAGTGTAGTGGGGTGGGCAGTGTAGTGTGGTGGGGTGGACAGTGTAGTGTAGTGGAATTTAGTGGACAGTGAAGTGGAGTTTAGTGGGCAGTGTAGTGAGTGGGCAGTGTAGTGTAGTGGAGTTTAGTGGACAGTGTAGTGGAGTTTAGTGGGCAGTGTAGTGGGGCGGGCAGTGTAGTGTGGTGGGGTGGGCAGTGTAGTGCAGTGGAGTTTAGTGGACAGTGTAGTGGAGTTTAGTGGGCAGTGTAGTGGGGTGGGCAGTGTAGTGTGGTGGGGTGGGCAGTGTAGTGTAGTGGACTTTAGTGGACAGTGAAGTGGAGTTTAGTGGGCAGTGTAGTGAGTGGGCAGTGTAGTGTAGTGGAGTTTAGTGGACAGTGTAGTGGAGTTTAGTGGGCAGTGTAGTGGGGCGGGCAGTGTAGTGTGGTGGGGTGGGCAGTGTAGTGCAGTGGAGTTTAGTGGACAGTGTAGTGGAGTTTAGTGGGCAGTGTAGTGGGGTGGGCAGTGTAGTGTGGTGGGGTGGGCAGTGTAGTGTAGTGGAGTTTAGTGGACAGTGTAGTGGAGTTTAGTGGGCACTGTAGTGGGGTGGGCAGTGTAGTGGAGTTTAGTGGGCAGTGTAGTGTGGTGGGTGGGCAGTGTAGTGGAGTTTAGTGGGCAGTGTAGTGGGGCGGGCAGTGTAGTGTGGTGGGGTGGGCAGTGTAGTGTAGTGGAGTTTAGTGGACAGTGTAGTGGAGTTTAGTGGGCAGTGTAGTGGGGTGGGCAGTGTAGTGTGGTGGGGTGGGCAGTGTAGTGTAGTGGAGTTTAGTGGGCAGTGAAGTAGAGTTTAGTGGGCAGTGTAGTGGAGTTTAGTGGACAGTGTAGTGGGGTGGGCAGTGTAGTGTAGTGGAGTTTAGTGGGCAGTGTAGTAGAGTTTAGTGGACAGTGTAGTGGAGTTTAGTGGGCAGTGTAGTGGGTGGGCAGTGTAGTGTGGTGGGGTGGGCAGTGTAGTGCAGTGGAGTTTAGTGGACAGTGTAGTGGAGTTTAGTGGGCAGTGTAGTGGGGTGGGCAGTGTAGTGTGGTGGGGTGGGCAGTGTAGTGTAGTGGAGTTTAGTGGACAGTGAAGTGGAGTTTAGTGGGCAGTGTAGTGGGGCGGGCAGTGTAGTGTGGTGGGGTGGGCAGTGTAATGCAGTGGAGTTTAGTGGACAGTGTAGTGGAGTTTAGTGGGCAGTGTAGTGGGGTGGGCAGTGTAGTGTGGTGGGGTGGACAGTGTAGTGTAGTGGAGTTTAGTGGACAGTGAAGTGGAGTTTAGTGGGCAGTGTAGTGAGTGGGCAGTGTAGTGTAGTGGAGTTTAGTGGACAGTGTAGTGGAGTTTAGTGGGCAGTGTAGTGGGGCGGGCAGTGTAGTGTGGTGGGGTGGGCAGTGTAGTGCAGTGGAGTTTAGTGGACAGTGTAGTGGAGTTTAGTGGGCAGTGTAGTGGGGTGGGCAGTGTAGTGTGGTGGGGTGGGCAGTGTAGTGTAGTGGAGTTTAGTGGACAGTGTAGTGGAGTTTAGTGGGCACTGTAGTGGGGTGGGCAGTGTAGTGGAGTTTAGTGGGCAGTGTAGTGTGGTGGGTGGGCAGTGTAGTGGAGTTTAGTGGGCAGTGTAGTGGGGCGGGCAGTGTAGTGTGGTGGGGTGGGCAGTGTAGTGTAGTGGAGTTTAGTGGACAGTGTAGTGGAGTTTAGTGGGCAGTGTAGTGGGGTGGGCAGTGTAGTGTGGTGGGGTGGGCAGTGTAGTGTAGTGGAGTTTAGTGGGCAGTGAAGTAGAGTTTAGTGGGCAGTGTAGTGGAGTTTAGTGGACAGTGTAGTGGGGTGGGCAGTGTAGTGTAGTGGAGTTTAGTGGGCAGTGTAGTGGAGTTTAGTGGACAGTGTAGTGGAGTTTAGTGGGCAGTGTACTGGGGCGGGCAGTGTAGTGTGGTGGGGTGGGCAGTGTAGTGCAGTGGAGTTTAGTGGACAGTGTAGTGGAGTTTAGTGGGCAGTGTAGTGGGGTGGGCAGTGTAGTGTGGTGGGGTGGGCAGTGTAGTGTAGTGGAGTTTAGTGGACAGTGAAGTGGAGTTTAGTGGGCAGTGTAGTGGGGCGGGCAGTGTAGTGTGGTGGGGTGGGCAGTGTAGTGCAGTGGAGTTTAGTGGACAGTGTAGTGGAGTTTAGTGGGCAGTGTAGTGGGGTGGGCAGTGTAGTGTGGTGGGGTGGGCAGTGTAGTGTAGTGGCGTTTAGTGGACAGTGAAGTGGAGTTTAGTGGGCAGTGTAGTGAGTGGGCAGTGTAGTGTAGTGGAGTTTAGTGGACAGTGTAGTGGAGTTTAGTGGGCAGTGTAGTGGGGCGGGCAGTGTAGTGTGGTGGGGTGGGCAGTGTAGTGCAGTGGAGTTTAGTGGACAGTGTAGTGGAGTTTAGTGGGCAGTGCAGTGGGGTGGGCAGTGTAGTGTAGTGGAGTTTAGTGGACAGTGTAGTGGAGTTTAGTGGGCAGTGTAGTGGGGCGGGCAGTGTAGTGTGGTGGGGTGGGCAGTGTAGTGCAGTGGAGTTTAGTGGACAGTGTAGTGGAGTTTAGTGGGCAGTGTAGTGGGGTGGGCAGTGTAGTGTGGTGGGGTGGGCAGTGTAGTGTAGTGGAGTTTAGTGGACAGTGAAGTGGAGTTTAGTGGGCAGTGTAGTGAGTGGGCAGTGTAGTGTAGTGGAGTTTAGTGGACAGTGTAGTGGAGTTTAGTGGACAGTGTAGTGGAGCTTAGTGGACAGTGTAGTGGAGTTTAGTGGGCAGTGTAGTGGGTGGGCAGTGTAGTGTAGTGGAGTTTAGTGGACAGTGTAGTGGAGTTTAGTGGGCACTGTAGTGGGGTGGGCAGTGTAGTGGAGTTTAGTGGGCAGTGTAGTGTGGTGGGTGGGCAGTGTAGTGGAGTTTAGTGGGCAGTGTAGTGGGGCGGGCAGTGTAGTGTGGTGGGGTGGGCAGTGTAGTGTAGTGGAGTTTAGTGGACAGTGTAGTGGAGTTTAGTGGGCAGTGTAGTGGGGTGGGCAGTGTAGTGTGGTGGGGTGGGCAGTGTAGTGTAGTGGAGTTTAGTGGGCAGTGAAGTAGAGTTTAGTGGGCAGTGTAGTGGAGTTTAGTGGACAGTGTAGTGGGGTGGGCAGTGTAGTGTAGTGGAGTTTAGTGGGCAGTGTAGTGGAGTTTAGTGGACAGTGTAGTGGAGTTTAGTGGGCAGTGTAGTGGGGCGGGCAGTGTAGTGTGGTGGGGTGGGCAGTGTAGTGCAGTGGAGTTTAGTGGACAGTGTAGTGGAGTTTAGTGGGCAGTGTAGTGTGGTGGGGTGGGCAGTGTAGTGTAGTGGAGTTTAGTGGACAGTGAAGTGGAGTTTAGTGGGCAGTGTAGTGGGGCGGGCAGTGTAGTGTGGTGGGGTGGGCAGTGTAGTGCAGTGGAGTTTAGTGGACAGTGTAGTGGAGTTTAGTGGGCAGTGTAGTGGGGTGGGCAGTGTAGTGTGGTGGGGTGGACAGTGTAGTGTAGTGGAGTTTAGTGGACAGTGAAGTGGAGTTTAGTGGGCAGTGTAGTGAGTGGGCAGTGTAGTGTAGTGGAGTTTAGTGGACAGTGTAGTGGAGTTTAGTGGGCAGTGTAGTGGGGCGGGCAGTGTAGTGTGGTGGGGTGGGCAGTGTAGTGCAGTGGAGTTTAGTGGACAGTGTAGTGGAGTTTAGTGGGCAGTGTAGTGGGGTGGGCAGTGTAGTGTGGTGGGGTGGGCAGTGTAGTGTAGTGGAGTTTAGTGGACAGTGAAGGGGAGTTTAGTGGGCAGTGTAGTGAGTGGGCAGTGTAGTGTAGTGGAGTTTAGTGGACAGTGTAGTGGAGTTTAGTGGACAGTGTAGTGGAGTTTAGTGGACAGTGTAGTGGAGTTTAGTGGGCAGTGTAGTGGGTGGGCAGTGTAGTGTAGTGGAGTTTAGTGGACAGTGTAGTGGGTGGGCAGTGTAGTGTAGTGGAGTTTAGTGGACAGTGTAGTGGAGTTTAGTGGGCACTGTAGTGGGGTGGGCAGTGTAGTGGAGTTTAGTGGGCAGTGTAGTGTGGTGGGTGGGCAGTGTAATGGAGTTTAGTGGGCAGTGTAGTGGGGCGGGCAGTGTAGTGTGGTGGGGTGGGCAGTGTAGTGTAGTGGAGTTTAGTGGACAGTGTAGTGGAGTTTAGTGGGCAGTGTAGTGGGGTGGGCAGTGTAGTGTGGTGGGGTGGGCAGTGTAGTGTAGTGGAGTTTAGTGGGCAGTGAAGTAGAGTTTAGTGGGCAGTGTAGTGGAGTTTAGTGGACAGTGTAGTGGGGTGGGCAGTGTAGTGTAGTGGAGTTTAGTGGGCAGTGTAGTGGAGTTTAGTGGACAGTGTAGTGGAGTTTAGTTGCCAGTGTAGTGGGGCGGGCAGTGTAGTGTGGTGGGGTGGGCAGTGTAGTGCAGTGGAGTTTAATGGACAGTGTAGTGGAGTTTAGTGGGCAGTGTAGTGGGGTGGGCAGTGTAGTGTGGTGGGGTGGGCAGTGTAGTGTAGTGGAGTTTAGTGGACAGTGAAGTGGAGTTTAGTGGGCAGTGTAGTGGGGCGGGCAGTGTAGTGTGGTGGGGTGGGCAGTGTAGTGCAGTGGAGTTTAGTGGACAGTGTAGTGGAGTTTAGTGGGCAGTGTAGTGGGGTGGGCAGTGTAGTGTGGTGGGGTGGACAGTGTAGTGTAGTGGAGTTTAGTGGACAGTGAAGTGGAGTTTAGTGGGCAGTGTAGTGAGTGGGCAGTGTAGTGTAGTGGAGTTTAGTGGACAGTGTAGTGGAGTTTAGTGGGCAGTGTAGTGGGGCGGGCAGTGTAGTGTGGTGGGGTGGGCAGTGTAGTGCAGTGGAGTTTAGTGGACAGTGTAGTGGAGTTTAGTGGGCAGTGTAGTGGGGTGGGCAGTGTAGTGTGGTGGGGTGGGCAGTGTAGTGTAGTGGAGTTTAGTGGACAGTGAAGTGGAGTTTAGTGGGCAGTGTAGTAAGTGGGCAGTGTAGTGTAGTGGAGTTTAGTGGACAGTGTAGTGGAGTTTAGTGGGCAGTGTAGTGGGGCGGGCAGTGTAGTGTGGTGGGGTGGGCAGTGTAGTGCAGTGGAGTTTAGTGGACAGTGTAGTGGAGTTTAGTGGGCAGTGTAGTGGGGTGGGCAGTGTAGTGTGGTGGGGTGGGCAGTGTAGTATAGTGGAGTTTAGTGGACAGTGTAGTGGAGTTTAGTGGGCACTGTAGTGGGGTGGGCAGTGTAGTGGAGTTTAGTGGGCAGTGTAGTGTGGTGGGTGGGCAGTGTAGTGGAGTTTAGTGGGCAGTGTAGTGGGGCGGGCAGTGTAGTGTGGTGGGGTGGGCAGTGTAGTGTAGTGGAGTTTAGTGGACAGTGTAGTGGAGTTTAGTGGGCAGTGTAGTGGGGTGGGCAGTGTAGTGTGGTGGGGTGGGCAGTGTAGTGTAGTGGAGTTTAGTGGGCAGTGAAGTAGAGTTTAGTGGGCAGTGTAGTGGAGTTTAGTGGACAGTGTAGTGGGGTGGGCAGTGTAGTGTGGTGGGGTGGGCAGTGTAGTGCAGTGGAGTTTAGTGGACAGTGTAGTGGAGTTTAGTGGGCAGTGTAGTGGGGTGGGCAGTGTAGTGTGATGGGGTGGGCAGTGTAGTGTAGTGGAGTTTAGTGGACAGTGAAGTGGAGTTTAGTGGGCAGTGTAGTGGGGCGGGCAGTGTAGTGTGGTGGGGTGGGCAGTGTAGTGCAGTGGAGTTTAGTGGACAGTGTAGTGGAGTTTAGTGGGCAGTGTAGTGTGGTGGGGTGGACAGTGTAGTGTAGTGGAGTTTAGTGGACAGTGAAGTGGAGTTTAGTGGGCAGTGTAGTGAGTGGGCAGTGTAGTGTAGTGGAGTTTAGTGGACAGTGTAGTGGAGTTTAGTGGGCAGTGTAGTGGGGCGGGCAGTGTAGTGTGGTGGGGTGGGCAGTGTAATGCAGTGGAGTTTAGTGGACAGTGTAGTGGAGTTTAGTGGGCAGTGTAGTGGGGTGGGCAGTGTAGTGTGGTGGGGTGGGCAGTGTAGTGTAGTGGAGTTTAGTGGACAGTGAAGTGGAGTTTAGTGGGCAGTGTAGTGAGTGGGCAGTGTAGTGTAGTGGAGTTTAGTGGACAGTGTAGTGGAGTTTAGTGGGCAGTGTAGTGGGGCGGGCAGTGTAGTGTGGTGGGGTGGGCAGTGTAGTGCAGTGGAGTTTAGTGGACAGTGTAGTGGAGTTTAGTGGGCAGTGTAGTGGGGTGGGCAGTGTAGTGTGGTGGGGTGGGCAGTGTAGTGTAGTGGAGTTTAGTGGACAGTGAAGTGGAGTTTAGTGGGCAGTGTAGTGAGTGGGCAGTGTAGTGTAGTGGAGTTTAGTGGACAGTGTAGTGGAGTTTAGTGGACAGTGTAGTGGAGTTTAGTGGACAGTGTAGTGGAGTTTAGTGGGCAGTGTAGTGGGTGGGCAGTGTAGTGTAGTGGAGTTTAGTGGACAGTGTAGTGGAGTTTAGTGGGCACTGTAGTGGGGTGGGCAGTGTAGTGGAGTTTAGTGGGCAGTGTAGTGGGGCGGGCAGTGTAGTGTGGTGGGGTGGGCAGTGTACTGTAGTGGAGTTTAGTGGACAGTGTAGTGGAGTTTAGTGGGCAGTGTAGTGGGGTGGGCAGTGTAGTGTGGTGGGGTGGGCAGTGTAGTGTAGTGGAGTTTAGTGGGCAGTGAAGTAGAGTTTAGTGGGCAGTGTAGTGGAGTTTAGTGGACAGTGTAGTGGGGTGGGCAGTGTAGTGTAGTGGAGTTTAGTGGGCAGTGTAGTGGAGTTTAGTGGACAGTGTAGTGGAGTTTAGTGGGCAGTGTAGTGGGGCGGGCAGTGTAGTGTGGTGGGGTGGGCAGTGTAGTGCAGTGGAGTTTAGTGGACAGTGTAGTGGAGTTTAGTGGGCAGTGTAGTGGGGTGGGCAGTGTAGTGTGGTGGGGTGGGCAGTGTAGTGTAGTGGAGTTTAGTGGACAGTGAAGTGGAGTTTAGTGGGCAGTGTAGTGGGGCGGGCAGTGTAGTGTGGTGGGGTGGGCAGTGTAGTGCAGTGGAGTTTAGTGGACAGTGTAGTGGAGTTTATTGGGCAGTGTAGTGGGGTGGGCAGTGTAGTGTGGTGGGGTGGGCAGTGTAGTGTAGTGGAGTTTAGTGGACAGTGAAGGGGAGTTTAGTGGGCAGTGTAGTGAGTGGGCAGTGTAGTGTAGTGGAGTTTAGTGGACAGTGTAGTGGAGTTTAGTGGACAGTGTAGTGGAGTTTAGTGGACAGTGTATTGGAGTTTAGTGGGCAGTGTAGTGGGTGGGCAGTGTAGTGTAGTGGAGTTTAGTGGACAGTGTAGTGGGTGGGCAGTGTAGTGTGGTGGGGTGGGCAGTGTAGTGCAGTGGAGTTTAGTGGACAGTGTAGTGGAGTTTAGTGGGCAGTGTAGTGGGGTGGGCAGTGTAGTGTGGTGGGGTGGGCAGTGTAGTGTAGTGGAGTTTAGTGGACAGTGAAGTGGAGTTTAGTGGGCAGTGTAGTGAGTGGGCAGTGTAGTGTAGTGGAGTTTAGTGGACAGTGTAGTGGAGTTTAGTGGGCAGTGTAGTGGGGCGGGCAGTGTAGTGTGGTGGGGTGGGCAGTGTAGTGCAGTGGAGTTTAGTGGACAGTGTAGTGGAGTTTAGTGGGCAGTGTAGTGGGGTGGGCAGTGTAGTGTGGTGGGGTGGGCAGTGTAGTGTAGTGGAGTTTAGTGGACAGTGAAGGGGAGTTTAGTGGGCAGTGTAGTGAGTGGGCAGTGTAGTGTAGTGGAGTTTAGTGGACAGTGTAGTGGAGTTTAGTGGACAGTGTAGTGGAGTTTAGTGGACAGTGTAGTGGAGTTTAGTGGGCAGTGTAGTGGGTGGGCAGTGTAGTGTAGTGGAGTTTAGTGGACAGTGTAGTGGGTGGGCAGTGTAGTGTAGTGGAGTTTAGTGGACAGTGTAGTGGAGTTTAGTGGGCACTGTAGTGGGGTGGGCAGTGTAGTGGAGTTTAGTGGGCAGTGTAGTGTGGTGGGTGGGCAGTGTAGTGGAGTTTAGTGGGCAGTGTAGTGGGGCGGGCAGTGTAGTGTGGTGGGGTGGGCAGTGTAGTGTAGTGGAGTTTAGTGGACAGTGTAGTGGAGTTTAGTGGGCAGTGTAGTGGGGTGGGCAGTGTAGTGTGGTGGGGTGGGCAGTGTAGTGTAGTGGAGTTTAGTGGGCAGTGAAGTAGAGTTTAGTGGGCAGTGTAGTGGAGTTTAGTGGACAGTGTAGTGGGGTGGGCAGTGTAGTGTAGTGGAGTTTAGTGGGCAGTGTAGTGGAGTTTAGTGGACAGTGTAGTGGAGTTTAGTGGGCAGTGTAGTGGGGCGGGCAGTGTAGTGTGGTGGGGTGGGCATTGTAGTGCAGTGGAGTTTAGTGGACAGTGTAGTGGAGTTTAGTGGGCAGTGTAGTGGGGTGGGCAGTGTAGTGTGGTGGGGTGGGCAGTGTAGTGTAGTGGAGTTTAGTGGACAGTGAAGTGGAGTTTAGTGGGCAGTGTAGTGGGGCGGGCAGTGTAGTGTGGTGGGGTGGGCAGTGTAGTGCAGTGGAGTTTAGTGGACAGTGTAGTGGAGTTTAGTGGGCAGTGTAGTGGGGTGGGCAGTGTAGTGTGGTGGGGTGGACAGTGTAGTGTAGTGGAGTTTAGTGGACAGTGAAGTGGAGTTTAGTGGGCAGTGTAGTGAGTGGGCAGTGTAGTGTAGTGGAGTTTAGTGGACAGTGTAGTGGAGTTTAGTGGGCAGTGTAGTGGGGCGGGCAGTGTAGTGTGGTGGGGTGGGCAGTGTAGTGCAGTGGAGTTTAGTGGACAGTGTAGTGGAGTTTAGTGGGCAGTGTAGTGGGGTGGGCAGTGTAGTGTGGTGGGGTGGGCAGTGTAGTGTAGTGGAGTTTAGTGGACAGTGTAGTGGAGTTTAGTGGGCAGTGTAGTGGGTGGGCAGTGTAGTGTAGTGGAGTTTAGTGGACAGTGTAGTGGGTGGGCAGTGTAGTGTAGTGGAGTTTAGTGGACAGTGTAGTGGGTGGGCAGTGTAGTGTAGTGGAGTTTAGTGGAAAGTGTAGTGGAGTTTAGTGGGCAGTGTAGTGGAGTTTAGTGGGCAGTGTAGTGGGTGGGCAGTGTAGTGTAGTGGAGTTTAGTGGGCAGTGTAGTAGAGTTTAGTGGGCAGTGTAGTGGAGTTTAGTGGACAGTGTAGTGGAGTTTAGTGGGCAGTGTAGTGGGGCGGGCAGTGTAGTGTGGTGGGGTGGGCAGTGTAGTGCAGTGGAGTTTAGTGGACAGTGTAGTGGAGTTTAGTGGGCAGTGTAGTGGGGTGGGCAGTGTAGTGTGGTGGGGTGGGCAGTGTAGTGTAGTGGAGTTTAGTGGACAGTGAAGTGGAGTTTAGTGGGCAGTGTAGTGGGGCGGGCAGTGTAGTGTGGTGGGGTGGGCAGTGTAGTGCAGTGGAGTTTAGTGGACAGTGTAGTGGAGTTTAGTGGGCAGTGTAGTGGGGTGGGCAGTGTAGTGTGGTGGGGTGGGCAGTGTAGTGTAGTGGCGTTTAGTGGACAGTGAAGTGGAGTTTAGTGGGCAGTGTAGTGAGTGGGCAGTGTAGTGTAGTGGAGTTTAGTGGACAGTGTAGTGGAGTTTAGTGGGCAGTGTAGTGGGGCGGGCAGTGTAGTGTGGTGGGGTGGGCAGTGTAGTGCAGTGGAGTTTAGTGGACAGTGTAGTGGAGTTTAGTGGGCAGTGTAGTGGGGTGGGCAGTGTAGTGTGGTGGGGTGGGCAGTGTAGTGTAGTGGAGTTTAGTGGGCAGTGAAGTAGAGTTTAGTGGGCAGTGTAGTGGAGTTTAGTGGACAGTGTAGTGGGGTGGGCAGTGTAGTGTAGTGGAGTTTAGTGGGCAGTGTAGTGGAGTTTAGTGGACAGTGTAGTGGAGTTTAGTGGGCAGTGTAGTGGGGCGGGCAGTGTAGTGTGGTGGGGTGGGCAGTGTAGTGCAGTGGAGTTTAGTGGACAGTGTAGTGGAGTTTAGTGGGCAGTGTAGTGGGGTGGGCAGTGTAGTGTGGTGGGGTGGGCAGTGTAGTGTAGTGGAGTTTAGTGGACAGTGAAGTGGAGTTTAGTGGGCAGTGTAGTGGGGCGGGCAGTGTAGTGTGGTGGGGTGGGCAGTGTAGTGCAGTGGAGTTTAGTGGACAGTGTAGTGGAGTTTATTGGGCAGTGTAGTGGGGTGGGCAGTGTAGTGTGGTGGGGTGGGCAGTGTAGTGTAGTGGAGTTTAGTGGACAGTGAAGGGGAGTTTAGTGGGCAGTGTAGTGAGTGGGCAGTGTAGTGTAGTGGAGTTTAGTGGACAGTGTAGTGGAGTTTAGTGGACAGTGTAGTGGAGTTTAGTGGACAGTGTATTGGAGTTTAGTGGGCAGTGTAGTGGGTGGGCAGTGTAGTGTAGTGGAGTTTAGTGGACAGTGTAGTGGGTGGGCAGTGTAGTGTGGTGGGGTGGGCAGTGTAGTGCAGTGGAGTTTAGTGGACAGTGTAGTGGAGTTTAGTGGGCAGTGTAGTGGGGTGGGCAGTGTAGTGTGGTGGGGTGGGCAGTGTAGTGTAGTGGAGTTTAGTGGACAGTGAAGTGGAGTTTAGTGGGCAGTGTAGTGAGTGGGCAGTGTAGTGTAGTGGAGTTTAGTGGACAGTGTAGTGGAGTTTAGTGGGCAGTGTAGTGGGGCGGGCAGTGTAGTGTGGTGGGGTGGGCAGTGTAGTGCAGTGGAGTTTAGTGGACAGTGTAGTGGAGTTTAGTGGGCAGTGTAGTGGGGTGGGCAGTGTAGTGTGGTGGGGTGGGCAGTGTAGTGTAGTGGAGTTTAGTGGACAGTGAAGGGGAGTTTAGTGGGCAGTGTAGTGAGTGGGCAGTGTAGTGTAGTGGAGTTTAGTGGACAGTGTAGTGGAGTTTAGTGGACAGTGTAGTGGAGTTTAGTGGACAGTGTAGTGGAGTTTAGTGGGCAGTGTAGTGGGTGGGCAGTGTAGTGTAGTGGAGTTTAGTGGACAGTGTAGTGGGTGGGCAGTGTAGTGTAGTGGAGTTTAGTGGACAGTGTAGTGGAGTTTAGTGGGCACTGTAGTGGGGTGGGCAGTGTAGTGGAGTTTAGTGGGCAGTGTAGTGTGGTGGGTGGGCAGTGTAGTGGAGTTTAGTGGGCAGTGTAGTGGGGCGGGCAGTGTAGTGTGGTGGGGTGGGCAGTGTAGTGTAGTGGAGTTTAGTGGACAGTGTAGTGGAGTTTAGTGGGCAGTGTAGTGGGGTGGGCAGTGTAGTGTGGTGGGGTGGGCAGTGTAGTGTAGTGGAGTTTAGTGGGCAGTGAAGTAGAGTTTAGTGGGCAGTGTAGTGGAGTTTAGTGGACAGTGTAGTGGGGTGGGCAGTGTAGTGTAGTGGAGTTTAGTGGGCAGTGTAGTGGAGTTTAGTGGACAGTGTAGTGGAGTTTAGTGGGCAGTGTAGTGGGGCGGGCAGTGTAGTGTGGTGGGGTGGGCATTGTAGTGCAGTGGAGTTTAGTGGACAGTGTAGTGGAGTTTAGTGGGCAGTGTAGTGGGGTGGGCAGTGTAGTGTGGTGGGGTGGGCAGTGTAGTGTAGTGGAGTTTAGTGGACAGTGAAGTGGAGTTTAGTGGGCAGTGTAGTGGGGCGGGCAGTGTAGTGTGGTGGGGTGGGCAGTGTAGTGCAGTGGAGTTTAGTGGACAGTGTAGTGGAGTTTAGTGGGCAGTGTAGTGGGGTGGGCAGTGTAGTGTGGTGGGGTGGACAGTGTAGTGTAGTGGAGTTTAGTGGACAGTGAAGTGGAGTTTAGTGGGCAGTGTAGTGAGTGGGCAGTGTAGTGTAGTGGAGTTTAGTGGACAGTGTAGTGGAGTTTAGTGGGCAGTGTAGTGGGGCGGGCAGTGTAGTGTGGTGGGGTGGGCAGTGTAGTGCAGTGGAGTTTAGTGGACAGTGTAGTGGAGTTTAGTGGGCAGTGTAGTGGGGTGGGCAGTGTAGTGTGGTGGGGTGGGCAGTGTAGTGTAGTGGAGTTTAGTGGACAGTGTAGTGGGTGGGCAGTGTAGTGTAGTGGAGTTTAGTGGACAGTGTAGTGGGTGGGCAGTGTAGTGTAGTGGAGTTTAGTGGAAAGTGTAGTGGAGTTTAGTGGGCAGTGTAGTGGAGTTTAGTGGGCAGTGTAGTGGGTGGGCAGTGTAGTGTAGTGGAGTTTAGTGGGCAGTGTAGTAGAGTTTAGTGGGCAGTGTAGTGGAGTTTAGTGGACAGTGTAGTGGAGTTTAGTGGGCAGTGTACTGGGGCGGGCAGTGTAGTGTGGTGGGGTGGGCAGTGTAGTGCAGTGGAGTTTAGTGGACAGTGTAGTGGAGTTTAGTGGGCAGTGTAGTGGGGTGGGCAGTGTAGTGTGGTGGGGTGGGCAGTGTAGTGTAGTGGAGTTTAGTGGACAGTGAAGTGGAGTTTAGTGGGCAGTGTAGTGGGGCGGGCAGTGTAGTGTGGTGGGGTGGGCAGTGTAGTGCAGTGGAGTTTAGTGGACAGTGTAGTGGAGTTTAGTGGGCAGTGTAGTGGGGTGGGCAGTGTAGTGTGGTGGGGTGGGCAGTGTAGTGTAGTGGCGTTTAGTGGACAGTGAAGTGGAGTTTAGTGGGCAGTGTAGTGAGTGGGCAGTGTAGTGTAGTGGAGTTTAGTGGACAGTGTAGTGGAGTTTAGTGGGCAGTGTAGTGGGGCGGGCAGTGTAGTGTGGTGGGGTGGGCAGTGTAGTGCAGTGGAGTTTAGTGGACAGTGTAGTGGAGTTTAGTGGGCAGTGCAGTGGGGTGGGCAGTGTAGTGTAGTGGAGTTTAGTGGACAGTGTAGTGGAGTTTAGTGGGCAGTGTAGTGGGGCGGGCAGTGTAGTGTGGTGGGGTGGGCAGTGTAGTGCAGTGGAGTTTAGTGGACAGTGTAGTGGAGTTTAGTGGGCAGTGTAGTGGGGTGGGCAGTGTAATGTGGTGGGGTGGGCAGTGTAGTGTAGTGGAGTTTAGTGGACAGTGAAGTGGAGTTTAGTGGGCAGTGTAGTGAGTGGGCAGTGTAGTGTAGTGGAGTTTAGTGGACAGTGTAGTGGAGTTTAGTGGACAGTGTAGTGGAGCTTAGTGGACAGTGTAGTGGAGTTTAGTGGGCAGTGTAGTGGGTGGGCAGTGTAGTGTAGTGGAGTTTAGTGGACAGTGTAGTGGAGTTTAGTGGGCACTGTAGTGGGGTGGGCAGTGTAGTGGAGTTTAGTGGGCAGTGTAGTGTGGTGGGTGGGCAGTGTAGTGGAGTTTAGTGGGCAGTGTAGTGGGGCGGGCAGTGTAGTGTGGTGGGGTGGGCAGTGTAGTGTAGTGGAGTTTAGTGGACAGTGTAGTGGAGTTTAGTGGGCAGTGTAGTGGGGTGGGCAGTGTAGTGTGGTGGGGTGGGCAGTGTAGTGTAGTGGAGTTTAGTGGGCAGTGAAGTAGAGTTTAGTGGGCAGTGTAGTGGAGTTTAGTGGACAGTGTAGTGGGGTGGGCAGTGTAGTGTAGTGGAGTTTAGTGGGCAGTGTAGTGGAGTTTAGTGGACAGTGTAGTGGAGTTTAGTGGGCAGTGTAGTGGGGCAGGCAGTGTAGTGTGGTGGGGTGGGCAGTGTAGTGCAGTGGAGTTTAGTGGACAGTGTAGTGGAGTTTAGTGGGCAGTGTAGTGTGGTGGGGTGGGCAGTGTAGTGTAGTGGAGTTTAGTGGACAGTGAAGTGGAGTTTAGTGGGCAGTGTAGTGGGGCGGGCAGTGTAGTGTGGTGGGGTGGGCAGTGTAGTGCAGTGGAGTTTAGTGGACAGTGTAGTGGAGTTTAGTGGGCAGTGTAGTGGGGTGGGCAGTGTAGTGTGGTGGGGTGGACAGTGTAGTGTAGTGGAGTTTAGTGGACAGTGAAGTGGAGTTTAGTGGGCAGTGTAGTGAGTGGGCAGTGTAGTGTAGTGGAGTTTAGTGGACAGTGTAGTGGAGTTTAGTGGGCAGTGTAGTGGGGCGGGCAGTGTAGTGTGGTGGGGTGGGCAGTGTAGTGCAGTGGAGTTTAGTGGACAGTGTAGTGGAGTTTAGTGGGCAGTGTAGTGGGGTGGGCAGTGTAGTGTGGTGGGGTGGGCAGTGTAGTGTAGTGGAGTTTAGTGGACAGTGAAGGGGAGTTTAGTGGGCAGTGTAGTGAGTGGGCAGTGTAGTGTAGTGGAGTTTAGTGGACAGTGTAGTGGAGTTTAGTGGACAGTGTAGTGGAGTTTAGTGGACAGTGTAGTGGAGTTTAGTGGGCAGTGTAGTGGGTGGGCAGTGTAGTGTAGTGGAGTTTAGTGGACAGTGTAGTGGGTGGGCAGTGTAGTGTAGTGGAGTTTAGTGGACAGTGTAGTGGAGTTTAGTGGGCACTGTAGTGGGGTGGGCAGTGTAGTGGAGTTTAGTGGGCAGTGTAGTGTGGTGGGTGGGCAGTGTAATGGAGTTTAGTGGGCAGTGTAGTGGGGCGGGCAGTGTAGTGTGGTGGGGTGGGCAGTGTAGTGTAGTGGAGTTTAGTGGACAGTGTAGTGGAGTTTAGTGGGCAGTGTAGTGGGGTGGGCAGTGTAGTGTGGTGGGGTGGGCAGTGTAGTGTAGTGGAGTTTAGTGGGCAGTGAAGTAGAGTTTAGTGGGCAGTGTAGTGGAGTTTAGTGGACAGTGTAGTGGGGTGGGCAGTGTAGTGTAGTGGAGTTTAGTGGGCAGTGTAGTGGAGTTTAGTGGACAGTGTAGTGGAGTTTAGTTGCCAGTGTAGTGGGGCGGGCAGTGTAGTGTGGTGGGGTGGGCAGTGTAGTGCAGTGGAGTTTAATGGACAGTGTAGTGGAGTTTAGTGGGCAGTGTAGTGGGGTGGGCAGTGTAGTGTGGTGGGGTGGGCAGTGTAGTGTAGTGGAGTTTAGTGGACAGTGAAGTGGAGTTTAGTGGGCAGTGTAGTGGGGCGGGCAGTGTAGTGTGGTGGGGTGGGCAGTGTAGTGCAGTGGAGTTTAGTGGACAGTGTAGTGGAGTTTAGTGGGCAGTGTAGTGGGGTGGGCAGTGTAGTGTGGTGGGGTGGACAGTGTAGTGTAGTGGAGTTTAGTGGACAGTGAAGTGGAGTTTAGTGGGCAGTGTAGTGAGTGGGCAGTGTAGTGTAGTGGAGTTTAGTGGACAGTGTAGTGGAGTTTAGTGGGCAGTGTAGTGGGGCGGGCAGTGTAGTGTGGTGGGGTGGGCAGTGTAGTGCAGTGGAGTTTAGTGGACAGTGTAGTGGAGTTTAGTGGGCAGTGTAGTGGGGTGGGCAGTGTAGTGTGGTGGGGTGGGCAGTGTAGTGTAGTGGAGTTTAGTGGACAGTGAAGTGGAGTTTAGTGGGCAGTGTAGTAAGTGGGCAGTGTAGTGTAGTGGAGTTTAGTGGACAGTGTAGTGGAGTTTAGTGGGCAGTGTAGTGGGGCGGGCAGTGTAGTGTGGTGGGGTGGGCAGTGTAGTGCAGTGGAGTTTAGTGGACAGTGTAGTGGAGTTTAGTGGGCAGTGTAGTGGGGTGGGCAGTGTAGTGTGGTGGGGTGGGCAGTGTAGTATAGTGGAGTTTAGTGGACAGTGTAGTGGAGTTTAGTGGGCACTGTAGTGGGGTGGGCAGTGTAGTGGAGTTTAGTGGGCAGTGTAGTGTGGTGGGTGGGCAGTGTAGTGGAGTTTAGTGGGCAGTGTAGTGGGGCGGGCAGTGTAGTGTGGTGGGGTGGGCAGTGTAGTGTAGTGGAGTTTAGTGGACAGTGTAGTGGAGTTTAGTGGGCAGTGTAGTGGGGTGGGCAGTGTAGTGTGGTGGGGTGGGCAGTGTAGTGTAGTGGAGTTTAGTGGGCAGTGAAGTAGAGTTTAGTGGGCAGTGTAGTGGAGTTTAGTGGACAGTGTAGTGGGGTGGGCAGTGTAGTGTGGTGGGGTGGGCAGTGTAGTGCAGTGGAGTTTAGTGGACAGTGTAGTGGAGTTTAGTGGGCAGTGTAGTGGGGTGGGCAGTGTAGTGTGATGGGGTGGGCAGTGTAGTGTAGTGGAGTTTAGTGGACAGTGAAGTGGAGTTTAGTGGGCAGTGTAGTGGGGCGGGCAGTGTAGTGTGGTGGGGTGGGCAGTGTAGTGCAGTGGAGTTTAGTGGACAGTGTAGTGGAGTTTAGTGGGCAGTGTAGTGTGGTGGGGTGGACAGTGTAGTGTAGTGGAGTTTAGTGGACAGTGAAGTGGAGTTTAGTGGGCAGTGTAGTGAGTGGGCAGTGTAGTGTAGTGGAGTTTAGTGGACAGTGTAGTGGAGTTTAGTGGGCAGTGTAGTGGGGCGGGCAGTGTAGTGTGGTGGGGTGGGCAGTGTAATGCAGTGGAGTTTAGTGGACAGTGTAGTGGAGTTTAGTGGGCAGTGTAGTGGGGTGGGCAGTGTAGTGTGGTGGGGTGGGCAGTGTAGTGTAGTGGAGTTTAGTGGACAGTGAAGTGGAGTTTAGTGGGCAGTGTAGTGAGTGGGCAGTGTAGTGTAGTGGAGTTTAGTGGACAGTGTAGTGGAGTTTAGTGGGCAGTGTAGTGGGGCGGGCAGTGTAGTGTGGTGGGGTGGGCAGTGTAGTGCAGTGGAGTTTAGTGGACAGTGTAGTGGAGTTTAGTGGGCAGTGTAGTGGGGTGGGCAGTGTAGTGTGGTGGGGTGGGCAGTGTAGTGTAGTGGAGTTTAGTGGACAGTGAAGTGGAGTTTAGTGGGCAGTGTAGTGAGTGGGCAGTGTAGTGTAGTGGAGTTTAGTGGACAGTGTAGTGGAGTTTAGTGGACAGTGTAGTGGAGTTTAGTGGACAGTGTAGTGGAGTTTAGTGGGCAGTGTAGTGGGTGGGCAGTGTAGTGTAGTGGAGTTTAGTGGACAGTGTAGTGGAGTTTAGTGGGCACTGTAGTGGGGTGGGCAGTGTAGTGGAGTTTAGTGGGCAGTGTAGTGGGGCGGGCAGTGTAGTGTGGTGGGGTGGGCAGTGTACTGTAGTGGAGTTTAGTGGACAGTGTAGTGGAGTTTAGTGGGCAGTGTAGTGGGGTGGGCAGTGTAGTGTGGTGGGGTGGGCAGTGTAGTGTAGTGGAGTTTAGTGGGCAGTGAAGTAGAGTTTAGTGGGCAGTGTAGTGGAGTTTAGTGGACAGTGTAGTGGGGTGGGCAGTGTAGTGTAGTGGAGTTTAGTGGGCAGTGTAGTGGAGTTTAGTGGACAGTGTAGTGGAGTTTAGTGGGCAGTGTAGTGGGGCGGGCAGTGTAGTGTGGTGGGGTGGGCAGTGTAGTGCAGTGGAGTTTAGTGGACAGTGTAGTGGAGTTTAGTGGGCAGTGTAGTGGGGTGGGCAGTGTAGTGTGGTGGGGTGGGCAGTGTAGTGTAGTGGAGTTTAGTGGACAGTGAAGTGGAGTTTAGTGGGCAGTGTAGTGGGGCGGGCAGTGTAGTGTGGTGGGGTGGGCAGTGTAGTGCAGTGGAGTTTAGTGGACAGTGTAGTGGAGTTTATTGGGCAGTGTAGTGGGGTGGGCAGTGTAGTGTGGTGGGGTGGGCAGTGTAGTGTAGTGGAGTTTAGTGGACAGTGAAGGGGAGTTTAGTGGGCAGTGTAGTGAGTGGGCAGTGTAGTGTAGTGGAGTTTAGTGGACAGTGTAGTGGAGTTTAGTGGACAGTGTAGTGGAGTTTAGTGGACAGTGTATTGGAGTTTAGTGGGCAGTGTAGTGGGTGGGCAGTGTAGTGTAGTGGAGTTTAGTGGACAGTGTAGTGGGTGGGCAGTGTAGTGTGGTGGGGTGGGCAGTGTAGTGCAGTGGAGTTTAGTGGACAGTGTAGTGGAGTTTAGTGGGCAGTGTAGTGGGGTGGGCAGTGTAGTGTGGTGGGGTGGGCAGTGTAGTGTAGTGGAGTTTAGTGGACAGTGAAGTGGAGTTTAGTGGGCAGTGTAGTGAGTGGGCAGTGTAGTGTAGTGGAGTTTAGTGGACAGTGTAGTGGAGTTTAGTGGGCAGTGTAGTGGGGCGGGCAGTGTAGTGTGGTGGGGTGGGCAGTGTAGTGCAGTGGAGTTTAGTGGACAGTGTAGTGGAGTTTAGTGGGCAGTGTAGTGGGGTGGGCAGTGTAGTGTGGTGGGGTGGGCAGTGTAGTGTAGTGGAGTTTAGTGGACAGTGAAGGGGAGTTTAGTGGGCAGTGTAGTGAGTGGGCAGTGTAGTGTAGTGGAGTTTAGTGGACAGTGTAGTGGAGTTTAGTGGACAGTGTAGTGGAGTTTAGTGGACAGTGTAGTGGAGTTTAGTGGGCAGTGTAGTGGGTGGGCAGTGTAGTGTAGTGGAGTTTAGTGGACAGTGTAGTGGGTGGGCAGTGTAGTGTAGTGGAGTTTAGTGGACAGTGTAGTGGAGTTTAGTGGGCACTGTAGTGGGGTGGGCAGTGTAGTGGAGTTTAGTGGGCAGTGTAGTGTGGTGGGTGGGCAGTGTAGTGGAGTTTAGTGGGCAGTGTAGTGGGGCGGGCAGTGTAGTGTGGTGGGGTGGGCAGTGTAGTGTAGTGGAGTTTAGTGGACAGTGTAGTGGAGTTTAGTGGGCAGTGTAGTGGGGTGGGCAGTGTAGTGTAGTGGAGTTTAGTGGGCAGTGAAGTAGAGTTTAGTGGGCAGTGTAGTGGAGTTTAGTGGACAGTGTAGTGGGGTGGGCAGTGTAGTGTAGTGGAGTTTAGTGGGCAGTGTAGTGGAGTTTAGTGGACAGTGTAGTGGAGTTTAGTGGGCAGTGTAGTGGGGCGGGCAGTGTAGTGTGGTGGGGTGGGCATTGTAGTGCAGTGGAGTTTAGTGGACAGTGTAGTGGAGTTTAGTGGGCAGTGTAGTGGGGTGGGCAGTGTAGTGTGGTGGGGTGGGCAGTGTAGTGTAGTGGAGTTTAGTGGACAGTGAAGTGGAGTTTAGTGGGCAGTGTAGTGGGGCGGGCAGTGTAGTGTGGTGGGGTGGGCAGTGTAGTGCAGTGGAGTTTAGTGGACAGTGTAGTGGAGTTTAGTGGGCAGTGTAGTGGGGTGGGCAGTGTAGTGTGGTGGGGTGGACAGTGTAGTGTAGTGGAGTTTAGTGGACAGTGAAGTGGAGTTTAGTGGGCAGTGTAGTGAGTGGGCAGTGTAGTGTAGTGGAGTTTAGTGGACAGTGTAGTGGAGTTTAGTGGGCAGTGTAGTGGGGCGGGCAGTGTAGTGTGGTGGGGTGGGCAGTGTAGTGCAGTGGAGTTTAGTGGACAGTGTAGTGGAGTTTAGTGGGCAGTGTAGTGGGGTGGGCAGTGTAGTGTGGTGGGGTGGGCAGTGTAGTGTAGTGGAGTTTAGTGGACAGTGTAGTGGAGTTTAGTGGGCAGTGTAGTGGGTGGGCAGTGTAGTGTAGTGGAGTTTAGTGGACAGTGTAGTGGGTGGGCAGTGTAGTGTAGTGGAGTTTAGTGGACAGTGTAGTGGGTGGGCAGTGTAGTGTAGTGGAGTTTAGTGGAAAGTGTAGTGGAGTTTAGTGGGCAGTGTAGTGGAGTTTAGTGGGCAGTGTAGTGGGTGGGCAGTGTAGTGTAGTGGAGTTTAGTGGGCAGTGTAGTAGAGTTTAGTGGGCAGTGTAGTGGAGTTTAGTGGACAGTGTAGTGGAGTTTAGTGGGCAGTGTACTGGGGCGGGCAGTGTAGTGTGGTGGGGTGGGCAGTGTAGTGCAGTGGAGTTTAGTGGACAGTGTAGTGGAGTTTAGTGGGCAGTGTAGTGGGGTGGGCAGTGTAGTGTGGTGGGGTGGGCAGTGTAGTGTAGTGGAGTTTAGTGGACAGTGAAGTGGAGTTTAGTGGGCAGTGTAGTGGGGCGGGCAGTGTAGTGTGGTGGGGTGGGCAGTGTAGTGCAGTGGAGTTTAGTGGACAGTGTAGTGGAGTTTAGTGGGCAGTGTAGTGGGGTGGGCAGTGTAGTGTGGTGGGGTGGGCAGTGTAGTGTAGTGGCGTTTAGTGGACAGTGAAGTGGAGTTTAGTGGGCAGTGTAGTGAGTGGGCAGTGTAGTGTAGTGGAGTTTAGTGGACAGTGTAGTGGAGTTTAGTGGGCAGTGTAGTGGGGCGGGCAGTGTAGTGTGGTGGGGTGGGCAGTGTAGTGCAGTGGAGTTTAGTGGACAGTGTAGTGGAGTTTAGTGGGCAGTGCAGTGGGGTGGGCAGTGTAGTGTAGTGGAGTTTAGTGGACAGTGTAGTGGAGTTTAGTGGGCAGTGTAGTGGGGCGGGCAGTGTAGTGTGGTGGGGTGGGCAGTGTAGTGCAGTGGAGTTTAGTGGACAGTGTAGTGGAGTTTAGTGGGCAGTGTAGTGGGGTGGGCAGTGTAGTGTGGTGGGGTGGGCAGTGTAGTGTAGTGGAGTTTAGTGGACAGTGAAGTGGAGTTTAGTGGGCAGTGTAGTGAGTGGGCAGTGTAGTGTAGTGGAGTTTAGTGGACAGTGTAGTGGAGTTTAGTGGACAGTGTAGTGGAGCTTAGTGGACAGTGTAGTGGAGTTTAGTGGGCAGTGTAGTGGGTGGGCAGTGTAGTGTAGTGGAGTTTAGTGGACAGTGTAGTGGAGTTTAGTGGGCACTGTAGTGGGGTGGGCAGTGTAGTGGAGTTTAGTGGGCAGTGTAGTGTGGTGGGTGGGCAGTGTAGTGGAGTTTAGTGGGCAGTGTAGTGGGGCGGGCAGTGTAGTGTGGTGGGGTGGGCAGTGTAGTGTAGTGGAGTTTAGTGGACAGTGTAGTGGAGTTTAGTGGGCAGTGTAGTGGGGTGGGCAGTGTAGTGTGGTGGGGTGGGCAGTGTAGTGTAGTGGAGTTTAGTGGGCAGTGAAGTAGAGTTTAGTGGGCAGTGTAGTGGAGTTTAGTGGACAGTGTAGTGGGGTGGGCAGTGTAGTGTAGTGGAGTTTAGTGGGCAGTGTAGTGGAGTTTAGTGGACAGTGTAGTGGAGTTTAGTGGGCAGTGTAGTGGGGCGGGCAGTGTAGTGTGGTGGGGTGGGCAGTGTAGTGCAGTGGAGTTTAGTGGACAGTGTAGTGGAGTTTAGTGGGCAGTGTAGTGTGGTGGGGTGGGCAGTGTAGTGTAGTGGAGTTTAGTGGACAGTGAAGTGGAGTTTAGTGGGCAGTGTAGTGGGGCGGGCAGTGTAGTGTGGTGGGGTGGGCAGTGTAGTGCAGTGGAGTTTAGTGGACAGTGTAGTGGAGTTTAGTGGGCAGTGTAGTGGGGTGGGCAGTGTAGTGTGGTGGGGTGGACAGTGTAGTGTAGTGGAGTTTAGTGGACAGTGAAGTGGAGTTTAGTGGGCAGTGTAGTGAGTGGGCAGTGTAGTGTAGTGGAGTTTAGTGGACAGTGTAGTGGAGTTTAGTGGGCAGTGTAGTGGGGCGGGCAGTGTAGTGTGGTGGGGTGGGCAGTGTAGTGCAGTGGAGTTTAGTGGACAGTGTAGTGGAGTTTAGTGGGCAGTGTAGTGGGGTGGGCAGTGTAGTGTGGTGGGGTGGGCAGTGTAGTGTAGTGGAGTTTAGTGGACAGTGAAGGGGAGTTTAGTGGGCAGTGTAGTGAGTGGGCAGTGTAGTGTAGTGGAGTTTAGTGGACAGTGTAGTGGAGTTTAGTGGACAGTGTAGTGGAGTTTAGTGGACAGTGTAGTGGAGTTTAGTGGGCAGTGTAGTGGGTGGGCAGTGTAGTGTAGTGGAGTTTAGTGGACAGTGTAGTGGGTGGGCAGTGTAGTGTAGTGGAGTTTAGTGGACAGTGTAGTGGAGTTTAGTGGGCACTGTAGTGGGGTGGGCAGTGTAGTGGAGTTTAGTGGGCAGTGTAGTGTGGTGGGTGGGCAGTGTAATGGAGTTTAGTGGGCAGTGTAGTGGGGCGGGCAGTGTAGTGTGGTGGGGTGGGCAGTGTAGTGTAGTGGAGTTTAGTGGACAGTGTAGTGGAGTTTAGTGGGCAGTGTAGTGGGGTGGGCAGTGTAGTGTGGTGGGGTGGGCAGTGTAGTGTAGTGGAGTTTAGTGGGCAGTGAAGTAGAGTTTAGTGGGCAGTGTAGTGGAGTTTAGTGGACAGTGTAGTGGGGTGGGCAGTGTAGTGTAGTGGAGTTTAGTGGGCAGTGTAGTGGAGTTTAGTGGACAGTGTAGTGGAGTTTAGTTGCCAGTGTAGTGGGGCGGGCAGTGTAGTGTGGTGGGGTGGGCAGTGTAGTGCAGTGGAGTTTAATGGACAGTGTAGTGGAGTTTAGTGGGCAGTGTAGTGGGGTGGGCAGTGTAGTGTGGTGGGGTGGGCAGTGTAGTGTAGTGGAGTTTAGTGGACAGTGAAGTGGAGTTTAGTGGGCAGTGTAGTGGGGCGGGCAGTGTAGTGTGGTGGGGTGGGCAGTGTAGTGCAGTGGAGTTTAGTGGACAGTGTAGTGGAGTTTAGTGGGCAGTGTAGTGGGGTGGGCAGTGTAGTGTGGTGGGGTGGACAGTGTAGTGTAGTGGAGTTTAGTGGACAGTGAAGTGGAGTTTAGTGGGCAGTGTAGTGAGTGGGCAGTGTAGTGTAGTGGAGTTTAGTGGACAGTGTAGTGGAGTTTAGTGGGCAGTGTAGTGGGGCGGGCAGTGTAGTGTGGTGGGGTGGGCAGTGTAGTGCAGTGGAGTTTAGTGGACAGTGTAGTGGAGTTTAGTGGGCAGTGTAGTGGGGTGGGCAGTGTAGTATGGTGGGGTGGGCAGTGTAGTGTAGTGGAGTTTAGTGGACAGTGAAGTGGAGTTTAGTGGGCAGTGTAGTAAGTGGGCAGTGTAGTGTAGTGGAGTTTAGTGGACAGTGTAGTGGAGTTTAGTGGGCAGTGTAGTGGGGCGGGCAGTGTAGTGTGGTGGGGTGGGCAGTGTAGTGCAGTGGAGTTTAGTGGACAGTGTAGTGGAGTTTAGTGGGCAGTGTAGTGGGGTGGGCAGTGTAGTGTGGTGGGGTGGGCAGTGTAGTATAGTGGAGTTTAGTGGACAGTGTAGTGGAGTTTAGTGGGCACTGTAGTGGGGTGGGCAGTGTAGTGGAGTTTAGTGGGCAGTGTAGTGTGGTGGGTGGGCAGTGTAGTGGAGTTTAGTGGGCAGTGTAGTGGGGCGGGCAGTGTAGTGTGGTGGGGTGGGCAGTGTAGTGTAGTGGAGTTTAGTGGACAGTGTAGTGGAGTTTAGTGGGCAGTGTAGTGGGGTGGGCAGTGTAGTGTGGTGGGGTGGGCAGTGTAGTGTAGTGGAGTTTAGTGGGCAGTGAAGTAGAGTTTAGTGGGCAGTGTAGTGGAGTTTAGTGGACAGTGTAGTGGGGTGGGCAGTGTAGTGTGGTGGGGTGGGCAGTGTAGTGCAGTGGAGTTTAGTGGACAGTGTAGTGGAGTTTAGTGGGCAGTGTAGTGGGGTGGGCAGTGTAGTGTGATGGGGTGGGCAGTGTAGTGTAGTGGAGTTTAGTGGACAGTGAAGTGGAGTTTAGTGGGCAGTGTAGTGGGGCGGGCAGTGTAGTGTGGTGGGGTGGGCAGTGTAGTGCAGTGGAGTTTAGTGGACAGTGTAGTGGAGTTTAGTGGGCAGTGTAGTGTGGTGGGGTGGACAGTGTAGTGTAGTGGAGTTTAGTGGACAGTGAAGTGGAGTTTAGTGGGCAGTGTAGTGAGTGGGCAGTGTAGTGTAGTGGAGTTTAGTGGACAGTGTAGTGGAGTTTAGTGGGCAGTGTAGTGGGGCGGGCAGTGTAGTGTGGTGGGGTGGGCAGTGTAATGCAGTGGAGTTTAGTGGACAGTGTAGTGGAGTTTAGTGGGCAGTGTAGTGGGGTGGGCAGTGTAGTGTGGTGGGGTGGGCAGTGTAGTGTAGTGGAGTTTAGTGGACAGTGAAGTGGAGTTTAGTGGGCAGTGTAGTGAGTGGGCAGTGTAGTGTAGTGGAGTTTAGTGGACAGTGTAGTGGAGTTTAGTGGGCAGTGTAGTGGGGCGGGCAGTGTAGTGTGGTGGGGTGGGCAGTGTAGTGCAGTGGAGTTTAGTGGACAGTGTAGTGGAGTTTAGTGGGCAGTGTAGTGGGGTGGGCAGTGTAGTGTGGTGGGGTGGGCAGTGTAGTGTAGTGGAGTTTAGTGGACAGTGAAGTGGAGTTTAGTGGGCAGTGTAGTGAGTGGGCAGTGTAGTGTAGTGGAGTTTAGTGGACAGTGTAGTGGAGTTTAGTGGACAGTGTAGTGGAGTTTAGTGGACAGTGTAGTGGAGTTTAGTGGGCAGTGTAGTGGGTGGGCAGTGTAGTGTAGTGGAGTTTAGTGGACAGTGTAGTGGAGTTTAGTGGGCACTGTAGTGGGGTGGGCAGTGTAGTGGAGTTTAGTGGGCAGTGTAGTGGGGCGGGCAGTGTAGTGTGGTGGGGTGGGCAGTGTACTGTAGTGGAGTTTAGTGGACAGTGTAGTGGAGTTTAGTGGGCAGTGTAGTGGGGTGGGCAGTGTAGTGTGGTGGGGTGGGCAGTGTAGTGTAGTGGAGTTTAGTGGGCAGTGAAGTAGAGTTTAGTGGGCAGTGTAGTGGAGTTTAGTGGACAGTGTAGTGGGGTGGGCAGTGTAGTGTAGTGGAGTTTAGTGGGCAGTGTAGTGGAGTTTAGTGGACAGTGTAGTGGAGTTTAGTGGGCAGTGTAGTGGGGCGGGCAGTGTAGTGTGGTGGGGTGGGCAGTGTAGTGCAGTGGAGTTTAGTGGACAGTGTAGTGGAGTTTAGTGGGCAGTGTAGTGGGGTGGGCAGTGTAGTGTGGTGGGGTGGGCAGTGTAGTGTAGTGGAGTTTAGTGGACAGTGAAGTGGAGTTTAGTGGGCAGTGTAGTGGGGCGGGCAGTGTAGTGTGGTGGGGTGGGCAGTGTAGTGCAGTGGAGTTTAGTGGACAGTGTAGTGGAGTTTATTGGGCAGTGTAGTGGGGTGGGCAGTGTAGTGTGGTGGGGTGGGCAGTGTAGTGTAGTGGAGTTTAGTGGACAGTGAAGGGGAGTTTAGTGGGCAGTGTAGTGAGTGGGCAGTGTAGTGTAGTGGAGTTTAGTGGACAGTGTAGTGGAGTTTAGTGGACAGTGTAGTGGAGTTTAGTGGACAGTGTATTGGAGTTTAGTGGGCAGTGTAGTGGGTGGGCAGTGTAGTGTAGTGGAGTTTAGTGGACAGTGTAGTGGGTGGGCAGTGTAGTGTGGTGGGGTGGGCAGTGTAGTGCAGTGGAGTTTAGTGGACAGTGTAGTGGAGTTTAGTGGGCAGTGTAGTGGGGTGGGCAGTGTAGTGTGGTGGGGTGGGCAGTGTAGTGTAGTGGAGTTTAGTGGACAGTGAAGTGGAGTTTAGTGGGCAGTGTAGTGAGTGGGCAGTGTAGTGTAGTGGAGTTTAATGGACAGTGTAGTGGAGTTTAGTGGGCAGTGTAGTGGGGCGGGCAGTGTAGTGTGGTGGGGTGGGCAGTGTAGTGCAGTGGAGTTTAGTGGACAGTGTAGTGGAGTTTAGTGGGCAGTGTAGTGGGGTGGGCAGTGTAGTGTGGTGGGGTGGGCAGTGTAGTGTAGTGGAGTTTAGTGGACAGTGAAGGGGAGTTTAGTGGGCAGTGTAGTGAGTGGGCAGTGTAGTGTAGTGGAGTTTAGTGGACAGTGTAGTGGAGTTTAGTGGACAGTGTAGTGGAGTTTAGTGGACAGTGTAGTGGAGTTTAGTGGGCAGTGTAGTGAGTGGGCAGTGTAGTGTAGTGGAGTTTAGTGGACAGTGTAGTGGGTGGGCAGTGTAGTGTAGTGGAGTTTAGTGGACAGTGTAGTGGAGTTTAGTGGGCACTGTAGTGGGGTGGGCAGTGTAGTGGAGTTTAGTGGGCAGTGTAGTGTGGTGGGTGGGCAGTGTAGTGGAGTTTAGTGGGCAGTGTAGTGGGGCGGGCAGTGTAGTGTGGTGGGGTGGGCAGTGTAGTGTAGTGGAGTTTAGTGGACAGTGTAGTGGAGTTTAGTGGGCAGTGTAGTGGGGTGGGCAGTGTAGTGTGGTGGGGTGGGCAGTGTAGTGTAGTGGAGTTTAGTGGGCAGTGAAGTAGAGTTTAGTGGGCAGTGTAGTGGAGTTTAGTGGACAGTGTAGTGGGGTGGGCAGTGTAGTGTAGTGGAGTTTAGTGGGCAGTGTAGTGGAGTTTAGTGGACAGTGTAGTGGAGTTTAGTGGGCAGTGTAGTGGGGCGGGCAGTGTAGTGTGGTGGGGTGGGCATTGTAGTGCAGTGGAGTTTAGTGGACAGTGTAGTGGAGTTTAGTGGGCAGTGTAGTGGGGTGGGCAGTGTAGTGTGGTGGGGTGGGCAGTGTAGTGTAGTGGAGTTTAGTGGACAGTGAAGTGGAGTTTAGTGGGCAGTGTAGTGGGGCGGGCAGTGTAGTGTGGTGGGGTGGGCAGTGTAGTGCAGTGGAGTTTAGTGGACAGTGTAGTGGAGTTTAGTGGGCAGTGTAGTGGGGTGGGCAGTGTAGTGTGGTGGGGTGGACAGTGTAGTGTAGTGGAGTTTAGTGGACAGTGAAGTGGAGTTTAGTGGGCAGTGTAGTGAGTGGGCAGTGTAGTGTAGTGGAGTTTAGTGGACAGTGTAGTGGAGTTTAGTGGGCAGTGTAGTGGGGCGGGCAGTGTAGTGTGGTGGGGTGGGCAGTGTAGTGCAGTGGAGTTTAGTGGACAGTGTAGTGGAGTTTAGTGGGCAGTGTAGTGGGGTGGGCAGTGTAGTGTGGTGGGGTGGGCAGTGTAGTGTAGTGGAGTTTAGTGGACAGTGTAGTGGAGTTTAGTGGGCAGTGTAGTGGGTGGGCAGTGTAGTGTAGTGGAGTTTAGTGGACAGTGTAGTGGGTGGGCAGTGTAGTGTAGTGGAGTTTAGTGGACAGTGTAGTGGGTGGGCAGTGTAGTGTAGTGGAGTTTAGTGGAAAGTGTAGTGGAGTTTAGTGGGCAGTGTAGTGGAGTTTAGTGGGCAGTGTAGTGGGTGGGCAGTGTAGTGTAGTGGAGTTTAGTGGGCAGTGTAGTAGAGTTTAGTGGGCAGTGTAGTGGAGTTTAGTGGACAGTGTAGTGGGGCGGGCAGTGTAGTGTGGTGGGGTGGGCAGTGTAGTGTAGTGGAGTTTAGTGGACAGTGTAGTGGAGTTTAGTGGGCAGTGTAGTGGGGTGGGCAGTGTAGTGTGGTGGGGTGGGCAGTGTAGTGTAGTGGAGTTTAGTGGACAGTGTAGTGGAGTTTAGTGGGCAGTGTAGTGGGGTGGGCAGTGTAGTGTGGTGGGGTGGGCAGTGTAGTGTAGTGGAGTTTAGTGGACAGTGTAGTGGAGTTTAGTGGGCAGTGTAGTGGGTGGGCAGTGTAGTGTAGTGGAGTTTAGTGGGCAGTGTAGTGGGTGGGCAGTGTAGTGTAGTGGAGTTTAGTGGACAGTGTAGTGGGTGGGCAGTGTAGTGTAGTGGAGTTTAGTGGACAGTGTAGTGGGTGGGCAGTGTAGTGTAGTGGAGTTTAGTGGACAGTGTAGTGGAGTTTAGTGGGCAGTGTAGTGGAGTTTAGTGGGCAGTGTAGTGGGTGGGCAGTGTAGTGTAGTGGAGTTTAGTGGGCAGTGTAGTGGAGTTTAGTGGGCAGTGTAGTGGGGTGGGCAGTGTAGTGTGGTGGGGTGGGCAGTGTAGTGTAGTGGAGTTTAGTGGGCAGTGAAGTAGAGTTTAGTGGGCAGTGTAGTGGAGTTTAGTGGACAGTGTAGTGGGGTGGGCAGTGTAGTGTAGTGGAGTTTAGTGGGCAGTGTAGTGGAGTTTAGTGGACAGTGTAGTGGAGTTTAGTGGGCAGTGTAGTGGGGCGGGCAGTGTAGTGTGGTGGGGTGGGCAGTGTAGTGCAGTGGAGTTTAGTGGACAGTGTAGTGGAGTTTAGTGGGCAGTGTAGTGGGGTGGGCAGTGTAGTGTGGTGGGGTGGGCAGTGTAGTGTAGTGGAGTTTAGTGGACAGTGAAGTGGAGTTTAGTGGGCAGTGTAGTGGGGCGGGCAGTGTAGTGTGGTGGGGTGGGCAGTGTAGTGCAGTGGAGTTTAGTGGACAGTGTAGTGGAGTTTATTGGGCAGTGTAGTGGGGTGGGCAGTGTAGTGTGGTGGGGTGGGCAGTGTAGTGTAGTGGAGTTTAGTGGACAGTGAAGGGGAGTTTAGTGGGCAGTGTAGTGAGTGGGCAGTGTAGTGTAGTGGAGTTTAGTGGACAGTGTAGTGGAGTTTAGTGGACAGTGTAGTGGAGTTTAGTGGACAGTGTATTGGAGTTTAGTGGGCAGTGTAGTGGGTGGGCAGTGTAGTGTAGTGGAGTTTAGTGGACAGTGTAGTGGGTGGGCAGTGTAGTGTGGTGGGGTGGGCAGTGTAGTGCAGTGGAGTTTAGTGGACAGTGTAGTGGAGTTTAGTGGGCAGTGTAGTGGGGTGGGCAGTGTAGTGTGGTGGGGTGGGCAGTGTAGTGTAGTGGAGTTTAGTGGACAGTGAAGTGGAGTTTAGTGGGCAGTGTAGTGAGTGGGCAGTGTAGTGTAGTGGAGTTTAGTGGACAGTGTAGTGGAGTTTAGTGGGCAGTGTAGTGGGGCGGGCAGTGTAGTGTGGTGGGGTGGGCAGTGTAGTGCAGTGGAGTTTAGTGGACAGTGTAGTGGAGTTTAGTGGGCAGTGTAGTGGGGTGGGCAGTGTAGTGTGGTGGGGTGGGCAGTGTAGTGTAGTGGAGTTTAGTGGACAGTGAAGGGGAGTTTAGTGGGCAGTGTAGTGAGTGGGCAGTGTAGTGTAGTGGAGTTTAGTGGACAGTGTAGTGGAGTTTAGTGGACAGTGTAGTGGAGTTTAGTGGACAGTGTAGTGGAGTTTAGTGGGCAGTGTAGTGGGTGGGCAGTGTAGTGTAGTGGAGTTTAGTGGACAGTGTAGTGGGTGGGCAGTGTAGTGTAGTGGAGTTTAGTGGACAGTGTAGTGGAGTTTAGTGGGCACTGTAGTGGGGTGGGCAGTGTAGTGGAGTTTAGTGGGCAGTGTAGTGTGGTGGGTGGGCAGTGTAGTGGAGTTTAGTGGGCAGTGTAGTGGGGCGGGCAGTGTAGTGTGGTGGGGTGGGCAGTGTAGTGTAGTGGAGTTTAGTGGACAGTGTAGTGGAGTTTAGTGGGCAGTGTAGTGGGGTGGGCAGTGTAGTGTGGTGGGGTGGGCAGTGTAGTGTAGTGGAGTTTAGTGGGCAGTGAAGTAGAGTTTAGTGGGCAGTGTAGTGGAGTTTAGTGGACAGTGTAGTGGGGTGGGCAGTGTAGTGTAGTGGAGTTTAGTGGGCAGTGTAGTGGAGTTTAGTGGACAGTGTAGTGGAGTTTAGTGGGCAGTGTAGTGGGGCGGGCAGTGTAGTGTGGTGGGGTGGGCATTGTAGTGCAGTGGAGTTTAGTGGACAGTGTAGTGGAGTTTAGTGGGCAGTGTAGTGGGGTGGGCAGTGTAGTGTGGTGGGGTGGGCAGTGTAGTGTAGTGGAGTTTAGTGGACAGTGAAGTGGAGTTTAGTGGGCAGTGTAGTGGGGCGGGCAGTGTAGTGTGGTGGGGTGGGCAGTGTAGTGCAGTGGAGTTTAGTGGACAGTGTAGTGGAGTTTAGTGGGCAGTGTAGTGGGGTGGGCAGTGTAGTGTGGTGGGGTGGACAGTGTAGTGTAGTGGAGTTTAGTGGACAGTGAAGTGGAGTTTAGTGGGCAGTGTAGTGAGTGGGCAGTGTAGTGTAGTGGAGTTTAGTGGACAGTGTAGTGGAGTTTAGTGGGCAGTGTAGTGGGGCGGGCAGTGTAGTGTGGTGGGGTGGGCAGTGTAGTGCAGTGGAGTTTAGTGGACAGTGTAGTGGAGTTTAGTGGGCAGTGTAGTGGGGTGGGCAGTGTAGTGTGGTGGGGTGGGCAGTGTAGTGTAGTGGAGTTTAGTGGACAGTGTAGTGGAGTTTAGTGGGCAGTGTAGTGGGTGGGCAGTGTAGTGTAGTGGAGTTTAGTGGACAGTGTAGTGGGTGGGCAGTGTAGTGTAGTGGAGTTTAGTGGACAGTGTAGTGGGTGGGCAGTGTAGTGTAGTGGAGTTTAGTGGAAAGTGTAGTGGAGTTTAGTGGGCAGTGTAGTGGAGTTTAGTGGGCAGTGTAGTGGGTGGGCAGTGTAGTGTAGTGGAGTTTAGTGGGCAGTGTAGTAGAGTTTAGTGGGCAGTGTAGTGGAGTTTAGTGGACAGTGTAGTGGAGTTTAGTGGGCAGTGTAGTGGGGCGGGCAGTGTAGTGTGGTGGGGTGGGCAGTGTAGTGCAGTGGAGTTTAGTGGACAGTGTAGTGGAGTTTAGTGGGCAGTGTAGTGGGGTGGGCAGTGTAGTGTGGTGGGGTGGGCAGTGTAGTGTAGTGGAGTTTAGTGGACAGTGAAGTGGAGTTTAGTGGGCAGTGTAGTGGGGCGGGCAGTGTAGTGTGGTGGGGTGGGCAGTGTAGTGCAGTGGAGTTTAGTGGACAGTGTAGTGGAGTTTAGTGGGCAGTGTAGTGGGGTGGGCAGTGTAGTGTGGTGGGGTGGGCAGTGTAGTGTAGTGGCGTTTAGTGGACAGTGAAGTGGAGTTTAGTGGGCAGTGTAGTGAGTGGGCAGTGTAGTGTAGTGGAGTTTAGTGGACAGTGTAGTGGAGTTTAGTGGGCAGTGTAGTGGGGCGGGCAGTGTAGTGTGGTGGGGTGGGCAGTGTAGTGCAGTGGAGTTTAGTGGACAGTGTAGTGGAGTTTAGTGGGCAGTGTAGTGGGGTGGGCAGTGTAGTGTGGTGGGGTGGGCAGTGTAGTGTAGTGGAGTTTAGTGGGCAGTGAAGTAGAGTTTAGTGGGCAGTGTAGTGGAGTTTAGTGGACAGTGTAGTGGGGTGGGCAGTGTAGTGTAGTGGAGTTTAGTGGGCAGTGTAGTGGAGTTTAGTGGACAGTGTAGTGGAGTTTAGTGGGCAGTGTAGTGGGGCGGGCAGTGTAGTGTGGTGGGGTGGGCAGTGTAGTGCAGTGGAGTTTAGTGGACAGTGTAGTGGAGTTTAGTGGGCAGTGTAGTGGGGTGGGCAGTGTAGTGTGGTGGGGTGGGCAGTGTAGTGTAGTGGAGTTTAGTGGACAGTGAAGTGGAGTTTAGTGGGCAGTGTAGTGGGGCGGGCAGTGTAGTGTGGTGGGGTGGGCAGTGTAGTGCAGTGGAGTTTAGTGGACAGTGTAGTGGAGTTTATTGGGCAGTGTAGTGGGGTGGGCAGTGTAGTGTGGTGGGGTGGGCAGTGTAGTGTAGTGGAGTTTAGTGGACAGTGAAGGGGAGTTTAGTGGGCAGTGTAGTGAGTGGGCAGTGTAGTGTAGTGGAGTTTAGTGGACAGTGTAGTGGAGTTTAGTGGACAGTGTAGTGGAGTTTAGTGGACAGTGTATTGGAGTTTAGTGGGCAGTGTAGTGGGTGGGCAGTGTAGTGTAGTGGAGTTTAGTGGACAGTGTAGTGGGTGGGCAGTGTAGTGTGGTGGGGTGGGCAGTGTAGTGCAGTGGAGTTTAGTGGACAGTGTAGTGGAGTTTAGTGGGCAGTGTAGTGGGGTGGGCAGTGTAGTGTGGTGGGGTGGGCAGTGTAGTGTAGTGGAGTTTAGTGGACAGTGAAGTGGAGTTTAGTGGGCAGTGTAGTGAGTGGGCAGTGTAGTGTAGTGGAGTTTAGTGGACAGTGTAGTGGAGTTTAGTGGGCAGTGTAGTGGGGCGGGCAGTGTAGTGTGGTGGGGTGGGCAGTGTAGTGCAGTGGAGTTTAGTGGACAGTGTAGTGGAGTTTAGTGGGCAGTGTAGTGGGGTGGGCAGTGTAGTGTGGTGGGGTGGGCAGTGTAGTGTAGTGGAGTTTAGTGGACAGTGAAGGGGAGTTTAGTGGGCAGTGTAGTGAGTGGGCAGTGTAGTGTAGTGGAGTTTAGTGGACAGTGTAGTGGAGTTTAGTGGACAGTGTAGTGGAGTTTAGTGGACAGTGTAGTGGAGTTTAGTGGGCAGTGTAGTGGGTGGGCAGTGTAGTGTAGTGGAGTTTAGTGGACAGTGTAGTGGGTGGGCAGTGTAGTGTAGTGGAGTTTAGTGGACAGTGTAGTGGAGTTTAGTGGGCACTGTAGTGGGGTGGGCAGTGTAGTGGAGTTTAGTGGGCAGTGTAGTGTGGTGGGTGGGCAGTGTAGTGGAGTTTAGTGGGCAGTGTAGTGGGGCGGGCAGTGTAGTGTGGTGGGGTGGGCAGTGTAGTGTAGTGGAGTTTAGTGGACAGTGTAGTGGAGTTTAGTGGGCAGTGTAGTGGGGTGGGCAGTGTAGTGTGGTGGGGTGGGCAGTGTAGTGTAGTGGAGTTTAGTGGGCAGTGAAGTAGAGTTTAGTGGGCAGTGTAGTGGAGTTTAGTGGACAGTGTAGTGGGGTGGGCAGTGTAGTGTAGTGGAGTTTAGTGGGCAGTGTAGTGGAGTTTAGTGGACAGTGTAGTGGAGTTTAGTGGGCAGTGTAGTGGGGCGGGCAGTGTAGTGTGGTGGGGTGGGCATTGTAGTGCAGTGGAGTTTAGTGGACAGTGTAGTGGAGTTTAGTGGGCAGTGTAGTGGGGTGGGCAGTGTAGTGTGGTGGGGTGGGCAGTGTAGTGTAGTGGAGTTTAGTGGACAGTGAAGTGGAGTTTAGTGGGCAGTGTAGTGGGGCGGGCAGTGTAGTGTGGTGGGGTGGGCAGTGTAGTGCAGTGGAGTTTAGTGGACAGTGTAGTGGAGTTTAGTGGGCAGTGTAGTGGGGTGGGCAGTGTAGTGTGGTGGGGTGGACAGTGTAGTGTAGTGGAGTTTAGTGGACAGTGAAGTGGAGTTTAGTGGGCAGTGTAGTGAGTGGGCAGTGTAGTGTAGTGGAGTTTAGTGGACAGTGTAGTGGAGTTTAGTGGGCAGTGTAGTGGGGCGGGCAGTGTAGTGTGGTGGGGTGGGCAGTGTAGTGCAGTGGAGTTTAGTGGACAGTGTAGTGGAGTTTAGTGGGCAGTGTAGTGGGGTGGGCAGTGTAGTGTGGTGGGGTGGGCAGTGTAGTGTAGTGGAGTTTAGTGGACAGTGTAGTGGGTGGGCAGTGTAGTGTAGTGGAGTTTAGTGGACAGTGTAGTGGGTGGGCAGTGTAGTGTAGTGGAGTTTAGTGGAAAGTGTAGTGGAGTTTAGTGGGCAGTGTAGTGGAGTTTAGTGGGCAGTGTAGTGGGTGGGCAGTGTAGTGTAGTGGAGTTTAGTGGGCAGTGTAGTAGAGTTTAGTGGGCAGTGTAGTGGAGTTTAGTGGACAGTGTAGTGGAGTTTAGTGGGCAGTGTACTGGGGCGGGCAGTGTAGTGTGGTGGGGTGGGCAGTGTAGTGCAGTGGAGTTTAGTGGACAGTGTAGTGGAGTTTAGTGGGCAGTGTAGTGGGGTGGGCAGTGTAGTGTGGTGGGGTGGGCAGTGTAGTGTAGTGGAGTTTAGTGGACAGTGAAGTGGAGTTTAGTGGGCAGTGTAGTGGGGCGGGCAGTGTAGTGTGGTGGGGTGGGCAGTGTAGTGCAGTGGAGTTTAGTGGACAGTGTAGTGGAGTTTAGTGGGCAGTGTAGTGGGGTGGGCAGTGTAGTGTGGTGGGGTGGGCAGTGTAGTGTAGTGGCGTTTAGTGGACAGTGAAGTGGAGTTTAGTGGGCAGTGTAGTGAGTGGGCAGTGTAGTGTAGTGGAGTTTAGTGGACAGTGTAGTGGAGTTTAGTGGGCAGTGTAGTGGGGCGGGCAGTGTAGTGTGGTGGGGTGGGCAGTGTAGTGCAGTGGAGTTTAGTGGACAGTGTAGTGGAGTTTAGTGGGCAGTGCAGTGGGGTGGGCAGTGTAGTGTAGTGGAGTTTAGTGGACAGTGTAGTGGAGTTTAGTGGGCAGTGTAGTGGGGCGGGCAGTGTAGTGTGGTGGGGTGGGCAGTGTAGTGCAGTGGAGTTTAGTGGACAGTGTAGTGGAGTTTAGTGGGCAGTGTAGTGGGGTGGGCAGTGTAATGTGGTGGGGTGGGCAGTGTAGTGTAGTGGAGTTTAGTGGACAGTGAAGTGGAGTTTAGTGGGCAGTGTAGTGAGTGGGCAGTGTAGTGTAGTGGAGTTTAGTGGACAGTGTAGTGGAGTTTAGTGGACAGTGTAGTGGAGCTTAGTGGACAGTGTAGTGGAGTTTAGTGGGCAGTGTAGTGGGTGGGCAGTGTAGTGTAGTGGAGTTTAGTGGACAGTGTAGTGGAGTTTAGTGGGCACTGTAGTGGGGTGGGCAGTGTAGTGGAGTTTAGTGGGCAGTGTAGTGTGGTGGGTGGGCAGTGTAGTGGAGTTTAGTGGGCAGTGTAGTGGGGCGGGCAGTGTAGTGTGGTGGGGTGGGCAGTGTAGTGTAGTGGAGTTTAGTGGACAGTGTAGTGGAGTTTAGTGGGCAGTGTAGTGGGGTGGGCAGTGTAGTGTGGTGGGGTGGGCAGTGTAGTGTAGTGGAGTTTAGTGGGCAGTGAAGTAGAGTTTAGTGGGCAGTGTAGTGGAGTTTAGTGGACAGTGTAGTGGGGTGGGCAGTGTAGTGTAGTGGAGTTTAGTGGGCAGTGTAGTGGAGTTTAGTGGACAGTGTAGTGGAGTTTAGTGGGCAGTGTAGTGGGGCGGGCAGTGTAGTGTGGTGGGGTGGGCAGTGTAGTGCAGTGGAGTTTAGTGGACAGTGTAGTGGAGTTTAGTGGGCAGTGTAGTGTGGTGGGGTGGGCAGTGTAGTGTAGTGGAGTTTAGTGGACAGTGAAGTGGAGTTTAGTGGGCAGTGTAGTGGGGCGGGCAGTGTAGTGTGGTGGGGTGGGCAGTGTAGTGCAGTGGAGTTTAGTGGACAGTGTAGTGGAGTTTAGTGGGCAGTGTAGTGGGGTGGGCAGTGTAGTGTGGTGGGGTGGACAGTGTAGTGTAGTGGAGTTTAGTGGACAGTGAAGTGGAGTTTAGTGGGCAGTGTAGTGAGTGGGCAGTGTAGTGTAGTGGAGTTTAGTGGACAGTGTAGTGGAGTTTAGTGGGCAGTGTAGTGGGGCGGGCAGTGTAGTGTGGTGGGGTGGGCAGTGTAGTGCAGTGGAGTTTAGTGGACAGTGTAGTGGAGTTTAGTGGGCAGTGTAGTGGGGTGGGCAGTGTAGTGTGGTGGGGTGGGCAGTGTAGTGTAGTGGAGTTTAGTGGACAGTGAAGGGGAGTTTAGTGGGCAGTGTAGTGAGTGGGCAGTGTAGTGTAGTGGAGTTTAGTGGACAGTGTAGTGGAGTTTAGTGGACAGTGTAGTGGAGTTTAGTGGACAGTGTAGTGGAGTTTAGTGGGCAGTGTAGTGGGTGGGCAGTGTAGTGTAGTGGAGTTTAGTGGACAGTGTAGTGGGTGGGCAGTGTAGTGTAGTGGAGTTTAGTGGACAGTGTAGTGGAGTTTAGTGGGCACTGTAGTGGGGTGGGCAGTGTAGTGGAGTTTAGTGGGCAGTGTAGTGTGGTGGGTGGGCAGTGTAATGGAGTTTAGTGGGCAGTGTAGTGGGGCGGGCAGTGTAGTGTGGTGGGGTGGGCAGTGTAGTGTAGTGGAGTTTAGTGGACAGTGTAGTGGAGTTTAGTGGGCAGTGTAGTGGGGTGGGCAGTGTAGTGTGGTGGGGTGGGCAGTGTAGTGTAGTGGAGTTTAGTGGGCAGTGAAGTAGAGTTTAGTGGGCAGTGTAGTGGAGTTTAGTGGACAGTGTAGTGGGGTGGGCAGTGTAGTGTAGTGGAGTTTAGTGGGCAGTGTAGTGGAGTTTAGTGGACAGTGTAGTGGAGTTTAGTTGCCAGTGTAGTGGGGCGGGCAGTGTAGTGTGGTGGGGTGGGCAGTGTAGTGCAGTGGAGTTTAATGGACAGTGTAGTGGAGTTTAGTGGGCAGTGTAGTGGGGTGGGCAGTGTAGTGTGGTGGGGTGGGCAGTGTAGTGTAGTGGAGTTTAGTGGACAGTGAAGTGGAGTTTAGTGGGCAGTGTAGTGGGGCGGGCAGTGTAGTGTGGTGGGGTGGGCAGTGTAGTGCAGTGGAGTTTAGTGGACAGTGTAGTGGAGTTTAGTGGGCAGTGTAGTGGGGTGGGCAGTGTAGTGTGGTGGGGTGGACAGTGTAGTGTAGTGGAGTTTAGTGGACAGTGAAGTGGAGTTTAGTGGGCAGTGTAGTGAGTGGGCAGTGTAGTGTAGTGGAGTTTAGTGGACAGTGTAGTGGAGTTTAGTGGGCAGTGTAGTGGGGCGGGCAGTGTAGTGTGGTGGGGTGGGCAGTGTAGTGCAGTGGAGTTTAGTGGACAGTGTAGTGGAGTTTAGTGGGCAGTGTAGTGGGGTGGGCAGTGTAGTGTGGTGGGGTGGGCAGTGTAGTGTAGTGGAGTTTAGTGGACAGTGAAGTGGAGTTTAGTGGGCAGTGTAGTAAGTGGGCAGTGTAGTGTAGTGGAGTTTAGTGGACAGTGTAGTGGAGTTTAGTGGGCAGTGTAGTGGGGCGGGCAGTGTAGTGTGGTGGGGTGGGCAGTGTAGTGCAGTGGAGTTTAGTGGACAGTGTAGTGGAGTTTAGTGGGCAGTGTAGTGGGGTGGGCAGTGTAGTGTGGTGGGGTGGGCAGTGTAGTATAGTGGAGTTTAGTGGACAGTGTAGTGGAGTTTAGTGGGCACTGTAGTGGGGTGGGCAGTGTAGTGGAGTTTAGTGGGCAGTGTAGTGTGGTGGGTGGGCAGTGTAGTGGAGTTTAGTGGGCAGTGTAGTGGGGCGGGCAGTGTAGTGTGGTGGGGTGGGCAGTGTAGTGTAGTGGAGTTTAGTGGACAGTGTAGTGGAGTTTAGTGGGCAGTGTAGTGGGGTGGGCAGTGTAGTGTGGTGGGGTGGGCAGTGTAGTGTAGTGGAGTTTAGTGGGCAGTGAAGTAGAGTTTAGTGGGCAGTGTAGTGGAGTTTAGTGGACAGTGTAGTGGGGTGGGCAGTGTAGTGTGGTGGGGTGGGCAGTGTAGTGCAGTGGAGTTTAGTGGACAGTGTAGTGGAGTTTAGTGGGCAGTGTAGTGGGGTGGGCAGTGTAGTGTGATGGGGTGGGCAGTGTAGTGTAGTGGAGTTTAGTGGACAGTGAAGTGGAGTTTAGTGGGCAGTGTAGTGGGGCGGGCAGTGTAGTGTGGTGGGGTGGGCAGTGTAGTGCAGTGGAGTTTAGTGGACAGTGTAGTGGAGTTTAGTGGGCAGTGTAGTGTGGTGGGGTGGACAGTGTAGTGTAGTGGAGTTTAGTGGACAGTGAAGTGGAGTTTAGTGGGCAGTGTAGTGAGTGGGCAGTGTAGTGTAGTGGAGTTTAGTGGACAGTGTAGTGGAGTTTAGTGGGCAGTGTAGTGGGGCGGGCAGTGTAGTGTGGTGGGGTGGGCAGTGTAATGCAGTGGAGTTTAGTGGACAGTGTAGTGGAGTTTAGTGGGCAGTGTAGTGGGGTGGGCAGTGTAGTGTGGTGGGGTGGGCAGTGTAGTGTAGTGGAGTTTAGTGGACAGTGAAGTGGAGTTTAGTGGGCAGTGTAGTGAGTGGGCAGTGTAGTGTAGTGGAGTTTAGTGGACAGTGTAGTGGAGTTTAGTGGGCAGTGTAGTGGGGCGGGCAGTGTAGTGTGGTGGGGTGGGCAGTGTAGTGCAGTGGAGTTTAGTGGACAGTGTAGTGGAGTTTAGTGGGCAGTGTAGTGGGGTGGGCAGTGTAGTGTGGTGGGGTGGGCAGTGTAGTGTAGTGGAGTTTAGTGGACAGTGAAGTGGAGTTTAGTGGGCAGTGTAGTGAGTGGGCAGTGTAGTGTAGTGGAGTTTAGTGGACAGTGTAGTGGAGTTTAGTGGACAGTGTAGTGGAGTTTAGTGGACAGTGTAGTGGAGTTTAGTGGGCAGTGTAGTGGGTGGGCAGTGTAGTGTAGTGGAGTTTAGTGGACAGTGTAGTGGAGTTTAGTGGGCACTGTAGTGGGGTGGGCAGTGTAGTGGAGTTTAGTGGGCAGTGTAGTGGGGCGGGCAGTGTAGTGTGGTGGGGTGGGCAGTGTACTGTAGTGGAGTTTAGTGGACAGTGTAGTGGAGTTTAGTGGGCAGTGTAGTGGGGTGGGCAGTGTAGTGTGGTGGGGTGGGCAGTGTAGTGTAGTGGAGTTTAGTGGGCAGTGAAGTAGAGTTTAGTGGGCAGTGTAGTGGAGTTTAGTGGACAGTGTAGTGGGGTGGGCAGTGTAGTGTAGTGGAGTTTAGTGGGCAGTGTAGTGGAGTTTAGTGGACAGTGTAGTGGAGTTTAGTGGGCAGTGTAGTGGGGCGGGCAGTGTAGTGTGGTGGGGTGGGCAGTGTAGTGCAGTGGAGTTTAGTGGACAGTGTAGTGGAGTTTAGTGGGCAGTGTAGTGGGGTGGGCAGTGTAGTGTGGTGGGGTGGGCAGTGTAGTGTAGTGGAGTTTAGTGGACAGTGAAGTGGAGTTTAGTGGGCAGTGTAGTGGGGCGGGCAGTGTAGTGTGGTGGGGTGGGCAGTGTAGTGCAGTGGAGTTTAGTGGACAGTGTAGTGGAGTTTATTGGGCAGTGTAGTGGGGTGGGCAGTGTAGTGTGGTGGGGTGGGCAGTGTAGTGTAGTGGAGTTTAGTGGACAGTGAAGGGGAGTTTAGTGGGCAGTGTAGTGAGTGGGCAGTGTAGTGTAGTGGAGTTTAGTGGACAGTGTAGTGGAGTTTAGTGGACAGTGTAGTGGAGTTTAGTGGACAGTGTATTGGAGTTTAGTGGGCAGTGTAGTGGGTGGGCAGTGTAGTGTAGTGGAGTTTAGTGGACAGTGTAGTGGGTGGGCAGTGTAGTGTGGTGGGGTGGGCAGTGTAGTGCAGTGGAGTTTAGTGGACAGTGTAGTGGAGTTTAGTGGGCAGTGTAGTGGGGTGGGCAGTGTAGTGTGGTGGGGTGGGCAGTGTAGTGTAGTGGAGTTTAGTGGACAGTGAAGTGGAGTTTAGTGGGCAGTGTAGTGAGTGGGCAGTGTAGTGTAGTGGAGTTTAGTGGACAGTGTAGTGGAGTTTAGTGGGCAGTGTAGTGGGGCGGGCAGTGTAGTGTGGTGGGGTGGGCAGTGTAGTGCAGTGGAGTTTAGTGGACAGTGTAGTGGAGTTTAGTGGGCAGTGTAGTGGGGTGGGCAGTGTAGTGTGGTGGGGTGGGCAGTGTAGTGTAGTGGAGTTTAGTGGACAGTGAAGGGGAGTTTAGTGGGCAGTGTAGTGAGTGGGCAGTGTAGTGTAGTGGAGTTTAGTGGACAGTGTAGTGGAGTTTAGTGGACAGTGTAGTGGAGTTTAGTGGACAGTGTAGTGGAGTTTAGTGGGCAGTGTAGTGGGTGGGCAGTGTAGTGTAGTGGAGTTTAGTGGACAGTGTAGTGGGTGGGCAGTGTAGTGTAGTGGAGTTTAGTGGACAGTGTAGTGGAGTTTAGTGGGCACTGTAGTGGGGTGGGCAGTGTAGTGGAGTTTAGTGGGCAGTGTAGTGTGGTGGGTGGGCAGTGTAGTGGAGTTTAGTGGGCAGTGTAGTGGGGCGGGCAGTGTAGTGTGGTGGGGTGGGCAGTGTAGTGTAGTGGAGTTTAGTGGACAGTGTAGTGGAGTTTAGTGGGCAGTGTAGTGGGGTGGGCAGTGTAGTGTAGTGGAGTTTAGTGGGCAGTGAAGTAGAGTTTAGTGGGCAGTGTAGTGGAGTTTAGTGGACAGTGTAGTGGGGTGGGCAGTGTAGTGTAGTGGAGTTTAGTGGGCAGTGTAGTGGAGTTTAGTGGACAGTGTAGTGGAGTTTAGTGGGCAGTGTAGTGGGGCGGGCAGTGTAGTGTGGTGGGGTGGGCATTGTAGTGCAGTGGAGTTTAGTGGACAGTGTAGTGGAGTTTAGTGGGCAGTGTAGTGGGGTGGGCAGTGTAGTGTGGTGGGGTGGGCAGTGTAGTGTAGTGGAGTTTAGTGGACAGTGAAGTGGAGTTTAGTGGGCAGTGTAGTGGGGCGGGCAGTGTAGTGTGGTGGGGTGGGCAGTGTAGTGCAGTGGAGTTTAGTGGACAGTGTAGTGGAGTTTAGTGGGCAGTGTAGTGGGGTGGGCAGTGTAGTGTGGTGGGGTGGACAGTGTAGTGTAGTGGAGTTTAGTGGACAGTGAAGTGGAGTTTAGTGGGCAGTGTAGTGAGTGGGCAGTGTAGTGTAGTGGAGTTTAGTGGACAGTGTAGTGGAGTTTAGTGGGCAGTGTAGTGGGGCGGGCAGTGTAGTGTGGTGGGGTGGGCAGTGTAGTGCAGTGGAGTTTAGTGGACAGTGTAGTGGAGTTTAGTGGGCAGTGTAGTGGGGTGGGCAGTGTAGTGTGGTGGGGTGGGCAGTGTAGTGTAGTGGAGTTTAGTGGACAGTGTAGTGGAGTTTAGTGGGCAGTGTAGTGGGTGGGCAGTGTAGTGTAGTGGAGTTTAGTGGACAGTGTAGTGGGTGGGCAGTGTAGTGTAGTGGAGTTTAGTGGACAGTGTAGTGGGTGGGCAGTGTAGTGTAGTGGAGTTTAGTGGAAAGTGTAGTGGAGTTTAGTGGGCAGTGTAGTGGAGTTTAGTGGGCAGTGTAGTGGGTGGGCAGTGTAGTGTAGTGGAGTTTAGTGGGCAGTGTAGTAGAGTTTAGTGGGCAGTGTAGTGGAGTTTAGTGGACAGTGTAGTGGAGTTTAGTGGGCAGTGTACTGGGGCGGGCAGTGTAGTGTGGTGGGGTGGGCAGTGTAGTGCAGTGGAGTTTAGTGGACAGTGTAGTGGAGTTTAGTGGGCAGTGTAGTGGGGTGGGCAGTGTAGTGTGGTGGGGTGGGCAGTGTAGTGTAGTGGAGTTTAGTGGACAGTGAAGTGGAGTTTAGTGGGCAGTGTAGTGGGGCGGGCAGTGTAGTGTGGTGGGGTGGGCAGTGTAGTGCAGTGGAGTTTAGTGGACAGTGTAGTGGAGTTTAGTGGGCAGTGTAGTGGGGTGGGCAGTGTAGTGTGGTGGGGTGGGCAGTGTAGTGTAGTGGCGTTTAGTGGACAGTGAAGTGGAGTTTAGTGGGCAGTGTAGTGAGTGGGCAGTGTAGTGTAGTGGAGTTTAGTGGACAGTGTAGTGGAGTTTAGTGGGCAGTGTAGTGGGGCGGGCAGTGTAGTGTGGTGGGGTGGGCAGTGTAGTGCAGTGGAGTTTAGTGGACAGTGTAGTGGAGTTTAGTGGGCAGTGCAGTGGGGTGGGCAGTGTAGTGTAGTGGAGTTTAGTGGACAGTGTAGTGGAGTTTAGTGGGCAGTGTAGTGGGGCGGGCAGTGTAGTGTGGTGGGGTGGGCAGTGTAGTGCAGTGGAGTTTAGTGGACAGTGTAGTGGAGTTTAGTGGGCAGTGTAGTGGGGTGGGCAGTGTAGTGTGGTGGGGTGGGCAGTGTAGTGTAGTGGAGTTTAGTGGACAGTGAAGTGGAGTTTAGTGGGCAGTGTAGTGAGTGGGCAGTGTAGTGTAGTGGAGTTTAGTGGACAGTGTAGTGGAGTTTAGTGGACAGTGTAGTGGAGCTTAGTGGACAGTGTAGTGGAGTTTAGTGGGCAGTGTAGTGGGTGGGCAGTGTAGTGTAGTGGAGTTTAGTGGACAGTGTAGTGGAGTTTAGTGGGCACTGTAGTGGGGTGGGCAGTGTAGTGGAGTTTAGTGGGCAGTGTAGTGTGGTGGGTGGGCAGTGTAGTGGAGTTTAGTGGGCAGTGTAGTGGGGCGGGCAGTGTAGTGTGGTGGGGTGGGCAGTGTAGTGTAGTGGAGTTTAGTGGACAGTGTAGTGGAGTTTAGTGGGCAGTGTAGTGGGGTGGGCAGTGTAGTGTGGTGGGGTGGGCAGTGTAGTGTAGTGGAGTTTAGTGGGCAGTGAAGTAGAGTTTAGTGGGCAGTGTAGTGGAGTTTAGTGGACAGTGTAGTGGGGTGGGCAGTGTAGTGTAGTGGAGTTTAGTGGGCAGTGTAGTGGAGTTTAGTGGACAGTGTAGTGGAGTTTAGTGGGCAGTGTAGTGGGGCGGGCAGTGTAGTGTGGTGGGGTGGGCAGTGTAGTGCAGTGGAGTTTAGTGGACAGTGTAGTGGAGTTTAGTGGGCAGTGTAGTGTGGTGGGGTGGGCAGTGTAGTGTAGTGGAGTTTAGTGGACAGTGAAGTGGAGTTTAGTGGGCAGTGTAGTGGGGCGGGCAGTGTAGTGTGGTGGGGTGGGCAGTGTAGTGCAGTGGAGTTTAGTGGACAGTGTAGTGGAGTTTAGTGGGCAGTGTAGTGGGGTGGGCAGTGTAGTGTGGTGGGGTGGACAGTGTAGTGTAGTGGAGTTTAGTGGACAGTGAAGTGGAGTTTAGTGGGCAGTGTAGTGAGTGGGCAGTGTAGTGTAGTGGAGTTTAGTGGACAGTGTAGTGGAGTTTAGTGGGCAGTGTAGTGGGGCGGGCAGTGTAGTGTGGTGGGGTGGGCAGTGTAGTGCAGTGGAGTTTAGTGGACAGTGTAGTGGAGTTTAGTGGGCAGTGTAGTGGGGTGGGCAGTGTAGTGTGGTGGGGTGGGCAGTGTAGTGTAGTGGAGTTTAGTGGACAGTGAAGGGGAGTTTAGTGGGCAGTGTAGTGAGTGGGCAGTGTAGTGTAGTGGAGTTTAGTGGACAGTGTAGTGGAGTTTAGTGGACAGTGTAGTGGAGTTTAGTGGACAGTGTAGTGGAGTTTAGTGGGCAGTGTAGTGGGTGGGCAGTGTAGTGTAGTGGAGTTTAGTGGACAGTGTAGTGGGTGGGCAGTGTAGTGTAGTGGAGTTTAGTGGACAGTGTAGTGGAGTTTAGTGGGCACTGTAGTGGGGTGGGCAGTGTAGTGGAGTTTAGTGGGCAGTGTAGTGTGGTGGGTGGGCAGTGTAATGGAGTTTAGTGGGCAGTGTAGTGGGGCGGGCAGTGTAGTGTGGTGGGGTGGGCAGTGTAGTGTAGTGGAGTTTAGTGGACAGTGTAGTGGAGTTTAGTGGGCAGTGTAGTGGGGTGGGCAGTGTAGTGTGGTGGGGTGGGCAGTGTAGTGTAGTGGAGTTTAGTGGGCAGTGAAGTAGAGTTTAGTGGGCAGTGTAGTGGAGTTTAGTGGACAGTGTAGTGGGGTGGGCAGTGTAGTGTAGTGGAGTTTAGTGGGCAGTGTAGTGGAGTTTAGTGGACAGTGTAGTGGAGTTTAGTTGCCAGTGTAGTGGGGCGGGCAGTGTAGTGTGGTGGGGTGGGCAGTGTAGTGCAGTGGAGTTTAATGGACAGTGTAGTGGAGTTTAGTGGGCAGTGTAGTGGGGTGGGCAGTGTAGTGTGGTGGGGTGGGCAGTGTAGTGTAGTGGAGTTTAGTGGACAGTGAAGTGGAGTTTAGTGGGCAGTGTAGTGGGGCGGGCAGTGTAGTGTGGTGGGGTGGGCAGTGTAGTGCAGTGGAGTTTAGTGGACAGTGTAGTGGAGTTTAGTGGGCAGTGTAGTGGGGTGGGCAGTGTAGTGTGGTGGGGTGGACAGTGTAGTGTAGTGGAGTTTAGTGGACAGTGAAGTGGAGTTTAGTGGGCAGTGTAGTGAGTGGGCAGTGTAGTGTAGTGGAGTTTAGTGGACAGTGTAGTGGAGTTTAGTGGGCAGTGTAGTGGGGCGGGCAGTGTAGTGTGGTGGGGTGGGCAGTGTAGTGCAGTGGAGTTTAGTGGACAGTGTAGTGGAGTTTAGTGGGCAGTGTAGTGGGGTGGGCAGTGTAGTATGGTGGGGTGGGCAGTGTAGTGTAGTGGAGTTTAGTGGACAGTGAAGTGGAGTTTAGTGGGCAGTGTAGTAAGTGGGCAGTGTAGTGTAGTGGAGTTTAGTGGACAGTGTAGTGGAGTTTAGTGGGCAGTGTAGTGGGGCGGGCAGTGTAGTGTGGTGGGGTGGGCAGTGTAGTGCAGTGGAGTTTAGTGGACAGTGTAGTGGAGTTTAGTGGGCAGTGTAGTGGGGTGGGCAGTGTAGTGTGGTGGGGTGGGCAGTGTAGTATAGTGGAGTTTAGTGGACAGTGTAGTGGAGTTTAGTGGGCACTGTAGTGGGGTGGGCAGTGTAGTGGAGTTTAGTGGGCAGTGTAGTGTGGTGGGTGGGCAGTGTAGTGGAGTTTAGTGGGCAGTGTAGTGGGGCGGGCAGTGTAGTGTGGTGGGGTGGGCAGTGTAGTGTAGTGGAGTTTAGTGGACAGTGTAGTGGAGTTTAGTGGGCAGTGTAGTGGGGTGGGCAGTGTAGTGTGGTGGGGTGGGCAGTGTAGTGTAGTGGAGTTTAGTGGGCAGTGAAGTAGAGTTTAGTGGGCAGTGTAGTGGAGTTTAGTGGACAGTGTAGTGGGGTGGGCAGTGTAGTGTGGTGGGGTGGGCAGTGTAGTGCAGTGGAGTTTAGTGGACAGTGTAGTGGAGTTTAGTGGGCAGTGTAGTGGGGTGGGCAGTGTAGTGTGATGGGGTGGGCAGTGTAGTGTAGTGGAGTTTAGTGGACAGTGAAGTGGAGTTTAGTGGGCAGTGTAGTGGGGCGGGCAGTGTAGTGTGGTGGGGTGGGCAGTGTAGTGCAGTGGAGTTTAGTGGACAGTGTAGTGGAGTTTAGTGGGCAGTGTAGTGTGGTGGGGTGGACAGTGTAGTGTAGTGGAGTTTAGTGGACAGTGAAGTGGAGTTTAGTGGGCAGTGTAGTGAGTGGGCAGTGTAGTGTAGTGGAGTTTAGTGGACAGTGTAGTGGAGTTTAGTGGGCAGTGTAGTGGGGCGGGCAGTGTAGTGTGGTGGGGTGGGCAGTGTAATGCAGTGGAGTTTAGTGGACAGTGTAGTGGAGTTTAGTGGGCAGTGTAGTGGGGTGGGCAGTGTAGTGTGGTGGGGTGGGCAGTGTAGTGTAGTGGAGTTTAGTGGACAGTGAAGTGGAGTTTAGTGGGCAGTGTAGTGAGTGGGCAGTGTAGTGTAGTGGAGTTTAGTGGACAGTGTAGTGGAGTTTAGTGGGCAGTGTAGTGGGGCGGGCAGTGTAGTGTGGTGGGGTGGGCAGTGTAGTGCAGTGGAGTTTAGTGGACAGTGTAGTGGAGTTTAGTGGGCAGTGTAGTGGGGTGGGCAGTGTAGTGTGGTGGGGTGGGCAGTGTAGTGTAGTGGAGTTTAGTGGACAGTGAAGTGGAGTTTAGTGGGCAGTGTAGTGAGTGGGCAGTGTAGTGTAGTGGAGTTTAGTGGACAGTGTAGTGGAGTTTAGTGGACAGTGTAGTGGAGTTTAGTGGACAGTGTAGTGGAGTTTAGTGGGCAGTGTAGTGGGTGGGCAGTGTAGTGTAGTGGAGTTTAGTGGACAGTGTAGTGGAGTTTAGTGGGCACTGTAGTGGGGTGGGCAGTGTAGTGGAGTTTAGTGGGCAGTGTAGTGGGGCGGGCAGTGTAGTGTGGTGGGGTGGGCAGTGTACTGTAGTGGAGTTTAGTGGACAGTGTAGTGGAGTTTAGTGGGCAGTGTAGTGGGGTGGGCAGTGTAGTGTGGTGGGGTGGGCAGTGTAGTGTAGTGGAGTTTAGTGGGCAGTGAAGTAGAGTTTAGTGGGCAGTGTAGTGGAGTTTAGTGGACAGTGTAGTGGGGTGGGCAGTGTAGTGTAGTGGAGTTTAGTGGGCAGTGTAGTGGAGTTTAGTGGACAGTGTAGTGGAGTTTAGTGGGCAGTGTAGTGGGGCGGGCAGTGTAGTGTGGTGGGGTGGGCAGTGTAGTGCAGTGGAGTTTAGTGGACAGTGTAGTGGAGTTTAGTGGGCAGTGTAGTGGGGTGGGCAGTGTAGTGTGGTGGGGTGGGCAGTGTAGTGTAGTGGAGTTTAGTGGACAGTGAAGTGGAGTTTAGTGGGCAGTGTAGTGGGGCGGGCAGTGTAGTGTGGTGGGGTGGGCAGTGTAGTGCAGTGGAGTTTAGTGGACAGTGTAGTGGAGTTTATTGGGCAGTGTAGTGGGGTGGGCAGTGTAGTGTGGTGGGGTGGGCAGTGTAGTGTAGTGGAGTTTAGTGGACAGTGAAGGGGAGTTTAGTGGGCAGTGTAGTGAGTGGGCAGTGTAGTGTAGTGGAGTTTAGTGGACAGTGTAGTGGAGTTTAGTGGACAGTGTAGTGGAGTTTAGTGGACAGTGTATTGGAGTTTAGTGGGCAGTGTAGTGGGTGGGCAGTGTAGTGTAGTGGAGTTTAGTGGACAGTGTAGTGGGTGGGCAGTGTAGTGTGGTGGGGTGGGCAGTGTAGTGCAGTGGAGTTTAGTGGACAGTGTAGTGGAGTTTAGTGGGCAGTGTAGTGGGGTGGGCAGTGTAGTGTGGTGGGGTGGGCAGTGTAGTGTAGTGGAGTTTAGTGGACAGTGAAGTGGAGTTTAGTGGGCAGTGTAGTGAGTGGGCAGTGTAGTGTAGTGGAGTTTAGTGGACAGTGTAGTGGAGTTTAGTGGGCAGTGTAGTGGGGCGGGCAGTGTAGTGTGGTGGGGTGGGCAGTGTAGTGCAGTGGAGTTTAGTGGACAGTGTAGTGGAGTTTAGTGGGCAGTGTAGTGGGGTGGGCAGTGTAGTGTGGTGGGGTGGGCAGTGTAGTGTAGTGGAGTTTAGTGGACAGTGAAGGGGAGTTTAGTGGGCAGTGTAGTGAGTGGGCAGTGTAGTGTAGTGGAGTTTAGTGGACAGTGTAGTGGAGTTTAGTGGACAGTGTAGTGGAGTTTAGTGGACAGTGTAGTGGAGTTTAGTGGGCAGTGTAGTGAGTGGGCAGTGTAGTGTAGTGGAGTTTAGTGGACAGTGTAGTGGGTGGGCAGTGTAGTGTAGTGGAGTTTAGTGGACAGTGTAGTGGAGTTTAGTGGGCACTGTAGTGGGGTGGGCAGTGTAGTGGAGTTTAGTGGGCAGTGTAGTGTGGTGGGTGGGCAGTGTAGTGGAGTTTAGTGGGCAGTGTAGTGGGGCGGGCAGTGTAGTGTGGTGGGGTGGGCAGTGTAGTGTAGTGGAGTTTAGTGGACAGTGTAGTGGAGTTTAGTGGGCAGTGTAGTGGGGTGGGCAGTGTAGTGTGGTGGGGTGGGCAGTGTAGTGTAGTGGAGTTTAGTGGGCAGTGAAGTAGAGTTTAGTGGGCAGTGTAGTGGAGTTTAGTGGACAGTGTAGTGGGGTGGGCAGTGTAGTGTAGTGGAGTTTAGTGGGCAGTGTAGTGGAGTTTAGTGGACAGTGTAGTGGAGTTTAGTGGGCAGTGTAGTGGGGCGGGCAGTGTAGTGTGGTGGGGTGGGCATTGTAGTGCAGTGGAGTTTAGTGGACAGTGTAGTGGAGTTTAGTGGGCAGTGTAGTGGGGTGGGCAGTGTAGTGTGGTGGGGTGGGCAGTGTAGTGTAGTGGAGTTTAGTGGACAGTGAAGTGGAGTTTAGTGGGCAGTGTAGTGGGGCGGGCAGTGTAGTGTGGTGGGGTGGGCAGTGTAGTGCAGTGGAGTTTAGTGGACAGTGTAGTGGAGTTTAGTGGGCAGTGTAGTGGGGTGGGCAGTGTAGTGTGGTGGGGTGGACAGTGTAGTGTAGTGGAGTTTAGTGGACAGTGAAGTGGAGTTTAGTGGGCAGTGTAGTGAGTGGGCAGTGTAGTGTAGTGGAGTTTAGTGGACAGTGTAGTGGAGTTTAGTGGGCAGTGTAGTGGGGCGGGCAGTGTAGTGTGGTGGGGTGGGCAGTGTAGTGCAGTGGAGTTTAGTGGACAGTGTAGTGGAGTTTAGTGGGCAGTGTAGTGGGGTGGGCAGTGTAGTGTGGTGGGGTGGGCAGTGTAGTGTAGTGGAGTTTAGTGGACAGTGTAGTGGAGTTTAGTGGGCAGTGTAGTGGGTGGGCAGTGTAGTGTAGTGGAGTTTAGTGGACAGTGTAGTGGGTGGGCAGTGTAGTGTAGTGGAGTTTAGTGGACAGTGTAGTGGGTGGGCAGTGTAGTGTAGTGGAGTTTAGTGGAAAGTGTAGTGGAGTTTAGTGGGCAGTGTAGTGGAGTTTAGTGGGCAGTGTAGTGGGTGGGCAGTGTAGTGTAGTGGAGTTTAGTGGGCAGTGTAGTAGAGTTTAGTGGGCAGTGTAGTGGAGTTTAGTGGACAGTGTAGTGGGGCGGGCAGTGTAGTGTGGTGGGGTGGGCAGTGTAGTGTAGTGGAGTTTAGTGGACAGTGTAGTGGAGTTTAGTGGGCAGTGTAGTGGGGTGGGCAGTGTAGTGTGGTGGGGTGGGCAGTGTAGTGTAGTGGAGTTTAGTGGACAGTGTAGTGGAGTTTAGTGGGCAGTGTAGTGGGGTGGGCAGTGTAGTGTGGTGGGGTGGGCAGTGTAGTGTAGTGGAGTTTAGTGGACAGTGTAGTGGAGTTTAGTGGGCAGTGTAGTGGGTGGGCAGTGTAGTGTAGTGGAGTTTAGTGGGCAGTGTAGTGGGTGGGCAGTGTAGTGTAGTGGAGTTTAGTGGACAGTGTAGTGGGTGGGCAGTGTAGTGTAGTGGAGTTTAGTGGACAGTGTAGTGGGTGGGCAGTGTAGTGTAGTGGAGTTTAGTGGACAGTGTAGTGGAGTTTAGTGGGCAGTGTAGTGGAGTTTAGTGGGCAGTGTAGTGGGTGGGCAGTGTAGTGTAGTGGAGTTTAGTGGGCAGTGTAGTGGAGTTTAGTGGACAGTGAAGTGGAGTTTAGTGGGCTAGTGTAGTGAGCGGCAAGTGTAGTGCAGTGGAGTTTAGTGGACAGTGTAGTGGAGTTTAGTGGACAGTGTAGTGGGGCGGGCAGTGTAGTGTGGTGGGGTGGGCAGTGTAGTGTAGTGGAGTTTAGTGGACAGTGTAGTGGAGTTTAGTGGGCAGTGTAGTGGGGCGGGCAGTGTAGTGTGGTGGGGTGGGCAGTGTAGTGTAGTGGAGTTTAGTGGACAGTGTAGTGGAGTTTAGTGGGCAGTGTAGTGGGGCGGGCAGTGTAGTGTGGTGGGGTGGGCAGTGTAGTGTAGTGGAGTTTAGTGGACAGTGTAGTGGAGTTTAGTGGGCAGTGTAGTGGGTGGGCAGTGTAGTGTAGTGGAGTTTAGTGGGCAGTGTAGTGGGTGGGCAGTGTAGTGTGGTGGGGTGGGCAGTGTAGTGTAGTGGAGTTTAGTGGACAGTGTAGTGGAGTTTAGTGGGCAGTGTAGTGGGGCGGGCAGTGTAGTGTGGTGGGGTGGGCAGTGTAGTGTAGTGGAGTTTAGTGGACAGTGTAGTGGAGTTTAGTGGGCAGTGTAGTGGGTGGGCAGTGTAGTGTAGTGGAGTTTAGTGGGCAGTGTAGTGGGTGGGCAGTGTAGTGTAGTGGAGTTTAGTGGACAGTGTAGTGGGTGGGCAGTGTAGTGTAGTGGAGTTTAGTGGACAGTGTAGTGGGTGGGCAGTGTAGTGTAGTGGAGTTTAGTGGACAGTGTAGTGGAGTTTAGTGGGCAGTGGAGTGGAGTTTAGTGGGCAGTGTAGTGGGTGGGCAGTGTAGTGTAGTGGAGTTTAGTGGGCAGTGTAGTGGAGTTTAGTGGGCAGTGTAGTGGAGTTTAGTGGGCAGTGTAGTGGGTGGGCAGTGTAGTGTAGTGGAGTTTAGTGGGCAGTGTAGTGGAGTTTAGTGGGCAGTGTAGTGTAGTGGAGTTTAGTGGACAGTGTAGTGGGGTGGGCAGTGTAGTGGGTGGGCAGTGTAGTGTAGTGGAGTTTAGTGGGCAGTGTAGTGGAGTTTAGTGGGCAGTGTAGTGGAGTTTAGTGGGCAGTGTAGTGGGTGGGCAGTGTAGTGTAGTGGAGTTTAGTGGGCAGTGTAGTGGAGTTTAGTGGGCAGTGCAGTGGGGTGGGCAGTGTAGTGTAGTGGAGTTTAGTGGACAGTGAAGTGGAGTTTAGTGGGCAGTGCAGTGGGGTGGGCAGTGTAGTGTAGTGGAGTTTAGTGGACAGTGAAGTGGAGTTTAGTGGGCAGTGTAGTGGGTGGGCAGTGTAGTGTAGTGGAGTTTAGTGGGCAGTGTAGTGGAGTTTAGTGGGCAGTGTAGTGTAGTGGAGTTTAGTGGACAGTGTAGTGGGGTGGGCAGTGTAGTGTAGTGGAGTTTAGTGGGCAGTGTAGTGGAGTTTAGTGGACAGTGTAGTGGGTGGGCAGTGTAGTGTAGTGGAGTTTAGTGGGCAGTGCAGTTTAGTGGAGTGGTCAGGATAGGAATCAGGTTGGTCGGTGTAGGAATCAGGCTGGTCAGTACTTTTGTAGGAAAGGAGGCGACTCAGGGAGTGCTAAATGTCTGCAGGTTAGGGGGGTGCAAATTACTTGCCTTGCCCGGGCGCTGACAACCCACGCTACGTCACTGAGTCCCGCGACTCTGAAGTCACGGGCAATGTGAACCTGGGCTAAGGATAGCATGGTCTAGTTGCCTTTGTTACACACCCTTATTTAATCAATTGATTTGTCAGTGTTAAAGTAATTTAAAACTGCAGAACATGTGTCAGAAGACATTAAATACAGAGACACCACTATAATGAATCTGCTGCTAAAGTGGCTGTGAATCCTAGTCATCCTGGCTGCTTGTATGCCAAGTGGCTGATTCTTATTTTCCTGTCAGAAGAGCTGCCAGCTACAAGCTCTGTATGGTATCCAAGTTGCAAACTCACATGAATGAAAGACTTGAGTATGAATATAAATAGAATAATCTGCCTAAAGCCTCGTACACACGGCCGAGATTCTCGTAGAAAAAAACATGTCGTTTTTTTTGACGAGATTCTTAGACAAGAAACTTGTCCCGGCCGAGTGTACAGACGCTCGATTCAAAGAACCCGCGGTTCTTTGAATGGAGCGTACGCGGTGACGTCATCGACTACGACGAGCATGCGCTCGTCACATTCGATGCTGTCGCCGCCATCTTGGTATACCCTACCTATGCCTAGGAAGCTACCGCGCATGCGTCGAATTCATTTCGAACATGCGCGGGCTTCCCAGAGGACAGGTAAGTGTACACACACTCACTTTTCTCGTCGAGAAACAGGCCGACGAGAATCTCGACGAGAAAATAGAGAGCAGGTTCTCTATTTTCTCGTCGAGATTACTTGTCGGTTTTCTTGACGAGAAACCATACACACGAACAAATTTCTCGGCAAGACATCTCTGCCAGCAAGTTTCTTGCTAGTTCTTGCCGAGAAACTCGGTCGTGTGTACGAGGCCTAAGTCTCTAAGGGACGTCATGAAGACTACTAAAGCCTCGTACACATGGTCAGATTTTCTAACGGGAATTGTGTGATGACAGACTGTTGGCCTAAAATCCGACCGTTTGTACGCTCCATCAGACAATTGTTGTCAGACTTTCCGCCGACAAATGTTGGATGGCAGGCTTATAAATTTTCCGCGGACAACGGTCTGTTGTCAGATTTTCCTATTGTGTGTACACAAGTCCGTCAGACAAAAGTCCAAAGTACAAACACGTATGCTCAGAATCAATGCTCACCAAACACGACATTAGCAGAAGGTGCCCAAAGGGTGGCGCTCACGAGCTGAAATTTCACGTAGTACGTCACTACGTTTGTGTTTGTTGGTCAACAATTGTGTGCCATTTGTATCCTCCTTTGTGTCCTCCTTTAAGAGCCATAGCAGGCGCGTGGGCCCGCTGCACGATGGGGGACACGTTGCACGTGGCCGACGGCCGCGATGTCCCCCGGCCACACGTGATCGCGCGCACGAACGCCAGAACGAGGATTTGTGTGTGTAAACACACAAATCCCCATTCTGACAGGAGAGGAGAGACAGATCTGCTGTTCCTAGTGATTAGGAACAGCGATATGTCTCCTCCTTCAGTCAGTCCCATCCCCCCGCAGTTAGAAACACTCATGAGGGAACACATTTAACCCCTTGATCGCCCCCTAGTGTTAACCCCTTCCCTGCCAGTGACATTTACACAGTAATCAGTGCATTTTTATAGCACTGATCGCTGTATAAATGTCAATGGTCCTAAAAAAGTGTCAAAAGTGTCCGATCTGTCCGCCGCAATGTCGTAGTCCCACAAAAAATCATTACTATTAAAAAATAAATAAATAATAAAAATGCCATAAATCTATCCCCTATTTTGTAGACGCTATAACTTTTGCGCAAACCAATCAACATATACACTTGAGGTGATCAAATACTACCAAAAGAAAGCTCTATTGGTGGTAAAAAAAAGGACGTCAATTATGTTTATGTACAACGTCGCACGACAATGCAATTGTCAGTTAAAGTGACGCAGTACCATATCGCAAAAAATGGCCTGGTCATTAAGGGGGAAAATCCTTCCGGGGCTGAAGTGGGTAAAGTGTTATTAAACCCACAACAGTAAATTCAGTCTGTATATGCAGTAAAGCATGCTTGTTATAATGACTGTGGAACCTAAGGGGTTAATCCTTTGCATTGTGTATGAAGGCTATTTGATCCTGTCTCTCTGATCCTCCTCTTCGTCAACTGTCTAAAAAAAGATAACCTGATATCTACAGAGCCAGTAAACAGGCGGCACATTCTCAGTTTGTTTGGTGTGTATTGCTAGAGCGTTTTTTTTATTGGGAGGGTGCATGTGATCAGCGCCAGGCCAATCAGCACTGTCCAGACATGTCCAGACAGAGGATCAGGGGAGAATGAAAACTCCTACTACAAGGTTGTGATGGATCTCGGATACCCCTGCTGGGCACCTCCACCAGATCTGTGTCTCCTGTCCTCCAAACGCACCCGCACCCTGCAGACTCGCCATAACCAGCCCTTAACCCCTTAAACACGAGACAAGCCACACAGGTGTTGAGGGTTAAACATGCAGAGAATCAACTCTTTATTAAGTACCAAACATACACTTTTAAACACAGTTAGAGACACTCCCCTTAGCCTTGTCATAGAGGGGGTAGGCGACAAGGAAGAACCAATGGAAACTCAACACTTGTATATTCAAACAACTACAGTTGAAACACATAAAGGGATTATGATAAGCAGGCAGCCCCTCCTTACACATTCCCTGCTGAGATGTGTCTCCAGACCTTTGTCTACGAGCCATGACCCAACACAATTAAACACAGCAACAAGAGGGGGGGGGGGGGGGATAGGGGAGAAGGGATGTAGCATTACATTTCATTATCTCAATGCCATTTTGTCTCGTAGCCCCACGCTTTGGGAATACCGCCACATCTTGTATATGCCTTTATCAGCTAAAAGTACATTGTTTGTGGAATAAAAGTATATATTTAGCTCAGCCGGGCCAATAGGTTTAGGTAGCCGGAAACGACTCCACAAGCCCAGCCACAGATACCGCGTTCACCCAGTTCCGATGAACCGGCGACCGCAGACACAAATGTCTGGAGGTGGCATCTTCTCCAGGTGGTGGGAGATGGCAAATAGCCCTCCAAATCTCATGTTCTCTGCTGGGCCAAAGTCTGTGGGTAGGAGGCGAGCCCACAGCCCCTTCCAAAACAAACAGTTACCGTGGGTTCTGTCACATTTCTCCCCTTTTAAAAACAGACTAACCAGGTCCCTGGCCCTCAACTGGTCTGGACCTGCTTTAGTCACAAATTCCCACCCCAGGCAAACAGGAAAAGGAAAAGTATGACTCTGGCGCTGGGGAGCAAAACCGCACATACGGTCTCCTGTGGTTAAAAACAGCCACTGCAGAGTGGGAACAGCTGTCCGCACTCCCCTGATACGGGGCCTGGTTGCAGGTATTCCTCTGCCCCGATGCCAGCGCTTCAGCTGGTAGGGAGCGTAGGCTGGTAGTGCTAAGCCGTTGGGGAGGAAAAGGTACTTGCTTTTCTCCTGGTGTAGTTACCAGCCGCTGGGAAGGTATCTTGCAGGGACTATCTCCTGGATTCTATGTCTCTTTTTCTGATGCTGGGCAGAGACCAACAGCTCTCTGCCCCGTAGCCAGCGCTTCTGCCGGGTGGACATATACAAAGGTAGAGTTCAGCTGCTGGAGAGGGGGAAGGGTTTTTCCCCTCCCAGGTTTTGTGACCAGCTGCTGGGGCGACTTCTGACAGGGGCTGTTTCCCAAACCCTCCAAAAACATACTGAGGGCTGGGCAGGGGCCAGCGGCACTCTGCTCCATAGCCAGCGCTTCTGCTGGGGGGAAAAACACTGGGGTAGTGTCCAAGTGCTGGGGAAACAGTTCACTGAGGTCATCCCTTAGACTCCCTGGATCTAACTATGAGGGTGGGCAGAGGCCAGCGGCACTCTGCCCCATAGCCAGCGCTTCTGCTGGGGGGATGAGCACTGGGGTAGTGTCTAATTGCTGGGGAGGGAGAATGGCTTTCTCCACTCCCGGTGGGCATATCTTCTGCTGGGGAAACAGCTCATGAAGATCATCTCTTGGACTCTCTGGATCCAACTCTGAGGGTGGGCAGAGGCCAGCTGCGCTCTGCCTCGTAGCCATCGCTTCTGCTGGGGCACCTGATGCGATACTCTGGACTTGCTGCTGATCACCATTTACCAGCCTTCCAGCACCCGTCTCAACTCCCCCTTCTGAGACCTTTATGCTATTAGCTTGTCTCGATGCCTGGGGAACCTCCGGTGCTTTCCGGCATTCTAGCACTCGCAGTGCCCTTTGTATCATCGCCGCTTCTTCCATTGCGGTTAGGACAGGAAAACTTAGAGGCACCCCTGGCCTCATTTGCTCCGCATCTTCGTGACTGTCCGCTATTTCTCCCGGACAGTCCCAGGCAAGGGGAGTCATGCCGGGCTGCTGATCACCATCAAACAGCCACTTGTAGGCTACCATTCCTGCTCAACCAGGAACTCCAATTCCTCCAGGTCACATGCCTCTTTGGGGAGGTCCAGCACCTCATCTCGGAAGTCCAGGATGTCTTCCAGCCGCCACTCCTCGTCGCTCCCAAAGTCTGGGTCTCCGCAGGCCCGGATTTACTCCCTTTGCCGCCCCAAGGCCGGGTCCTTCAATGCCGCCCCCCCCCACCATCACATAGGGGGGGGGGGCGGGGGGCGACGCGCAGGGGGGGTAATCGATTTTTCGCAGACAATGACTGGTGTTGGTGCTTCAATCATTCTGGCACCATGGTTGTTATGGTGTCAGGATGAAATGCATTGTTTCTATCATTACATTGTAATATAAAAATAAATAGTTCAACTCACCATAAAGCAGAATGAGTGGGAGCCCTGAGCGTGTCACTTGCCACCGTCGCTTGTCACCAGATGGGAATGTCACTTACCATGCTGCCTGCCACTACATGGGAATGTCACTTGCACTCTCTGCCCCCGTCTCTCACTCTCCATCTGCCTCTGTCTCTCTCTGCCTCTCTCTTTGCCTCTGTCTATTTCTCTCTCTCTTTCTCTCTTTGCCTCTCTCTTTCTCTCTCTCTCTTTGCCTCTCTCTTTCTCTCTCTCTTTGCCTCTCTCTTTCTCTCTCTCTTTGCCTCTGTCTCTCTCTCTCTCTTTGCCTCTGTCTCTCTCTCTCTCTTTGCCTCTCTCTCTCTTTGCCTCTGTCTCTCTCTCTCTCTTTGCCTCTGTCTCTCTCTCTTTGCCTCTGTCTCTCTCTCTCTTTGCCTCTGTCTCTCTCTCTCTCTTTGCCTCTGTCTCTCTCTCTCTCTCTTTGCCTGTCTCTCTCTTTGCCTCTGTCTTGCTCTGCCTCTGTCTCGCTCTGCCTCTGTCTCGCTCTGCCTCTGTCTCGCTCTTTGCCTCTCTCGCGCTCTTTGCCTCTCTCTCGCTCTTTGCCTCTCTCTCGCTCTTTGCCTCTCTCTCGCTCTTTGCCTCTCTCTCGCTCTCTCTTTGCCTCTCTCGCTCTCTCTTTGCCTCTCTCGCTCTCTCTTTGCCTCTCTCGCTCTCTCTTTGCCTCTGTCTCTCGCTCTCCCTTTGCCTCTGTCTCTCGCTCTCTCAGTGCCTCTGTCTCTCTCTCTCAGTGCCTCTGTCTCTCTCTCTCAGTGCCTCTGTCTCTCTCTCTCTCAGTGCCTCTGTCTCTCTCTCTCAGTGCCTCTGTCTCTCTGCCTCACTCTCTCTTTGCCTCTGCCGCTCTGTCTCTGCCTCCGTCTCTCTCCCCAGTCTGTGTTCCTCCTCACCTGCTCTTCCTGCATCATGGACATAGGTCCGGAGGATAGGAGGAGGCGGCCGCCATGTTTGTTCAGTGTCCCGGGCACTGCGATTGGGCGTATGGAGGTCATGTGCAGAGGGGGGAGTTCAGGATCATGGACAGGCCAGGCCCACACCGCACATGACCCCCATGGCCCAATCACAGTGCGCCGGACTTTGAAAAATGGCGGCCGGAGCTTCAGGCGGCCGGGGACACAGTAAATGAATTTTAGGAGGACTTGTCTCCTCCACGGCGCCGCCCTTTCACACAGTGCCGCCCCGAGGCCTGGCCTTGTTGGCCTTGTGGGAAATCCGGCCCTGGGTCTCCGTACATTTTTTGATGGAGCAGCCCCACGCCGCCATAGGCAACGCCTTCTGTCGGGCTGCCATCTGCTGTACCTGGCCACAGTTGAGCCGCGAACCACTGGAGGGCTCTGTAGCTGGTGTCCAGCCTCATCTCCTCCCGGACCAATCTTCTTAAAAATATATATAATGTTTGGGGGTTCAACATAATTTTCTTGCAAAAAAAAAAAATGTTTTCATGTAAACAAAAAGTGTCAAAAAGGGCTTTGTCTTCAAGTGGTTAGAAGAGTGGATGTAAGCTTCCTAATGTTGTGTATAAAATGCCAGAACAGTTCAAAACCCCCCCAAATGACCCCATTTTGGAAAGTAGACACCCCAAGCTATATACTGAGAGGCATGTCGAGTCCATGGAATATTTTATATGTTGACACAAGTTGCGGAAAAACAACAATTTTTTTTTTTTTTTTGCACAAAGTTGTCACTAAATGATATATTGCTCAAACATGCCATGGGCATATGTGGAATTACACCCCAAAATACATTCTGTTGCTTCTCCTGAGTACGGGGATACCACATGTGTGAGACTTTTTGGAAGCCTAGCCACGTACGGGACCCCAAAAACCAAGCACCGCCTTCAGGCTTTCTAAGGGTGTAAATTTTTGATTTCACTTCTCACTGCCTATCACAGTTTCGGAGGCCATGGAATGCCCAGATAGCACAAACCCCCCCCAAATGACCCCATTTTGGAAAGTAGACACCCCAAGCTATTTGCTGAGAGGTATTGTGAGTATTTTGCAGATCTCGCTTTTTGTCACAAAGTTTTGAAAATTGAAAAAAAAAAATATATATATATATATATATTTTCTTTCTTCATTTTCAAAAACAAATGAGAGCTGTAAAATACTCGCCATTCCTCTCAGCAAATAGCTTGGGGTGTCTATATTCCAAAATGGGGTCATTTGGGGGGGTTTTGTGCGATTTTGGCATTTTATGGCCTTCGAAACTGTGATAGGTAGTGAGGAGTGAAATCAAAAATTTGTGCCTAGAAATCCTGAAGGCGGTGCTTGGTTTTCGGGGTCCCGTACGCGGCTAGGCTCCTAAAAAGTCCCACACATGTGGTATCCCCGTACTCAGGAGAAGCAGAAAAATGTATTTTGGGGTGTAATTCCACATATAACCATGGCATGTGTGAGCAATATATCATTTAGTGACAACTTTTTGTAATTTTTTTTTTTGTTGTTTTTTTTTTGTCATTATTCAATCACTTGGGACAAAAAAAAATATATTCAATGGGCTCAACAGGCCTCTCAGCAATTTCCTTGGGGTGTCTACTTTCTAAAATGGGGTCATTTGGGGGGGTTTTGTGCTATTTTGGCATTTTATGGCCTTCGAAACTGTGATAGGTAGTGAGGAGTGAAATCAAAAATTTGCGCCCTTAGAAATCCTGAGGGTGGTGCTTGGTTTCCGGGGTCCCGTACGCGGCTAGGCTCCCAAAAAGTCCCACACATGTGGTATCCCCGTACTCAGGAGAAGCAGCAAAATGTATTTTTGGGTGAAATTCCACATATAACCATGGCATGTGTGAGCAATATATCATTTAGTGACAACTTTTTGTAATTTTTATTTTTTTTTTGTCATTATTCAATCACTTGGGACAAAAAAATAAAAAATTCAATGGGCTCAACATGCCTCTCAGCAATTTCCTTGGGGTGTCTACTTTCCAAAATGGGGTCATTTGGGGGGGTTTTGTACTGCCCTGTCATTTTAGCACCTCAAGAAATGAGATAGGCAGTCATAAATTTAAAGCTGTGTAAATTTCAGAAAATGTACCCTAGTTTGTAAACTCTATAACTTTTGCGCAAACCAATAAATATACACTTATTGACATTTTTTTTACTAAAAACATGTGGCTGAATACATTTTGGCCTAAATGTATGACTACAATTGAGTTTATTCGATTTTTCTTATAACAAAAAGTAGAAAATATAATTTTTTTTCTAAATTTTCGGTCTTTTTCCGTTTATATCGCAAAAAATAAAAATCGCAGAGGCAATCAAATACCATTAAAAGAAAGCTCTATTTGTGGGAAGAAAAGGACGCAAATTTCGTTTGGGTACAACATTGCATGTCCGCACAATTTACAGTTAAAGCAGCGCAGTGCTAAATTCTGAATCCACCTCTGGTCCTCTAGCTACCAAATGGTCCGGGGCTTAAGTGGTTAATGATGCATAAAGTAAAAAATAAAAAAGTCAAATATTCCTTTAAATATCGTACCTGGGGGGTGTCTAAAGTATGCCTGTGAAGTGCCACGTGTTTCCCGTGTTTCGAACTGTCCCTGCACAAAATGACACTTCTAAAGGAAAAAAAAGCCATTTAAAACTGCTTGCGGCTTTAATGTAATGTCTGGTCCCGGTAATATGGATGAAAATCTTTAATAAAAATGGCATAGCTACCCCATGACCCCCCCCCCCTACCCCAGCCCATTACCAGCCCCTTTGGGTCTTGTATGGATATTAAGGGGAACACCGCACACAAAATAAAAAAGGCCCTATATACTCTGAACAGCCGTATACAGGCGGTGCATACAAGACAGGGACTGTAGGTTTGTTCTTATGTAGAATGTGTTTGTAATTTTGAACAGGTACATTGTTTAAGTGTAGCTCCAGCCCAAAAATCTATTTTTAAACTTTTTGGAAAACATAGGTAAGGGTTATCACCCCTGTAACATTTGTTTTGCTGTCTGTGCCCCTGTTCAGAACATTTCACCTCACTTTCCGTCCCAATGACAACTGTTTTTGAAATGTGGTGTTTTTCTTGAAACAAGGATTGGTGATAAAGCATCAGTACAGAGGAGACACCTTTCTCCCATATTAATTCTTACAGGAGAGAATTTTCCTTCCTAGGGGTAGATTTCCTCTCACTTCCTGTTGTCTTCTTGCGTTTGCAAGTAGGAGTCGTTTGTAAGTTGGATGTTTGAAAGTAGGGACCTGCCGTATATACTCTGCAGAAATAGGCCCCTTAGTTGTTGGTGTTGGCACAACACTGTAAGCACTCACAGTTACTCTTGGTTGGTGCTGGAACGCCCTGCTGTCAACTATTATATCAGGAATTGTAATTACATATAATTGTTGAACAGTGGTAGTAAAAATTGGGCCTTTGATGGTGGTGCTGGTGCCACAACACTGTGAGCCCTGACAGTTACTCTTGGTGGGTGCAGCAATGGGCCCTGCTGTGAATTATTAGATCAAGAATTGTAATTGCATGCCCCTGTTGAACAGGGGCTGAAAAATTGGGCCTTTCGTGGTGGTGGTGGTGGTGGTGGTGTTGCCACAACACTGTAAGCCCTCAGAGTTACTCTTGGTGGGTGCAGGAATGGGCCCTGCTGTGAATTATTAGATCAAGAATTGTAATTACATGCCCCTTTTGAACAGGGGCTGAAAAATTGGGCCTTTCGTGGTGGTGGTGGTGGTGGCGTTGCCACAACACTGTAAGCCCTCAGAGTTACTCTTGGTGGGTGCAGCAATGGGCCCTGCTGTGAATTATTAGATCAAGAATTGTAATTACATGCCCCTGTTGAACAGGGGCTGAAAAATTGGGCCTTAGGCACTGGTGGCACAACACTGCAACCCCTCACAGATACTGTACTTGGAGCACAGCAATGAGCCCTGTTGCAAAGTATTGCTTCAAAAATTGTAATGACACGCCCCTTTTAAACAGGGGCTGAAAAATTGGGCCTTAGGCACTGGTGGCACAACACTCCAACCCCTCACAGATACTGTACTTGGAGCACAGCAATGAGCCCTGTTGCAAAGTATTGCTTCAAAAATTGTAATTACACGCCCCTGTTAAACAGGGGCTGAAAAATTGGGCCTTAGCCACTGGTGGCGGCACCCATAAACAAAAATGATCTTCCAAGCTATCATCATCAATCGTATCATTGAGGACTCGGAGGAGGAGGATAGCTAGTCAACATAACAGCACAGGCACTCAGCATCAGCATCAGTCTTGAAGGGATGTGACATGTTAAAATCAATTAGTCTGTTATATCAGCATCAGGTGTGTGGTAGCTGGTGGTGATCCAAGACTGGTTCATCTTGATGAAAGTCAGTCGATCAACCGAGTCGGTGGACAGGCGCACCCTGTGATCCGTGACAAATCCTCCAGCAGCACTGAATGTGCGTTCCGAAAGAACGCTGGATGCAGGACAGGCCAGTAGCTCAATTGCATACTGTGCAAGCTCTGGCCAGTGATCCATCCTCAAGACCCAGTAAGCCAGAGGATTTTCGGTGGGGAAGGTGTCCAAGTCTGACCTTGCCCCTAGATATTCCTGCACCATGTTTATCAGACGCTGGCGATGGTTGCTGGAACCGATCATACTTTGGGGCTGCGGACTAAAGAATTGTCTGAACGCATCGGTCAGACGGCCACCTTCCCCACCGCTCCTTCTTTGACTGGCCGAAGCCTCAGCAACTCGTTGTCCAGGACCAGGAGTTTGTAACCTCCCAGTCTCTGGGAACGCGTTGCACAGACCTTTCTGCAAGGCCTCCCGGAGTTGTCTCATCCTCTGCTCCCTCTGCGACGGTAACATAAGGTCCGCAACCTTACCCTTGTACCGTGGATCAAGGAGAGTGGCCAGCCAGTAATGGTCCCTCTCCTTGATCCGAAGAATACGAGGATCCTTCCGCAGACTTTGCAGGATCAGGGAGGCCATGCAGCGTAGGTTAGCTGAGGCATTCGGTCCGGAGTCCTCTGGGTCACTAAGGACGACATGATCCGCAGCCACCTCCTCCCAGCCACGTACAAGTCCACTGGTTTCTTGGGACTGTAAATCATCCCTAAAAGACTGCTGCTGATGATGCTGAGTGCCAGCCTCCACCTCCATGCTGACACAATCCTCCTCCTCCTCCTCCTCCTCCTCTTCCTGTGCGATGGGTGGGACAGAAGGAACACTGTCTGGGTAAAGGGGGCCTTGAGAGGCAAGGAAGTCCTCCTCTTCCTGCCTCTGTTCTGCCTCAAGTGCCCTGTCCATTATTCCACGCAGCGTGTGCTCCAACAGGTGGACAAGAGGTACAGTGTCACTGATGCATGCACTGTCACTGCTCACCATCCTCGTGGCCTCCTCAAATGGTGCCAGGACAGTGCATGCATCCCTGATCATGCCCCACTGGCGTGGAGAAAAAAAAACAAGCTCCCCTGACCCTGTCCTGGTGCCGTAGTCGCACAGGTACTCATTGATGGCCCTCTGCTGCGTGTGCAGCCGCTGCAGCATGGCCAACGTTGAGTTCCACCTGGTGGGCATGTCACATATAAGGCGGTTCTTGGGCAGGTTCAACTCCTTTTGCAGCTCAGCCAGGCGAGCACTGGCATTATAAGATCTGCGGAAATGCACACAGACTTTCCTGGCCTGCCTCAGGACATCCTGTAAGCCCGGGTACCTGCCCAAGAACCGCTGCACCACCAGGTTAAGGACGTGAGCCACACAGGGCACATGGGTCAGTTGTCCCTGTCGGAAGGCGGAGAGGAGGTTGGTGCCATTGTCGCAAACCACCATTCCTGGCTTAAGCTGGCGTGGCGTCAACCACCTCTCGGCCTGGCCCTGCAGAGCAGACAGGACCTCTGCCCCAGTGTGGCTTCTGTCCCCCAAACACACCAGCGCAAGCACGGCATGGCATCTTTTTGCCTGCGTACTTGCGTAGCCCCTTGAACGGCTACGGAGCACCGCTGGTTCAGAGGACAAAGCACAGGAAGAGGCCATGGAGGAAGAAGAAGAGGAGGGGGTGGAGGAGAGAGGTGTGTCACAACCAGTAGTAGCATTTTGGAGGCGTGGCGGTGGAACAACCTCCAACACTACTGCACCTTGTCCTGCATCCTTCCCAGCTGCCAAAAGAGTGACCCAATGGGCCGTGAAAGAAAGGTAACGTCCCTGTCCATGCCTGCTGGACCATGAGTCAGCGGTAATATGCACCTTACCGCTGACCGCCCTGTCCAGCGAGGCCAAGACATTGCCTTCCACATGCCGGTAGAGAGCCGGAATAGCCTTCCGTGAGAAAAAGTGGCGTTTGGGAACCTGCCACTGAGGAACCGCACATTGCACAAACTCACGGAAGGGGGCCGAGTCTACCAACTGAAAAGGCAGCAGTTGAAGCGCTAGCAATTTAGCCAAGCTAGCATTCAACCGCTGGGCATGTGGATGGCTGGGAGTGAACTTCTTTCGACGGTCCAGCAGCTGGGGCAGGGAAATTTGCCTGCTAGAATCGGACGTCGGTGTACTGCTAGCAGAGTGGCCGCAAGTACTTGGCTGTGACACACCTAATTCTACACCTTCATTCCTCTCAGTGCATGTTTCAGAGAGGACTGAAGTTATAGTGGGGTTGGAGATCCCAGCTGATGCGGTGCAAGGAGAGGTCCGCTTTGTTCTTTGGTGTGGGTCTTTGAGGTAGGCTTGCCAACGAGCTGCATGGCAGGTCAACATATGTCTGGTCAGGCATGTGGTACCCAAGCGGCTGATGTTTTGGCCACGCGATATACGCTTGAGACATATGTTGCAAACAGCAGCTGTGCGATCTGATGCACTAGCCTCAAAAAAGGCCCACACCAAAGAACTTTTTGAATGACGGGCAGAGGCAGCGCCCTGCACAGGCGGAGCTCTGCGGTGTGATTCCGTCGGTGTACTGCCCTTACGCTGGCCACCAAAGGGCATCCTGCCTCGTTGGAGATGTGCCTCCTCCTCATCCTCCTCCTCCTCCTCTCTCCTATTAGGCACCCACGTGGAGTCAGTGACCTCATCATCCCCTCCCTCCTCATCACTGGAGCCAATCTGGCAGTATGCTGCAGCTGCTGGAACATGACTGCCAGATTGGTGTCCTTCTTGAGCATCCCCTCTGTCTGCTCTCACGCTACTGCCTTCCTGTAGCTGGGTTTCATCATCAGACCCTTCGAAACGCTGGGCATCCTCCTGGAGCATGTACCCAACACTGTGCTCAAACAGTTCGGGGGACTCCTCAGGAGGAGGACATGGTGGGTCTAGGGAAGGAGTGACTGATGATGAGTCTGACATTGATACCAGGGAAGAGGACGCTTTGGCAGCTGCTTTGCCAGTACCCTGAGCCTGGGTGAGAGAGGATGAGGAGGAGGAGGAGGGCTTGGTCATCCACTCTACCAAGTCTTCGGCATGATGTGGCTCAACATGTCCAGCTGCCGAAAAGAAGGACAAGCGTGTCCCATGGCCATGTGCTGATGACAATGCACCGCGTCCACGACCAGCACTGTTGCCCCCAGACACAGAGCCTGCTTGCCCTCTTTTATTGCCTCCTGACTGTCTGCCTCTCCTTGTTTGCCTTCCAGACATTCTAATGGATGGCCTGCAGGGAGATGGGAAAAAAGCAATAAGGGCTACCTTCAGGTGTCCTTCTCTGTCCCTTTACTTAAGGATTTCTAAATATGGTTGAGGATGATTGCTTTCACACAGAATAGCACAATGACAATTTCCCTGACTGTCCAAAAAACAAGGATTTCAAAGATGGTTGATGAGGAATGCTTTAGCACAGTATAGCACAATGAGAATTTCCCTCACTGTCCTTCCCTGTCCCTACAAACAAGGATTAGCACAGTAAAACACACTGACACTCTCCCTACCTATAGTTTTCTGTCCCTATAAAAAATGTTTTTTTAAAGATGGTTGATGATGAATGCTTTAGCACAGTATAGCACAATGAGAATTTCCCTCACTGTCCTTCCCTGTCCCTACAAACAAGGATTAGCACAGTAAAACACACTGACACTCTCCCTACCTATAGTTTTCTGTCCCTATAAAAAATGTTTTTTTAAAGATGGTTGATGATGAATGCTTTAGCACAATATAGCACAATGAGAATTTCCCTCACTGTCCTTCCCTGTCCCTACAAACAAGGATTAGCACAGTAAAACACACTGACACTCTCCCTACCTATAGTTTTCTGTCCCTATAAAAAATGTTTTTTTAAAGATGGTTGATGATGAATGCTTTAGCACAGTATAGCACAATGAGAATTTCCCTCACTGTCCTTCCCTGTCCCTACAAACAAGGATTAGCACAGTAAAACACACTGACACTCTCCCTACCTATAGTTTTCTGTCCCTATAAAAAATGTTTTTTTAAAGATGGTTGATGATGAATGCTTTAGCACAGTATAGCACAATGAGAATTTCCCTCACTGTCCTTCCCTGTCCCTACAAACAAGGATTAGCACAGTAAAACACACTGACACTCTCCCTACCTATAGTTTTCTGTCCCTATAAAAAATGTTTTTTTAAAGATGGTTGATGATGAATGCTTTAGCACAGTATAGCACAATGAGAATTTCCCTCACTGTCCTTCCCTGTCCCTACAAACAAGGATTAGCACAGTAAAACACACTGACACTCTCCCTACCTATAGTTTTCTGTCCCTATAAAAAATGTTTTTTTAAAGATGGTTGATGATGAATGCTTTAGCACAGTATAGCACAATGAGAATTTCCCTCACTGTCCTTCCCTGTCCCTACAAACAAGGTTTAGCACAGTAAAACAGACTGACACTCTCCTTACCTATCCTTCTCTTTCCCTAAACTAAAGGAATCCAGGTTAAGCAAGAAAAAAAAATGTCACTGTCCCTGCCTATGCTTCTCTTTCCCTGCTCCGGAACACACTACACTAGGCCGCCGTGCTGTTGGCCTTTTATAGTGTGGGGCGTGTACTAAACACCCTCAGCAATAATTGGCCACAGGCATCCTGCCTGTGGCCAATCATTGCTCTCCTCGCTGCCGGCGCTGTGATTGGCCAAGCATGCGGGGTCACAGTGCATGCTTGGCCAATCACAGCGCCTGGATGACACTGCGATGGCGTAGTGCATTGTGGGCCGCGAATTAGGCGCGAACGGCCCAAATCGTTCGTTGTTCGGCGAACGATCGAACAGCCGATGTTCGAGTCGAACGTATGTTCGACTCGAACACCGAGCTCATCCCTAATCGCCATCTTGTATATGCCTTTATCAGCTAAAAGTACATTGTTTGTGGAATAAAAGTATATATTTAGCCCAGCCGGGCCAATAGGTTTAGGTAGCCGGAAACGACTCCACGAGCCCAGCCACAGATACCGCGTTCACCCGGTTCCGATGAACCAGCGACCGCGGACACAAATGTCTGGAGGTGGCATCTTCTCCAGGTGGTGGGAGACGGCAAATAGCCCTCCAAATCTCATGTTCTCTGCTGGGCCATAGTCTGTGGGTAGGAGGCGAGCCCACATAGTTACATAGTTACATAGTTAGTATGGTTGATTAAAGACACCAGTCCATCCAGTTCAACCTGAATGAGTGTGGGTGCGTGTCTACAATTGTCCCTATCCCTGCACATTGTGTCTCATTATAGCCCCTTCCAAAATGCACAGTGACAGTGGGTTCTGTCACAAAGGTTTGCTAGGAACTGATGGAAGTCACAAGGCTGCTATATACTGCTGATGAGAAAAGGTATTTATCAGTTTTTATTTACTAAAATAATTGAATTTCCATGTTCTGTGTACTGTGGGAGACCAGATATAGTGAATGCAGGTTCTGGGTTTAGTATGGGCAGTGACACTTAATGGGCAGTGACACTTAAAAAAACAAGCATTAAATGAGTGGCAAAATCATCCAGATGACACTCATTAATGAATGGTGTATTACCCTGCTACATGCAACTCTGCTCCTAGTATTGTGGACTTCTAGTGAAAGGGGTTGCTTGAAAACCTCTAATACAATGATGTATTGTTGACTTAGTGCTAGCACAGAGGCACCCAAGGGGAAGATGCCAAAGTGATACCTTCTCGCCTTCCCTAGGACTTTTAGCGACTGGGTCAACGTACACAAGTGATAGTTGCTATACCTGTGGTTACTATCTTTTGGTCCAAGGTCAACAGAATAGGATGGGTGATGCACTTTGACATGGGTAAACTAGTGTATTTTTTAATTTTTTTAATCAAATATTCTTTATTTATTTTTTTAAAACATTCTTATGCATACAATCATTATCTTTCATATACAGCAATATATAAATAAGTACCGACTAACCACTAGCGGTAACACAGAAAAACCCTACTATTTCACCTTTTTTCTATCCCACCCCCACCCCCCCAATTGCACTTCCACTTCCCCCCTCTCCCCCTCCCATTCATTCCACTCCCTCTCTCACCCCCCCACCCTCTACCGTGTCTCCACTTCTACCCATTTTTGCCATATATCTTTAAATTTCTTTCTATTTCCTCTCTTATTATATATAAAATCTTCTTTCCTAACAGTATTATCTATTACTTTCCTCCATTCTGTCCCTGTTGGGGGGTCTTTCGCTTGCCACTTTTGTGCGATCAGTTTCCTACCCTGGAACAAACACCTTATTATTGCCGTTTGTATGTCCCCTGGGATTCCCCTTTCCTCCAGAAGGCCCAACACACATAGCCTGGCCTTTGGTTATAAAGTTGTCCCAAAAACAAAGTTTATCCTATCTATAATCTCTTTCCAATACCAATACAGTTTGGGGCACCTCCAGACCATATGTATCAGGTCTCCCTCATCCTTTCCACATCTCTGACACTTCGCATCCGGTCTCCTGCCAAACTGAAACATTCTTTGGGGTGTGTAATATGCTCTGTGTATTAACCTCCCTAGCGGTAATCCCGAGCGTGACTCGGGGTTGTTTTTTTATACTAGGATCGGTAACCCCGAGTCACGCTCGGGGTAGACATTGCAGAGCTGCCAGCGGAGTTTCCCTACCTTCTCCTGGCGATCCAGCGATGATGTCCTCTGCTGTGATCGCCAGCGAGATCTCCGGCGAGTGTCGGCACTTTCCGACCCCATCTGACTTCCTAGTTCCGTTCCCTGCGAGCCGCAGCGGCGCAAGGGAGCGGAACTGGGCGGCAAATTCAAAAAGGTAAACACATAGTATACATACAGTATACTGTAATCTTACAGATTACAGTACTGTATGTAATAATTACACACCCCCTTGGTCCCTAGTGGTCTGTCCGGTGTCCTGCATGCACTTTTATATAATAAAAATCGTTCTTTCTGCCTGTAAACTGGGGATTGTCCATAGCAACCAAAAAGTGTCCCTTTATGTCAAAAGTGGTCTTAGACCAACTAGAAAGCAGCGATAATAAATTAGAATCACTCGCAGAATTGAGCGATAGCGATTTGTGGGGAAATTCGTCATCAAACACTAAATCTAATGACAGCGACAATTCTGCAACTGAGCAAATTTCAGTGTTTTTGATTTGATTACATTATTGAATAATTTTTATTATAATTAGATTACTATTTTTTATAATTATTTATAGTTATTTATTATATTATAATTTATAATTTTGTGTTTCATATTTATCATACCCGGGATGTTTACTAGACTCTGGTTTGCTTAGGTTTAAGTAAGTAATTACTAAGAATCGCAGGCCTATAATACATAACACCAAATTTTCATGCAAAATAATTGTACCGCTTTTGGTACATAATTCCAGAAAGAATCATACCGCCAGGGAGGTTAAGTACAAGTGAGATACCATTTGAGAGGGGGAGAGTGATACACTGGGACCTGCTTCTAATATCCTCTTCCACTGTTCTTGTGTTATTAGGCCCACATCTCTCTCCCATTTATTCTTGTTCTTAATATCAGATCCCTTTTCCTGGTCCGCCTCGCTTATACACCTATACATCCCCGAAATCATTCCGCTCGATGTATCTGCATTTACTAATCTGTGAAGATGGGGCATTTCATTCCATTCTGGTGGCTCCTGACCGAATTGTGCATTCAAAGCATGCCTTTCTTGCAGATACCTGTAAAAGGATTTATTTGGGACTCCGTATTCCTCCCTAATCTCCTGAAACAACTTTATTCTCCTCATCTTAAAAAGCTGTGTCAAGAGATGTACACCATACCTGTCCCATTCCTCAATTTTTCCCATATTTTTAAGCTCTTTCGAGTTGCTATTATCCCATATGGGGGAAAATTCAGAGAATCCTTTATACCCCAGTATCTTCTTGACGGTCTCCCAACACTTCACCATCAATTGTACTGTGGGACCCTAGAGCAAAAAGAATCAGCCTCCACTGCCTCTACTGCTGTGTCGTGACTGGTGTCATTCAATATCAAACTCTTCCCGACCTCTCTACCCGCCGCTAGATTACTTCCTCGCATATGTTGCATTTGTGCAGCTAAAAAATAGTATCTTGAGTTTGGAAGTGCCAGACCCCCCTTCTCTCTAGGTTGTTGTAGGGTTCGGAGGTGATTCTTGCTGCTCCATTTCTCCAAACTAGTGTGATTTAGTCATAATCAGCACTTTAAACAGACTGACATTTTTATTAAACAGGTTGTAAATCCTCCTTTATACTTTGTACCTATAGGTAAGCCTAGAATAATGCCGCGTACACACAACCATTTTTCTCGTCGGGAAAAATGTCATTTTTTCTCTTTGACGAGAAAAACGACCGTGTGTGGGCTTTTGGTCATTTTTCCCGACGAGAAAAACGGCATTAATCACGACGAGAAAAATTAGAACATGCTCTAATTTTTCTCGTCGTGATTCACGGCATTTTATTCCGTGGCAGTTTTCCCATAGGGAAACACTGCCGGGGAGCCTACACACGGACGTTTTTCTCGACCAAGAGAAAAAATGACGGGAAAAACGGCCGTGTGTAGGGAAACAAGCCGTTCCTCGTTTTTCCCGTCGATTTTCTCAACAGTGTTTTCACCGTCGAGAAAATCGATCGTGTGTACGCGGCATAAGCCTTACCTATAGGTAGTGTAAATATCTACTAAATGTGTGCCGTTTAGGAGATATTTACTGTATACTGTGCAGATGATGCACTCTGAAGGAACGGCTGATTGTGCCATTTGTTCAGAAGCGAGTGCCGTGACCAGCGGCTCCTGTGCACATGCACGGGAGTGACATCACACAGCTCTGGCCAGGCACAGAGCTGGAGTCCGCGGCCCCGGAAGGAAGATGGGCAAAGATGAATGCGGCCTCCAGCGGGGACGACGCAGGCTTCGTTGGCAGGTAAGTGTCACATAATGTGCTAGTATGCAATGCATACTAGCACATTATGCCTTTTCTTTGCAGGAAAAAAAAAGAGAGCGTTTACTTCCTCTTTAACAATTTTGCAAGCAAAATTAGTTTTTCCTCCTGGAAACTAAAGTAATTTTTTACAACTTTTACTCATCAAAAGTGCATATTTTTTGCAATGTGTCCTTTTTATAAAGAAACTAAAATTACGTTTCTGGCATAAAACATTTTTTTTTAAGCTAACAAATGCTATAATAAAATCAGCAAACAGAATAGCTAAGGAAAGAAGAGAATGAAAACAAATTAGGGCTAACTAAGGCTTAAAGTGGTTGTAAACCCTTGTGCCTAGTACACACGACTGTTTTTCCCGGCAGGAGCGAGATCGGCCTGTATCCGGAGCATAGCATTTTATCTTTCCCCTCCTTCGGGATAACCGTTATTGTGGCTACTGAGGCCTCCCTGCTCATTTCATAGTCCAGCCCTAACCCGTTCGTATATTTACATAACCTGGGTATCAATATCTTCTTGAATTTTTTAAAGTATAGCGCTGTAAACCCGTCGGGACCAGGGCTTTTCCCTGGGGCTGAATCCATCAGGGCTTTACTTATTTCCTCCTCCGTTATGGGTTTATCTAATACCAGTTTTTCATTCTCGTTGATCTTGGGCAGTCTCGCCTTTCCTAGGAATTCCTTTATCTTTTGTTGCTTCTCTCCTAACCTCCATCCCTTCTGCTCCACTGAATACAGCCCCTCATAGTAGTTTTTAAATGTATCTGCTATCTCCTGTGTTGAATGTACTACCTCTCCGTTCTTTTTTTTGATCTTTTCTATAAAAAATTTCATCTTTTTCTTTTGTACCATTCTTGCTAGGTGTTTGCTAGGTTTATTTCCCCACTTGTATCTCTCTTTTGCTATGCGGTTTAGTGTCATTTTAGTCTCTTGGTCCATAAGTTCTTTTAGTTCGTCCCTTTTAATCACTAATTCATGGTATAACTCTTGTTGTTGCCCCTGTTGTTTTTTATGTTCCTGCTCGGCTTTAAATATTTCTCCAGTCAGTAAGTTAAGTTTTCTGTTTCTTTCTTTTTTTTTTCTTGCCCCTTCCGAGATCAAAATCCCCCTAATGTATACTTTATGTGCCTCCCATAATGTTGCCCCTGAAATCCCTTCCGTATCGTTTTTCTGAAAGTAGTACTCTAGTTCCTTTTCCACCCTCTCTAATCTCTCCTCGTCCCGGAGCAATTCTTTGTTTAATCGCCAAGTATATGGTTGCTTTTGATAGTCGGGAGTTTTTAGTTTCATGCTTACAGGAGCATGGTCCGATATGGAAGCAATTTCTATGTTTGATTCCACCACCATATCCAGCATTCTATGTTGTACCATTTTATAGTCTATCCTTGAGTACGTCCCGTGTACAGGGGAGAAAAACGTATAGTCCTGTGTTTTGGGGTGCATGGTCCTCCATATGTCAACCATCTGATTGTTATGCATTTTCTGTTTTATCTTTGTCAGTTGTAAGTTATTTGTCCCCTGTACACGGGACGTACTATCCACTGCCGGATCTATACAAAAGTTCATATCTCCCATCATGATAATATATCCTGCCCCAAAATCCTTCAATTTACCCAACATTTCATTGAAATATTTAATGGGGTTTGCGTTGAGGGCATAGATGTTTGCCAAGGTGCATTTCATTCCGGCTAACTTCCCATTTAGAAAAATTTATCTACCGTCTCTATCGGTCATTCTTTCCTCCAACGCGAACCTCATTTCCTTAGCAAACCCTATTGCGACCCCCCTCGCTCTCTTGGAGATAGTGTCTCCATAGAACCACTTCGGGAAGCTAGGTGAGTATAATTTGGTGTTTGATTCTAGGGTCAGATGGGTCTCCTGTAAAAAGACTACGTCCGCTCTGTAATGTTTTAGTTCTCTTAAAATCTTATGTCTTTTGGTAGGTGTGTTTAGTCCTCTGACGTCGTAGGTTAGGAAATTTATTACTGACATTTCTTTTTTTTTTTCCTGAGCTGCTTATATTTTATCTGTCTATCATCGCCTTTTACATTTCTTTCTTGTAGAATCAAAAAGGTAGAATCCCCGCCTTTCCCCCATCCCCCTCCCTTTCCCACAAGTTCCTCCCTCTTTCCTCCCCCTCCCTCCCCCCTCTCCCTCCAAAGCCCCCCTCCCCCTACCCCCTTTTGGCCCATTGTTGGCCTTAGAACCATTGATGGTCTTGTTCTTTGTCACTTGGTTCTCTCATTGTAGAGGTGTGACTCTGACCTTGTCGCTCGGGCTCCACCTGCCCCCCAATACATTGTTGGGGGGGGCGAGGTTCTTCAGTGCATTCTGTTAGTTTGTTCTGACAAGCCGACCGTTTTCTAGCCATGTTGCGGGTACGTACTCATCGTAGAGTTCGTGCTGTGCTGAGGCTTGGTTTGGGTGTTTATGCTTTAACCCAAGTCCAGTCCATGAACAGGGTGGTGAGGAGTTCATGGACCAAGAATTGGTTGCTCCAGCGTGACCAGTTCTGTCACATGCCTCTGCTGCAGGAGATCCAAGAGAATAACCCTAATGACTTCAGGAATTATCTCCGGATGACGGATCCCATTTTTCACCGTCTGTTGGCTTTGGTGTCCCCCTATATCACGAGGCAGGACACCATCATGCGTGAAGCCATCACTGCAGAGCAAAGGCTAGTTGCCACGTTACGCTACCTGGCGACTGGGAGAAGCCTGCAGGACCTCAAGTTCTCAACAGGTATCTCCCCCCAGGCTCTGGGGATCATTATACCAGAGACCCGTTCTGCCATAATTCAAGTTCTGCAGGAGGACTATATTAAGGTAAGTTTACTCCTTTAACATCACATTCTATGTAATTCATGTATGCTAATGTATTGTATTTCTTTCATCATTCCCTAATTACCATGATTGTAATATGCTGTGAATGTCCCCTTTGTCCCTATGCATGCTGTAAGCTTTTAATGCTCCTTTTTTGGCCTACATGCATATTTGCCTTCACTAACCTCTCCAGCATGCTATCCCGGACCCATACACACCTAGCCTAGACACTTACCAATGTATTTTGTCAGCTCCATTGTAGTGCTTTACCCTAAACCCCCCTTAAAATGATGTCTCCAAATGTTTTTTTTTATCATTAAATTCACACAGAGTGCCTGAGCCTTTTTTTTAAAGACCCCAAACTCATCTAGATCTCCCCCCCTCATATTTTTCCAATGGGCCATTAGAGGGGGGTGAGGAATCTGATAAGTGAACATTATATTTTTGTCTTTAAATACTCCTTAAAATAAATGTTATACTGATTTTGGCCAAGAATGTTTTTTTTATAATCTGCTTGCAATTGTATGTTCAAAAGTACTAATATATTATTTTTATCTTTCACTTCACAGTTTCCTTCAACGCCACAGGAATGGCAGAATGTGGCATCCCAGTTTGCCCAACGGTGGGACTTTCCCAACTGCAGAGGGGCAATAGATGGGAAACACGTCCGCATCGTCCCACCACCCCATTTGGGGTCTTATTACTACAACTATAAAGGGTTCCACAGTATAGTGATAATGGCCGTGGTGTCGGCGACATATGAATTTCTGTATGTGGACGTGGGGAAAAATGTCCGGATGTCCGATGGCGGAGTCTTTTCCCAGACGGATTTCTCCCGACGTCTACGGAGTGGTGACCTGGCATTGCCACCTGCGTCAGACAACATGGAGGGACTGCCATTTGTCTTCATGGCAGATGAAGCCTTTGGACTTTCCAACCATCTTATGAGGCCATTTCCCCAAAGGACCCTCACCCCTGAGAGGAGGGTGTTCAATTATCGGCTGGCCAGAGCTAGAAGAGCGGTCGAGAATGTGTTTGGCATAATGGCCAGTCGGTTCCGCCTATTTCAGACCTCCATAAATCTGACGGAGTATAAACTTAATCATGTCGTAATGGCGTGCTGTGTGCTGCACAACTTTTTGCGGAATCATTCTCCAAATTACCTGGTATCAGTTGGGCCTAAGGCCACACTTCAGGACCAAATTCAAGTAACGTCCCTGGAAGCTGTCCCTACTGGCTTGCCCCCCCCAAAGTGCCCGTGATGTGCGGAAAAGCTATGCGAACTATTTTATGGGTAGGGGGACAATTGCTATGCCAGAATAATCCTGATTATTCCTACAATAAAAATCACATTTTGTCCTGAAAACATCTTGAATTTGTGTTATTGCTTGTGTTTATTTTATTTAGCTGTCTCCTAGGTTCTCCTAGTGCACTTGTAGTGCCAAGTGGATTTTCCTTTAGTAAATAACCCCCATTGACACTGTAAACAACAAATTAATTTGTAGCCACACATTGTAGATTTTCAACATTTTACTACGTGCACATTCACATGTGAGTTTAGAAAAATATATTTTTAATATATACAACTGGCTATTTATGGTAATTTTTTGGGGGTTTGTTTTGCATTAACAGGCATGTTTCAAAACATAAAACATACAAAACCCTGTGTGACAGCAGGAAGGTAAAGTCACCTGGTTGCATCCAGGGGGGTAGATATATTTCGCCCAGATTCAGGCTTTACGCCGACTTATACAACTAGGTGGAGTGTTGTATAAGCCCAGCTGAGGCTAGTGGGCTCATGGATGATTCATACCTCTAGGGAGAGGGCTGGGCGTCGTGCAGACAGGGAGTTGATGAGACCAGCTGAAACTTGTCAGCTCATTTAGGCCTCTATAAAAACTCCCAGCTTCATTAGATGTTAGCTCATGCCTGGACCCAGACCTGTGTGGACTGTCTAGGGAGAGTGAACCCCTGTGCGGTGAGACAAAGCCTGTGTGGCTATTTGCTTGGACATTTAAAACCAGGGACTTAGGGACTAGGACAGCACTAGGCTGATCCCAGTTGTTAGTTAGGAAACCTGTATGTTTAGTCAGAGGTCAAGTTGACCAGGATTTATTTTGTTTATGTTTCTTTTGGCTTTGCTGTGTTTTGTCACTGTAAATAGAAAATAAACCGCACCTTTTTTTTGATTTTGAAAACCACAACCTCCGTTTGCTGGGCCTGTTTTTGGGTGGGGAGCCCATCCCGGGGGTCACACACACCCGCTGCCGAGCTAACCCCCTCACAGTTGGTGGAGAACCAGTGGCAGTTTTTTTTAAGCCAGCATGGAGGAGATACTGAAGCAGCTGGCTCTAGCAAATGCCAATCAACAGCAGACAAATGCAGGTTTGCAAAAGAGCCTTGCAGCTCAACAACAGAACTTCGCAGCCCAGCAGCAAGCTCATCAACAGAGCCTTGCAGCCCAGCAGCAAGCTCACCAACAGAGTCTGGAAGCTCAGCAACAAGCCCAGCAGCAATCTGAGGCCCGCTTCACAGACCTGTTACAGAAGCAAGAGCAGAGACTACAACAAATGGAAGCAGTAATGCAGCAACGTCCGCAGACCAGTGAGGAAAGCCGTCCCACTAATACCGCGTCCTTTGGGGTGAGTCGTTTATTGACAAAAATGACTGGAGAGGATGATCCAGAGGTATTTTTGACCACATTTGAAAGGACTGCTGAAAGAGAAAAGTGGCCTGAGGAGCAGTGGGCTGGACTGGTGGCTCCTCTGTTAACTGGTGAATCGCAGAAGGCTTACTATGACCTTGAGCCTGACCAAGCAAAAGACTATGTGATGCTAAAAGCTGAGATATTGGCAAGGCTGGGTGTCACCCAGGCTGTCCGGGCTCAGCGTGTGCATAACTGGACTTTCCAGCTTGGAAAACCCCCCAGGTCTCAAATGTATGATCTCATTCACCTGAGCAGAAAGTGGCTACAGCCAGAGACTTTGTCCGCACCAAAGATTGTGGAACGTGTTGTAATGGATCGGTTTTTGAGAGCTCTTCCTACTGCCATCCAAAAGTGGGTAAGCCATGGAGATCCAGAGACGGCCGATGGTCTTGTGGATCGTGTGGAGAAATACTTGGCTACAGAGAACCTGACGGCCTCTTCCAGAGACACTCGGACTTTCCACCCTAAGACCAGACCATCCCCAGGGGCGGATAAGAGGATTCCAAGGGGTAAGGGTGGAGAGAGTGAGAGGGTGGGAGCTCTACCCCAAGTTTGGCGAGAACAGCCTGGGAAATCAGCGGCTCAAGAGGCGGCAAGAAGGATCGTTTGCTACCGCTGCCGGCAAGCGGGACATATTGCAGCCAATTGCCCGGTTGTGGAGGAACCCATGCAGTGTGACTTTCTGACGGGCAGACGTCAGTCGCTGTGTGCGACAGTCGCATGCACTGCCATTCGAGGAACTGAGAAACATTTATGCAAAATGTGTGTTAATGGTAGAAATGTTGTGGTATTGCTGGATTCAGGTAGCCTTGTGACCCTGATAAAGGCTGAGTTAGTTAAAACAGAGGTCTCTGGGAATAGCAAGGTAGCTGTTATTTGTGTGCATGGGGACACCCGAGAGTATCCAGTGACTACAGTGTGTTTCGAGACCCCCAAAGGTACCCTCTCTCATCCAGTGGGCTTAGTATCTCAGTTACCGTATGACGCCATTGTGGGAAGGGATTTTCCGAAGTTCTGGGAACTGTGGGATGATCCTGAGCCCCCCACTGGTGCCCCTATGTACCAGGAATGTGATAGCCAGAACTCCCCTGAGAGTGGTGAGGACTCTCCGGAATTTCCCTTATCAGTATTGGCAGGGGAGACTCAAGAAACTGGAGAGGAGCCCACCTCCTCAGACGAAAACCTACCGTCTGTGGAGTTTTCTGATCTTGAGGTTCACAGGGAAAACTTTGCCACAGAACAGTTGAAAGACCCCGCCCTAATAAAGGCACGGGAAAACGTAGTGAAAATAGATGGCGAGTTAGTGAACCCAGATAATACCTGCACTTACCCATACTTCAGCGTAGAGAAGGACCTACTGTATCGGGTGGCAAAAAGGGCAGAAGAAACCGTTGAGCAGCTTGTGGTGCCCAAACCTTACAGGAAGTTGGTGTTGGAGTTGGCCCATGGGCACATTCTTGGAGGTCATCTGGGGACAGAGAAAACCCGAGAGAGGGTATTACAGAGATTCTATTGGCCGGGGGTGATGAAGGACATAGAAAATTATTGTTCCTCCTGCCCTGTGTGTCAGAGGTCGGCCCCGATGCCACATTTCCGTAGCCCGCTGGTCCCTCTACCCATCATTGAGGTCCCGTTTGAGAGGATCGCCATGGATTTGGTAGGTCCTATAATCAAGTCCGCTAGGGGGCACCAGTACATATTAGTTATAATGGACTATGCCACCCGTTATCCAGAAGCGATCCCTCTCCGAAATACCTCGGCCAAAACCATAGCCAAAGAGCTATCTCTTGTGTTTAGCCGGGTGGGTATTTGTAAAGAACTGCTTACGGACCAAGGTACACCCTTTATGTCCCGGGTTATGAAGGAGCTGTGTAAATTGTTCAAAGTGACGCAATTACGTACATCTGTGTATCACCCCCAAACCGATGGGCTGGTTGAAAGATTCAACAAAACCCTAAAACAAATGTTGAAGAAAGTGGTGGATAGAGATGGAAAGGATTGGGACTGTCTACTTCCTTATCTGATGTTTGCTATTAGGGAGGTGCCCCAATCCTCTACGGGATTCTCCCCCTTTGAGTTACTGTATGGGAGACACCCAAGAGGGCTGTTGGATATTGCCAAGGAAACTTGGGAAAGTGAGAGTTCTCCCCACAGGAGTGTGATTGAGCATGTCGCCCTGATGCAAGACCGAATTGCACAGGTAATGCCCATCGTGAAGGAACATTTGGCCCAAGCGCAGTTAGCACAGCAGAGAGTGTACAACCGTGGAGCCAAGACCCGTACCTTTTCCCCGGGGGATAGGATACTGGTACTTGTCCCTACGGTTGAAAGTAAATTCCTTGCCAAATGGCAAGGCCCCTACGAGATAATGGAAAAAGTGAGCGAAGTGAATTACAAGGTCAGACAACCAGGAAGGCGAAAGCCCGAACAGATCTATCACGTTAATCTGTTGAAAGCCTGGAGGGATAGAGAGTCCCTAGTCGCAGACATTTGGTCACCAGCTCAAACTGGTTGCGTGATTCCTGAGGTTGGAATAGCAGCCACCTTGTCACAACCCCAACAACAGGAGGTTAAGGAGTTTGTGCTTCGCAACAAGGAGGTATTCTCTGAGCTGCCGGGACAAACATTTGGGGTAGAGCATGACATCATTACCCCGCCCGGTGAAAGGGTGAAGTTAAAACCCTATCGGATCCCAGAGGCCCGACGGGAGGCAATACGGGAGGAAGTACAGAAAATGCTGAACTTAGGGGTGATAGAGGAGTCCCAAAGTGATTGGTCTAGTCCCATTGTGTTGGTGCCTAAACCGGATGGGAGCTGGCGATTTTGTAACGATTTTCGTCAGTTGAACAAAGTTACAAAATTTGACACCTACCCCATGCCACGTATAGATGAGTTGATCGACCGGCTGGGAACAGCCCGATACATGACGACTCTTGACCTCACAAAAGGGTATTGGCAAATCCCCCTGGCCAAATTGGCCAAAGAGAAAACCGCATTTGTAACCCCAGACGGGGCGTTCCAATATAAAAGAATGCCGTTCGGGTTACAGAATGCGCCGGCCACATTCCAGCGGAAAATGGACCAGATGCTGAGGCCCCATCGGAAGTATGCTGCGGCTTACCTGGATGACGTAATTGTCCATAGCACAGATTGGGCCTCACATCTGCCAAAAGTGCAAGCAGTCCTGGACTCTGTTCGGGAAGCGGGGTTTACGGCTAACCCCAAGAAGTGTACCATTGGGCAGGAGGAGGCCAAATATCTTGGGTACACCATTGGGAGGGGAGTAATAAAACCCCAACTCAACAAAGTCGAGGCCATCCAGAGTTGGCCACGTCCCAACAGCAAGAAGCAGGTACGAGCCTTTCTGGGAATCGCTGGGTATTATCGGCGATTCATTCCCCACTTTGCCTCTAAGGCTGTGCCCCTAACCAACCTAACGAAGGGGAAAGGGTCGGTCATGATTAAATGGACCCCCGAGGCTGAGGCAGCATTCCAATTCTTGAAACAAGCCTTATGTAGCCAGCCAGTGTTGTACTCACCCGACTTCTCTAAAGACTTTGTCGTACAAAGTGATGCGTCAGATGTGGGGTTAGGAGCAGTATTGTCCCAGGTCTGGAACGGGGAAGAGCACCCAGTCATTTACCTCAGCAGGAAGTTGAAGTCCCATGAGGTAAATTACGCCACCGTTGAAAAGGAGTGTTTAGCGGTGAAGTGGGCTCTAGATTCCCTTCGGTACTACCTGCTAGGTAGGCACTTTGACATGGTTACGGATCACGCTCCGTTAAAGTGGATGGCTCAAAACAAGGAAACAAATAGAAGAGTGAATAGGTGGTTCCTGGCCCTCCAGGAATTCAACTTCACAGTAAAGCATCGCCCTGGCGTTCAAATGGGGAATGTGGATGCTTTGTCTCGAGTACATGAATGCCTGATTGCTGGTGTTCCAACCCCGAGGTTAAAACAAGAGGGGGGGGGGGTATGTGACAGCAGGAAGGTAAAGTCACCTGGTTGCATCCAGGGGGGTAGATATATTTCGCCCAGATTCAGGCTTTACGCCGACTTATACAACTAGGTGGAGTGTTGTATAAGCCCAGCTGAGGCTAGTGGGCTCATGGATGATTCATACCTCTAGGGAGAGGGCTGGGCGTCGTGCAGACAGGGAGTTGATGAGACCAGCTGAAACTTGTCAGCTCATTTAGGCCTCTATAAAAACTCCCAGCTTCATTAGATGTTAGCTCATGCCTGGACCCAGACCTGTGTGGACTGTCTAGGGAGAGTGAACCCCTGTGCGGTGAGACAAAGCCTGTGTGGCTATTTGCTTGGACATTTAAAACCAGGGACTTAGGGACTAGGACAGCACTAGGCTGATCCCAGTTGTTAGTTAGGAAACCTGTATGTTTAGTCAGAGGTCAAGTTGACCAGGATTTATTTTGTTTATGTTTCTTTTGGCTTTGCTGTGTTTTGTCACTGTAAATAGAAAATAAACCGCACCTTTTTTTTGATTTTGAAAACCACAACCTCCGTTTGCTGGGCCTGTTTTTGGGTGGGGAGCCCATCCCGGGGGTCACACACACCCGCTGCCGAGCTAACCCCCTCACACCTGGAACTTACAAAGTTCAACGTACAAAATGTGAAGGCAATATCAGACATTCTAGAATGTCAACCATGGGCATCCGCTGAAATGTTTTCAGGGGGGGGGCGCTTCAGCACCGGCGATACACAGTCGCATTTTACCCTTTCTTCGACCGCTAGCGGGGGTTAAAAGCGACCCCCCCGCGGTAAAATGTAAAAAGACCACACTGTGCCCCCTGCATCATTAAATATCTCTTTGTCACTACTGTGTACCCCCTCTCCACAACTGCACCTCTGGACCCCTTTTCATTACACAGCACCCCACAGCTCTGGACCCCTTTACATTACACAGCACCCTGCATCACTGGACCCCTTTACATTACACAGCATCCTGCATCACTGACCCCCTTTACATTACACAGCACCCTGCATCACTGACCCCCTTTACATTACACAGCACCCTGCATCACTGGACCCCTTTACATTACACAGCATCCTGCATCACTGGACCCCTGTACATTACACAGCACCCTGAATCACTGACCCCCTTTACATTACACAGCACCCTGCATCACTGGACCCCTTTACATTACACAGAACCCTGCATCACTGGACCCCTTTACATTACACAGCATCCTGCATCACTTGACCCCTTTACATTACACAGCACCCTGCACCCCTTTACATTACACAGCACCCTGCATCATTGGACCCCTTTACATTACACAGTACCCTGCACCCCTTTACATTACACAGCAGCACCCTGCACCTCTGGACACTACACACACTACACAATGACCACTACACTGCACACTGACCACACTGACCATGTGTATGACATGTCCTATGACGTCATGTCTCTGCAGTCACACACACGTGTTGTAGGACATCTCCTCCTCCCTCCATAACGCACACACAGCCCGGCTCTCCTTCCTTCTCACCTTCAGCAGGTCCAGCGGGGCTGGAAGTGGGTGTAAGGGCGGCAGAGGGTGTAGAACACTGCCAATTTGGCCAACACCTTCTCGATTCCAGGGGGGGCAAACGACCCCCCTTGCCCTATGGAGCAGACACCCATTATGTCAACAAGATGTTTATGTTGCCTTCATTATATGGGGTGATGTCACCCCTGTACAAGCCAAATTTAGAAGATGCACACAAATACGGATGTGAAATTTCCTTCCTGATCCCATGCCTAATGTCAACATGTGCTATCTGCCATCATGGGGGATCAATGGACGTGTTTTGGGGGTGCAACCCCTTTCTCTCACCTACTTGAGTTGCGAGGAAGGGGTTGCACCCACAAAACGCGTACATTGATATCCCCTGATGGCAGATAGCACATGTTGACACACTGTGTGCATCTTATAAATCTGGCTGGAAGAAAATACTAAAATATTATACAACTGCATAAAAGAACAAAAGGGGTGCATTTTTTGTTTCTTTAGATAAGCCCAAAAACATCAATCATGTTCTTAAATTTGTGATTTATATTCTTCGTCATGTTGTCTAGTTCTTGACTACACTCCATGATTTCCTGGATTAAAATTTGTGCACTAGCACTTGAGAAACAAGGAGTTTCTTGTTCACCAACATGTTCATCACCTAAAAAAATAAAATAAAAATGGTATTATAAAGATGCAGGCCAACATCTCTTACCTGAAGCTGTGGTGACAGACACTGACCTGTTGTGACAATTTCCACCACGTCATCCACCTCTCCTTCCTCCACCTCTTCATCTTGTTGGGGTTCTCTCTGGTCCCCTTCTTTCTGAGGTGTGGGGTTCCTGGTGTCCTTTGAGTAGTGTCCTCCGAGTCTTTGCTCCCCTATGAGAATGAAAAAAAAAAACGTATACTTGGCACACAGATATTTGAGGCCAGAAAAAGGAATATGAAACATTGCTTGGAAGTGGGGTACAATTGTCTGTTCCAAGCTGAAGACATGATAATTTCCCTTACCAAAGATGGAATACTTTCCTTTTGGGGCCAAGTTTTACACATGGAGACCCCCCAAATATCCACTGGAGCACCTATGTGGGACACCCTAAAAAGGTTGTTCTGGTGTCCCTCACTATAGTGCTCCTGAGTCCGAGATGTGTAAACAGCTGCTGAGTGTCCTCTCCTTTACACTGAATCAAGTTTGCATTTCATTCTAGTTACAAACGCATCTAGACAACAATGTACTAAACTTATTTTCAGACCAATTGACATTACCAAAAGTAGTTAACCCTGTATCTGCAACAACATCGTATTAATGGCCGTATGATGTTTACTCCGACCGGTTTTCAACTGTACAACAGTAAAGTATAAAGCACATGGAGCAACATGCAAGTAATAATAATAATCTGAACACAGGACAAATACTTACTTTTTTGAGCATTCTCTTTATCCTCATATACTGATCCTGCTCCCTCAGTTTCAGGTCTAGGGATGAGCTTCGTGTTCGAGTCGAACATACGTTCGACTCGAACATCGGCTGTTCGATCGTTCGACGAAGATCGAACGATTTGGGCCGTTCGCGCCAAATTCGAGTGACGCGAACGGCCCACAATGCACTACGCCATCGCAGTGTCATCCAGGCGCTGTGATTGGCCAAGCATGCACTGTGACCCTGCATGCTTGGCCAATCACAGCGCCGGCAGCGAGGAGAGCAATGATTGGCCACAGGCAGGATGCCTGTGGCCAATTATTGCTGATGGGGTTTAGTACACGCCCCACACTATAAAAGGCCGCCAGCGCGGCGGCCTTGTGTAGTGTGTTCCGGAGCAGGGAAAGAGAAGTATAGGCAGGGACAGTGTCATTTTTTTTCCTTTACTAATCCTGGATTCCTTGTGTTTAGGGACAAATAAGGATAGGTAGGGAGAGTGTCAGTGACAGTGTGCTATTCTGTGCTAATTCTTGTTTGTAGGGACAGAGAGGTACAGTGAGGGAAACTGACAGTGTGCTATTCTGTTCTAAAACTATTTTGCTGAACCATATTTTCAATCCTTGAGTTGAGGGACAGAGAGCTACAGTGAGGGAAAGTGTCAGTGTGCTATTGTGTTCTAAAACTATTTTGCTGAACCATATTTTCAATCCTTGAGTTGAGGGACAGAGAGCTACAGTGAGGGAAACTGACAGTGTGCTATTCTGTTCTAAAACTATTTTGCTGAACCATATTTTCAATCCTTGAGTTGAGGGACAGAGAGCTACAGTGAGGGAAAGTGTCAGTGTGCTATTGTGTTCTAAAACTATTTTGCTGAACCATATTTTCAATCCTTGAGTTGAGGGACAGAGAGGTACAGTGAGTGAAACTGACAGTGTGCTATTCTGTTCTAAATCAATTTTGCTGTTCCATATTTTCAATCCTTGAGTTGAGGGACAGAGAGCTACAGTGAGGGAAACTGACAGTGTGCTATTCTGTTCTAAAACTATTTTGCTGAACCATATTTTCAATCCTTGAGTTGAGGGACAGAGAGCTACAGTGAGGGAAAGTGTCAGTGTGCTATTGTGTTCTAAAACTATTTTGCTGAACCATATTTTCAATCCTTGAGTTGAGGGACAGAGAGGTACAGTGAGTGAAACTGACAGTGTGCTATTCTGTTCTAAATCAATTTTGCTGTTCCATATTTTCAATCCTTGAGTTGAGGGACAGAGAGCTACAGTGAGGGAAACTGACAGTGTGCTATTCTGTTCTAAAACTATTTTGCTGAACCATATTTTCAATCCTTGAGTTGAGGGACAGAGAGCTACAGTGAGGGAAAGTGTCAGTGTGCTATTGTGTTCTAAAACTATTTTGCTGAACCATATTTTCAATCCTTGAGTTGAGGGACAGAGAGGTACAGTGAGTGAAACTGACAGTGTGCTATTCTGTTCTAAATCAATTTTGCTGTTCCATATTTTCAATCCTTGAGTTGAGGGACAGAGAGCTACAGTGAGGGAAACTGACAGTGTGCTATTCTGTTCTAAAACTATTTTGCTGAACCATATTTTCAATCCTTGAGTTGAGGGACAGAGAGCTACAGTGAGGGAAAGTGTCAGTGTGCTATTGTGTTCTAAAACTATTTTGCTGAACCATATTTTCAATCCTTGAGTTGAGGGACAGAGAGGTACAGTGAGTGAAACTGACAGTGTGCTATTCTGTTCTAAATCAATTTTGCTGTTCCATATTTTCAATCCTTGAGTTGAGGGACAGAGAGGTACAGTGAGGGAAACTGACAGTGTGCTATTCTGTTCTAAATCAATTTTGCTGTTCCATATTTTCAATCCTTGAGTTGAGGGACAGAGAGGTACAGTGAGGGAAACTGACAGTGTGCTATTCTGTTCTAAAACTATTTTGCTGTTCCATATTTTCAATCCTTGAGTTGAGGGACAGAGAGCTACAGTGAGGGAAAGTGTCAGTGTGCTATTGTGTTCTAAAACTATTTTGCTGAACCATATTTTCAATCCTTGAGTTGAGGGACAGAGAGGTACAGTGAGTGAAACTGACAGTGTGCTCTTCTGTTCTAAAACTATTTTGCTGTTCCATATTTTCAATCCTTGAGTTGAGGGACAGAGAGGTACAGTGAGTGAAACTGACAGTGTGCTATTCTGTTCTAAATCAATTTTGCTGTTCCATATTTTCAATCCTTGAGTTGAGGGACAGAGAGCTACAGTGAGTGAAACTGACAGTGTGCTATTCTGTTCTAAATCAATTTTGCTGTTGCATATTTTCAATCCTTGAGTTGAGGGACAGAGAGGTACAGTGAGGGAAACTGACAGTGTGCTATTCTGTTCTAAAACTATTTTGCTGTTCCATATTTTCAATCCCTGAGTTGAGGGACAGAGAAGGACACTCGTAGAAATTATCAGTGTGCTATTCTGTGCTAAATCTTGTTTGTAGGGAGGGACAGAGTAGGACAGTGAGGGAAAGTGTCAGTGTGCTATTGTGTTCTAAAACTATTTTGCTGAACCATATTTTCAATCCTTGAGTTGAGGGACAGAGAGGTACAGTGAGTGAAACTGACAGTGTGCTATTCTGTTCTAAATCAATTTTGCTGTTCCATATTTTCAATCCTTGAGTTGAGGGACAGAGAGGTACAGTGAGGGAAACTGACAGTGTGCTATTCTGTTCTAAATCAATTTTGCTGTTCCATATTTTCAATCCTTGAGTTGAGGGACAGAGAGCTACAGTGAGGGAAAGTGTCAGTGTGCTATTGTGTTCTAAAACTATTTTGCTGAACCATATTTTCAATCCTTGAGTTGAGGGACAGAGAGCTACAGTGAGGGAAACTGACAGTGTGCTATTCTGTTCTAAAACTATTTTGCTGAACCATATTTTCAATCCTTGAGTTGAGGGACAGAGAGCTACAGTGAGGGAAAGTGTCAGTGTGCTATTGTGTACTAAAACTATTTTGCTGAACCATATTTTCAATCCTTGAGTTGAGGGACAGAGAGGTACAGTGAGTGAAACTGACAGTGTGCTATTCTGTTCTGAATCAATTTTGCTGTTCCATATTTTCAATTCTTGAGTTGAGGGACAGAGAGCTACAGTGAGGGAATCTGACAGTGTGCTATTCTGTTCTAAATCAATTTTGCTGTTCCATATTTTCAATCCTTGAGTTGAGGGACAGAGAGCTACAGTGAGGGAAAGTGTCAGTGTGCTATTGTGTTCTAAAACTATTTTGCTGAACCATATTTTCAATCCTTGAGTTGAGGGACAGAGAGGTACAGTGAGTGAAACTGACAGTGTGCTATTCTGTTCTAAATCAATTTTGCTGTTCCATATTTTCAATCCTTGAGTTGAGGGACAGAGAGCTACAGTGAGGGAAACTGACAGTGTGCTATTCTGTTCTAAAACTATTTTGCTGAACCATATTTTCAATTCTTGAGTTGAGGGACAGAGAGGTACAGTGAGGGAAAGTGTCAGTGTGCTATTGTGTTCTAAAACTATTTTGCTGAACCATATTTTCAATCCTTGAGTTGAGGGACAGAGAGGTACAGTGAGTGAAACTGACAGTGTGCTATTCTGTTCTAAATCAATTTTGCTGTTCCATATTTTCAATCCTTGAGTTGAGGGACAGAGAGCTACAGTGAGGGAAACTGACAGTGTGCTATTCTGTTCTAAAACTATTTTGCTGAACCATATTTTCAATCCTTGAGTTGAGGGACAGAGAGCTACAGTGAGGGAAAGTGTCAGTGTGCTATTGTGTTCTAAAACTATTTTGCTGAACCATATTTTCAATCCTTGAGTTGAGGGACAGAGAGGTACAGTGAGTGAAACTGACAGTGTGCTATTCTGTTCTAAATCAATTTTGCTGTTCCATATTTTCAATCCTTGAGTTGAGGGACAGAGAGGTACAGTGAGGGAAACTGACAGTGTGCTATTCTGTTCTAAATCAATTTTGCTGTTCCATATTTTCAATCCTTGAGTTGAGGGACAGAGAGGTACAGTGAGGGAAACTGAAAGTGTGCTATTCTGTTCTAAAACTATTTTGCTGTTCCATATTTTCAATCCTTGAGTTGAGGGACAGAGAGCTACAGTGAGGGAAAGTGTCAGTGTGCTATTGTGTTCTAAAACTATTTTGCTGTTCCATATTTTCAATCCTTGAGTTGAGGGACAGAGAGCTACAGTGAGGGAAAGTGTGAGTGTGCTATTGTGTTCTAAAACTATTTTGCTGTTCCATATTTTCAATCCTTGAGTTGAGGGACAGAGAGCTACAGTGAGGGAAACTGACAGTGTGCTATTCTGTTCTAAAACTATTTTGCTGAACCATATTTTCAATCCTTGAGTTGAGGGACAGAGAGCTACAGTGAGTGAAACTGACAGTGTGCTATTCTGTTCTAAATCAATTTTGCTGTTCCATATTTTCAATCCTTGAGTTGAGGGACAGAGAGGTACAGTGAGGGAAACTGACAGTGTGCTATTCTGTTCTAAAACTATTTTGCTGTTCCATATTTTCAATCCCTGAGTTGAGGGACAGAGAAGGACACTCGTAGAAATTATCAGTGTGCTATTCTGTGCTAAATCTTGTTTGTAGGGAGGGACAGAGTAGGACAGTGAGGGAAAGTGTCAGTGTGCTATTGTGTTCTAAAACTATTTTGCTGAACCATATTTTCAATCCTTGAGTTGAGGGACAGAGAGGTACAGTGAGTGAAACTGACAGTGTGCTATTCTGTTCTAAATCAATTTTGCTGTTCCATATTTTCAATCCTTGAGTTGAGGGACAGAGAGGTACAGTGAGGGAAACTGACAGTGTGCTATTCTGTTCTAAATCAATTTTGCTGTTCCATATTTTCAATCCTTGAGTTGAGGGACAGAGAGCTACAGTGAGGGAAAGTGTCAGTGTGCTATTGTGTTCTAAAACTATTTTGCTGAACCATATTTTCAATCCTTGAGTTGAGGGACAGAGAGCTACAGTGAGGGAAACTGACAGTGTGCTATTCTGTTCTAAAACTATTTTGCTGAACCATATTTTCAATCCTTGAGTTGAGGGACAGAGAGCTACAGTGAGGGAAAGTGTCAGTGTGCTATTGTGTTCTAAAACTATTTTGCTGAACCATATTTTCAATCCTTGAGTTGAGGGACAGAGAGGTACAGTGAGTGAAACTGACAGTGTGCTATTCTGTTCTAAAACTATTTTGCTGTTCCATATTTTCAATCCTTGAGTTGAGTGACAGAGAGCTACAGTGAGGGAAACTGACAGTGTGCTATTCTGTTGTAAAACTATTTTGCTGTTCCATATTTTCAATCCCTGAGTTGAGGGACAGAGAAGGACACTCGTAGAAATTATCAGTGTGCTATTCTGTGCTAAATCTTGTTTGTAGAGAGGGACAGAGTAGGACAGTGAGGGAAAGTGTCAGGGTGCTATTCTGTTCTAAAACTTTTTTGCTGAACCATATTTTCAATCCTTGTGTTTAGGGACAGAGAAGGATAGGCAGGGGACAGTGTCAGTGTCATTGTTGCTAAGCCTCCTGCACAATATACACCTGAAGGTAGCCCTTATTGCTGTTTTTCCCATCTCCCTGCAGGCCATCCATTAAAATGTCTGGAAGGCAACCAAGGAGAGGCAGACAGTCAGGAGGCAAAAAAAGAGGGCAAGCAGGCTCTGTGTCTGGGGGCAACAGTGCTGGTCGTGTACGCGGTGCATTGTCATCAGCACATGGCCATGGGACACGCTTGTCCTTGTTTTCGGCAGCTGGACATGTTGAGCCACATCATGCCGAAGACTTGGTAGAGTGGATGACCAAGCCCACCTCATCCTCCTCATCCTCTCTCACCCAGGCTCAGGGTAGTGGCAAAGCAGCTGCCAAAGCGTCCTCTTCTCTGGTATCATTATCTTCATTAGTCAATCCTTCCCTAGACCCACCATGCCCTCCTCCTGAGGAGTCCCCCGAACTGTTTGAGCACAGTGTTGGGTACATGCTCCAGGAGGATGCCCAGCGTTTGGAAGGATCTGATGATGATACCCAGCTAGAGGAAGGCAGCAGCGTGAGAGCAGAGAGAGGGGATGCTCAAGAAGGACACCAATCTGGCAGTCATGTTCTAGCAGCTGCAGCATACTGCCAGATTGGCTCCAGTGATGAGGAGGGAGGGGATGATGAGGTCACTGACTCCACGTGGGTGCCTAATAGGAGAGAGGAGGAGGAGGAGGATGAGGAGGAGGCACATCTCCAACGAGGCAGGATGCCCTTGAGTGGCCAGCGTATGGGCAGCACACCGACGGAATCACACCGCAGAGCTCCGCCTGTGCAGGGCGCTGCCTCTGCCCGTCATTCAAAAAGTTCTTTGGTGTGGGCCTTTTTTGAGGCGAGTGCATCAGATCGCACAGCTGCTGTTTGCAACATATGTCTCAAGCGTATATCGCGTGGCCAAAACATCAGCCGCTTGGGCACCACATGCTTGATCAGACATATGTTGACCTGCCATGCAGCTCGTTGGCAAGCCTACCTTAAAGACCCACACCAAAGAACAAAGCTGACCTCTTCTTGCACCGCATCAGCTGGGTTCTCCAACCCCACTATACCTTCACTCCTCTCTGAAACCTGCTCTGAGAGGAATGAAGGTGTAGAATTAGGTGTGTCACAGGCAAGTACTTGCGGGCACTCTGCTAGCAGTACACCAACGTCCGATTCTAGCAGGCAAATTTCCCTGCCCCAGCTGCTGGACCGTCGAAAGAAGTTCACTCCCAGCCATCCACATGCCCAGCGGTTGAATGCTAGCTTGGCTAAATTGCTAGCGCTTCAACTGCTGCCTTTTCAGTTGGTAGACTCGGCCCCCTTCCGTGAGTTTGTGCAATGTGCGGTTCCTCAGTGGCAGGTTCCCAAACGACACTTTTTCGCACGGAAGGCTATTCCGACTCTCTACAGGCATGTGGAAGGCAATGTCTTGGCCTCGCTGGACAGGGCGGTCAGCGGTAAGGTGCATATTACCGCTGACTCATGGTCCAGCAGGCATGGACAGGGACGTTACCTTTCTTTCACGGCCCATTGGGTCACTCTTTTGGCAGCTGGGAAGGATGCAGGACAAGGTGCAGTAGTGTTGGAGGTTGTTCCACCCCCACGCCTCCAAAATGCTACTACTGGTTGTGACACACCTCTCTCCTCCACCCCCTCCTCTTCTTCTTCCTCCATGGCCTCTTCCTGTGGTTTGTCCTCGGAACCAGCGGTGCTCCGTAGGCGTTCAAGGGGCTACGCAAGTACGCAGGCAAAAAGATGCCATGCCATGCTTGCGCTGGTGTGTTTGGGGGACAGGAGCCACACTGGGGCAGAGGTCCTGTCTGCTCTGCAGGGGCAGGCCGAGAGGTGGTTGACGCCACGCCAGCTTAAGCCAGGAATGGTGGTTTGCGACAATGGCACCAACCTCCTCTCCGCCCTCCGACAGGGACAACTGACCCATGTGCCCTGTATGGCTCACGTCCTTAACCTGGTGGTGCAGCGGTTCTTGGGCAGGTACCCGGGCTTACAGGATGTCCTGAGGCAGGCCAGGAAAGTCTGTGTGCATTTCCGCAGATCTTATAATGCCATTGCTCGTCTGGCTGAGCTTCAAAAGGAGTTGAACCTGCCCAAGAACCGCCTTATATGTGACATGCCCACCAGGTGGAACTCAACGTTGGCCATGCTGCAGCGGCTGCACACGCAGCAGAGGGCCATCAATGAGTACCTGTGCGACTACGGCACCAGGACAGGGTCAGGGGAGCTCAGGTTTTTTTCACCACGCCAGTGGGGCATGATCAGGGATGCATGCACTGTCCTGGCACCATTTGAGGAGGCCACGAGGATGGTGAGCAGTGACAGTGCATGCATCAGTGACACTGTACCTCTTGTCCACCTGTTGGAGCACACGCTGCGTGGAATAATGGACAGGGCACTTGAGGCAGAACAGAGGCAGGAAGAGGAGGACTTCCTTGCCTCTCAAGGCCCCCTTTACCCAGACAGTGTTCCTTCTGTCCCACCCATCGCACAGGAAGAGGAGGAGGAGGAGGAGGAGGAGGATTGTGTCAGCATGGAGGTGGAGGCTGGCACTCAGCATCATCAGCAGCAGTCTTTTAGGGATGATTTACAGTCCCAAGAAACCAGTGGACTTGTACGTGGCTGGGAGGAGGTGGCTGCGGATCATGTCGTCCTTAGTGACCCAGAGGACTCCGGACTGAATGCCTCAGCTAACCTACGCTGCATGGCCTCCCTGATCCTGCAAAGTCTGCGGAAGGATCCTCGTATTCTTCGGATCAAGGAGAGGGACCATTACTGGCTGGCCACTCTCCTTGATCCACGGTACAAGGGGAAGGTTGCGGACCTTATCGTACCGTCGCAGAGGGAGCAGAGGATGAGACAACTCCGGGAGGCCTTGCAGAAAGGTCTGTGCAACGCGTTCCCAGAGACTGGGAGGTTACAAACTCCTGGTCCTGGACAACGAGTTGCTGAGGCTTCGGGCAGTCAAAGAAGGAGCGGTGGGGAAGGTGGCCATCTGACCGATGCGTTCAGACAATTCTTTAGTCCGCAGCCCCAAAGTATGATCGGTTCCAGCAACCATCGCCAGCGTCTGATATACATGGTGCAGGAATACCTAGGGGCAAGGTCAGACTTGGACACCTTCCCCACCGAAAATCCTCTGGCTTACTGGGTCTTGAGGATGGATCACTGGCCAGAGCTTGCACAGTATGCAATTGAGCTACTGGCCTGTCCTGCATCCAGCGTTCTTTCAGAACGCACATTCAGTGCTGCTGGAGGATTTGTCACGGATCACAGGGTGCGCCTGTCCACCGACTCGGTTGATCAACTGACTTTCATCAAGATGAACCAGTCTTGGATCACCACCAGCTACCACACACCAGATGCTGTTATAACAGACTAATTGATTTTAAAATGTCACATCCCTTCAAGACTGATGCTGATGCTGAGTGCCTGTGCTGTTATGTTGTCTGGCTATCCTCCTCCTCCTCCTCAATGATACGATTAACGATGATAGCTTGGAAGATCATTTTGGTTTATGGGTGACGCCACCAGTGGCTAAGGCCCAATTTTTCAGCCCCTGTTTAACAGGGGCGTGTAATTAAAATTTTTGATGCAATACTTTGCAACAGGCCTCATTGCTGTGCTCCAAGTACAGTATCTGTGAGGGGTTGCAGTGTTGTGCCACCAGTGCCTAAGGCCCAATTTTTCAGCCCCTGTTCAACAGGGGCATGCAATTATAATTATTGATCTAATAATTCACAGCAGGGCCCATTGCTGCGCCCACCAAGAGTAACTGTCAGGCCTTACAGTGTTGTGGCACCAGCAACACCATCACCACCACCACCACCACCAAAGGCCCAGTTTTTCAGCCCCTGTTCAACAGGGGCATGCAATTATAATTATTGATCTAATAATTCACAGCAGGGACCATTGCTGCGCCCACCAAGAGTAACTGTCAGGCCTTACAGTGTTGTGGCACCAGCACCACCATCAAAGGCCCAATTTTTACTACCACTGATCAACAATTATATGTTATTACAATTCCTGATATTATACTTGACAGCAGGGCGTTCCAGCACCCACCAAGAATAACTGTGAGTGCTTTCAGTGTTGTGCCAACACCAACACCTAAGGGGCCAATTTCTGCAGAGTATATACGGAAGGTCCCTACTTTCAAACATCCAACTTACAAACTACTACTACTTGCAAACGGAAGAAGACAACAGGAAGTGAGAGGAAATCTACCCCTTGGAAGGAAAATTCTCTCCTGTAAGAATTAATATGGGAGAAAGGTGTCTCCTCTCTACTGATGCTTTATCACCAATCCTTGTTTCAATACAAACACCACATTTCAAAAACAGTTGTCATTGGGACGCAAAGTGAGGTGAAATGTTCTGAACAGGGGCACAGACAGCAAAAAAAATGTGACAGGGGTGATAACCGTTCCCTATGTTTTCCAAAAAGCTAAAAAAAAGGAATTTGGCATGGCATACCGGGACCAGACATTGCATTAAAGCCGCAAGCAGTTTTAAATGGCTTTTTTTCCTTTAGAAATGTTATTTTGTGCAGGGACAGTTCTAAACACGGGAAACACGTGGAACTTCACAGGCATACTTTAGACACCCCCCAGGTACAATATTTAAAGGCATATTTGACTTTTTTTTTTTCACTTTATGCATCATTAAAATGACTGCTCCCGGAAAACGTCCGTTTTTAAAACTTCTTTTTGCATTGATACATGTCCCCTGGTGCAGAACCCGGGTTCCCAAACTCTGTTTCGGACAATAACATAGATAATAGTCGTTATAATTAGCACTTTAGAATCCGAACGTTCGCATCCATTGTATTTAATAGGGTTCTAATGTTCGCGCAAACTTTGGGTCCGTTCGCGGGTTCTGGTGCGAACCGAACCCGGGGGTGTTCGGCTCATCACTATTCAGGTCTGACCAGCGTTTCCTCAGCTGCTCCTTGGACCCTCGTACCCCAAAATTCTGGTGCAGACTCCTCACAACTTTCTTCATAATCTTGGCCTTTCTCAAATTAGGGTGGGTATACGGCCCATGCTTTCCATCATAATCCGTCCTCTTCAAGATGTCCACCATCTCCACCTCTTTGCAGAGGACATATTTGATTGAGGCCTATATCTCCTCCTTGATCGTGACGTTTCTGGCTCCGGGCTTCTCTCGTCGTTAGTGGAATTATCAGACACCTGCTGTGACTCCGCCATGTCGTCTCCCACTGTGCGCTGAAAGAGAAGGGGCGGTGAATATTCTAGAAAGAAGGTCATGGGCGGACAACGTGTGCGGAGTTTCACACATGCGCAGTGTGTATAAAGCTAACACGCATGTGTCGTAACTACGTTCTGTGTGCGGAGGAAGGAGTAAGCGTTGAACGTGAGATCGAAGGTAACAATTTAACTTGGGTCATCAGTGGCCTATACTGCTTTGATATTTTGGCCTATATATGGGGATAAAGATTAGTAGAGTCTGGACTGACATTAGTATTTGTGTCTTGTGTTTTGTCTTTCATAGAGAATATGAATATATTTAAGGATCCAGACTTCATGTGTGAGTTTCTGGACAGGTACAGGGAGCTGCCTGCTCTGTGGGAAACTAAAAGTTAAAAAAACAAAAAAAAAGGATCAAGGAAGGCAGCGCTGGAGATCATGCTCCAATTTGTGCAGACACTGGTCCCCTGTGCAACCCTCCATGAAGTGGACTATAAAATTGCGACCTTGTGGGGCACATACAGGAAGTATCGCAATAGGGTCCGGGAGTCACAGAGGTCAGGAGCAGCAGCAGCGGATGTATATGTGCCTACTCTGTGGTACTACAACAAATTGGAATTTCTGAATGACCATCTGGAAGTGAGGCCATCACTTTCTACCCTTCCCTCCAGCCTTCCCTCCAGCCTTCCATCCAGCCTAGATAAGCCTTCAGAGGATCAACCTTATCTCCTGGAAGAACAGGGTGTGGACTTCTTCAGCCCAGTATAGTATTTAACTAAATCTTTCTTGTCATAAAATTATTGATGTGAAATAGATGTTAATATATTGATAAGAAATTAATGTTTGAACAAAAAGTGTTTTACATATCAATAGACAGTAGTGGTCAAAAATGATTGGGACAAGAATGAAAACTGCTGGGGTCAGAATGATAGTCTTTTCTATTTATTAACATTCAATTTGCAACAGTCATGAGATGAAAATTGTGTGTGATGAAACAATAAATAAAACTAGGTCCCTTTTTTATACACAGGAAGAACTCAGCCAGGACGAGGGGCTGGAAATTGGCAGCCAGGAGGAGGCAGGGGTCAGTGTCAGCCAGGAGGAGGCAGGGGTCAGTGTCAGCCAGGAGGAGGCAGGGCCCAGTGTCAGCCAGGAGAAGGCAGGGCCCAGTGTCAGCCAGGAGGTGGCCGGGCCCAATGGCAGACAGGAGGTGGCCGGGCCCAGTGGCAGCACAAGGTCTCAGATGCCTCCCATCCGCCTTCCAAAAAGAAGGGCCAAGAGAGGTAGGTACACAGAGGAGGATGCACTTTCCCTCATTAGGGAGGCTACTTTGGTCCTCAGAGACCCCCCTACCACTGAAGAGGGCTATGGCGCCCTAATGGCAGCCAAAATGAAGAGGATGGAGATGGGCCAACGCCTCCTGTGAGAATATCGTATGTAAGGCCATAAACAGGGGTTTGATGGGCCAACTTACCCAATATACTGACCTTGCGGAGGTCGGCCATCCTCCTCCACCTCCTCCTCCACCTCCTTCTCCTCCTCCTGACACAAGTCCACCTCCAGAGGCACATGCTTCGAGGATGCGTGCAAGGAAGGCTGCAGAGAAGGCTGCAAAGAAGGCTGCAGGAAAGGTTACAAGGAAGACAAGAAAGTGATGGCCTTGCCACCAGTATGTCCCCAGTCTGTAGTACCACAGACTGGGGACATATATATCATCTGCTGCTGTTCCTGACCTCTGGGAGTCCATGACCAGATTGTGATACCAATTGTATGTGCTTCTCAAGGTACCAATTTTAGTTTCCTATTATTTGATGTGTGCCCTGGGGTCCAAAGGCTGCAAAAATTGCAGCAGGCTCTCCAGCATTGCCTTCATATTTATTTTCTTATTTACCAGAATAAATGGATATTTTATTTTTACAGTAAATACTTTCCTATGTGTTTTCCTTCAAATATGACAATTTGTTTGTGAGTAGGAAGGTACATTTCAAAAATACAATGTGTAATTAACAAGCGACACCAACAAATCTCCTTGAGGGTAAAAAATACAAGATAATAATGTTGTTGTGGTAACTTGACACACAAAACTAATAAAAATATATATGGAGATCAGTAGAATTAAAAAAAAAAATAATACACAACAATGCAGATCTTGATTAAAATGTTATAAAATATAAAATTAAAAAAAAAAAAAAATTATTATGGAGATCTGTCTTTCAAATAAAAATAGATTATTCATGAGATCTCGATAAATAATAAAGAAACAAGTTTGTCAAAACTGTGTGAATATCAGCAGAAAAACAACTTCATTATTGTAGCATTCTAACGAAGAAAAGAATGCGCTGCATTTAAACGATGCAATAATTTTCTGCGTGCCGAATGTGCTATCTTCATTACAAACGCTAGTTTTACCCTAAACAGCGCTCCCGTCTCATACTTGATTCTGAGCATGCATGTTTTTTCCCTCGGGAAAGCATACACACGACCAGTTTTCCAGACAAAAACAAGTCCGACGCCATTCGAATCGCGGCGGGAAAATAAAGAACAAGTTCTCTTTTTTTCCCCCGCAGTTTTCTCGTCGGGAAAACTGCCATGGAGCATACACACGGCCGTTTTTCCTGGCGAAAAGCTGTCATGGCAGTTTTCCTGCCGGTAAAGACGGTCGTGTGTACGAGTTATTACATACCACTTTTCACTACAGGTAAGCCTATAATAAGGCTTACCTGTAGGTACCATGGATATCTCCTAAACCTGCACGGTTTAGGAGATATCCCCTGTATCAGCATGTGCCAACGTCATTGGCACATGCTAATACATGGGAAATGCAGGAAAGAAAATGTATTTTGTTATTTTTTTAACACAAAGTAAGCATAGGCATACTTAGAATTACTGCCCAAAACACATTCTGCTACTCCTTGGCGATACCAATATATATGAGACATTTTCACAGCCCAGCCACACAGAGGCCAAAAGTCCAAGGAGCATGGTGGGAACCTTTGAGTCCCTGCAAACTCCAAGTGTATACAAAACATTTTATAGAGAGACAAGCTAAAACCTTTAGGCCCCATGCACACTGGACATTATAAAACCATTATAAAAATGCCAGTATCTTTGCAAGGAGTTTTTCAACTCTTCAACGCTTTCGCAATAGCGTTTTTAGCATTAGCGTTTTTAAGTGTTTTTTTTTTAATTATTATTTATTTATTTTTCAATGGGATCAAAAATGTTAAAAACTCTGGTGAGCCGCGTTTTTTATTGTTTATCTGTGTTTTTGGACGTTAGAGCGTTTTTAACCACTTCAGCCCCGGAAAAAGACCAGACCACTTTTTGCGATTCGGCACTGCGTTGCTTTAACTGACAATTGCGCGGTCGTGCGACATGGCTTCCAAACAAAATTGACATCCTTTTTTCCCACAAATAGAGCTTTCTTTTGGTGGTATTTGATAACCTCTGCACCATAAACAAAAATGGAACGCCAATTTTGTTCTTTTTGCTATAATAAATATCCCCAAAAAATATCTAAAAAAATTTTTTTTTCCTCAGTATGGGCCGATACATATTCTTCTACATATTTTTGGTAAACAAAATTGCAATAAGCGTTTATTGATTGGTTTGCGCAAAAGTTATAGCATCTACAAAATAGGGGATAGTTTTTTGGCATTTTTCTTAATATTTTTTTTTTTTTACTAGTAATGGCGGCGATCAGCGATTTTTAGCATGACTGCGACATTATGGTGGACACATCGGACACTTTTGGCGCTATTTTGGGACCATTCACATTTACACAGCGATCAGTGCTATAAAAATGCACTTATTACTGTGTAAATGTGACTGGCAGTGAAGGGGTTAACCAGTAGGGGGCGGGGAAGGGATTAAGTGTGTCCTAGGGATGTGTTCTAACTGTAGGGGGCAGCTGTGATCAGTGTCCTGTCACTAGGAAGAATGAGGAAATGCTTGTTTACATTCGCCGTTCTTCCTCTCTGTGAGACGATCGCGGGACTCCCGGCGGACATCGAATCCGCGGGCATCGAATCATGGCGGGTGCACGCCGCCGGCGGCGCACCCACAAGCCGCATCTTAAAGGGCAACGTACAGCTTCGTTAATCTGCCTGTACGTGCCATTCTGCCGACATATATCGGCGTGAGCCGGTCGGCAAGTGGTTAAGGCTGAAAAACTCCTAGTTTTTACAGCCAAAAAACGCCCCAGCCAAAAACAGTTGTTAACAGCCTATGTGTGCATGGACACATAGGATAACATGCTGAAGAGTTTATTGACTGTAGAAAAAAACTTTTGAAGGAAAAAACAGCAGCTGTAAAATGTCCAGTGTGCATGAGGCCTAATTGTGTTTTTATTTTTGTCTGACATTCCATTCAGGAGACTTCACTTTCCATGAGGTTACTGGAACTGAAAATTTAAAAAAAGATCTTTATCAGGGATAAATACAGCTATTAAGGCTCCATGCACACTAGCGCTTTTTTTAAAAAATGCTGGAAAAATCACTGGATAAAATAACACTGGTAATAGCTTTTGTAGTAGCGTTTTAGCAGCGTTTAGGAAAGTTTAGGAGCGTTAGCTTTTTTTGGCATGTAGCACTGGGTTGGGCTCTTCTTCCAGCCTTGAGTTTCAGTGGGGATATCTGAATGATGCCGGCAGCTGCAGGCATCATTCAGATATCATTCTTTTCTGCCGGCAATTCTGTGCACCGTAAGAATGATCGTAGCGGCAGTTCAGCCGCTTGATTGTTCTTACAGGCAATGGGAGGGGACATCCCCCCTCCCGCCGCCCTCCGGTGCTTCTCCAGGCTCACCATCGGGGACCCAGAGAAAGAGTCTGTCGCCGCTGGATGAAGAGCATAGAGATGACTGGTGACCAGTCATCCGGGCCGCAGATGTAAACAAATCGGCGATCTCGGATGGAAAGAATCAGATCTGTAATTTTTTTTTTTTGATCTGATGCTTTTCAGCCTGGAGGAGAGATGTGGGGCCTTATAGACCAATATCTCTCCATAAAAAGGACCATTCCTATTACAAGGGATGTTCACATTCCTTGTAATAGGAATAAAAGTGATAAAAAAAAAAAATTAAAAAGAAAGTGTAAAAAAAGTAAAAATTACAATAAAATAAACACTCGTAAGTCCCACCCACATATGTAAACGCTAGTCAAACCACCCATGTGAGGTATCGCCGCGTGCGTTAGAGCGAGAGCAACAATTCTAGCACCTCCTCTGTAACTCTAAACATTTAACCTGTAAAAGAAAATAAAGCGTTGCCTATGGAAATTTTTAAGTAAGTTTGTCGCCATTCCACGAGTGTGGGTAATTTTAAAGCGTGACATGTTGGGTATCTATTTACTCGGCGTAACATCATCTTTCATATTGTACAAAAAAATTGGGCTAACTTTACTGGTTTGTTATTTTTTAATTCATAAAACTGTAGGCCATCAGTACATCAGGATCGATCAATATATATACCATAGTTTGTAGACTCTAAAACTTTCACACAGACTAAATAATATGCACTAATTTGGGTTATTTTAACCAAAGAAAAACAGCAGGCTACATTTTGGCCTACATTTATGAAGAAAGATTATTTGTTTGCAAATTTTTAAAAAATTTGCTTTTTTAAAAATGTTCTTGGTATTTTTTAATTTATGTAGCAAACAATAAAAACATAGTAGTGATAAAATACCACCAAAAGAAAGTTCTATTTGTGTGAATCATTTGGATACAGTGTTGCATAACCAAGCAATTACCAGTTACAGTAGCTCAGTGTTGAATAGCAAAAAATGCCCTGGTCATGAAGGGGATTATAAACCTTCTGGAGGTCAAGTGGTTAAACCTCTTACATGAAATATGAACTAGACACTTCTATCTAGGCACTATCCTTCTATAATATTTTGTACTTGTCTCACTCCCAAGCACCAAGTGTCATTTTTCTCTGCTGTATAGTTACTCTATCTGTATTAGCCATTTCTGAACTCCAAGAGATAAATAGGTGATGAGGGAGGAAGCTCCAGCACACAGCCTGTAATTTATATCCTCAGCCCTGCATCCTGCTGTGTGGAGGGGGTGTGTCCCTTTCCTACAATCATTTCTCTATGCTCTCCTAGCTGAGCTGTGCAGTGTGTGGCTTCAGCTTCTCGCCCCCTACTTTGTGCTTCTGTGAACATTTTTTTTTACCTCTGTGTTTTACAAGACTGTACAGGTTAAATGGTTGCAAATAAACAGCTACAGCCACAAGTCTTCATTGTCATGGCTGCACCTGGGCATTTCAGACTCATAGACTTGTAGCGCCACCCCCGAAGGAGCCGCTTGGTGATTTTGGGTTCTCTGTTCTACGCCTCAACTTCAAGAATGGCCTCAGCCCTTCTGGCACACCTGTTTAGATATAAAAACACATTCAAGAAGGCAAGTAAAGAAAATACCAATACACTGGCTGAGGATTGATACCAGAAACAGACAGACACAAATGGTAGTGATAAATGAGCTGAATATATTATCACGAAAATAATACTTGGAAACTTACAGCACTGTTGAACCTTTCTGCAGAGTATCAATACAATAAAAATGACAATCTCTAATATTTTAGCAACTGTAAAAATAGCAAACAAAGCATAATAATCTATATGTCCATCGCACAGGCGCTGAGAGGGAGGAGAGTCTATCAACTTCTCAGCTCCTTCTGGGCCACACCATTGAAATTAACAACACAAAAAGAAGAAATAGGTTAACAGGTATAGTAAGCACAGATCTGTAACGTTACAAGTCCTGATTGGAAGAGTACTAGGGTCTTCTGCTAGCAAACGTTGGGGCCCTTTGTGAAGAGAGTGTCAGGAACCATGAATCAGACTGAGACAGAAGTACAGTTAAATCACACTTGTTTAATAATAAAAATAAAAAGGCAAACAGAGTAAGCATAGTAAAACAAGCCAGGGTTCAGTAACCGGAGCGGGTAGTCAGCCAAGCTAATGTCCAAGAGCCAGGGATAAAGGTAGAGTCAAGCAAGCAGGATCTGTAGCCAGAGGGAACGTAGTCAAGCAGGTCCTCAACTGGAATGCAGGAGAAAGTCTGTAGTGATGTTAACACAGGCGAAGACGAAGAGCAAATGAACTGGAAGTCCTTAAGTAGGCAGCTGACGAGCAGATTATCAACAGGTGGATCACTGGAGAGATGAAAGCTGGCAATTAGCTGACAGCTAAACTACCAGCACAGAGAAGGAAGGGCTGAACACAGCCCTGACAGTACCCCCTCCTCAATGACCCCTCCCCCTCGGAGGACCACCGGGCTTGAGGGGAAAACGTCTATGGAAATCACGGAGGAGGACAGGGGAATGTACGTCCGAGGATGGGACCCAAGAGCGTTCCTCCGGACCGTACCTCCTCCAATGCACCAGGTACTGTATGCGCCCACGGAACCTACGGGAGTCAACAATGGACTGTACTTCATACTCCTCATGGTTCTCAACCTGTATAGGGTGAGGATGTGGCACTGAGGTGGTAAAACGGTTGCAGACCAAAGGTTTCATTAAGGAGACATGAAACACATTAGATATGCGCATACTAGAATGAAGGTCCAACACGTAAGCCACTGGATTTATCCTGCGAAGGATACGGAAAGGCCCAATAAACTGAGGTGCAAACTTCAGAGAAGGAACACGAAGTCGTAGGTTGCGAGATGACAGCCAGACCCTGTCCCCGACCTGGTAGGAAGGCGCAGGCAGGCGTCTGCGGTCAGCATGGAGTCTGTACCTCTCGTTAGCCTGTCGCATAGCCTCCTGGACTTGTACCCAAGTGGAACAAAGACCACGGACATGTTCCTCTAATGCAGGGATACTCTGAGGAACAAACGAGTCAGGCAATATGGAAGGTTGGAAACCATAATTCGCCATAAACGGGGACGAACAGGAAACAGAATTCAGAGCGCTATTGTGAGCAAACTCTGCCCATGGTAAGAGGTCTGACCAGCTGTTGTGATGGTCAGAAATATAGCAATGCAGTAATTGCTCCAAGGACTGATTGGCTCGTTCTGCGGCCCCATTAGACTACGGGTGATACGCAGAGGAGAAAGCAAGCTGAATTCCCAACTGTGCACAAAAAGCTCGCCAGAACCGGGACACAAACTGACTTCCCCTGTCTGAGACAATGACCTTGGGTAGGCCATGTAAGCGAAAGATCTCCCGAGCAAAAATGGAAGCTAGTTCCTTAGACGTAGGCAACTTCTTAAGTGGAATACAGTGGGACAATTTCGAGAACCGGTCTACCACCATAAGGATAACTGTGTTGCCCTGGGAGTTGGGTAACTCCACAATGAAATCCATAGACAGGTGGGTCCAGGGCCTCTCTCCATTGGGTATGGGTTGTAGGAGGCCCACTGGAAGGTGTCGTGGAGTCTTACTCTGAGCACACACGGAACAGGCAGCTACGAAGGCAGTTACATCAACACGTAGACTAGGCCACCAGAATTGTTGGGAAATAGCCCAACAGAGTTGATTCTTCCCAGGGTGGCCAGCAGCCTTGGGAGAATGATAAGTCTGGAGCACGGCAGTACAGAGACTCTCGTGTACAAAGCAGCGATCACAAGGTTTCTCAGGAGGAGCATCGACCCGAGCAGCCAGAATTTTGTCTCCCAAAGGAGAAGTGAGACTGGTGCGAACCGTAGCCAGAATACGATCAGGAGGAATCAGAGGAACCGGAACCAACTCCATCTTGGAAGTGGAGGAAAATTGTCGCGACAAGGCGTCAGCCCTTACATTCTTAGTACCGGGTAAGAATGAGACAATGTAATTGAAACTCGACAAGAAAAGAGCCCATCGTGCCCTTCTGGGAGAAAGGTGCTTAGCCTCAGACAAGAATGTGAGATTCTTATGGTCAGTAAGAATGAGCACCGGCACAGTGGTACCTTCGAGGAGATGTCTCCATTCTTTCAGGGCTAAAATAATCGCCAAAAAGCTCCCTGTCACCAATCTCGTAATTGCACTCCGCAGGTGACAATTTCTTGGAAAAGTAGCCACACGGATGCATAGCGCTGTCAGAGCTAGGACGTTGAGACAGAAGAGCGCCAACTCCAGTCTCAGAAGCATACAACCTTGAGGATAAAAGGCAACGTAGGATCAGGATGTGCCAACACAGGAGCAGAAACAAAGGTAGTTTTAAGACTCTCAAAAGCCTTAATGGACTCTGGAGACCAAGTCTGTGGGTTACCGTCCTTTCTGGTCATATCAGTCAGGGGCTTGACCAGAGACGAGAAGTTACGAATAAACTTCCGATAATAGTTGGCAAAGCCAAGAAAATGCTGCAGAGGACGTAAACCCAAGGGGTGAGGCCACGAGGGGGTATGGCACCAGGTTGAAGGTCAATTGCGCAATCATACGACCGGTGTGGAGGCAACGTACCAGCTTGACCCTTGTCAAAGACATCGCTAAAATCGCGATACTCCTCCGGCAGGGAGGAGAGTGAAAAGATGCACAGAGCCTTGGCTACCTTCTGGAAGCATCTCTCACTGCACTGTGGCAACCAGGACAGGACCTCAGCACGGAGCCAATCAAAAGATGGGTTGTGCCTCTGTAACCAAGGATAACCAATAACCAGCGGAAACTTAGGTGAGGAAATAACTTGGAATTGGATTATCTCATGGTGAAGAGCCCCTACGGCCATGGACAATGGAACCATCTCATGAGTCACATGGGCAGGCTGTAGAGTGTCAGGGAAATTCCACGTCTGTTGTCACCAATCTGCGCTCAGTGCGCATGCGCGGCAAAACGGCGCATCGGCGCATGCGCGGCGGGACGGCGCTTCGGCGTGCTCGGGAGCGCGCACCGGCGCAACGACGAATGCGCGTGCGCAATAGCTCGCCAATGGGACTACAGGCGGGCCTATTTAAACAGACGCAGTAACACTATCTGGTTGCTGGTTTGTCAGCTTTACTGTGTTTCCTTGTGCCTGAAAGAAGTTAAAGTTCTCCTGCTGTGACCCGGACCGGATTTGACTACGCTTCTGCTTCTCCTGAACCTGACCCCTTGGCTTGCTAAACGGACTTCTGCCTCTCTCCTTGTGCTTGACCCTCGGCCTGTGACCCGGATCTGCTGCCTGTCTCCAGCCCTCTACCTTCTGCCTGTACCCTGGACTTCTTGCCTAAACCTGACTATTCTGGTGCTTTCTGCTAAACTCCTAAACGGACTTGTGCCTTGCTACTGGTTGCTGTTTGACCCTGTCTATCCTTGGTGTTTGACTCCTGGCCTGTTCTTCAGACTCATCCCTGCTAGATTCTTCAGCAAGACACCTCTACCTGCTGGTGGCCAGTGCTCCCTCGTGCTGTCCTCTCCCTGTCTCACCTCCAGGGGGCGGAGTGCGCTTGGGTGCAAGGGTGAACCACTCTCGGCATCTCGGCCTCGGTAAGTACGTAGCCTGATAGTACAAACCAGCCAGATGTCTGAGGCCGACAGAGTGCGTTCCCAATTTGACACCCTCTGCCAGCAGGTCTCCACCCTAACGGACACTGTCCAAAGACTCCAAGAGGGATATACTCAGATTGATGGCCGTCTTCAACAGCTCACCGGTCTCCTAGGGCCAGGCCCCACAGCTGCCACCTCTGCCAACACCGCCACCAACTCCCAAGTACCTACGAGTTCTACAGTAGTGATGGCCACCCCTGAACCCAGGGTCCCTATTCCGGAACGTTTTTCGGGTGTCCGCAAAAAATACCGGGCCTTTAAAAAATGCCTGCTCCCTCTACCTTGCCCTCCAACCAAGGACCTTCTCTTCGGAAGCAGTAAAAGTGGGATTTATCATCTCTCTCTTAACGGATGACCCTCAAGCCTGGGCCCATGGCCTGATGGAGCAACAGAGCCCCATATTGGACTCAGTAGAGAAATTTTTTGAACATATGGCTCAATTATACGATGATCCCCAGCGATCAGCCACGGCCGAGTCCGTCCTCCATAACCTAACTCAGGGGAGAAGACCGGTGGAAGACTATACGTCGGAATTTAGGAAATGGTCCGCCGACACCAAATGGAATGAGGCGGCCCTCAGATACCAATACCGCCAGGGACTATCTGAGACTCTCAAGGACGAGCTGGCCAGGATCGAAACCCCCACTACCTTGGAGAACCTGATCCAATCCGCCATACAACTCGATAGGCGTCTGCGTGAACGACGGGCGGAGCGATTTCAATCTCCTCGTCCCAACTGGCCTCCATCCAGGACTGCACCTCACTACCCACCAACCTCTGCGCCTGCAGTCACACCTCTTCCTGAGCCAGAACCCATGCAGCTCGGGTTGGTTCGGGCTCCCCTGACTCCTGAGGAAAAACAGCGAAGGCGCCAGGCCAATCTGTGCCTATATTGCGGGGGTGCCGGCCACTTCCTCCTCAACTGCCCCGTAAGACCTAGTAAGTCTATTTCTAAAGACACTTTAAACTATCAACTCTTTGACAACCCTCAGTCTTATGTCATTCTCTTTGTGTCTCTACAGCTGCCGGAAGGGGCAATCCGCCTCCCGGCAATTATTGATTCTGGAGCCTGCAGCTGCTTCCTGGACTCTGCCTTAGTCTCAAGATTCCATGTCCCCACTCAACCTAAGGACCACTGCCTTCAGATCCCCCTGGCGGATGGGTCCTTGCCCCGTTCAGGGCTGATCACGCAGGAAACCAAACCTATCCTTGCCATCTCTGACTCGGGTCATCAAGAACTTCTCCGGTTAGACCTCATACCTTCCCCGATGTTCCCCATCATCCTGGGTCTTCCCTGGCTACAGGCACACGAGCCCCTCATAAATTGGGTGAAGAAAGAGGTTAGCTTCACCTCCTCCTATTGTTCCCAGAACTGTCTTGCCTCTGCCTCTACGGTCTGCGCTTCCATGATTGCCAAGCCGGATAACCTACAGCATGTTCCTTCAGTCTATCTAGAATTCCGGGACGTGTTCGATAAGCAGCAAGCCGACCATCTACCACCTCATCGGCCCTATGATTGCCCTATCGATCTCTTGCCGGGCTCTAAAATTCCGTTTGGACGTATCTTTCCGTTGTCCGAAACCGAGTTGAAAGCCCTCAAGGCTTATATTGATGAAAACCTCCAGAAGAGATTTATTCGCCCTTCCTCCTCTCCAGCCGGTGCAGGAATCTTCTTTGTGGAAAAGAAAGACGGGTCCTTAAGACCCTGTATCGATTACCGGGACCTAAACAAGATAACCATTAAGAACAGGTACCCACTACCCCTTATTCCGGAGCTATTTCAGCGCTTCCGATCTGCTCGGGTCTTTTCCAAACTGGATCTACGGGGGGCCTACAATCTTATCAGAATCAGGGCCGGAGACGAGTGGAAAACCGCCTTCAGATCTCGTTTCGGACACTTTGAGTATTCGGTCATGCCGTTCGGTCTTTGTAATGCTCCAGCCACCTTCCAACACCTAGTCAACGACATTTTCAGACAGCACCTTGATGACTTCTTAGTAGTGTACCTGGACGAAATCCTCATCTTTTCCACCAACATCGAACTCCACCGGGCTCATGTCATGAAGGTCCTCACCATCCTTCGGAAGCACAAACTCTACCTCAAAGCTGAGAAATGCGAGTTCGAAAAGACCACCGTACAGTTCCTCGGCTTTATCATTTCCATCGATGGGGTCGCGATGGACCCGCAGAAGATGAAGGCCATTCAGGACTGGCCAGCCCCAACCGACAAGAAGGGGGTACAGCGGTTTATAGGCTTCGCCAACTTCTATAGGAGATTCATCGTGGGCTTTTCCTCCATTGTGGCCCCAATAACCCAACTTACCCGGCAAAATAACCGTTTTCACTGGTCTCCAGAAGCTCAAGAGGCCTTCTCTCGCCTCAAGGACGTCTTCACTTCAGCACCAGTACTTCAGCACCCGGATCCTCTACTGCCGTTCACCCTGGAAGTGGAGGCCTCTGAGACAGCCATCGGAGCCATCCTCTCTCAAAGACGAGGCCCCAAGGCTCTCCTGTATCCAGTAGCCTTTGCCTCTAAAAAGTTGACTCCCCCGGAGCGAAACTATGATGTAGGGGACCGGGAATTACTGGCCATAAAATTCGCACTGGAGGAATGGCGATACCTTCTGGAGGGGGCAGTACACCCCATCATGATCTTCACAGATCATAAAAATCTAGAGTACTTAAGAACAGCTCAACGTCTACGCCCCAGGCAGGCCCGTTGGGCCCTTTTCTTCACCCGGTTCAACTTTCACATTTCCTATAGACCCGGCTCCAAGAATGGGAAGGCGGATGCGCTATCCAGGATGTTTCCGGAAACCCCTCAGTCGGCCCAGCCGGGCACCATTCTGTCAGCTCAGAACTTTCTGTTGATTCCCCGGGCCGATCTACTCACCTCTATTAAAATCGCTTCCGGTCTCTGCTCTGATCCGGTCACTACTTCCCTGGAGAAGCGGGACGGCCTATTCTGGTCCCAGGACAAGATTTTCGTCCCTCTGGAAACAAGACCGCTGGTCTTGAGGACCTTCCACGATCTCAAACTGGCAGGTCACTTCGGAGCACGTAAATCGTCGGAACTTGTCTCCCGCTCCTTCTGGTGGCCAGGCTGGAGGCAAGATTGTAAGTCTTATGTCGCTTCCTGCACTCAGTGTCAGCGTAACAAGGGGTCAAACACCAAGAGTTGGGGCCTGCTCAAGCCCTTACCCATTCCTGAGCGCCCTTGGGCGGACGTGTCCATGGACTTTATCGTGGACTTGCCTTCCTCCGGAGGGTTTACCACGATTCTGGTCGTTGTGGACCGCCTCTCAAAAATGGTTCACTTTTTACCGATGATTGGGACACCTTCAGCCATGGATACTGCTCAAATCTTTTTTAAGGAGATAACCAGGCTTCATGGAATACCAAAGAGTATCACCTCCGACAGAGGGGTCCAGTTCACTTCAAAATTCTGGAAGGAACTCTGCAAGTCACTAGAAGTCAAAACCTGCCTCTCGTCAGCGTACCACCCCCAAAGCAATGGCCAGACAGAAAGAACCAATCAGACCCTGGAGCAATACCTCCGTTGTTTCTGCTCTGCTTCCCAGGATGACTGGGCATCTCTACTTCCTTATGCAGAGTTTGCCTATAACAATTCAATGCATTCTGCTACCAATCAAACCCCCTTTTGGACCAATTTCGGTTTTCATCCCTCCTTTCTCCCTGAAAACATCCCCGAGAGCCCTGTTCCCGCGGTCCAGGACCGAGTGGCTTCTGTCCAGGCGAATTTCCAAAGACTCCAGGAGATGATGCGGAATGCCCAAGGATCCTACAAGAAATTTTATGACCGGGGAAGGAAGGAAAACCCGGCGTTCAGAGTCGGGGAAAAAGTTTGGCTTTCCGCCGCCAACCTCAGATTGCCTATTCCCTCTCGAAAGCTCGGCCCTAGATTTATCGGGCCCTTCAAGATCAAACGAGCTATTAATCCTGTGGCTTTTGAACTAGCATTACCTGATTCCTATAGGATTCACCCAGTGTTCCACTCATCTTTATTAAAACCCGTCATTCCCAACGCCTTTCCTGGAAGAGATGAACCTCCTCCACCACCAGTTGAAGTAGATGGGGAAAAGGAATTTGAGATGGAATCCATCCTGGGCTGTAGGAAAAAAGGCAGACAGTTACAATACTTGGTTAAATGGAAGGGGTACCCCCCGGAAGACAACTCCTGGGAACCATCCAGGAACTTGCATGCTCCTCGCCTAATACGAGCCTTTCACCAAGAACATCCGGAATTAATGGCCAGTCTGGGCGTCCGGAGTCCGCCCCTCGGGGGGGGCACTGTCAGGGAAATTCCCCGTCTGTTGTCACCAATCTGCGCTCAGTGCGCATGCGTGGCAAAACGGCGCATCGGCGCATGCGCGTGCGTGGCGGGACGGCGCTTCGGCGTGTTTGGGTGCGCGCACCGGCGCAACGACGAATGCGCGTGCGCAATAGCTCGCCAATGGGACTACAGGCGGGCCTATTTAAACAGACGCAGTAACACTATCTGGTTGCTGGTTTGTCAGCTTTACTGTGTTTCCTTGTGCCTGAAAGAAGTTAAAGTTCTCCTGCTGTGACCCGGACCGGATTTGACTACGCTTCTGCTTCTCCTGAACCTGACCCCTTGGCTTGCTAAACGGACTTCTGCCTCTCTCCTTGTGCTTGACCCTCGGCCTGTGACCCGGATCTGCTGCCTGTCTCCAGCCCTCTACCTTCTGCCTGTACCCTGGACTTCTTGCCTAAACCTGACTATTCTGGTGCTTTCTGCTAAACTCCTAAACGGACTTGTGCCTTGCTACTGGTTGCTGTTTGACCCTGTCTATCCTTGGTGTTTGACTCCTGGCCTGTTCTTCAGACTCATCCCTGCTAGATTCTTCAGCAAGACACCTCTACCTGCTGGTGGCCAGTGCTCCCTCGTGCTGTCCTCTCCCTGTCTCACCTCCAGGGGGCGGAGTGCGCTTGGGTGCAAGGGTGAACCACTCTCGACATCTCGGCCTCGGTAAGTACGTAGCCTGATATAGAGGTCTCCCGTCAAGAGCCTCAATGGCAAGTGGAGTGTCACGCAGCTGCAGTGGAATTGAGTGCTTAGACACAAAGGCAGCATCAATGAACATGCCTGCAGCCCCGGAGTCGATTAGAGCCTGTATCTCGACGGACGACTCAGCCTACGACAGGGTAACCAAAACCAGGGGCTTATCCTTCTGGGCAACTGGAGACGAAACAACGCCACCTAGGGTATGTCCATGACAGGACCTCAAGGTTCAGGCGTTCCCAGGAAGGGTAGGACAAGACTTCAAAAAGTGACCGGCCTGGCCACAATAAAGGCACAATTTCTCCCTCCTCCTAAGGGCTCTCTCATCCGCAGAGAGACACGTAAAACTCAAGTGCATGGGTTCATCTTCACAGACCGACTCAGTAACAGGAGGCATGGGAGGTGAGGGAGGAAAGGGTGGGACTGCAAAGTTTGTAGACAAACATACAGGAGGCTTTCGCAAGCGCTCCTTAAGAGAGAGTCTCTCTCTGAGTCTGGAGTCAATGAGGATGGCAAATGTGATCAACCTATCCAGCTCGGTGGGTATATCTCGGGCTGCTATCTCATCTTTGATGTTATCCGAGAGACCATGAGAAAACGCAGCCACGAAGGCCTCATTGTTCCATGCAACCTCTGCTGCCAGAGTACGGAATTCAATGGTGCGTAATCGGCAACAGTTCTCGTACTCTTTTTGATGGACATGAGGCACTTGGCAGCAGAAGCGGAGTGTGCGGGAACGTCAAATACCCTTTTGAAGGAAGCCACAAATTCTGGATAACTCAGGACCATGGGTTTTTGCATCTCCCATAGAGGGTTTACCCAGGCCAAGGCTCTCTCAGAAATCAAAGATATCACAAAACCTACTTTGCTTCTGTCTGTGGGAAACGCCTGGGGCAGCATCTCAAAATATATCTCAACCTGGTTGAGAAAACCTCTGCATTGGACTGAATCGCCCCCAAATCGCTGGGGAAGCGGAGCGGAACCAGACATACCTCTTAAAGAGGAAATACTCGAGGCGGGTGCCTGCACAGAGGCTGGAGCAGCAGCAGGGTCTGCCTGCACAGGGACTACCGGAGCGGCCACAGTGGGAGACTCTAGATGAGCCGTGCGACTTAGGAGCGTCCTTATCGCTGTGGCAACCTGATCCATGCGGTGATCCAGGTCATCCAATCTGGAAAAAATATTATCAACAAGTGGATTGGCTGCACCTTCTGAAGTCATGGCCTTTGCCTACTGTCAGGAACCATGAATCAGACTGAGACAGAAGTACAGTTAAATCACACTTGTTTAATAATAAACATAAAAAGGCAAACAAAGTAAGCATAGTAAAACAAGCCAGGGTTCAGTAACCGGAGCGGGTAGTCAGCCAAGCCAATGTCCAAGAGCCAGGGATAAAGGTAGAGTCCAGCAAGCAGGATCTGTAGCCAGAGGGAACGTAGTCAAGCAGGTCCTCAACTGGAATGCAGGAGAAAGTCTGTAGTGATGTTAACACAGGCGAAGGCGAAGAGCAAATGAACTGGAAGTCCTTAAGTAGGCAGCTGACGAGCGGATCATCAACAGGTGGATCACTGGAGAGATAAAAGCTGGCAATTAGCTGACAGTTGAGCTACCAGCACAGAGAAGGAAGGGCTGAACGCAGCCCTGACAGAGAGCAGGTTTAATCAAGCAAAGTGAGACAGTAATCCTCTAGGAAATCCCGCAAGGTAGTGGTTTGTAAGAACAGAATGGCTAAAAGTGGCAGCTCCCAACAAGCATCCTCTGACAGTAGAAAGGGGAATAGGTGTCTGCATGCAGTGTCTGTACTGTGTTAAAAAAAAGGATGTTGGGTTTGCACCCACTCACCAGTCCTCTGTGCTATGACACAAAGATAATCCCAGGTACTAGTTCAGGCTCCTAGCAATGTTGTAAGGCACCGGATAACCTCCTGTTGGGCGATCAGGATGGCTGGTAGCTGAGCTGGCAGGGTGGTTGGACAACGGACAACCGGACACCTGGATGGGTCTTGTGATCCTAGAAGCGGTATGGGTCGTCTCTGCTCGGCGGCACTGGATTGCTGAGCAGGGTCCCTGGGCTGAACAGTGGTGATCCGTGTGGGTGTCACTGTTCTTGGCTCCTCCCTGTCATCCTCTCTCCTCAGTCTCCCGGCAGCAGTCTCTGGAAAAGTGTGTCTCTCTCAAATTCTGGTAGACAGTGTGACTCTCTCTCTCTCTCAGGTGGAATTCCACCACACAGTCCCATTACCTCACCACGCCTGTCCTCTATCTCCTCTCCTCACCGTAACTTTCTCGGTAGTCTCCAGAAAATTTTGGCTTTCTCCCCCTCTGTTGGGGCACACAGTCCCTGGTGTCAGCGTGTGTCTGTCTCCTCATTCTGGCACCTCAGTTCCTTCCCCTCACACACTCCTCCTCTCCTCACTGTTAAGTGTCACTGTGTCCCAGCAAAGGACTTTTTGAGCCTTGGTATCTCCCTCTCTTTTAAGCAATCTCCTCTCCTCTGTCTCCTGTCAGCAATATCTCTGTAGTGCTGTGTGGAAATCCTGTCTCTCTCTCTCTTTTTTCACCTCAGTAATTCCCTCTCTTCCATCATCTCAGCACTTCCTGAAACTCCCCTTTTTCCCAGTGTGCTCTGTCTCTCTTAGTTTTCTGGAAAAACAAGTCAGCATCTCTCTGTCTCCATCTTGTGGCCAAAAGGAGAAATTGCATTACAACATGCCTGCGACAGACTTCTATGGGAATGTCTTTAAATGTCTCTGGCTTCTGGCTTAGAAGGACAGTAAATATTTGCACTGCTGTATGTGAATAGATAGCAGACTCATATCTGTCGGATTATGAAAAGTATTCAGCTATTTATAGTCCTGTACCATACCATGTTATGATTTTTAAAACTTTTGTTTATACATATGAAAAAGATTATAAATACCTCCCTTTTTTTTGCTTTTTTAGACGTGATCACATACTCTCTGTTCTCAGCTGCATAAGTAGCTAAGAGAGGTAGGAGAGGAGGAACAGTGGTACACTAGTCTTCCCAGTGAATGGCTGTGCAGCGGGGAGTGTCAGCACAAGTCTGATCATTGGAGGTGAGCAGGTTAAGCTAGAGAACGGACCACGCTTACCTCTCTTGCCTAGTGTGGTCAGTTTTTAAAAGGTAAGCAGAGGGACTGTCAGGAACACCAGGGATTTCAGACAAAGGAAGCAATGAAAAGATAACAGGATAGGTTTTCATACAAGTACATGGTGCAGCAAGCACATATCAGGAATCTGAAATGTTGGGGTAACATATTCTTTAAAAATACATCCCGCAATCTCCACTTCAAGAAAGAGAGGGTAAGATTTTGGAGTGCATTAGGTCAAACTCTGGTGGCTACTGGACCGTGCAGTTACATTCACATAACTTTTTAGCATGAAAGTGGACGTATGACTATATACCAAATATCTACAGTACATCTGTGACTTCAATTGAGCTGTTAAAAGAATATCAAAAGGTATTTTGGAAAACTGCATTACAGAAAGAAAATTAATATGGGCTCATAATTATACAGTATCTAAATTACTGGAGGAGTCTGGTTAAATTAGTTATCTGCTGGCTTTTTACATCAGAAGCTAGAGCTTAAAGGCCCGTGCACACAATACGAAAATCGGATAGAAAAATTCGTAAGACGAGCTGTCTGCCAATTTTCGGATTGTTAGTACGGTGCTTTCGACAGACAATTTCGCTTTTTCGTCAGACAAAAGCTGGAGGAAGTGCAGATTATAAAATTTTTGTCAGATGTGAACTCAACGTCCGATTTTCGTTTCATTAGTACGTTTTTCGTACGAAAAAAATTCGTAAGAGCAAGACTACGCTTGCTCAGAAACAAAAGAATATATACAAAACTATTCAACACATTACGTCACTTCTGACGCTGTATTCTGTTGTACGAAAATTTTCATATTGTGAGTAACCTCTTCACTTTTGACATGAGACTAGCATGCCACAAAAAAACGGACGTTTGGTCGTTCGAAAATCAGATTGTGTGTACGAGGCTTTAAGAGGAAGTAAACCCCAAAAAAAAATTCCTGTAAAAAAAAAAACCTTGCAAGAAAAAGGCATAATGAGCTAGTATGCATAGCATACTAGCTCATTATGTGGCACTTACCTGAGATCGAAGTCCCCAAAGCGCTCCTCGTTCCCCTCCGCCGCCATGTCACCTCAGAGCGTCCTCCTTGTATCGGCGCTCCGGCGCTGTGACTGGCCGGAGCGGCGATGACGTCACTCCCGTGCATGCGCGCGGGACCGGCACGATCCCCACGCATGCGCGCGGTTCCGGCATTATCAATTGATAAAACCGGCACGCTCAGTGCGCCTGCGCTGTTGTCTACGGCGCACATGCGCCATAGACATCGGTGCAGTGTTTTCTGCAAATATCTCCTTAACTGTGTAGTTTAAGGAGATATTTCTTGCACCTACAGGTAAGCCTTAATCTAGGCTTACCTGTAGGTGCAAGTTGTCTGGTTGGGTTTACAACCACTTTTAGGCATAGCTTGTGGCTCTCTTTTTGTCTGCTTTAAAATGCTTGATGTTCTCACTAACCTTGGGTGTTCCTAGCCAATTAAGTTTTGCAGGTCAGGGAACTCAAGCACACTGATCTAACTACCTAGTCACCAAGGGATATAAGAAGCTATCAGCTAGTTTAACAATGCCACGCCTATGAGAAAACTGAAATATCAGTTTTTACACGCACTGAGAATGTTTAATCTTTAACCATGCAACATGGACATTTATTTAGTCTCTGATTGGAAAGAAGCATTAAAGAGATATAAGTTACAGGAAGCAGAGGTTGCCTGTGAACATGCATGCACATGGTTTCCAGTATTTGCACCCATGAATACATTAATTTGTAAACATGGAAATACAAGCACATACATTGAAATCCATGCTATTATTTCCCTAATGGGATTGGCACTGCTCAAAGCAGTCTGCTAGACCATTGTCTGCAACCTCACTAAAAGAAACATTATTCAAAGTCTATTCAGGGTCCCTAAATAGGCGGGTGAGCTCAGTAATTATCTTGAATTCTGTATTAAAAAAGGCATCTTTTCTTTTTGTCTTCGTTAGGTTAATAAGGCCTGCTAATGGGATGTGTGGGAGATGAGGTGCACTAATAGCAATAAACAGGACTTTTTATATATATATATATATATGTATATATATATACAGTGGCTGGATGGAGACTGATGGCAACATAAATAACAATATTGCAATTTTCGTTTAAACTTTGCTTATCCACAGTGTCCAACATGTTACACTGGACAATGTAATTTGTGATTAATGATGTTCTTATTACCATTTCAGAAAGTTGGGATAAGAAGTTTAAAGCATATGTTAACCCCCCCCCCCAAAAAAAAAAATAGAAATGGATCCTGCTCCTTTAAAGTATTTGGACCCCTGTAACACCTAAAAAACCTGTCTGATCCTGACAGTTTCCACCCTCCCCTCTGTAAACTGACCACGGTACTCATGGCTGCTGAGCTCTGACACCGTGGTCAGTTTGCATGCCTCCGTCATCCGCAGCCCTGCTGTCTCTCCTCTCTGCTCTTGTGTCCTCCTCCCCCTCCCTCCCTGCCTGTCGGCTCCTGTGTCAGGGTCAGCCCCGCCCCCCCGCCACACCCTGCTGCTGCTTTAAAAACATTAATTAATTTATATAATCGACTCTGTCTTATAATATGTTTCCCCCCTGCGTGTGTTGTATAAAAAGCCGTATATACCTTATCTGTGTGCGCTGATCGGCGGTCACGTGACGCGCCAGCTTTCTCCAGCTTATTCCTTCTCCCCCCCTCCAGACTGACGTCAGCGGGGGAATCTCGGCCCTTCCCGCTGCATTTGTCAGACGAGGAGAGGAGAGATGCGGCGTGTCACGTGACTGCTGATCAGCGCTCACAGATAAGGTAGATACAGCTTTTTTTTTATACAACACACACAGGGGGGCATATCATTATAAGACAAAGCGGATTATATAAAGTAAATCATGTGGGTTAACAAACCCTTTAACTAAAAGTCAAAGGAAATATCATGACAACAGTTTATATTACCATTTCTCATAGTACTATATCATCGTCAGTCATCCAACTTTTGAATATACCCATGTTTTATGGACTCCCAACACACGTTGATCTTCCAATATGGCTCTATTTGATCTGATTTGTTCACCCGACAATAGACAATGGTTTGCTATTTTTAAAGCAACCCAGCCATCTTTTATTCTATCATATAATAGACAGTTCACCGTGGTTCTTACTGCACTGACACTAGAGTTGACCAAAGAGTGTGGTTAAGGTACACTTGGACTTGGACTTGGCATGTAGATGTGGAGGATAGTTGTGTATACGCCCAGACAATATAAGAAAGAAAGAAATGTTTTTTTTTTTACAAGCGCCAATAAATCAACGCATCAACAGAATCATGTTCAAGACTGGTGGATCTTCCTAAAGCTTTGTTGGGGGTTCATTAAGTACATTAGAAACTAGAAATAAACTAGAGATGGACAAGATCACAGCAGCATATTTCCAGCCAGATGGTCAAGAGAATTCTTCTAAAGGATGGTTGGTACATCCAGGTCTGCTGACACCTCACCTGTTGGAACCTTATAGTCCAGTTTTTGTCTAAAGCCAATTCATTCGTATTGACTATTGTTTATTAGCTGCCTTACACTGGACATAGTAATTTGCAAATAGCTCTATATCTTTAGCTCTTAATAACTGGATCAAATTTAAATTGATTTATTATTTTGGAAAAGTCTTTCGACTTCTCAATTTCACCTCCTTAAGTATAACTTTCCTTTGAAATTTGTATTTTATACCTGGGTATATTTCAGTAAGGACATTTTGTTATGATAGCCACCACAACAACATAAAAAAATCAAAGAAGAAAGGCCACTAAAAGCAGCACTGAGTAGAGTAGAAAACATTTAGACAGCCTGAAAATGACACCTGGATGCCTGCTATTTTTTTTGCTGCTCTTTGTTACACTTCCACATTTCCAAGCTTCCAAGAGTACCTTTATTCTACTGATTACTAAATTAGTGTTTGATTAAATGAGTCTTCCCTTTCATTGATGTTTTTTCTCCATTCTGCCATTTTACATATCAGCATCACAAAGCCTTTGTAAATCACAGCCTCTATTTACTGTGAATATTTCTTTCATCTTTATCTTGTGCCCTACATTTCTCTGTTGCTCTTACTTATGGCAGTTACTTTTTTCAGCTGAATACATTTGTGTCTCTTTGTGTTAGGGCTAAAAATATAGTTTTGCATGTGTTGCGGTGCTATTCATTTTAAATGGTACACTAAGCACTAAAGCAATGAAGCTCTGATACACATGTGTTGCATTGTACCACTAATGTGCACTTTGGTGCTTTGCATTGGAAATATTACTGCATGTTCGTTTTTTTGTCCATTTCTGTGAGTTGGCAATATGATTACTGTAATATATGATAACACATGAATGCGTTAACGACCTTGCATCAACACAATGTGCTGGGATGGACAAGTGTGTTCCTACTGTTTTATATTTGTTACTGTAAATTTTACCAAAAGGTGGTCTCTAATGTGACTTTCAAATTTTTTGCTTCTTTGCTGAGCCATATTTGTATTGTCTTTAGATTTCCCAACTAGTTACAGTTTTCTAGTTATCTGTTTTGGACAGTTTAATCCCTATCCCTCCGAATAATATATCTAAAACACTTTTAAATGGCTATAGATTTATTTTGGGGCATTCTATATGTTGATTGACAGGCCAACCAGACGACTGATTAATCTCCCAATTGAGATCAAAATATTTAAAGCGGTTGTATACCCGCTGCTGCTTCTTTTTTTTTTTTACATACCTGAAAGGCAAAAGGCATAATGAGCTAGTTTGCTCCACATACTGGCTCATTATGAAATACTTACCTTAGAACGAGGCAACTTACCTGGTCCACGCCGTGGGAATTGTCATCTTGCCTCGGCGTGTCTTCTGGGTATCGCCGCTCCAGCGCTGTGAGTGGCTGGAGCGGCGATGTCGTCACTCCCACGCGCCGGCAAGGTCCGGCGGCTGCCGGGCTTTAGCCGAGAATCCCCGCTGCGCATGCGCTGCTGCAGTCAGTGGCTCATTGCGAGGGGAATATCTCCAAAACCGTACAGGTTTAGGAGATATACTTTTTACCTACAGGTAAGCCTTATTATAGGCTTACCTGTAGGTAAAAGTTAAAAAACAGGGTATACAACCGCTTTAATACCTCTGTGCTCAGTGAAAACAATTAATACATCATTGTGCAAACATAAATGAAGAAATAATAAAATTAATAAAAAATTTATAAGAAAATAATTAATAGGGAGGGGGGAAGCTCCACTCATTTATTCCCGATTACAAGAAAATAAACAGAAGAAAAAATTTATGTTGAGCTTCTCCTTTAAAATTTCAAATTTTAGTCCCCAATGTACAAAACAATTTAATCATCACACCAACATCATAGTGAATGATAAATCCAAAAACCTTAAACACATTTATAATATCAATCACCATGTGTCAAGTGAAAAAACTTCTTCTCAAATCTGCTCTTGAAACATACCAGATTCAGTGCATCACCACCATGGATTAAAAGCCTCTTACCAGAGTTATATGAGCCCTTACCAACTGAAGTCATAAACACATACTGAATATATAATGAAGATGGACATGGCCAGCTTGGTACGAATCACAGATACTGAAAATGCCATGAAGATGAACTTGGCCAGCTTGGTAAAGATTACAGCCCAGACAAATCAGGGAATAAGCAGTAAAAAAAGTGAAGTCCACTCTCAGCATCAGTGAACGTGATGACGGCAGCCATTGTTGTGCCATGGTTGGCATTGGAACTGTTGACCATAGTTCTGTCAGGCGTAAGTGATGGAAAAGCATATCAACTAATGCCCTGTACACACGATCGGATTTTCTGATGAAAAAAGTCAGATGGACTGTTTTTATCAGAAATTCCGATCGTGTGTGGGCCCCATCTGACTTTTTTCATCAGAAAATCTGATCGTGTGTACAGGGCATTAGTTGATATGCTTTTCCATCACTTACGCCTGACAGAACTATGGTCAACAGTTCCAATGCCAACCATGGCACAACAATGGCTGCCGTCATCACGTTCACTGATGCTGAGAGTGGACTTCACTTTTTTTACTGCTTATTCCCTGATTTGTCTGGGCTGTAATCTTTACCAAGCTGGCCAAGTTCATCTTCATGGCATTTTCAGTATCTGTGATTCGTACCAAGCTGGCCATGTCCATCTTCATTATATATTCAGTATGTGTTTATGACTTCAGTTGGTAAGGGCTCATATAACTCTGGTAAGAGGTCTGATTTTTTTCCATCGGAAAAATTTAAAACATGTTCTATTTTTTTTACTCCGATGGAAAAAAGTCAGATGGACTGTTTTTATCAGAAATTCCGATCGTGTGTGGGCCCCATCTGACTTTTTTCCATCGGAGTAAAAAAAATAGAACATGTTTTAAATTTTTCCGATGGAAAAAAATCAGATGAGAAATTCCGATCTTCTGTGTGGAATTCCATCAGAGAAAAATCCATGCATGCTCAGAATCAAGTCGACGCATGCTCGGAAGCATTGAACTTAATTTTTCTCGGCTCGTCGTAGTGTTTTACGTCACAGCATTTTGGACGGTCGGAATTTAGTCTGACAGTGTGTATGCAAGACTGATGGAAGTCCGCTTCATCGGAATTCCGACGGAAAATTCCATCGGATTTACAGGGCATAACTCCAATTTCCTTCCCCCTAGGTGTTTTTTTTGTAGCAATTTTAAATAGGGGGAGCCTTCACTAAATAAGCAGACCTTACAATTTTAGTGAAAGGTACGCTTTAGGCAACACAATGCTGGCCTGTCCTCCCAGCAGCCTATGAAAGGCTGGAGATAACCAAGCAGAGGGGAGTCAACATCTTTCCAGTCACAGTGGGGCTGTATGGTTCTTGTTGAGGCTAGAGAAGGTGTGTTGTCACTAGGCATTCAGAAACAGCCAGCCATAACCAGGTTTTGTGTCCACTGAGTGCTCATTCAAGGCAAGGTTGCAGCTGTGCTGTCTGTTGAATTTGTGGGGTCTGAGTTGAGAGGGGTTTTTTTAATTAGAAAGGTAATTGATATTCTTCCAGGAAAGGAACAGGAATTCTGCTAAACTGTCTGAAAGGAGAGTTTATTTGAAAACAGTCCATTAGACAGTCCAATGCAGCTGCTAATGTTTCTTGAAATGTGCATTTTTTTTACTGGAGGTAAACTGCGCTTGTAACAATTAAAAGCTGTAGCAATAGCAAATGGATACGATTTTACTGATTTTAGATAAACTCTACTTAGCAAACACACCTTATATGAGATGCACTAGCTGCAGTATGTGTCTGAATCCCAATTCAACCTTTTCTAATATTGCTATATTGCAGGTAAGGGTCATACACAATTACAGTTGTGCTCATAAGTTTACAAATCCTGGCAGAATTTATGATTGACACAAAGGGGTTTGAATGGCTAATAAAGGTAACCATCCTCACCTGTGATCTGTTTGCTTTGTAATTAGTGTGTGTATAAATGGTCAATGCGTTTCTAGACTCCTGACAGACCCTCGCATCTTTCATCCAGTGCTGCACTGAAGTTTTTGGATTCTGAGTCATGGGGAAAGCAAAAGAATTGTCAAAGGATCTGCGGGAAAAGGTAGTTGAACTGTATAAAACAGGAAAGGGATATAAAAATATACCCAAGGAATGGAGAATGCCAATCAGCAGTGTTCAAACTCTAATCAAAAAGTGGAAAATGAGGGGTTCTGTTGAAACCAAACCACAGTCAGGTAGACCAACTAAACACAACTGCCAGGAAAATTGTTCGGGATGCAAAGAAAACCCCACAAATAACATGTGGTGTGGCTGTTTCAAGATGCACAATTAGGAGGCACTTGAAGAAAGATGGGCTGTATGGTCGAGTCGCCAGAAGAAAGCCATTACTACGAAAATGCCACAAAGTATTCCGCTTACAATACGCCAAACAGCACAGAGACAAGCCTCAAACCTTCTGGCACAAAGTCATTTGGAGTGATGAAACCAAAGTTGAGCTTTTTGGCCACAACCATGAATGCTACATTTGGAGAGGAGTCAACAAGGCCTATGATGAAAGGTACGGAGGTGGATCACTGATGTTTTGGGGATGTGTAAGCTACAAAGGCACAGGAAATTTGGTCAAAATTGTTGGCAAGATGGATGCAGTATGTTATCAAAAAATACTGGAGGAACATTTGCATTCATCAGCCAGGAAGCTGTGCATGCGTCGTACTTGGACATTCCAACTTGACAATGATCCAAAACACAAGGCCAAGTCGACCTGTCATTGGCTACAGCAGAATAAAGTGAAGGTTCTGGAGTGGCCATCTCAGTCTCCTGACCTCAATATCATTGAGCCACTCTGGAGAGATCTCCAATGTGCAGTTCATGCAAGACAGCCCAAGAATTTACAGGAACTGGAGGCTTTTTGCCAAGAGGAATGGGCAGCTTTACCATCTGAGAAGATAAAGAGACTCATCCACAAATACCACAAAAGACTTCAAGCTGTCAGTGATGTTAAAGGGGGCAATACACGGTATTAAGAACTGGGGTATGTAAACTTTTGATCAGGGTTATTTGGGTAGTTTCTGTTGCCATTATGAATTAAAAAGAGTAAACAAAGTTGATTGATAATAGCCAAACACTAACCATGAGTGAAAGAAAAGTTTTTGTGTTATCATTCATATTCTCTGGAAAATGGCCAAGAAATCATAAATGCTGCCAGGGTATGTAAACTTATAAGCACAACTGTATAAATTAGTCTCTTTTATTCCTAAGTGCGGAAGCAAGTATTAAAATACCCAGCACAAGGAGAGTTAGACCATGGCTCTCTCACACAAAGTAGCAGTCCAGCTCTCCAGCAGTCCGACCACCCCCACTGGACACTACTCCAATCAACAGTGCTGCTTATGGAGTAAGAGAACTGTTGATTGATTAAAGCAGTGCTGCAGGTGTGTTGCACTACTGGATTTCACAGGCAGGTTTCCTTATCCATTCAGAGAAGGACAGTCTGGGAGATTGCAGGTTAAATAAACAATAGTAGGCACTGACAGTGGAGTGTAGCAGCCCAGACAACTGCGCAGCATGCCAGAGATTGTGTGGAGACACAGGTCTCAAGGAGACGCTAAGCTATGCAGTTTAACCACTTCAGCCCCAGAAGATTTTACCCCCTTCCTGACCAGAGCATTTTTTACAATTTGGCACTGCGTCGCTTTAACTTACAATTGCGCAGTCATGCAATGTTATATCCAAACAAAATTTGCGTCCTTTTTTTTCCACAAATAGAGCTTTCTTTTGGTGGTATTTGATCACCTCTGCCGTTATTTTTTGCTCTATAAACAAAAAAAGAGCGACAATTTTGCTATAATAAATATCCCCAAATAAAAAATAAAATAAAAAATTTATTCATCAGTTTAGGCCAATATATATTCTTCTACATATCTTTGGTAAAAAAAATCGCAATAAGCGTATATTGATTGGCTTGCGCAAAAGTTCTATGGGAATGATTTATGGCATTTTTTTTTACTAGTAATGGTGGTGATCTGCGATTTTTAGCGGTACTGCGACATTGTGGTAGACAGATCAGACACTTTTGACACTTTTTTGGGACCATTGACATTTATACAGGGATCAGTGCTATAAAAATGCACTGATTACTGTGTAAATGTCACTGGCAGGGAAGGGGTTAACACTAAAGGGTGATCAAGGGGTTAATTGTGTGTTCCCTCAGTGTGTTCTAACTGTATGGGGATGTGACTTACTAGGAGAGGAGACATATAGTTTTTCCTACTTAGTAGGAACAAACGATATGGCTCCTCTTTCCTAACAGCACAGGGATTTGTGCGTTTACACACACAAATCCCTGTGCTTGTGCTCGTACATGCAATCGCACGTGGTCGGCGAAGATCATGCCCGCCGGCCACGCGCATCGAGTCCCCCGCCATGCAACGTGTGCGCCCTCTGGTGGCCGCTAAAGGGAAGGACATACCCAAACGGGATTTTGCCCAGGGGAGCCATTCTGCTGCAGTAAATCTGCGTGCGCCAGTCGGGAACCGGTTAAAGTAATACTAAAGGCTTGTGTTTTATTTCAAATACCAAACATGTTATACTTACCTGCATTGTGCAATGGTTTTGCACAGAGCAGCCCCAATCCTCTTCTTTTTGGGTTCCCCCCACACCCCAGCGGTCCTGGCTCCAACCCCAGCCAAGAACCCCCAGTAGCAACCCTCTTGCTTTTTTTTTTGTTTACTAGTCAGAGAGTTGACACATCAGATGCAGGGACCCAGGATCTTTCTTCAGGGCTGAATCCTTTTCAGTCGGATACAGGTGTTTTCCATGAGAAATCATGGAATACAGAATTTGGTGAACCTTCTTGAGTTTATTTAGGAGTCTTCAAGACCAGAGATTTAACTAGAGAGAAATGGAAAGAATTGAGCATCTTAAGAAGTGGAGGCAGGAAAAGTTTGTAGCAGTTGATCTTGCAGACCTGATATAATTAGGGGTGAGCTTCATTCAGGAGACCTTTAGGTAAATATTTTTGGTGACAAGCCAAACTTATCACCAGCTTGGAGAGTGAATGCTCTTTGATGGTGTCACTTGTCATGGAAAATGTGGATGCTCACCATTGACAATGAAGAATGGGGATTCCTTGGTGCTAGTGTTAAGAAAAAATGTTGTAATCATAAGACTGATTATTGTACATGGAGGAAAGTATTGTGACAGTCCTGTGGACACTGGAATATCCAGAGAGCCTGAAGTTTTGGCCAATGTAGGAGTTTAGTTCTTGGTTTCAGAGGCACTAGAGTCTTGCCTGGGAGAATAATGGATTTCTGGACAGAGGTCAGGACTGAAATGCCGAGCACTTGAAATAATTAATTTTGGCCTGGCAGGGACTTCAGAGTATTGAGGATCAAATGAAAGAGAGTGCATCAACTCTTGATTGTGAAGTCAAACCGAGAAATGGTGACGGGCACTCGGGCAGCTTGTAAATAATGGAGATTAATTTTGTCTATGTATGCCGGTGAGGCAAACCCTTCAGGAGGTTGCCTCACCTCAAGGGACAGTCTGATGGCAAGCAATTCTTGATTTCTGCTGGGGAGATTTTTTTGGAGAAGAAGGTGTAGGGATAAGGATACCTACCCCCCTGTGCTACTGTAAAAGGATGGTTCTGACTCCTATTTAAGACACATTGACCTTGATGTAGAAGGGATTTGTGATGTTTGGTTTTGTTAGAGCAGGACCAAAATGGAAGGCTTGCTTCAAGGTATGGAACAATTTAACTGGAGGGTCAGGGCTTGAGGTCAGATTTTTTCCAGGTTAGGGCAGTAATAGAAGCAAAAAGAACAGAGTAGTTGTTGATGAACTGCCAATAATAGTTGGTGAATGCTACAAAGCATTGCGTGGCTTTAAAACCACTACACAAGGGCCAGTTGGAGATAGCAGCAACTTGATCCAGGGTTCATGAAAAGACTATCTTTAGAGACTATATAGCCCAAAAAAGCAACTGAGGAAGTTCAAAGACATTTTTCAGCTTTAGTATAGAGTCCTTTATTTATTTTTTTACAGAGGATTTGCAAGATGGCACAGACATGGTGTCTATGTGTGGGCAGGTCTGAGGAGAAAATGTGTATATTGCAAGAGTTGATGACAGCACGCTTGTAGAGGGCAAAGTTCTGAAAGGCTGTGGGGGCAATACAGAAACTGAAGGCATCACAAAGTACCATCCCTGGTGCTAAGTGCACTGTTCCATTTGTCTCCCTCTTAAATGCAAATTAAGTTGTATGTGCCTCATACAACTGTGCTTCGGGTCTAGTCTGGTCAACACCTAGGCTCCATGTATGGGATTAAAGAGCTTTGCAATAAAGGGCAGCAGGCAGTGGTTTTTAACAGTGATGACATTAGTCCATGATATTTAATACAGTAGCGGAGAGCACCATCTTTCCTTTCTACAAAAAATAATCCTGCCCAAGAAGAAAATGATTTTTGGAAAAAATCACTTTTGGAGATTTTCTAAAATGGATTTCTACAGGGCCTTGGTCTCTGGGAGACTGAGAGGATATACTCATCTTCCAGGGGGGCCAAAACCCAGAATTGGGTCGATGGTGCAACTATAGGCACTATGTGATGGTAACTGACCCGTATTGCAGTTGGAGAAGATGTCTTGGAAATGAGCTGGAACAGAGGATATGACCTTTGAAAGAGCCAAAGGGAGAGGCTTGGCTAGCATAATCTTAGTGAGGACCAATCCAACACTGAAGAGTGCTATTGGAGCCAGGGAGGGCCCAGTATGAGAGTACAAATGGCTTGTGGCAGAACAAGAAAGAAAATGGCCTCATGGTGGAGCACACCAACAATTGTTTTGACAGGTATGGTTCGAGTGAGTCTATAGGAAAAGATAGTGCCATCTGCTACAGGGATTCAAAGGAATTGGGGGAGAGGCTCAAGAGACCAGGCATACTTTCTGACAAGAGAGGTAGAAACAAAGTGTCCAGCTGCTCCCAAATCAATGAAGGCTTCCAAGGTGACAATGAACTTGTCAAGTTGCATCTGCAATGATAATCAGAGGATTCTGAGGGTGCCTTCCATGCATACTAGACTTCGAACTTTTTTGGCTGCTGTGGACATTGCTAAATACAATGCCTTTTTTGTCCACAGTTTTGTCTGTCAGTTGGGACTGGGTTTGGGACCTTTCTGTGTGGGATAGACATGAACAGTTTAGTTGCATTGGCTTCTTTGAGGTAAAGCAGAGGGTGTAGGCAGTTCAAAAGCTGGAAAGTTAGTTAGCAGACAAAGAGAAAATACTTTTCTTGTTATTGCTGTCGGAAGCAAATATTGTATCTATTTGTATAGCCAGGGTAACAAGGTCATTGAGAGTTGTGGGAATTTGAGCTTTGGGTGAAGCTCAAAGTATATGTTACACTTGTAGCACTACCCCAGTTAAGAGAGCTGCTGGTTTGTTTTGGGTCTGTACCCTAGCTATCAACCGCAAGAATCTGGCTTGAACCCTCCCTTGGCACAACTGGTCTGCAAGAGATTGTGGAACCCACTGGCAATGGGATACACAATAATACTACACAACAGTAAAATGGTACATAAAATTGTTACCTTGTATAGCCACTGGTCCGGCAGGGTAATATAGAGAACTCCACACAGTATTCTGCTTAAAGGGGTTGTAAAGGTTTGTTTTTTATTTTCTAAATAGGTTCCTTTAAGCTAGTGCATTGTTGGTTCACTTACCTTTTCCTTTGATTTACCTTCTAAATGTTTTTTTTCTTTGTCTGCATTTCCCACTTCCTGTTTCTCCTCACTAAACTTCACACCATCATCCGAGTGGTGTTAAGTCAGCCAGAACAGCTTACTGAACAGCTTACTGAGGAGGAACAGGAAGTGAGAAATTCAGACAAAGAAATGGGCAATACTGTGCTCGTGTCCCATCACTATCAATTCTAGTCAGGCCTGACTAAGTTCAGTGTCCAGTTCCTTCAGTGGTTGGAGTCTTCGCTAGCAAACGTTGGTGCACATAGCATTTGTAATCCACAGGGGTATTAAAGGAAAGCAAACTAAACTTCCACAATGTTTGTGAATGAAAACTCTATGGCGGCGCAAACGCCAACTTTAAACCATGCGGCCTCCGTGAGATGTGCTATGTCCTGGCGTGTGGCTCACTACTAATAATGGTGGGCCTTAACAAAGTCACAGGCCTACGCAAACAGTTAATGAAGTCCGGGCAGGTGCCCTCTCACCAAAGTAGGCCTCGTCCCTCCGGTATGTCCCGCTGTCGGTACCTCGATCCGCGGCCTCTCCGCAACTCGCAGTCTCCGGTTCCTCTCACAGCCGCAGTGGATGTTGGTTGATAGATGACTCCGGTCTCTGAGAAGCGCAAGCTGGTCACATGGAAGAGGATCCCCCCTTTAGCTGAGTGATCCTCCGCAAAAGCTGTAGGCCCAGGCTTTTGGCCTAGATGCTCCGGCAGCAGGCCTCACACAGACTTCTTGCTTGATTGAGGGCGAAGTCCAGAGAGAACGAGCGTAGGCCCTCCATTCCTTTAAGTAACCTCCCCCAGAAAGCTGTGCGAGAATGCAATGCACTTTGGGAGTACAGCTGCACTGTGGGTACCATAGTCTATTAGATACCCATGGCAATGGAGTCCCTTTCTCCCTGTACCATAAGTTCCACAATGCATTGTTCAATAAAGTTAAACAACAGTTGCTGCAATATCTTAAAGAGGCTCCGGAGGGAGCTGAGGATATTCTTCAAGATAACCATAGTCCTTTATAACACACACATCGGCACCCCGCTACACACTGATTTGTGAACCTGCAGCAACTCTTGGAATCCCCAGAGAAGCGTGGAAAAGATAGCAAGTGAAGCATGGATGTCCCATGCATGACAGAGAACCACCACGATTCCTCTAAACAGTGGTTTCACCTTGAAACCGATATCTCATCTGTTCCGCTAACTTCCCTTCCCTGGATTCATCCCACTAATCATCCGCCCCTACCCACGTTGACACCTTTACTATCCTCACATGTGGGATTAGGTTATCAGAACCTACAATGTTTCTTCACACCTTGGGCCCATGACTCAGATCCTGGTAAACTCAGGGTTTCTACCTAAATACCAAAGGCTTCCTTCAATAACCAATATCAAATCCGTTGCCCATTTGACAAGCGATTGATCCTTTCAGGTAAAAACCCCAGCGAGAAATGACACCCCCATCCCACTCATGCTGAGTTCAGGGACTGCGTTACTTATAGCTTCGACACTTTTGCAATCAGCTTGACATGAAATGGCTCCACAGAGACCCGTACCCACTCAAGGAGCTATGCCTTTCTGACAGAGTACCCACATGCCGTATCTAAATTCTACAGCATCTTATTATCACACGCTTTCCCCAATTGTGTCTTTTACATCCGAGACTGGGAGCGAGAACTGGGATGAAATTCCTCTCCAGAGGATTGGGATAAAGTCTTTGGCTTGGTTCACATATGAGCAGCATGCGGCTCACAGCAGGGGCCCGTGCATCGTGGTTCACCGTTTCAGATCTGATTTCAGCCTGAATTTTGGGCTGAATTCGGATCTGAAACAGACCAAAAGACGCACAGCGTTTTTTTGCAAAACACCCCAGACCTGCTGTGGAGATACTGTATGTGAACCGGCTCCATAGAGAGCCGATCAAAATCTCCTGCTATTGCCAATTGGATACGGGGAACTCGCATCCAATTCGCAATGGTGTGAACCCAGCCTTTCTCCTCACTTTTAAACAACCCCAACCTGCACAGGAAAGGAGTTTTGGAATTCTGACTAGATGGTATCAATGTCCGGCCATGTTACACAAGATTATTCCCTTAATACTTGACCAATGTTGAAGATGTGGAAGGCCAGGTGGTACACATCTCCACAAATGGTGGCCTTGTCCTAAGATTATACCATATTGGATATCCATATTTCAACTAAGCCATCTTATTATGGGTAGAGCATGGCCAGAGTTGCTGAAAGTAGCCTTCCTTTCCATGATTCCTGGATCTATTAAACACCTGTTTAGATTCCTAATTAGTCCGTACCCTGATTCCTAGACATTGGAAGTTTTCCATGACACATATCATCAGGGAGTGGATTACTGAACTAAACTATATAATGAGAGAGTTACTGGCCACAGCCAGGGAAAACTTTACAAAGTTCAGGGACTTGTGGTTTCTGTGGATAGAATTCTCTAATTCCCCTGAACTTCTGCCTTTTCTAAACTGTTAGGTACTTGACATTGACTCCTGGTATTATGCTGGTTGACCCTCCTATCGGACATCCCCGTTCTTCTGTCTTTCCTCTCTCGTCCCCCCTTTCTTTCCTTCCTCTCCACTTAGGATCTTCTACTATCCCCCAACTTAGGTTGCACCTTATGAAATACTATGTCAGACCTCTATAGATACTTTACTACCGTAAAATGATGCATTCGTCTTAGTTCACATTGCATCTATATTGACACCGGGTTCGACCCTCTTCTTTCCCCTTATTCAGACCTCAATAATGAGGCCAACCAAGTACAGTAGATGTTTTAATCCGTAGCTGGCGAAAGTTCTTGTTTTTCACGACCCTCATGTGTGCTGCTGCTACTCTTTGTGGACAATAACTATTGTCATCTATTGTAACACTGTCATCACAGTATTATTCTCACTGTTTTTATTGTCAATGTGCCACATCCTTCATAAAAACGTTATTATTTTAAAAAACAAAGTGCCCTAATCTGCACCCAATATAACAAGCTGCTATTGTAAACAAAAAAACGATCCTGGAGTTGGAATGCGCTCCAAATACCAGATGTGATGCCAACGAAAGTTCCACCTCTACGCATTTCACCAACTGAAGTTTTTAGAAAGCTATCCAGCTGCCATTTTACTTGGGGGTAAATACCCACTGCCGCTTGCTTATTGGTTGCAGCTGTTACAGCATACTGGGACTGGTTATATTGATATTAACTAATAAAATCATAATCATTCCCTAATAACTTTACAAATACAGAGATGGAAATAAAAATGTTAGTTGAAAAAGAATATAAAAATATAAATTGACATCACACCACATAAAAATTGTAAGACATTAGTGAAACATAAAATTACCGTATTTTTCGCTCTATAAGACGCACCTCACCATAAGACGCACCTAGGTTTTAGAGGAGGAAAACAAGAAAAAAAATATAGTCTGAACCAAATGGTCTACTAAAATATTTACTAGTGCCCATGAAATGCAGCCTGACCTGTGCCAAAGAAATGCAGCCTGACCATTGCCAATAATGCAGCCTGACCATTGCCATTATTGCAGCCCGACCTGTGCCACTACAAGTCCCAGCAAAGCAGGTTGCCATATTTCAGCCCCCACCACAGAGGCACTACAAGTCCCAGCAGAGCAGGTTGCCATATTTCAGCCCCCACAGAGGCACTACAAGTCCCAGCAGAGCAGGTTGCCATATTTCAGCCCCCCCACAGAGGCACTACAAGTCCCAGCAGAGCAGGTTGCCATATTTCAGCCCCCCACAGAGGCACTACAAGTCCCAGCAGAGCAGGTTGCCATATTTCAGCCCCCCCCACAGAGGCACTACAAGTCCCAGCAGAGCAGGTTGCCATATTTCAGCCCCCACCACAGAGGCACTACAAGTCCCAGCAGAGCTGGTTGCCATATTTCAGCCCCCACAGAGGCACTACAAGTCCCAGCAGAGCAGGTTGCCATATTTCAGCCCCTCCAAAGAAGCACTACAAGTCCCAGCAGAGAAGGCTGTCACCACTCCTCCAAGCACAGCATTAGGAGACTGCACAGCCTTCCATCCACTCCTCCCCACTCTCCCCTTACAATAGTTTCCTACCTGAGTCTGGGCGGCATGTCGCGCTGCATTGTGGGGCAGTGGACATGATTTTCCCTTCTCTCAAGACATGTCCCGGCTCCCAGACCCCGGTGTTCTGTATACCGTGATTCTCATACCTGCAGCACACAAGGCTGCAGATCACTGGCCAGGCAGTCACCTCCGTGGCTGCAGCGGTGGCTGAAGCAATAAGCTGGGCATCTGTGCGGGAGGAGGCCGTGGGAACCAGGACTCCGGAGTACAGGTCAGGGGGAGGGGGGGTTTCGTGCGGGGGGTGGCTTTTTTTTTTGCCAGCAGTGGCGAGGGGGCGTTGACAGCGGCGGCGGGGGCGGAGCCTGATGTACATTCGGACCATAAGACGCAGAGACATTTTTCCTCATATTTTTGGGGGAAAAAAGTGCGTCTTATGGTCCGAAAAATACGGTACATAAGATAAAAACTGGTAACACCTGTCCTTGGTAATTCTATTGTACCTATTTGCACTCTTGTGGTGAAAAAACACACTGCATCAAAACTACCATATATACTTCCTATTAAAAAAACAGTTGAGGTCTATGTCAAAGTTGAGTCCATGTGGAATGAACGTGTCTACTTTGTGTATCCATCTTGTCTCATTTTGTGAGATTTGCTTTTTAAAGTTATCTACTCTTCAATGTTTTTTCACTCTATCAATACCATAAAACACCAGGCAGCTAGGGTCTCTAAAAAAAAAATGGCCTGGCCATTGAGGGGGAAAATCTTCCGGTCTGTAAGAGGTTAAAATAATTTTTTGTTTTTAACAGTTTATCTCTATCCACATTGTGAACGAGTCTTTTAGTACTTTTGAGAAGCCAATCATATGTATATGTAGATGAAAGGGACTTTAAATACAGTAAACACCCACTGGCCACTTTATTAGGTACACCTTGCTAGTACTGGGTTGGACCCACTTTTGCCTTGAGAACTGCCTTAATTCTTCATGGCATAGATTCAACAAGGTGTTGAAAACGTGCCTCAGAGATTTTGCTCCATATTGACATGATATCATCACGAAGTTGCTTCAGATTTGTCATCTGCACATCCATGATGCAAATCTTCTATTCCACCACATCCCAAAAGTGCTCTATTGGATTGAGATCTGGTAACTGTGCAGGCTATTGGAGTACAGAGAACTCATTGTCATGTTAAAAAAAAACAGTTTGAGATGATTTGAGCTTTGTGACATGGTGCATAATCCTGCTGGAAGTAGCCATCAGGAGGTGGGTACACTGTAGTCATAAAGGAATGGACATGGTCAGCAACAATACTCAGGTAGGCCGTGGTGTTTAAACGATGCTCAATTGGTACTAAGGGGCTCAAAGTGTGCCTAGAAAATATCCCCCACACCATTACACCACCAGCCTGAACCGTTGATACAAGGCAGGATGGATCCATATTTTCATGTTGGTTTCGCCAAATTCTGACCCTACCATGTGAATGTCGCAGCTGAAATTGAGACTCATCAAACCAGGCAACGGTTTTCCAATCTTCTATTGTCCAATTTTGGTGAGCCTGTGCAAATTGTAGCCTCAGTTTCCTGTTCTTAGCTGACAAGTGTGGCGCCCGATGTGGTCTTCTGCTGCTGTAGCCCATCTGCTACAGGGTTCGATGTGTTGTGCATTCAGAGATGGTATTCTGCGTACCTTGGTTGCAACAAGGGGTTATTTGAGTTACTGTTGCCTTTCTATCATCTCAAACCAGTCTGTCTATTCTCCTCTGACCTCTGATATCAACAAGGCATTTTCGTCAACACAACTGCCGCTCACTGCATATTTTCTCTTTTTCGGACCATTCTCTGTAAACCCTAGAGATGATTGTGCATGAAAATCCCAGTAGATTTTGAAACATTCAGACCAGCCCATCTAGCACCAACAACCATGCCACGTTCAAAGTCACTTAAATCCCCTTTCTTCCCCAACTTCAGCAAGTTGTCTTCACCATGTCTAGATGCCTAAATGCATTGCGTTTCTGCCATGTGATTGGTTGATTAGCAATTTGTGTTAACAAGCAATTGAAGAGGTGTACCTAATAAAGTTGGAGTATATCTCCAATGGTTTTATAAATGAAAAATAGCCATCTTTAAAAATAGTCATACATTTTTATTTAAACATAATAAAATATACAATTCTTATATAAAAATCAGTTAGATGCCGGTTGATTGACAAATGGTAGGGAGTAGAGACTTGAACATTAGGGTCCACAAAGAACAATGAATGTGGGACCACGTGTTTCACGGGGTAACCCGCTTCCTCAGGACCTCGGATCTCCACCAAGGCAATAAGGACTACAATAATATTCAAAGACACTTTGCAATGATGTATAAAACCCACATATACTATTTTTCACAAATGATATACACAATTTTTTTCTATTTTAATGGGATAAAGTAAATCCAACACCCTTACCACTTATTGAAGAAGGGAAGAAAAAACAAACAAACACCCCACTCTTCAATATATAGCCAATAATGTGCAAACATTTATGCATACCCATACCTCCACATATGTCTTTAGTATACTAAAGAACATCATCTCCATACCTTTGTGTGCCTGTCAATTCTATTCATATCCATATTTTCCTATTCCTGTTTATATTGGGTATCCATCACATACACATATGGTCTAAAAATCTTTCCAACTCCTCCTATTTTCCTTCCCAAATTATAATAATATTGTCAATGTGTTGCTTGTATAATTTGAGTTGTGGCCAATCTTTATGGTAAATGTCTTCCTGTTCCCACTTAATTGGAAAGATGTTCGCTACACTAGGTGCGTACCTAACCCTAATAGCTACCCCCTTAATCTGGTTATTAAACCAGAAATAGTTGCTTCCCATGGCCATTTTGAAACCTTCCAGAATAAATTTGATTTCAGCGTTTATAAGGTTAGAATGTTGTTCTAAGGCCCATTTTACTGCCTCTGTTCCATCACCCTGTTTGATGTTTGAATAAAGCGATTCTACATCTACTGGGACCATGATACAATTTTCATTAATAGAGACGTTTGGTAAAAAAAATTTTTTAAGAATTATACTTACCTACTGTAGGTGGATGCAGAATCGGTCTGATGCTGCATCTTTCCCCCTGCCGACTCTAACACTGAGAACTGAGCAATCAAAAGCTGTGCGTTCACTCTCTCTATTTGTCCTGGTGACCATTATCACCGAAAGGAAAGAACATCTCAAACTCTATACAAAATAATGTTTTGCCTTCAGTTCTATGTTAACTTGAAATGCCCAGTTAGTCACAGGGCTACTTACACTGTACAAAGTTATGTGGCAGTGCTTTTACCATGTCACATTTACAGATGAATTTCTATTGGGTACACTGATGTATAAACAACTAATATCCAGGTCTTTTTTTGGTACATATGGCATTTGGCATCACATGAGTGTATGTTCATCATGCTATGCAAAACTAAACATTGGAGATGTATGAGATATATCTGGCAAAGCTATACAATTGTCACATAACAACATTTCATGGTAAATGACTTTCAAGTGTGCATTATCCTAATGCTGCATGAGGCTTGCTGTCAGGGACCTGCCAGAAATAGAAGACAATTCCTACTTCCCTCTGTACCTGTGCGCCTTGTGTGCGCACGTGCGCGCTAAACGATATGGCGCCATTATGCCTTTAAGAAGCCAGCAGTTGCAGTAGTGCATTGCTGTCTGATCTGCAGCTTTGTAACCTGAATACCTGCACACCTGCTTACCAGTTACCTGTACCGACCCGGCTTGCTCAACCACTCGATATCTCCAACCCTGACATCGGCTCGCCTTGACCCTGCTCTGTCTCCTACCTGCCTACCCGCTGCCAGACCTTGCCTGTATTCCTGACTATGTCTAAGCCTGCTGAACCATACATCTGACTACCTGCTCTGACCCGGCTTGTCTCACCCTCCTGCTGTCTGCTGTTCGTGTGCACCTAACCAGGCTTGTCTCACCCTGCTCCAGCTTCCGCTGTTCCGGTATCCACCAGCTCCCGGGTCGCTGACCTGCAACCACCTGCTCTGCTGCCTACAGCTCCAGCCATCCCTGGAGGATCACCACCTTGCCACGGTGCAACCACTACAGCTACCTCAGGTACTCCTACCTCACTGCACTCTCGAGTTCACTGTCCTCACTCCAGTGACTCCTGAGCCAGGGCTGTAAGAGAGGTCTTTTCCTACAAAGTCAGGCTCTACGATCAGGTACGTTCTGTACATAACACTTGCTGCTGAGTGAAGTCTGCCCACTAAAGTCTAGAGCAGTGATTCTCAACCACTGGGCTGCAGCTTCCCTCCTCCCAGGCCTCTAGACAGCTGCTGCTCAAACATTTCACAGGGACTCCTAGCTCCTATAGTTCCACCCTACCATCAATAGTGGCCCCAAGTGCCCCTCAACCTCTTATGGTACCCCCAAGCCCTCTGACAGCCATCAGTCCTCCCAGTGCTCCCTAACCCTCCACAGTGCTCCCAGCCCCCTGCAATGCCCCTAGCTTGTTGCAGAGCCTCCAGCCCACCATTGCACCCCCAGCCTCCAACAGTGCCCTGCCCCCCAGTCCCTGCAGTGCACTACAGTCACCCACAGTGCTCCTGGTCAGCTCCAGCTTCCTGGATAGACTTCCAGCCCCCTCCAGAGATCCCATACAGTTAGTTCCACCAGTTCCCTCAATAAACTTCATCCACCGTCATCACCAATCCTGTTACAGAGTCCCCAAACCTCCTTCAGAACCCCCATACCCCACTTTGATACCCAGTCCCATTCATAGCCCTCCATCATTTCAATTTTATTGTTTAAGTATAACCCTTTTTTTTTTTACTGTTGGGATATTCAAAGTTTTGGAAGAATCTACAGGGCCCTTGTGTCAATCAGGTTGAGAACCACTGGGCTAAAGCACACGGAAAACCCACTATATATATATATATATGAATTAGAGCGGAGACTGTGAGCCAGGTATTTTCATCCAACATTAGTGCCTAACCTCATAAATGTGCTTCTCTAGTCACCCCCTATATGTAGCATGGATAAATTCATGCATTGCATGAATCTACCCATGGCTGCCGCCGTCACTTCCTATTCAGGCGTCCAGCCCAATTTAGGATGCCGGTGCCTGAATTACAGCGGTGGGGGTGTTTTTTTTAAGCACCTGAATAGAGCCATAGGCTCTAATAGGCTTCAAAATAGGGTGGACTCAGAGTGCAGAGCATTACGCTTGGAGCCCCACCAGGTGTGTTAGAAAAGCTAATTAATATTTGATTCTGTCTCTCTGCCAATCAGGAAGCGCAGGTCTAATTCCCATCATCTGATTGGCTGAAGGCACAGGCGATCCTATTGGATGCCTAGCAGAAGGAAAAAGAGACGCATGGAGGACACAGGAGCCGTCGCCTGATCCGCTGCCCGTCCCACAGCTCGCCGCCGCCGCCCGCGGGCGGGGTCAGTCACAGTGAGGCTGCATATGATGGGCACACATCACATAGTGGCTGCATATGATGGGCAGACATAGTGGCTGCATATGATGGGGCACACATAGTGGCTGCATATGATGGGCACAGTGGCTGCATATGATGGGCACAGTGGCTGCATATGATGGGGCACAGTGGCTGCATATGATAGGCACAGTGGCTGCATATGATAGGCACAGTGGCTGCATTTGATGGGGCACAGTGGCTCCATATGATAGGCACAGTGGCTGCATTTGATGGGGCACAGTGGCTGCTCATGATGAGGCACAGTGGCTGCATATGATGGGGCACAGTGGCTGCATATGATGGGCACACATAGTGGCTGTATATGATGGGCACAGTTTGGCTGCATATGATGGGTAGTGATGAGCCGAACACCCCCGGGTTCGGTTCGCACCAGAACCCGCGAAGGGACCGAAAGTTTGCACGAACATTAGAACCCTATTAAATACAATGGATGCGAACGTTCGGATTCTAAAGTGCTAATTATAATGACTATTATCCATGTTATTGTCCTAAACAGAGTTTGGGAACCCGGGTTCTGCACCAGGGGACATGTATCAATGCAAAAAGAAGTTTTAAAAACGGACGTTTTCCGGGAGCAGTCATTTTAATGATGCATAAAGTGAAAAAAAAAAAGTCAAATATTCCTTTAAATATTGTACCTGGGGGGTGTCTAAAGTATGCCTGTGAAGTGCCACGTGTTTCCCGTGTTTAGAACTGTCCCTGCACAAAATAACATTTCTAAAGGAAAAAATGGTGGTGCTGGTGCCACAACACTGTAAGACCTGACAGTTACTCTTGGTGGGCGCAGCAATGGGCCCTGCTGTGAATTATTAGATCAATAATTATAATTGCATGCCCCTGTTGAATAGGGGCTGAAAAATTGGGCCTTTGGTGGTGGTGGTGGTGGTGGTGGTGATGGTGGTGCTGGTGCCACAACACTGTAAGGCCTGACAGTTACTCTTGGTGGGCGCAGCAATGGGCCCTGCTATGAATTATTAGATCAATAATTATAATTGCATGCCCCTGTTGAACAGGGGCTGAAAAATTGGGCCTTAGGCACTGGTGGCACAACACTGCAACCCCTCACAGATACTGTACTTGGAGCACAGCAATGAGGCCTGTTGCAAAGTATTGCATCAAAAATTGTAATTACACGCCCCTGTTAAACAGGGGCTGAAAAATTGGGCCTTAGCCACTGGTGGCGGCACCCATAAACCAAAATGATCTTCCAAGCTATCATCATTAATCGGATCATTGAGGAGGAGGAGGAGGATAGCTAGTCAACATAACAGCACAGGAACTCAGCATCAGCATCAGTCTTGAAGGGATGTGACATTTTAAAATCAATTAGTCTGTTATATCAGCATCAGGTGTGTGGTAGCTGGTGGTGATCCAAGACTGGTTCATCTTGATGAAAGTCAGTCGATCAACCGAGTCGGTGGACAGGCGCACCCTGTGATCCGTGACAAATCCTCCAGCAGCATTGAATGTGCGTTCTGAAAGAACGCTGGATGCAGGACAGGCCAGTAGCTCAATTGCATACTGTGCAAGCTCTGGCCAGTGATCCATCCTCAAGACCCAGTAAGCCAGAGGATTTTCGGTGGGGAAGGTGTCCAAGTCTGACCTTGCCCCTAGGTATTCCTGCACCATGTATATCAGACGCTGGCGATGGTTGCTGGAAACGATCATACTTTGGGGCTGCGGACTAAAGAATTGTCTGAACGCATCGGTCAGACGGCCACCTTCCCCACCGCTCCTTCTTTGACTGCCCGAAGCCTCAGCAACTCGTTGTCCAGGACCAGGAGTTTGTAACCTCCCAGTCTCTGGGAACGCGTTACACAGACCTTTCTGCAAGGCCTCCCGGAGTTGTCTCATCCTCTGCTCCCTCTGCGACGGTAACATAAGGTCCGCAACCTTACCCTTGTACCGTGGATCAAGGAGAGTGGCCAGCCAGTAATGGTCCCTCTCCTTGATCCGAAGAATACGAGGATCCTTCCGCAGACTTTGCAGGATCAGGGAGGCCATGCAGCGTAGGTTAGCTGAGGCATTCAGTCCGGAGTCCTCTGGGTCACTAAGGCGACATGATCCGCAGCCACCTCCTCCCAGCCACATACAAGTCCACTGGTTTCTTGGGACTGTAAATCATCCCTAAAAGACTGCTGCTGATGATGCTGAGTGCCAGCCTCCACCTCCATGCTGACACAATCCTCCTCCTCCTCCTCTTCCTGTGCGATGGGTGGGACAGAAGGAGCACTGTCTGGGTAAAGGGGGCCTTGAGAGGCAAGGAAGTCCTCCTCTTCCTGCCTCTGTTCTGCCTCAAGTGCCCTGTCCATTATTCCACGCAGCGTGTGCTCCAACAGGTGGACAAGAGGTACAGTGTCACTGATGCATGCACTGTCACTGCTCACCATCCTCGTGGCCTCCTCAAATGGTGCCAGGACAGTGCATGCATCCCTGATCATGCCCCACTGGCGTGGTGAAAAAAACCCGAGCTCCCCTGACCCTGTCCTGGTGCCGTAGTGGCACAGGTACTCATTGATGGCCCTCTGCTGCGTGTGCAGCCGCTGCAGCATGGCCAACGTTGAGTTCCACCTGGTGGGCATGTCACATATAAGGCGGTTCTTGGGCAGGTTCAACTCCTTTTGCAGCTCAGCCAGGCGAGCACTGGCATTATAAGATCTGCGGAAATGAACACAGCCTTTCCTGGCCTGCCTCAGGACATCCTGTAAGCCCGGGTACCTGCCCAAGAACCGCTGCACCACCAGGTTAAGGACGTGAGCCATACAGGGCACATGGGTCAGTTGTCCCTGTCGGAGGGCGGAGAGGAGGTTGGTGCCATTGTCGCAAACCACCATTCCTGGCTTAAGCTGGCGTGGCGTCAACCACCTCTCGGCCTGCCCCTGCAGAGCAGACAGGACCTCTGCCCCAGTGTGGCTCCTGTCCCCAAAACACACCAGCGCAAGCACGGCATGGCATCTTTTTGCCTGCGTACTTGCGTAGCCCCTTGAACGCCTACGGAGCACCGCTGGTTCCGAGGACAAACCACAGGAAGAGGCCATGGAGGAAGAAGAAGAGGAGGGGGTGGAGGAGAGAGGTGTGTCACAACCAGTAGTAGCATTTTGGAGGCGTGGCGGTGGAACAACCTCCAACACTACTGCACCTTGTCCTGCATCCTTCCCAGCTGCCAAAAGAGTGACCCAATGGGCCGTGAAAGAAAGGTAACGTCCCTGTCCATGCCTGCTGGACCATGAGTCAGCGGTAATATGCACCTTACCGCTGACCGCCCTGTCCAGCGAGGCCAAGACATTGCCTTCCACATGCCTGTAGAGAGCCGGAATCGCCTTCCGTGAGAAAAAGTGGCGTTTGGGAACCTGCCACTGAGGAACCGCACATTGCACAAACTCACGGAAGGGGGCCGAGTCTACCAACTGAAAAGGCAGCAGTTGAAGCGCTAGCAATTTAGCCAAGCTAGCATTCAACCGCTGGGCATGTGGATGGCTGGGAGTGAACTTCTTTCGACAGTCCTAGCAGCTGGGGCAGGGAAATTTGCCTGCTAGAATCGGACGTCGGTGTACTGCTAGCAGAGTGGCCGCAAGTACTGGGCTGTGACACACCTAATTCTACACCTTCATTCCTCTCAGTGCAGGTTTCAGAGAGGAGTGAGGACTGAAGGTATAGTGGGTTTTGAGATCCCAGCTGATGCGGTGCAAGGAGAGGTCTGCTTTGTTCTTTGGTGTGGGTCTTTAAGGTAGGCTTGCCAACGAGCTGCATGGCAGGTCAACATATGTCTGATCAAGCATGTGGTGCCCAAGCGGCTGATGTTTTGGCCACGCGATATACGCTTGAGACATATGTTGCAAACAGCAGCTGTGCGATCTGATGCACTCGCCTCAAAAAAGGCCCACACCAAAGAACTTTTTGAATGACGGGCAGAGGCAGCGCCCTGCACAGGCGGAGCTCTGCGGTGTGATTCCGTCGGTGTGCTGCCCATACGCTGGCCACTCAAGGGCATCCTGCCTCGTTGGAGATGTGCCTCCCCCTCATCCTCCTCCTCCTCCTCTCTCCTATTAGGCACCCACGTGGAGTCAGTGACCTCATCATCCCCTCCCTCCTCATCACTGGAGCCAATCTGGCAGTATGCTGCAGCTGCTGGAGCATGACTGCCAGATTGGTGTCCTTCTTGAGCATCCCCTCTCTCTGCTCTCACGCTACTGCCTTCCTCTAGCTGGGTATCATCATCAGATCCTTCGAAACGCTGGGCATCCTCCTGGAGCATGTACCCAACACTGTGCTCAAACAGTTCGGGGGACTCCTCAGGAGGAGGACATGGTGGGTCTAGGGAAGGATTGACTAATGAAGATAATGATACCAGAGAAGAGGACGCTTTGGCAGCTGTTTTGTCCGTACCCTGAGCCTGGGTGAGAGAGGATGAGGAGGATGAGGTGGGCTTGGTCATCCACTCTACCAAGTCTTCGGCATGATGTGGCTCAACATGTCCAGCTGCCGAAAAGAAGGACAAGTGTGTCCCATGGCCATGTGCTGATGACAATGCACCGCGTTCACGACCAGCACTGTTGCCCCCAGACACAGAGCCTGCTTGCCCTCTTTTTTTGCCTCCTGACTGTCTGCCTCTCCTTGTTTGCCTTCCAGACATTTTAATAGATGGCCTGCAGGGAGATGGGAAAAACAGCAATAAGGGCTACCTTCAGGTGTATACTGTGCAGGAGGCTTAGCAACAACAACACTGACACTGTCCCCTGCCTATCCTTCTCTGTCCCTAAACACAAGGATTTGCAATATGCTTCAGCAAGATTGGTTTAGCACAGAATAGCACACTGACAGTTTCCCTCACTGTCCTTCTCTGTCCCTACAAACAAGATTTAGCACAGAATAGCACACTGATAGTTTCCACGAGTGTCCTTCTCTGTCCCAAAACTCAAGGATTTCAAATATGGTTCAGCAAGATTGGTTTAGAACAGAATAGCACACTGTCAGTTTCACTCACTGTCCTACTCTGTCCCTACAAACAAGATTTAGCACAGAATAGCACACTGACACTTTCCCTCACTGTACCTCTCTGTCCCTAAACTCAAGGATTTCAAATATGGTTCAGCAAGATTGGTTTAGAACAGAATAGCACACTGTCAGTTTCACTCACTGTCCTACTCTGTCCCTACAAACAAGATTTAGCACAGAATAACACACTGATAGTTTCCACGAGTGTCCTTCTCTGTCCCTAAACTCAAGGATTTCAAATATGGTTCAGCAAGATTGGTTTAGAACAGAATAGCACACTGTCAGTTTCACTCACTGTCCTACTCTGTCCCTACAAACAAGATTTAGCACAGAATAGCACACTGACACTTTCCCTCACTGTACCTCTCTGTCCCTAAACTCAAGGATTTCAAATATGGTTCAGCAAGATTGGTTTAGAACAGAATAGCACACTGTCAGTTTCACTCACTGTCCTACTCTGTCCCTACAAACAAGATTTAGCACAGAATAGCACACTGACACTTTCCCTCACTGTACCTCTCTGTCCCTAAACTCAAGGATATCAAATATGGTTCAGCAAGATTGGTTTAGAACAGAATAGCACACTGTCAGTTTGACTCACTGTCCTACTCTGTCCCTACAAACAAGATTTAGCACAGAATAGCACACTGATAGTTTCCACGAGTGTCCTTCTCTGTCCCTAAACTCAAGGATTTCAAATATGGTTCAGCAAGATTGGTTTAGAACAGAATAGCACACTGTCAGTTTCACTCACTGTCCTACTCTGTCCCTACAAACAAGATTTAGCACAGAATAGCACACTGACACTTTCCCTCACTGTACCTCTCTGTCCCTAAACTCAAGGATTTCAAATATGGTTCAGCAAGATTGGTTTAGAACAGAATAGCACACTGTCAGTTTCACTCACTGTCCTACTCTGTCCCTACAAACAAGATTTAGCACAGAATAGCACACTGACACTTTCCCTCACTGTACCTCTCTGTCCCTAAACTCAAGGATTTCAAATATGGTTCAGCAAGATTGGTTTAGAACAGAATAGCACACTGTCAGTTTCACTCACTGTCCTACTCTGTCCCTACAAACAAGATTTAGCACAGAATAGCACACTGATAGTTTCCACGAGTGTCCTTCTCTGTCCCTAAACTCAAGGATTTCAAATATGGTTCAGCAAGATTGGTTTAGAACAGAATAGCACACTGTCAGTTTCACTCACTGTCCTACTCTGTCCCTACAAACAAGATTTAGCACAGAATAGCACACTGATAGTTTCCACGAGTGTCCTTCTCTGTCCCTAAACTCAAGGATTTCAAATATGGTTCAGCAAGATTGGTTTAGAACAGAATAGCACACTGTCAGTTTCACTCACTGTCCTACTCTGTCCCTACAAACAAGATTTAGCACAGAATAGCACACTGACACTTTCCCTCACTGTACCTCTCTGTCCCTAAACTCAAGGATTTCAAATATGGTTCAGCAAGATTGGTTTAGAACAGAATAGCACACTGTCAGTTTCACTCACTGTCCTACTCTGTCCCTACAAACAAGATTTAGCACAGAATAGCACACTGACACTTTCCCTCACTGTACCTCTCTGTCCCTAAACTCAAGGATTTCAAATATGGTTCAGCAAGATTGGTTTAGAACAGAATAGCACACTGTCAGTTTCACTCACTGTCCTACTCTGTCCCTACAAACAAGATTTAGCACAGAATAGCACACTGACACTTTCCCTCACTGTACCTCTCTGTCCCTAAACTCAAGGATTTCAAATATGGTTCAGCAAGATTGGTTTAGAACAGAATAGCACACTGTCAGTTTCACTCACTGTCCTACTCTGTCCCTACAAACAAGATTTAGCACAGAATAGCACACTGACACTTTCCCTCACTGTACCTCTCTGTCCCTAAACTCAAGGATTTCAAATATGGTTCAGCAAGATTGGTTTAGAACAGAATAGCACACTGTCAGTTTCACTCACTGTCCTACTCTGTCCCTACAAACAAGATTTAGCACAGAATAGCACACTGATAGTTTCCACGAGTGTCCTTCTCTGTCCCTAAACTGAAGGATTTCAAATATGGTTCAGCAAGATTGGTTTAGAACAGAATAGCACACTGTCAGTTTCACTCACTGTCCTACTCTGTCCCTACAAACAAGATTTAGCACAGAATAGCACACTGACACTTTCCCTCACTGTACCTCTCTGTCCCTAAACTCAAGGATTTCAAATATGGTTCAGCAAGATTGGTTTAGAACAGAATAGCACACTGTCAGTTTCACTCACTGTACCTCTCTGTCCCTACAAACAAGATTTAGCACAGAATAGCACACTGACACTTTCCCTCACTGTACCTCTCTGTCCCTAAACTCAAGGATTTCAAATATGGTTCAGCAAGATTGGTTTAGAACAGAATAGCACACTGTCAGTTTCACTCACTGTCCTACTCTGTCCCTACAAACAAGATTTAGCACAGAATAGCACACTGACACTTTCCCTCACTGTACCTCTCTGTCCCTACAAACAAGGTTTAGCACAGAATAACACACTGACACTCTCCCTACCTATCCTTATTTGTCCCTAAAAACAAGGAATCCAGGATTAGTAAAGGAAAAAAAATGACACTGTCCCTGCCTATGCTTCTCTTTCCCTGCTCCGGAACACACTACACAAGGCCACCACGCTGGCGGCCTTTTATAGTGTGGGGCGTGTACTAAACCCCCTCAGCAATAATTGGCCACAGGCATCCTGCCTGTGGCCAATCATTGCTCTCCTCGCTGCCGGCGCTGTGATTGGCCAAGCATGCGGGGTCACAGTGCATGCTTGGCCAATCACAGCGCCTGGATGACACTGCGATGGCGTAGTGCATTGTGGGCCGCTCGCGTCACTCGAATTTGGCGCGAACGGCCCAAATCGTTCGATCTTCGTCGAACGATCGAACAGCCGATGTTCGAGTCAAACGTATGTTCAACTCGAACACGAAGCTCATCCCTAATGATGGGCACAGTGGCTGCATATGGGCACAGTGGCCACTTATGATGGGGCACAGTGGTTACATATGATAGACACAGTTGGCTGCATTTGATGGGGCACAGTGGCTGCATTTGATTGGCACAGTGAGGCTGCAATTGATGTTTTTTTCAGAATTTTTCTGTTTATTTGCGCCCCCCCCCCACAAATCTTGAGCACCAGCCGCCACTGTTCCCATGGACACACTTCTTAAAGCGGAGTTCCACCCAAAAGTGGAACTTCCGCTCATTTGTCTCGTCTCCCCCTCCAGTGCCACAATTGGCACCTTTCGGGGGGAGGGGGGACAGGATACCTGTTTTTGACAGGTATCCTGTTCCCACTTCCGGGAGTCCGCACCGCGGCCCATGACTTCACGGTGGGGCTTCCTCCTCCTCCCCCTGTCGCCGGGCCAGTAGGAGAGAGAAGCGGGGCCTTGTGCATGCACAGTAGGGTTCCTGGTGTGAAGCCGTAAGGCTACACTGCCGGGTTCCCTTACCGGCAATGGCGACGGGAGCACCCGACAGCTGATGGAATCATCAGCTGCGGTGCCGACATCGCTGGACTCCAGGACAGGTAAGTGTCCTATTATTAAAAGCCAGCAGCTGCAGTATGTGTGTGATTTTCTTGAAGGCCCTGGAGTACCAGGACAATGGAATTGCTGACAAAATGACCCCATTTTGGAAATCAAACACCCCAACGTATAATCTATGAGGCATAATGAGTCTTTTGAACGGTTATTTTTTTTCCAGAAGTTTCACTGATGGGTGACGGTTGCACCGCTGATGGCAGTCTCTTATGTGACAGGTGCACTTTTATGGGATGACTGTTGGGTGACAGATGACAATGGGGAGGGGCGATGGGACAGGTGTGGTGTTGGTGCAGACACTACTATACATAGATCTGTAACTCACTGCTCCTGGCTCTTCTCTCCTCACACTGGAAAGGGTGTGTGAGGAGAGAAGAGCTGGTAACTGTTAGTTACAGCCAGAGGCGTACTAAGTGGGGGGCGGGGGGGCGGGCCGCACCGGGGTGCCACACACTGGGGGGTGTCAGGCCGGCGCCCCCCGTGACTTAAGCGGTGATAGCGCCGGCGCCGCTCCGTCAAGTAAGAGCTGCCTGCAGTAAGACTCCAGGCAGGCACAGGCAGATATATCACGATACGAAGGGAGGGGGGGTGACATTGCTGCACCATCCATCCCCTCCTCACGGCCACGGCTGAGCTATCCCGATGTTTGGCACTTCTCACAGAACACAGGCACAGCCGAGTGAAGTCGCCTCCCCCTCCTTTCTGTTTATGTGTACAGAGGGGGAGGGGACCTTCTGTGCATGTGCTGCCTCACGCTGATCTAAGGTACTGAATGGGAGGGGGGGTTTTCACTGACCGGGGGGGTTTGCACGGGGGTCTGCATTGAGGGGGGGTTTGCATGGGGGGGAGGTTTGCACTGAGGGGGGGTGTCTGCATTAAAGGGGGTTTGCACTGAGGGGGGGGTTGCACTGGGGGGTCTGCACTGAGGGGGGGAGGTTTGCACTGGGGGGGGGGGGTTTGCACGAGGGTCTGCATTAAGGGGGGGAGGTTTGCACTGAGGGGGGGGTGTCTGCATTGAGGGGGGGTTGCACTGGGGAGGTTTGCACTGAGGGGGGTTTGCACGGGGGTCTGCATTAAGGGGGGAGGTTTGCACTGTGGGGGGGTTTGCACGGGGGTCTGCATTAAGGGGGGAAGGTTTGCACTGAGGGGGGTGTCTGTATTGAGGGGGGTTTGCATTGAGGGGGGGGGGGTTTGCATGGGGGGAGGTTTGCACTGAGGGGGGGTGTCTGCATTAAGGGGGGGTTTGCACTGAGGGGGAGGGGGGTTGCACTGGGGGGTCTGCACTGAGGGGGGGAGGTTTGCACGGGGGTCTGCATTAAGGGGGGAAGTTTGCACTGAGGGGGGGTTGCACTGGGAAGGTTTGCACTGAGGGGGGTTTGCACGGGGGGGTCTGCATTGAGGGGGGTTTGCACTAAGGGGGGGTCTGCACTGAGGGGGGAGGTTTGCACTGAGGGAGGTCTGTGTAACATGCAGGGGGTCCAGAGCTGTGAGGTGCTGTGTAATGTAAAAGGGTCCAGAGGTGCGGTGCTGTGTAATGTAAAGGGGTCCAGAGTGCTGTGTACTGTCAAGGGGTCCAGAAGTGCGGGGGGCTGTGTAATGTCAAGGCATCCAGAGGTGCAGGGGGCTGTGTAATGTAAAGGGGTGCAGGATGCTGTGTAATGTAAAGGGGTCCAGAGGTGCAGGGTGCTGTGTAATGTAAAGTGGTCCAGAGGTGCAGGGGGCTGTATAATGTAAAGGGGTCCAGAGGTGCAGGGGGCTGTGTAATGTAAAGGGATGCTGTGTAATGTAAAGGGGTCCAGAGGTGCATGGGGCTGTTTAATGTAAAGGGGTGCAGGGGGCTGTGTAATGTAAATGGGTGCAGAGGTGCAGGGTGCTGTGTAATGTAATAGGGTCCAGAGGTGCAGGGGGTGTGTAATGTAAAGGGGTGCAGGGTGCTGTGTAATGTAAAGGGGTCCAGAGGTGCAGGGTGCTGTGTAATGTAAAGGGGTGCAGAGGTGCAGGGTGCGGGGGGCTGTGTAATGTCAAGGCATCCAGAGGTGCAGGGGGCTGTGTAATGTAAAGGGGTGCAGGATGCTGTGTAATGTAAAGGGGTCCAGAGGTGCAGGGTGCTGTGTAATGTAAAGTGGTCCAGAGGTGCAGGGGGCTGTATAATGTAAAGGGGTCCAGAGGTGCAGGGGGCTGTGTAATGTAAAGGGATGCTGTGTAATGTAAAGGGGTCCAGAGGTGCATGGGGCTGTTTAATGTAAAGGGGTGCAGGGGGCTGTGTAATGTAAATGGGTGCAGAGGTGCAGGGTGCTGTGTAATGTAATAGGGTCCAGAGGTGCAGGGGGTGTGTAATGTAAAGGGGTGCAGGGTGCTGTGTAATGTAAAGGGGTCCAGAGGTGCAGGGTGCTGTGTAATGTAAAGGGGTGCAGAGGTGCAGGGTGCTGTGTGATGTAATGGGGTCCAGAGGTAAAGGGTGCTGTGTAATGTAAAGGGGTGCAGAGTGCTGTGTAATGTAATGGGGTCCAGAGTGCTGTGTAATGTAAAGGGGTGCAGGAGGCTGTGTAATGTAAAGGGGTGCAGGGTGCTGTGTAATGTAAAGGGGTCCAGAGGTGCAGGGGGCTGTGTAATGTAAAGGGGTGCAGAGGTGCAGGGTGCTGTGTAATGTAAAGGGGTGCAGAGGTGCAGGGTGCTGTGTAATGTAATGGGGTCCAGAGGTGCAGGGGGCTGTGTAATGTAAAGGGGTGCAGAGGTGCAGGGTGCTGTGTAATGTAATGGGGTCCAGAGGTGCAGGGTGCTGTGTAATGTAAAGGGGCCCAGAGGTGCAGGGGGCTGTGTAATGTAAAGGGGTCCAGAGGTGCAGGGGGCTGTGTAATGTAAAGGGGTCCAGAGGTGCAGGGGGCTGTGTAATGTAAAGTGACGCAGAGGTGCAGGATGCTGTGTAATGTAAAGGGGTCCAGAGGTGCAGTTGTGTAGAGGGGCTACACAGTAGTAACAAAGAGATATTGAAGGATGCAGAGGTATGCAGGGGACACAGAGGGGTGTTTTTACATTTTAACGTGGGGGGGGGGGGTGCCAGATATTGGATCCGCCCCGGGTGCCAAATGCTCTAGGTACGCCCCTGGTTACAGCTCTTTGTTTACACTTAGTGATCAGGCTGTGAATGGATCACAGCCGATCATGTGGTACACAGCCCTGACCAATGGTTGTTTACTATCGTTGGTGACGAGCAGTGTTCCCGGAAACACGCTGCCACCGATGGACACGCGCAGCGCGCTCGCGATCGTGCGCATGTGCCGTGTCAAGTGGGGAGTTACCATCCGTGATCATCCGTGACTTCATCACGGCCGATCACGTGGTAAACAGCACTGCCCAGCGGCTGTTCACCCCTGTCGGTGATGAGCAGTGTCTCGGTGACACGCCGCCACCGACAGTACAGGGATGCGCGCATTCCCTCTTTAAATGGGTCGACGTCATATGACGTCCGCCCAGAACGAGAGGGTCTTCACCCCGCCGTCATATGACAGCAGGTGGTAGACAAGTGGTAAAAGAGTGTATACAATTACATGCTTAAATGCAGTTTTATGTGCTTCTATGCACGTTTACACGTAAAAATTTAAAATCATTTTCCCTGGGAATGCGAATTTGGGGCATTTTTTTATGTGCCAGAATTCAGTGCACATATATGTGCTTAAATACCTTAACCCCTTACCGACCAGCGCACGATGATTTGCGTCGGCACAATGGCACGGCTGGGCAAATGGGCGTACCTGCATGTCCCCTTTAAATCGTGGCATTGTGGGCGTGCTCGGTGAGCGTGCCCGCGGGTCCCGCAGACTCGATGTCTGCCGGGGGCCCGTGATTGTGTCACGGAGAGGCAGAACGGGGAGATGGCTATGTAAACAAGGCATTTCCTTGTTCTGCCTAGCAACATGACAGGGATCTACTACTCCCTGTCATCGGGAGCAGTGATCTCTGTCATGTTGTAGTGAGACCATCCCCCCTACAATTAGAATCACTCCCTATGACACAATTAACCCCTTGATCGCCCCCTAGTGTTTAACCCCTTCCCTGCCAGTGTCATTTACACAGTAATCAGTGCATTTTTATAGCACTGTTTGCTGTATAAATGACAATGGTCCCAAAATAGTGTCAAAAGTGTCCGATGTGTCCGCCATAATGTCGCAGTCACAATAAAAATTGCAGATCGACGCCATTACTAATAAAAATGCCATACATATATCCCCCATTTTTTAGACGCCATAACTTTTGCGCAAACCAATCAATATACCCTTATTGTGATTTTTTTTTACCAAAAGTATATATAAGAATACATATCGGCCTAAACTAAGAAAGAAATTTGTTTTGTTTTTTTGATATTTTTGGCGGATATTTATTATGGCAAAAATATTGCTTTTTTTTAAATTGTCGGTCTTTTTTTGTTTATAGCACAAAAAAAGAAAACTGCAGAGATGATATCAATACCACCAAAAGAAAGCTCTATTTGTGGGGAAAAAAGGACGTAATTTTTTTTGTGTGCAACGTTGCACGACCGCGCAATTGTCAGTTAAAGCAACGCAGTGCCGTATCGCAAAAAGGGGGTAAATCCTTCCGGGGCTGAAGTGGTTAATGTACATGGACACATTAGCTAACATACATCTGCATTCAGAGGCAACCCTTCCCCAGAAACCTCTGAAAGCAGTGTTTTTTTTGCTCCTGTGTGTACAGTAGTGCACTAAAGTTTGCATACCCTTGCAGAAGTTGTGAAATTTGGGCATTTATATTGAAAACATGACTGATCACATGAAGCCATTTATTGGCGTCTTTTAAAATCATAATGATAACAGAAATCACCCAAATGGCTCTGATGAAAAGTTTACATACCCTGAAATGTTTGGCCTTGGTACAGACACAGATGGTAGCACATACAGGTTAAAATGGCAATTAAAGGTTAATTTCTCACATTTGTGGCTTTTTAAATCACAATTAGTGTATGTGTATAAAAGTCAATAGCCTGTATTTCTCCTGAGGTTACCTGTGTGTTTTTCTTTGTATCCCGAAAAATTTCTGTGGCAGTTGTGGCTGAAATATTTCTTGATCTACCTGACTTTGGCTTGGTATCAAGTGATCCCCAAATTTTCCACTTCTTATTAAATGATTGAATAGTACTTTTTCGATATCTTTTTATATCCTTTTCCATCTTTGTAAAGTTTCATTACCTTGTTACGCAGGTCTTTTGACTGTTCTTTTCTGCTCCCCATTGCTTAGTATCTAGCCTGCTTAGTGCATCCATGTGAGAGCTAACAAACTCATTGACTATTTATACACAAACACTAATTGCAATTTAAAAAGCCACAAATGTGGGAAATCAACTTTGAATAGCAATTTTAACCTGTGTGTGTGTCACCTTCTGTGTCTGTACCAAGGCCAAACATTTTAGGGTATGTAAACTTTTTATCAGGGCCATTTAGGTGATTTTTGTTATCATTATGAGTTTAACCACTTAAGGACTGCCGCACGACGATATACGTTGACAGAATGGCACGGGCAGGCATATGGGCGTACAGGTAGTGTCATATATCAGGAGTGACCAGAACTATGTGGACTACAACAGAGGAAACCGCAAACAGAAATAGGTGAAGGTAAGTACGTTTATTTAAGGTAAATACATATAAATGTGAATACACCACCAAAACAAGAAAACAAACCAAACAACCAAAACAGTGACAGTAACCAACCAGCATATGTAGCAAAAGGGAGAACCAGAATCGTAGTCAAGCCAGGCCAGGATCATTAACAGCAGATCAGCAGATGGGGGGCTAGGAGTAGACGGACAGGGACAAGAAGGAAGGAATCAGGCTGCAGGGCAAGGATCCAGGGATGCAGGAACAGATACAACGGATACAGGAATCAGGGTTCAGGTAAACAAGCTGCAGGTCAGGGCATGAGAACAATACCAGGGCAGTGTGTGCGTGCACTTGCCAGGTATTTATACTATTACCTGCTAACAAGCTCTGGTGACGCCTGGTTGCAGAAGGTAAAATCTGCACCACACTGCCAGGATCCATCCGCTGTTGGACGCCAGTACTGCGGCCCAAAGATGACATAACACCAGCAGGTAGAAGCTCCCCTGACAGTTCCAAACTGCCAGGAGACACCGGATAAAAAACCCACGCATGCTCAGAATCATGTCGACGCATGCTCAGAAGCATTGAACTTAATTTTTCTTGGCTCATCTGAGTGTTTTACGTCACTGCGTTTGGAACGGTCGGTTTTTTGACTGATGGAGTGTAGGCAAGACTGATGGAAGTCAGTTTCATCGGTTTTCCGATGGAAAAATCCATCGGTTTAAAAACCATAGGAAATCCGATCGTGTGTACACGGCTTGTTTTTTAAAAGATAAAGCAATTTATATTCTTGTTACATAATCTGGTTGTAAAAAGAAACTGATATCAATGCAGGCCCAATACAAGTAACAACATTGTTTTCAATAAGCTCAATTCACATCAATGCACTGCATTGGTGAGTGCCAGACAAAAGTAGAATATGCTACTTAGCAATGCAGCACAATGCGCTTCAACGGGTATTAAAGAATAGTATTTAGGTCCTTCCATAAAAAAGCATAACCATGTATGTTGATGCAAGTGCTTTTAAAGGGCATAAACCTGAAGGTTTAAACGCAGAATCACCATTTGGTTTTACTAAATGACAGCTACAGTATCTACTACCATCTAGTGTTTAAACCTAAGAATGCATAGGGTTATCTGATTTTACTTCTCTCATCATGTTTAGAGTACAACAAGCATTGTGTTGTCCACAATCTATGAGGCATCGTTCATCAGGGCACTAAGACGCATAAAGTCTATTTTGACGCAATGGCTGCGCAGACACAGAAAGGTTTGCCGGTGCAGATGAGTGGCCCCAAACATACAATGTCTGCATTTGGGGCCGTGAACTCGCACTTCTGTCACATTAAGATAAGCCACTACTTCTTAATAAACTTCAATAGACTGTCTGCACAAGTACATGGAGTCTAAACATGCTGTTAAAAACAATAAATTTACAGTGTATAGGCCTTAGCGTCTGGGAGAATGCAGCTGACCGCTATATATATATATATATATATATATATATATATATTGTGACAGCAGGAAGGTAAAGTCACCTGGTTGCATCCAGGGGGGTAGATATATTTCGCCCAGATTCAGGCTTTACGCCGACTTATACAACTAGGTGGAGAGTTGTATAAGGCTAGTGGGCTCATGGATGACTCATACCTCTAGGGAGAGTGTGGGGCGTCGTGCAGACAGAGATGAGGAGACCAGCTGAACCTTGTCAGCTCATTTAGGCCTCTATAAGAACTCCCAGCTTCATTAGATGTGAGCTCATGCCTGGAACCAGACCTGTGTGGACTGTCTAGGGAGAGTGAACCCCTGTGCGGTGAGGCAAAGCCTGTGTGGCTATTTGTTTGGACTTTTACTAAACCAGGGACTTAGGGACTAGGACAGCACCAGGCTGATCCCAGTTGTTAGTTTAGGAAACCTGTATGTTTAGTCAGAGGTCAACTTGACCAGGATTTATTTTGGTTATGTTTCTTTTGCTTTGCTGTGTTTTGTCACTGTAAATAGAAAATAAACCGCACCTTTTTTGATTTTGAAAACCACAACCTCCGTTTGCTGGGCCTGTTTTGTGTGGGGAGCCCATCCCGGGGGTCACACACACCCGCTGCCGAGCTAACCCCCTCACAGTTGGTGGAGAATGCGGGCAGTTTTTTTTTAAGCCAGCATGGAGGAGATACTGAAGCAGCTGGCTCTAGCAAATGCCAATCAACAGCAGACAAATGCAGGTTTGCAAAGGAGCCTTGCAGCCCAGCAGCAGACAAACGCAACTTTGCAACAGAGTCTGGAGGCTCAGCAACGAGCCCAGCAGCAATCTGAGGCCCGCTTCATAGACCTGTTGCAGAAGCAAGAGCAGAGACTACAACAACAGATGGAAGCAGTAATGCAGCAACGTCCGCAGACCAGTGAGGAAAGCCGTCCCACTAATACCGCGTCCTTTGGGGTGAGTCGTTTATTGACAAAAATGACTGGAGAGGATGATCCAGAGGTATTTTTGACCACATTTGAAAGGACCGCTGAAAGAGAAAAGTGGCCTGAGGAGCAGTGGGCTGGACTGGTGGCTCCTCTGTTAACTGGTGAATCGCAGAAAGCTTACTATGACCTAGAGCCTAACCAAGCAAAAGACTATGTGATGCTAAAAGCTGAAATATTGGCAAGGCTGGGTGTCACCCAGGCTGTCCGGGCTCAGCGTGTGCATAACTGGACTTTCCAGCTTGGAAAACCCCCCAGGTCTCAAATGTATGATCTCATTCACCTGAGCAGAAAGTGGCTACAGCCAGAGACTTTGTCCGCACCAAAGATTGTGGAACGTGTTGTAATGGATCGGTTTTTGAGAGCTCTTCCTACTGCCATCCAAAAGTGGGTAAGCCATGGAGACCCAGAGACGGCCGATGGTCTTGTGGATCGTGTGGAGAAATACTTGGCTACAGAGAACCTGACGGCCTCTTCCAGAGACACTCGGACTTTCCACCCTAAGACCAGACCATCCCCAGGGGCGGATAAGAGGATTCCAAGGGGTGAGGGTGGAGAGAGTGAGAGGGTGGGAGCTCTACCCCAAGTTTGGCGAGAACAGCCTGGGAAATCAGCGGCTCAAGAGGCGGCAAGAAGGATCGTTTGCTACCGCTGCCGGCAAGCGGGACATATTGCAGCCAATTGCCCGGTTGTGGAGGAACCCATGCAGTGTGACTTTCTGACGGGCAGACGTCAGTCGCTGTGTGCGACAGTCGCATGCACTGCCATTCGAGGAACTGAGAAACATTTATGCAAAATGTGTGTTAATGGTAGAAATGTTGTGGTATTGCTGGATTCAGGTAGCCTTGTGACCCTGATAAAGGCTGAGTTAGTTAAAACAGAGGTCTCTGGGAATAGCAAGGTAGCTGTTATTTGTGTGCATGGGGACACCCGAGAGTATCCAGTGACTACAGTGTGTTTCGAGACCCCCAAAGGTACCCTCTCTCATCCAGTGGGCTTAGTATCTCAGTTACCGCATGACGCCATTGTGGGAAGGGATTTTCCGAAGTTCTGGGAACTGTGGGATGATCCTGAGCCCCTCACTGGTGCCCCTATGTACCAGGAATGTGATAGCCAGAACTCCCCTGAGAGTGGTGAGGACTCTCCGGAATTTCCCTTATCAGTATTGGCAGGGGAGACTCAAGAAACTGGAGAGGAGCCCACCTCCTCAGACGAAAACCTACCGTCTGTGGAGTTTTCTGATCTTGAGGTTCACAGGGAAAACTTTGCCACAGAACAGTTGAAAGACCCCGCCCTAATAAAGGCACGGGAAAACGTAGTGAAAATAGATGGCGAGTTAGTGAACCCAGATAATACCTGCACTTACCCATACTTCAGCGTAGAGAAGGACCTACTGTATCGGGTGGCAAAAAGGGCAGAAGAAACCGTTGAGCAGCTTGTGGTGCCCAAACCTTACAGGAAGTTGGTGTTGGAGTTGGCCCATGGGCACATTCTTGGAGGTCATCTGGGGACAGAGAAAACCCGAGAGAGGGTATTACAGAGATTCTATTGGCCGGGGGTGATGAAGGACGTAGAAAATTATTGTTCCTCCTGCCCTGTGTGTCAGAGGTTGGCCCCGATGCCACATTTCCGTAGCCCGCTGGTCCCTCTACCCATCATTGAGGTCCCGTTTGAGAGGATCGCCATGGATTTGGTAGGTCCTATAATCAAGTCCGCTAGGGGGCACCAGTACATATTAGTTATAATGGACTATGCCACCCGTTATCCAGAAGCGATCCCTCTCCGAAATACCTCGGCCAAAACCATAGCCAAAGAGCTATCTCTTGTTTTTAGCCGGGTGGGTATTTGTAAAGAACTGCTTACGGACCAAGGTACACCCTTTATGTCCCGGGTTATGAAAGAGCTGTGTAAATTGTTCAAAGTGACGCAATTGCGTACGTCTGTGTATCACCCCCAAACCGATGGGCTGGTTGAAAGATTCAACAAAACCCTAAAACAAATGTTGAAGAAAGTGGTGGATAGAGATGGAAAGGATTGGGACTGTTTACTTCCTTATTTGATGTTTGCTATTAGGGAGGTGCCCCAATCCTCTACGGGATTCTCCCCCTTTGAGTTACTGTATGGGAGACACCCAAGAGGGCTGTTGGATATTGCCAAGGAAACTTGGGAAAGTGAGAGTTCTCCCCACAGGAGTGTGATTGAGCATGTCGCCCTGATGCAAGATCGAATTGCACAGGTAATGCCCATCGTGAAGGAACATTTGGCCCAAGCGCAGTTGGCACAGCAGAGAGTGTACAACCGTGGAGCCAAGACCCGTACCTTTTCCCCGGGGGATAGGATATTGGTACTTGTCCCTACGGTTGAAAGTAAATTCCTTGCCAAATGGCAAGGCCCCTACGAGATAATGGAAAAAGTGAGCGAAGTGAATTACAAGGTCAGACAACCAGGAAGGCGAAAGCCCGAACAGATCTATCACGTTAATCTGTTGAAAGCCTGGAGGGATAGAGAGTCCCTAGTCGCAGACACTTGGTCACCAGCTCAAACTGGTTGCGTGATTCCTGAGGTTGGAATAGCAGCCACCTTGTCACAACCCCAACAACAGGAGGTTAAGGAGTTTGTGCTTCGCAACAAGGAGGTATTCTCTGAGCTGCCGGGACAAACATCTGGGGTAGAGCATGACATCATTACCCCGCCCGGTGAAAGGGTGAAGTTAAAACCCTATCGGATCCCAGAGGCTCGACGGGAGGCAATACGGGAGGAAGTACAGAAAATGCTGAACTTAGGGGTGATAGAGGAGTCCCAAAGTGATTGGTCTAGTCCCATCGTGTTGGTGCCTAAACCGGATGGGAGCTGGCGATTTTGTAACGATTTTCGTCAGTTGAACAAAGTTACAAAATTTGACACCTACCCCATGCCACGTATAGATGAGTTGATCGACCGGCTGGGAACAGCCCGATACATGACGACTCTTGACCTCACAAAAGGGTATTGGCAAATCCCCCTGGCCAAGTCGGCCAAAGAGAAAACCGCATTTGTAACCCCAGACGGGGCGTTCCAATATAAAAGAATGCCGTTCGGGTTACAGAATGCGCCGGCCACATTCCAGCGGAAAATGGACCAGATGCTGAGGCCCCATCGGAAGTATGCTGCGGCTTACCTGGATGACGTAATTGTCCATAGCACAGATTGGGCCTCACATCTGCCAAAAGTGCAAGCAGTCCTGGACTCTGTTCGGGAAGCGGGGTTTACGGCTAACCCCAAGAAGTGTACCATTGGGCAGGAGGAGGCCAAATATCTTGGGTACACCATTGGGAGGGGAGTAATAAAACCCCAACTCAACAAAGTCGAGGCCATCCAGAGTTGGCCACGTCCCAACAGCAAGAAGCAGGTACGAGCCTTTCTGGGAATCGCTGGGTATTATCGGCGATTCATTCCCCACTTTGCTTCTAAGGCTGTGCCCCTAACCAACCTGACGAAGGGGAAAGGGTCGGTCATGATTAAATGGACCCCCGAGGCTGAGGCAGCATTCCAATTCTTGAAACAAGCCTTATGTAGCCAGCCAGTGTTGTACTCACCCGACTTCTCTAAAGACTTTGTCGTACAAAGTGATGCGTCAGATGTGGGGTTAGGAGCAGTATTGTCCCAGGTCTGGAACGGGGAAGAGCACCCAGTCATTTACCTCAGCAGGAAGTTGAAGTCCCATGAGGTAAATTACGCCACCGTTGAAAAGGAGTGTTTAGCGGTGAAGTGGGCTCTAGATTCCCTTCGGTACTACCTGCTAGGTAGGCACTTTGACATGGTTACGGATCACGCTCCGTTAAAGTGGATGGCTCAAAACAAGGAAACAAATAGAAGAGTGAATAGGTGGTTCCTGGCCCTCCAGGAATTCAACTTCACAGTAAAGCATCGCCCTGGCGTTCAAATGGGGAATGTGGATGCTTTGTCTCGAGTACATGAATGCCTGATTGCTGGTGTTCCAACCCCGAGGTTAAAACAAGAGGGGGCGGGGGGGTATGTGACAGCAGGAAGGTAAAGTCACCTGGTTGCATCCAGGGGGGTAGATATATTTCGCCCAGATTCAGGCTTTACGCCGACTTATACAACTAGGTGGAGAGTTGTATAAGGCTAGTGGGCTCATGGATGACTCATACCTCTAGGGAGAGTGTGGGGCGTCGTGCAGACAGAGATGAGGAGACCAGCTGAACCTTGTCAGCTCATTTAGGCCTCTATAAGAACTCCCAGCTTCATTAGATGTGAGCTCATGCCTGGAACCAGACCTGTGTGGACTGTCTAGGGAGAGTGAACCCCTGTGCGGTGAGGCAAAGCCTGTGTGGCTATTTGTTTGGACTTTTACTAAACCAGGGACTTAGGGACTAGGACAGCACCAGGCTGATCCCAGTTGTTAGTTTAGGAAACCTGTATGTTTAGTCAGAGGTCAACTTGACCAGGATTTATTTTGGTTATGTTTCTTTTGCTTTGCTGTGTTTTGTCACTGTAAATAGAAAATAAACCGCACCTTTTTTGATTTTGAAAACCACAACCTCCGTTTGCTGGGCCTGTTTTGTGTGGGGAGCCCATCCCGGGGGTCACACACACCCGCTGCCGAGCTAACCCCCTCACAATATATATATATATACATATATATATATATATATATATATATATATTGTGACAGCAGGAAGGTGGGGTCCCCTGGTTGCATCCAGGGGGGTAGATATATTTCGCCCAGATTCAGGCTTTACGCCGACTTATACAACTAGGTGGAGAGTTGTATAAGCCCAGCTGAGGCTAGTGGGCTCATGGATGACTCATACCTCTAGGGAGAGTGTGGGCCGTCGTGCAGACAGGGAGTTGATGAGACCAGCTGAAGCTTGTCAGCTCATTTAGGCCTCTATAAAAACTCCCAGATTCATTAGGTGTTAGCTCATGCCTGGAACCAGACCTGTGTGGACTGTCTAGGGAGAGTGAACCCCTGTGCGGTGAGACAAAGCCTGTGTGGCTATTTGCTTGGACATTTAAAATCAGGGACTTAGGGACTAGGACAGCACTAGGCTGATCCCAGTTGTTAGTTAGGAAACCTGTATGTTTAGTCAGAGGTCAAGTTGACCAGGATTTATTTTATTTATGTTTCTTTTGCTTTGCTGTGTTTTGTCACTGTAAATAGAAAATAAACCGCACCTTTTTGATTTTGAAAACCACAACCTCACAGTTGGTGGAGAACCAGTGGCAGTTTTTTTTAAGCCAGCATGGAGGAGATACTGAAACAGCTGGCTCTAGCAAATGCCAATCAACAGCAGACAAATGCAGGTTTGCAAAGGAGCCTTGCAGCCCAGCAGCAAGCTCACCAACAGAGTCTGGAAGCTCAGCAACAAGCCCAGCAGCAATCTGAGGCCCGCTTCATAGACCTGTTACAGAAGCAAGAGCAGAGACTACAACAAATGGAAGCAGTAATGCAGCAACGTCCGCAGACCAGTGAGGAAAGCCGTCCCACTAATACCGCGTCCTTTGGGGTGAGTCGTTTATTGACAAAAATGACTGGAGAGGATGATCCAGAGGTATTTTTGACCACATTTGAAAGGACCGCTGAAAGAGAAAAGTGGCCTGAGGAGCAGTGGGCTGGACTGGTGGCTCCTCTGTTAACTGGTGAATCGCAGAAAGCTTACTATGACCTAGAGCCTAACCAAGCAAAAGACTATGTGATGCTAAAAGCTGAAATTTTGGCAAGGCTGGGTGTCACCCAGGCTGTCCGGGCTCAGCGTGTGCATAACTGGACTTTCCAGCTTGGAAAACCCCCCAGGTCTCAAATGTATGATCTCATTCACCTGAGCAGAAAGTGGCTACAGCCAGAGACTTTGTCCGCACCAAAGATTGTGGAACGTGTTGTAATGAATCGGTTTTTGAGAGCTCTTCCTACTGCCATCCAAAAGTGGGTAAGCCATGGAGACCCAGAGACGGCCGATGGTCTTGTGGATCGTGTGGAGAAATACTTGGCTACAGAGAACCTGACGGCCTCTTCCAGAGACACTCGGACTTTCCACCCTAAGACCAGACCATCCCCAGGGGCGGATAAGAGGATTCCAAGGGGTGAAGGTGGAGAGAGTGAGAGGGTGGGAGCTCTACCCCAAGTTTGGCGAGAACAGCCTGGGAAATCAGCGGCTCAAGAGGCGGCAAGAAGGATCGTTTGCTACTGCTGCCGGCAAGCGGGACATATTGCAGCCAATTGCCCGGTTGTGGAGGAACCCATGCAGTGTGACTTTCTGACGGGCAGACGTCAGTCGCTGTGTGCGACAGTCGCATGCACTGCCATTCGAGGAACTGAGAAACATTTATGCAAAATGTGTGTTAATGGTAGAAATGTTGTGGTATTGCTGGATTCAGGTAGCCTTGTGACCCTGATAAAGGCTGAGTTAGTTAAAACAGAGGTCTTTGGGAATAGCAAGGTAGCTGTTATTTGTGTGCATGGGGACACCCGAGAGTATCCAGTGACTACAGTGTGTTTCGAGACCCCCAAAGGTACCCTCTCTCATCCAGTGGGCTTAGTATCTCAGTTACCGCATGACGCCATTGTGGGAAGGGATTTTCCGAAGTTCTGGGAACTGTGGGATGATCCTGAGCCCCTCACTGGTGCCCCTATGTACCAGGAATGTGATAGCCAGAACTCCCCTGAGAGTGGTGAGGACTCTCCGGAATTTCCCTTATCAGTATTGGCAGGGGAGACTCAAGAAACTGGAGAGGAGCCCACCTCCTCAGACGAAAACCTACCGTCTGTGGAGTTTTCTGATCTTGAGGTTCACAGGGAAAACTTTGCCACAGAACAGTTGAAAGACCCCGCCCTAATAAAGGCACGGGAAAATGTAGTGAAAATAGATGGCGAGTTAGTGAACCCAGATAATACCTGCACTTACCCATACTTCAGCGTAGAGAAGGACCTACTGTATCGGGTGGCAAAAAGGGCAGAAGAAACCGTTGAGCAGCTTGTGGTGCCCAAACCTTACAGGAAGTTGGTGTTGGAGTTGGCCCATGGGCACATTCTTGGAGGTCATCTGGGGACAGAGAAAACCCGAGAGAGGGTATTACAGAGATTCTATTGGCCGGGGGTGATGAAGGACATAGAAAATTATTGTTCCTCCTGCCCTGTGTGTCAGAGGTCGGCCCCGATGCCACATTTCCGTAGCCCGCTGGTCCCTCTACCCATCATTGAGGTCCCGTTTGAGAGGATCGCCATGGATTTGGTAGGGCCTATAATCAAGTCCGCTAGGGGGCACCAGTACATATTAGTTATAATGGACTATGCCACCCGTTATCCAGAAGCGATCCCTCTCCGAAATACCTCGGCCAAAACCATAGCCAAAGAGCTATCTCTTGTGTTTAGCCGGGTGGGTATTTGTAAAGAACTGCTTACGGACCAAGGTACACCCTTTATGTCCCGGGTTATGAAGGAGCTGTGTAAATTGTTCAAAGTGACGCAATTACGTACATCTGTGTATCACCCCCAAACCGATGGGCTGGTTGAAAGATTCAACAAAACCCTAAAACAAATGTTGAAGAAAGTGGTGGATAGAGATGGAAAGGATTGGGACTGTCTACTTCCTTATCTGATGTTTGCTATTAGGGAGGTGCCCCAATCCTCTACGGGATTCTCCCCCTTTGAGTTACTGTATGGGAGACACCCAAGAGGGCTGTTGGATATTGCCAAGGAAACTTGGGAAAGTGAGAGTTCTCCCCACAGGAGTGTGATTGAGCATGTCGCCCTGATGCAAGACCGAATTGCACAGGTAATGCCCATCGTGAAGGAACATTTGGCCCAAGCGCAGTTAGCACAGCAGAGAGTGTACAACCGTGGAGCCAAGACCCGTACCTTTTCCCCGGGGGATAGGATACTGGTACTTGTCCCTACGGTTGAAAGTAAATTCCTTGCCAAATGGCAAGGCCCCTATGAGATAATGGAAAAAGTGAGCGAAGTGAATTACAAGGTCAGACAACCAGGAAGGCGAAAGCCCGAACAGATCTATCACGTTAATCTGTTGAAAGCCTGGAGGGATAGAGAGTCCCTAGTCGCAGACACTTGGTCACCAGCTCAAACTGGTTGCGTGATTCCTGAGGTTGGAATTAGGCTTGTGCAATTCGTTTCGTAACGAATTGAAATTCGTCCGAATTTAGCAACTTTCGGACATTCGGAAGCATTCGAATTTCCGAACAAAGCAATTACGAATAAGACCGAATCCGAAATAAATTATACCGCAAATAGCGAATGCCCGAATGTCTTCGGCATAATTCGTTATGAAAAAGTTACGAATGTACGAATCCATACGAAGCACAATAACACTCACTCTGCTCTGCTCTCTGCTTCTCCCACACCGTGCTGAACTCCCTCTCAAAATGGTGTACAGGGGCGGAGGTTATAGCCGCATGTAAAAAACGAAAGTAAAATACGAGATTTCGAATCCATTCGAAGCACAATAACACTCTGCTCTGCTCTCTGCTTCTCCCTCACCGTGCTGAACCCTCTCAAAATGGTGTACAGGGGCGGAGCCTATAGCTGCATGTTAAAAACGAAAGTAAAATACGAGATTTCGAATCGTTACAAATAACCGCAATGTATTTAGAAAAGTACAAATCCATTCGAAGCACATTAGGCATAATAGGCAGCGTCGTTGTGAGAGAGACACGGAAAATTACGAATCAACGAACCCAAAAAAAGTTACGAAAGTAGGAGTTGTGTCCAGAATCAACGAAAAACAACGTACTCTACCGAAAGTACGAATTATAAAGCAACAAAAGATTCAACGAAAAATGTCGCTTGCAAAAATACGAATGAGTCCGAACACGAAAAATCCCGTCTAGCAAAATTACGAATGATTACGAATCAACAGGACCGGAAAGAAACGAACCGAAACGGAACGAATTTTTCCGTTGTGCACAAGTCTAGTTGGAATAGCAGCCACCTTGTCACAACCCCAACAACAGGAGGTTAAGGAGTTTGTGCTTCGCAACAAGGAGGTATTCTCTGAGCTGCCGGGACAAACATCTGGGGTAGAGCATGACATCATTACCCCGCCCGGTGAAAGGGTGAAGTTAAAACCCTATCGGATCCCAGAGGCCCGACGGGAGGCAATACGGGAGGAAGTACAGAAAATGCTGAACTTAGGGGTGATAGAGGAGTCCCAAAGTGATTGGTCTAGTCCCATTGTGTTGATGCCTAAACCGGATGGGAGCTGGCGATTTTGTAACGATTTTCGTCAGTTGAACAAAGTTACAAAATTTGACACCTACCCCATGCCACGTATAGATGAGTTGATCGACCGGCTGGGAACAGCCCGATACATGACGACTCTTGACCTCACAAAAGGGTATTGGCAAATCCCCCTGGCCAAGTCGGCCAAAGAGAAAACCGCATTTGTAACCCCAGACGGGGCGTTCCAATATAAAAGAATGCCGTTCGGGTTACAGAATGCGCCGGCCACATTCCAGCGGAAAATGGACCAGATGCTGAGGCCCCATCGGAAGTATGCTGCGGCTTACCTGGATGACGTAATTGTCCATAGCACAGATTGGGCCTCACATCTGCCAAAAGTGCAAGCAGTCCTGGACTCTGTTCGGGAAGCGGGGTTTACGGCTAACCCCAAGAAGTGTACCATTGGGCAGGAGGAGGCCAAATATCTTGGGTACACCATTGGGAGGGGAGTAATAAAACCCCAACTCAACAAAATCGAGGCCATCCAGAGTTGGCCACGTCCCAACAGCAAGAAGCAGGTACGAGCCTTTCTGGGAATCGCTGGGTATTATCGGCGATTCATTCCCCACTTTGCTTCTAAGGCTGTGCCCCTAACCAACCTGACGAAGGGGAAAGGGTCGGTCATGATTAAATGGACCCCCGAGGCTGAGGCAGCATTCCAATTCTTGAAACAAGCCTTATGTAGCCAGCCAGTGTTGTACTCACCCGACTTCTCTAAAGACTTTGTCGTACAAAGTGATGCGTCAGATGTGGGGTTAGGAGCAGTATTGTCCCAGGTCTGGAACGGGGAAGAGCACCCAGTCATTTACCTCAGCAGGAAGTTGAAGTCCCATGATGTAAATTACGCCACCGTTGAAAAGGAGTGTTTAGCGGTGAAGTGGGCTCTAGATTCCCTTCGGTACTACCTGCTAGGTAGGCACTTTGACATGGTTACGGATCACGCTCCGTTAAAGTGGATGGCTCAAAACAAGGAAACAAATAGAAGAGTGAATAGGTGGTTCCTGGCCCTCCAGGAATTCAACTTCACAGTAAAGCATCGCCCTGGCGTTCAAATGGGGAATGTGGATGCTTTGTCTCGAGTACATGAATGCCTGATTGCTGGTGTTCCAACCCCGAGGTTAAAACAAGAGGGGGGGGGTATGTGACAGCAGGAAGGTGGGGTCACCTGGTTGCATCCAGGGGGGTAGATATATTTCGCCCAGATTCAGGCTTTACGCCGACTTATACAACTAGGTGGAGAGTTGTATAAGCCCAGCTGAGGCTAGTGGGCTCATGGATGACTCATACCTCTAGGGAGAGTGTGGGGCGTCGTGCAGACAGGGAGTTGATGAGACCAGCTGAAGCTTGTCAGCTCATTTAGGCCTCTATAAGAACTCCCAGATTCATTAGGTGTTAGCTCATGCCTGGAACCAGACCTGTGTGGACTGTCTAGGGAGAGTGAACCCCTGTGCGGTGAGACAAAGCCTGTGTGGCTATTTGCTTGGACATTTAAAATCAGGGACTTAGGGACTAGGACAGCACTAGGCTGATCCCAGTTGTTAGTTAGGAAACCTGTATGTTTAGTCAGAGGTCAAGTTGACCAGGATTTATTTTATTTATGTTTCTTTTGCTTTGCTGTGTTTTGTCACTGTAAATAGAAAATAAACCGCACCTTTTTGATTTTGAAAACCACAACCTCACAATATATATACATATATATATATATATATATATATATATATATATACTGTGAGGGGGTTAACTCGGTAGCGGGTGTGTGTGACCCCCTGGTTGGGCTCCCCACACAAAAACAGGGCCAGCAGACGGAGTTTCTGGTTTTCCAAATCAAAAGGTGCGGTTTATTTTTCTATGTACAGTGACAAAAACACAGCAAAGCCAAAAAGAAACATAAACAAAATAAATCCTGGTCAGCTTGACCTCTGACTAAACATGCAGGTTTCCTAACTAACAACTGGGATCAGCCTGGTGCTGTCCTAGTCCCTAAGTCCCTGGCTTAGTCAATGTCCAAATAAATAGCCACACAGGCTTTATCTCACCGCACAGGGGTTCACTCTCCCTAGACAGTCCACACAGGTCTGGGTCCAGGCATGAGCAAACACCTAATGAATCTGGGAGTTTTTGTAGAGGCCTTAAACGAGCTGACAAGCTTCAGCTGATCTCATCAACTCCCTGCCTGCACGACGCCCAGCCCTCTCCCTAGTTGTATAAGTCGGCATAAAGCCTGAATCTGGGAGAAATATATCTACCCCCCTGGATGCAACCAGGTGACTTTACCTTCCTGCTGTCACATACCCCCCCCTCTTGTTTTAACCTTGGGGTTGGAACACCAGCAATCAGGCATTCATGTACTCGAGACAAAGCATCCACATTCCCCATTTGAACGCCAGGGCGATGCTTTACTGTGAAGTTGAATTCCTGTAGGGCCAGGAACCACCTATTCACTCTTCTATTTGTCTCCTTGTTTTGAGCCATCCACTTTAACGGAGCGTGATCCGTAACCATGTCAAAGTGCCTACCTAGCAGATAGTACCGAAGGGAATCTAGAGCCCACTTCACCGCTAAACACTCCTTTTCAACCGTGGCGTAATTTACCTCATGGGACTTCAACTTCCTGCTGAGGTAAATGACTGGGTGCTCTTCCCCATTCCAGACCTGGGACAATACTGCTCCTAACCCCACATCTGACGCATCACTTTGTACGACAAAGTCTTTAGAGAAGTCGGGTGAGTACAACACTGGCTGGCTACATAAGGCTTGTTTCAAGAATTGGAATGCTGCCTCAGCCTCGGGGGTCCATTTAATCATGACCGACCCTTTCCCTTTCGTTAGGTTGGTTAGGGGCACAGCCTTAGAAGCAAAGTGGGGAATGAAGCGCCGATAATAACCCGCGATTCCCAGAAAGGCCCGTACCTGCTTCTTGCTGTTGGGACGTGGCCAACTCTGGATGGCCTCGACTTTGTTGAGTTGGGGTTTTATCACTCCCCTGCCAATGGTGTACCCAAGATATTTGGCCTCCTCCTGCCCAATGGTACACTTCTTGGGGTTAGCCGTAAACCCCGCTTCCCGGATAGAGTCTAGGACTGCTTGCACTTTTGGCAGATGTGAGGCCCAATCTGTGCTATGGACAATTACGTCATCCAGGTAAGCCGCAGCATACTTCCGATGGGGCCTCAGTATCTGGTCCATTTTCCGCTGGAATGTGGCCGGCGCATTCTGTAACCCGAACGGCATTCTCTTATATTGGAACGCCCCGTCTGGGGTTACAAATGCGGTTTTCTCTTTGGCCGACTTGGCCAGGGGAATTTGCCAATACCCTTTTGTGAGGTCAAGAGTTGTCATGTATCGGGCTGTTCCCAGCCGGTCGATCAACTCATCTATACGTGGCATGGGGTAGGTGTCAAATTTTGTAACTTTGTTCAACTGACGAAAATCGTTACAAAATCGCCAGCTCCCATCCGGTTTAGGCACCAACACAATGGGACTAGACCAATCACTTTGGGACTCCTCTATCACCCCTAAGTTCAGCATTTTCTGTACTTCCTCCCGTATTGCCTCCCGTCGGGCCTCTGGGATCCGATAGGGTTTTAACTTCACCCTTTCACCGGGCGGGGTAATAATATCATGCTCTACCCCAGATGTTTGTCCCGGCAGCTCAGAGAATACCTCCTTGTTGCGAAGCACAAACTCCTTAACCTCCTGCCGTTGGGGTTGTGACAAGGTGGCTGCTATTCCAACCTCCGGAATCACGCAACCAGTTTGAGCTGGTGACCAAGTTTCTGCGACTAGGGACTCTCTATCCCTCCAGGCTTTCAACAGATTAACGTGATATATCTGTTCGGGCTTTCGCCTTCCTGGTTGTCTGACCTTGTAATTCACTTCGCTCACTTTTTCCATTATCTCGTAGGGGCCTTGCCATTTGGCAAGGAATTTACTTTCAACCGTAGGGACAAGTACCAATATCCTATCCCCCGGGGAAAAGGTACGGGTCTTGGCTCCACGGTTGTACACTCTCTGCTGTGCCAACTGCGCTTGGGCCAAATGTTCCTTCACGATGGGCATTACCTGTGCAATTCGATCTTGCATCAGGGCGACATGCTCAATCACACTCCTGTGGGGAGAACTCTCACTTTCCCAAGTTTCCTTGGCAATATCCAACAGCCCTCTTGGGTGTCTCCCATACAGTAACTCAAAGGGGGAGAATCCCGTAGAGGATTGGGGCACCTCCCTAATAGCAAACATCAAATAAGGAAGTAGACAGTCCCAATCCTTTCCATCTCTATCCACCACTTTCTTCAACATTTGTTTCAGGGTTTTGTTGAATCTTTCAACCAGCCCATCGGTTTGGGGGTGATACACAGATGTACGCAATTGCGTCACTTTGAACAATTTACACAGCTCTTTCATAACCCGGGACATAAAGGGTGTACCTTGGTCCGTAAGCAGTTCTTTACAAATACCCACCCGGCTAAAAACAAGAGATAGCTCTTTGGCTATGGTTTTGGCCGAGGTATTTCTGAGAGGGATCGCTTCTGGATAACGGGTGGCATAGTCCATTATAACCAATATGTACTGGTGCCCCCTAGCGGACTTGATTATAGGACCTACCAAATCCATTGCGATTCTCTCAAACGGGACCTCAATGATGGGTAGAGGGACCAGCGGGCTACGGAAATGTGGCATCGGGGCCGACCTCTGACACACAGGCCAGGAGGAACAATAATTTTCTATGTCCTTCATCACCCCAGGCCAATAGAATCTCTGTAATACCCTCTCTCGGGTTTTCTCTGTCCCCAGATGACCTCCAAGAATGTGCCCATGGGCCAACTCCAACACCAACTTCCTGTAAGGTTTGGGCACCACCAGCTGCTCAACGGTTTCTTCTGCCCTTTTTGCCACCCGATACAGTAGGTCCTTCTCTACGCTGAAGTATGGGTAAGTGCAGGTATTATCTGGGTTCACTAACTCGCCATCTATTTCCACTACGTTTTCCCGTGCCTTTATTAGGGCGGGGTCTTTTAACTGTTCTGTGGCAAAATTTTCCCTGTGAACCTCCAGATCAGAAAACTCCACAGACGGTAGGTTTTCGTCTGAGGAGGTGGGCTCCTCTCCAGTTTCTTGAGTCTCCCCTGCCAATACTGACAAGGGAAATTCTGGAGAGTCCTCACCACTCTCAGAGGAGTTCTGGCTATCACATTCCTGGTACATAGGGGCACCAGTGGGGGGCTCAGGATCATCCCACAGTTCCCAGAACTTCGGAAAATCCCTTCCCACAATGGCATCATGCGGTAATTGAGATACTAACCCCACTGGATGAGAGAGGGTACCTTTGGGGGTCTCGAAACACACTGTAGTCACTGGATACTCTCGGGTGTCCCCATGCACACAAATAACAGCTACCTTGCTATTCCCAGAAACCTCTCTTTTAACTAATTCAGCCTTTATCAGGGTCACAAGGCTACCTGAATCCAGCAATACCACAACATTTCTACCATTAATACACATTTTGCATAAATGTTTCTCAGTTCCCCGAATGGCAGTGCATGCGACTGTCGCACACAGCGACTGACGTCGGTCCGTCAGAAAGTCACATTGCATGGGTTCCTCCACAACCGGGCAATTTGCTGCAATATGTCCCGCTTGCCGGCACCGGTAGCAAACAATCCTTTTGGCTGCCTCTTGAGCCCCTGACTTCCCAGGCTGTTCTTGCCAAACTTTGGGTAGAGCTCCCACCCTCTCACTCTCTCCACCCTCACCCCTTGGAATCCTCTTATCCGCCCCTGGGGATGGTCTGGTCTTAGGGTGGAAAGTCCGAGAGTCTCTGGAAGAGGCCGTCAGGTTCTCTGTAGCCAAGTATTTCTCTACACGATCCACAAGACCACCGGCCGTCTCTGGGTCTCCATGGCTTACCCACTTTTGGATGGCAGTAGGAAGAGCTCTCAAAAACCGATCCATTACAACACGTTCCACAATCTCTGGTGCGGACAAAGTCTCTGGCTGTAGCCACTTCCTGCTCAGGTGAATGAGATCATACATTTGAGACCTGGGGGGTTTTCCAAGCTGGAAAGTCCAGTTATGCACACGCTGAGCCCGGACAGCCAGGGTGACACCCAGCCTTGCCAATATTTCAGCTTTTAGCATCACATAGTCTTTTGCTTGGTCAGGCTCTAGGTCATAGTAAGCCTTCTGCGATTCACCAGTTAACAGAGGAGCCACCAGTCCAACCCACTGCTCCTCAGGCCACTTTTCTCTTTCAGCAGTCCTTTCAAATGTGGTCAAAAATACCTCTGGATCATCCTCTCCAGTCATTTTTGTCAATAAACGACTCACCCCAAAGGACGCGGTATTAGTGGGACGGCTTTCCTCACTGGTCTGCGGACGTTGCTGCATTACTGCTTCCATTTGTTGTAGTCTCTGCTCTTGCTTCTGTAACAGGTCTATGAAGCGGGCCTCAGATTGCTGCTGGGCTTGTTGCTGAGCTTCCAGACTCTGTTGGTGAGCTTGCTGCTGGGCTACAAGGCTCTGTTGATGAGCTTGCTGCTGGGCTGCAAGGCTCCTTTGCAAACCTGCATTTGTCTGCTGTTGATTGGCATTTGCTAGAGCCAGCTGTTTCAGTATCTCCTCCATGCTGGCTTAAAAAAACTGCCACTGGTTCTCCACCAACTGTGAGGGGGTTAACTCGGTAGCGGGTGTGTGTGACCCCCTGGTTGGGCTCCCCACACAAAAACAGGGCCAGCAGACGGAGTTTGTGGTTTTCCAAATCAAAAGGTGCGGTTTATTTTTCTATGTACAGTGACAAAAACACAGCAAAGCCAAAAAGAAACATAAACAAAATAAATCCTGGTCAGCTTGACCTCTGACTAAACATGCAGGTTTCCTAACTAACAACTGGGATCAGCCTGGTGCTGTCCTAGTCCCTAAGTCCCTGGCTTAGTCAATGTCCAAATAAATAGCCACACAGGCTTTATCTCACCGCACAGGGGTTCACTCTCCCTAGACAGTCCACACAGGTCTGGGTCCAGGCATGAGCAAACACCTAATGAATCTGAGAGTTTTTGTAGAGGCCTTAAACGAGCTGACAAGCTTCAGCTGATCTCATCAACTCCCTGCCTGCACGACGCCCAGCCCTCTCCCTAGTTGTATAAGTCGGCATAAAGCCTGAATCTGGGAGAAATATATCTACCCCCCCGGATGCAACCAGGTGACTTTACCTTCCTGCTGTCACAATATATATATATATATTCTGTATATATATGTAGCGCTACCCCCAGTTAAGAGAGCCGCTGATATTGATTTGGGCCCTGTAGTGCACTGCTGTCAACCCCTGGCAATCGGCTCTAACCTCCCGTGGCACAGCTGGTGATAGAGGGATAGGACCGCGTGACCGCAACTGTTGGTGACGCAGTCCTATAACAAACATACACAGAATATACTTTAAAACTCCTATTAAAGTAAGCGGAACTGACACCAAATGTACTTTACCCAGATATTTTACTGAGGCTAATGGGCAAGTAATAAACAACAGTATAACAAGTTGCAGATCCCTGCAATAAACAGTAATAAAGATAAACAGAGTAATCAGAATAATAAAATATTGCTATGCAACTCTAGCACTGCCCTTTTACAGCTACTTCCCCTCATGGGTAGACTAACACCCAGCAATGTCTACCTATGCAGTCAGGCCTGACTGATCTAAATGGAAGTTCAGTGAAACAATATTTGCTAGCAATCTCTCGGTGGTGCACTTGAAGAACAACTTTGTAATCCCAACGAATAGTAAAGATAAAGTATCTGTCTTTAAACAGCTCTCACCACCTGGACAAGTCCAAGTCCCTTTCCTCCATCGATTCGTCTAGGAACAGGAATCCACCGACATCCAAGTCTTCAATCCTTCTGGTGTACTGCAGCAAGGAGGATTAGATGTCTCTAAGGCTCTGCTAGGCTGGCAGAGGGCTCTTTGGAAAGGAGCACACGGCCCGGGCTTCAGGCCTTGTGCACACAGCAGTTCAGCACAGACATCCTCTTGCTAGGAGAGGGGGGGGTCCAAAGAGGCCGACCAAAACTCTGCCTCCCCTTTATAAAGTCTGCCCCAGCAGTCTCTGTTCTGGAGCAATGCACCCTGGGTGCTGCAAGATGTACTGGGAGATGTAGTCTCTCTCTCCTCTGCTTTCACTTCCATAATGTCTCTTTACTTCCTCCCGACTCACCTCTCACCTGGAACTTCTTGTCTCTCTGCATTAAAGGGGAACACCCCGCTACACACTCCCCCCACTTGAACTCTTTGGTCCCCAAAGATAAACTTCAACAAATACTGTTTACCATTTTGGACAATGTCGAGCATGATGTTGGCATAGGGAATTCCCACCAAAACTTTGGGATGGAACTCTCTTGCCCACAGGTCACACTACCATGAGTGGCCTGCCTAACTGTGCCAGAGAGTGAGCTGGGGTTGCCCTCCACCAAATGGACGGTGGAAGGATCAGGTTGTTCAACACTTCTCCTAGCCGTTACAACAGAGTCCTCTGAGCTCGTCCCCATTTGGGGGTAAGTTAGTTTCTTGGGAGGCCTGATGACTCTGCGAGCCCTCTGCTCTCTTGGTGCTTCTGACTCTGGCACCACAGGCTCTTCTTCAGGAGTAAGTTCAGGTAACATTGCTGGTTCTGGAACCTCTGATTCAGAAGTCAACTGACGTATGGAATCTCTAGAGTCCTCCTCTGCGCAAGTGTCAGGAACATCTTCCCAGTAATCAGCTGAGGGACTGAAGGGTATGAATTCAGTAGCCTCCGGATTCAGCGTTGCATCTGGGGTATCCCCTCCATTTGGGAGATCTATGGCGGACATTCCCAGAGTCGAGGGAGGCCACAGCCAGTCCAGTTCTCCACCTTCTTCTGTACTCAATTGGGAGGCCTCCCCATCTTTGGCTCGAGAGGTCTGGGACCGAGTGTTCGGCCTAGGAATATCCAGGATAGAGGCCGGTTCAGGGGAGTCTCTCACGGGAGGTATTCTGACTGCCTCAGCAAGTGGGAGCAGGTGGTTCCGATGCCACGTCTTCAGTGGACCCACCTTTCCTTCTGGCTTTAGTTTGTAGACAGGCAAACCGGGCAACTTCCTACAGACAACATAGGGCTCAGATCTCCACCTGTCGGCAAGCTTGTGTTTTCCAGGGACCCCCAGATTGCGTAGCAGTACTCGGTCCCCGGGCTGCAGATCTTGCACTCGAACCTTCAGATCAAAATTTCTCTTGTTGCGGGCCCCCCTTTGATCCGAAGCCGCCTGGGCTTGTTCATAGGCCACCTGCAAGCTACGTCTAAGTCTGTCCACGTATCCCTTGTGGGATGTAGCTGAGGTATTGTCTATAGAAGTGCCAAAGGCCAGGTCCACAGGTAGCCTTGCTTCTCTCCCAAACATAAGTCGATAAGGGGAGTAGCCAGTGGCGTCACTTGTGGTACAGTTATAGGCATGTACTAGGGCTGATATGTGCTGACTCCAGTGTTGCTTCTTCTCTGTTTCTAAGGTTCCCAACATGTTGAGCAGGGTCCGGTTAAATCTCTCCGGCTGAGCATCTCCTTGTGGGTGGTAAGGCGTGGTTCTGGTCTTCTTTATTCCTAATGAATCCAAAAGTCTTCGGATCAACCGACTCTCAAAGTCCCTTCCTTGATCTGAGTGGAGTCTCTGTGGTAGTCCGTAATGGACAAAATACTTCTCCATAAGTATCTTGGCCACGGTGGATGCCTTCTGGTCTTTGGTTGGGAAAGCTTGAGCATAGCGGGTGAAATGGTCGGTTATTACCAGAACATTCCCCAATCCACTCAGGTCGGGTTCGAGGCAGAGAAAGTCAATGCATACCAGATCCATTGGGCCTTGACTCTGTAAATGGCCCATTGGGGCAGCTTGATGGGGTAGGGTCTTTCTCTGAATGCATCGTGCACAGGAATGGCAATACTCCTCTACTTCTGCCCTCATGCAGGGCCAATAGAACCGATTTCTGACAAGCTGGAAGGTCCTTTCTGCCCCTAGGTGACCATGATGGTCATGCAGGGCAATTAGTACAGTCTCTCGGTGCTTCTCTGGAAGAAATAACTGCCACTTATCTTCTGAGTCATCAGAGGGGCCCCTTCGGTAGACCACTCCCTGATGTACCTGTAGCCTGTCCAATTCCTTCCTCAACAGGCGAGCCTCCTTTGAGGGGTGATGTAGGAATTTGTTGGGATCCTGATTCTCCAGGGCTTCGAGGACCAATCTCCCCATGGGGTCTTCCAATTGGTCACACCTCAACTCCTTCTTGGACAGTCTCGGTAGGTTGTCTTCCTCCAGTTGAGTTACCCCACAATAGTGTTTGGGGACTCCTACCATGGTAACCCCTATTTCTTCTGCTCTGGAGCCTCCTCTGGCTTGGAATTCAGCCCCTTGACAAAGGGCCCGCACCCCGTCCGGTGCCACTTGGGTCCAATCTTCCCAGTCATTTGTCGTGGCATGAGACCTCCGGGACAGGGCATCTGCATCCCTATTTCCGGCTCCTGGTCTGTACTTCAGACTGAAGTTGAATCCAGACAATGCGGCCAACCACCTGTGTCCGGTGGCATCTAGTTTCGCGGTGGTGAAGAGGTAGGTCAGGGGGTTGTTGTCTGTCTTCACAGTAAACTCTGCCCCATACAAGTAGTCTTTTAGCTTGTCTACTACCGCCCATTTGAGGGCCAGGAATTCCAGCTTATGAGTGGGGTAATTCTTTTCTGAGGGGGTCAGGCTCCTGCTCACATAGGCCACTGGTCGCAGTTGTCCTTCATGTTCTTGGTAGAGTACACCACCTAGACCCTCATGGCTGGCATCCACATGTAATTCATAAGGTCTGGTAGGGTCGGCGTAGGCCAGGACTGGGGCAGTGGTTAAGCTCCTCTTCAGAGCATGAAAGGCCTCTTCACACCTTGGGTTCCACTGATCTTGAACTGACTCACCAGGCCTCCTGGGCCCTGAGTCATCCTCTTCCCCTTCTGCCTTTAGCAATTCATTCAACGGGCGGGCAATCCGAGCAAACCCCTCCACAAACCTCCTATAATAGGAGCAGAACCCCAGGAAGGATCTGAGCTCTGTTACTGTGGTGGGTCGTGGCCAGGAAGTGACTGCTTCCAACTTCTCAGGATCTGTGGCCACCCCTTCTTCAGACACTATGTGCCCCAGATAGTTCACAGAAGACTGGTAGAACCGACACTTCTCGGGGGAAAGCTTAAGTCCCTCTTCGCTGAGTCTTCTCAATACTTTCTCCAACCTGGCTTCATGTTCTTCCAAGGTTCTTCCAAAGACAATGACATCGTCCAAGTACACAAGGACTTCTATAAGATTCATGTCTCCAACAGTCTTCTCCATAAGGCGTTGAAAGGTAGCAGGAGCTCCAGACAGACCCTGAGGCATCCTATTGAATTCGAAGAATCCCACCGGGGTTATGAAGGCTGTCTTCTCCCTGTCTTCTGGGTGCATAGGGATTTGATAGTACCCACTCTTGAGGTCCATCACACTGAACCATTTGGCTCCAGACAAACTTTGTAGGGCATCTTCTATCCTTGGCGTGGTGTATTGGTCAGGGATGGTTCTCCTGTTGAGAGTCCTGTAATCGATACAAAGCCTCAACGACCCATTCTTCTTTCTGACCACCACGATTGGGGAGGCATAGGGACTTCTAGACTCCCGGATCACACCAGTCTTCTTTAGTTCTACAAGTTGTTCCCTCAGATCCTCCAGATCTGCCAGGGGGACCCGCCTGACCCTCTCTCGGAAGGGCTTATCTTCTTGGAGGCGGATCCGATGGGTGGCACTTCTTGCACACCCCACATCGAATTCATCTTCGGAAAAGATCTTCTCCCACCTGGACAGCTGGGCCTTGGCTCTTTCTTTCCAAGCCCTGGGTAGGTTCGGGTTTTCCACGGACAGTTTCTCCCAAACATCTCCTCCGTCACCCGTCCCCTTGACTTCGGACCAAGTGACCGGGGCAGCAGGGCTCACCTGACCAAGCAACACTCTGGCAGGGATCTCCATGGGTCCTCCCGTAGTGTTCCTAACACTCACCGGAACTCTGCCATGGGCCTTCTTCAGGGCCTTGAACGGAATCACTTCTGGTATCACTTCCAGGCCTGAGGACTCTTCCCTTGGGTCTGATTCCAGCATGACAAAGGGGCCAGGTTGTTCCCACGAAAGCTTCACAGTGGCCCTAAGACAGGTTACTTCTCCGGGCTGTAGCACTACTCCTTCTCTGCCAAGTCTCCACACCTTCCCTATCCCCTCTCCCGGGGTCTTCTGCTCTAAGACCAGTCGTTGGTAGGCCGTCTTTAGCATGGGATGGATTTTGGTGGCTGAATGGTTTCTCTCTTTCACTAGAGGGGTCAGGAGTCTCCTGACTAGATCCGTGTTTGTCCCAATGATCAGGGAAATCTTGCTGGCTCCAGGCGGCCGGGGACACACAACTGCCAGGGTGTCAAACACTTCAGCCTTCCCAGCCACGGATGGGTCGAAAGTCATCTTTATGGGCAGGTACCCATCATAAGGGAAACTCTGGGTTCCAAGTCCCCATATCTCCAGCTCTTCTATCTTCTGGATAGGCAGATGACTCAAGTGCCTATCATAGAAGTCCCGGTATAGTAAAGTCACCTGTGCTCCGGTGTCCAAAAGAGCTTTAGTATAGACTCCTTCCACTTGAATGGGCACAGTAGGAGACGGGCCCACCAGTTCCTTTGGGTATGGCTGGACTGGGGTCACCTCTTTTTTTTTTTTGGCTTTCGACCCTTGCCCTGCTCCTTTTGGACTTTAATTTTTCCTGAGCCTGGCATGCATTGACTTTCTCCCTCTCAATGGGGGCACAAACCCGCTGAGGGATGTTATTGTTCCTTTTAGGTGGATGTTCCTTCTTTGGGGTGCTGTTCTTCCACTGAGGGGTCTTGCCCCCTCCCTCTGGGGTACATCTTGGTGGGGGTGTACTATACCTCCTCCTAGGAGTTTTGTCTCCTCCATTCTTGGCCTTTTTTTTTAGTTTGGAGCGCACTGAAGATGATGGGCACCCGGTTGACTCCTTCACCGGGGCCCTTTGGAGTTTCCCGCCGGCTTGCAATTATCTGTTCTCTTCTTCTTTGGGCTGGAGCATACGTTTGCAAAGTGGCCACTCCCTCCGCAGTTATAGCAAATCACCTCTTCTCGGTCCTGTAGGGAGGCCGGTGCTGAGGTGTTCGGGAACAACTCCTTTCTTGGGCTTGGTTTCTCTCGTCTTCTCTGATCTTTCTCCATCAAAGAGGTCAGCATCTCCAACACTTGGGCCATTTGCGATTTCAGAGTGTCAACCTCCGCATCTCTTTCTGGGCTCTTGACCGAATGTACCAACACTGGTACAGGTGTGACATTCGCCTTGGCCACCTGCTGATCTTCCTCCAGCGCCTCTTCGTCCCTAATAATTTTTATTAGATCAGAGTAGGTTAGTGACATTCCTCCTCCTGAGGTTTTCAGGTGCAGCCAGACTGGGTCTGAGCGCCGCGCTCCCCTCATGATCTGCTTCATGCGTGCTTCATCTGCATCTTTGGGCAGCATTCCCTTCTTCAGTACAATCTTGCATAACTGCCTGTTCAGCCTTCTAACATATTCTGACAGTTTCTCATTCGGCTGCTGGAGAGTGTGTTCAATTTGATAAATCATCTCTGACACCTTCTCCAGCTGACCAAACTCTTCCTGCAGCATGGCCAGGCAATCTTGAGCTGTACAGTTTTCATTTCCAAACCGGAAGCTCTTCACCGATTCTGCCGCGGCACCTTTCAGACTTTCTAAGACTCGCTGTCTCTTCTGTGCCTCAGGCACCTCCCATGCTTCTACTGCCTGCAATGCCTGTTCCACCCAAGTGTCAAAATCTTCCTCCCCCGCAGGGACGGGGAGCTTCCCTGAGAAGGTGCTAAGCTTCTGGTAACCGGCCTCCACATGCACCGTACTGCTTTTCAGGCACTTAATTACAAGGTCTCCTAGAGCATTCAACAATTCAGGCCCTATAGCGGCCAGCGGTGATCCCGGGCTTAATAGTTCCTTAAGCTTTTCTGCTTTAGGGGATAGTGGTGGAGATAATTGTGGGAGTGATGGCTTTGGTGTCTGAAACCATTCTTCCTTCACTGGCAGCGTATGTATCAAGTGATAGATCTGATTATCTATGGCTTGTATACTCTGACTTTTAAAATGCTCTGGGATTTCGTTTTTCCATTCTACCAGCGCGTATGTAAACGAGATCACTGGATCTGGCCTAAAATCCATCACCCATGCTTTGTGGCTCGGAGACAGTAACAATACGAGCTGTTTTATCTCCTCTTCCTTCCATCTTTCCCCCGGGAGTACAATGACTACCGCCGCGGTTGGATCGGCGCCAATCGCTGCGCACCACTGTGACATTGCCAGCGGGTCCATGCTGGTACTTCTGACCGGCTTGATTGCAGCGTGCAACGTACAAGGATCCCGGACTCGAGCCCCCACGTGTAGCGCTACCCCCAGTTAAGAGAGCCGCTGATATTGATTTGGGCCCTGTAGTGCACTGCTGTCAACCCCTGGCAATCGGCTCTAACCTCCCGTGGCACAGCTGGTGATAGAGGGATAGGACCGCGTGACCGCAACTGTTGGTGACGCAGTCCTATAACAAACATACACAGAATATACTTTAAAACTCCTATTAAAGTAAGCGGAACTGACACCAAATGTACTTTACCCAGATATTTTACTGAGGCTAATGGGCAAGTAATAAACAACAGTATAACAAGTTGCAGATCCCTGCAATAAACAGTAATAAAGATAAAGAGTAATCAGAATAATAAAATATTGCTATGCAACTCTAGCGCTGCCCTTTTACAGCTACTTCCCCTCATGGGTAGACTAACACCCAGCAATGTCTACCTATGCAGTCAGGCCTGACTGATCTAAATGGAAGTTCAGTGAAACAATATTTGCTAGCAATCTCTCGGTGGTGCACTTGAAGAACAACTTTGTAATCCCAACGAATAGTAAAGATAAAGTATCTGTCTTTAAACAGCTCTCACCACCTGGACAAGTCCAAGTCCCTTTCCTCCATCGATTCGTCTAGGAACAGGAATCCACCGACATCCAAGTCTTCAATCCTTCTGGTGTACTGCAGCAAGGAGGATTAGATGTCTCTAAGGCTCTGCTAGGCTGGCAGAGGGCTCTTTGGAAAGGAGCACACGGCCCGGGCTTCAGGCCTTGTGCACACAGCAGTTCAGCACAGACATCCTCTTGCTAGGAGGGGGGGGGTCCAAAGAGGCCGACCAAAACTCCGCCTCCCCTTTATAAAGTCTGCCCCAGCAGTCTCTGTTCTGGAGCAATGCCCCCTGGGTGCTGCAAGATGTACTGGGAGATGTAGTCTCTCTCTCCTCTGCTTTCACTTCCATAATATCTCTTTACTTCCTCCCGACTCACCTCTCACCTGGAACTTCTTGTCTCTCTGCATTAAAGGGGAACACCCCGCTACACATATATATATATATATATATATATATATACGGCTTGCAAGTGGTTTACCTGGATCTTGACTGAAGAAATCAGCTATAGCCCCAGTATTGTTTTTTTGCATCTGGTGGCTGGCTTTCTCATGAAACGTCCCGTCCCCCCAGTGCTGCTCGCCGGTGGTTCTCGGGCTTACCATTTCCGCCGGTTCCCCCGAGAAACGATCCGACGGTGCGGCCAGCTGTTCCCATAGGCGATCAAAGAGTAGATGCTCTTTGATTGCCTCTATGGCCTTGGAGGACAGGAACGACGTCATGATGTCACTTCTGGTCCAAGCTGGAAGTAAATGTTTTTTTTTTTTTTTTTTTAAGGCAAAAGATCAAAAATATATATTAGGGTCTTTTTGACCCCAGATCTTTTTTTTTTTTAAGCACCCCTATCCGCCCAAAAAAAACGTTTGCAAAACCACTGCGCAAATACCGTGTGACATAAAAAATTTCAACAATTACCATTTTATTTCCTAGGGTCTCTGCTAAAAAAAGTATATTGTTTTGGAGTTATAAGTAATTTTCTAGCAAAAAATACTGGTTTAGACTTAAAGTGCCAAAAAAAGCCTGGTCGGCAGGTGGGTAATGAATTAAAAAATAAAAAAACGAAACATAATATATGCCCCAATTTTTTTGTATAATATGAAAGATGATGTTACACCTAGTAAATAGATATCTAACATATCATGCTCTAAAATTGTGCCCGCTTGTAGAATGGCGCCAAACTACGGTACTTAAAAATCTCCATAGGCGATGATTTAAACATTTCTACAGGTTACTAGTTTAGAGTAATGCCCTGTACACACGGCCGGACTTTTGACCATGCAAAAGTCCGCCGAAAGTCCGTCGGAAGTCGGACGGATAGATTGAGAACATGTTCTCTATCTAAGTCTGTCGGAATTCCCGATGGAAAAAGTCCGATGGGGCATACACACGAGCTCGTCTGACTTTTTTCTTCGGAATATCCGGCCGTGTGTACAAGGCATATTAGGAGATCTAGTGCTAGAATTATTGCTCTTGCTCAGACGTTCGAGGCAATACCTCACAGGTGTGCTGCAAACACTGTTTACATATGTGGGCGTGACCTCGTATGCATTCATTAGTGCACGCAAGCACATGGGGACAGGGCACATTACATTTTTCATTTTATTTCGCACTGTTTCTTTAACCACTTCAGCCCCGGACCATTTTGGCTGGTTAAAGACCAGGCCCCTTTTTTGCGATTCGGCACTGCGTCGCTTTAACTGACAATTGTGCTGCCGTGCGACGTGGCTCCCAAACAAAATTGACGTCCTTTTTTTCCCACAAATAGAGCTTTCTTTTGATGGTATTTGACCACCTCTGCGGTTTTTATTTTTTGAGCTATAAACAAAAATAGAGCGACAATTTTAAAAAAAATTACATATTTTTTACTTTTTGCTATAATAAATATCCCCAAAAAATATATAAAAAAACATTTTTTTCCTCAGTTTATGTCGATACGTATTCTTCTACATATTTTTGGTAAAAAAAATCGCAATAAGCGTTTATTGATTGGTTTGCGCAGAAGTTATAGTATCTACAAAATAGGGGGTAGTTTTATGGCATTTGTATTAATAAATTTTTTTATTCCTAGTAATAGCGGCGATCAGCGATTTTTATCATGACTGCGACATTATGGCGGACACATCGGACACTTTTGACACATTTTTGGGACAATTGTCATTTTCACAGTAATCAGTGCTATAAAAATGCACTGATTATTGTGAAAATGACACTTGCAGTGAAGGGTTTAACCTCTAGGTGGCGCTGTAGGGGTTAAGTGCGACCTAATGAGTGATTCTAACTGAAGGGGGCGTGGCTTGACGTGTGACATCACTGATCGTCGTTCCCTATGACAGGGAACAGACGATCAGTGACACTGCCACTAGGAAGAATGGGGAAAGGTTTGTTTACACTGACATCTCCCCGTTCTTCAGCTCTGTGACCCGATCGCGGGACACCGGTGGCGATCGGGTCCGCGGGTCCCACGGCGCAGTCACGGAGCTTCAGACCGGGTCGCGAGCGCGCCGGCGCACGCGCGACCCACGGACAGGTTCTTAAAGGGGACGTACCTGTACGCCATTTGTGCTTGTCCTTGCCATTCTGTCGACGTACATCATCGTGTGGCGGTCCTTAAGTGGTTAAAAAAATGTTTGATCACTTTTATATGACGTCGCTCCGGTCCTGTAAGGGCATAGAGATGAGCGGTGGCCATCTTGCCATCACTCATCTCTATATAAAAACACTGCCGACGCTGGATGACTCCTGATCATTATTGTGGCTCACGATCGTTTACGTAAGCCCGGGAACCACCAGAAAGTGTGGGGGGGGCAGTTCTGCACCTCTCCCACCGCTTCTAATAGTGATACCATGGCAAATCCACCACTGGGATCACTTTTATCAGAAATCCGGCCACCGAAGGGAAAAAAACTGCTGCCCAAAAACCGTTTGACATAAAAAATTGCAATGACCACTATTTTATTCTCTAAGGTCTCTGCTAAATAAAAAGAAATAGAGTAAAACCTTGGATTGAGAGTAACTTGGTTTGAGAGCGTTTTGCAAGACAAGCAAAATTTGTTTATAAAATTTGACTTGATATACAAGCGATGTCTTGATATACAAGTAGCGTCATATCACAACTGAGTATAAAAGAGAAGAGAGGTGCCTCTAAGTGTAGCAATATGGTTACATTTAATGAAGGTACAACATTTAGCAACTCACATGGTTGATGATTAAAAGAGGCAGATCTAAGTATCCAAGCATCTGGGGTAAAGCTGTCCACATAGACCATCCTCCGCACCGCCATCAATGTCATCCCTTCCACGCTGCGCTCCACGAGCGCCTCAAGCCTTGCTTTCAGATCGCTCTACTGCCGAGTAGTCTTCCCGATTGCAGACTGACAGCGGTAAAAGCCGGCGGTGCAGAGGATGGTCTATGTGGACAGCTTTACCCCAATGCCTGCATACTTAGATGTGCCTCTTTTAATCATCAACCATGTGAGTTGCTAAATGTTGTACCTTCATTAAATGTAACCATATTGCTACACTTAGAGGCGCCTCTCTTCTCTTTTATACTCTGTAGCTCCTGATGGATTTTCGTTCTAATCCCCTTGTGGAGGCTTCCATTTGTGGATGGACATTTTATGATTACACAACCTAGTCACATTCCTATAATCTTTTTATATGGACTATAAACACATTTTTGTATTTCTCCTTTTAAAGAGGTTGTAACCCCCCCCCCCAAAAAAAAAAAAATGGCTATATTGGCTCCAATATGATATATAAATATCACACACTCTGTCACAGGAGACAGATGGGAAGAGAATGAGACTAGAGAATGAGACTCCCCAACATGGGCCATTAAGGATCTGTATCCTGCTCTGTGAATATTTTTATGAAAAAAGATGCCCCTGCTAAAAAGAGTGTGGCATTTGGAGAGAAATATAATGAAGATTTTTTATCTTTGGTAACATTGTCTGCTCATTTTGTGTTATTTTATGAAGGCATGGGACAATAATTATCAATTTGGAAAATATTTTTGCAAACTTTGGATTTTTTTATATTTTTATTGGATTTGTAAGATTAAAGCCTAGTACACACGATCGGTTTTACCAATGAAAACAGTCCGATGGACTTTTTTCATTGGACAAACCGATCGTGTATGGGCCCCATTGGTCTTTTTTCCATCGGTGTTAAAAATGAATACATGTTTAAAATTTATCCGATGGAAAAAAAAATGATAGCAAATTACTATCATCTGTGGGGAACTCCATCGGATAAAAAACCCACGCATGCTCAGAATCAAGTCGTCGCATGCTCAGAAGCATAGAACTTAATTTTTCTTGGCTCGTCAGAGTGTTTTACGTCACAGCGTTTGGGACGATTGTTTTTTTCACTGATGGTGTGTAGGCAAGACTGATGGAAGTCAGCTTCATCGGATTTCCGATGGAAAAATCCATCGGTTTAAAATCCATAGGAAATCTGATCGTGTGTACAGGGCTATAGGCTATTCTTTACCATGGGGTAAGAAAATACATAGCTCATATTTTCCTGCTTGTGTGATTGGCATACTTATTTTCCTAGAAGTCTGCATTAAAATGAGAGTCAGAGAGTCAGATTTTGGGCATCCCCTGCAACAAAAATGTAGTTTTTGGTGAGATACTCCCAAAGGGAAATCAAGCCTAAAGGGATGCAGACCCTGCCACCCTTCCTCATTGGAACCCTGCAAGTGCAACAGCTGATTGATAATTATAAAATCACTCCCATTAGATTTTGTACACAGACACAGGCAACGGCTATTTCTTTAGAATAACAAAAGGTAGGAACAATGTTTGTTAAAATCCTTGCAATGTACATATATCACCCAGAGGGAAATGTTTTTTTTCTCAGCAAAGGGGAAGTTACTTTTTAGGTGACTAATTGAGCACCTGGAAAGTTAGAAGATCCTTTCTTAAATGCACAAACTATAACTGGATATTATTATATATAGGTAACGTTGATGCAGGGAATATCCCATTGCCTCTTGGGGGATCATTTTTCCCCTGCTGGAGCAAATTAGATCATGCTTTATTGGGGTTACCTTCCTCTGGATCAACTGTGGTTATAAGATTGTGTATATGGAGTTTTTTGTGTGTGTTTTTTCTTTTTTTTGCTCCTCGAGGTTAACTGGATGGACTTGTGTCTTTATTCAACCATACTATGTACAGTTACTATTGTGGCAAGATGACCCAGTGCCACTGTTTAACCACTTGCCACCCGCCCACCATCAAATGACGGAGGGAAGGTGTGGCTCTCGTACTGGGGGAACGTCATATTACGGCACACTTGAATGGCCGCTTCTGCTGTCCTAGCAACGCGGTGCGACCCCGATCTCTGTAAAGAGCCATTGACATGGCTCTTTAACCATGTGATCGGCTGTGTCCAATCACAGCCAGTCACATGTAAACAAGAAAGTACCGGTAATCAGCTCTCATCACCTCACACTGACAGAGATGTAATCAGGGCACTGATGATCAGTGCCCTGATTACATAAGAGCGCCAGAAGTGCCACTAATTAGTGCCCACCAGTTGCAGCAATCAGTGCCCACCAGTGATGCCAGTCAGTGGTGGCTTTCAGTGCTGCCTATCCGTGCAGCCCATCAGTGCCACCCATCAGTGCCGCCTATCCATGCTGCCTATCAATGCCCACTAGTGCCACCTATGAGTACCCACCAATGCCACCTATGAGTGCCCACCAGTGCCACCCATCAGTGCCGCCTATCAGTGCTTATCAGTGCCACATATCTGTGCCACCTATCAGTGCCCATAAGTGCAGAATATTAGTGCCTCCTTATCAGTGCCACCTAATCAGTGCCCATAAGTGTCGCCTCATCAGTGCCCATAAGTGCCACCTCATCAGTACCAGTGCCCATAAGTGCCACCTTATCAGTGCAGCCTATCAGTGCCGCATCATCAGCCCTCACAAACGAAGGAGAAAAATTACTTATTTACAAAATGTACTTATTTATTTATTTACGAAAAAAAAAAAAATTTCAAAATTAGTTTTTTTTAGTAAATAATAAAAATCCCAGCAGTGTTTTAATACCACCAAAATAAAGCTCTATGTGTGAAGAAAATTATAAAAAATGTCACATGGTTACAGTGTAGCATGACCGTGCAATTGTCATTCAAAGAGTGACAGCGCTGAAAACTGAAAAATGGCCTGGGCAGGAAGGTGGTGAAAGTACCCAGTATTGAGGTGGTTAATATGGTGGTTTACGCTATAATTTCTAAGAAGCAAGCACACTAGTAGCACAGGTGCCAGTTGGCCTATGTGTGCATGGGCACATAGACTTGTATAGAAGTGCTTTTTACAGGCTGGAAAAAAAACACGTGACTTTCAGTGCAACTTTGGGGTCTGACATTAATACGACTTACATGTGACTTTTTACACTCTGTGGCATTAAAGTCGTATCAAAGTCAGACTAAAGTAGTGCAGGAAACGTTTCTAAAGTCAGACAGACTTGTGTAGTATCAGTTAGAAGCGCTCTCACAGGGAAACATTGAATTTCACATGTCATCCGACTTCACCCCAACATGGATCCTATGTGAACCAAGCCTAAAAATTTCATTTTTTTAAGCCAAGTGTTCATTAGGCCTAAAGAGCAGACAGCATTTGTGATACAAAAGGCGGAGTTTATGCAAGTGGCATCATTACTCAAGTGTTCCTAGAGCAGAATGATATCTAAATACGGCCCTGGGTACAGTGTTATGCATTTGAAATGAATCCTTAGATGTTTTACCACAATCTCTATCAGACCTTCAAGTTGATTATGTCACAAATGTTTAAGGAATTGTATTGTTCCTATTATTGGATGCATCAATTTCTGCAGCCTTCCTATTGTTAGAATAAAGACATAAAGCCTCGTACACACGATCGGATATCCTATGGATTCTAATCTGATGGTTTTGTCCATCGGAAATCCGATGAAGCTGACTTCCATCAGTCTTGCCTACACACCATCAGTCAAAAAACCGACCATTCCAAACGTGGTGACATAAAACACTACGATGAGCCGAGAAAAATGAAGTTCAATGCTTCTGAGCATGCAACGACTTGATTCTGAGCATGCGTGGGTTTTTTATCCGATGGACTTGCCCATAGACGATCAGAGTTTTCGATCGGTTTTTTATCTATCGGAAAAATTTAAAACATGTTCTATTTTTTAAAACCGATGGAAAAAAGGCCGATGGGTCCCATACACCAGTGGTACCCAACCTTTTTGGCACCGGGGACCGCTTGCGTGGAAGAAAATTGTGCCAAGGACCGGGGGGGGGGGGGGGTCTCGATTTTTCGCGGGCAATGGCTCGTGTTAGCGCTTCAGTCATCACGGCACCATGCTTAATATGGTGTCAGGGTGATTGAAGTGCATTATTTCTATTATTACATTGTAGTAATAAATGAAATAGTTCAACTCATCATAATGTAGAATCAGTGGGAGCCCCGAGCGTGTCACGTGCCACTGTCGCCTGCTACCAGATGTGGATAGTCACTTGCCACGCTGCCTGTCACCAGATGCGGAATGTCACTTGCCACATCACCTGCCACAAGATGTGTAATGTCACTTGCCACATCACCTGCCACGCTTACTGCCACAAGATGTGTAATGTCACTTGCCACATCACCTGCCACGCTTACTGCCACAAGATGTGTAATGTCACTTGCCACATCACCTGCCACGCTTACTGCCACAAAATGTGTATTGTCACTTGCCACATCACCTGCCACGCTTACTGCCACAAGATGTGTAATGTCACTTGCCACATCACCTGCCACGCTTACTGCCACAAGATGTGTAATGTCACTTGCCACATCACCTGCCACGCTTACTGCCACAAGATGTGTAATGTCACTTGCCACATCACCTGCCACGCTTACTGCCACAAAATGTGTATTGTCACTTGCCACATCACCTGCCACGCTTACTGCCACAAGATGTGGATTGTCACTTGCCACATCACCTGCCACGCTTACTGCCACAAGATGTGGATTGTCACTTGCCACATCACCTGCCACGCTTACTGCCACAAGATGTGGATTGTCACTTGCCACATTACCTGCCACAAGATGTGAATTGTCACTTGCCACGTTGCATGTCACCAGATGCAGAGTGAGTGGAGCGCCCCTTGTGGTATATCAGGCAGACAGCTGAGGGGGTGAACTACAAGTTCCAGCACACCTCACCTGTACTCCCACACACAGCTTACCTGTCACTGATGACGTCACATCTCTGTGGGATCGCCCCTCTGGATATAGCAGGGTGTCTCCTTTCTCATGCTGCAGCCTGTCTCCTTCGGCTGTCACTTTCTGGCTCCACCTCTCTGCCATGCCTGATTAGCTGTCCGGGGGGGCAGGCAATCTGCGCCGCTGAACAAGTTCTTACAGCGAGGAGCCGCAGGAGAGCGGTGATGCGTGGCGGGCAGTGTGAGATGATGTCATCTCTCTGCTCCCCGCCCCATCTCAGACACTGAGACAGAGCACTGACTTTGAGGGCGGAAAAGCTGTGATGTAGGGGGCGGAGAGAGATATCATCTCTGCTTGCCTGCCCGCTCGCTTCTTCCACCCACCCAGCGCTCTCATGCCGGCAGCTCAGCACAGCGTGTCTCTTGACGGCCGCCCGCACCCGCGGCCTGGCTGCAGAAGAGCCACAGCCCGGTAGTGGGCCGGGGACCGGGGGTTGATGACCCCTGCCATACACGATCGGTTTGTCTGATGAAAACAATCCATCGGACGGTTTTCATCGGTTAAACCGATCGTGTGTACAGGGCTTCACTCTTAAAAAAAATTAGCTGATGTGTTAAGGATTTGCTTTCCTGCATTCAAAACAGGTAGGCAAAATGAGTTCCCAAATTAATACAAGGCAGTGGAGAAACTGATGCACCAGCTGTATCTGAATAGAAACCTAAAGGACCCTGGGTAGGTTGGGTGCATTATCTGTATGCATTTCAATGCTTCATTTTAGCTAGAATGTTCCTTTAATATTTGTTTAATGCTTGCACTTGCAGGTGTTTTTTTTTTTATTTTTGTTTTGTGAAGAAATTAGTTACAGTAATGCTAAAGGGATTTTTTAAAATAATAAAGATGTCATACCTACCTGTGCTGTGCAATGGTTTTGCGCCAATCCTCTGCTTCTGTGGTCCCCTGCCAGAAATCCTGGCTCCTCCCTCCCCGTGTGCACTGATGTGGGCTTGCTCCTGAGCCACAATATTTTTTACTTTTTGCTATAATAAATATTCCAATTTAAAAAAAAAATGAAAAAAAATTTCCTCAGTTTAGGCCAATATGTTTTCTTCAACATATTTTTGGTAATAAAAATCGCAATAAGCATATATTGATTGGTTTGCGCAAAAGTTATAGCGCCTACAAAATAGGGAATAAATTTGTGGCATTATTATTATTTTTACTAGTAATGGCGGCGATCTGCGGTTTTTATCGTGACTGTGACAAGGAACACACGATCAGTTCTCCTCTCCCCTGACAGGACATGGATCTGTGTGTTTACACACACAGATCCACATCCCTGCTCTGTGTCAGGCAATCGCGGGTGCCCAGCGGACATCGCGGGCCGCCGGGCACGCGCATCGGCTCTCGAGCGACGGCCGGGAAGCCCAGGACGTCATATGACGCCCGCCCAGGATGGGAGATCCCTCCTGCGGACGTCATTTGGCTATCGGCGGATAGGGAAGTGGTTAAAGTATTGATGTGCTGCCTTTTTTCTTTTTTTTATTATACTGTTTCTCCTTTTTTTTTCATCTACCGTATAACTAAAGTAATTTTACTTTTGCATAGAGTGGAGAGGGATTTGAACACATGTCAGGTTTTTATTGCTGTCCGTAACCCTGTTAAGGAGATTCCCCTTCTCAATTTGTCAAGTTTACTATTATTACCGAGAGTGGAAGTGAAAAATCCCCAAATGTAGGTTTGTTACCAGAAATATGAACAGAGGGGAAATCTTTCAATTGGGACACTAATTTTGGTGACCCTGGTGACAACCAGGAATTCCCTCACTCTGGAGGGATTTTCCCTCACTTCCTGTCTTGACTATGGGGCAGAAAGTGAAGAGAAATCTTCCCAATGGGACACAGATGGCAAATAAAAGAACCTCTCTTGTTCTATTCAAAATTAAAACTAGGTTTATATTTAGTACATTCACTTTTATGCCCTGTACACACGGCCATACTTTTGACCGTGCAAAAGTCCGCCGAAAGTCCGTTGGATGTCCGACGGATAGATTGAGAACATGTTCTCTATCTAAGTCCGTCGGAATTCCCGATGGAAAAAGTCCGATGGGGCATACACACGGTCGGAATATCCCATAAAAAGTGCCCGTCTGACTTTTTCCATCGGAAAATCCGGCCGTGTGTACAGGGCATAACTTTCACTCCACTTCACTTTAAATAATCAGTCTTTGCTTGTTTAACTACTTCCTACCGGGTCATAGACATATGACGCCGGCAGGAACCCTCCCTCCCTCCGGGCGGACGTCATATGACGTCCTTTTTTCCCGGCCGTCTATGGGGCGCGCGCGCGCCGCCGGCGGTGCGCGCGCGCACCCGCGGCAACGCTCGTGACCCGGTGAGTGTGCCCGGCGGTCGCGATGTCCGCTGGGCACCCGCGATTGCCCACGATCACGGCAGAAGTGTGGATCTGTGTGTGTAAACACACAGATCCACCTCCTGTCAGAGGTGAGGAGACCGATGTGTGTTCCCAGTACAGAGGAACACAGATCGGTCTCCTCCCCTTGTGAGTCCCCTCCCCCTACAGTTACAATCACTCAATAGGGAACATATTAACCCCTTGATCGCCCCCTAGTGTTAACCCTTTCCCTGCCAGTCACATTTACACAGTAATTAGTGCAGTTTTATAGCACTAATCGCTGTATAAATGTGAATGGTCCCAAAAACGCGCCAATAGTGTCCGATGTGTCTGCCGCAATGTCACGGTCACAATAAAAATCGCAGATCGCCGCTATTACTAGTAAAAAAAATTAAAAAAATAAAAATGCCATAAATCTATCCCCTATTATGTAGACGCTATAACTTTTGCGCAAACCAATCAATATACGCTTATTGCAAAAAAAAATTACCAAAAATATGCAGAATACGTATCGGTCTAAACTTAGAAAAAAAATTGTTTTAAAAAAAAAAAATTGTGATATTTATTAAATCAAAAAGTAAAAAATATTGCATTTTTTTCAAATATGTCGCTCTTCTTTTGTTTATAGCACAAAAAATAAAAACCGCAGAGGTGATCAAATACCACCAAAAGAAAGCTCTATTTGTGGGGGAAAAAGGACGTCAATTTTGGTTAGGTTCAACGTCGCACGACCGCGCAATTGTCAGTTAAAGCGACGCAGTGCTGCATCGCAAAAAGTGCTCTGGTCAGGAAGGGGGTAAATTCTTCCAGGGCTGAAGTGGTTAAGGAGCCTTGCTTTTCCATTATCCTGTTGATCCTAAAATTTTAATAAAATTCGAATAGAAAAGTAATATTGTGTTTAATGAATAGATTTATTTCAGCATTCATTGTGATGTTAATAGTTATCCAGGATGGTTCTGAATGAGCCAACTTTGCCATTCACAGCACCCCAGTCACTGAATCTTCTGTACTCTCCAGGTCTTAACAGATACTGTCTTCCTTTGTAGTTGGGCTCCTCATAGAAGATCCAGTTCCCCTGAAGGATGTTGCAAGAGTGGATGTTATTGTACTGGAATTGTTCTTGGACATTGGAACAATCGCTGGAGAATTCCTTCATCTGACCTTTAAAATCCTCTTTCTCAAAGATCTTTATTTGCTGGGAACCTTTATGCTGTAAAGAGGGAGAAAATATTGATCATCAGAAAAAAAAAAATCAGCTGTAGTGATTTCCATGATACTCCTCTTACTACTGCTTATTCTTGCATGTCCCTTCAGCTCTTTTTACAGCTGAGTCAAAAAGAAGTATAGACATACGTAGGTGGGGTCTGAGATATGAGGGCGCCTCCGCTCCCTCGTACCTCAGACCCTGCCTACGTCATTGGCTGAGCGGACCTGATGGGGAACTTCCTCCGCAGTGTAGGTCCGCTCAGCCAATGACGTTTCAAGTGGAGACTGCAGCGCTGTACATCGGATCGCCGCGGGACATTGGATTACATCGCTGGAATGTGTTTTTATTTTTTTATTTTTAATAAAGGACTTTTCCAAGCTGTCTGTGTGTTTTTTTACATTTTTTTTACACTTTCTTCGTGAAATGGTAGGGGTACCATGGTAGCCCCCTGCCCGCAGACCCCCACAAACACTGGGCAAGGGTTGTGGGGATGAGGCCCTTGTCCCCATCAACATGGGGACATCCTCCCCATGTTGAGGGCATGTGGCCTGGTACGGTTCAGGAGGGGGGGGCGCTCTCTTGTCCCCTCCTCTTTTCCTGCGGCCTGCTGTCGGCTGGTGTCACAGAGCCAGCCCAGGCTCAGGAAAGATTGCGACCATATGGTAGGGATCCACCCACATGCCTGAACTGTTAACCACCTCATACCTTTAAACCCGAACACATATGAATTACACATGTTCAGCTGTGCATCATGTGACTAGAGCTAGACTACATTATTTTAGACAACTGTGGATATCTTTGACAAACGCAATGCTTGCTCAGTGTCTTTCTTATGGTAGATATATAAACGCAGATGGTATCACGTAGGTAATGCCTGTAGCTTATCTCCTGTCATCCTAGGGTTCCTTTGGCATGGTGTTAACCATTACATGCCAATCAGTGCTTATGCGAGGGAGATGAAGACAATTGGATGGATTGAGTTGTTTACCAAAAGGAAAATTGGGCAAGGCTGACAGCACTCAGTCCACAAAAATGTTATGTGTATTAAGAGCTTAATGCATTTTTGGGAGAGCAACAGGTATATTTTTGTATTTGCAGGGTCTTCAAAGGGAAAAACAGACAAACATTACAGAAATGAGCTACACGTTTTATTTTTGTTTTTCTTCCAGTTTTGATGTCACCATTTGTGGAGAATTAAAAATAAAGGCAATCCACTGCTTATACTACTTACTGTCTGAATCATGCGACATGATCTGACGCAGCTATTAAATCCCATCCATCTCTGGTACTCAGGATACTCTCCCTTCTTCAGGTAATACTGATACCCCATGTAGTTGGGGCACTCATAGATCATCCAGCATCCATTCTCCACACGGATGGAATTACATTGGCCTACATGTTGATGCAGATCAGAAGAGTCTGAGCTACATTCATAGGAGCGTCCCTGGAAGTCTTTGTCCTCGAAAAATATTATCTTCCAGAAAACAAACAATAAATGTATTTATTATATGCAGAGTATCATTTATATGCATTCTAGAATTACTGACGCTAACCACATATCCAACATAAGCAGCCCATAGATTACTGAATTTCCTTCCCTTGCAGCATTGTGGAAAGTCACTAGATTTCCCCATCAACACATTCAGTGTTGATGGGAGAATGCCTCCCACTGTGCTATTGTATTCTGCCGTCAGGGGGGAGTGGAGCCTTCCAGGGCAGCAGAATACAATGATTACTGCTAGCAGCTATAGCCACTGTCAGTAATCGCATGAAGAAAAATCAGACAGGCTGGTTGTACCCAAGTTGATCAGCTTGGGTACAATCAGATATATGGATCAAAATTTGGCCAGTCCCTGCTGAACTGGACAAAGTTTGATCCATGTATGGCCAGCTTTATTTCACCTTTTACAGCATATATCTTTAAATTAATTTGTCCAAGACTTCATCTCCAAGGAACTGATACACAAAGACCCACATGCATCTGAAATCATATTCTCATTAAGCTCTAATTCAGATTGGCACAACATTGTTTTGTGAATACAGATGCAAACTAATATATCACATTATTCTGCATTTCCACAGTGGAAACTGCAAACAATAGAAAAATCTAAAATAGGTGTATATCACTCCCTACACACCAGGACCTATTGTTCTTTTAGCCAAATCCAGCCATAAGTGCAGGTAATTTACAAGTAAATCTTCATAAAGAGTGATAGGTATTGAGGGATTCTCCAGCACTTTTTGAAATTGCTTGGACTCAATAAAACGTTTATCCTTTACTAAGACATAAAACAAAATGTTTTTATTCTTCCTGATGTTTGGAAATGCTAGTTATATGTCAGGAAATAAATATTACCCTACCAACTGTCACAGGCAGGAACGTGCGGTGAGGTCAGTGGCTGGTGAGGCACTGGCTAGTATCAGAGCCAGATACACACATGTTACATAAACCACAATCGTTAGAGTGAGAGCAATAATTCTAGCACTAGATATCCTCTGTAACTCTAAACATGTAACCTGTAAACATTTTTAAAGCATTGTCTATGGAGATTCCTACAACATAAAAAATTGCAATGACTGCCATTTTATTCTCTAGGGTGTCTGCTAAAACAATATATATATATAATGTGTGGGGGTTTTAAGTAAATTTCTACCAACAAAATGATGATTTTTACATGTAGGAGAGAAGTGTCAGAATTGGCCTGGGTGGTAAGGGGTTAATTACCATAAGTATGTAATATACAAATAATTATTATATATTATTTTTAAGGTAATATACTATATTTTCAAAAACTGTACTCAAGCAGGTGGGTAACGGACAAATTACTGAAGTTTGAAGTTATAACTTCACACCAGTAATTTCACAATACATAGATTCATAAAAAATTATTATCTTATAACATATAGCATAATAATATATGATTTAGCTTGTACCTTTCCAGCAGCATTAGCAGATTCTCATTTTCCCTCTTAACTGTGGGAAAAAACATGGGATTATGGGTAAATCTTATACCCATAAACCAATGGTTTTTCCTTGTAGTTAAGAGGGCTGGGCTGGAAGGGAGTATTTGTCTTTTAGACACGTGCCCCCTTTTATGACACTGCAGTGAGAGGCGTGCCTCCACTGCAGCATTTTTATTGGACAGCTGGGGCCAATGGTACTTTACCATTGGTCCAAGACTCCAATCTGTCCATTGAGCTCAGTGCCTCTGACAAGACGTGAGGAGAGGCACTGTGAACTCATCCTCTTTCTGCTGCAAACAGAGTATGTCAACTTGTATTTAAACTGGCCGCTTTGTATGTAGCTTCTGACAGGCTGCACAAGGAGCCCCGTATCTCCAGAACCATAGATGATAGAAGCCCCATTTTGACCAGTGGTGAGGTAGAACTTCAGCTACCTACCTCCCAAATTTGGGGTCTATGTGACCCCAGGTCACTGAGCTACAACCCTCGAAGTCAATCTTTTTTTTTTATGTTCATCTGCCTCCCCTGACTGCACGTCCCTGGTCACAGGTGATACTTGAGATATTCATATGATGATATCAAATATTCCTTTGCTTAAAGTGCACCTTTACCCAGACTATGGGCATTAAAATATTTACATATTCTTAACAAACAGTAAAAGATCTTTAAAACGATTCTTACTGACCTCTCTAGCTGCAGGTACTGGGAAGGAAGGAATTTATCCTCAAATATCACAGCTAAAACATTGAGAGTTAAATTTCAGCTACTTGAAAAGCAAAGTGTGACCCTTTCACATGCCCATCAACATTCCTAGTTAGTGGGTAACCTATGCATATACTAAGGACACTTAATTTAATACATGTTGTAGGCTATTTACAATATTGCGTAATAAAATGTTTTTGTGGGTGCCACAAAAAATTTACTGTGTATTCAATTATAAGTGCAATATAAAACCACACCTTTTTTCCCTGACATAACCTAGCCCACCCTCCCTGAATGCATACTTACCTTGATTTTATGGTGGTGTTTGTTTACTTCCAGTCTTCATTTTCCTGTCCAATCCTTTGCAAAAGATTACCATGGGGTACTCTCTCAAATATCTCCAGCCTCCACAGATGTCTATTAAGAGCTACTGCGCAGATGCAGCCAAGAAACATAGGACTTATGGTGTGTGTCAGATCAAGCTACCTGTGCATTTGGGGTGAGAGTGTGCTAGGTTAAAGTGGTTCTAAAGTCTGGACCTTTTTTCCGCTAATACATTCCCTGCTTTAAGGTAAAAAATGTACCAGTGTTTGTATCACCCTCTCACCTGCCTCCTCTTTTTGGCGTGCCACTGTAGGAAATGGCTTCCAATGGTGGCACTTCAAGAATGGGAGCAGCCAAGAGTGGCCAGCAGGGGATCACAAAACAGGAGGTTTGGGGCTGTTCTGTGCAAAACCATTGCATAGAGCAGGTAATAATAATGTTTGTTATTTTAATTAAAAAATTACCTTAGCAAACGCTTTAAATCAGAGAAGGAGGCAAAAAGGATAAATCCACTTTGTTTTATAGTTCACTTAACATTTCTTACCAAAAAGAATGTTTCATTACTTTCTAAGCAATCATGTAAAAATAAATAATGAGTGTATGTGTGGGGTAAGTGGCGCTCCCAGTGGAGGGTGTATATTATATAAATCAAGGAAAGGATACGTGTGAACCTGGGTGATAATACCACATTGGTTGGAACTCAGTGCGATAAACCAGAAAACATAAAAAACTCAAAATAAATGAGTGACAATAGGGGTGTCAGTAATGGCCTCTCCCTTATCCCAGGTATATATTAGACAGTGAATTAGTGCTAGTATGTGATTTCTAAAGTGCTAAGTGCATGTGCATATATGCCAGCCACTGTGAAAGTGACAGAAAACAATAAAGGGGGGTAAAAACCCTCGTATTCAATTTAGGCCAGACTGTGGTGAAAAAATATGTTGAACCATACCAAAAAAACAAATAAACAAAAACAGATAAGTGAAGACAGATATATAAGAAAGTGTGACGATGAAAAGTCTCCCAATGCAGACCCTTTAAACAAAATAGTCCATCATGTCAAGGTGTATAGAATCCTGATAGTTTAAAACAACATGTGGTTTAGTGTGTAAAATTCTTTTCACAGTGAAGTCCAATCAGGAACAATTCAAATAGGTGACTTGTGTGAGGATCCTTTTATCCAATATAATCCAGGTGACTCTTGTGCTCCCCCTAAGGATACCCTACTCACCAGAAGATGGAACCCCTGCAGGGGTACAAAGCGTGTAGGTAAGTGGTTTGATGACTTGAGTCTCTCCTGGTCCCGGGGTTCCTATGCGTCCCTGGGCCAGCCGCTCCAACACACAGCAACACTCCTCAGGGAAAAAAGAAGAGCAGGAGCCACCATAGCGTAATCCAGATTTATTTAAAAAAAGGGGTTAAACATCCATGATAAAAAAACCCATCTACCAAGTAGATAGGCAAAAACGAAAGGTGAGAAATAAAAATGAAATTAATAAAAATAAAAATAAAAACAGTGCAGCAAGTCTAGATCCGAGTATTGTTCTGTAAACCTTCGCTGCTACAGGTAGTAATTTTTAAACATCCCGCACTTGGTCCCTGCGTCTGTCAGCTCAGCGGTGTGTGGTCGGCGTGCGTTCCACCGCTCAGAGCCAGGGAACCGGAAGTGACGTAACGGCGTATCGGCGTGAGTGGACCAATTACCTGACGCGTTTCATCATGTGACTTCTTCTGAGGTGATACAGTCCCCTCACGCTATACGCCTGATATAGTGAGCGGCCAGCGGGTTCCTCCCATGGGTGGGACTACGGAGCGTGACTTGGTTTCCCCAAAGGACTGTTTGAGACTTTTTCTGCATGGGAGGCAACGTTGGCATTTATAGAAGCCTTTCAATTCAGGGCAATCCTGGGGAATAGGGGTATGTCCCATTCAACTCTTCCACATTCTATGGAATTTCCCCATCCACCACTTCCTTACCTATGATTATTCCACACTTTTCTCACGTATGACCCTTTGATATGTATAGAATATATCGTTATAAGCAGCCTACCCTCTATACCTAAATGTGTATAAATAGACTGGTTGATATGAATGCTAACTTGAGTCCCTGGGGCCAGCGCTAGCCTTTCAGGGTGAGGGCTATAAAGCAAAGAACCTTATATGGTCTATTGTAAGGGGACCTATATAATTGCACCTCTAGGAAAGTAAAAAAGCCCCAAAATAAAGCCATACTGCGTTTTTAATTACATTTCACTAGATCCATCTATCCTCTCAAAATGGTAACCAACAATATCTGGTGCCAATCCCCACGTTCAATTTTAATTTCATTTCATTTTACATGTTTATCTAATCATATGCCAATGTTTACATTCCTCCACTCCCACTTATTAAAGTGCACCAGGGAGAATATGTCTATTTGTGTATAACCACAGATTTCTTTTGATATGGTAGCAAAAGTATAGTCAGCGGCCCGCGGAGAGTAGTTCTACTATTTGGCCACAAGAGGGCTCTACATAGGAGTAGAGAGACTCACAAAGGGTGGCGTCACGACAAGAGATATAGTCTCTAGTCCAACCATTGGTCCTTTGGGGAAACCAAGTGACGCTCTGTAGTCCCACCCATGGGAGGAACCCACCGGCCGCTCGCTAAATCAGGCGTATAGCGTGAGGGGACTGTATCACCTCAGAAGAAGTCACATGACGAAACGCGTCAGGTAATTGGTCCACTCACGCCGATACGCCGTTACGTCACTTCCGGTTCCCTGGCTCTGAGCGGTGGAACGCACGCCGACCACACACCGCTGAGCTGACAGACGCAGGGACCAAGTGCGGGATGTTTAAAAATTACTACCTGTAGCAGCGAAGGTTTACAGAACAATACTCGGATCTAGACTTGCTGCACTATTTTTATTTTTATTTTTATTAATTTCATTTTTATTTCTCACCTTTCGTTTTTGCCTATCTACTTGGTAGATGTTTTTTTTTATCATGGATGTTTAACCCCTTTTTTTAAATAAATCTGGATTACGCTATGGTGGCTCCTGCTCTTCTTTTTTCCCTGAGGAGTGTTGCTGTGTGTTGGAGCGGCTAGCCCAGGGACGCATAGGAACCCCGGGACCAGGAGAGACTCAAGTCATCAAACCACTTACCTACACGCTTTGTACCCCTGCAGGGGTTCCATCTTCTGGTGAGTAGGGTATCCTTAGGGGGAGCACAAGAGTCACCTGGATTATATTGGATAAAAGGATCCTCACACAAGTCACCTATTTGAATTGTTCCTGATTGGACTTCACTGTGAAAAGAATTTTACACACTAAACCACATGTTGTTTTAAACTATCAGGATTCTATACACCTTGACATGATGGACTATTTTGTTTAAAGGGTCTGCATTGGGAGACTTTTCATCGTCACACTTTCTTATATATCTGTCTTCACTTATCTGTTTTTGTTTTTTTGTTTTTTTGGTATGGTTCAACATATTTTTTCACCACAGTCTGGCCTAAATTGAATACGAGGGTTTTTACCCCCCTTTATTGTTTTCTGTCACTTTCACAGTGGCTGGCATATATGCACATGCACTTAGCACTTTAGAAATCACATACTAGCACTAATTCACTGTCTAATATATACCTGGGATAAGGGAGAGGCCATTACTGACCCCCCTATTGTCACTCATTTATTTTGAGTTTTTTATGTTTTCTGGTTTATCGCACTGAGTTCCAACCAATGTGGTATTATCACCCAGGTTCACACGTATCCTTTCCTTGATTTATATAATATACACCCTCCACTGGGAGCGCCACTTACCCCACACATACACTCATTAATTTTAAGTTCCTGTGTACAGGGGCCATATCGGGGGGGCAGCAGCCCATCAGTCTTAGTCCTAAGCGCAGGCTCCTTTAGATCATTTATGTAAAAATAAATGGCGTTGTTTCTTTCATAACTAGAATAGTTTTAATTCAGTTTTTACATTTGTTGTGAGTTAAATCATTGTATTCAGAGCATGCTATGAGAAATAGCATACTACTATAACAATAAAAACTACAATGCACATATTATTACCCAACCATGCATAAATATGTTAAATTTTGGGGTTCCTGGCTCTAAAATTAACTAAGACAACATACCGTATTTTGATGCAATAATACTAAATGTTTAAACATTTATCACAATGTTTTAAATCTCAAATTAAAGCATACTGGAGCTGATAATTTTGGCCTGGATACCCAAGCATCAATGGCTTCTGAATGTGTAACAAACAGGTTAAAGACAGAATTATGCTTTAAATATTATAATATATATATATATATATATATATATATATATATATATATATATATTAAAGCTTTTTTAATTTTGGTAGTTTTACATTGTTGACAAAACAGTGGTTTTAAGTAGTTTACTGAAATATTTATGCCTAAAGAAGTTATTGGAAATATTTTTTATTTCAAGCTATATATTTTATAAATTTATAGCATTTTATTTCCTTTTTGTTTTTTGAACTATATTTTATAGTAAACAAGTGAGTATTCTATATAATAGAGCAGAAGGTTATTTCTGTACAACTGTTATTAAATAATGATAATAATGATAATAACAACAACAAATACTAAATACAAAATAAACTAGCTTAGTTTTACCTTTCCCATCCTGAAACCAACTGAACAATGAATACTGCAGGAGCCACTGGAAAAATTATTTCATGCCCTTTAAATACTCTGTTCAGAAAATCCACACCCTGTCTATTTTATTATCTTATTACAATGTTTTTTTTATTTTTATTTGGAACCACAGATTAATGAGTATAGACATGCTTTGTTCTTTTTTGCATCATTCTTTATTCACACTGTTGAAGTACTTTGTAATTTGCTGAATTTGCCTTCCTGTTATTGAAAGCGATTAATCCATCCAGTGGAATGAAAACTCATCAGCACATTTCCTGGGTATACAGAGATTGCATGTGATAGAAGGTGGAAATAGAGCAAAGAGTAGGCAACAATTTTAAAACCGCAACCTGTGATAATAATAAAGTATATTTTAAATCTGCTATCTAAACTATGGACAAAATTATTACCTAAGGTTAGTTGTGAATTTTCGTGGTGACATTATTCTCTGGGTTATTATGTTGATCTGTCATAAAACTGGTGAAGATAAAACACTTTGAGGATGGTTTACTAAAGAAGACAATGTTTTCTTACCAAAGAAAAATGTTCACTCTTTTCTAAAGAATAGGCCATCCATGGTTTATTTTAAGACCCAACCTTATTTATAGACTTGTCCTTGTACTCTAAAGCAGTGTTATTTAAAATTCCCCTAAAATAGAACTGGGCAATATTTCCACTTTTGCAACCAAATTGTAATAACATCTGCTTTATATGTGTTGCATATCCTCATTTAAAAAACATTAGAAAAGTATAAAAAAAATTGCAGCTTACCTTTTTAGATGCTTTAATCTGAGCCCTCCAGCAAGGAAAAATGCTACACAGATCTCTTTATTTGTGAGGGAACTGGGCAGCTGTGTTGCCATAATTAACCATATATGTACTGTGCAGGCAGATATTATTTTTGAATTGTAATTAGCTTTGAACACTGTCTGCTCTAAGAAAGTTAGAGGTTTAGGGGCTGGGCTTCTTTCATTGTATGTTAATGAGGACAGACTTGGTACATACTTGCTTTAACATTGTTCAAAAAACCTTGCAGTCAGCCATGACACCTTGTCCTGAGAAACATTTTAAAGGCATGTAAAAAAATGAGGTATGCCGTGTGAAGGCTAACACCTGATGCTGCGTACACACGATCGATTTTCTCGGCGGTGAAAACACAGTCGAGAAAATCGACAGGAAAAACGAGGGAATGGCTTGGTTCCCTACACACGGCCGTTTTTCCCGACATTTTTTTTCTTGGTCGAGAAAAACGACCATGTGTGGGCTCCGTGGCAGTGTTCCCTATGGGAAAACTGCCGCGGAACAAAATGACGGGAATCACGACGAGAAAAATTAGAGCATGTTCTAATTTTTCTCGTTGTGATTAATGCCGTTTTTCCCATCGGGAATAATGACAAAAAGCCCACACACGGTCGTTTTTCTTGTTAAAAAAAAAAATGTAATTTTTCCCGATGGGAAAAATTATCGTGTGTACGCGCCATTACAAACATATAGGGGGGGGGTTCTCAAATTTAACTGTAAAAAGGAAATGCCCTCTAATTATTTACTAAGATAAGTATATTATTAGCAATGAAATGCAGGAAGTGACCTGTGATGTCATTCAGCGGCCTCCTTGTAACAGTCCTGAGCCTCCTTCAGAGTATCAATCAATTTTTCCCAAATCTCCTGTAACGTAGTTAGTCTATTGGTAACAACAGGAATTCCATGTAGTTTAAAGATTTCACGAACCATCAACGCCACAGTTTGTTCAGCAGAAGGTACCTCCTTAACTGGTATAAAATGAGCCATCTTAGTGAGATGGTCGACGACTACCAAGATAGTGGTCATTTCTTTTGAGGAAGGTAAATCTACCACAAAGTCCACAGAAATTGACCCCCACGGTCTTGATGGAACAGGGAATGGCTGGAGCAGCCCCAAAGGAGGAGCTCAGGTTGTCTTATTGCTTGCACAGATTAGGCACGATACTACATAGCTTTTGACATATTTCTTGTAACCAAGCCACCAAAAGGAACATGACAAAAGTTCTTCTGTCTTAGAAACCCCAAACGGCCCTGCAGCTTTAGAGTCATGAACTAACCTAAGGGCTTCAACCCGAGTAGATTCAGGTACATAGAGATGATGTGCTTGAGTTCAAACGCTGTTCTTGTATTCATGGTAAATGTCCTTAGGATGGTTGAGGCGTGGGTCATTCTCATATGCCTCTTTGAGGAGACTCAAAAATGTTCTGAACTCGTGGTCCCTAGGAGGTTCTTTTGAGGTAGGATTGTACATTCAGAATCACCTTCCTGGAGAGGCTCAGACAACATCCTTGATAGGGCATCAGCCTTACTATTCCTTGATCCAGGTCAATATGAGGTAATAAAATTTAACCTAGAAAAACATAGAGACCAACGTGCTTGTCTAGAAGACAATCTCTTGGCAGAACAAATTAATTCTACATTTTTACGATCAGTGAGAACAGTTGCAGGATGATTAGCCCCTTCCAGCAGATGCCTTCATGCAGAAAAGGCTTCCTTAATTGCTAGCAAATCTTTATTCCCAAAGTCATGATTCCTTTTGGCTGAAGACATTAAACGAGAGAAGTAAGCACAAGGATGAAGCTGCATCTTTACTCCGCTTCACTGAGAAAGGATATCTCCTACTGTAGAAGCATCCATTTCTACAATAAAAGGTAGTTCTGGATCAGGATGTACCAATACTGGTGCAGAAGTGAAAACAGTCTTTAGCTTGCCTAAAGCAGTCTGTGCCCCAGATGACCACACAAAGGGCACCCTTTTGTTTTGTTTTTCAGCTGTGTGATTGGTGCTATCACCTTAGAGAAGTTTCTTATGTATTTTCTGTAAACATGGCAAACCCAACAAATCATTGTATCTCCTTAACGTTTCTAAGGGCAGGCTAATCTCCTACTGCTTTGATCTTCTCTGGATCCATGCTCACTCCTTTGGGAGAAAAAAATATACCCCAAGTACTGGATCTTGGTTCGTTCAAACTCACATTTCTCTAGTTTGATTTAAGGCAATTCTTCCTTAATATTTTGAAGAAAGTGCAAACATGCTCGTGATGCTCCTCCATGTCATCGGAGATGAGAATATCATCCAGATAAGCAATCACAAAAGGGTCCAACAGATCTCACAAAACATAATTGATGAAGTGTTAAAAAGTTGCAAATGCCACAGGGCATAACCAAGAACTCGAAATGCCCATATCTGGTTCTAAAGGCGGTTTTCCATTGATCTCCTTGACGAATGCGGACAAGGTTATATACCCATCGTAAGTCTAGGTTTGTAAAGATTTGGGCAGAAAGGAGCCTTTCCAACATTTCAGAGATCAAGGGGAGTGGATAAACGTTTTTTTAATAGTGATTTTACTCAAGTCCCTGTAATCGATGCACAGGCGCAAGGTGAAGTCTTTCTTTTTAACCTCCCTAGCGGTATGATTCTGTCTGGAATTATGTACCAAAAGCGGTACAATTATTTTGCATGGAAATTTGGTGTTATGTATTGTAGGCCTGCGATTCTTAGTAATTACTTACTTAAACCTGACCAAACAAGAGTCTAGTAGACATCCCGGGTGTGATAAAGTTTGAAACACAAAATCATAAATTATAATATAATAAATAACCAGAAATAATTATAACAAATAGTAATGTAATTATAATAAAAAAAAATTAATAATGTAATCAAATCAAAAACACTGAAATTTGCTGCAGAATTGTCGCTGTCATTAGATTTAGTGTTTGATGACGAATTTCCCCACAAATCGCTATCGCTCAATTCTGCGAGTGATTCTAATTTATTGTCGCTGTTTTTTAGCTGGTCTAAATCCACTTTTGACATAAAGGGACACTTTTTGGTTGCTATGGACAATCTCCAGTTTCCAGGCAGAAAGAAAAGTTTTTATTATTTAAAACTGCATGCAGGACACTGGGCAGACCACTAGGAACAAAGGGGGGGGGGTGTAATTATTACATACAATACTGTAATCAGTAAGATTACAGTATACTGTATGTATACTATGTGTTTCACTTTTTGAATTTGGCGCCGAACTCCGTCCCTGTGCGCCGCAACATCGCAGGGAACAGAGCTCGGCACTGAGGATCGAGCGAGACACGGCTCACAGACACTGCGGGAGGACATCGCAGGATCCAGGGAACAGGGTAAGTAACTTCCCCTGGATACTGCAATGCAGCCCGAGTCTGGCTCGGGGTTACCGCTCTTTAGCATAAAAAAATCACCCCGAGCCAGACTCGGGAATACCGCTAAGGAGGTTAACAAAGAAATATGCTGCTCCTGTAGGAGATGTTGAGTGTCTGATAAAGCCCTTCTCTAAATTCATATCAAGCCACTCCCTAAGCACCTTCAGGTTTTGACAGATTGAATAGGCGGACAAAGGGCATTTCTTCCCCTGGGAGCAACTCAATGGGACAATATAAGCAATGAGGTGGTAATTGATCGACATTCTTATCACAGACATCCTGGAACTCATGCTATTGTGGAGGCAACTTGTCATATGACTGGGTAGTTACCACATCAACTTGTGATTTGTTGATTAGTGGAGAACTTGTTTTACAATGTTTCTCACAATGGGGGGATGCAAAATTTATAGTCCGTGCTCCCCAATTGATGGAGTGATTGTGAATAGAAAACCAAGGAATGCCCAGGATGACAGGAAATTTAGGTGAGGTAATCAGCTGGAAGCTGATAGTCTCACAATGGTCAGCCTCAAATTGGAGTACCAGAAAAACCGTTTCATGGGTAACAGGTCTTGATAGTAAAGGTGAACCATCAATAGTCTCCATATTAATAAGGGCAGATTTATTTCTTGTTTGAATATTATTGCTTTAGGCGAACTCTATGTCCATAAAGTTCCCCCCGGCCCCAGAGTCCAGCATAGAAGAGCAAGAAATTTCATGTGATAAGTTTGATAGGGATGACAAAATGAGACAGTAAAGAATCAAGTTTATGTTTATCATGGATTGATGGGGAGATAGACTGAGTACTGTAATATAATTTATTTGTTCAGGCACTATAACATCAGTCTCAGCAACTGTTCTATTAAGTTTGTTGGGATGGGGGGCGTGGCCGGATGCAGGGGAGGCGTGGCCGGATGCAGGGGGCGTGGCCGGGTGCAGGAGGGAGTGAGGGTGTCTGTGTGAGCGTCTGTGATCTCTCGCTCCATACCCCCCTATCCAACTAAAATATGCCCTACACATAGCCCTATTATCAGCCCTGATGCGACCTGTTACTGCCGGTGACTTGTCGTTCTGGTTCCCCTATCTGTATGGTTCCAAGCTCAACTGCGCAGGCGCAGCCGAACAGCTGTTGAAGCTCGGAGATTTCCGTTGGCTTGGCTTGCGCCTGCGCAGTAAACAGGAAACCAGAGCGATAGGAGGAACCATAGTCTCGGCAACTGTGGACGCGCTGCCCCCCGATGCTTCATTACACACGTCGCTTTCCTCTTCATACAGCAAGGGGCAGCTCAGATGTCATATTCTGCAGTGCGATTTGTTTGTTTATCCACGACACTCTATCCAGCCCCTTGCTGGATAGAGCGTTGTGGATAAACAACAAATCGCACTGTTCATTATCACATCTGAGCCGCCCCCTTGCTGTATGAATAGGAAAGCGGCATGTGTAATGAAGCATCGGGAGCGAGCGCGTCCTATGGATATGCTTCCCCCTTGACTGCGCAGGCGCTGCCGAACAGCTGTTTAAGCTCGGAGATTTCCGTCGCCTCGGATTGCGCCTGCGCAGTCAAGCTTGGAACCATACAGATAGGCGGAACAAGCTTGGCAGATCACCGGCACTAGTACCATCACCAGTGCGACATGCGACTGCCATTGCTAAATTTATGGTAGCCGCGGCTTCCACTGTTCTCACCTACCTTCCGGCGCTGAGCTGAGCGGGCTGAATCAGAGACCCGGACCGGGTTGGAGAGCTGTCGTGCGGGGAGTCTGGAACCTAGGAGGACGACAGGTGAGGACGAGGCGCTGGCTGCGGCTGTCGCGGTTACGTAGACAGATACAGCCGCAAGTGGATAGGAGAGTTAAATCGCAACATCTCGGTCGGCTCTGCATGGTATGCTGGGCTGGGGAAGGGGGACCCCCTGCCTGGCTCCTGGTGGTGGCGGCAGCGGTGGTAGCGGGGAGCTGAAGCACTGAAGTGGGGAACCGAAAGTCCTCGGGAACCCTCGTAATCTCGCGGGATCTAGTGGCCTCACGTGACCCAGATAATACATGAGAGCCGAGAAGGGATACTAAAATACAGGGGAGGGATGACTTAAGACAGTTTTCCTGGAGCTACTTCCCGAAGTAGTACCCCCCCCAGTATTAAGACTAGCAATAAATAACTAATAAAAGGGGCTCTCTTACCTGGAATACCTATTGCATAGCACATAGCATACCACCGGGACAGCTGGCAGAGGGAGTAGTATGCTATCCTGATCCATTTATTAAACCAACATAGGTAACTACAGCAATTATAGCCATTACAGGAGGAAGCCAAAGCGTTTAACCCGCAGTAATAAAGGAATGAGAGAAAGGAATTTCTCTTTGCTGTTTTTTTCTTTTCCCCTTTTTACTCTTTATTCTCTTTTTTTTTATATATATAATACTTATATGAACAGTAGGGGCCTTTTTTCTGTCTCCTTGTGACATCTTGCTATGCCCGGGAAACTGGGAGCGGAGGAACAGCACCAGCCACAACAAGAAGGAACCTAGGTTACACACTCTGTGAAGAGCCAGGCAAACCAAGCGAAGACGGCAGCAGCAGCAGAAGCGGCAGCAACAAAGCTTGAACGATTTGCTCGAACCACCCTTTCACCAGCAAAGCCACAACAGCCAGGTCAGGTCGGAACCTTGGCGGCCAAGGCAGTGGCCAGGTACCAGCATCGGCAAGCCCGGCAGTAGCACTAAGCGCAAAAACAGCGAGTACAGTGAATACAAAAGGGCAGGGGGTGGGAAAATCCAATACTATTACAGCTATAACCGCTGTAACAAGTCTCACCAATACAGCCAAGGCAGACATGGAAGGAGAGCCCACAATGAGGGATCTTCTGCACGCCATAAATGCATGTAAGGAATCGATAACCGGTTTGGATACCCAGTTGAAGGTTATTAAGGAGGAATTAGTGGTAATGGGGGGCAAGTTGAAAGAGGCAACTGAAAGAACTACAATTCTGGAGGAAAGGCTAAGCGCAGTCGAAGATGAGTTACTCCCGCTTAGACAAGATATTGTTGGGATGAAGAAACGAATGGACATTCAAGAAGCCAAAATTGATGAACTAGAAAACAGGAACCGTAGAAGCAACGTCAGAATAATAGGTATGCCTGAACGGAGCGAGGGATCTGATCCTATAGCATTCCTAGAGGAGTGGTTTAAGGAGATATTTGGGGTTGCAACTTTTTCTCAATTTTTTGGCATGGAACGTGCCCATCGAGTCCCCTTTAAGCCCCGTCAGGTAAGCGAGCATCCAAGATCCCTACTCATAAAGATGTTCAACTATGGAGACAAAGTAACCCTGCTCCGGAAGGCAAGAGAAATGGGGGAAATACTCTATAGAGGGATAAAAATCTCATTTTATCAGGACTTCTCCCCAGACCTTCAAAGGCGGCGAGCGGCCTTTTATGCCGATCAAACGTATCTTACAGCAGAATAAGATGGAGTATGCATTGCATATCCTGCCGGCTTGCGGGTATCTACAATGAATGGAATAAATTTTTTTGATTCCCCAATGAGTGTTGAGAGATGGCTGGAAGATAATAGGAAAAGCCCTCGGAACACCGCCGGACAAGAGACTAGAGACTAACTAGAGGCGAACCAGCCTTTGGCCCTTTTTTTTTTTTTTACCCCCCCTTTTATTTTTTTAATGATTTTTTATATAAGGACAACTTTTTAAGCACTAGGTTGGAGGAGAGGGGGAGGGAGGGAAAGGGAGAAGGGAAAACAATTAAGACACTAGCTGAAGCACTAGGGGAAGAGAGGAAGAAGGGAAAAAGAGGAGAAAAAGTGTACACATTAGCTAGATTAAATGGGGCTGGCCTGATAAATGTACTTAAATTGCAGACACAAGGATTAAAGCACAAGAAAAGCACTAAAGGATTGTTGGAGGGGGGGAGGGGGGTGTAGGACCCCTGGAGTAGGGGTGTAAAGAGATGTATGGTGGAAGGGAGGTTAGAGGGGATGTGTGTAGTGAGAAGGCCACAGGCAAAGCCCCTAGGGTAGGCCCAGCTGGGCTGAGAAGGAGTGGGGTGGGTAGGGGGGTAGGGGATGGTGGGTAGAGGTAAAAGGGGGGGAGGAATTCAGAGGGGGAGGACAGGGGGAGAGGGAGGGCGGAGATGGGGTAGGGGAGGGGGGGCAGGAGAGGGGGGTAGAGACAAAGTGGGGGGATGGGAAGGGAGCTACATCACAATGGAGTTCGGAAAATATCACAAACACAAGGTTTGCTGTATATGTTCCACATGTTTACTAGACACTGCCGCCAATTGGCGGGAAAAATTGGGGAATTTTTATGGATGTATATTTTAATGTGCACCCTATCAAGGACAGAAGCCTATTAGAAGGGCAAATGAACCTTGACCTATTATTTTTGTTACCTTTGGTGGAATATGCACAGTGTGTTATTTTGTTTGTACAATGGTTAACATGAATAATAAGGGCATAATATTAATGACATGGAATGTTAGGGGATTGGGGGACAAGAAAAAAAAATGCAATGTTTAAATATTTAGATAGAATGAAACCTCAGATAATCTGCTTACAGGAAACGCATATGCGACCCGACTCTGTCCACCTTCTGCACTCCCGTAGATACCCGATACAATTTCACTCTATGTACACTTCATACTCAAGGGGAGTTAGTGTAATGGTCTCTACCGATATCTCTTTTGAATGTATCCAACAGAAGGTGGACAGAGAAGGTAGATACGTTTTTTTGCTTTGTAAACTTAACGGACTAGTGTGTATCATCGCCTAAATTTATGTCCCTCCACCATTTTCAGCGTCCCCTCTTAGAAGTTTAGCACAATTCATGGCCCTATCCCCGGATGTCCCGGTATTGGCATTGGGAGATTTTAATAATGTCCTGGATGCATGTCTGGATAGAATGTCTTTGATGCCTAGAGTGGCGAGGCAGATAACCGTCAAGACGGCCTTTGCCTCCCTACTCTCGGAGTTAGGACTCCGTGATGTCTGGCGAGAGAGATATGTGGGAGATAGAAGTTATTCATGCCACTCTGCTACACATGATGGACTCTCCCATATCGACCTGGGTCTGGGGAATGAGGCACTAATGCAGCGGGTAAGGGACTTGGCCTATGAGCAGTGCCTGTTATCTGATGACTCCCCATTTTGGGTACGGCTGGATGCTATGGTTGCATCGGACCGCCCGCTGTGGAAAGTGAACCCCTTTTGGTTAACTCCATTCCCGTCTCCGGACAGAACGAAGGGGGCAATATGGGAATTCTTGCACTTTAATAGGGGATCTGCTAGTGCAGCGGTAGTATGGGACACACTTAAGGCATTTTTAAGGGGATGCCTTATCAGAGAGATAACGGGAATTAAAACTCGCTCGAGGGAATGGGAAAATAGGGTATGGAATGAAATTAAAGCGAGAGAACAGGCCCTGGTAGCTGATCCCTCCCAGTCTAATCATGACTCCTGGTCGGAGGCGCAATCCATGTACAATTCGGTTTTACTAAACGCAGCAGAGAAGAGGAGATATTTTCAGCAGCAGAGTTATTTTGAGGAGGGGGAAAATACGGTTTGCCTCCTTGCCCTCATAGCTAGAGAGCAGCGGGAATCCACTAACATCTCTGCTATAGGGGCAGAATCTGGGGAGAACTATACCCTTAGCTCAGATATTTTGGATAACTTTCAGTGGTTTTATAAAGATTTATACTCCTCTAAAAGTAGTTATGCTCCATCTGACCTCGCCTTGTTCTTACAAGCATGCCCTTTTCCGCAGCTCTCTGAGCTTGACAGGGAAATGCTAAACTCCCCAATTACACTCAAAGAACTGACTGAGGCATTGGAGGGGGCACCACATCACAAATCCCCAGGCCCGGATGGGTTATTGGCAGAGGTGTACTCCCAGTATGGGGAGGACCTTTTACCGCCCCTATTGCAGGCTCTAATGGAGGCAGCGGAAATAGGTAGTCTACCAGACAGCATGCAGGAGGCAATAATAATAGTATTCCCAAAACCGGGAAAGGATAAGCTTTTGTTGGACTCTTATCATCCGATCTCCTTATTGAATGCGGATGTTAAGCTTCTGGCCAGCGTTTTGGCTAAGAGGCTATCCCAGGTAATTGACAGGCTGGTCCATTATGATCAATCTGGCTTTATACCTACACGCTCCACGGCTGACAATATTAGGCGATTATATATGAATCTACAGGTACCGGTGGACAACCCGGGGGGTAGGGCCATTTTGTCACTGGACGCCGCAAAAGCGTTTGATAGTGTGGAGTGGCCCTACCTCGTGGAGATTTTAGAAAGATTCGGATTGGGGAAGAAATTTGTAAATTGGGTAAAGGTGCTCTATTCGAAACCTAGAGCCAGACTTTGCATTAATAATAATGTCTCCCCTCCATTTGAGCTGTACAGAGGTACCCGTCAGGGGTGCCCATTATCCCCACTGCTGTTCGCTCTGGCGGTGGAGCCATTGGCTATTTTGATTCGTAATGCTACAGAAGTGGTAGGGTTTCGTAGGGGCCAGAGGGAAGAAAAAATATCCCTATATGCGGAAGACGTGCTTATATATCTAGGCGATTCGGCCGCATCGCTGCGGGCAGTGATGGGGATAATTGGGGATTTTGGAGGTTTTTCGGGTTTTACCATTAACTGGTCAAAATCAATCTTAATGCCCATAGATGAGTTGATGGGACAGTTACCAGAGGGGGCAGAACAAATAGTTATAGCGAAAAGCTTTAAATACCTGGGAGTGGTAGTATCTCCAGACCCGGCTGAGTATCTTCAGCTGAACTTGGGCCCACTGCTGGTTAGACAGAAAGCAAAATGTAACAGCTGAAGTAAGCTTCCATTGTCAGTAGTAGGACAGGCAAATTTAATAAAAATGGTATGGGCCCCGCAGCTACTGTATGTTTTCCACAACTCCCCCATGTGGATTCCCAATAAGTGGTTTAAACAGATCGACACACTAATGAGGGAATTAATATGGAAAAAAAAGACAGCCAGGATTAGCCTAGCTACCTTGCAGTATGGAAAAGATAGAGGAGGACTGGCCATACCCCACCCCAAAATGTACTTCCTGGCCTCACAGTTCCAGCAGATGGCAGGGTGGGGGCGGGAAGGGAAGGAGGACCCGATAGGTAAAATGGTGACCACCTCCGCTCCCGTGCTAAAGGCGGCATCCCATATGGAAATGGACCTGCCAAGCATACCAGGCTCGGCACCCACATGCGTCCTTCTCAAAAGAGTATGGGGGGAGATCCGGAAAGCTTTGAGGATAGAGGGTTTGTTGCCCTTTACCCCGATATGGCATAATCAGAGATACCCAGAGGTACAGGAACTACAGGGCTTCACTCCCTGGAAAGAGAGGGGGATCTGGTTTTTCGCACAACTATATGAAGGGAAGGTGTTGAAGACATATGAACAGCTATGCCAGGAATTTCAGTTGAGTCCCAAGGGCTTTTATCAATATCTTCAGCTTCGCAGGCACAACAAAGAACACATTCTATGATAGTGTCATCGTCACCCATGCTGAGGGAAGTTCTTGAGGCAGACACCCGGAAGGGACTAATATCAAAAATCTACATGGAATTGCTGTCCTCGGTCCAGGACCATGCTTCCTTGAGATGCCGAAGCAAATGGGTCTAAGATATAGGGGATGTAGATGGGAACCAGTGGGAAATGACACTTAATTCTATTCCTGTGGTATCGGTATCTGCATCTCATAGACTGTCACTGTTATTTATTTTGCATAGGTCATATAGAACACCAGAACAGCTATATAGGTGGGGAAGAAGAGACTCCCCCATGTGCCCAAAATGTAAAGTACATAGAGGGGACTTTATACATTTAATATGGAAATGTCCGAAACTTCATAGGTACTGGGAGGAAGTCTCCCAGTGTCTTACGAGATTAGCCCAGGTACCTGTTACCCTAAATCCTCTAGTGTACTTGCTTGGAGCCATCGATACAGAAATGTTCCCAAGAGGAATGTATAGCATGCTGACTAGACTGATGTATCTGGCTAGAAAACTCATCGCAAAATATTGGATGGCACCAGCGGTACCCACGGGGAAGCAGTGGATTTCATATGTAAGTTCTGTGCTTCTTAGAGAGCGACTGATGTACAGCCGAAGAAGAGAAGCGGGTAAATTTGACATCATATGGAAGCCATGGCTGGGGGACGCTGATCTTGCGCCACCTCAATTAGTAGTGGAAAGACTCCAGATGTAAAGATCCCAGGGGGTAGTAGGAGGGGAGGGCGGAGAAGAGAGGGAAAGAACGGTGTGAATAAGTAAAGGTAGTATAAACAGATAGGAGACAACAATGGTGGAGGAAGAGATAAATTGTGATGATTAGATTTAAGGAAGTAAAGGTGATGGATGTAGTTCTGGGGATGGGGGAGAAACAGGGAAAGAAGAAAGGAAAAGAGAACACTGCAACAGGATATAGTCGTATGTACACGATGATTGACACAAAAATGTAAAGACTCACCTGATAAAATGTAATATGTGTATGTATTGTGAGAATAATTTTCTAAATAAAAAAGGTAAGAAGGAAAAAAAAAAAAAAAAAAAAAAGTTTGTTGGGATAGTTAACTGCGTGATGTCCAGAGTCCCCACAATATAGACACAAGTTCTCAGAGCCTCTTCTCTCTTACTCCTGGGTGGAAATGTATATCTTAATAGCATCAACCTGCATGGGTTTGGGAGTGTTAGATTCCAGAAAAACTTTTGGATCCCTCTGAACAAATTGATTAGCAGAGAAACGCATGGCACTATTACTTTCAGACATTCCCAGTCTCTCCTTCCTCCTTTCTGTAAGTCTCTGTTGGATTCAGATACATAATTGGATGAAAGCCTCAAGATCATTAGGAGTCTCACTCTGGCGAGCTCATCTGTTACCTGTTTAGAGAACCTGTGGCGGAACTGACACTTTTGCACTGTTGGGTTCCAGGTGGTATCTGCGATCCAACGCCTGAATTCAGCTGTGTACTCAGCAACAGAGCACCTATCCTGCTGCAAACTATGCAACTTTACTTTACAGCAGCAGTGCAGCGGTTGGGATTGTCAAAAACCTTATTCATCGCACAAATCTAAAAATTATTCAGAGTGGCGCTGTCTTGTTCTGTATACTAGGAGGCCCAAGCTAGAGCTTCCTCAGTCAGGAGGTTGATAACAAACATTACCTTCCTTTTTTCAGAAGGAAATGCAGCATGTTGCATTTGGAAATAAATATGACATTGGTTAAGAAAACCTCTGTAATGGCGGTGGTCTCCATTGAACTTGAGTGGTAGAGGCATTGGACTCATCTCGGGAACTTAAGTCTAGCACCCCTCTCTGCAGAACATGTTGATGGGGACAAGGGCCTCATCCCCACAATCCTTACCCGGTGGTTGTGGGGGTCTGCGGGCGGGGGGGCTTATCGGAATCTGGAAGCCCCTTTAACAAGGGGACCCCCAGATCCCAGCTCCCCCCCTATGTGAATTGGTAACGGGTATATTGTACCCCTACTAATTCGCAAAAAAACAGTGTCAAAAATTGTAAAAAAGACAGGAGACACTTCGGGACAAGTCCTTTATTAAAAAATAAAAAATAAAAATGTCCCTCGATGTCCCGCCGCCCCACGAACTGAAAGACAAAAAAACGCAACAGCTCCGTCTCCATGGGAGGCTCCCGCTGAGTGACGCATCTTCTCAATGACAGCTGTTATATAGCTGAGGGCGGGGCCACTCGGTAGCGTAAATGGGTGACCCTGCCCCCCTCTGATGCCACGTGGCGGCAGAAGGGGGCGGGGTTACCCATTTTTTTGTGAATTAGTAGGGGTAGTAGGGGTACAATGTACCCATTACCAATTCACATATGGGGCGGGATCTGGGGGTCCCCTTGTTAAATAAGCCCGCAGACCCCCCACAACCACCGGGCAAGGGTTGTGGGGATGAGGCCCTTGTCCCCATCAACATGAGGACAAGGTGCTTTGGGGACAAGGATAAGGGTCTGGTATGGATTTTGGGGGGACCCCTACACCATTTCTTTTTAAAATTTGGTACAGGGTTTCCCTTAATATCCACACCAGACCTGAAGGGCCAGGTATTGGTCTTGGGGGGACCCCCACGCAACTTTTTTTTAAAATTTTGGTTCAGGGTTTCCCTTATTATTCATACCAGACCCAAAGGGCCTGGTAATAGACTGGGGGGGGGGGTAACCCATGCTGTTTTTTTTTTAATGAGTTTTATCTATATTGCCGAGACCCGGCAATTCATTACAATTCATTACAGCCACGATCAGTTTTAAATTACTTTTTTTTCCTTTAGAAATGTAATTTTGCTGTGGTACTGTTCTAAACACGGAAAAAATGCACCACTTTACAGGTATACTATAGACACCCCCCAGGCACGATATTTAAAGGAATATTTCATTTTTATTGTTTCACTTTTTTTTTTGCATTGATACATGTCCCTTGGGGCAGGACCCAGGTCCCCAAACACTTTTTATGACAATAATTTGCATATAGGCCTTTAAAATTAGCACTTTTGTTTTTTCAAGTTCGTGTCCCATAGACTTTAACGGTGTTCGCGTGTTCGAACGAATTTTTTGCCTGTTCGCAAGTTCTGGTGTGACCCTAACCGGGGGGTGTTCAGCTAATCCTTAATTCTGATATAAAGGTCTTTGTTTGGGCTATTTGTTTTATGGTGTAACAATGCTCTGCCCCTGTCTCCCACATTCTTCTGTCTGTAAATCACCTTGTCGCATGATTGCCCAAACTAAACTAAACTATAAACGTTTGTGCTAATGCTCATTGCTTGGGAATAATTCGCTGTTGTCACCATTTAAAGAGGACCTTCCATTTAAGTAGAAGGTCCACTCTATTAATTGCCCCCCCCCCAACCACCAGTCAAATAATCTGCAAAGGCAATTTAAAAATTATATATATATGTAGCGGACCCCCCAAGATTGGGGTCGTTATGCCTAAATTTAGGGGGTAGCCTGAGCAAATAGTTGGGCTCAGGTTGTTGGAATTCTTTAAATTGGTTTCTGCTCTGAGGTGATGTCTGGCAGTACAGATCCCTGTGGCCTCTGGGTGGCGCTGTCGCCCAGGTCTCGGGTTGAACCACAGGTGACATTGCAACACTATTGGGTGTCCTCTCTCGGCGGCCGTGCAGGGGGCGTGGTCTGCCCGCTGTGCATGCCGAGAGAGTGTACTTCAGGAGCGGACGCCATTGGCATGGGGCGCGGGGCTCTTCGGCGCGTACCCCACCTTCAGTGGCCCTCATGGCCAGGGGTATGTGTGTGTGTATTCGGTCCCGGGCACCTTTAGCCCGAGGCTGCATCGTTCCAGGTAGGCCTAGCACCTTTAGCTGAGGCCTACGCCAGAAAGCGGAGTCCCAGGGTACCCGTGGGAGGGGGACCCGCTCTGAAGGAGAGGGAACCAGGGGAGGACCTATCCAGGGGATCGGTGAAGGAAGTCACTGTCTCGGGAGAGGCCTGGTTACCTGTCAGAGAGAAGGATTCCATTATCCGCCAAAAGCCTTGTAACGTGCCCTATTGGCATAAAAGTTCTCAAGTGTTACAAACGCTGGGAAGTTCGGGACTGGGAGGTTCATGTTCTGATCGTATCCTTAGGAAAATAACTTAAAGTGAATGTTCGTGCTCCACACCGGCTGCTAGGACTGTGAAAGGGACTATCCGGGTGAGCAAAACCCGATCAGGCTTGAGTGGCGACGAGGGTAATTAAGTGCCGCGTGCCTGAACCTTCCTCCCTGTTCAACTTTCTCCATCTCCAACCTTTCCTGTCAAGTTGCAAGCAAGTAAAATAAACTCTTTTATTGGGTTCAAAACTGTCTGGACAATGGCCTTCTTCAAAGAGAGAGAGAATAGAGTTTTCCCTACACTCTAGGGACGAGAACCAATGGAAAGAGGTAACTCGCTGCAGGGCCCAAAACTATTAACACCCCTCACCCTCTACAAGATGGAGGATACTGGGCATGTGGCATGGTGTCCCATCTGCTGGCGGAGTTAAGCAGCGGAGTTAGGGATGTGTGTGCTACTATGTTCATGTCTTATCTTTTAACTTCCTTTTTATTTAGGTAGGCGCAGACTTAGGCACCAAACTACTAGCCAAATTTATGGATATGTTTAATCCCAAATGTACCCCTATATGAGCTGCCATACATCCAGTTCTACAAATTTGTCCACCTCCTCTTCTTACTGATTTGGGAGGGTAAACATTTATAGAAAATTCCCTTCCTACCCAGAATTCTCTCCTTATTTTAACACTAATTCCTTCAAAATATATCAGCAAACCATAATTATTAATATGACATAGGAAAATAAGATACTTAACCTGCATAACAGGATAATCTGCCATGCAATAAAAAGTGCTGGCGAATTAGTGGTACAAAATGTAACTGAACTGTGGGCAGCCACAAGAAATTAATGCCAGAGGAAACCCAAGGAACAGTTCTATAGCTCCACCTCTGCTCTCTGGAAACAAATGTACAGTACATGTTCGTAAATGCATGCTATTTGTTTATCTTAGTACCAGAGGCAGTATTATTCTCATTTGGTCCAAGCAGACCACTGAACCCATAACTTTGTTTAGGGGGACAGTAAGGACGAGCTTAAGGTTTGGTCTGAACTAGTGATGAGCCGAACACCCCCGGGTTCGGTTCGCACCAGAACCCGCGAACGGACCGAAAGTTTGCACGAACTTTAGAACCCTATTAAACACAATGGATGCGTACGTTCAAAATCTAAACTGCTAATTATAACGACTATTATGCATGTTATTGTCCTAAAAAGGGTTTGGGAACCCGGCTTCTGCACCAGGGGACATGTATCAATGCAAAAACAAAGTTTTAAAAACTGCCGTTTTTCTGGAGCAGTCATTTTAATGATGCATAAAGTGAAAAAAAAAGTCAAATATTCCTTTAAATATCGTACCTGGGGGGTGTCTAAAGTATGCCTGTGAAGTGCCACGTGTGTCCCTGCACAAAATAACATTTCTAAAGGGAAAAAAAGCCATTTAAAACTGCTTGCGGCTTTAATGTAATGTCTGGTCCCGGTAATATGGATGAAAATCTTTAAGAAAAATGGCATAGCTACCCCATCAACCCCCCCCCCCTACCCCAGCCCATTACCAGCCCCTTTGGGTCTTGTATGGATATTAAGGGGAACCCCGCACACAAAATAAAAAAGGCCCTATATACTCTGAACAGCCGTATACAGGCGGTGCATACAAGACAGGGACTGTAGGTTTGTTCTTCTGTAGAATCTGTTTGTATATTTGAACAGGTACATTGTTTAAGTGTAGCTCCAGGCAAAAAATCTATTTTTAAGCTTTTTGGAAAACATAGGGAAGGGTTATCACCCCTGTAACATTTGTTTTGCTGTCTGTGCAGTGTGCACCTGTTCAGAACAGTTCACCTCACTTTCCGTCCTAATGACAAATGTTTTTTGAAAATTTGGGGTTTTTATTGAAACAAGAATTGGTGATAAAGCATCAGTGGAGAGGAGACACTTTTTTTCCCATATTAACTCTTACAGGAGAGAATTTGCCTTCCTAGGGGTAGATTTCCTCTCACTTCCTGTTGTATCCTTCCGTTTGCAAGGAGGAGTCGTTTGTAAGTTGGATGTTTGAAAGTAGGGGCCTGCCGTATATACTCAGCTGAAATTTGCCCCTTACATGTTGGTGTTGCCACAACACTGTGAGCCCTCACAGTTACTCTTGGTGGGCGCATGAATGGGCCCTGCTGTGAATTATTAGATCAAGAATTGTAATTGCATGCCCCTGTTGAACAGGTGCTGAAAAATTGGGCCTTTGGTGGTGGTGGAGGTGGTGGTGTTGACACAACACTGTAAGGCCTCACAGTTAGTCTTGGTGGGCGCAGGAATGGGCCCTGCTGTGAATTATTAGATCAAGAATTGTAATTACATGCCCCTGTTAAACAGGGGCAGAAAAATTGGGACTTAGGCACTGGTGCCACAACACTGCAACCCCTCACAGATACTGTACTTGGAGCACAGCAATGAGCCCTGTTGCAAAGTATTGCATCAAAAATTGTAATTACAGGCCCCTGTTAAACAGGGGCTGAAAAATTGGGCCTTAGCCACTGGTGCTGGTGCCACGACACTGCAACCACTCCCAGATACTCTAGTTGGAGTGCAGGAATGAGCCCTGCTGCAAAGCATTGCATAAAAAATTGTAATAACACACCCCTGTTAAACAGGGGCTGAAAAATTGGGCCTTAGCCACTGGTGGCGGCACCCAGAAACAAAAATGTTCTTCCGAGCTATCATCGTCAATCGGATCATTGAGGAGGAGGAGGATAGTCAGTCAACATAACAGGACAGTCTCTCAGCATCAGCATCAGTCTTGAAGGGATGTGACATTTGAAAATAAATTAGTCTGTTATATCAGCTTCAGGTGTTTGGTAGCTGGTGATGATCCAAGACTGGTTCATCCTTATGAAGGTCAGTCGATCAACAGAGTCGGTGGACAGGCGCACCCTGTGATCCGTGACAAATCCTCCAGCAGCACTGAATGTGCGTTCTGAAAGAACGCTGGATGCAGGACAGGCCAGTAGCTCAATTGCATACTGTGCAAGCTCTGGCCAGTGATCCATCCTCAAGACTAGGGATGAGCTTCGAGTTCGAGTCGAACTCATGTTCGACTCGAACATTGCCTGTTCGCCCGTTCGCCGAACAGCGAACAAATTGGGGTGTTCGCGGCAAATTCGAAAAATCTATGGGAGAAATCTAAAGTGCTAATTATAAAGGCTTATATGCAAGTTATTGTCCTAAAAAGTGTTTGGGGACCCGGGTCCTGCCCCAGGGGACATGTATCAATGCAAAAAGACGTTTTAAAAACGGCCGTTTTTTCGGGAGCAGTGATTTTAATAATGCTTAAAATGAAAAAATAAAAGTGAAATATTCCTTTAAATTTCGTACCTGGGGGGTGTGTATGATATGCATGTGAAGTGGCGCATGTTTCCCGTGCTTAGAACTGTCCCTGCAAAAAGTGTCATTTTTGAAAGAAAAAAATGCATTTAAAACTGACTCGCGGCTATTAATGAATTGTCGGCTCCCGGCAATACATACAAAAGTCATTGAGAAAAAAAAAGCGTGGGGGTTCCCCAGAATTCAATTACCAGGCCCTTCAGGTCTGGAATGGATATTAAGGGGAACCCCGCCGCAAATAAAAAAAAAATTGACGTGGGGTTCCCCCAAATATCCATTCCAGGCCCTTCAGATCTGGCATGGATTTTAAGGGGAACTCCACCCCAAATTAAAAAAAAAATGGCGTGGAGTCCCCCTAAAAATCCATACCAGACCCCTTATCCGAGCACGCAACCTGGCCGGCCGCAGGGGAAAAGGGGGGGACGAGAGAGCGGCCCCCCCTCCCTCCTGAACCGTACCAAGCCACATGCCCTCAACATGGGGAGGATGTCCCCATGTTGATGGGGACAAGGGCCTCATCCCCACAACCCTTGCCCGGTGGTTGTGGGGGTCTGCGGGCGGGGGGCTTATCGGAATCTGGAAGACCCCTTTAACAAAGAGGACCCCCAGATCCCGGCCCCCCCCCTATGTGAATTGGTAAGGGGTACATTGTACCCCTACCATTTCACGAAGAAAGCGTAAAAAAATGTTTAAAAAAACACACAAACACCTTGAAAAAGTCCTTTATTTAAAAAAAAAAAAAAAAAAAACATTCCAGCGGTGAAATCCAGTGTCCCGCGGCGATCCCGATGTCCAGCGCTGTCCTTCATTGGTTGTGCCTGAGCGGACCTGATGGGGAACTCCCTCTCAGTATTTTAAATGTATAGACCCGCCCCTTCTAAAGTTCCCCATCAGGTCCGCTCAGCGGACGAGATGCGGAACATGAGAAGGGGCGGGTCTATACATGTATTACCAAAGTGAGAGCAGTTCCCCATCAGGTCCGCCTCCTCGGTATGTCGGACCCGCCTACGTCATTGGCTTGAGCGGGGAACTTCCTTCACTATGTAAATTTAAATTACACAGTGAAGGAAGTTCCCCGCTCAAGCCAATGACGTAGGCGGGTCCGACATACCGAGGGGGCGGACCTGATGGGGAACTGCTCTCACTTTGGTAATACATGTATAGACCCGCCCCTTCTCATGTTCCGCATCTCGTCCGCTGAGCGGACCTGATGGGGAACTTTAGAAGGGGCGGGTCTATACATTTAAAATACTGAGAGGGAGTTCCCCATCAGGTCCGCTCAGGCACAACCAATGAAGGACAGCGCTGGACATCGGGATCGCCGCGGGACACTGGATTTCACCGCTGGAATGTTTTGTTTTTGTTTTTTTAAATAAAGGACTTTTTCAAGGTGTTTGTGTGTTTTTTTAAACATTTTTTTACGCTTTCTTCGTGAAATGGTAGGGGTACAATGTACCCCTTACCAATTCACATAGGGGGGGGGCGGGATCTGGGGGTCCTCTTTGTTAAAGGGGTCTTCCAGATTCCGATAAGCCCCCCGCCCGCAGACCCCCACAACCACCGGGCAAGGGTTGTGGGGATGAGGCCCTTGTCCCCATCAACATGGGGACATCCTCCCCATGTTGAGGGCATGTGGCTTGGTACGGTTCAGGAGGGAGGGGGGGCCGCTCTCTCGTCCCCCCCTTTTCCCCTGCGGCCGGCCAGGTTGCGTGCTCGGATAAGGGGTCTGGTATGGATTTTTAGGGGGACTCCACGCCATTTTTTTTTTAATTTGGGGTGGAGTTCCCCTTAAAATCCATGCCAGATCTGAAGGGCCTGGAATGGATATTTGGGGGAACCCCACGTCAATTTTTTTTTTATTTGCGGCGGGGTTCCCCTTAATATCCATTCCAGACCTGAAGGGCCTGGTAATTGAATTCTGGGGAACCCCCACGCTTTTTTTTTTTTTTTTCTCAATGACTTTTGTATGTATTGCCGGGAGCCGACAATTCATTAATAGCCGCGAGTCAGTTTTAAATGCATTTTTTTCTTTCAAAAATGACATTTTTTGCAGGGACAGTTCTAAGCACGGGAAACATGCGCCACTTCACATGCATATCATACACACCCCCCAGGTACGAAATTTAAAGGAATATTTCACTTTTATTTTTTCATTTTAAGCATTATTAAAATCACTGCTCCCGAAAAAACGGCCGTTTTTAAAACTTCTTTTTGCATTGATACATGTCCCCTGGGACAGGACCCGGGTCCCCAAACACTTTTTAGGACAATAACTTGCATATTAGCCTTTATAATTAACACTTTAGATTTCGAACGTTCGAGTCCATTGTATTTAATAGGGTTCTAAAGTTTACACGAACATTTTGTCTGTTCGCAGGTTCTGGTGCGAACCGAACAGGGGGGTGTTCGGCTCATCCCTGCTCAAGACCCAGTAAGCCAGAGGATTTTCGGTGGGGAAGGTGTCCAAGTCTGACCTTGCCCCTAGGTATTCCTGCACCATGTATATCAGATGCTGGCGATGGTTGCTGGAACCGATCATACCTTGGGGCTGCGGACTAAAGAATTGTCTGAACGCTTCGGTCAGACGGCCACCTTCCCCACCGCTCCTTCTTTGACTGACCGAAGCCTCAGCAACTCGTTGTCCAGGACCAGGAATTTGTAACCTCCCAGTCTCTGGGAACGCGTTGCACAGACCTTTCTGCAAGGCCTCCCGGAGTTGTCTCATCCTCTGCTCCCTCTGCGATGGTAAGATAAGGTCCGCAACCTTACCCTTGTACCGTGGATCAAGGAGAGTGGCCAGCCAGTAATGGTCCCTCTCCTTGATCGGAAGAATACGAGGATCCTTCCGCAGACTTTGCAGGATCAGGGAGGCCATGCAGCATAGGTTAGCTGAGGCATTCGGTCTGGAGTTCTCTGGGTCACTAAGGACGACATGATCCACAGCCACCTCCTCCCAGCCACGTACAAGTCCACTGGTTTCTTGGGACTGTAAATCATCCCTAAAAGACTGCTGCTGATGATGCTGAGTGCCAGGCTCCACCTCCATGCTGACACAATCCTCCTCCTCCTCCTCCACTTCTTCCTGTGCGATGGGTGGGACAGAAGGAACACTGTCTGGGTAAAGGGGGCCTTGAGAGGCAAGGAAGTCCTCCTCTTCCTGCCTCTGTTCTGCCTCAAGTGCCCTGTCCATTATTCCACGCAGCGTATGTTCCAACAGGTGGACAAGAGGTACAGTGTCACTGATGCATGCACTGTCACTGCTCACCATCCTCGTGGCCTCCTCAAATGGTGCCAGGACAGTGCATGCATCCCTGATCATGCCCCACTGGCGTGGTGAAAAAAACCCGAGCTCCCCTGACCCTGTCCTGGTGCCGTAGTCGCACAGGTACTCATTGATGGCTCTCTGCTGCGTGTGCAGCCGCTGCAGCATGGCCAACGTTGAGTTCCACCTGGTGGGCATGTCACATATAAGGCGGTTCTTGGGCAGGTTCAACTCCTTTTGCAGCTCAGCCAGGCGAGCACTGGCATTATAAGATCTGCGGAAATGCACACAGACTTTCCTGGCCTGCCTCAGGACATCCTGTAAGCCCGGGTACCTGTCCAAGAACCGCTGCACCACCAGGTTAAGAACGTGAGCCACACAGGGCACATGGGTCAGTTGTCCCTGTCGGAGAGCGGAGAGGAGGTTGGTGCCATTGTCGCAAACTACCATTCCTGGCTTAAGCTGGCGTGGCGTCAACCACCTCTCGGCCTGCCCCTGCAGAGCAGACAGAACTTCTGCCCCAGTGTGGCTCCTGTCCCCCAAACACACCAGCGCAAGCACGGCATGGCATCTTTTTGCCTGCGTACTTGCGTAGCCCCTTGAACGCCTACGGAGCACCACTGGTTCCGAGGACAAAGCACAGGAAGAGGCCACGGAGGAAGAAGAAGAGGAGGGGGTGGAGGACAGAGGTGTGTCACAACCAGTAGTAGCATTTTGGAGGCGTGGCGGTGGAACAACCTCCAACACTACTGCACCTTGTCCTGCATCCTTCCCAGCTGCCAAAAGAGTGACCCAATGGGCCGTGAAAGAAAGGTAACGTCCCTGTCCATGCCTGCTGGACCATGAGTCAGCGGTAATATGCACCTTACCGCTGACCGCCCTGTCCAGCGAGGCCAAGACATTGCGGGGGCGTGGCTTGGAGCGCAGCGTGGATGGACGCTGACTGATAGAGCTCCGGTCGACAGGTCAGGACGGGAGCTAAAACGGCCTTTTAAAACCCTGATTATGAGCACATACTGCACGAGGGGGACACCTAACAGACTCCTCCGCTCGATGGGCACACCTAAAAACAAGATATCCTCGGCAATCCTGCACAAATACCGCTATACAGGCAGCGGGCGAAAATCAAAGATGGCGCCGATAGCGAGAAAGGACGGAGAAGAAGACATGGAGGATGATGCAGTGTCTCTGCCAGCGTCAGAGGACTCTATCGGAGGTAACATACAGGGTGACTGCCCCTTGACTTATGCCTCGATGACAGTGATTGCCGCTGACATTAAAAACTCTTTCTCGATCGCCGTCTCAGACATAAAGAATGAACTGCTCAGGCTCTCTGAGCAAATGGCGGTTGCAGAGCGATCGGGAAAGAGGAGGGATAGGGCCCTAACAAGACTGGATGACATTGTGGTATCCCATTCACAGCATCTAATCGATACCAACAGGCATTTAGAAGACCTCGACAATAGAGGCAGAAGGAACAATATCAGAATACGGGGTATCCCAGAGACCACCCTCCCTGATCAAATTAAGCCAGCACTAACCTCCATCTTCAACGGTCTGCTGGATAGGCCTGAAGCCTCTCCCATTGAATTTGACAGGGCGCACAGAGCCCTTAGGCCCAGAGCACCAGACAACAACCCCCCAAGAGATGTGATTTGCTGTCTCCCTAGCTTTACCCTGAAGGAAGAAATATTGCAGAAAGCTAGAGCTACCGATCAGATCATTTACAATGAGACGGAAGTTCATCTTTTTCAGGACCTATCCCCAATCACTTTGAAGAACAGATGGGCGCTAAAACCACTGCTGGAAGTTTTGAAGGAGAAAGAAATAAGATATAGATGGAAATTCCCCTTTGCTTTGCAGGCTACATACGATAGCAAACAATTCATATTGAGGGTCCCAGAAGACATCCACAAATTTTGTGAAAATTTGCAAATAGCCCCCATCGACTTACCTGACTGGTATGCTGAATTTAAACTTCCTCCTGCAATCAACAATCAACCGACGTCGCATGACTCTCCTCTAGACAAATCTTCCTTTCGCCCCGGCCAGTACAAGAAGGGCTCCCTGAAGAGCGGCTTCAGCTCACCCTCCTCTAGAGGAGCCAGGATGAGGAATGCCAGATAGAGAGGGACCCCCTCTCTCACTGGGGATTGAGTTTACACAGTTTGGTCACAGAACCTCTCAAAGTTTAACCAAGTTTAACCGTTTTTTTTTTTTTTTTTTTTTTTTTCTTTCTTTTTCTCTCCTTTTTTCCTCTTCCATTGGTTCTTTCTCTGGCCCACACTGCTTTTTAGAAGACTGAAGCCAGAGTAGACATTCACTCAGTCATGGAGCAGCTTATGTTAACCCAGCACAGTGTACGGCAGACTTGACATGATATTATCAGCCGCAGTTCAAGTTGGATCTCCTTACCCCACCTGAATACTTGAGCTGTTGTCCTTAAACATTCACCACCGGAGGGCAGCATTCATATACAGATGATTCTGTTACTAATCCCATCATGTTCCAGAAAAGAAATGCCCACTGTATACCCTTTTTGTATACTGAACCCATGTTATCTGCTGATAGGTTGTCGGAAGGAACTCATTCTTTCAGTTCCTATACGTACCACACTTCGGCCTAAACTTTATAGGAATCCGAAGACCCGTGACACTTTACAATATACACGGAGCCGAGGACCCCCCCTTTTTTATTTCTTATTTTTGCGCTTAACTTTTTTAGCACGGCGATCTTCTCCCCTCACTACAATAACCTGAATCCCCCCCACCCCCACCCCCCCCCCTTTTTTTTTTTTTTTTTTTTTTTCAGACGCCTCAAAAGCTGCCTCACCATGGAACACATGAATAAGACTTATCAGACTTCACGGTAACATGAGGTGTAGGCCTTCTACTTTTGTGTCTGGGAACTGTGAGTATCTACTACCCCTCATGCTTAGTCACGGTTCCGTATTTGCAGAAACCCCTGCATCATTAGTCTGCCATATCCCAATGAGGATCCATCTGAGTGTCTTGTCTATTCTAAATGATATTATAGACCACTTATCCTACATGGTGCTGTTTTGTTTTACAGGATGGTGAAGAGATCTGGATGTGTCCGGCTGGGGGTTATGGGGGGGTCCGGTGGGGCGATGGGGGTGGTGGCCCCCTCTTGGGGGATGGCTGCTCTCCGGGTTGCTCGGCTGGACCCCTTCTGTGACTCGCCGGGGCGCAGCTCACGGTCCCTATAGCAAGGATGATCATTTACTTACAGCTGTAACACTTTACTGTTTACATTGAATTGTTATGAGGTTCTTTATATTTACCTTTTTGTGGTATGAAACGTTTCATATCCATATGGCTCAGACTAACATGTTTATAAAAGATAAAAATATCCCGTCCTCCCCTCGTAGACCTCCTTGTACTAGTACAAACCGATTTTTCAGATATCCCCCATTATCCACAAAGACTCCTTCCACTACCCCCCCGAGAGTCATTTGTGGTTACCACGACAACTGTGTATTCCTCTTGGTTTATTACATTTCTTCTTACTTATTGCTTGGTAACTCTAATTGGAATACAGGTAACCTGTGGCCCTATTCCCCCCCTTTGGGAATAACTGAGGCTCAGACTCATTCTAATCTTTGTTTTCTCGAAACCTACCTCTATTGCCTGACAGCTGTAAAGCTAACAGGAATATAATCCCCTCTCCCCTTCACATTCTCTCCATCCCCCCCTTTACCCTCACCTTTAAATCGCTAGGTGTCCCCACTAGAGAGCTTTTCAATAAAATTATAGTACACCCAACATGGCATACTCTTTTCTAGGCAACTCGCCCACAATAATCTCACATAATGCTAATGGCCTCAACATCCCCGAAAAGCGATCCAAACTCCTTAAGGAACTCAGAAAAGTCAAACCCCTGGTGGTATTTATACAAGAAACACACTTCAAGGGTCAGAATATACCTAAAATTACAGATAATCTCTACACTGTAGCATACCACGCGACAAATCCCCTAGCCAAGACAAAAGGTGTTTCCATACTGATTAATAAAAATGCCCCATTCGACATTAAACACCAACTGATAGATCCCGAAGGCAGATACATCATTTTGAAAGGCACATGGGAAGGGTCCCCAGTCACGATAGCTAATGTGTACTTCCCAAACAAATCTCATATTACATTCTGTAATAAAATAATAAATGAACTAAAGTGCTTTGCAGAGGGTTGTATAATACTAGGTGGGGACTTCAATGTCCCCCTTTCTCCACTCCAAGATACTTCTACGGGACACTCAAGTGTCTCCTACAGAATACTAAAACGCATCAAGGCTCTACTGCAATCTTTAACACTGGTGGACTCATGGAGATCGACACACCCTACAGATAGAGACTATTCATTCTTTTCAGTACCACACAAGAGATATTCGAGGATAGATTTAATATTTATCACACAAAGAGACCTTCCCAACCTGACCAGAGCGGAGATAGGCATCATATCCATATCCGATCACGCCCCCACTGCAGTATCTCTGCAATTCAACCCTCCCAAAAGTTTGACTTTCAACTGGAGGCTCAATGCAGCCCTGTTGACGGACCAGACCATACATGACAACATTCATGACTCCATCAGGACTTTTTTCCAGACTAATGCGGACTCAGATACCAATCCCCTAAATAACTGGGAAGCACATAAATCTGTGATAAGAGGAGAACTCATAAAATGGGGATCCAGGAAAAAGAGAGACAGGGAGAGAGAGATTGCCCAATTATCCAACAAAATAGCCAGACTGGAACTGCAGCACAAACAATCACTGTCTGCCAAAGTTGAAACGGAACTCAACTACAATAGACAATCCCTGAAACGCATAATAGACCTACAAAGCCAGAAAGCCTTACTGTTCAGAAAAAACATTTTTTATGAACACGGTGACAAAAGCGGAAAATACCTGGCCAGAGCCCTGAAGGATAATAAGATGACAAACCATGTTCACGCCATTCGCACGAAGCAGGGCATAATGGAACACGAACCAGAGAAAATTGCCAAAATATTCAGTACCTTTTATGGAAAACTTTATAACCTTCCTCCCCAACACAAACCACCCCACATAACAACTTCCAGAGGGGAGACGATCAAGGAATTTCTGGCTGACAGTGGATTACCCTCTCTTCAAAGGGAGGACGTCTCCTCTTTGGAAGACCCCATTACAACAACTGAGATACAAAGCGCAATTAAAGAATTGAAGACAGGGAAAAGCCCAGGTCCAGATGGATTTACCTCCCAGTATTACAAAACTTTCACACAAATGATTACAAACCCCTTACATAGGATGTTCAATTATCTGTCCAAAAATAAACATGAATCTAACACCTTACTTGGCGCGCACATAGCTGTTGTCCCCAAACCCGATAAGGACCACTCTGAGTGCTCTAATTTTAGGCCAATTTCCTTATTGAACGTCGACGTCAAACTCCTGGCGAAAATCCTAGCTAATAGGTTGAAACCTTTACTTTCCCAGGTCATTGGTCCGGAACAAGTGGGCTTTATGCCGGGTAGAGAAGCCAGAGACAATATTACCAAGTCCCTTAACCTCATCCATCAGGCGAAGTGCGGGAAGATCGAGGGCCTTCTCCTGTCTACTGATGCGGAGAAGGCCTTCGACAGGGTCTCCTGGGACTATATGATGGCTACTTGCTCTCATGTGGGCCTTGGTAATAACATGCTAAACTGGATACAGGCCCTTTATGTAAACCCAACAGCAAGAATCAAAATTAACAATGTCCTATCTGACACTGTCAAAATACATAATGGCACACGTCAGGGATGCCCTCTCTCTCCCCTACTCTTTATCTTGTCAATAGAGCCCCTTATCAGATCTATAAACAATTCGCACGACATCAAGGGCTTTACAGTACTAAAGAAGGAATACAAAATTGCTGCATATGCGGATGACCTTCTCTTCTTTATTACGCAACCACACATATCTATCCCTAACCTTACTGGAATATTCCAATCTTTTGGCTTCATTTCCAACTTCAAAATCAACCAAACAAAATCAGAAGCCCTTAATCTGAATTTAGACCCCAAGAGTTATGACTTACTCAAGAGTAACCACAATTTTAAATGGGAATCGAACACCCTTAAATATTTAGGTATTAAACTGACCCCATCCATTGATAGCCTCTTCTCAGCCAACTTCACACCCCTCCTACAATCCATCACTAATGACCTACAAAAATGGACCCCTAAACTCTTCTCCTGGTTTGGAAGAGCGTCCATTCTAAAAATGACCATCCTCCCAAGGTTACTCTACTTTTTTAGTGCATTACCAATCAAAATACCCTCCTCCTTCTTTCTAAAACTACAGACCATCCAGAGACGCTTCTTGTGGGCAGGGAAAACACCAAGAATCAGTTTGAAACACCTTACCCTTCCAAAGAACAGGGGGGGCATTGGTTTACCTGACTTCAGGAAATATCACATGGCTTCTCACATATCCAGACTGATAGACTGGCATTGCCACGCTGCCCACAAAGACTGGGTACAGCTGGAGTGTGATAACAACTCAAAGCCCATCTTGTATTTCCCCTGGTCAGCCTCTTCCAAATACACTAAGAAAATGACCAACCCCCTTGTAGCAGCCACACTTGATATCTGGCATAAAATAGCCATCCCCTACAAATTAGCTAATGTTCCGGGACCACTGACACCAATCGCAGACAATCCAGACTTCGCCCCGGGAGGCCATCAACCGAGACTCCCGATTCCCTCGGCCACTGGCAAGCTCCTGGTTACCCACTGTCTGGCTGACAACAGGGTCAGAGGTCTGGAAGACCTCAGAAATGACTACGGCGTGACGTCATTGCCATCTTGGTTCTACCTCCAGCTAAAAGATTTCCTGATCAACAGCAAACATAAAAAGGCATACTGCAAAAATTTAACCCAATTGGAGCAAATCTGCCTATCAAGATCTCAGATCACCAAGACCACATCCCTAGCTTACTCTTGGTTAGGCTATACACAAGCAAACATGGGCAACATGCATAAAAACAAATGGGAAAATGACCTAGATCTTACCTTTAGTGACACACAATGGGAAAAGGCATGCATTTTTGCTCACAAATGTTCTCTGAGCACAAGATACCAGGAAGTCTCTTACAAGCTTCTTACCCAATGGTATAGGACCCCTGTGAAAGCCAGACAGTGGTCAAACCTCTCCTCTGACACCTGCTGGAGATGCAACGAGGCACAGGGTGCTTTCTTGCACATCTGGTGGAGCTGCCCCCCTATCCGTGACTATTGGTCTCAGGTGAACTCTTGGATAAAACACATCACAGACACTACAATCGACCTAAATGCAGCCGCATGCCTTCTACATATAAACCACTTCAAGATTAGCAAATACAAAAAAGCTCTGACAAGGCATCTACTGACAGCTGCCAAAACACTTATCCCCCGACACTGGAGAACCACTACTAAACCGACGATCAGGGATTGGCTAGACAGTGTAATGTATATATACAAGATGGATGAGATTGTTGCAATGAAAAGAGAGACAACTGAAAGCTTTCACGCTCTTTGGCAACCCTGGGTGGTATTCATGTACTCTGAGGAATACAAAAGCCTGTTGAACTAAACTACTTATAGTTTCACACTACCTGCAACTAACTAAGCTATAGACTGACAGTCTCCTTTCCTCTCTTCTCTTATCAGACAACATAAACATACTGTATTCTGTAACGGTCAACAAACTGGATTGTTGTTTTATTATTAACATAAATAAGATTAGCAGAAATTGTAACGGTACTATAGATATACACCTGGCTGAACTTCCTCACCTAAAGCTCTCTTCCCCTCCCCCCCTCTCCTCCCCACTACCCCTCTTCCCCTCACCTCCTGCCCCCTCCCCCCATTTCTATAATTCCCTTCCCCTTTCCCCCTCTTCTCCCATCTTCCCACCCATTTCTTTCCCCACTGTTCTTATCTTTCTTCTTTACACAACCCTTTTCCCCTCCCCCCCACCCTTCCTACCCCCAACCTTTTCAACTACTCAATTTACCATTTCAGATACAGCTCACACACTTACCAAAATGATTGTATTCACTTATCTGTGTTAGTAAGACTATTTAATGGAAGACGACATTGTTTTTATATCATTTTACTGGTATCCCTGTAATACAATGTCAACTGTATGATCTGAATAATCTTCAATAAAATCTTTAATTGTGAAAAAAAAAAAGACATTGCCTTCCACATGCCGGTAGAGAGCCGGAATCGCCTTCCGTGAGAAAAAGTGGCGTTTGGGAACCTGCCACTGAGGAACCGCACATTGCACAAACTCACGGAAGGGGGCCGAGTCTACCAACTGAAAAGGCAGCAGTTGAAGCGCTAGCAATTTAGCCAAGCTAGCATTCAACCGCTGGGCATGTGGATGGCTGGGAGTGAACTTCTTTCGACGGTCCAGCAGCTGGGGCAGGGAAATTTGCCTGCTAGAATCGGACGTTGGTGTACTGCTAGCAGAGTGCCCGCAAGTACTTGGCTGTGACACACCTAATTCTACACCTTCATTCCTCTCAGAGCAGGTTTCAGAGAGGACTGAAGGTATAGTGGGGTTGGAGATCCCAGCTGATGCGGTGCAAGAAGAGGTCAGCTTTGTTCTTTGGTGTGGGTCTTTAAGGTAGGCTTGCCAACGAGCTGCATGGCAGGTCAACATATGTCTGGTCAAGCATGTGGTGCCCAAGCGGGTGATGTTTTGGCCACGCGATATACGCTTGAGACATATGTTGCAAACAGCAGCTGTGCGATCTGATGCACTCGACTCAAAAAAGGCCCACACCAAAGAACTTTTTGAATAACGGGCAGAGGCAGCGCCCTGCACAGGCGGAGCTCTGCGGTGTGATTCCGTCGGTGTGCTGCCCTTACGCTGGCCCCCCGAGGGCATCCTGCCTCGCTGGAGATGTGCCTCCTCCTCATCCTCCTCCTCCTCCTCCTCTCTCCTATTAGGCACCCACGTGGAGTCAGTGACCTCATCATCCCCTCCCTCCTCATCACTAGAGCCAATCTGGCAGTATGCTGCAGCTGCTGGAACATGACTGCCAGATTGGTGTCCTTCTTGAGCATCCCCTCTCTCTGCTCTCACGCTACTGCCTTCCTCTAGCTGGGTATCATCATCAGACCCTTCGAAACGCTGGCCATCCTCCTGGAGCATGTACCCAACACTGTGCTCAAACAGTTCGGGGGACTCCTCAGGAGGACATGGTTGGTCTAGGGAAGGAGTGACTGATGATGACATTGATACCAGGGAAGAGGACGCTTTGGCAGCTGCTTTGCCAGTACCCTGAGCCTGGGTGAGAGAGGATGAGGAGGATGAGGAGGGCTTGGTCATCCACTCTACTAAGTCTTCGGCATGATGCGGCTCAACACGTCCAGCTGCCGAAAAGAAGGACAAGCGTGTCCCATGGCCACGTGCTGATGGCGATGCACCGCGTCCATGACCAGCACTGTTGTCTCTAGACACAGAGCCTGCTTGCCCTCTTTTATTGGCTCCTGACTGTCTGCCTCTCCTTGTTTGCTTTCCAGACATTCTAATGGCCAGCAGGGAAATGGGAAAAGCAGCAATACAGGCTAAGTTAAGGTGTAATATGGTCAGGAGGCACACTCCGCCCACTGTAAGTGCCGCAAAATCCTGTTGGTGTAACACACCAGGAAAAAGCAGCAATACAGGCTAAGTTAAGGTGTAATATGGTCAGGAGGCACACTCCGCCCGCTGTAAGTGCCGCAAAATCCTGTTGGTGTAACACACGAGGAAAAAGCAGCAATACAGGCTAAGTTAGGGTGTAATATGGTCAGGAGGTACACTCCGCCCGCTGTAAGTGCCGCAAAATCCTGTTGGTGTAACACACCAGGAAAAAGCAGCAATACAGGCTAAATTAAGGTGTAATATGGTCAGGAGGTACACTCTGCCCGCTGTAAGTGCCGCAAAATCCTGTTGGTGTAACACACGAGGAAAAAGCAGCAATACAGGCTAAGTTAAGGTGTAATATGGTCAGGAGGTACACTCCGCCCGCTGTAAGTGCCGCAAAATCCTGTTGGTGAAACACACCAGGAAAAAGCAGCAATACAGGCTAAGTTAAGGTGTAATATGGTCAGGAGGCACACTCCGCCTGCTGTAAGTGCCGCAAAATCCTGTTGGTGTAACACACCAGGAAAAAGCAGCAATACAGGCTAAGTTAAGGTGTAATATGGTCAGGCTAACTTCAGGTGTATAATGTGCAGGAGGCTTAGCAACAATGACACTGACACTGTCCCCTGCCTATCCTTCTCTCTCCCTGCACACAAGGTTTAGCAAAGAATATGACACTGACACTGTCCCCTGCCTATCCTTCTCTCTCCCTGCACACAAGGTTTATCAAAGTATATGACACTGACACTCTCCCTGCCTATCCTTCTCTCTCCCTAGACACAAGGTTTAGCAAAGAATATGCCACTGACACTCTCCCTGCCTATCCTTCTCTGTCCCTACACACAAGGTTTAGCAAAGAATAGATTTGACAAGATTTGACACTGTCCCTGCCTATCCTTCACTTTCCCTGCTCCGGAACACACTACACAAGGCCGCCGCGCTGGCGGCCTTTTATAGTGTGGGGCGTGTACTAAACCCCCTCAGCTATAATTGGCCACAGGCATCCTGCCTGTGGCCAATCATTGCTCTCCTCGCTGCCGGCGCTGTGATTGGCCAAGCATGCAGGGTCACAGTGCATGCTTGGCCAATCACAGCGCCGGGATTACACTGCGATTACACTGCGAGTGTATCGAACACCGAGCTCATCCCTAGTCTGAACACATCTGTGGCTGTTGTTTTTTTAATGCCAGACTGTTAGCCTGTTTGGCAGGAGACAAACATCCTATATAGTAGTGTTATTTCTAAAGCTACTATTTATGACAGCTTTTTATCTGACAGTGGTTACCTGGTCCCATGTATTTACTGGCTGGGAATCCCTGCCTATGTAAAAATGGGTGGGGGGGTCAACATACCTGTGGGGCTTTGCAGCACATATACATTGCTGGTCCAGAATAGATTGATTCACATCAGGCTGCTTGTCTGGCAGATTGATATGAGCATGGGTGTCAGGTCACCTGAGTCCAGGTGACAGATGCACAACATTGGAGTCAGGAGTGTACCGCTAAGGTAGTGGTCCCTATGGCTGACTGCTGCGGATGGAACTCTGGGTGGTTCAGGAAGGCAGGTCCACTGCAGCACTAACACGGATCCCACTGGGAGCTAGAGTATAAGATTCCCCAGGGCGCAGAGTCTAAGAGCCAGCAGGTGTTCACCAGAGCCTCTAGTGGTGAGGATGGACTGCGCTGCAATTGGCTCCAGGTCGCGGTCCCCCAGGGTCTCCAAGCTCACGCTCACGGTAGGCTACTGGAAGATAGAGAAATAAAGAAGCAGTCCAGGACAACAAGGGATAGTCAGTAGATAATCCAAAGGTCGGGGTAACAAGCAGGCAGGGATAGTACAAGAACAAGCCAAGATCGGTAAAGAGAAACAGATGTAGATCACACGGCAAGAAGCACACAGGAAACCAAACACACAATATTGCTCGGTAGGCTTGGAGAACACGGTGTTAAATAGTGGTTCCTGTTGAGGCTAGGGTGGAGCCACACTGAGGGAAGATTACTTAACCATGCAGGTGTGAGAGTGTAGGCCCTGAGGCTGATACACAGACCAGAGGTAAGCAGACAGACAGGGCATGAAAGTAATACTGCAGATTCATGACAATAGGTATCCGGAACAACCATAATATTACCACTACTAAATATTTCGCTTCACACTGAACACCCATTCATTAGGCTGTTTGCTCAAGATCCTTCATAGACTCTACACAGTGCAGATGTCTCTCTCATATTATTTCCCCTGCTAGTCAAATTTTCTTAGCCTATAGTCTAATGCCCCGTACACACGATCGGTTTTCCTGTTGGAAAAAGTCTGATGACTGCTTTTGGTCGGGAATCCCGACCGTGTGTATGCTCCATCAGACTTTTTCCAACGGAAAAACTGCTGGAAAAAGATAGAGAGCAGGTTCTCTATTTTTCTGTCAGGAAAAAAACTGATCGGAATTTCCGATCGTGTGTACAAATCCAGACGCGTTAATTCCGACGCATGCTCGGAAACAAATTGACGCATGCTCAGAAGCATAGAATTTAATTTTCTCGGCTCGTCGTAGTCTTTTACGTCACCGCGTACTTGGCAGTCAAAAGTTCACCGAACTTTTGTGTGACCGTGTGTATGCAAGGCCGACTTGAGAGGAATTCAGTTGGAAAAACCATCCAACTTTTTTCAGACGGAAAAACCGATCGTGTGTACGGGGCATTAGGCTATTTTCTCTTTTAGTGAACTTGTGGTCAGATGTTCTTATGGCTATTTTTTCTTGTAGGATTGAATGCTAAGGAATGTTTGTCCAGGTGAAAGTCAACAAAGAAACTACCACACACGTTACAAATATTACTGGTATTATTTGTTACGCTTGCATACGCGTTGAGACATTTGAACAGAGCTTTTTTTTATAAATAAACCCCAAAATGTAAACTCTGTTTTATGTTTTGTGTGCAAAAAAAAGTATATGTATTGGGACAGTTCATTTAAAAAAAAAAAAATACTTTGTCCTAAGGTTAGTCTGAAAGATTATCACTTGTGGCACTGTTAAGGCATATTTTGTGGGTACAATGATTGTAGCACATGTAAGCAGGGAATACAACAAGGAGGCTCTGTTTCTATTTAACAATTCTCCTATAAGCCACTCCCAGTTTTAGACATGATCCGGCCATGCCAACAGTTCGCCGCAGGATTAATCTTATTCAAATGCCCCATGACTTTTACAATCCTAGCAACGTCCCTGGACATGTGTCCATTCCCAGTGGTGTTTTTGCATAGTTCTGACATCTTGGTCTCTGCTGTGACTGTCTCAGAAAGGAGATCTATCCACCCATCATGCAGGCACTCAGACACTGGGACCTGCAGTCTGCAGGGGGAATGCAGCTCTTAAGTCGGTCATACATGGATCGAAACCCAGCTGAGTAAGCAGGGACTGTCCAAATTTTGATGTATATATGGGCAAGCTGGTTGCACACATGTTGATCTACCGAATGACTTGTGTACAACCAGCCTGTTAGACATTTTTCCCTATAGCCAGCTGTAGCTGGTGGTGCTGATGAGTATTTTCTATTGGTAGCAAAATCTCCCTCCCTGCATAGTCAAGCTGCTTAAAAATATATGTCATGACTTGTGAGAAAAGTATCAGAAGCTACATGAGCAGTTATTATGAAGGAGTAATAATGGCGAGAAGAACACATCAGACTTGTAAAGGGTGCTAAATGTTTAATGGATTGAGGAATGGGGGGATTTTTAGGAATATTGGGTTATATATTCTCCCGTTGCCCACAGTCTCATGTTTGAACACATGTTGCCTTTCTATTGTAAAATTCCACCATTTGTTGCTGGTGTATTGAATACAACTGCCTATTGGCAAACCATATATTGTCAGGATTGCTATTTTCTGCCTATATATTGTTAGGTCACCACTGTATAGACAGCCACATTACAAGAATGTAGGCCCCTGTAGGGCTGTCTTTATCAAAACATGCCACTGTTAGAGCCGGTTCACACTACCGCGACTTGGGATCCGACTTGTGTCGACTTCAGCTTTTTAGATGTTTTCAGATCTTTACCCAGATAGATGTAAGAAACCTGTAATCACTCACATTTGGGTACCCTCCACCTTTTAAATGCAAAATTGTTACATAGCTGTATGATAGATTTATAATGTTTGCATGAAAATAATGAATACTCAGAATTAAACATGAAGGAAAATGAATGTATTAGGTATATAGTTATTAATTTAAGCACATGAAAGAATTTCACCATTTTTGATTTTAGTACAAATCAGAGATGCGCCTAAATGAGCCAACTCTGGCATTCATGGCTCCCCAATCAGAAAATCTCTTATATTCTCCACTTTTCAGGAAATACTGACGCCCTCTGTAATTAGGCTGTTCAAAGAAGATCCAATGTCCTTCAAGAACATTGCAAGAGTGGATGTCATGGTAATTGAATTCTTCATTCACATGAGGACAATCTTCAGTGAATTCCATCATCTGACCTCTGAAGTCTTCTCTTTCGTAGATTCTCAGTTTGAAGGAGCCACAGTGCTATTGTAAAAAAACAGAGGTTTAGATCAGACTTTCTCTAAAGTCCAAATTAAAACAGCTATTAAAAATTTGTTTAATTGGCTTTTCTTTTCCTTTTTTTTTTATTTTTTTTATGTATTAAACAATACACTGTCATTGATAGGTAGCAATGATGCCCTTCTGCCTAATGAAAGCACAACCAAGTTCATTTTTTTCATAACTTTGGATTGTGCAGTCTGACTGTCTAATTGTAAAAAAAGATATTCGATAGACAAATAAGAAAAAATAATATTTCTCTCTCTCTCTCTCTCTCTCTATCTCCCTCTCTCTCTCTGTATATATATATATATATATATATATATATATATGTATATATATATATTCTATAGATAGATAGATAGATAGATATTTTTAAAATATTATTTTGGACAACACTTTCTTTTAATGTATCAAAATAGTTTATTTCAATGGATTCTTAAATACATGAGTCTCTATGCTGGCTGAATATTCACCATTTATTTTCAAATAGTTGCTCCTAAAATCCAAATGAATATTAAAATCCAGACCCTTAAGGAAGGAATTTTGAAATGATCGTGCCTAACGTAGGCAACCAGACCCTAAAGTAATAATGTGTTTTGAAATTAAAATATAATATTTAGAGATCAAGAGCTTGACTCCCAACAAGCTTTTTATGTGGAAAGGTTAGAATCCCTGTCAATATTTTATTGCTATCTCTGACAGTTTTTGAGAGATTTTATCTTACTTCCTGCCTTTCATGACTGGTTGCAGGCAGAACAAAATGTGAGGGAACCTTTCCCCCAGTGGGAGCACAGGCAGCCAGACACACACACAAAAACAACAAAACAAAAAAATATATTTTTATGTGATGAATTTTTACATCTGTAAAAATATAAAGGCTCTTTTACACAGGCACTGAAATCGGCCCTTAACATGAATTAACACAGCTATAGCAGTAGTGAGTGTTTTGGATGTGTTGCACAGGCATTTACGTCACATCAGGCTAAGCTCCCCAAAAGTCCTATGAAATTAATTTTTACATTTTCTACAAGCCAAAAATGGGAAATTATTACTTTTGATGCTTTGTAAATGCAATAGGTGTGTTTACAGGGCATCTATAGTGCACCTGTGGTGCATTTCATTAAAAGTGAATAAAGGCGTTTGCAAATTGTCAATGACTGGAGGCAGCATTATTTTTACCTTGATGCTGGGCAATACTAACACAGCAGTGTGTACATCTCCATCCACTCCCTATTTTACCAATTTTGAGTGGGGTCAGTTGGGAAGGGTGAAAATGCAACCCAACTGCCTATTTTCAATGCCTGTGTTAAAGAGCCCTTACTCTGTGTATGATCCCGTGGTGGGGAGATTTTCTCAGATGAAAAGTACAACGTTGTGTGTGAACAAGGAATACAGTCTCAGGAAAACAATGTGGGTTTTCACTGGACAGCAACCATTTAATTAAAACAATCTTCCTTGCCTTTTAATTCCCATGTTCTAGGAACAAGCCCCACTCAGGTTTAGACTTAGCAACAGTCATTTTTTTCACTGACAGAGGCGGTGCGTCCATAGTGGGCGCAGAAGCGCCGCCCCCGCTCGCTTCTGCGCCTGGCCGTCACTCACCACAACAATACATAGGTTCATGCATTGCATGAACCTATGTATTATCGCCGCCGCTGCCTCCCACTATTCAGATGGCCGGCCCCTTGAGCGCCGGCCATCTGAATAACAGCGTCTGGTTGGCCTTTAGAAGTGCCTATCAGAGCCAGCGGCTCTGATAGGCTTCCCGACTACAGCCTGAGGGCTGTAATCGGCTTCTAAATACCTAATGAGAGGACGCACGGGGGGTGCGTTCCCTGGCCAATCAGGTTCACCGGGTCTGGTTACCGGTAACCTGATTGGCTGAAGCGACATCGAGGGTGGGAGAAGACATCGAGGACGGAAGAAGGACGGTGCTGACCCGAGGAAGGTAGGTGCAGGGCTGGGGGGACGGGACAAACTGGCTGCATTTGGGGGACAAACTGGCTGTATATGTGGGACAAACTGGCTGTATATTGGGGACAAACTGGCTGTATATTGGGGGGAAACTGGCTGTATATTGGGGGTAAACTGGCTGTATTATTGGGGAAACTGGCTGTATATTGGGGGACAAACTGGCTGTATTTATGGGGGTCAAACTGACTATATTTTGGGGGGAAACTGGCTGTATTTTGGGGGGAAACTGGCTGTATACGGGGACAAACTGGCTGCATTTTGGGGACAAACTGGATGTATATGGGGGACAAACTGGCTGTATATTGGGGACAAACTGGCTGTATTTTGGGGGCAAACTGGCTGTATTTTGGGGACAAACTGGCTGTATATGGGGGACAAACTGGATGTATATGGGGGACAAACTGGCTGTATATTGGGGACAAACTGGCTGTATTTTGGGGGCAAACTGGCTGTATATGGGGGACAAACTGGCTGTATATTGGGGACAAACTGGGTGTATTATTGGGGGAAACTGGCTGTATTTGGGGACAAACTGGCTGTATTTATGGGGGACAAACTGGCTGTATTTTGGGGGGAAACTGGCTGTATTTTGGGGACAAACTGGCTGTATATGGGGGACAAACTGGCTGTATTTTGGGGACAAACTGGCTGTATTTTGGGGACAAACTGGCTGTATTTTGGGGACAAACTGGCTGTATTTATGGGGGACAAACTGGCTGTATATGGGGGACAAACTGGCTGTATTTTGGGGGGAAAATGGCTGTATTTTAGGGACAAACTGGCTGTATTTTGGGGACAAACTGGATGTATATGGGGGACAAACTGGCTGTATTTTGGGGACAAACTGGCTGTATATTGGGGACAAACTGGCTGTATATTGGGGACAAACTGGCTGTATATGGGGGACAAACTGGCTGTATTTTGGGGGGAAACTGGCTGCATATGGGGACAAACTGGCTGTATATGGGGGGAAACTGGCTGCATTGGAGGACAAACTGGCTGCATTGGGGGACAAACTAGTGGCGTTTGGGCACAGTGGCTGCGTTTAATGGGCACAGTGGCGGCAATTGATGTTTTTTTTTTTTCAGTTTGTTTGCGCCCCCCCAAAAAATTTGAGCACCAGCCGCCACTGCTTAGCAATTGTGTTGTTTCACTTGCTAAATTTTACATAAAGAGAAGATCATGTGTATTATTGCTGTCATGTGTTAGTATCTTATTCGTACTATTCTATTGTTATCCAAGATTTCTATAGACCACAATTCAAAATAAAAAAAATAAAAAAATAAAACATCAATATATAACTCGGCTGCTTATATGAATTTTAAAAGCTGCAACGGCCAGTCTGATAATAGGAGTAAAGCTGTAGTTTACAACAAGAAACCAAAATATTAAAATATCGACTTTTTCACCCATCTTATGTTGGTCTATGGACAGTGCACTCTCACAATTTTTTTGCATCCCTTCAGGGATCACAGGAAGGAGAGATGTATCTAATGTCACACAATACTCATTGCTGCAATATGGCCATATCTTTATATTCCTATAAATGTCCCAACAAATGTGTTTGCTGTAATCATAATTTATTTTACCTGGGGAATTAAACGGCAGGATCTGACAGAATCACTTAGACCAGACCAGTGCTGACAGTCAGGATATTCTCCCCTCTTTACAAGGTACTGCTGCCCAGTGTAGTTGGGACGTTCATAAATCATCCAATTTCCATTGTCGACACGGATGGAGTTGCAGCGACTGAAGAATGAGTTCAGCTCTGAACTGTCAGTGCTGCACTCATGGGAGCGGCCCTTGAAGTTCCTGTCCTCGAAGAAGATGATCTGGAAACAGATTCACATATTGTTTTTTCATCAATTGAGAACATTCGAAAAGACGTAAAACCTGGCTTTCAGTTTAGGAGGAGGAGCCCCAATTTGTCTCAGAGATGCAGAATCCACAACATTAGGTAACACATCATTCTCTTAAAGGCTACAACCTCTTAACTTGACAACTGAGGTTGTACACTCTAAAATGTTACCTGTATTGTGTGGGCTTTGCAAAATAAAATAAATAGTATGAAAGAATTGGCCATTCACTGACTTTTGGGTTCATCTCTACTATGTGGTGATACTAGCATGCGGATTTCCATTGTTTTTTTAAAGGCTGTATTCCAGGGAAGATATAAATACATTTTTTAATGCCCTACAATTAAATATACTTTTAAAAGCAGCACCTGTTAAGTATGAGAATATCTTAATATCAACCTCTTATAATCCTCTGCATAGCAGCACTGAGACTGAGGAAATTAGGGTCAGTAGCCAAACAGGCTTTCAGACTTTTGTAAAACCTGTACATCAGAACTCAAATTGGGGGAATTAGCGTTAATGCTGAAAGTCAGTCTCTGCTGCATGGCTGCACAGATGCTGGCAAGGAACATGCTTGCTTATGCCGCGGACACACGATCGGTTTTACCGTTGAAAACGTGTATGGGCCCCATCTTTCTTTTTTCAATCGGTGAGAAAAAATAGAACATGTTTTAAATTTATCCGATGGAAAAAAAAACGATAGCAAATTCCGATCGTCTGTGTGGAACACCATCGGACAAAAAACCCACGCATGCTCAGAATCAAGTCAACGTATGCTCAGAAGCATTGAACTTCATTTTTTCGGCTTGTCGGAGTGTTTTACGTCACAGCGTTTTGGACGGTCGGATTTTGGACTGATGGTGTGTAGGCAAGACTGATGGAAGTCAGCTTCATCGGATTTCCGATGGAAAAATCCATCGGATTAGAATCCATAGGAAATCAGATTGTGTGTACAGGGCTTTACAGATTGAGAGAGTAGACTGATGACCTTAGTAGTATACTTCTTCTCCTTATTGCCAAGTTACAGCCTTGTTTACGGAGGCGATTGGCCAACCTGGCAGAGCTGTCAGGCAGGGCTCCATACATCACAGAACTAAATGGATAAAAGGACAAATCATTGGAGTCCAGCTTTAAAGTGTACGTATAAACAAAACTTCTCTTTTTAAGTTTTGACTAGAGTAGGGAATGGACTAACCCCTTACCAATTTATGTTTTGCTGTCTGTGCCCTGTTGGGAAGATTCCCCTTCCTATCCTGGGGAATCCGAAAAAGTTAGAGGAATTCTCTACAAAGTGAAAGAAATTCCCCTCTTAGGCAATTATCATCATGCCAGGTTTCCCCCATTGTGAGATGTATCCTCGCTTTTTCTTCTGATGCCAATTCTAAAATGTCAGATTTCCCACCACTTACTGTCCCAATGACAAAAGTCAAATATGGGGCATTATTCATCCCACTAAAGATTTGGCATTGTTTATTCCTACTGATACCAGGACATTTTCTACTCCCATGGGCCACAGTCTGGCTTGCTAAAGTCTAAAGGACAGTAAATTGGCCCCTTGCTTAGAACGTTTGGAGACCCCTGCTGTAGCCTGTAAAGGGCTATCAGGATGGTGTCTGGGACTGAGCGCACATAACCTATATAAAGTACAAGTTTTTAGTAGTACTATTAGCCAACTTAAAATTGATAGGGTTCCTCTGTTTAGTTGCTATAGGTTCCTCCACACCATGGCACTTACATATAAATTTAGACACTTTTATATTAGATAGATTTTACAATTGTACATTTAAATTACTAAAGCAAAACAGTAGAGGTAAAAAATAAGTATATATATACATGCACACACTTTTACCTTTCCCATCGTGGATTATAATGCGGTGGTATGTAGAGAAATGCAAGCAATTTATAGTGGTTACTAACAGCATACTTTGCATAACAATTGTTTAATTACGGTAAATAGAATGTGGATCAAATTGACAGAGTCAGCACTCTTCTGATCATAGGACTGAAACACAACAAAATCACCAACTCAGGGAACTTGTTTTATTTTCCTCTGCAATACTATCTAAACTGAATAGAATAAATGGTCAAAGAGCTTTTGTTTCACATTTAGTTGTTTTATACAGTAAACCCCGTGTTATATCGCGGTTCAGTTTTCGCAGTCCCGGTATATTGCGTTTTTTTCTGTAAGACCTATTAACATTATTTTATTGATTAAATCATTGTTAATTAAATATTTTTGTGTTTTCCATTGCTCTTGCTATGTCTCTCAGTATCTTTTATGTGTTTAAATGTGTTTCTATTGTTTTAAAAGTGTGTTTAAAGACGTAAAAATGCTTTTAAAAGTACAGTGAAAGTTATAAAAACATGTCTAGTGTGTATTTAAAAAGGGTATTTCCATTTTGCGGATTTTCACTTATTGCGGGTGGGTCTGGAACGTAACCCCCGCAATGGAGGGGGGTTTACTGTAAACAACTTTTTTTAGTTAGTTGTTTTAACAACGACCCAATTTTAACTACCTGAGAAATTGGGTCTTCTTTATTTTTAAATAAAGATTAAAACTTTTGTAGAGCTTGTACGATTCCCATTTTATTTTTCCTTCTTTATTTTTAAATAAGGCAACAAGTAAAATGACAGAACCTTCTACCCACCAATGTGACCATGGGCTATGAACTGGTACTACACACAATTGCAGAGACCACAATTAGTTCTGAGTCTTTAAAATTATTTAACGTTAAATTATAATGGCTTTGGCTCAATGCTTACATCATATATACTGTTGTTTTGCATCTTTTTTATTACATGCAATGTTTTTTGATGAATTGCTGTAGATTTTAAGAGCATTCATTTTTTTTCATAAAAAATAGCACATTGATAGTTTTTTCTTCTTCCAGCTTTCTCTTTTTCATTGAGTTTCCACATGGCCCCATCAAAGTGGGTAGAGGTGGGGTGCGAAGCAATCCTCTGACTCAACTTGGCTACTTAGCTGTGTATTTAATCTGAAATTCAGCTATCCAGCTCTGCAAACTTAAAGTGGATGTAAACCCGATTCATGAAATTTGACCTAAGCACATACTATATATCTGTTGTGTTTACTTATCTCTCTCCAAAACACTAAGTCCCATGTCTTTCTGCTGCTTCGTTCTTCTGTTATCAGCATGATAGCTTCTGACAAGTTCTCCAACAGAGGAGATAAAAGCAGCTGGAAATTTTTGTCGGGGTGGGTGCAATAACTACATTTGCAGAGAGCTGGTCTGTTCACAGCACAGCTCTGCATGTTTCTTCGTTCCTTTGCCAATGTGGAGGGGGGGGGGGTGCCTTTCCTCCAATCAGCTCACACACAGGGTATGCCAAGACTTCACTCCCAGTGCTGGAACAGGAAGTAAAAATTCTAACACCATGTGCTCTTTCTAAAGAATATAGCAAGCTGAAGATAGCAGATATACATGTAAAACCTATGTAGGGAGATTTGTTTCAGCCCTGTGTATCATCTGAGGCTGTTCACTTCACTGGGTATATGTGAAGGTTTACATCCACTTTAAGACTCAGAAACACAGATAAAGTAGACTATATTAAAAAAGTGAAAGTTTTCTGTCTTAGTAGAAATATCTAGAAGCTTAAAGTGGTTGTAAACCTCCAACATGATATATGAACAAAGCATATCCCTTTATAGGAGTAGATTTACTAAACCCAGAGAGTGCAAAATCTGCTGCAGCTCTGCATAAAAAAACAAACCAGCTTCCAGTTTTTTTGTCAAAGCCTAATTGAACAAACTGAAGTTAGAAGCTGATTGGCTACCATGTACAGCTGCACCAGATGTTGCACTCTCCAGTTTTAGTAAATCAACCCCACAGTGTGTGCTTGTCTCAATTAAGAGCACTACGTGTCATTTCTGTCGGATGCTTTGTTCCTCTGCTATCATTATAAATCACTTCTGACAAGTTTTCCTGGCACCAAGAGAAAATAGGTGACAGGGGAGGGTCCTCCAGTTGATTAACAGCCTCAGCTCTGTTCCTGTGTGCTGTGTGAAGGGGATGTGTCCCTTCCATCCAATCAGCTCTCAGAGCTCTCCTCACTTAGCCCTGCAAAGTGTAACTTCAGCTCTCCGCCCCCTTTTTTTGGTGGGTCAGGCAAGCTGTATAAATTCCGGACTTTGAATGGATGTAGAGTAGAGAAGACAGCAGATAAACAGGTACAACCTATGTAGGAGGATTTGTTCCATCTCTGTGTATTACCTGAGGCAAAGTCACTTTACTGGGTATATGTAAGTGTTTACATCCACTTTAATTATGGCTAAGCAGTACCCTGAAAAAATAATCAAATTTTGTTGTGATGTTGTGCCTAGGCTCTCTTATTTGTATACTCCATAGATGCATATCTGTAGTATGAGGTTATCTAAGCCATTTCCTGCCCATTTCAGCATTGGATAATTGCTTCTTGGTCATTACCACACCAATAATCAGTTCATCAGGTCAGGTAACGAAGTTCTTCTACCAAGATACTGTATATGACCCTTTTTAAAACCCAACTCTGGCTTGAGAAAATAATGAATGTCTCTTCCCCTTATAACAATAAAATAGCAGCTCCAGCTGCTATACTCCAAAAAAATGGGAGCTGTATAGTGGCGCTAGAGGGATGTTATTAGGCATATACAACATAGTAAATATTGTGAGGGGGTTAGCTCGGCAGCGGGTGTGTGTGACCCCCGAGATGGGCTCCCCACACAAAAACAGGCCCAGCAAACGGTGGTTGTGGTTTTCAAAATCAAAAAGGTGCGGTTTATTTTCTATTTACAGTGACAAAACACAGCAAAGCAAAAGAAACATAAACAAAATAAATCCTGGTCAACTTGACCTCTGACTAAACATACAGGTTTCCTAACTAACAACTGGGATCAGCCTAGTGCTGTCCTAGTCCCTAAGTCCCTGGTTTTAAATGTCCAAGCAAATAGCCACACAGGCTTTGTCTCACCGCACAGGGGTTCACTCTCCCTAGACAGTCCACACAGGTCTGGTTCCAGGCATGAGCTAACATCTAATGAAGCTGGGAGTTCTTATAGAGGCCTAAATGAGCTGACAAGCTTCAGCTGGTCTCATCAACTCCCTGTCTGTACGACGCCCCACACTCTCCCTAGAGGTATGAGTCATCCATGAGCCCACTAGCCTTATACAACTCTCCACCTAGTTGTATAAGTCGGCGTAAAGCCTGAATCTGGGCGAAATATATCTACCCCCCTGGATGCAACCAGGTGACTTTACCTTCCTGCTGTCACATACCCCCCCCCTCTTGTTTTAACCTCGGGGTTGGAACACCAGCAATCAGGCATTCATGTACTCGAGACAAAGCATCCACATTCCCCATTTGAACGCCAGGGCGATGCTTTACTGTGAAGTTGAATTCCTGGAGGGCCAGGAACCACCTATTCACTCTTCTATTTGTTTCCTTGTTTTGAGCCATCCACTTTAACGGAGCGTGATCCGTAACCATGTCAAAGTGCCTACCTAGCAGGTAGTACCGAAGGGAATCTAGAGCCCACTTCACCGCTAAACACTCCTTTTCAACGGTGGCGTAATTTACCTCATGGGACTTCAACTTCCTGCTGAGGTAAATGACTGGGTGCTCTTCCCCGTTCCAGACCTGGGACAATACTGCTCCTAACCCCACATCTGACGCATCACTTTGTACGACAAAGTCTTTAGAGAAGTCGGGTGAGTACAACACTGGCTGGCTACATAAGGCTTGTTTCAAGAATTGGAATGCTGCCTCAGCCTCGGGGGTCCATTTAATCATGACCGACCCTTTCCCCTTCGTCAGGTTGGTTAGGGGCACAGCCTTAGAAGCAAAGTGGGGAATGAATCGCCGATAATACCCAGCGATTCCCAGAAAGGCTCGTACCTGCTTCTTGCTGTTGGGACGTGGCCAACTCTGGATGGCCTCGACTTTGTTGAGTTGGGGTTTTATTACTCCCCTCCCAATGGTGTACCCAAGATATTTGGCCTACTCCTGCCCAATGGTACACTTCTTGGGGTTAGCCGTAAACCCCGCTTCCCGAACAGAGTCCAGGACTGCTTGCACTTTTGGCAGATGTGAGGCCCAATCTGTGCTATGGACAATTATGTCATCCAGGTAAGCCGCAGCATACTTCCGATGGGGCCTCAGCATCTGGTCCATTTTCCGCTGGAATGTGGCCGGCGCATTCTGTAACCCGAACGGCATTCTTTTATATTGGAACGCCCCGTCTGGGGTTACAAATGCGGTTTTCTCTTTGGCCGACTTGGCCAGGGGGATTTGCCAATACCCTTTTGTGAGGTCAAGAGTCATCATGTATCGGGCTGTTCCCAGCCGGTCGATCAACTCATCTATACGTGGCATGGGGTAGGTGTCAAATTTTGTAACTTTGTTCAACTGTCGAAAATCGTTACAAAATCGCCAGCTCCCATCCGGTTTAGGCACCAACACAATGGGACTAGACCAATCACTTTGGGACTCCTCTATCACCCCTAAGTTCAGCATTTTCTGTACTTCCTCCCGTATTGCCTCCCGTCGGGCCTCTGGGATCCGATAGGGTTTTAACTTCACCCTTTCACCGGGCGGGGTAATGATGTCATGCTCTACCCCAGATGTTTGTCCCGGCAGCTCAGAGAATACCTCCTTGTTGCGAAGCACAAACTCCTTAACCTCCTGTTGTTGGGGTTGTGACAAGGTGGCTGCTATTCCAACCTCCGGAATCACGCAACCAGTTTGAGCTGGTGACCAAGTGTCTGCGACTAGGGACTCTCTATCCCTCCAGGCTTTCAACAGATTAACGTGATAGATCTGTTCGGGCTTTCGCCTTCCTGGTTGTCTGACCTTGTAATTCACTTCGCTCACTTTTTCCATTATCTCGTAGGGGCCTTGCCATTTGGCAAGGAATTTACTTTCAACCGTAGGGACAAGTACCAGTATCCTATCCCCCGGGGAAAAGGTACGGGTCTTGGCTCCACGGTTGTACACTCTCTGCTGTGCTAACTGCGCTTGGGCCAAATGTTCCTTCACGATGGGCATTACCTGTGCAATTCGGTCTTGCATCAGGGCGACATGCTCAATCACACTCCTGTGGGGAGAACTCTCACTTTCCCAAGTTTCCTTGGCAATATCCAACAGCCCTCTTGGGTGTCTCCCATACAGTAACTCAAAGGGGGAGAATCCCGTAGAGGATTGGGGCACCTCCCTAATAGCAAACATCAGATAAGGAAGTAGACAGTCCCAATCCTTTCCATCTCTATCCACCACTTTCTTCAACATTTGTTTTAGGGTTTTGTTGAACCTTTCAACCAGCCCATCGGTTTGGGGGTGATACACAGATGTACGTAATTGCGTCACTTTGAACAATTTACACAGCTCCTTCATAACCCGGGACATAAAGGGTGTACCTTGGTCCGTAAGCAGTTCTTTACAAATACCCACCCGGCTAAACACAAGAGATAGCTCTTTGGCTATAGTTTTGGCCGAGGTATTTCGGAGAGGGATCGCTTCTGGATAACGGGTGGCATAGTCCATTATAACTAATATGTACTGGTGCCCCCTAGCGGACTTGATTATAGGACCTACCAAATCCATGGCGATCCTCTCAAACGGGACCTCAATGATGGGTAGAGGGACCAGCGGGCTACGGAAATGTGGCATCGGGGCCGACCTCTGACACACAGGGCAGGAGGAACAATAATTTTCTATGTCCTTCATCACCCCCGGCCAATAGAATCTCTGTAATACCCTCTCTCGGGTTTTCTCTGTCCCCAGATGACCTCCAAGAATGTGCCCATGGGCCAACTCCAACACCAACTTCCTGTAAGGTTTGGGCACCACAAGCTGCTCAACGGTTTCTTCTGCCCTTTTTGCCACCCGATACAGTAGGTCCTTCTCTACGCTGAAGTATGGGTAAGTGCAGGTATTATCTGGGTTCACTAACTCGCCATCTATTTTCACTACGTTTTCCCGTGCCTTTATTAGGGCGGGGTCTTTCAACTGTTCTGTGGCAAAGTTTTCCCTGTGAACCTCAAGATCAGAAAACTCCACAGACGGTAGGTTTTCGTCTGAGGAGGTGGGCTCCTCTCCAGTTTCTTGAGTCTCCCCTGCCAATACTGATAAGGGAAATTCTGGAGAGTCCTCACCACTCTCAGGGGAGTTCTGGCTATCACATTCCTGGTACATAGGGGCACCAGTGGGGGGCTCAGGATCATCCCACAGTTCCCAGAACTTCGGAAAATCCCTTCCCACAATGGCGTCATGCGGTAACTGAGATACTAAGCCCACTGGATGAGAGAGGGTACCTTTGGGGGTCTCGAAACACACTGTAGTCACTGGATACTCTCGGGTGTCCCCATGCACACAAATAACAGCTACCTTGCTATTCCCAGAGACCTCTGTTTTAACTAACTCAGCCTTTATCAGGGTCACAAGGCTACCTGAATCCAGCAATACCACAACATTTCTACCATTAACACACATTTTGCATAAATGTTTCTCAGTTCCTCGAATGGCAGTGCATGCGACTGTCGCACACAGCGACTGACGTCTGCCCGTCAGAAAGTCACACTGCATGGGTTCCTCCACAACCGGGCAATTGGCTGCAATATGTCCCGCTTGCCGGCAGCGGTAGCAAACGATCCTTCTTGCGGCCTCTTGAGCCGCTGATTTCCCAGGCTGTTCTCGCCAAACTTGGGGTAGAGCTCCCACCCTCTCACTCTCTCCACCCTCACCCCTTGGAATCCTCTTATCCGCCCCTGGGGATGGTCTGGTCTTAGGGTGGAAAGTCCGAGTGTCTCTGGAAGAGGCCGTCAGGTTCTCTGTAGCCAAGTATTTCTCCACACGATCCACAAGACCATCGGCCGTCTCTGGGTCTCCATGGCTTACCCACTTTTGGATGGCAGTAGGAAGAGCTCTCAAAAACCGATCCATTACAACACGTTCCACAATCTTTGGTGCGGACAAAGTCTCTGGCTGTAGCCACTTTCTGCTCAGGTGAATGAGATCATACATTTGAGACCTGGGGGTTTTCCAAGCTGGAAAGTCCAGTTATGCACACGCTGAGCCCGGACAGCCTGGGTGACACCCAGCCTTGCCAATATTTCAGCTTTTAGCATCGCATAGTCTTTTGCTTGGTTAGGCTCTAGGTCATAGTAAGCTTTCTGCGATTCACCAGTTAACAGAGGAGCCACCAGTCCAGCCCACTGCTCCTCAGGCCACTTTTCTCTTTCAGCGGTCCTTTCAAATGTGGTCAAAAATACCTCTGGATCATCCTCTCCAGTCATTTTTGTCAATAAACGACTCACCCCAAAGGACGCGGTATTAGTGGGACGGCTTTCCTCACTGGTCTGCAGACGTTGCTGCATTGCTGCTTCCATCTGTTGTTGTAGTCTCTGCTCTTGCTTCTGTAACAGGTCTATGAAGCGAGCCTCAGATTGCTGCTGGGCTTGTTGCTGAGCCTCCAGACTCTGTTGCAAAGTTGCGTTTGTCTGCTGCTGGGCTGCAAGGCTCTGTTGATGAGCTTGCTGCTGGGCTGCAAGGCTCTGTTGATGAGCTTGCTGCTGGGCTGCGAAGTTCTGTTGTTGAGCTGCAAGGCTCTTTTGCAAACCTGCATTTGTCTGCTGTTGATTGGCATTTGCTAGAGCCAGCTGCTTCAGTATCTCCTCCATGCTGGCTTAAAAAAAAACTGCCACTGGTTCTCCACCAACTGTCTCACTGCACAAGGGTTCACTCTCCCTAGACAGTCCACACAGGTCTGGTTCCAGGCATGAGCTAACATCTAATGAAGCTGGGAGTTCTTATAGAGGCCTAAATGAGCTGACAAGCTTCAGCTGGTCTCATCAACTCCCTGTCTGTACGACGCCCCACACTCTCCCTAGAGGTATGAGTCATCCATGAGCCCACTAGCCTTATACAACTCTCCACCTAGTTGTATAAGTCGGCGTAAAGCCTGAATCTGGGCGAAATATATCTACCCCCCTGGATGCAACCAGGTGACTTTACCTTCCTGCTGTCACAATATAATAATAGAATCAGACACATTTTTTTTTCTTCTGTTTAAATTTCTTTTTATTCAAGTTTTTTATACATACATACATATATCTTTCATAACATTACCAATAAACACATATACATTACAAAAAATTTGACAAAACATACACTTTCAACAATATGGGTCTATCCTGTAACATCCTTTACTCTTCTCCCCTCTCTTCATTCCCCTTTAATAAACTTACATGTCCTCTGTGTTATCTTTTTCTCTTTTTTCTCTTTTTCTCTCCCGTTCCTCCTTTCTCTTTCTTTTCTTTCCCCCCTGTGTTATCTTTCTCTCTTTTTTTTTTCTCTTTTTTCTCTTTTTCTCTCCCTTTCCTCCTTTCTCTTTCTTTTCTTTCCCCCTTCTATATATATTCTATAATATATAATAATAATAAAAAAAAAACCCAATCCCTTTCTTTCCCCTTCCTCCCTTCCTCTCCTTCCCTCCACCAACTCACAAATCCACCTCCTTTTAACTTTAAGTGCCTAGTGCCCTCTTTCCCCTTTCCTATTCTACCCTTCCCCTCCCTTTTTCCCCTTTAAATTAGCATTCGTGTCCTCTGTGTTATCATTGGTTTATGAGGAGACATGAATACCTCTCTCTGCCTCCAAAAAAAATAAAAAATAAATACAATTGTTTTTCTTTCCTTTTTTTTTCCCTTTCCTTTTTAAATATGTGAATAAATTAAATTGTATCTGTGAAAACCACACAGACCCCCCCCTCTCTCATTTTAAACTTAAAAGTGCAACGTGCCCTCCTTCTCCCTTTCCCTTCCCCTACCTCCCTCCCTCTCTCCTCCTTGACTACCGTGACATTTGTGTTTTTATTTATTTATAGGGAGGCATAAGTATTATTTTCATCAGTCCAACTCCCCCATACAAAAAAAAACTCCCCACCCACTCACATTTCAAACTTTAAACTGCAACGTGCCCTCATTGCACTTTTTATTCTCCCTTCCCTTCCTCCCTCTCTCAACCTCCTCCCCTTCCCCGCCCCTTTCTTCCGTGACATTTGTGTTTTTATTAATTAATAGGGGGACACGGGTATCATGGGGGAAGCGAAAGAAAAAAAAAGGGGGGGAGGGGGGAGAAGGGGACACTGTTCCCTCACTAGGGAGTCCGACCGAAGTACCTTAGGTGCTGTCCTCTCTTCTCATATAACCTTCATATACCAACGAGTGTCTAAACTCCTCCCAGCCCTTCCAAATTCTGGTAAATTCAGTTTTAGAGTCCTTATGCAAATATGTTACCTCTTCCATGCATCTTATTTTATCTACTTCCCTCAGCCATTCCTGTATCGTTGGGGCTTGCTTTATCCTCCATTTTCTCGGAATTAGTATCTTTGCTGAGATCAATAAAATTGGGATAATTGATGCTCTGTATTTCTTCCTTGGGATAGCCGTTGCGTGGAACAAACATTGCCATGGGTCCAGTCTGATTTCAGTCCCACTAATCGTCTTAATTAGATCTAATATTTCCTCCCAGTATGGTTGGATCTTGGGGCATTGCCACCATATGTGGGCATGAGTTCCCTCCTCCCCACATTCCCTCCAGCATAGGGGTGATGCCTGGGGATTCATCTTATGTAATTTTACTGGGACGTAGTGCCACTTAGTTAATAATTTGTAGTTCATTTCTTTTATCCGTGCGTCCACAGAGGTGGAATGAACATAGTCTATGACTCTACCTCTCATTGTTTCTGGTAGTGAGAAATTTAATTCCAACTCCCAACTCTCCGTTGGACACACGGATCCTCCATCTGGGTGTGTTATCAACATTTTGTATAAGCTAGAAATTCCATGCTTATCTATCCCTCCTTGATCTACCAATTTTTCCCATAAATTCAGGCTACCCATCCCCCGAAGGGGTTTTGGGAGGGACTCTACAAAATGTTGAAGTTGTTTATATCTCCAGACATCCCATTGAGTTGTCCCATATCTTTCACGTAGTTCCAAAAGAGAGCAAAGAGCATTCCCTTTCATAACATCTTTTAATCTCAGAAAGGTCGATGTAGTCCATTTTAAGTATAATTTATTATCTTTCCCCGGTGGAAAATAATTATTGCCTATTAGGGCCATTAAAGGGCTATTATATGGTCCCTGTATATTTTTAATTAATTTATCCCACATTCTCAGTGCTTCTAACGTAATTGGTGCTGCATCTACTAGGGAACCTCTGTACTGCCTTGGAATCCAAATTATCTGTCCCAGCATCAATTTACTAATATTGTCCTCCAATTCCACCCATTTTTTTTTGCAGAGGAGCATGATTTATTACAAGGACGAGACAATTGGCAATTTCACAAGATGGTAGATCAAACAGGCATATTTATAAACCGTCTGTCCCAAGGCTTCTCCGAATCATCCTGGTGCCGTGGCTGCCTCTCGTGCAGGCTGTATGGCCTGTGCAGCCTAAATGGAAGCAGGAAGTGGCAGGATGCCGCCGTAACCAGCGTGGAATGCAAGATGTTACCGGGTCGGATGTGATGTCACACGGAGGAAGAGTAGGACGTGCTGATGTGGAGTGGGTGGTAACGTGTTTTCTAGGCAATAGACTTCTTCTTCAGACCTGATTGGCTGGCGGATCTGTCAATCTTATATAGGGAGAGAATAGCTAAGGAACAGGCACGATTGGCTGGCGGATATGTCAGTCAAGTAAAGGAAATAAAAAGAAAGATTGGGCTAAAGAGATGGTGGAGCTATTGTGCATTAGAGCTATTCTACAGATATAAATATATAGCGCCCTGCTCCTGTTGACCAGGCGCTCGCATGTAAATTTAGTGGGTTATCTGTTCTGTATATAGTTCAGATTTAATATTATGGGTAAATTAGCCTCTGCTCCAGGCTTGGCTGTGTCGTGTGCAGTGCCACACTGTTGCCTGTAGGTGTCGTTGTCACCACAGTCCAGTAATGGAGGGACGGCAGGCTAAGGAGTATTGGGCGTCCTTTTCCCCAGAAGCAGCCCAGTGGGAGTGGTCCCCCGCTGTGCATTCTGGGAGAGGATACTTAAGGGGCAGACACAATTTTTTTCGCTCTCTTACCTCATGGCCTACCTGGCCTAAGGTATGTGACAACTCCTCTTCTGTCTCTGAGCCTGCTGGCCCGAGGCTACGTGACTGCAAGTAGGCCTACTGGTTCAGAGGTGGTTCTGTGCTGTCTGCCCTGCGGGAAGAAGGCAAGCAATTGAAAGATCTGGGGGAGGACTCATCTTGGAGAGGACCGAGCGAAATGCTGGTATCTCGGGAAGTGCCTGGTGACTCAATTGGAGGATGCATCCTAACCAATCTACCTCACAGTACTGCCGGATGGCTTAAAGGAACTTTGGTACTGTTTTGCTGTGTTCGTTTTTAATATCCAGTGGCAGAGGATTGTTTAACTGATACTGAATCCTGTGGCAGAGGATTGTTCAACTATTATTGTTCTCATCAACTCTGTGGCAGAGACTTTTATTCTGTGCATCATTTCGGCTGCTAGGTCAGTGAGAGAGGCCTATCCGGGTGAGTAAGATCCGTTGACTGAAGTGTACTTGTCTCCGGGATCTCGAATTCTTCAGTGATCTGCACCAGATATCTGAACCTTCCCCTAATCCTCCATCCCTCTACTGCTCAAGTTGTTCAATAAAAAGCATTGGAAAAAAGAACTAAGTGACTGTGCATACATCTGTGGGCGCAAGGCCCAGTATAGACTTTACGTTTCTAACCTGGTGAACTGTGGGTAGGGGTGACGGCAAAGACCCAAAATAATAACCAGCAGCTCCTACGGGGGTAGTGCTACAAATATGTATTTAAAAAATGCAATAAAGCGAAAGAATGGGTTATCTGGTCCAACTAGGAGAAGTTGTATTAAAGATTAAAAATAATTTAATAATGGTCATAATTTTGAAATAAACCTAAGGAATACGATAAGTGAAAGGTAAGAAAAAAATAAATAAAATAGAAATAAAAATGAAAAAAAAATAAAAATAGAAATAAAAATAAAAATAAGAATGAAAATAAAAAATAAAATAAGAATAAAAATATATAAATAATAACGCTCAAAAATGAAAACATAATAGTGAAAAAAATAATAGTGGAAAAAAAATACTAATAAAAATAATGAATAATAATAATGATGACAAAGATGAAAAAAAATAAAATAAACAAAAAGACAAAATAATTGATTTAAAGAGATTATTTTGAAAAGTAAACAGTGCCTACCTATGTGACATTTTCAGATAGAATTAGAAATACATATCAAATCATGATCAAAAAGGGATTGATAAAGGGGTATTTTAGATGCAGATTATAGATAATTATGGCGATGATCAGTTATCCATAAAGATTTATTGGAGTGATTCGGAAACAAGATTAGAAGACAGTACTGACTTCAATTTCCTTGTTCATTCCCTTTGGTGCCAGGGTATCTAGGGCGAGGATCCAGGATGTTTCTTGTTTACATAGCCGTTGGAACTGTTATGCAGGGGAAAAAGTGTCAGGGATAGATTCAAGGACCCACACTCTTAGCCCCTTAGAAGATTTTTGATGGTACTCCAAGAAGTGGCGGGAACACTGTGTTTCGGGAGACCAACCTCTATGACTCTCCAATGCTCTCTAAATCTGGCACGCAGAGTTCTAATGGTGCGGCCCACATATAACATACCACAAGGGCAGGACAGACAGTACACCACAAACATAAAGGAGCAATTATGGAAGGTGTGGAAATTGTAGGTTCTACCTCGGTAACTGAATATTTTTTGTCCATGCTGAACATGACGAGCACAAGTCAGGCACAGAGGTTTTTTACATTGGAACATTCCAATAAGGGGAATCAGTGTCAGCTGAGTTTGGTCTCTAGATAATCTGGTAGGCTTGATTTTGCTAAGGGCAACTTTCCCTTTAACATTCAAGGCCTTCCTGTAAGCAAATTGAGGAGTTGCTGTGATGGTGGTTTTGAGATGGGAATCCTGCTGTAATATGGACCAATGTTTTTGAAAACTTTCTCCATCCTCCAGTGTTTATGGTGGTATTGTGTAATGAATCTAACACCTGAATTTTCCTGTATCCATGGTTTTGGCCCAGGAATAGCCTCTGTGTCGTAAAAAAGATATGCCTGGTTGATAAGGTCTGTGGGATAACCTTCATCAGCGGATTTTTGTTTTAAAGAGACACTCTGTATATTGTAATCCTCCAATTTAGTACAATTATGCCGTAAATGGCAAAATTTACTTTTTGGGATGTTTTTCACCCATCTCGGGTGATGAGAGCTGGAGAAGTGTAGAAAAAAATTCCCAGCAGTGGGCTTACTATAGTTTTTGGTTATGATGGCAGATTGGCTGAGTTGTAAGTCCAGAAAACAGAGGGAGGTGGTATCCACTACTGAGGTGAAGGAGCGTCCAAAATCATTAGAATTGCAGTAGGTAAGGAAGTCCTGTACAGTGTGGGTAGGGCCATCCCAAATGATGATGATGTCATCTATATAGCGCCCATAGAAGACCCGGTGCACCGTAAAGGGGTTGTGGTTCCAGAACCCATCGCTATGCCGGTCTTTTTAAGAAAATAATCATCATCAAATTTGAAATAATTGTGCTCCAGACAGATTCTAGTCTCAGCCAAGTCAAATATCACTTATTCAACTATCCAATGCCACACCTATTTTGAGTTGAATGATGCTTAGAGTCATTCATTCCACTTCCTGTGAGCCCAGGGCTAAGGATTACTCCCCATCCTTACCCTAGGTTCCCAGGAAAACGCTACAGTTATTTAGGACCCACCTACCACCAAAGGAAAAAGGATGCAGATGACCTGTGGAGTCACTGGCTAGACCCCTTGTGTCTGCTTCTGAACTATCACAATTGGGGAAAACTTGAAGGCCTTGAACTGGGAATGCCAGATGATGATACTTCTTTCCTAGTAAAAAAAAGCACAGAAGAGACTGTTATTCTTTAGGAGTTTGAAACTGGTTGGATTGCCCCTAAAGATTCTGGTCAATTTCTTTCATTGCATTGTATTCTACTACGCTGCATTGTAGTTTGTTATGCCAGCTGCAGGGCAGAAAATAAGAAGTGCATGTCTCATGTGGTGAAAACAGCACAGTAGATCATAGGTACTGCGACGGCTCTGATTACAGGCACGCTCAGTACACACGCCAGTGAAGGTATATTTTCCTGGACTGGGGAACCCCAGTGGTTCCTGCTAGGGAATTTTTTTGGGATCTTCGCTGAGTTACCCGTGTCTGCTTTTGAGAATACCATTGTGACTAATTATTATCGGTCCATTTTCTCACTGTCATATGGGACCCTTTTAGAGCCCATATTACGTATGTGGGCTTTGGATACTTCTTGACACCTGGCTCTATATGTTTATAAAAACCCTGAAGAAGGGCATCAAGCTGGAAACGTTGGGTTCAACTGAGAGTCTATATGTGTCTGTATATGTATCACAATCTTCATATTTGATGGAATTGTATAAATTGTCCTTTATGACCTAGTTTTTTACAAATAAATTATATTTCCTTGTACCCATTAAATCAATTTTTACTATATTCGTATTGTTTTTGGTCACTTATAAAATCCCATTCTCCAAGGGGGTACTTGTTTTTTCTACCGAATTTGTATAAAGCACGTGCCAGCTGATAAAAAAAATAGTCAAAAGCCAACCCATTCAGGTTATAGTGTGTTTGCCTCATTGCTGTCAGTTTTCCGCCACACATAGCATTTTGCTTTTAGGCCAAAAAGTTCAATTTTGGTTTCATCTGACCAGAGCACCTTCTTCCACATGTTTGCTGTGTCCCCAACACAAACTCTCACAAACTGCAAATGAGACTTCTTATGGCTTTCTTTCAGCAATGGCTTTCTTCTGGCCACTCTTCCATAAAGGTCAGATTTTGTGGAGTGCACGACTAATAGTTGTCCTGTGGATAAAGCTGTGGATCTCTGCAGCTCCTCCAGAGTTATCATGGGCCTCTTGGCTGCCTCTCTTATTAATGCTCTCCTTGCCCGGCCTGTCAGTTTCGGTGGATGGCCATGTCTTGGTAGGTTTGCAGTTGTGCCATACTCTTTCCATTTTCGGATGATGGATTGAATAGTGGTCCATGAGATGTTCAAAGCTTGGGATATTTTTTGATAACCTAACCCTGCTTTAAACTTCTCCACAACTTTATCCCTGACTTGTGTGGTGTGTTCCTTGGCCTTCATGATGCTGTTTTTTCACTAAGGTTTTATTTACCACTTGTCTTTAAACCCCTGCCACTGTTAGACAACCTTACCACATTCACAATTTGCTGATGTCCGCCACATTATTTCTATGTTCATGGTGCACAATTGTTGTAGAGTGTGTTAAAAATAGGGGCCTGATATGTGGGTGTGCAACCATACGGCATGATTTTTTGGATGTGGTGAATTTATACAAGAGATGGTGAGGGTAGTTTTTCATTTTTTCTTCTCCTGACAATCCCCTTTCACACAATATAGCTTGGTACAAATGCTACATCGATCATCTGTTGATGATGTGGGATGGGGACAACATTTCATTAATCATTTTGCTAGCTATTTCAATCAATGTAATCTGCAGTTCACTGTGTTTTCTAATTCCTTGAGCATTGACTTTCTGGACATCACGTTATCTGGGGATTTAGATACAGGTGCTATACACACCATCACGCCTTGCTCAGGGAATATGACTCTTTATGCTTCCAATTGTCATCCATCCCAAACCATCCATGCAATTGCCATCAGGGACTTCTTTCGAGATTTGAGGATTTGTTCCTCTGACAGTGCTTTTACTAAAGAACAGGGATGAGGCCGATGTTCGTGTCGAACGTAAGTTTGACTCGAACATCGGGATTTTTTAGAAATTTGAGCGCCCGCGGAACGCCCCATAATGAATGGCAAGACCGTCAATGCACTGCGAGATCACAGTGCATTGACAGCTGCTAATTGGCAAAAGTATGCACCTGACCTGCATGCTTTGGCCAGTCACAGCGCGCTCTGCTGTGAGAGCCATGATTGGCCAAAGGTAGGGTGCCTTTGGTCAATTATGGCTTAGGGGGCTGAGTCCACTCCCCACACTATGTTAGTCTTATTACATTGCGGGCGTACATAGTTTTATGAATGAGAGCAGCAAAATTACATTTGTAAAGGAAATTTTTTTATTTAAAACTGCTCACGGCTGTAATGTATTGCAGGATCCTGGCAATATAGATAAAAATCATTGAAAAAAATGGCATTGGGTCCCCCCCCCCCCCCAGTCCGTTAACAGGTCCTTTGGGTCTGGTATGGATATTAACCACTTAAGGACCGAGCCTCTTTCTAAAATTTGTTGTTTACAAGTTAAAATCATTTTTTCTTGTTCATACATCACGGGACACAGAGCAGCATAGTCATTACTATGTGGGTTATATAGAATTACCTTCAGGTGCTGGCACTGGCAACTTCCAAAACAGGAAGTACCCTCCCCTATATAAGCCCCTCCCATCCGGGAGTACCTCAGTTTTTTGCCAGTGTCTAAGGTGTTGGCCAAGGTTAACATGTATTCATCTGGGCTTGTGTACAGGTTCTCTGGGCCTTAGCAAGCTATTCCGGATCCGACCAAAAAAGCTTCATAGCTAAACGGTCGGTACCCGGGCCTTGCAGAGAAGAGCAGGGTTTTGCCTGTAATGCCTCTCTTAGGAGGGCTGGACCCTGGGATCCAGAGCTCTGGTCATACCCAAAACCAAGAGGCTATCTGTGCAGGGTGCTATACAGGTCCAGGGGAGTGGAATCCTTGGGAACCCGGTCCCTGAAGGTCTAGTACAATGCCTGCCGTGAGAGGTGAAGTTTGGGCTTCTGTGGACCAAACAAAGTCCTGCGGCGGGGAAAAGGTAAGTGGGGGCCCCTCAGGAACTTGGTTCTATTGAGGGGACCCCCAAGCCTAATATGTCTTTCTGCCTGTTACCTAAAGGGTATTCCCGCTAATAGCTGTATATGCCTAAGAAATCCTAGAAATGTTTTTTCATAAGGGAAGTTTTAAAAAACTGTAAACCTGGAAATGTTTTTTCATAAAGGAGGTTTTAAAAAAAAAAAAAAAAAAAGACAAAGGTGCGGTACCTGTGTTTGTCCACTAGAGGCCGCTGTGGAACGTCTTTTTTCTTGGGACTATTCCTTCCATGGTGAAAGTCCAGGCAGATGAGTGAGCTCTCTATCAGGGAAGCTGCATTCCTCTGTCATGCTGCCAAGTAGTTTCCTTCCATCCCCGAGTCCTGGTGAAACAGGGACCCTGGCTCCTCTCCCTACATGGCGCCAAGAGCGCACACGTGCACGCGCGCGCGCGCACACATGCTTTCCTTTTATAAGGTTTAGCTTCAAAAAAGGGGGCGGAGCCTGGCGGATGACGCGCTCTGTGCGCCCAGCGCTTCTGCGCATGTGCGGGTGTCCCAGCAAGATAAAAGGACTCAGTCCACGCTGCTTGCTATGGACACAGAGCATGAAAAGGAGCTGGTAGCATGGTATAGGGGCTTACAGCGGGCGGTTGATACAGGCATCCCCAGAAAGACGCATTAGTAGACACCCACTGATGTACATAGCAGCAAATTGCATTAGACTATTTCAGTAAGGGGTGTATTGCGGCTGGAATACCTCAGCTTTGAACTAAGGAATATGCCGCCTAAAAAACTCCGAGATATACCTCTCAGGAAGTGTAGGGGGTCTCCATCGGGCTCTGAGGATCTGGAGCAGTCATCTGCACCCTCCTCCCCTGAGAAATCAGAGGTTAATACCCATAAGGAACCCCCGGGAGTGCCAGGTACTGCGGCTGTCCTCAGTCCACCTGCTCCTGCATATATAACAGAGGAGGTTTTTTCCTCAACTCTGGAGGGATTGGAGCAGAGATTGGCTGCATTGATCGCTTCTTCTCTACAGGAAAGAAAGCGCGCCAGATCTCCATCACCTCCATTAGAGTGCCTGTTGGCAGAGCAACAGTCCCAGGAAGGGACCGACCTACCTGAAGGGGATCAGGAGGAGGTTAGCTCTGTTTTTGAGGAATCGACAGTAGATGAACCATTTTCAGCATCACAGACTGAAAGATTGTGGGTCCAGAACCTAACTGACATGGTTCGATCTGCATTTAAAATGCCTCTTGTTGAACCATCAACTACTGCTGTCTCCTCATTGGGGTCGCTAAAAGCTCCCCAGGTTAATTGCTCCTTTCCAATACATCCATTATTGGAAGGACTTATATACCAGGACTGGGAACATCCTGATAAACTATTTGTTCCGCCTAAAAGGTTTCCGGTGATCTATCCCATGGAGGAAAAGTTCACCCAGAGATGGAATGTTCCTACGGTGGATGCAGCCATCTCTTCTGTGAACAAATCACTGACATGTCCAGTAGATAATGTTCAAATGTTCAAAGATCCAGTGGATAAAAAATTGGAATCTTTATTAAAATCTGCTTTTTCCACAGCAGGGGCTGTTACACAGCCAGCAGTGGCAGCTATTGGGATCTGCCAAGCTTTAAAGGATCAAATGAAAATGGTCCTGAGGGATTTGCCAGACCAGCAGGCCCAGGCTCTGGCTGATCTGCCTAGAGCATTATGCTTTGCGGTTGATGCCATCAAGGATTCTATCCATCAGGCCTCCCGCCTCACGCTGTCTTTGGTACATATGCGTAGGCTTCTGTGGCTCAAAAACTGGTCTGCTGAAGCTCCCTGTAAGAAGCTCTTAGTTAGCTTCCCATTTCATGGGGAACACCTTTTTGGCGAAGACCTGGATAAGTATATCCAGAAGATTTCCAGTGGTAAAAGTACTCTCTTACCGAGTAAAAAGAGGTCTAGGGGTCCATCTTTTAAGAGGACTACCTCTCCTATCCCTGCGACGTCTGCTACTAAGCAGTTCCGACGGCCTCCTCGGTCAAACTCAGGAGGTAAAAATCAGGGACAGCCACAGGGTAATAAAAAGCCCTGGATCCGAAGAGGTACTAAACCAGCCTCCAAGTCAAGCCTATGAAGGGCTGCCCCCACTCAAACGGGTGGGGGGAAGACTTCAGTTGTTCGCAGAGACCTGGCGGGAGACGATCAAAGACAGATGGGTGCTCTCCGCAGTAACTCTGGGATACAAGTTGGAGTTAAAAGAGTCTCCTCCGTCCCATTTTATGTGGTCAGGCATGCCAAGAGACCCTCTGAAAAGAGGGTCTCTCCTATTGGCGTTAGAACAACTATTGCTCCAAGGAGTAATTATGGAGGTTCCTATGGAAGTGTGGGGGTTGGGTTTCTACTCAAACCTTTTCACAGTCCCGAAGCCAAACGGGGACATAAGACCCATATTGGACCTAAAGAGTCTAAACAAATTTCTAAACGTCCGGTCCTTCCGGATGGAGTCGATCCGATCGGTCACCGCTGCCCTACAAGGGGAGGAATGGTTAGCCTCGATCGACATCAAAGATGCTTACTTGCATGTTCCCATCTTTCCAGGTCATCAAAAATTCCTACGCTTTGCAGTAGAAGGGCGCCATTTTCAGTTCAGAGCCTTACCATTCGGTCTGGCCACAGCACCACGAGTGTTCACAAAAATTCTGGCCCCACTGTTGGCCGATCTAAGAACACGGGGTGTAACGATAATGGCATACCTAGACGACCTGTTGTTGATGGACCACTCAGTTGCCAAGCTAGAAGTGGTAATTGTCGATACAATCAAGTATCTAGAGTCTCACGGTTGGGTCATCAACCTGGACAAGTCAGCCCTACAGCCAGTGAAAAACCTGGTATATCTAGGGCTACGGCTGGATTCAGACCAGAGGAAGATTTTCTTACCTCTAGACAAGGTATCCTCTTTGAGGGCCTTGGTCCGTCTGCTTTGTGCAAAAAGACAGCCGTCCATACGCCTGTGCATGAGGCTGCTAGGAAAGATGGTAGCATCATTCGAAGCTGTGCCATACGCCCAATTCCACTCAAGGAATTTACAAAAGGCCATATTGTCAGCCTGGAACGGAAAAGTTCAGGCTCTAGACTTCCCGATGGCTTTGTCCCCTTCCGTTCGGAAGAGTCTCTGCTGGTGGTTGATCCCCCAGAATCTCCAGAAGGGAAAACCCTTCAGCCCGACATCTTGGAAGGTGGTCACTACAGATGCCAGCCTTATAGGCTGGGGGGCAGTACTGGAGCAATGGTCTCTCCAGGGCAGATGGTCAAATGTAGTAAAAACCCTGCCCATCAATCTCTTAGAGATACGAGCAGCCCGGTACGCCCTAGTAGCCTGGACATCCAGACTCCAAGGGTCCCCTGTCAGAATTCAATCAGACAATGCCACAGCAGTGGCATATATCAATCATCAGGGAGGCACCAGGAGTCGTGCAGCCCAGAGGGAAGTAAGTCACATCCTGGAATGGGCAGAAAAGCATGTCCCATGTATATCAGCTGTCTTCATTCCAGGGGTGGAGAATTGGAAGGCGGACTTTCTGAGTCGCCAACAGTTATGCCCAGGGGAATGGTCCCTTCATCCCAAGGTCTTCCGAGCAATATGTCAGCGGTGGGGAACACCGGATGTAGATCTGCTAGCATCCAGATTCAACGCAAAGGTGGACAGGTTTGTCTCCCGGACAAGGGATCCCCTCGCTTGCGGCTCGGATGCTCTGGTGTTCCCTTGGGATCAGTTCAGACTGATATATGCATTCCCTCCGCTACAATTGTTGCCTCGACTCCTTCGCAGAGTCAGGTTGGAGAAGAAGCCGGTGATCCTGGTGGCTCCAGCGTGGCCCCGAAGGGCCTGGTACGCGGAGATCATCAAAATGTCTGTGGGGAGTCCTTGAACCCTTCCACGTCGTCCGGACCTGCTTTCGCAAGGACCGATATACCACCCTTCCTTACTAACTCTAAGTTTAACGGCCTGGCTATTGAATCCCACATCCTAAAGAAGAGAGGTCTCTCTAACTCTGTGGTATCAACTATAATCAATGCCAGGAAGCCTGTATCCAGGCAGATCTACTATAGAGTTTGGAAGGCGTACATCACTTGGTGCGAGGCCAGAAAATGGCATCCACGTAAGTACGTTATAGGCAGAATTCTGGACTTCCTGCAGTGGGCTGTAGACAGGAAGTTTGCCTTAAGTACTATCAAGGGCCAGGTTTCGGCCTTGTCAATACTATTTCAAAGGCCCCTGGCTATGCATTCACTTGTCAAATCCTTTATGCAAGGTGTGACTCGTATTATTCCACCGATTAAGGCTCCCATATGCCCATGGGATCTAAATTTGGTTCTGTCGGTTCTGCAGAAGCAGCCATTTGAACCTTTGCGGCACATTTCCTTGGTTCTACTCACCAGGAAATTGATATTTTTAGTAGCCATATGCTCGGCTAGAAGAGTGTCGGAATTAGCCGCCATGTCCTGTAAAGAGCCATATCTGGTTATCCATAAGGACAGAGTAGTATTACGTCCTCACCCAGCCTTTCTTCCTAAGGTGGTATCGAGGTTTCACTTGAACCAGGATGTGGTTCTTCCTTCTTTTTTCCCCAAACCAAGCTCGGTAGAGGAAAAGTTATTGCATTCTTTGGATGTAGTAAGAGCAGTTAAAGCTTATCTAAAAGCCACTGCTCAGATTCGTAGAACGGATTCTTTGTTTGTTCTGCCGGAAGGCCCCAGAAAGGGTCAGGCAGCATCAAAATCTACTTTAGCCAAGTGGATTCGACAGGTCATAATACAAGCCTATGGCTTGAGAAGTAGACCGCCTCCGTTCAAAGTTAGGGCGCACTCCACGAGAGCAGTTGGAACTTCATGGGCAGTGCATCACCAGGCCTCCCTGGCGCAAATTTGTAAGGCCGCAACATGGTCTTCAGTACACACGTTTACTAGGTTCTACCAGGTGGACGTTAGAAGTCAGGAGGATGTCGCCTTTGGGCGCAGTGTGTTGCAGGCCGCAAAAGATCCTCATGCCTGATGGCGCCCAGCTTATGTATGGTGTATCCCCCCCCCTCATGTGGCATTGCTTTGGGACGTCCCACATAGTAATGACTATGCTGCTCTGTGTCCCGTGATGTATGAACAAGAAAGTAGGATTTTTAAAACAGCTTACCTGTAAAATCCTTTTCTTGGAGTACATCACGGGACACAGAGCTCCCACCCCTCTTTTGGGGACACGTATTGCTTTGCTACAAAACTGAGGTACTCCCGGATGGGAGGGGCTTATATAGGGGAGGGTACTTCCTGTTTTGGAAGTTGCCAGTGCCAGCACCTGAAGGTAATTCTATATAACCCACATAGTAATGACTATGCTGCTCTGTGTCCCGTGATGTACTCCAAGAAAAGGATTTTACAGGTAAGCTGTTTTAAAAATCCTACTTTTTTGCTAGAAAATTACTTAGAACCCCCAAACATTATAAATTTGTTCTAACACCCTAGAGAATAAAATGGCGGTCATTGCAATACTTTTTGTCACACCGTATTTGCGCAGCGATCTTACAAGCGCACATTTAAAAAAACTAAAAAAACTAAGCGCAACGGCCTTATATTGGCACGGGGCGTGGTCACCGGGTGATGCTACCCGGTGACCCCGCCCCAGTATGACATCACAGTCCCGGGGAATGCTCGCCCCCCTTTCCTGACCTGCTGGGCTGCGTGCTCGGATAAGGGTCTGGTATGGATCCTGGGGGAACCCCCACACCATTTTTTTTTTGGTGTGGGGGCTTCCCCTCAAGATCCATACCAGACCGAAGGGTCTGGTATCATCCTGGGGGGAACCTCACGCAAAATTTTGTTTAACCTTTTTGCAGGGTTCCCCTTCAAGGTTCTCCGCACACGAGTCACCACGCAAGTCGGATCATCTCGATCCGACTTCTGGTGCGACTTCTATTCAAAACAATGGGCTCCCATAGGGAACCATTAATTTTGAATAGAGAAAAAAAAAACGTGGCTGAAAGCTGGCGCGGGGAAACGTGCATTGAAGTCAATGCAAAACAAGGAAAAAATCGCGTTAAAAACGCATCTTTTTTTCTGGCGTTTGTACTAGCTTGAGGCTCGATTCACACTAATGCGTTTTTTGGTGCATTTTACAGAAATGCAGGGAAATCTTTTAACATGGTTTCCTATGGAACATGTTCACATCAATGCATTTTTGTGCCTCTGCGTTTTTGGAAAGGGTCCAAAAAGTACAGCGACTTTGCCGCGATTTGCGTTTTTTTTTTAACCTGTTTATAGCTGGTTTTTTAAAGGAAATGTAAAAAAATAAACATTGCCGGCTATAAAAAAAAAAGAGAAAAAAACAGCGTGGGATCCCCCCCAGGTCCATACCAGGCCCTTGGGTCTAGTATGGATTCAGAGGGGACCCCCCCACACCATTTTTTATTTTTATTTTGGTGTGGGGGGGTCCCCCCAAAATCCATACCAGACTCTTATCCGAGCATGCAGCCCAGCAGGTCAGGAAAGAGAGGGGACGAGCGAGCGCCCCCCCTCCTGAACCATACCAGGCCGCATGCCCTCAACATGGGGGAATGAGTGCTTTGGGGCAGGGGGGCTCTGCGCCCCCCACCCCAAAGCACCCTGCCCCCATGTTGATGGGGACAAGGGCCTCTTTTCGACAACCCTTGGAGATAAGTGGACTTTTGTGTTATGTTTTCTGGAATTACGTCAGCTCCATGTTGCTGCTGAAAGAAAAATAAACACCTTTATGTTTAAGATCAACCGCTTTGCATGTGGTCCCGAGGAGCTATACCCCTGAACTTTATATTATACAATCACTTCAAATGTTTTACCTGTAAAATAGGAAGATGTCAATTAAGAACAATTAAATCAAATTATCGATAAGACAAAATTGGGCCCTGTCCACGGAAAGTTGCTGCTTAATGTGTGCCAACATAATTGTGTGGCATCACTCACGACTCTTGCTGCTGCTGGAAAAACAACCACCCATTCTGGCACAATATTATTCCCATAAGCCAATTTCATAGGCTTAGGAAAAAATTGCGTCAGATTAGAGAATTCTATAGAACAGAGTGCAGTTCTTATGGACAAATTCAGAGAAAAGGGGTATCCAGAGGCAATTGTTAAAGGTGCTTATGAGAGCTTTCTGATTAACCATACAGTTACCATGGCTAAACAGGTATGTGAAGACTAATGTCAGATTTTTCATGTGTTTCAATGGTAACTATTGCTTATAAGGCCTCATGCCCACGGACGTTTTTACAGCCGCGTTTTTTACAGCTTAAAAACGCCTGTCCATGTTATTGTATACATTTAAAAAAAATTGCCTCGTGTTTTTTTTATGCCTAACGCCGACGCCGAGGAACGCACTGGTCCTGGGTTTTTTTACAGCTTAAAAACGCCTTTGCTATTTGCATCTCAAAAACGTCTAGGTGGGCATGAAGCTATAGACTAACATGGACAGGCGTTTTTAAGCTGTAAAAAACGCTCAAAAACGCGGCTGTAAAAACATCCATGGGCATGAGGCCTAAGAGATATCTGGTTAACCATATGGATACACATTCAATATACACTATATTACCAAAGGTATTGGGACGCCTGCTTTTACATGCTCATGAACTTTGATGGCATCCCAGTCTTAGTCCATAGGGTTCAATGTTGAGTTGGCCCACCCTTTGCAGCTAAAACAGCTTCAACTCTTCTGGGAAGACTGTCAGTCAATCAGTCCTTCAAGGGGTTAAATGTTTGGACAATTTAGTCTTTTGTCATTATAATACAGAGTGGCCTGAGAGGGCCCATTGGGGAATGTTATGGAGTAGGTCCAGATATATGGTACATCTCTTCATATATGTGTAAACCAATGGACTGTGTCGGTGTGTGTGTGAGCAACTGCTGTCCGGACTTTAAGACCCCTTTCACACTGAGGCGCTTTGCAGACGCTATAGCGCTAAAAATAGCTCCTGCAAAGCGCCCTGAAAGAGCAGCTCCATTCACTCCAGTGTGAAAGCCCGAGGGCTTTCACACTGGAGCGGTGCGCTGGCAGGGCGTCAGAAACAGTCCTGCCAGCAGCTTCTTTGCAGCGCATTAGGAGCGGTGAACTCACCACTCCTAAAGCACCCCTGCCAATGGAAATCAATGGGCAGCGCCACCGAACCACTCTAGCTGCGCTTTGCGGGCACTATTTACCCTTTTTCGGCCGCTAGCAGGGGTTAAAAGCACCCCGCTAGCGGCTGAAAAGCGCTGCAAAAATGACGGTAAAGCGCTGTTTTACCGCTGACGCCCAGGCGCTTTCAGTGTGAAAGCAGCATTAACCACTTGCCGACCGCCTCCTGTAGATATACGTGGGCAGAATGGCACGGACAGGCACATCAACGTACCTGTACGTCCCTTTTAAGTGCCTGTCCGTGTGGTCGCGCACACGCCAGCGGCGGCGCGCTCGAGACCCTGCCGCCATCCCCGTGAGTCGGACCGCAGGTCCCGCGGACTCGATCGCAGCGGGGATCCCCGCGATCGTCTCACGGAGGTATAGAGCAGGGAGATGCTTGTGTAAACAAGCATCTCCCTGCTCTGCCTAGTGACAATGACACGGATCTTGGCTCCGTGTACTCGGAGCGGAGATCGGTGTCATGTGACACAGAGCCCAACCCCCCCTCAGTTAGAAACACAATGCAGGGAACACTTAACCCCTACAGCGCCACCTAGTGGTTAACCCCTTCACTGACAGTGTCATTTTCACAGTAACCAGTGCATTTTTATAGCACTGATCGCTGTGAAAATGACAATGGTCCCAAAAATGTGTCAAAAGTGTCCGATGTGTCCGCCATAATGTCGCAGTCATGGAAAAAATCACTGATCGCCGCCATTACTAGTAAAAAAAAAAATGTTTTTATAAAAATGCCATAAAACTATCCCCTATTTTGTAAACGCTATAACTTTTGCGCAAACCAATCAATAAACGGCGATTGCGTTTTTTTTTTTAACCAAAAATATGTAGAAGAATACTGCCTAAACTGAGGAAAAAAAATGTTTTTTTTATATATTTTTTGGGGGATGTTTATTATAGCAAAAAGTAAAAAATATTTCATTTTCTTTTCAAAATTGTCGCTCTATTTTTGTTTATAGCGCAAAAAATAAAAATCGCAGAGGTGATCAAATACCACCAAAAGAAAGCTCTATTTGTGGGAAAAAAAGGACGTAAATTTTGTTTGGGAGCCACGTTGCACGACCGCGCAAATGTCAGTTAAAGCGACGCAGTGCCGAATCGCAAAAAGGGGCCTGATCTTTAACCAGCCAAAATGGTTAGGGGCTTAAGTGGTTAATGTTAACGTTGTCATTTTTAACTGGTGAAAAGTGGAGGTGCTTTTTTAGCTTTGTTATAACACTCGTATATCTTTGTATTTCATTCAATAAATTGATATAGGTCAAATCAGATTTTTCTTCCTGAAGTAACCTCTTTTCAGAACCTCTCTAAAAGCCCGTACACACAATACGAAAATCGAATAGAAAAAATTGTACGACGAGCTGTCTCCCGATTTTCAGATGGTTGGTACAGTGCTTTCGACACCCGATTTCGCTTTTTGATCAGACAAAAGCTGGATGTGCAGACTATAAAATTTTTGGCGGATGTGAACTCAACGTTCGATTTTCGGTTCATTAGTACGAAAAAGTTCGTAAGAGCAAGACCACACATGCGCAGAAACGAAAGAATACATACAAAACTATTCAACACATTACATAACTTCTGACGTTGCATTCTGTCGTACAAAATTTTTTGTATTGTGAGTACCCTCTTCACTTTCGACATGAGATTAGCATGACAAAAAACAGATGTTCGGTCGTCCGAAAATCTAAGCGTATGTGCGAGGCCTTAGTCTAGGTTTCTTCTATGGTTGTGTATGTTATGAGGACTGCACCCTATAGCCAATTAAATTGTGAGTCGTGGACTTATGATTGTTTAAACAAGGGGATCTTTATCCTTTTTCAATTTTTTTCTGGTTTTGTTCCCAGTTTTTTTCTTTTATCTTATCATTGTAAGCAATAATGAGACCATTGTATGTGTTCAATTCATTTATTAAATGCAAGTTCCAGCCGAATAGATCAATAACTGTCTAGGATGCGTCTCAGAGACCCTACTTTGCCATTTGGGGCTCCCCAGTCAGTAAATCTGCGGTACTCTCCCGTTTTCAGAAAATACTGTCTGCCTTTGTATTTGGGAAGCTCATAGAAGATCCATGATCCTTCCAGGACATTACAGGAGTGGACTTCATGATTGTTAAACTTCTCAAAGAGAGTTTGGCTATCTTCAGTAATTTCTAGCATTTCTCCACGGAGGTCTTCCCTTTCATAAAGCTGAATCTTGTGGGATCCCCTGTACTGTAAGAAGAAAACACAGATATTGTAATGTTATTGCTGCTTGCAGAATTTATTTTCCTTGGTATAATACTATGTCATGTAAAATAATCATAATGACTAATGTTACCATGTGTAGTATGGGAAAACTTTAATATTTAATGTAGAGCTTATTTTCATAAATATATGTACCGTATATACTCGAGTATAAGCCGAGTTTTTCAGCAAATTTTTTTGTGCTGAAAATGTCCCACTCGGCTTATACTCGAGTCACCTTTTCGCGCCTGATCTCCCGGACTTTGGGGACCCAGTACTGGCTTGGCACACATGTAGCCTCACTCTTCCTCTACAAGTGTGCAAAGTTTGTTGTCCGGGGGACCTACGGCCGGGGAGCACCGATTTTTCAAAGCCGGGCACCCCTTCCATAGACTCCCATGTTAAACAGTAATTTCTCCGGTGAATTTGGGGACCCGGTACCGGCCATTCGTAGGTTCCCTGGACATGAAACTTGGCACACACATATCTCCATATCTCCTCTATAAGTGTAAAAAAATTTTGTTGTCCGGGGGACCTACGGCCGGGAAGCACCGATTTTTCAAAGCCGGGCACCCCTTCCATAGACTCCCATGTTAAACGGTAATTTATCCGGTGAATTTGGGGACCCGGTACCGGCTGTTCGTAGGTTCCCTGGACATGAAACTTGGCACTATAAGTGTGCAAAGTTTTTTGTCTGGGGAACCTACGGCCGGGGAGCACAGATTTTTCAAACCGGGCAACCCTTCCATAGACTCCCATGTTAAACGTCAGTCTAGTCATGGGCACAGTGAGGCATGGGCACAGTGAGGCAAAGTGAGGCACAGTGAGGCATGCAGATGGACACCCTAGGCTTATACTCGAGTCAATAAGTTTTCCCAGTTTTTTGTGGTAAAATTAGGTGCCTCGGCTTATATTCGGGTCGGGCTATACTTGAGTATATACGGTAAGTGTAGATCCAAAAACAGTTTTTAGGTTTAGTTTGTTTGTTTTTCTTTTAAGGTTGTGTTATTACTATTATACATGATCAGTGATGGCAATGTTAAACACTATCACTGTTGTTAATAATTTGCAACTTACAGATGAGATCAATCGGCAGGATCTGATGGAGTCATTAAAACCAAGCCATTGCTGGAAGTCAGGATATTCTCCCTTCCTAAGGAAATACTGATGCCCGGTGTAGTTGGAACGTTCATAGAGCATCCAATTTCCATTCTCCACACGGATGGAGTTGCAGCGGCTGAAGAAGGAGTGCAGATCAGAACAATCAGAGCTGCACTCATAGGAGTGACCCTGAAAGTTTTTGTCCTCAAAGAAAATGATCTAAAAAGAAATAAAGTCGTTTGTTACTTTCTGCCCAGATTTGTGGTTTAATTTCATTATTTATAATATTCAAAAATGTTGGAATATATAAAGAAATCAAGGAGTTTGTTACCCTCTGCCTAGGTATTGGAGTTTAAAGTAGGACTAAAAGCCATTTTTTAAACATTTTTTGATAGTGTAAGGGTGGGTTAAAACTGCAGTCAATTTTTTTCCTTCTATGTCTATGAGAGATTTCCCTTCATTTCCTGTCTCATAGCCAAAACAGGAAGTTGGAATAAATCCCACCAAAGGGAGGGAATTCCTCATTGTCACCAGACGTAGTGTCCCCATTGAAAGGTTGCCCCTCTATTACTGTTCTGGGAACAACCCAAAACTTGTGATTTTTCTTTTACTTTCACTTTCAGTGATAACAGTAAACATGACAAATAGCAGGAGTGAAGCCTCGTACACACGACCGATTTTCTCGGCAAGAACCAGCAAGAAACTTGCTGGCAGAGCTTTCTTGCCGAGTAAATCGGTCGTGTGTACGCGGCTTTCAGGTTTCTCATCAAGAAAACAGGCAAGAATCTCGACGAGAAAAATAGAGAACCTGCTCTCTATTTTCTCGTCGGGATTCTCGATTTTCTCGTCGGGTTTCTCGTTGGCCTGTTTCTCGACGAGAAACCCGAGTGTGTGTGCACTTGCCTGTCGCCGTGGAAACCCACGCATGCTCAAAATGACTTTGACGCATGCGCGGTAACTTCCTAGGCATAGGTAGGGTGTAGCAAGATGGCAGCGACGGCATCGAATGTGACGAGCGCACGCTCGTCGTAGTCGATGATGTCACCGCGTTCGTGCCATTCAAAAGAACGGCGGTTCTTTTGAAAGGTACGCGTGTACACTCGGCCGGGACAAGTTTCTTGTCCAAGAATCTCGTCAGGAAAAACGACAAGTTTTTTCCTGACGAGATTTTCGGCCGTGTGTACGAGGCCTGACTCTCCCTAACAAGGGGAACAGACAGCAATAAAAAAACGCAACGGTGTTCTAATCCCTATCCACTCTATTCAAGCTGAAATAAAAGTTTTGCCTTTTAGTTATACTTTTAATTTCATAATTTGGGATATTTGAGAATATTTTTCATGAACCAGCTACACATTTTAGACTGTTATTCTTATATTTACTAGGCCAATGTTAGTGAGAAATAGTGCTTCACCTCAGCTAAAAAAATCATTATAGTGCTCCTCCACTCTGAAATTACTTTGCCCCTGAAAACCTCCTATTTTGATTGACAGATTTCTATTTTTTCCTTTTTGTTCGTTTGCATATGCCTGTAACCTTGTGTAGCACCCCTCTACTTTGAGGGGGTGCTATGTACCTAAATTTAGGGGTTGGTCTGAGCTAGTAGCCAGGCTCAGACCACTCTTATGGATAGGTTCTGTTATTTTGTTTCTTCAGGTGTTGTACTGGTGTGCAGTTCCCTGTGGCCTGTAGGTGGCACTGCCATGACAGGTCAGGGTTGAACCACTGGTAACAGTGCTGTGCCTTAGGGTGTCCTCTTTCGGCAGTAGTACAGTGGGCGTTGTCAACCTGCTGTGAATGCCGGGAGAGGATACATAAGGGGCAGACGCCACCTGGAGGGGTAGTGGTTGGAGAGTTCCGGAGTTCGGATCGCGTGACCTGGCCCTCCAGGCCAGGTGTGTGCGAGGTCATTGGTCCCAGGCACCTTTAGCCTGGGGCTGCAGCTTCGCCATTGGGCCCAGCACCTTAAGCTGGGGCTCAGCTCTAAATGAAGGAATCCCAGGGTGCTCCTGAGAAGGGACCCGCTCTAAGAAGAGGAGACCGGGGGAGGACCTTTCTGAGGGACCGGTGAGAGTTTCACGGTAAAAGAGAGGCCCGGTAAACTTCTGGAGGGATTCCACTAATCATCTAAGGCCTTGTAATGTGCAGCAACTTGCACCTGTTCTTTAATTACAAGTGCTGAGAGGTTTGGGGCTCAGAGATTCTGTGGCAGAGGATCTCCCGATCGTATCTCCAAGGGAAAAACTTAAGTGAAGTAAAGTTCGTGTATCACTCCGGCTGCTAGTACCGTGAGAGGGGACTATCCGGGTGACCAGAGTCCACTTGGGATTGAGTGGTGATATTAAGTGCCTGAACCTACCTTCCTATTCCTTTATTCTTCAACTCCAACTTTCCCATCCAGTTATCAGCATAAAGAAAATAAACCTTCCTTCATTAAGGTTTAACCTGTCGAGTGCGCATGCGCGGGACTTCCAGGAAGACGCTCTGAACGGGAGCTCCGCGCTGCTCCGGCCTCTCGCAGCCCCCTGAGCCTACAGACTGAGCGGGAACCGGCCAGGACTGACCCCATCGCCTCCCAGGTGAACCAGGGACACTTTCATATGCCGGGCGGCTCACAAAAGAGGGAGGTGAGCCGCCAGCTCGACTTTACACTGGCAGCCCCTGCATCATCCAAGATGGCGGCCGCAGCTCAAGGCAGCATGGAGGACCCGGACTCCATTGCGGATCCTCCTTCCCATTACCAGCACCAGATCGGTCTGCTGGCAACTCCTGTGAGTACCTGCAACCCCCAAGGGATCTCCCCAGCATCCACTGAGTCCCTGATGACACGGACTTTTGGAGATCTCCCCCACTCTCCCATGCTGCGATCCCCCTTAAGCCTGGCAGGCCCCCACCTCTCCCCCCCCTTGCAGCCAGTTCACTCCGCTGACATGCAACTTATGCTGCAGAACTTTTCTGAGATGCTAGCCACAGGCCTAGCCCACAATGCCACTCAGATCACTGCTACCATTAAGGCTGATTTGCAGAGCCTGGGAGCCCGCTTGGATGCAATTGAGCAGGCTGTGGATAACACTGCCGCCCGTACTAACCAAAATACCACATGCATCCAAACCTTACAAGATCAACTTGAGACAGCTCTCTCTAAAATCGATGATTTAGAGAACAGGAGTAGAAGGTATAATTTCCGTATACGTGGGATCCCTGAATCTATTACTGATGTTCCCAGCACAGTTAAATTGTTCATTAAAGAACTCATGCCAGACATTCAGGACCACAGATTGGAACTTGCAGGGCTCACAGAGTCCTCCAGCCCCCCCGCCCAGATGGTCTCCCAAGGGACATTGTAGTCAAGCCCCATTACTATGGTGTGAAGGAGGACGTTATGAGGCAGACCCGCAACCTGGACAATCTCTCCTTCCAAGGGAATAAAATCCAAATCTTTGCTGACATCTCACCCACCACGGTCCAGAAACGGAGGTCCCTTAAACCCCTCCTGGAGGTCCTCAACCAGAATTCCATCAAGTACCGCTGGGCTTTTCCGTTCCGCCTACAATTTCATTTCAGGGACAAATCCTTTGGCTTTTCCACCTTTCAAGACGGCGAACGTCTCCTTCTTCATCTTGGTCTTATCTCCCAAGAACTTGCTGCACAACAAGCGACAACCAAATCAGGCTCCTCAAAGCGTCCACCCCCCGGCAGTCCTCTGACCCCGTTATGGAATAAACAACAAACGAAGAGACAGAGAGAATCCCGACCCCCGAGATGAGGGACTTCTTTTTTTTTCTCCCGGACGGGAGATGTGTTGCTTTTGACTACCCCTAATAATTCAGAGAGCTAACTACTCTCCCCCCCTAGTATGGTGGTAGACAGACCCGCACAGCCCTGACTGGCTTCAGGCGGGCCAGGGTCTTAATATGTTTGGTTTGGGCCCCACTTGCCCATCTTATGGCTAGTTGGGACTCCCAATACCCCCCGTTCATCCCACCTCGATGAGGAGGACGCTTTCATTGCCTTTCTGACTTGTTGCATATATGATGGGCCTTTCCTAGTTCCAACCTATGGTTAGGCCTAGTAGCCTATACCCTTCCTTCCCCCTGCCCCCCCCCCCCTTTTTTTTTTTTTCTTCTTCCCTTTCCCCTCCCCCTTCCCCCCTCCCTCTCTTGCCCTCCCTCCCCACCTTCCCTTTCTCTCCCTTGCAGGTTCCACTCCATGCACTGGTTATGTTCTGGTTATACAGTTTTACGGATCGTTATATTTGTTTGTTTACAGTATTTTCTGCACTTTGGCCGTTCCAGTACTGTTTTACCCCCCATTGGGGGCTCTGACGGCCAGAGCGGCTCACCATGCCGCTCTCTCTGTTGTGACGCGGAGGGACTTTTAATCCCTCTGGTGACATCAGGTAGACAACCCCTACTGGGGTTGCACTCTCTCCAAGACCCCTCTTGCAGGAGTCCTTGGACTTGGACCCGGCTAGCCGGTCCTGTTGAATTTTATCTGAATTTTTGCATATGTTTGTTTTGTTCTCTTTTTGTGATTTAACTGACCAACATAATGACATCTCTGATCTTTCCTCCTCTTTTTCTTCCATTTCTTCTCCCCCCCTTCTCTCCTCCCCACAGTGTTCTCCTCCCCCCTCCTCCAGGATTCCTCGCGGAGAACTCCCCCAGGCCTTACTCCAGGGCGTTTGTTGATAGCCTACCTCGCGCTGGATGTCCGGATTCTCTCTTCTCTCCAGGTAAGCTCCCCTTTTACATTCTCGCACCCCCCCTCGGGCACCCATGGCTGAGACTGACGCTCGCAAGCTGCCTTTGAAACTAGCTTCCCACAATACACAGGGACTTAATTCCCCTTCTAAACGCCGGAAAGCCTTTCAGAGCTACCACGCCAGAAGCCTTGATGTTGTCCTTCTTCAGGAGACCCACTTCCCCGCTAGCTATACCCCCTCCTTCCTACACTGTAGCTTTCCCACCTTCTACCTTGCGAATGCTGACACCAAACAGAGAGGGGTGGCCATTCTCTTGGCTAAACGTATCCCATTTACCCACATTCACACAATTCGTGATGAAGATGGTAGGTACCTGCTGGTCAAAGGGCTCATAGAAGGGGTGACATACTCTTTTGTTTCATACTATGCCCCCAATCGGGGCCAGGCAAATTTTTTCGCATCCATGTTCTCAACCCTCTCCTCTCATCTAGAAGGTAGAGTCTTAATAGGGGGTGACTCCAATATCACGTTTGACCACACACTTGACAAATCCCACCAGAACAGCCTTAAGAGACCCTCCAAACAAAGCCTCAGAATCGCTCGACTCCTACACGACTTGGGCCTGATTGATTCTTGGAGGGAATTGAATCCCACGGCCAAAGACTTTACCCATTACTCTGCCCCACACAAAACATTTGCCAGGATTGACCACATCTTCGTACCCAATTTGGACATTCACACTGCCTCTCACTCCTCAATACAAGAAGTTCCGTGGTCGGACCACTCCTTAGTAACCCTTAGAATCTCTAGCTCCCTTTCACCTTCAGGCCCCCCTCAGTGGCGCTTGAGTAAATCCCTCCTTGCCAACCCGGTCCACTGCACCATGCTGGAAAAGGACATCCAAGAATTTTTCCTCCTCAATGACACTGGGGAAACGTCCCCTAGCTCTCTCTGGGGAGCTCATAAAGCCGTCTTGAGGGGGAGGATGATTCAAATGGCTTCCAACCTGAAAAAAGGAAGGAAGGTGGATGTAGAAAACTTGGAAAGGGATTTTAAACTACTTAGTAAAGCCCATAAGTCTAACCCCACTCCCGCCAGTCTGGCCAAGTTAGAATCCGCCCGCATTGCTTTAAATCTTGCCTTAACTTCTAACGCAGACAAACACTTGAGCTGGTTAAGCTGATAAAATCGGCTCACGCTTGGCGGCCAAACTCTCCCCAAGGATCAAAAATTTCTCCTTACCCAAGAATAAATCGTTATCGGGTTCTCTCACCCAGAACCCCCATAAAATCCTAGAAACCTTCCAAGCTTTCTACTCCAAACTATACACATCTCCCTCCTCTGCCGACCCTGTTCCCTTAGAATCATTTTTGGCGGACATTGATCTCCCCAAACTTTCAGAGTCCCATAGATCCATGATGGAATCACCTTTTAGCACTGAAGAGGTCCAGGAGGTCATCAAAAATCTCAAAACAGACTCGGCGCCAGGGCCGGACGGTTTCTCCGCCCTTTATTACAAAACTTTCTCTGGGGTCCTCTCTCCTCGTCTGGCCAGTCTCTTTAACTCCCTACGAGAAGGCTCCATTCTCGAACCCGCTGCCAACCTCACATATATCTCTGTGATCCCCAAACAGGGAAAAGATCCTAGTGATGTAGGCAACTATAGGCCGATTTCGTTGATCAATAATGATCTGAAAATCATGACCAAGATTTTGGCCAACAGAATGGCCTCCTTCATCGCTTCTTATGTTCATAAGGATCAGGTGGGTTTCATTCCCGGGAGACAGGGACCGGACCAGATCAGGAGAGCGGTAGATTTGATTTCCCTCATGCAATCCTCCTGGGATGGCGTGTTCCCCCAGAAGGGATACATTCTTTCCATAGACCTCCAAAAGGCCTTTGATACGGTCACCTGGCCATACCTTTTTACCATTCTACGCCATTGGGGCTTTGGCCCGGAATTCCTAAGAACCCTGGAGTCTCTATATTCCTCCCTGAAAGCCCAGATAAAACTACAGGGACGTCTCTCCGACCAATTCCCAATCTTAAAAGGTACCAGACAGGGCTACCCGCTCTCCCCTATTCTCTTCACAATAGCGATAGAAACCCTAGCTCTAGCAATTAGACAACACCCGGACATTCACGGGGTTCAATGTGGTCAACATACACACAAATGCGCCCTCTTTGCGGACGATGTCCTCCTTTTCATCACCTCCCCTCTCAAGTCGACCCCCAATATTCTCCAACTCCTCAACACTTTTGGAAAGGTTTCAGGCCTTCAGGTCAACATGGCAAAGTCAATGGCCTTGAACGTCACTACACCCCAAGATATAGTCGATAGACTCAAAACAAACTTCCCCTTCTCCTGGTGCGCCTCTTCTCTTCCCTATTTAGGTGTTTTCCTCACCCCAAAAGTAGAGCTCCTATTCCAACACAATTACCCTGCCATGTTAAAAAAACTCACAACTGAACTTACACAATGGTCTCTCTATAAATTGTCCTGGCTGGGTAGAGTCAATTCGGTCAAGATGACCCTCTTGCCCAGATTGCTTTATCTCTTCCGGTCCCTGCCTATCCCTGTCAAGAAGCGAGCACTGGATAGACTCCAATCAAAAATCATACAGTTCATATGGAGGGGCAAGGGACATCGTCTATCTAAAAAAGTTCTGTATAGGGCAAGGAAGAAAGGAGGCCTTGGCCTTCCCAATATGTGGTGGTACTACCAAGCAGCCCAACTCTGTCAATTCTCAGCAATATATACTAAAGGACCTAAACCGGACTGGGTAGACATAGAAAGGCAGGCAACCCCTAACCACACATTGGACTATTTAGCCTGGAGACCACGTAAGGACCGCCCCTCGATCCTGTCACCCGCCCTCTCTCACTCAATGGCTCTCTGTGATATCCTTCATAAACATCCCGCACTATCCTCTTCCTGGCATCCCCTCGCTCACATCTTCCACAATCCCCAATTCCCCCTGGGTCTAAACATCAAGGCTTTTGGATGGTGGCTTGACAAGGGTCTATACAGAATAGGACAATATTTTAACAATGATGGCCCCATCTCGCTCAAATACTGCACTTCCAAACTGGACATGCCCTCCTCCGAAACTTTCCGCTATTATCAGTTATTACATTTTCTGCGTGGGGTCTGGAAAAGTTCAGACAACCCACTCTCGGTAACCAAATATGAGCATTGGTGTTCCTCAGCCATGGGCGTCAGGGGGGGCATCTCCCTGATCTATTCAGCGCTAGCTGACCCTCAGGGCAAAGCGAGCTATATGTTGAAATGGGAGCGTGACCTCCAGTTTGAATGGGATCTAGACACTTGGCACACAAATTTCTCCCGCTCATTTAAGGGTATCTTAAACACCTCCCTGATGGAGGCGGACGTTAAGGTTATCTTCAGATGGTACCTGGTCCCTACTCGCCTTTCTAAGCTCTATCCGCAGTCTTCCCCCCTCTGCTTCAGAGGATGTGGCCTCGTAGGCTCTCTCCTCCACACCCTCTGGGAATGCCCTAAAATTAGGGGGTTCTGGAATAGAATTTTCAGCCTCATTCGCAAAGTCACTGGTTTCGAGGTGAAGCAGAACCCTACTATTGCCCTCCTTAATGATGCTCTCCCTAAGGTCCCTAAATTGTCCCGCTCTCTCATACACTTCATCCTTCTGGGGGCCAAGATTACCTTGGCCCACGCCTGGAAGTCGCCCTCTGCATCATTTCGCCAAGCTAAACACAAGATTTCCTGGATAATGACACAGGAAAGGGTTTCTAATACCTTACTAGACAATCCAGAAAAATTCCGTCTTATTTGGGAACCCTGGGCTATGCATGTAGGCATATCCCTTCTGCCCCAATAGGTGAGCACTGGACAGCCCCGATTCGGCTCGTTGCTGACCATTTTTCCCCCCTCTCCCCGAGGAATCCTGACTTTCCCCGCCCCCTTCTTTCCCTCTTATTCTCTAGTTCGCTCCCCCTTCTCTTCCCTATCCCTATTTCTTCCTTTCTTTTCTTCCTATTCTTAATCTCTGTCTTAGACTGTCACTGGCTACTCAGGTTTTACATCTGTGTAGTCTTTCTTGTTTTATGTTGATGGATACAGCTAGATGTTCCGCCTTACAGGCATTTGGAAGCCATTCCATTAGTTGGGTTCTTCAACCCCTTCAGACTATTAACAGAGGTTCGAGGTCAGACTCCCCCTGGATGGTCCGCATCCTCAGGGGATCAGCAATCTGGACAGGTTGGCGGGTTGCCAAGCCCTTTGTTCATATCCCTCCCTGGGTGTTCTGTTCCCGATCGCTCCGTGCACAGCTGGATCCCAATTGGGGTGCGTGGACTGGTCGGGAGTAGACGTACGGCCGTTGTCCCTCAGGGTCTGCCTTAAATTTGTTGGCGCCTACTTTTTTCTTCTTTTTTTTTTGTATGCTGAGTCTGCTCTACCCTCTATAATAGGTACTGTGGTCTATGATATTGTGATGGAACATAACTCCAAGTGACCTTCTTTTGTTTGTTTCTGATGATCATACTTTGCACCGACCTCGTTTGGGGTCCTTTGTTACCTTCTTTTATAATTGTACTGCATCTAATCACAATAAACCTTTTTTTGAAAAAAAAAAAAAAGGTTTAACCTGTCTGGACATTGGCCTTATTGGTGCACCTACAACAGACTCTTCCCTACACTCTAGGGGTAAGAACCAGCCGAGGGAAGGTAACTCGCTGCGGGACCCAACAATTTCTGAACACCGCTCACCCTCTTATTCAAGAAGGAACCTGGGCATTGTGGTACGGTGTGTCCCGCCTTGAGGTGGTAAGGCCAGGGATCTGTGTGCTACACTTGTAACATAAAATCCCTATGCAAAGATTAAGTAGAGCTGAAATGTGTTTTAGAAATACAAGAACCAAAAGATGTACTTGCAAAATTTCCTTGTAGCACCAGACCCCCCCCCCCCCCTTTAAACTGACTTTAGAAGAAGAAGGATTTAAAGCCAAAAGCAAACATTTATTATATTTCAGATTAGCAATTATACTGTATGTGATGGCTGAATTAGTTTTCTTTTTTAAGCTTTTTTTTTTTTTTCCTGTTTTAAAAAAAAAAAAAAACAAGCTCTCTTGCAGATGTATCAGTTAAGAGTGTTGAGACAACCCATTTACCACTGACAGGGGTGCTTACAATGATCAACTTTTATTTATTTATGTAAAACCTTTTAGGAAACGCCAAAAGGAAAACAACTGTTGGTGTAACTGATTGTAAAGTGTTAGTTGGAGTTTTGCTTCAATTTACAATCTTCTTATGCAATTTTGCTTTAGATTGACAAAAAACATATAATAAAAGGTCGAACACTTTCATATTGTATGCAATCAGGCATGCCCTTTTACTACATGGTAGAAGGTAAATCTAAAGAAAATTGGATAAGAAAATTGTATAATGTACTGTATGGCCAGCTTTAGTGTACTAATACACTTCTTTCGCACTCCCCCCAGACTGAAAATGCTGCTGTTAAAAATGTGTCTCATTCATCCAGAGTGGGAGCACTCTAATACATCAAGTGTGTTACTGGCCAGATCAACAGGGGAAAACAGAGGGAAAAAAAGCCTAAAAAAGAAAACAAATGCAGTCTAAGCACATCTAATGATTGGTAAGCTGCAATATATTACATGTTTGGTTTTGGGGTGTAAAGGCGCGTGTATTTTTTTTTTTTTAATAACGAACATGGTATACTTACCTGCTCTATGCAGTTGGTTTTGCACAGAGCAGCCTGGATCCTCTTCTCTGGTCCCTCTTCGCTGCTCCTAGCCCCTCCCTCCTTTGAGTGCCCCCTCAGCCAGCAGCTTGTACCAGGGGGCACCCAAGCCGAGTCAGAGCTCCGTGTATCCATTCAGACACGAAGCCCCGACCTGACCCCGCCCTCTCTCTCCTCTGATTGGCTGACTGACTTTGATAGCCGTGTGAGCCAATGGCACCGCTGCTCTGTCTCAGCCAATCAGGAGGAGTGTTCTGGATGGCAGAGGGGATCGTGGACATCACTGAAGATTGAAGGGGCTCAGGGGGGTGACTGGGGGGTACTGGGGGCCTGCTACACACAGAAGTTTTTTTTATCCTAATGCATAGAAAGCATTAAGATAAAAAACCAACCTTTACAACTCCTTTAACCACTTCTCCACCAAGGACGTCATATGACGTCCTTGACTTTGAGGGGGGATATCTGAATGATGCCTGCAGCTACAGGCATCATTCAGATATCATTCTGTCATGCCGGCAATTCTGCGCACCATAAGAATGATTATAGCGGCAGTTCCACCGCTTGATCGTTCTTATAGGCGGCGGGAAGGGACATCCCCCCCTCCCGCCACCATCTGGTGCTTCTCCGAGCTCTCCCGTGCCATTGCGGAGAAGGAATCGGCCGGCGTAACATGAGGATCATAGAGATTCCCGGTGACCAGATGGTCACCAGTTATCTCTATGACCAGAGTCCCGGGCGCGACATTGTGACGTCACGCCTGTTACCCGGAAGTAATCAAAACCGCAATTGCGGTTGTCAGCATGAGATCGGTGAAAAAAAATTCACCGATCTCATGCTTTCCAGCCTGGAGGAGAGATGTGGGGTCTTATTGACCCCGCATCTCTTCATAAAGAGGACCTGTCACAATGATTCCTACTACAAAAGATGTTTACATTCCTTGTAAGAGGAATAAAAGTGATAAAAAAATATATAAAAAAAAGTGTCAAAATAAAAAAAAAATCAGTAAAATAAAAAAGAAAATGTAAAACGCCCCTGTCCCCGGTAGCTTGCGCTCAGAAGCGAACACGCATGTAAGTCCCGCCCACATATGTAAACGCCATTCAAACCCCACATGTGAGGTATCGCCGCGTGTGGTAGAGTGCGAGCAACAATTCTAGCACTAGACCTCCTCTATAACTCAAAAATAGTAACCTGTAAAAAAAATTAAAGCGTCGACTATGGAGATTTTTAAGTCCCGAAGTTTGGTGCCATTCCATGAGTCTGCACAATTTTTAAAGCGTGACATATTAGGTATCTATTTACTCGGCGTAACAGCATCTTTCACATTATACAAACAAATTGGGCTAACTTTACTGTTTTGTGTTATTTTTTAATTCGTGAAACCGTTTAGTTTCCCAAAAAAAGGCGTTTGAAAAATTATTGCGCAAATACCAAGATGCATATGCAAGATAAAAAGTTGCAAAGACCGCCATTTTATTCCCTAGGGTGTCTGCTAAAAAAATATATATATATATATATATATATATATATATATATATAATTTGGGGGTTCTGATTAATTTTCTAGCAAATAAATGATGATTTTTACATGAAGGAGAGAAGTGCCAGAATGGAGAAGTGGTTAATACAGCTTGAAGATGGCCGTGAACTTCAGTTCTTTAGGGTTGATTTACTAAAGCCAACTAGACTGTTCACTGTGCAAGGGAATTATCCCCAGAGCTTAGTGAATGAGGTGAAGCTCTGTTGATTTCCATTATCCAATCATGTGCAAGCAAAAATACCGTTTTTTTTTTTTTACATTTTCTTTGCACCAGATTGGGTATTCTTTACAAAGTTACATTTCACCACATTCACTAAGCTCCGGGGAAAATTTCTATGCAATGCACAACTTACCTTGCAAAGTGAACAGTCTATTTGCCTTTAGTAAATCAACCCTTTTGAACAGAGTAAGAAATAATGGGATGATGGACTTACTATTGTTTAAAAGGAAAATGATTTCACTTCTAGTTCACTACCATGTATGCGTGCTTCTGTCAAGACTACTAATTACATTCATTGTCATTATACATCTATTCACTGTAGATACAATCAGCTTACCGCCAACCCTTTAGGCTACCAGTGTCTGGCATTTTTCCCAAATTATTCAGCAAAGTAGAAGATTTTCAGGAATTTGCAAAGAAAACATTGAGCATCATGCCCCAAAGCAACTGCAGCTTTAGCCAACTGAACTGCAAATAAGCATCTTTTTTTATCAGCACATTGGGTATCATGATATGCTGTAATATGTGATTTGCTTTAAAAGAACATTTTTAGTTATCAGAGTATGAAAATAATCAAGTACTATACAAAACGGTACTCCATGTAACCCCTAAAATATCTGGTAGGATACCTTAATTCAAATTTGTAGTACTAAATGTTTTAGGCAGAAGATAACACATTGTCTTATTATGCTCTATACATTAACAGGAGTAAGGTTTATTCATATTTTGACTACAAAGAGAAGAACTAATCACATGCCCTTCAAAAGAACCCTTATAATTCTTTAACTTACCTTTCCCATTGTGTCTGCTCTAAAGGAAGACCTCAGCTGTTACTGGGCACTTGTCACCCTTTTATATATCTTTTTACTCCGGGCATCAGAGTAATGAACATAAACGCTGCATTTTTTTATTTGCTTCAATTAATCCCCAGTTTTTGTTTCTGTGTTTTATTTTGATTGTGATTGAAAATTCTTTGTATTTTATCACTGCAGTTGCTTTTGTAAGCACAGGGATTTTATTTATTGCTGTGACAAATGAAACCGCAGTGTGCTGGCATAGACAAGGAAGTTACTAGATTTTGCTTTTAACATTTTGTTTTATGCATCTGTCAGCTGCCACTGTTTTAGGGGAATAATATATTCTCAAATACTTACACACCAGCATCATCTCTACATCATTAAGTTATTCAAGATATATATTAACAATAAAGTGCCCAAGTTGTGGAGATTGAAAAAATATTAACGAATGCCTCGTACACACGACCGGTTTTCCCGTCGGAAAAACTGCGATGAGAGCTTTTCGTCGGGAATCCCGACCGTGTGTATGCTCCATCACACTTTTTCCCACAGGAAAACTGCCAGAAAAAAAAGAGAGCAGGATCTCTTTTTTCCTGTCAGGAAAAAATCCTAGCGGGAAAACCGTTCCGAGCATGTTTGGAAACAATTTGACGCATGCTCGGAAGCATAGAACTTAATTTTGTCGGCTTGTCGTAGTCTTTTACGTCACCGCGTTCTTGGCAGTCAAAAGTTCACCGGACTTTTATGTGACCGTGTGTATGCAAGGCAGGCTTGAGAGTAATTCCGTCGGGGAAACCATCGTTTTTTTTTCAGACGGTCGTGCATACGTGGCATCAGTGTATAAGTGGACAGCATGTCCAGGAGAGAAATGTAGAGGATATGAACTAGGGCAGTGTGACAGGAGGGCCCATGGAACCCAGAATCCCTTGGAAAGGTTGGGAAACCCTTGTTTCAGCTCCCCATGCACCTCCTATGTCTAAGTTACCCTGTGTCCATTAGGGGCACAGGGTGACTGAGAAAATATGGCTTGGATTACTTAAAATGTGACAGTAATTTATATCCACAATATCTCCCAGGATATTTATAAAGACTATTCTTGGTTTGTTTGATTCTGAACTCAACGTGTTAATTGAAAGAGCTGATCACATTGGCCTCTGTACAATGCAGGAGACAGGCCGACTCCTACTGGAGCTCCTGCTATTGTGAGAAGGTGTCCTGTGTTTATACTTATGATAATGTATAATCTACTGTGTGAAGCTCGGTGACAAGTCTGACCTGTAGTGAAATCCTGAATTATCACAACAATGGCCAGGTGGGCATGGAGTCGCATCGGCTGCTTTTAGGCCCCTTTCACACTGGGGTGGTGGGTGCGGTGGCGGTATAGCGCCACTATTTTTAGCGGCGCTATACCATCGGAATTGCGGCGGTATTCAGCCGCTAGCGGTGCGGTATTAACCCCCAGTAGTGACCGAAAAAGGGTTAATACTGCCGGCAATGCGCCTCTGCAGAGGCACATTGCCGGCGGTATTACCGCGGTCTCCCATTACTTTCAATGGGAAGGAGCGGTGAAGGAGCGGTAAACACACAGCTCCTCTCACCGCTCCAAAGATGCTGCTAGCAGGACTTTTGGAGCGGTCCTGCTGGCGCACTACCTCAGTGTGAAAGCCCTCGGGCTTTCACATCGAGACTGGAGGGGCAGCAGTTTTCAGGCGGTATTTAGGAGCTATTTTTAGCGCTAAACCACCTGAAAAACTCCTCAGTGTGAAAGGGGTCTAAGGGATTAGTTAATTAGCTCATGTTAATTTAAGTTTCTAGTTACAGGTGTATTGTTAGAGTAATATGAGCAGGAGGGGGGAACCTCATCTTCAACTATATATAAGACTGTATTCTTGTTCTAATAAACAATTCATGGTGAGCAACCAAATGAGTATTTTTCTTGGTCGTGGTTATTAGTGGTTGGAATATCTGATATCTATATTCAGACTGGAAAGAAGAGGTATATGACGAAAGCACTCAAGCGGAGTGTGGGACGTTTTGTTACAGGCAGTATGTGCATGAGAGAAATGTGAAGGGTATGATATAGGGCAATATGTATTAGAGAAAAGTGCTGAGGGTATAGTGTGGGGGAGAGTATGTACAGCAGGCATGTCCAAAGTCCGGCCCGCGTGTCGGTCTCGGACGGCCCGCCTGGTGATCTTGACATATAAGTCAAGGGGGGGCCACAAAAGATAGTATGCTAGCTGCATTGGAGGGGACGGGACGAGTGCCGTGCATACAGGAGAGTATTTCCTGTTTACAGGCATCCTGTGTAAAACAAAGTACCGTCTCCTGCGCTGCCATTGGACACCTGTTCTGTCCATCACAGGAGGCGGGACTTTCAATTAAAGAGGCCTGTCGAGAAAACAGGAGTTTCTCCTGTTTGTCTGTTGGCGCTCGTCCGCCCCCTCCCTGGCTCCTATACAGGCTGCACTGACGATAATGATGAGTCTGCATTCATGACAATATAATGGGTGCTGCATTCATGGCAATACAATGGGTGCTGCATTAGTGGCAATACAATGGGTGCTGCATTCATGGCAATACAATGGGTGCTGCATTCGTGGCAATACAATGGGTGCTGCATTCGTGGCAATACAATGGGTGCTGCATTCGTGGCAATACGGTGGGTGCTGCATTCGTGGCAATACGGTGGGTGCTGCATTCGTGGTAACGGTGAGGCTACAGATGGGCACTGATTAGGCTGCATTGATGGGCACTGACCCTTATTTTGCTTCACAGTTCTGTTATTTAAAATTTAAGATTTTTTTTTCTTGAAACTTCCTTTTTTAAAGTGAAGGTTCGTGTTATAAGTCGATAAATACGGTATATCCAAATAACACGCCGAAGCTCATCTCTTCACCACACACAGCCATAAAGGCAAGAGAATTCTTGTTGGGCAGTGTATTAGTGCTCGGAGGAACACACTTAGACCAAATTTAAATGGTTTAAAGAATGTCAGGCAAAATGGTCGGCCCTCAAGCATGTCCACTTCATCAAATCTGGCCCTTTTTGAAAACATTTTGGACACCCCTGAATTGTACAGGATAGGATTTGCATTGGCTATGACATTTGTGTAGGGGAGGAATGTTGAGGGTATGACAGTGGGCAGATTGTGTAGGAGAGAAGGCAGTATCAAGTCAAGCTTTATTGTCATTCTACTACACGTAAAGACATACAGTAGAACGAAATGTCGTAACACACACATATATATATATATATATATATATATATATATATATACACACACACACACACATCTGGGAACTACGTAACTGTACATATACTGTATATTTCCAAAAGTCTTTGTAGCAGCAAGTGTTTATAAAAGTGTCTAGTGCATATTCAAGAGTAAAAAAGAGGGGAAGTGAGACTTTCCTGGTCACAATTTATAGGTTGTAGAAGAGGTTTCAAAGAGGATTGGAGTTGAGGGCTCTCACAGCCTGGGGAAAAAAACTGTTGAACTTAAAAAGAGTGCTGATAATATGAGGGTGGGCAGTATGTTCAGAAGAGGAGCGTGGAGTGTATGGCAGCAGGCAATATGTGCACTAGAAGATTGCAGAGGGTATCACATTAAGCACTATGTTCTGGAGGAGTGTGGAAGGTGTGACAGTGGGCAGTATATTCTGGAGAGAAGTGCAGATGGTTTGAAGGTGAGCATCATGTGCAAGAGAGGAGCGTAGGTGGTATGATGGCAGGCAGTGTGTGCAGAACAGAGCTTTGGAAGTTATGACAATGTACAGGTTGAGTAGTAAGGATGAGTCAAGTTGCCCTTAGTTTGGTTCAAGCATTGTTAGAAAACTTCAAAGGCGTTTGGATGCAGAACCATAATCATGTCATTAGAAAAATGTATTGAATTACTAAAACATGGCAGAAAAAACAACCAAATGACTCTAAACCCTGCAAACTCCAAGATTAAAATCAAAGTTGACAATGTTGTCACACTAGAAGATACAGGGCCCAGACAAGCACACCAACAGTTACCAACACAGCAATGCTCGGACAGATGGATGGACAAGGCTAGATCACCCCAGCTGGTGGATTAAGACCTACATGCCCAGACTGGGCTTGAGAGGTATCTCTGACACTGAATGGTGATCAACAAAATCCTATAGATCCACCTGAACAAAGGTGTGCAGCCAGGGGAAAGGTGAACACTGGCAAGGCTGTCTCTAATTAGAAAGATGGACTAGTGGTGTGGTAAATTAGCATGGTATCTCTCCATGGAAATGGAGGGATTGACACCTGTTTACTGAATGGTAGACACAGTTTGGACCTGCCACTTTGCATAGAAGATGTCCATCAACAGTTAATGCTCAAACTGGAGTATGATGAAAGGTACCCTTCATTCTGAATGCACTACAGCAATACATCACTGTCATGCAGATAACTGACACTGTTCATCTGAGTTCATGTATGCCCAGTAGTGCAAGATGCTACTGAGTGACTAGGGTATATAGTGTGGCAATTAGGGATGAGCCGAACACCCCCCCGGTTTGGTTCGCGGCAGAACATGCGAACGGACCGAAAGTTTGTGCGAACATTTGAACACCGTTAAAGTCTATGGGAACGTCAAAAATCAAAAGTGGGAATTTTAAAAGCTAATATGCAAGTTATTGTCCTAAAAAGTGTTTGGGGACCCGGGTCCTGCCCCAGGGCTTTGGTGAATCTGTTTGTAATTTGGAACAGGTACAATTTGTAAGTGTAGCTCCAGCCAAAACATCTACTTTTAAGATTTTTGGATAACATAGGGAAGGGTTATCACCCCTGTAACATTTGTTTTGCTGTCTGTGCCCCTGTTCAGAAGATTTCACCTCATTTTCTGTCCCAATGATAATTGGATTTAGAATTTTTTTTTTTTAGGGAAACAAGGATTGGTGATAAAGCATCAGTGGAGACACCTTTTCCCATATTAACTCTTACAGGAGAGCATTTCCCTTCCTAGAGGTAGATTTCCTCTCACTTCCTGTTGTCTCCCTCCGTTTGTAAGTAGGATTCGTTTGTAGTCGGATGTTAGTGTAGCGGCCCCCTCTCTCTCCTCTCAATTCTTCTGGCTCTGGCTCTTGTCTAGGGGTACCTCTGAGGAGAGAGTGCGAGGTCACCACGCCAAGTTCCCACTGCAGGTGTGTATGTGTAGTGGGAGACAATTCTCTTTTACCTTCGGGTCGGTGTTCTGCATCTGGAACCTCCTCCTGGTTTCTCGAACAGTGTCTGACAGTAAATGAGCCCCACACCACTAAAGTCCAACACTCCTTTATTCTTCTCATGGAAAAGTGAACACAATCAGTTGGACTCCCTCAACGAACAGAACAGACAGAGGGTGTGGATGCGAGTAGGCCCAGGCACAATGAACTCTCCTACTTCCTTCCCAGAAGTAAGTTTCTGCTCCCAATCGAGGAAGACATCCCTCCCGGCGGTCTCTGGAGGCTCACCCGTCACTGGCAATTTGCTGCACCAGGTCTTCAGGTAAGTACCCCCTCCGGTCCCTTACGCCACTGGATTCGGGTACCCCCTTCCGGGGTCCCCTAGGAAGTTCCTCCCTCGCGGAGCCTTAATCCGGGACCCTCAGTCCCGGACCGCCATCCATGTACCTCACTCCAGGCTAAAGGTGCCTGGGATGGAACACGACCTCCGAACGTCCTCCAGGCCTAGGCCGCCTAGAGGACCGACACGAACCACCACCCTCAGGCTGAAGGTGCCCGGGACTCAATTCCCACCACCAAAAATGGCCGCCCCCTTTATACCCCCTCCCAGCAAGCACGGCGGGTTCCCCGCCCCACCATACAACCGCTGAGAGAGGCCAAAAAGAGGTACGACACTGCAATGATGGCTCAACTCCGGGCCCAAAGTGACAGCGCCACCCAGTGGGCCCCAGGGAACCATACATCACAGTTTCCCCACCAGATTCAAACAGAAAAGCACATACCCGCTACACTCTTCCCCTGGTTGTTTGACACTGGTCCTCAGTGTCTGGAATAAACCATGCCCTCAAGGGCTGACATAGTCCAATCCAGAAACCGACTGAAAATTGTGAAAAAAATCCAAAAACTTTAGAAAACTAAAACTAGTGTGACAGCATGCAGGTAAAATCACCAGGTTGCATCCAGCATGGAAGGTATATATGTCCTAGATTCAGACTTTATGCCGATTTATACCACTAAGGGGAGTGCGGGGAGTCTTGCAGGGGAAGAGTTAATGAGCCCAGCTGAAGTAAGTGGGCTCGTTAGGACCTATACAAGAACTCCCAGCATACTAAGGGAGATGCTCCAACCTGGAACCAGATCTGTGTGGATAGTCTGGGGAGTGTGACCTCTGTGCGGTGAGCCAAAGCCTGTGTGGTTATTTCTAAGAACTTCAAAAAAGCAGGGAGCTAGGGACTGGGACAGCACAAGGCTGTACCTAGTTGTTAATTAGGGACACCAACGTGTGTAGTGAGCGATCAAGTTGACCAGGATATCTTTTCATGTTTCTTTTGTTTTTGCTGTATTTTTTTGTCTGTATATAGTTCAAATAAAACCACACCCTTTTGTTTTCTCCTACCACTGTCTGCTGTGCCTGTTTTTGTGTGGTGAACGCATCCAGGGGGTCACACACACCCGCTGCTGAGCTAACCCCCTCACAGTTGGTGGAGAACCAGTGGCAGTTTTTTTAAGGCCAGCATGGAGAAGATATTGAAACAGCTGGCTCTAGCAAATGCCAATCAGCAGCAGACAAATGCAGGTTTGCAAAAGAGCCTTGTAGCCCAGCAGCAAGCTCATCAACAGAGCCTTGCAGCCCAGCAGCAAGCTCATCAACAGAGCCTTACAGCCCAGCAGCAGACAAATGCAACTTTGCAACAGAGTCTGGAAGCTCAGCAACAAGCCCAGCAGCAATCTGAGGCCCGCTTCATAGACCTGTTACAGAAGCAAGAACAGAGACTACAGCAACAAATGGAAACGTTAATGCAGCAACGTCCGCAGACCAGTGAGGCAAGTAGTTCCACTAATACCGCGTCCTTTGGGGTGAGTCGTTTATTGACAAAAATGACTGGAGAGGATGATCCAGAGGTATTTTTGACCACATTTGAAAGGACTGCTGAAAGAGAAAAGTGGCCTGAGGAGCAGTGGGCTGGACTGGTGGCTCCTCTGTTAACTGGTGAATCGCAGAAAGCTTACTATGACCTAGAGCCTGACCAAGCAAAAGACTATGTGATGCTAAAAGCTGAAATATTGGCAAGGCTGGGTGTCACCCTGGCTGTCCGGGCTCAGCGTGTGCATAACTGGACTTTCCAGCTTGGAAAACCCCCCAGGTCTCAAATGTATGATCTCATTCACCTGAGCAGGAAGTGGCTACAGCCAGAGACTTTGTCCGCACCGGAGATTGTGGAACGTGTTGTGATGGATCGTTTCTTGAGAGCTCTTCCTACCGCCATTCAAAAGTGGGTAAGCCATGGAGACCCAGAAACGGCCGGTAAACTTGTGGATCGTGTAGAGAGATACTTGGCTGCAGAGAACCTGACGGCCTCTTCCAGAGACTCTCGGACTTTCCACCCTAAGACCAGACCATCCCCAGGGGCGGATAAGATGATTCCAAGGGGTGAGGGTGGAGAGAGTGAGAGGGTGGGAGCTCTGCCCAGGGTTTGGCGAGAACAGCCTGGGAAGTCGGGGGCTCAAGAGGCAGCCAAAAGGATTGTTTGCTACCGCTGCCGGCAAGCGGGACATATTGCAGCAAATTGCCCGGTTGTGGAGGAACCCATGCAATGTGACTTTCTGACGGACAGACGTCAGTCGCTGTGTGCGACAGTCGCATGCACTGCCATTCGGGGAACTGAGAAACATTTATGCAAAATGTGTATTAATGGTAGAAATGTTGTGGTATTACTGGATTCAGGTAGCCTTGTGACCCTGATAAAGGCTGAATTAGTTAAAACAGAGGTCTCTGGGAATAGCAAGGTAGCTGTTATTTGTGTGCATGGGGACACCCGAGAGTATCCAGTGACTACAGTGTGTTTCAAGACCCCCAAAGGTACCCTCTCTCATCCAGTGGGGTTAGTATCTCAACTACCGCATGATGCCATTGTGGGAAGGGATTTTCCGAAGTTCTGGGAACTGTGGGATGATCCTGAGCCCCCCACTGGTGCCCCTATGTACCAGGAAGGTGATAGCCAGAACTCCTCTGAGAGTGGTGAGGACTCTCCAGAATTTCCCTTGTCAGTATTGGCAGGCGAGACTCAAGAAACTGGAGAGGAGCCCACCTCCTCAGACGAAAACCTACCGTCTGTGGAGTTTTCTGATCTTGAGGTTCACAGGGAAAATTTTGCCACAGAACAGTTAAAAGACCCCGCCCTAATAAAGGCACGGGAAAACGTAGTGGAAATAGATGGCGAGTTAGTGAACCCAGATAATACCTGCACTTACCCATACTTCAGCGTAGAGAAGGACCTACTGTATCGGGTGGCAAAAAGGGCAGAAGAAACCGTTGAGCAGCTTGTGGTGCCCAAACCTTACAGGAAGTTGGTGTTGGAGTTGGCCCATGGGCACATTCTTGGAGGTCATCTGGGGACAGAGAAAACCCGAGAGAGGGTATTACAGAGATTCTATTGGCCTGGGGTGATGAAGGACATAGAAAATTATTGTTCCTCCTGCCCTGTGTGTCAGAGGTCGGCCCCGATGCCACATTTCCGTAGCCCGCTGGTCCCTCTACCCATCATTGAGGTCCCGTTTGAGAGGATCGCAATGGATTTGGTAGGTCCTATAATCAAGTCCGCTAGGGGGCACCAGTACATATTAGTTATAATGGACTATGCCACCCGTTATCCAGAAGCGATCCCTCTCCGAAATACCTCGGCCAAAACCATAGCCAAAGAGCTATCTCTTGTTTTTAGCCGGGTGGGTATTTGTAAAGAACTGCTTACGGACCAAGGTACACCCTTTATGTCCCGGGTTATGAAAGAGCTGTGTAAATTGTTCAAAGTGACGCAATTGCGTACGTCTGTGTATCACCCCCAAACCGATGGGCTGGTTGAAAGATTCAACAAAACCCTAAAACAAATGTTGAAGAAAGTGGTGGATAGAGATGGAAAGGATTGGGACTGTCTACTTCCTTATTTGATGTTTGCTATTAGGGAGGTGCCCCAATCCTCTACGGGATTCTCCCCCTTTGAGTTACTGTATGGGAGACACCCAAGAGGGCTGTTGGATATTGCCAAGGAAACTTGGGAAAGTGAGAGTTCTCCCCACAGGAGTGTGATTGAGCATGTCGCCCTGATGCAAGATCGAATTGCACAGGTAATGCCCATCGTGAAGGAACATTTGGCCCAAGCGCAGTTGGCACAGCAGAGAGTGTACAACCGTGGAGCCAAGACCCGTACCTTTTCCCCGGGGGATAGGATATTGGTACTTGTCCCTACGGTTGAAAGTAAATTCCTTGCCAAATGGCAAGGCCCCTACGAGATAATGGAAAAAGTGAGCAAAGTGAATTACAAGGTCAGACAACCAGGAAGGCGAAAGCCCGAACAGATCTATCACGTTAATCTGTTGAAAGCCTGGAGGGATAGAGAGTCCCTAGTCGCAGAAACTTGGTCACCAGCTCAAACTGGTTGCGTGATTCCGGAGGTTGGAATAGCAGCCACCTTGTCACAACCCCAACAACAGGAGGTTAAGGAGTTTGTGCTTCGCAACAAGGAGGTGTTCTCTGAGCTGCCGGGACAAACATCTGGGGTAGAGCATGATATTATTACCCCGCCCGGTGAAAGGGTGAAGTTAAAACCCTATCGGATCCCAGAGGCCCGACGGGAGGCAATACGGGAGGAAGTACAGAAAATGCTGAACTTAGGGGTGATAGAGGAGTCCCAAAGTAATTGGTCTAGTCCCATTGTGTTGGTGCCTAAACCGGATGGGAGCTGGCGATTTTGTAACGATTTTCGTCAGTTGAACAAAGTTACAAAATTTGACACCTACCCCATGCCACGTATAGATGAGTTGATCGACCGGCTGGGAACAGCCCGATACATGACGACTCTTGACCTCACAAAAGGGTATTGGCAAATTCCCCTGGCCAAGTCGGCCAAAGAGAAAACCGCATTTGTAACCCCAGACGGGGCGTTCCAATATAAGAGAATGCCGTTCGGGTTACAGAATGCGCCGGCCACATTCCAGCGGAAAATGGACCAGATACTGAGGCCCCATCGGAAGTATGCTGCGGCTTACCTGGATGACGTAATTGTCCATAGCACAGATTGGGCCTCACATCTGCCAAAAGTGCAAGCAGTCCTAGACTCTATCCGGGAAGCGGGGTTTACATCTAACCCCAAGAAGTGTACCATTGGGCAGGAGGAGGCCAAATATCTTGGGTACACCATTGGCAGGGGAGTAATAAAACCCCAACTCAACAAAGTCGAGGCCATCCAGAGTTGGCCACGTCCCAACAGCAAGAAGCAGGTACGAGCCTTTCTGGGAATCGCGGGTTATTATCGGCGCTTCATTCCCCACTTTGCTTCTAAGGCTGTGCCCCTAACCAACCTGACGAAAGGGAAAGGGTCGGTCATGATTAAATGGACCCCCGAGGCTGAGGCAGCATTCCAATTCTTGAAACAAGCCTTATGTAGCCAGCCAGTGTTGTACTCACCCGACTTCTCTAAAGACTTTGTCGTACAAAGTGATGCGTCAGATGTGGGGTTAGGAGCAGTATTGTCCCAGGTCTGGAACGGGGAAGAGCACCCAGTCATTTACCTCAGCAGGAAGTTGAAGTCCCATGAGGTAAATTACGCCACGGTTGAAAAGGAGTGTTTAGCGGTGAAGTGGGCTCTAGATTCCCTTCGGTACTATCTGCTAGGTAGGCACTTTGACATGGTTACGGATCACGCTCCGTTAAAGTGGATGGCTCAAAACAAGGAGACAAATAGAAGAGTAAATAGGTGGTTCCTGGCCCTACAGGAATTCAACTTCACAGTAAAGCATCGCCCTGGCGTTCAAATGGGGAATGTGGATGCTTTGTCTCGAGTACATGAATGCCTGATTGCTGGTGTTCCAACCCCAAGGTTAAAACAAGAGGGGGGGGGGGGTATGTGACAGCAGGAAGGTAAAGTCACCTGGTTGCATCCAGGGGGGTAGGTATATTTCTCCCAGATTCAGGCTTTATGCCGACTTATACAACTAGGGAGAGAGTTGATGAAGCCCAGCTGAGGCTAGTGGGCTCATGGATGATTCATACCTCTAGGGAGAGTGCTGGGCGTCGTGCAGGCAGGGAGTTGATGAGACCAGCTGAAGCTTGTCAGCTCGTTTAAGGCCTCTATAAAAACTCCCAGCTTCATTAGGTGTTTGCTCATGCCTGGAACCAGACCTGTGTGGACTGTCTAGGGAGAGTGAACCCCTGTGCGGTGAGACAAAGCCTGTGTGGCTATTTGTTTGGACATTTACTAAACCAGGGACTTAGGGACTAGGACAGCACCAGGCTGATCCCAGTTGTTAGTTTAGGAAACCTGCATGTTTAGTCAGAGGTCAAGCTGACCAGGGTTTATTTTGTTTATGTTTCTTTTTGCTTTGCTGTGTTTTTGTCACTGTAAATAGAGAAATAAACCGCACCCTTTTGATCTTGAAAACCACAACCTCCGTCTGCTGGGCCTGTTTTTTGTGTGGGGAGCCCATCCAGGGGGTCACACACACCCGCTACCGAGCTAACCCCCTCACAGTACCTACGGGCGTGTGAAACCTGAAGGTGGGTTCACACAAAGTCATTGTACCAGCGCTCCCGGCAAACTTCCACTTCATACAATAACTCCTTGGACAAGTATGGGTACTCCCACCCATACTCAGCAGCAACCTTCTGGCCAAATAGGCGTTGTTGTCTCGCCAGAGGAGGCATAGTGGCTTTATCCCCTTCGCCAGGCAAAACTATTGAGTCTGGGTGGCGAGGGACCTTGATCACATCTGGTCTGGGCATAGGTGCCTGCAACAACAGTCTCTTTTCCCCGGCATTAGGTGCAGGTGGCACCGGGAAGGCAAGAGTAGGCTGGGGACGGGACCCCTCCTCAGTTGCTGGTGCCTCCACCCAGGGTGTACTATCCCCTGTAGACATGGGTGGGCGAGGCGAGGCGAGAGGTACTTTGTCCCAACTCTTTTGAGCAAACAGTTCATCAATGACGACATCGTCTCCCAGATCGGAGAGCGACTCTAGGTCGGAGGTGTCACACTCCTCCGCGGGTATGTAGCCTGTAGTGGAAACGGGACTACCACCCCCCATGGACACACAGGGTTGTGGATCCCCGACACCTCCGCCCACACACCAAGTCCCTCCGCCTGGCATACCTTGGCCTTTTCTTGAGGCAGGACGTCCGGAACTCTTCTCACCGGATTCATTCGGGTCGGGCGTAGGCAGGCAAATTGGTCCACCGCAACCGCTGGACGGGGCTACCAGACCGGTCTTTCTCTTCGGCGGTGGACGCTGTGAGACAGTGGTGACCGAGTCAGCATCCTCGGATTTCTCCCGTATTTGAGTACTCACGACCTCCTCCGTGGTCGCTGCAGTGTGCACAGGGATGGCTGTCAAAGCAGTGATTCCTCCAACTTGAGTGGTGCTGCCTGTGGTACGGCCGGGGTAGATGGTTCTTGGCTTCTCAATGACTGTATCTACCTTGAATAGGAACTCCCCACAGACTTCGCATCGCCCGAATGGCTTCAGATGACACACCAGTCCCGAGCAGCCGGGACAAATCACACCCAGGGCCTCAACGTCCATGCATAAAAACAGGGCGAATCGTCCCCTTGGCTTTAGCCAAATATCTGTATCGGTCACCGGAGCAGCAGCAGTCAAAGACGTGGTGGAAGGATGAAGTGGAACCCACGCTGTTTGTCCGAACATGGTGACTTGCTGCTGATCCATTGCGCACTGCAAGTTTTTGCGCCAAATCCCACGTGTAGTCCTTCACACCTATTGGACTCCTCCCCTCTGCACTCTAGTTCGTGGGGTTTCTTCTTTCTTGGGTCACGCCCACGAACTAAACAGTGAGGGTGTGCCTGATGGCGCAGTGCAAATAGAAGCCCCCACGTGTAGTCCCTCACACAGCTGAGCTCCCCCTCTTCTCGCTCTTCTGCGCGGGCCTTTCCCTTTACTGGGTCATGTCCGTGACTTCGAGCAGGGATGCACGTTGGCCAATAATATGGCCGACCTACTCGAAACTCCTCCGGGCAGACACGTTCAAACTCCGTAGTAGCACGAACACCATCCCGGACGAGCCCCCACGTGTAGCGGCCCCCTCTCTCTCCTCTCAATTCTTCTGGCTCTTGTCTAGGGGTACCTCTGAAGAGAGAGTGCGAGGTCACCACGCCAAGTTTCCACTGCAGGTGTGTATGTGTATTGGGAGACAATTCTCTTTTACCTTCGGGTCGGTGTTCTGCATCTGGAGCCTCCTCCTGGTTTCTCGAACAGTGTCTGCCAGTAAATGAGCCCCACATGACTAAAGTCCAACACTCCTTTATTCTTCTCATGGAAAAGTGAACACAATCAGTTGGACTCCCTCAACTAACAGAACAGACAGGGGGTATGGATGCGAGTAGGCCCAGGCACAATGAACTCTCCTACTTCCTTCCCAGAAGTAGGTTTCTGCTCCCAATCGAGTAAGACATCCCTCCCGGCGGTCTCCGGAGGCTCACCCGTCACTGCCAATTTGCTGCACCAGGTCTTCAGGTAAGTACCCCCTCCGGTCCCTTACGCCACTGGATTCGGGTACCCCCTTCCGGGGTCCCCTAGGAAGTTCCTCCCTCACGGAGCATTAATCCGGGACCCTCAGTCCCGGACCGCCATCCAAGTACCTCACTCCAGGCTAAAGGTGCCTGGGATGGAACACGACCTCCAAACGTCCTCCAGGCCTAGGCCGCCTAGAGGACTGACACGAACCACCACCCTCAGGCTGAAGGTGCCCGGGACTCGACTCCCGCCACCAAAAATGGCCGCCCCCTTTATACCCCCTCCCAGCAAGCACGGCGGGTTCCCCGCCCCACCATACAACCGCTGAGAGAGGCCAAAAAGAGGTACAACACTGCAATGATGGCTCAACCCCGGGCCCAAAGTGACAGCGCCACCCGGTGGGCCCCAGGGAACCATACATCACAGTTTCCCCACCAGATTCAAACAGAAAAGCACATACCCACTACATTAGAAAGTAGGGGACCGCCTTTATATACTATACGGCCTGCCCTATGTACTCTGCAGAAAATTGGGCCTTAGGTGTTGGTGGTACCAGAACACTGTAAGCCCTCACAGTTACTCTTGGTGGGCGCTGGAACGGGCCCTGCTGTGAAATATTATATCAAGAATTGTAATTACCGTATATACTCGAGTATAAGCCGAGATTTTCAGTCCTTTTTTTGGGGCTGAAAGTCCCCCCCTCGGCTTATACTCGAGTCATAAATTTTTACATTGTAAATATTACCTGTAAAGAAGTTGTGGCTGCGGCGTCCATCGTTCAAATTCCGCGGCGTCCATCGTTCAAAATTCCGCGGTCTCTTCCTGTTCCTTCCTTGATAGGCGAGTCTCAGCAGACACTCTCCGCCTATCACGAACGTTCTCTCATCCTCAGTTTTCCAGCAGACATCTGTGATTGGCGGAATACCCAACACAGTGTCTGCTGGGAAAACTAAGGATGAGAGAATGATCGTGATAGGCGGAGAGTGTCTACTGAGACTCGCCTATCAAGTAAGGAACAGGAAGAGACCGCGGAATTCGAACGATGGACGCCGCGGCCGCAACTTCTTTACAGGTAATAATTACAATGTAAAAATTTCTATTTACAGGGAACAGCGAGCTAGGGAACAGTGGGGCATCGGCTTATACTCGGGTCAGTGAGGTTTCCCAGTTTTTTTGGGCAACATTAGGTACCTCAGCTTATACTCGAGTCGGCTTATACTCAAGTATATACGGTACATGCCCCTGTTGAACAGGGGCAGAAAAATTGCGCCTTTGGTGGTGGTGGAGGTGCCACAACACTGTAAGCCCTCACAGTTACTCTTGGTGTGTGCAAGAACGGGCCCTGCTATTAAATATTAGATCCAAAATTGTAATTACATACCCCTGTTAAACAGGGGCAGAAAAATTGGGTCTTAGCTAGTGGTGGTGGAGCCACAACACTGTAACCCCTCACAGATTCTCTTGTTGAGCGCAGGAACAGGCCCTGCTGTGAAATATTAAATCAAAAATTGTAATTAAGCGCCCCTGTTAAACAGGGGCAGAAAAATTGGGCCTCAGGTGGTGGTGGTGTTGGTGACACAACACTGTAAAGCCTCACAGATAATTTTGTTGAGCGCAGGAACGGGCCCTGCTGTGAAATATTATATCAAGAATTGTAATCACATGCCCCTGTTGAACAGGGGCAGAAAAATTGGGCCTTTGGTGGTGGTGGAGGTGCCACAACACTGTAAGCCCTCACAGCTACTCTTGGTTGGAGCGCAGGAACTAGCCCTGCTGTGAAATATTAGATCGAGAATTGTAATCACATGCCCCTGTTAAACAGGGGCAGAAAAATTGGGTCTTAGGTAGTGGTCGTGGTGCCACAGCACTGCAACCCCTCACAGATACTCTAGTTGAGCGCAGGAACAAGCCCTGCTGCAAAATATTTTAGCAAAAATTTTAATTACACACCCCTGTTAAACAGAGGCAGAAAAATTGGGCCTTAGGCACTGGTGGTGGTGCCACAACACTGCAACCCCTCACAGATACTCTAGTTGAGCGCAGGAACGAGCCCTGCTGTGAAATATTACAGCAAACATTTTAATTACACGCCCCTGTTAAACAGGGGCAGAAAAATTGGGCCTTAGGCACTGGTGGTGGTGCCCTGAAACAAAAATGTTCTTAGAATCTAACAACATGAGCATTGAGGCGGAATAGTATAGTCACTTAGCATAACAGGATAGTCACTCAGCATCAGCATAGGCAGTCTTCAAGGGATCTCACATTCATAGAAAAATTATTTGGTTACATCAGCATCAGGTGCTTGGTAGCTGGTGATCCAAGACTGATTAATTTTTATGAAGGTGGGCCGATCAACTGAGTCTGTGGACAGGTGCACTCTGTGATCGGTTACAAAGCCTCCAGCAGCACTGAATGTGCGTTCAGAAAGAGCGCTGGATGCAGCACAGGCCAGTAGCTCAATTGTATATTGTGTAAGATCTGGCCAGTGATCCATCCTAGTAACCCAGTGGATTTTCGGTTGGAATGGTCTCCAAGGCTGATCTTGCCCCTAGGTATTCCTGCACCATGTAAATCAGATGCTGGTGATGGTTGCTGGAACCGATCAGACCGTGGGGCTGCGGACTAAATAATTGTCTGAACGCATCGGTCAGACGGCCACCTTCTCCACCGCTCCTTCTGTGACTGACTGAAGCCTCAGCAACACGTTGTCCAGGAGGACCATGAAATTGTAACCTCCCAGGCTCTTGAAACTCATTGCACAAACCTTTCTGCAAGGCCTCCCGAAGATATTTCATCCTCTGCTCCCTCTGTGAAGGCTGGATAAGTTCCACATCCTTACCCTTGTAACGTGGATCAAGAAGGGTTCACAGCCAGTAATAATCCCTCTCCTTGATACCACAAATCCGAGGGTCCTTTCGCAGGCTTTGCAGGATCAGGGAGGCCATGCAGCATAGGTTTGCTGAGGCATTCGATCAAGAGTCCTCTGGGTCGCTAAGGATGACATGATCCGCAGCCACCTCCTCTTAGCCACGTACAAGTCCGTGGTTTCTGGGGACTGAAAATGATCCCTTGAAGACTGCTGCTGATGCTGAGTGCTAGGCTCCACCTCCATGCTGACACAATCCTCCTCCTCCTCTTCCTGTGTGATCGGCAGGCCCGCAGGAATACTGTCTGGATAAAGAAGGCCTTGAGAGGTAAGGAGGTCCTTCTCTTCCTCCCTCTGTTCTGCCTCTAGTGCCCTGTTCATTTTTCCACGCAGTGTGTGCTCCAACAGGAAGACGAGAGGGACAGTATCACTGATGCATGCACTGTCACTGCTCACCATCCTCGTGGCCTCCTCAAATGGTGACAGGACAGTACATGCATCCCTGATTAGTAGCCACTGGCATGGCGAAAAAAAAGCCAAGCTCCCCTGACCCTGTCATGGTGCCATACTCACACAGGTACTCATTGATGGCCCTCTGCTGCATGTGCAGCCGCTGCAGCATTGCCAACGTTGAGTTCCACCGGATGGGCATGTCACAGACGAGGCGGTTCTTGGGCAGGTTGCACTCCTTTTGAAGGTCAGCCAGCCGAGCGCTGGCATTATATGACTGGCGGAAATGCCCACAGACTTTCCTGGCCTGCCTCAGGAGATCCTGTAAGCCCGGGTACCTGCACAAGAACCGCTGCACCACCAAATTAAGGACGTGAGCCAAAAAGGGAACATGGGTCAAGTGTCCCTGTCGGAGGGCGGAGAGGAGGTGGGTGCCATTGTCGCACACCACCATTCCTGGCTGAAGCTGGCGTGGCGTCAACCACCTCTGAGCCTTCCCCTGCAGAGCTGACAGAATCTCTGCCCCAGTGTGGCTCCTGTCCCCTAAGTAGACCAACTCAAGCACCGCATTGCATCTTTTTGCCTGAGTGCTTGCGTAGCCTCTTGAACGCCTACGGAGCACCGCTGGTTCCGAGGACAAATCGGCAGAGGAAGAGGCCATAGAGCAGGCATGTCCAAAGTCAGGCCCGCGGGCCGGTTTTGAACGGCCCGTCTGGTTCTCATGTGTGCTGCGGGATCAGGGGAGAAAAGGGCTTTCAGATGAGCCCGATCTCCGATCCCCTGCCGAACTGTACATCGGAAACTGAGAAGCTCCGTCAGCTTCAAAAGTGAAAGTGCAGGGGAGTGTGCTGTGCTCTATGCTTCCCCCTAGAGTGCAGTACCCGGCTGAATGAGGAAACTGCAAAGGTACTTAGAAGCTAGATTCGTTTTAAAAGGGCTTTATACATGTGAGTGTCTGTCTGTCTGTATGTGTTTGTGTGTCTGTATGTATGTGTCTGCGTGTGTGTGTGGGCATGCGTATGCGTGCGTGTTTGTGTGTGCGCATGCATGTGTCTGCCTGTGTGTATATGTTACTTTTAATGCCTGTACCATCAGAACTGCTTTTGTAGGGCTTGTTTGTGAGGACTGCTGCTCCTCTGAAAAGCAATCCATGCACAGATCGCTTTTCAGAGGCATTTGACAGGCAGTAAAGCCTATACCGCAACAGTGCAATGCACACAGTTGCGGGGTAGTTTCAGCGCAGCACCATTCAGCCTGGGTATACCTCCAGCTGCAGCCACAGCATGTGTACACCCCCAGCTGCTGCCTCTGCAGCTAAAGGGGGAGAATTGGGGGTGGTAAAAACAGCTCAACCATGTGGTTTTACTGCCTCTCCAACCTGACATGTGAACAAGCCCTTGGTTCACATCTGTGTGGCTGCGTGCTGCGTGTAGGGAAGCCCATTAATTTCAATGGGCTTCCCTACCCACAAAAATGCAGGGAAAAGTCCTCGACCTTTTTTTTTTTTTTAAATTGCACTGCACCAAATGCACCCCGCGTTTTCCAATGTGTGGGGTACCATTAAGAATTAACGGTACCGCTAAAGAGCAGAGCATTCATCTGTGTGTCGGGAACGAGAGCGACAAAGGCACACTTAGACCGAATTTTAATGGTTCAAAGAATGTCAGGCAAAATGGTCGGCCCTCGCGCATGTTCACTTCATCAAATCTGGCACTCTTTGAAAAAAGTTTGGAGACCCCTGCCATAGAGGAAGAAGAAGAGGAGGGGATGGAAGAGAGAGCTGTGGCAGAATCACCACTACTAGCATTTTGGAGGCGTGGTGGTGGAACAAGCTCCAACAATACTGCACCCTGTCCTGCATCCTTCCCAGCTGCCAGCAGACTTATCCAGTGCGCCGTGAAAGAAAGGTAACATCCCTGTCCATGCCTGCACCTTACTGCTGACCACCCTGTCCAACAAGGCCAAGACATTGCCTTCCACATGCCGGTAGAGAGCCAGAATGGCCTTCCGAGAAAAAAAGTCTACCAGCTGAAAAGGCAGCAGTTGGAGGGCTAGCAATTTAGCCAAACTAGCATTCAGCCGCTGAGCATGTGGATGACTGGGGATATGTGCTGGGGACTGATTTGAGAGGGAAGAAGATATGTACTAGTGGGGGGGTCTGATATCTCCCCCCCCCACTAGCACATATCCTCTCCCCTCCCAAATTACTCCCCAGCACATATCCCCATACCCCCCTCTCCCACCAAATTAAAAGATGCCCCCTCCCCACCCTGTCCCCTGTCCTCATCCCACCCTGTCCCTCTGTCCTCATCCCACCCTGTCCCTCGTTCCTCATCCCACCCTGTCCCTCGTTCCTCATCCCACCCTGTCCCTCGGTCCTCATCCAACCCTGTCCCCTGTCCTTATCCCACCTTGTCCCCCTGTCCTTATCCCACCCTGTCCCTCTGTCCTCATCCCACCCTGTCCCTCTGTCCTCATCCTACCCTGTCCCTCTGTCCTCATCCTACCCTGTCCCTCTCTCCTCATCCCACCCTGTCCCCCTGTCCTCATCCCACCCTGTCCCTCTGTCCTCATCCCACCCTGTCCCTCTGTCCTCCTCACATGAAAATGACAGGGCGGGTCTTAAAAAGGAAGGGGTGTAGTTTTGACAGGAAGGGGTGCGTCATATTTAAAGTAGGGGGTGCGTGAGTTTCATCAGGCCTAGGGCAGCACAAAACCTAAATACACCACTGATGTACGCGACACTGTGGTCGAACAGTTCAGGGGACTCCTCAGGGCATGATGGTGGGGCTAGGGAAGGAGTGACTGATGGCATTGAGCCAATGGAATTGCCCGCTTTGGCGGCTGCATTGCCAGGCAAAGTACTCTGAGCCTGGGTGACAGAGAATAAGGAGGATGAGGATGGCTTTGTAATCCACTCTACCAACTCATCTGCATGTTGTGGCTCAACACGGCCAGCTGCCAAAAAAAAGGACAAGCCTGCTCCACGGCCACGTGCTGAGGATGCACCGTGTCCATGACCAGCACTGTTGGCTGTAGACACAGAGCCTGCTTGCCCTCTTTTAGTGGCCTGTAAGCGCCTGCCTCTTGTTGGTGGCCTTCCAGACATGCTGTAAAATTGGATTAGCAAAACACCGCCTGAAGTTTACTAGAAAAAGTACAACAGGAATGGCCTGCAGTCAGATATAGGCTTGGCTAGACTAGAGTGAAGTGGATATATATATGTAGGAGACTGTATATATATTTATTGCACTGCAGATCAGTGAATCACCTGCCTGCCTGAAAGTGTATTTGAACACGTACACCAGGAATGGCCTACAGTCAGATATAGGCTTGACTAGAATGCAGTGGATATATATATGTAGGAGACTGTATATATATTTTTTGCACTGCAGATCAGTGAATCGCCTGCCTGAAAGTGTATTTGAACACGTATACCAGGAATGGCCTACAGTCAGATATAGGCTTGGCTAGACTAGAATGCAGTGGATATATATATATATCTGTAGGAGACTGTATATATATTTAATGCACTGCAGATCACTGATTCACCTGCCTGCCTGAAAGTGTATTTGAACACGTACACCAGGAATGGCCTACAGTCAGATATAGGCTTGACTAGAATGCAGTGGATATATATATGTAGGAGACTGTATATATATTTATTGCACTGCAGATCAGTGAATCGCTTGCCTGAAAGTGTATTTGAACACGTACACCAGGAATGGCCTACAGTCAGATATAGGCTTGGCTAGAATGCAGTGGATATATATATGTAGGAGACTGTATATATAGTTAATACACTGCAGATCACTGAATCACCTGCCTGCCTGAAAGTGTATTTGAACACAGAAGGAAAAAGGACAAATATGTGGAACTTTGAGTGAGGATATATGGGGCCATTCAGTCCCCTCCTCCATCCCGGTTGGATAATACAAAAGTGGAAAGGGCATGAGGCGGGACTTTGCATTAGACAAACGGAGGCAGATAGACAAATAAATTAAAAAACAGCTTTTAATTGGTTAAGATAGTAATATAGGTACATTTTCGTTACATTGAAAAAACTTTAGATACATTTATTGCACTGCAGATCAGTGAATCGCCTGCCTGCCTGAAAGTGTATTTGAACACGTACACCAGGAATTGCCTACAGTCAGATATAGGCTTAACTAGAATGTAGTGGATATATATATGTAGGAGACTGTATATATATTTATTGCACTGCAGATCAGTGAATCACCTGCCTGCCTGAAAGTGTATTTGAACACGTACACCAGGAATGGCCTACAGTCAGATATAGGCTTGACTAGAATGCAGTGGATATATATATGTAGGAGACTGTATATATATTTATTGCACTGCAGATCAGTGAATCACCTGCCTGCCTGCCTGAAAGTGTATTTGAACACGTACACCAGGAATGGCCTACAGTCAGTTGGTTAAGATAGTAATATAGGTACATTTTCGTTACATTTCAAAAACTTTAAGCATTTTGCTATAAGTCAAGATTACTATGAACTCTATATAGGAACCAAAATATTGTAGTATAAAATATCCCAACAAGGAATTGCCATATAAATTTGTCAAATACATGAGGTAGTAGAGGTTTAGGAATCACATTGCAGTCAATGTCTATACAGTTTGTCGACCATAATGAAAATCAAATAAATGTCAAAAAAGGTGAAAATTTATTATTGGAATGGAACATTCATGCCAGATATAGTAGATGGGTAGACTTGTCGGTAGTTGTAAGCTCTACGCATTTCAGGACCTTAAAGTCCCTCATGAGCAAGACCGTGGTCATGGTCTATGAGTAAAAAGAACAATAATTATTGTTATGGTCAGAGAAGTAGTGGAAAACAAGTGGGTAATTATAAGACATGATGGCCTCCCTTCCATCACACAAACACTCAGCCCACTGACTTACATGTACATATGCGCAATGGCGGTGCGGCCATGATGGTGACAAGCCGGCCAGATAAGTCACAGGTGGAGGCTGAGGGGGCATGGCGAAGCGACAGCAGACAACACAGGCAACCATCCCAAGAGGGTCTCAGTGGATGTAATAACATGGATGTAACACTGAATGAAGGGACCCCATAGAGGGGATCTAGGTGTCAAAAACTGTATATATATTTAATGCACTGCAGATCAGTGAATCACCTGCCTGCCTGCAGGAAAGTGTATTTAAACACGTACACCATGAATGGCCTACAGTCAGATATTGGCTTAGCTAGAATGCAGTGGATATATATATATATATGTAGGAGACTGTATATATAGTTAATAAACTGCAGATCACTGAATCACCTGCCTGCCTGAAAGTGTATTTGAACACGTACACCAGGAATGGCCTACAGTCAGATATAAGCTTGGCTAGAATGCAGTGGATATACTGTATATACTGTATGTAAGAGACTGTATATATATTTGATGCGCTGCAGATCATTGAATCACCTGCCTGCCTGAAAGTGTATTTGAACACGTACACCAGGAATGGCCTACAGTCAGATATAGGCTTGACTAGAATGCAGTGGTGTCACAGATCAGCTGCGGAGCTGATCTGTGTCTTACCTATACTGCTGTAGGTCGGCTGGCACCTGTTGTTCCACAAGCTTGTGTTCAGCTCTGGCTGCACTCAGCAGCTATGGGTGTCGCCGGCTTCACCTGTGGCTTAATATATCCTTCCTTCCTGCGACTTCCTGTCCAGCCTCCCATGTGCCTCACTATTTAAATTGCACTCAGACCAGTTTCTGGTTGCTTGAGCAACACTTGTTTCAGAGCTCCCTGCCTGTAACCTACTTAACCAGACTTCTTGTGTACCGAATCGGCTAGTCCTCCTGTTTACGTTGTCTGCTGACTCCCGACCTTGGCTCGATATCCGGCTCTCCTTTTGCTTTATCCATCCATCCATCCATCCCTCTGAGTCTCCTGGTACTCTCCTCGCGAGCAGGGTGAACCTAAGGGTCGTGACCTGGGGTCAGCACGCAGCTAAGCCCAAACCCTCGTGAGGGGGTCCCTGGCGGAATACCGGCTGGCCCTTAGATTCCACACCCAGGGGGATCCCGTGTCACCTTCTCGCCTGTGGGCTCACTTCAGTACCATTGTGACAAGTGGATATATATATGTAGGTGACTGTATATATATATTTAATGCACTGCAGATCAGTGAATCACCTGCCTGCCTGAAAGTATATTTAAACACGTACACCAGGAATGGCCTACAGTCAGATATAGGCTTGACTAGAATGCAGTAGATATATATATATAGGAGACTGTATATATAGTTAATACACTGCAGATCACTGAATCACCTGCCTGCCTAAAAGTGTATTTAAACACGTACACCAGGAATGGCCTGCAGTCAGATATAGGCTTGGCTAGACTAGAATGCAGTGGATATACTGTATATATGTAGGAGACTGTATATATATTTCATGCACTGCAGATCAGTGAATCACCTGCCTGCCTGAAAGTGTATTTGAACACGTACACCAGGAATGGCCTACAGTCAGATATAGGCTTGACTAGAATGCAGTGGATATATATATGTAGGAGACTGTATATATAGTTAATACACTGCAGATCACTGAATCACCTGCCTGCCTGAAAGTGTATTTGAACAAGTATACCAGGAATGGCCTACAGTCAGATATAGACTTGGCTAGACTAGAATGCAGTGGATACAGTATATATATGTAGGAGACTGTATATATATTTAATGCACTGCAGATCACTGAATCACCTGCCTGCCTGACAGTATATTAGAAAAAGTACACCAGGAACGGCCTGCAGTCAGATCTTGCTAAACTGGATACAGTGTATATATATATACTGTATATATACAAGCCTGGATGTATATACATACTAAATACACTGCAGCTCACTGGATAATCTGCCTGCCTGCTCAATCTAAATGACACTCTCTCGCCTTTAACGCCAGCAACACACTACACAGGGTCGACGTGCAGGCGGCCTTATTTAGTGTGGGGCGTGGACTTAACCCCCTGAGCCATAATTGACCAAAGGCACCCTGCCTTTGGCCAATTATGCCTCTCTTTGCTGACGGCGCTGTGATTGGCGAAAGCATGCGGGTCATAGTGCATGCTTGGCCAATCATCAGACAGCAATGCACTGCAATGCCGCAGTGCAGTATGGGCCGTAACGCGCCGCTTGAATTTGGCACGAATGCCCCATAATGTTTGAATTTCGACGAACGGGCGAACAGCCAACGTTTGAGTCGAACTCATGTTCGACCCGAAAAGAAAGCTCATCCCTAGTGGAAATGTGCTAAGATCAACAGACCAAAAGTTTTTACACACATAAGCAAAGTCCAGTGCTGTTATACAGCTATAGAGAGAGAGGGTGCAGTTGCAACAGGCTGAGTAGCAACCGCATAAATCAAGCGGTCAGTGAATACAAAGAAGCAAAGCAGAGCACAGCGAATACAGCTTGGGAAAATGACCATGCATACAGTCCCGCAAGGTAAACACCAACAGTGTTACTGACACTCTCACCCCTCCAGCTTGCTGCAGCATGTCCGCTCTCAGATCTTCTGCCTCCCGGCTGCAATATTATCTTGCTGTCTTCCCAGTCTCGGTATCAAACTAATTGCTAGACAGAGATCAATCCTAGTTGACGGGCTCCATCAGAGCATTACTGTCATGTTGCATGAGTGTGTTGTGGCAGCCTGTGTCTCGCCACTAGCATGGGCAGACGCTGGGCTCGTTGGTGCTGCCTACGTCCATGGGTTTCGCCCACGTAACTGCGTGCTTCGTCAGGACCTTTTGGAAGCCTGAAAATGCTCCTTGGATTTTGGGTCCATCTATGCATCTTGGCAGCAAAAATGTCTAGCACATCTAGTATCGCCACACTTGGGATAAGTGGAAGAATCTGTTTTAGGGTGCAATTGTGAGTATGTATGGGTGTGAGAAATACCTTGTTAAAATTACCATTTTATTAAATAAAATGACATTTTATATGTCCTGATTTTACAAAATATGGTGGCAAAAAAATTACAACTTCTCACCATGCTTTTTACTAAATACTTTGTAATATCTTTTTTCCAAAAATGTTTTTTTTTTTTTCTACTGTCCTTGTATTTTAGGGGCCTCCAGAAATGAGATATACATTTAGTACATCAGAGTATTAAATTACAAATATACTGTATAGACATTTAATAGAAATCTTCTGATTCCTGCTGTGGCTCGTCATTGGCAGCCGTATCTATTCATGGCTGTCCACACAGCCAGCAATAACCTGCGGTTATCTCTGCTGGATGCACACAAAGTGTGCACAGAACTGCGAATAGCTGAAGACGTCACAAACGAATGACAAAAGTTGCAGGGCGGGGCTTGCAGTGACATCACTTCCGCTTACCTGGAATGCACACTGAAGAGAAAATCTGCGTTTCCTATATATTTTTAGAGATTTGGATTCCAAGTAGATGTAAGTGCATTGGCTTATTTTATGAGATATAAAACATATTGACACACTATGAGAAGCTCTCCCCTTTCTTAGAATGGTTCTGTGGTACATTCTCAACTGCTACATGAGGAAATAAAGTGACACCAGTCTCCAAGTAATGTCGGAGGGGGAACCAGGGAGTGAGATATTTTCTATCTGACACTATTTGACTTTCTTGCTTATGCAAGAAGTCAACATCATCTGGTAAGTACGATGTGAGGATTAAGGTCCCACAGGACAGGAACACGTTTGCTTTTTCAGCCACGGAACACATTATCATGTGGACTTTATTGTGTCATCATGTTTTTATCACATGGAATTTTTTGAATATCACATTTCAGTTGTATATGATATGTTTTGTAAATGTATATGGTTTTGTATTTATTTTAACCACTGCAGCCCCGGAACATTTGGATGATCAATGACCAGGCCATTTTTGCGATACAGCACTGTGTTGCTTTAACTGACAATTGCGCGGTCTTGCGATGCTGTACCCAAACAAAATTGACGTATTTTTTTCCCAACAAATAGAGCTTTATTTTGGTGGTATTTGATCACCTCTGCAGTTTTTAATTTTTGCGCTATAAACAAAAGACTTTTTATGCGATTTTGGGCTGTGCTGCTTCATGCGATTAAGGCAGTACAGTGGATTTGGTATTTAAGCACTCCATTTTTTTTTCACTTTGTTCATTATGCTATATATGCTTAAAGCCTTATTACTTATTAGCCATGGCATATGTAGCGGGTAGGTACGTTTCAGTATGTTGAATCGGGTGGAGACATCAGTGATGTCCAGTTCCCTGCGGCCCAGCAGGTGGCGCTGTCACTTTGGGCCGGGGTTGAACCATCGCTGGAGTGCCGTACCCTTTTTGGTCTCTCGCAGCGGTTGTACGGCGGGGCGGGGAACCCACTGTGCTAGCTGGGAGAGGCTATAAAGGGGGCGGACATCTTCACCACGAGGTCCGAGTCCCAGGCACCTTTAGCCTGAGGGCTGCTTTCCAGCGGTCGGTGTCCAGGCGGCCTAGGCCTGGACACGTGGAGTTCGGGAGTCACCCCAGACACCCTCAGTCTGGGGTGAGGTGCATCGTTCAGGCCTGGGGCCCAGCTTCTTTCACTGGGATCCGCCCGGGAGGAACCATTCTAAGGCACCCACAGGATCGGGTGTCTGAATCCAGGCGTAAGGTGACCTTCCCGTAGATCTGGTGCAGCAGATTGCCAGTGCCGGGACAGGGCCTCCGGAGACCGTCGGGATGGATGTCCTCGCCAAACAGGGGCCATATTCACACGGAAGGTGGTCCATGTTCTGAGGTCGGTGGCAGAGACCATTACTCTAAGGTTACTTAGGCCCGTGACAGGGGCTCCAAACAGTTCACCCGGTAGGTGGCAGCTACCAACTTCACGGTCGGTGGCAGAGACTGTGCGCCAGGCCTATCCGCACGAGAAAGGGATAGGAGAGTTCATTGTGCCTGGGCCTACTCGTATCCGCACCCCTGTCTGTCTGTTATGGAAGTTCAACTGATTATGTTCATTCTGGCATTGAAGAAATAAAGGAGTGTTGAACTTTTAATGGTGTGGGGCTCTATTACTGGCAGATACACCTCCACGGAAGAAGCAGAGGCTCCATATGCAGGATGCAGACCCAAAGGTAATTTAAAAAAGACTTTGCTCAAACCTCACATACACGGAGGGTGAGAGCTTGGCATAGTGTCCTGCACTCTCTCCTCCAGAGTACCCCTAGACAACAGCCACAAACAACCGATACAAGAGAGAGAGAGAGAGAGAGAGAGAGAGAGAGTGAGGCCGCTACACATATATTTAGGTTTGTTAATTTATTTATTCCACATGAGTATCTCGGTGGGATACACAAGTAGTTAGCACGGCACATATTATAGATTTTTTTTTTAAAGGAATTGTCCTGTTTTTTTCACATAGGTCTTGCAAGTTGGGAAAAAATTAAATTTTTAAAAATCTTTTTTTCCTTTTTTCACATGACAATTTTTTTTTAAATCTTTTTTTATTTTTTTATTGTAGTCTTCTGGCTACAGGACAACATTTGCTTTGCTACACCATTACCTTCTATTAGGTGTGAGCACGGTGGCAAAAGTGACCCAGAAGACCTGCTTTGCACTGTGGGAGTTACATAATAATGGCTCAGCCAATGGAAGAAATGTGGGAACAGGTGGCTAACACATTTTGGGAAAAGACTCAGTTTCCAAATTGTATAGGAATCCTGGATGGAAACCTGTCCAAGTGAAAAAACCAAGTGGAAGAGGTAGTAGCCACAGTGTGAGAATAGGTAGAAGAGGGACCTGCCACATTGGTGGAGTCAGGGCCGTTTGAAGGAATTTTGGGCCCCAAGCAAAATGGACATGGAGGCCCCACAACCCCCTCCCCCCCCCGCACGCACGCACGCACGCACGCAAAGCCTACAGGAACCACAGCATAGCGATACAGTTTAAATTCACTCACACTTTATATAAATAAAAAAGGTTTACAGTGCAAATACTGCTGTTGCATATAATGTGCATTAAATTACTCCCCCCGTGTTCTTTTTACTCCCCCCTCCCTCCCTCCCTATGTTCTATTTACCCCCCCCCCTCCCTACCGTACCGCGTGGCAGGAGATTCAGTTTCCTGTTCCCTGCCGGACTGAAAGGAAGTGAGCACTCAGTGTGCATTTCCTGCCAGTACGGCCGGGAACAGGAAACTAAATCTCCTGTACCGCGCGGTACGGTAGGGAGGGGGGGGGAGTAAAAAGAACATAGGGAGGGAGGGGGGGGTAAAAAGAACATGAGGGGGGAGTAATTTTATGCACACTATATGCAACAGCAGTATTTGCACTGTAAACATTTTTTATTTATGCACAGTATATGCAACATCAGTATTTTCACTGACAGGAGGAAGGAAGAGGAGCTTGGTCACGCTACAGGGAAGGGGAAGTGACGAGAGAGGCAGCAGTGCTGCAGCCACCTGGGGCAAGGCTCGGGGCCCCAAGCAATTGCTTGGTTTGCTTGCCTTGTCGCGACGGGCCTGGGTGGAGTGGTACTTCGATGGAACAGGAGGAGCTGTGCTTGAAAAGTTTTCATCTGGAGTACTTAAAATGGGTGATGTTGGCATTCAAATCCTTTGCGCGACCCTACAGTCCTACACATTGTCATACATGTTCTCCATACACTGCTTCTCCTGCTAGGGACACGGGCTAACCAAGTGTCCCCATGGTTGCCCTCAAAAGGCTGAGTTTGTATCTGGAGTGTGTTATGTACAGAGTGCAGAGTTCAGCAGTGTGCTATGTACAGAGTGCAGGGTTTAGGGGTGTGCTATGTACAGAGTGTAGTTTCAGCGGTGCCCTATACAAAGTGTGCAGGGTTCAAGGATTCACACCGTACAAAGTGCAGGGTTCAGGGGTGCGCTCCCTACAGATTGCAGGGTTCAGGGGTGCGCTATGCACAATGTGCAACCCCAAAGGAGTTCTGCCACATTCCAGCTGCAAAACTGGGTATGAGGGCCACATGACAAGGCCTGGCGGTCTGGATTCGGCCCATGGGCCTTGTGTTTGACATATGTGAAATAGTATGATTTGTTGACTCTTTTGTGAATGCGATGTTGTAAGTGTCATAGTTCTGCACCTCTCAAACTGTTTTTAAGTTGTTGTCACCTTTTGATGTTTTGGCATTTGTATAGACCAGTCAACACAGCAAGTGATCGGCTCTCGAAAGTTCTGTCCTAACAAATAGATTATCAGACAATCACTCCAAATGCGTTTTTCTTTTTGTCCGATATTCTAATTGTGTGAATGAGGCATGATATTTAGATTTTGTAGGCTGTTCCCCATCAGATCCTGTGTCTTCTTTTATGAAAGCTGCTATTTAAATGAATTTGCTTTTATTTGGATATAGGCTGTATCAGATTTTTTCACAGATTACAGTTGCAGTTCAACATCAGGTACACTTGTTGTTTGATTGGTTCATGATGTATTGATGTGGCAGTGTGTACTGGTAATTGGTTTTGGGGTTATTTAAACCAGTGTTGATGTTTAACGTGCAAGAATGCACAGCATTCTAGTACATTTAGAGACATTAATGTTTGAGTTTGATCTCCTTTGAGCCCCCTTTCGCACCGAGGAGTTTTTTAAGCGATTTGCGTTAATAAGTGTCTGAAAAACTCAAGAAAAATGCGTTCCTTTAGAATCAATAAATGCTTTCACACTGGGGCAGTGCACTTGCGGTGCGATGAAAAAAATCATCAGAGCATGCTTCAGGAGCTACAAAAATAACCAAAAATAAAACCACCAAAAACACTGGGAAGCCCCAAAAAACGCTTGCAGTGTTTTTGGTGCAGTTTTTGCGTCACGTGTCCATTAAAAACTGCACCGCAAACTCAAAAGCGCTGCAAAAGCACTGCAAAAGCACTGCAAAAGCAATGAGCGTTTTACTGGCAGCTTTGAAGCGAACCAGTATGAAAGGGGCCTTGCTGTGGGGCTTGAAATCTCTGCATCCATTCTGTGCTCGCAGGTGCCATGTCCCTCCCCTCTTCTTCTGGGTCCGCTGTCCTCTTGCTTTAGCCATTGGGCAGGCACTAATGATGTAACTCCCACACATGCACAGCACACTAGAGTTACATTATCTTCCTACCAGGCTCCATTCCCGGCATCTGTAAGATGCCAGGACTGTACAATGTACTGAGCAGGTAGGAAAAATAGTTTTTTTTTTTTTTTTTTTGCCAGAACAGACCAAAAAACTCTTCTAACCAAATATCTTGAAAAATTAAAAGCACACCAGCACATAACAAGCAATTGATTTGCAGTTAATGCCAGAAATGTTATAGGTCTTGATGTAGGCATATGTTGTCCAAGACAACTGGGAATTTATTAGATGATAGTTCAGGTGACAGACATCCCCAGAGTGTATCCTAACTATGTGAAACAATGAAACCTAAGGCCCCTTTCACACTGGGGCGTTTTTCATGCGGTTTAGCGCTAATATTGGCGCTATTATACCGCATGAAAAATTCGTGCCAGTAGCCTTCAATGTGAAAGCCTGAAGGCTTTCACACTGAAGCGGTGCGCTAGCAGGACCGCTCCAAAAGTCCTGCTAGCCGCTTCTTTACAGCGGTGAAGGAGCGGTGTGTTCACCGCTCCTTTACCGCGGCTGCCCATTGAAATCAATGGGACACTGCGGTAATACTGCCCGCAAACCGCGGCAATAGCCGCGGTTTGCGGGCGGTATTAACCCTTTTTCGGCCGCTAGCGGGGGTTAAATTCACCCCCCTAGCGCCCGCATACCGCGGTAAGAACGACGGTATAGCAGCGCTGAAAATCGTGCTGCTATACCGCCACCGCACCTGCCCGCCCCAGTGTGAAAGGGGTCTAAGTGTAGTATTTAAAACCACAATTTATTGCACAAAGTATTGCACTTACAGGAAAGAAGAATATGTGAGCATGTCTGTTGTCAGGAACGTCATCCTCGAGGGGTGCCTGCTATCTGGTATTCACCATGGGTCCAGGTGGCTGTGGGAGGCTGAGCTGGGAGACTGGAAATGTCTAGGAAGTCCAGGGAATCCAAGCTGCCTGACGTGGACCGCACGGGAGGAATAACGCCACTAGATGGGCGGGCCTTGATTGTGGAGAGGACAGAAAGTCTATGGCTACACGCTCGGAGCACACAGCTCCTTCTACTGCCCTCTGGATAAATTGTGGATTTAAATACTACACTTAGGTGCGCCTCCCTCCTCCCCCTTTCTAACTAAAGATCTTACCTCCTGGCAAATTTTTAGCTTTTATTCCACCTTAAGGAATAACTGTGAATAGGTGTCTAATAATAAAATTCAGTGAAAATATATTCAGATAATATTGATTGAAAGGGGGAGCTGGTATGTAATGAGTCACCACTATGTTATCACCATTTTCACAAAATATACAACAAGCAATGAAAATTTCCAACACCAAAGCAGAATTATTGAAGGTGTATTGATAGTATTTTTTCATCCACAGTTTATATATATATATATATATATATATATATATATATATATATATTCCCTTCATTTGTGCATTTTATGTTTTCTGATATGTACTAGTAAATATAATTTTCTACAAACAGAAATCAAAGTGTATCTAAACTAAAAAGGAAAAATAAATTAATTAATATTTCACAGCTTACTATTCCTTACATGTCATGGCTGCATTAATGTTCTTTTTGTAGCTTTTTTCTTTTATTTTCACCTGGTGATCCGGCCAGTAGCACATTTCCTGTCTCAAGGTGGTTACACTTACTTATCTACTTTATCTATGGAGGAGCAAGGCTTGGTCTAGTGACTAACACATTAAACCCTATCTTTAGCTAACTAGCCGTTAGTTTTTTTTTTCTTTTGGGATAAAGGTAAATGAGTAAAGGCAAACCATTGTAAATGGAACAAAATGTACCCCCCAATGTACACACAGGAACTTTAACCGCTTGCCGGCCGCCTCACGTAGATTTACGCTGGCAGAATGGCACGGGCAGGCAAAGCAACGTATATATACTTTGCTTTATACCTGCGCCCTAGCAGGCACGTGCACGCACCCGCCCCGCCGCGGTCTCCGTGACCGTGCCCGGGGGACCCGCGGACTCGATGTTCGCTGGTGTCCCGCGATCAGGTCACGGAACGGCAGAATGGGGGGATGTCTTTGTAAACAAGACATCTCCCTATTCTGCCTAGTGACACAGCGCTGATCATCTGCTCCCTCTCATCGGGAGCAGCGATCAGTGACGTGTCACAGTAAGCCACACCCCCTAACAGTTAGAATCACTCCCTAAGACAAACTTAACCCTTTCAGCGCCCCCTACTGGTTAACCCCTTCACTGCCAGTCACATTTACACAGTAATCAGTGCATTTTATAGAACTGATCGCTGTATAAAATGTGAATGGTCCCGAAATAGCGCCAAAAGTGTCCGATGTGTCCGCCATAATGTCGCAGTCATGATAAAAATTGCAGATCACTGCCATAACAAGTAAAAAAAAATAATAATAAAAATGCCATAAGCTACCCCTATTTTGTAGACGCTATAAATTTTGCACAAACCAATCAATATACGCTTATTGCGATTTTTTTTACCAAAAATATGTAGAATACTACGTATCGGCCTAAACTAAGAAAAAATGTTTATAGCGCAAAAAATAAAAACCGCAGAGGTGATCAAATACCACCAAAAGAAAGCTCTATTTGTGGGAAAAAAGGACATCAATTTTGTTTAGGAGTCACGTCGCACGACCGCGCAATTGTCAGTTAAAGCGACGCAGTGCCGAATCGCAAAAAGTGGCCTGGTCATTTGGCAGCCAAATGGTTCGGGGCTGAAGTGGTTAACGGCAACTGAGTACATGTATTAGTTGCATAATTATTTATTAAAGATTGTTATAAAAAGTTTTTGGTGCATACATCACCATACAATAAAATAACAAAGCTGATAGTAAAGTGATTGTCTCCTGATATTTTATTGACGCGTTTCAGGACCTGTGAAGAGTCCTTTCTTCATGGGCTTTTCATAAAGAGTTCATTAGACAAAAAATGTTCATTAGCTCAAATTTAAGTCAAGCACAGAGTGTTGTTTGTCATCCTTTTATTAGCACAGGAATACAAGAAAAGCTTTTTAATAAGGCTCCAAGACACGACGGAAAGAACCAACTTTTGCAGTTTGGGAGCCCCAGTCAGTGAACCTTTTATATTCACCAGGTCTGAGAAGATATTGCTTGCCTTTGTAGTTGGGGAGCTCATAGAATATCCAATAACCATCTAGAACATTACAAGAGTGGATTTCATGGGAGCAGAAGCGGTCATAAACATTTGGACAATCTTCAAGGAACTCCATCATTTCTCCTTTGCAGTCACCTCTTTCATATACTCTGAGTTTATTAGTTCCAATTCCTTGGTGCTGTAATGAAACAACAATTCATTGATTAGGTCGGTTGCATTTTTACATTAACCTACTTACGAATCCTCAGACTATCTCAGGATATCAACGAAAAAATAATAATTTTGAATTAAAAGAAAAATGCAATTCTAACTCTTGTAGCTGCAAAAATTTATTTTTTAAGTTTCCTGCAAAAGAAGATCAAGAATACTGGCCTGCCCAGTGGGTGGTGACTTGGATCTTTGGTAGGTAATAAAATAGGGACTGGCAAAGGGAACCACAGTGCACAATGAAGAACATCTCCTACACTCCTGGAGGTGCATAGGATGCGGTAAATTCTTCAACCATCACAGTTCTTCAAAAGAGCAGCAGTCCAGGGCACTGCCCACTGAATAGGTAAGCATCACTGACCCTCATTTGCATGGAGCTTTTTGAAAAAGGAATAATGGTTTAATATCTAGAATTCAAAATATTAGTCATTAAAGTATAACTAAAGGGAAAACTTTTTGTTTTGGATAGAAAGTGGAAAGATTTGAACACCTGTTGGGTCTACATTGCTGCCTGAATTCATGCTAGGGAGATTCACTATGTCTTTGGCACAGTTGGGAGAATATATCCAGGAATTCCAGAGCTTCTCAAATGCTTTTTGTTTATACTTTAGTAGGCTCACTACTTGTCCATGAAGCATTATCCTTGACATTTTATTTGTAGTTGTAGTGATATGTATTGTGGTTAATTCTTAAGCTCTCACTGTAGATATTTTGATGGCTAAAAACAAAAAAAAAGTTTGGGAATACCTTGTGATGTCTGCAATAAGTATTATTTGGGATGTGATATTGGGTACATGATATATCGACGTTTGTACCCTGGTTCAAAAATACTTGATTTGGGGGCATGTCAATGTTTCTAAGACAGGTTTTCCAGGCATCTGGGAATTTTTTACAATTCTGGTAGGTACTGGATACTAGTGAGAATTATTTTTATTATTATTTTATTTTTTTGAAGCAGTAGCCTATTCAATACCAGTCTTTGTCCCCCATTTAGACAGTTTATTGGGAGAAATGCATGGTTGTTAAATAGGGTAACCAGGAGTGTATGGGTAGAATTTAGCATGCCTGTGTTCTATGAGATGTCCCACAAATTCAACACATGTAAACAAATGTCAAAGTTTGGGGCACATTATCTTTGTCTTTTTGTTTCAGTGATTTCCATATTTGGTCTATAGGGTGTGGGGTCTCCACAGACAAAAACACCCTAATGCCGCATACACACATTCATTTTTTCTGATGAAAAAAGGCAGATGGACCCCATCGGTCTTTTTTCCATCGGTATAAAAAAATAGAACATGTTTTAAATTTTACCGATGGAGAAAAAAAACGGTAGCAAATTCCGATCGTCTGTGGGTAACTCCGTCGGAGAAAAAAACCCATGCATGCTCAGAATCAAGTCGACGCATGCTCGGAAGCATTGAACTTCATTTTTCTCGGCTCGTCTGAGTGTTTTACGTCACAGCGTTTGGGACGATCGGATTTTTGACTGATGGTGTGTAGGCAAGACTGATGGAAGTCAGCTTCATCGGATTTCCGATTGAAAAATCCATTGGATTTTAGTCCATCGGAAATCCGATCGTGTGTACCGGGCATTAGATTTGATTTGTGAAAAATAGCTATAGCTATGTCTTTCATGAACAGAAAAAGGAAAGAGGCAATCCTTTCTTGTGTCTGTTCTAATCTTAGTCTTTTCAGATATATTCTCTGCATGGTAATGTTAGCCATTGGGGTTAAGTAAAGGCATTGTAGCATTGTAACAATTTTTTGCTCCAAAACCCTATCTACCCAAAACATGGAAGATAGTTCCAGGACTACCTGTAAATCTATGAATAGTACATTCTCTTTATTTCTCTGCCCCCATCCTATCCTGATTTTACCACGGAAACAAGGCGCAGTATTCTAATTTGGTCTGGGGCATTTCTTTTGAGTTCAAATTTTACTTGATGTTTGTGAATGCATTGTTCTGTGTTGGCTAAGATTTTGGTCAGTAATTTTAAGTCAATGTTGATCAATTATATTTTTCTATAATTTGCAACATTTCAGGGTTCTTTGCGGGGCTTGAGCATCTTGACAATATGAGCTCTGTTTGAATCATTGCCCAAAAGGGGCCGCTATCTCAATGCATTCAAGTATTCGACTAGTTGGGGTACAATCTGTGTCAAGAATTTTTTGCAATATAATGCCATTAAACTGTCACTGCTACCAAGAGACTTGGATGGTTTAGACTGATAGCCATTGACACTTTTCCCACCATTACCACCCCCCTCCCCTTCCAAAATCTTTGTATCTTTTGAGGAGCTGGGCTTGGGAAGCCTGCAAATAATTTATATATGAGTTTTTGTGTTTGGAATAATATAAATATAATTTATTAAATAAAGAATTGGGGTATTGAATGAGCAGGCCATTCTTAATTTTAGGAATAGCAGGTTGGGGATTAGGTTTCTTTGCCAGAAATTTGCCTTTGCAATCTGTGTGGCAATAAAAGGTATCTATTGTCCATCTGAGACTTCTTTTGACCTTTTATTGGGAGGCATTTGTTAAGTTTTAGCTTGGTCAATTCTACTTTGTTTTTGAGATCCTTGTTTTTGGATTTTCTTGATTTTTTCCTGACTTTAACTAACTATTGGATTCCCCATAAGGCTGGATTCACACCTATGCATTTTTAGTGCTTTTTGCATTTTGCAGATTTGCACTGCAGTCCATTTAACATGGTTTCCTATGGAACACGTTTTATAGTGCAAATCTACAAAATGCAAAAAAGCACTAAAAATGCATAAGTGTGAATCCAGCCTGAAGCCCTGTACACACGATCGGATTTCCTATGGTTTTTTAAACCGATGGATTTTTCCATCGGAAAACCGATGAAGCTGACTTTCATCAGTCTTGCCTACACACCATCAGTCAAAAAACCGACCGTTCCAAACGCGGTGACGTAAAACACTCCGATGAGCCGAGAAAAATTAAGTTCAATGCTTCTGAGCATGCGTCGATTTGATTCTGAGCATGCGTGGGTTTTTTATCCGATGAAGTTCCCCACAGACCATAGTAATTTGCTATCGTTTTTTTAAACGGAAAAAAGACCGATGGGGCCCATACACGATCGGTTTGTCCGATGAAAAAAGTCCATCGGACTGTTTTAATCGGTTAAACCTATCGTGTGTACAGGGCTTAAGAATACCGTGATCATGCATTCCAGAAAGAGAAAACAGGAAGTTTAGATTATAACAATGCCCATGCTGACCAGGACAGGAGGTGAAAGGAAATCACCCCAAAAGAGACACAGACAGAACAACAAATCAAAAAAAATTATTCACTCCTTCCAGGAGCAAAATAAGTTTTGGATGCAATTTCAGCTTAAAGCAGCTGCAATGGATCACAACAGCAAAAATACATGCCTCATACATTTTTGTTTCACTAGCATACAATTATATGCTATAATTATACCATATTTTGCATCTAGTTGATTACGACAATTATATTGTTAATTAAGTGACAGAATCCAATATACAACTCACTTGTGAGAGTAAACGGCAAGACCTGATGGAATCATTAAGTCCTTGCCACTGCTGATAATCAGGATATTCTCCCCTCTTCAGGAAATACTGGTGTCCCATGTAATTGGGTCGCTCATAAATCATCCAGCAGCCATTCTCCACTCGAACAGAGTTGCAAGCATTAAAATGGGGTTGCAGATCAGGGTTATCACTGCTGCACTCATAGGAACGACCCTGGAAGTTCCTATCCTCATAGAAAATTATCTATTAGGAAAAAAAAAAAACATAAAGAGAGAAAAAAAGATAAAAAATCATGCTTCGTTGATCAGCAGTTTAAAAAACATAGGGGGCGATTTACTAAAAATTGTGCACTCAGAATTTGGTGCAGCTGTGCATGGTAGTCAATTACAGTATAGCTTCTAACTTCAGCTTGCTCAACTAAGCTTTGACAATAAAGCCTACAATTTGATTGGTTTCTATGCAGAGCTGCACAAGATTTTCCACCATGCAGTTTTAGTAACAACCCCCATAATTACTAAGACATATACCTGGTTGATTTTTTTTCGATTATATATGTAGTATACATTAGTGCTTCTATTGTTCAATGCTTGAATTTCGGCGAATGTTGTTCAAGAAGGTTGCGCGCTTGGTGTAATATTTTACTCATTCTAATTACATTTTATTTGACAACATAGATTAAGTAGGATTTACCAAATGAATGTTACTCTTGCCCTGCAAAAGACAACTTAAATATTAGAAAATAATATTTTGCATAAAAACAAAATACTTTCACAAGGTGTGTTCGTTACCTTTGCACCAATTTGGGTACACTTGCACTACAATTGTTTTATAAAGCAACCCCTTAAGGGTGTCTTATTAAATATGTGTTTTTTTCAAACACACAACCACTTGCATGGTAATTTTGCAACCAAAAAATAGACAATTCCTGCATATTGTAAGATTCTGTTGAAAACAATCATTTGCTATCAAAATATACTCTAGTAGTAAAGTAAAGTTTTACACTTTAATTCACTTATTAGTACTGATCTTGTTTTAGTTTATCTGTAAATGTATCTAAATTACAATTTTTAGATGAATAAATATGTTTTTACCTTCCCCATTCTTGCAGTTGTTTGTGGATGTGCCACCCCAAATGTGTGGCTTGAAAGAAGGCTTTTTATGGGATAACTCCTGTGCTGTATCTGCAGAAATAAAAGAACAATGATAGCCTGTTTTTGTTTAGTAAGATGATTTCCCCCTCTGTCTTCCTCTGTAATGCTGCTCTCACTGGACTGTCAGCTTCACTGAATGTTTAGTCAACTTTACACTATGTTCTGGCAAAAATGTAAAGGAAGCATCGGCTCGAGCATCAGTTTCTGTTTTGAAAGTATGACAAAAATTATTTCCTTGTATATACGTACAGTATCTGCTGTGTACCGTTTTTATACTGTTTTGTTTTACAATAGTTTACGACAAAAGTAGAGCTAAGATGAGCCTGACATCAGATATATATATATATATATATTATTATGTTCTAAGGATGAATTTCTAAACTTTATTCATACTTGACGTAATTGTAGCCGTATTAGTGCAATTGTGACAGAGAAAATTAAGTACTGTCCGTGATACTTTTTTTATTTGCACTAACATAGAATTTTTCAGGACAAGCTTTCGGGGTATGTCCCCTTCTTCAAGGTCCAAGCAGTACTGATTCACAATTTTTTTAGCAGAATGTTGAAACAAAACAAGAAAAAAATCTCAGAGGGAAAGGAAAAAAAACACATACAAATCAATGGTAATAAAGATAGCAGCAGAGTTAGTGAGATAAGACAGAGTTAGTGAGATAAGACAGGGAGAGCTATAGACTTGAGGGGGGAGATGCTAGCCACAGAGGGGGTCATAAAACCTTAGTATAATGGGTAAGGAAACCAATATCTAAATTTAGGCCATTCGTTTTTGTGTTAAAAAGAATTATCATTCTTAGTTCAAATGTTTTCCTTTCCTGGATAGTTCTGAAATTCCCTTTAAGAACTAAAACATTGAGGTCTTCTATAGTGTGGTCTGGTTGTGAGAAGTGATGTCCCACAGGTGTGCAGAAACTCTCTTCTTTATGTTCCTTGATGGTATGTCTGTGAAAATTCATCCTCGCTTGCAACTTCTGTCCTGTTTCACCAACATAAGATCCTTTGCCACACCTGTTGCATTGGATGAGGTACACAACATTACTGGAGGTACAGTTGTAAGATCCCTTGATGGTGAAGGTCCCATTTGTGTGTGTGACACTTTTGGATGGATTGATCTGGTTGCACAGTTTGCAGCGTTTTTTATTGCAGGGTTTGCTTCCATTATTTGTGACTTCATAATCAGAGTGAAGTTTCCTGCTGATTAGTTTGTGTCTGAGGTTGGGTGGTTGTCTGAAAGCCAATAATGGGGGTTGTTGGAATATTTCTTTCAGAGTTTCATCCTCTGTTATAATGGGCTGTAAATCTTTGATTATCTTTTTGATCCCTTCTAGTGTTGGGTTGTATGTGGTGACTAGAGGTACTCGGTTATTTGTTTTTTTCTCTTTGTATTGGAGGAGATTTTCTCTTCGGGTTTTCAAGGCTGTGTTTATGCTGTTGTTGATGGTTTTGTCTTTATATCCTTTCTTCTGGAAAGAGCCTGCCAGTGTTCTGAGATGTTTATCTCTGACTTCTGGGTCTGAACAAATTCGGTGGTATCTGATGGCCTGGCTGTGTATGATGGCTCGTTTAGTGTGTTGGGGATGAAAACTGGAACTATGAAGATAGCTGCATCGGTCAGTCGGTTTTCTGTATATGGAAGTGTGAAGCTTGTCATCCCTGATGTATACTGTAGTGTCTAGGAAGTTGACATGTGTGTTCGAATAGTCCATTTTTAGTTTGATAGATGGGTGAAAAGTGTTGATCAATGAGAAGAATTGGTTTAGATTTTCTTCACCTTCAGTCCATATCATGAAGATATCATCAATATAGCGATAATATCTGTATGGCTTTTGTTGTATGCTGTTCAGGAATTTGTCCTCCAGGTCAGCCATAAATAAGTTTGCATATTGGGGTGCCATTTTGCTTCCCATAGCAGTACCCATACATTGGAGATAGATGTCATTGTTGAAAGTGAAGTAGTTGTGTGTAAGAATAAATTCGATGAGCTGTGTAACATCCTCAGCCGTGTATTTGTGGTTTGGTGTGGATGATAAGAATCTGTGACATGCTGCCAACCCATCCTTGTGAGGGATGTTACTGTACAGAGATTCTACATCCATAGTGACTAGAAGTGTATTTGGTGGTAATTGTTGTATATTGTTAAGCTTGTTCAGAAAATCAGTGGTGTCTTGCAGGAAACTAGTAGTGTTCATGACTAACGGTTTTAACATGTTTTCTACAAGGCCTGAGATATGTTCGGTAAGTGTATTCATACCTGTTATAATGGGTCTGCCTGGATTTCCTGGCTTGTGAATTTTGGGCAGCATGTAGAAGTCTCCAATATCTGGATTATCTGGAATCGCATTGATGAGTTCTGGATGCAGGTGGCTTGGTATGGTCACAATCAGACCTTTTAATTGCTTAGTAAAATCCTGGGTCGGATCATAATCCAGTTTTTTGTAGTAAGTAGTATTTGCCAGCTGCCTCTGACCCTCTTGTATATATTTGTCTGTATCCATCACAACGACTGCTCCCCCTTTATCTGCTGGTTTGATGGTTATGGCCTGATTCTTGCGCAGATCGTGTACAGCTCTTCGCTCCAGTGGTGAAAGGTTGTATAATATTTTCTTTTGCTGGGTGGATATCAGAGATGTTACTCGCAGCCTGAAGCTGTCAATATAGGTATCCAGTTTGGGGTTGCGTCCTTGTGGAGGTGTGAAGTTGCTGTTCTTTTTCTTTTTATCACCTCCTATTGTCCTAGGATTCCTTTCATTACTGTGAAAATATTCTTTGAGCCTCAGTCTCCTAAAGAATTCCTCCATATCTGACCATACCTGTAAATTATCCAATTTGGTGGTTGGGCAGAATGTGAGGCCTTTGGAGAGGACTGTTGTTTCTGGTGCAGAAAGTTTATGAGCTGACAAATTTATGATTCCAAGATCCTCTGTTATATCCACATTTTCTGTCAGGTCAGCATTTACACAAGGGATACCTTGGGATTCTGGATCGGGTTCCAAGTTGCTGATAGCAGGAGTTATAGAAGTTGTGTTTGTTTTGTGTTGTTTAGGTTGTATCCAAAAGGTCTGCTCTTGGTGTAGCTTTTGGAGTTTTTTTTGCTTCCTGTTCATGGCATGTTTTTGCAGTTGTCTTTGTAAGGTTTCAATTTCATTCTTAATTTGGCTGATGTTTGTAGGGTCCAGTGATGTTGAGGTTTCAAACACCAACTGCTTTTGTTTCCTGATTGTCTCCCTTTTACCATACAGTTTATGAATGAGGTTGTTCCTTAACCTTTCGCTGGTACGTCTGCAGAGTCCTTCTGCATAAGGAGAGTTCAGTGTATTGGCACAAGGATTTTTAATCCGGAGACCCTGTGGTATGAGATTCCTCTTTTTGCATCTTGAGAGAAAGAAGATGTCGCTGCTAACCTGTGTTTCCTTTGTGATCAGGATGGTTAACTGCTTCTTAATGCGGCTATATGCAGTATCTTCCATCATACTTGACGTACTGTCCGTGATACTTTTTTTATTTGCACTAACATAGAATTTTTCAGGACAAGCTTTCGGGGTATGTCCCCTTCTTCAAGGTCCAAGCAGTACTGATTCACAATTTTTTTAGTAGAATGTTGAAACAAAACAAGAAAAAAATCTCAGAGAGAAAGAAAAAAAAACACATACAAATCAATGGTAATAAAGATAGCAGCAGAGTTAGTGAGATAAGACAGAGTTAGTGAGATAAGACAGAGGGAGAGCTATAGACTTGAGGGGGGAGATGCTAGTCACAGAGGGGGTCATAAAACCTTAGTATAATGGGTAAGGAAACCAATATCTAAATTTAGGCCATTCGTTTTTGTGTTAAAAAGAATTATCATTCTTAGTTCAAATGTTTTCCTTTCCTGGATAGTTCTGAAATTCCCTTTAAGAACTAAAACATTGAGGTCTTCTATAGTGTGGTCTGGTTGTGAGAAGTGATGTCCCACAGGTGTGCAGAAACTCTCTTCTTTATGTTCCTTGATGGTATGTCTGTGAAAATTCATCCTCGCTTGCAACTTCTGTCCTGTTTCACCAACATAAGATCCTTTGCCACACCTGTTGCATTGGATGAGGTACACAACATTACTGGAGGTACAGTTGTAAGATCCCATGATGGTGAAGGTCCCATTTGTGTGTGTGACACTTTTGGATGGATTGATCTGGTTGCACAGTTTGCAGCGTTTTTTATTGCAGGGTTTGCTTCCATTATTTGTGACTTCATAATCAGAGTGAAGTTTCCTGCTGATTAGTTTGTGTCTGAGGTTGGGTGGTTGTCTGAAAGCCAATAATGGGGGTTGTTGGAATATTTCTTTCAGAGTTTCATCCTCTGTTATAATGGGCTGTAAATCTTTGATTATCTTTTTGATCCCTTCTAGTGTTGGGTTGTATGTGGTGACTAGAGGTACTCGTTTATTTGTTTTTTTCTCTTTGTATTGGAGGAGATTTTCTCTTCGGGTTTTCAAGGCTGTGTTTATGCTGTTGTTGATGGTTTTGTCTTTATATCCTTTCTTCTGGAAAGAGCCTGCCAGTGTTCTGAGATGTTTATCTCTGACTTCTGGGTCTGAACAAATTCGGTGGTATCTGATGGCCTGGCTGTGTATGATGGCTCGTTTAGTGTGTTGGGGATGAAAACTGGAACTATGAAGATAGCTGCATCGGTCAGTCGGTTTTCTGTATATGGAAGTGTGAAGCTTGTCATCCCTGATGTATACTGTAGTGTCTAGGAAGTTGACATGTGTGTTCGAATAGTCCATTTTTAGTTTGATAGATGGGTGAAAAGTGTTGATCAATGAGAAGAATTGGTTTAGATTTTCTTCACCTTCAGTCCATATCATGAAGATATCATCAATATAGCGATAATATCTGTATGGCTTTTGTTGTATGCTGTTCAGGAATTTGTCCTCCAGGTCAGCCATAAATAAGTTTGCATATTGGGGTGCCATTTTGCTTCCCATAGCAGTACCCATACATTGGAGATAGATGTCATTGTTGAAAGTGAAGTAGTTGTGTGTAAGAATAAATTCGATGAGCTGTGTAACATCCTCAGCCGTGTATTTGTGGTTTGGTGTGGATGATAAGAATCTGTGACATGCTGCCAACCCATCCTTGTGAGGGATGTTACTGTACAGAGATTCTACATCCATAGTGACTAGAAGTGTATTTGGTGGTAATTGTTGTATATTGTTAAGCTTGTTCAGAAAATCAGTGGTGTCTTGCAGGAAACTAGTAGTGTTCATGACTAACGGTTTTAACATGTTTTCTACAAGGCCTGAGATATGTTCGGTAAGTGTATTCATACCTGTTATAATGGGTCTGCCTGGATTTCCTGGCTTGTGAATTTTGGGCAGCATGTAGAAGTCTCCAATATCTGGATTATCTGGAATCGCATTGATGAGTTCTGGATGCAGGTGGCTTGGTATGGTCACAATCAGACCTTTTAATTGCTTAGTAAAATCCTGGGTCGGATCATAATCCAGTTTTTTGTAGTAAGTAGTATTTGCCAGCTGCCTCTGACCCTCTTGTATATATTTGTCTGTATCCATCACAACGACTGCTCCCCCTTTATCTGCTGGTTTGATGGTTATGGCCTGATTCTTGCGCAGATCGTGTACAGCTCTTCGCTCCAGTGGTGAAAGGTTGTATAATATTTTCTTTTGCTGGGTGGATATCAGAGATGTTACTCGCAGCCTGAAGCTGTCAATATAGGTATCCAGTTTGGGGTTGCGTCCTTGTGGAGGTGTGAAGTTGCTGTTCTTTTTCTTTTTATCACCTCCTATTGTCCTAGGATTCCTTTCATTACTGTGAAAATATTCTTTGAGCCTCAGTCTCCTAAAGAATTCCTCCATATCTGACCATACCTGTAAATTATCCAATTTGGTGGTTGGGCAGAATGTGAGGCCTTTGGAGAGGACTGTTGTTTCTGGTGCAGAAAGTTTATGAGCTGACAAATTTATGATTCCAAGATCCTCTGTTATATCCACATTTTCTGTCAGGTCAGCATTTACACAAGGGATACCTTGGGATTCTGGATCGGGTTCCAAGTTGCTGATAGCAGGAGTTATAGAAGTTGTGTTTGTTTTGTGTTGTTTAGGTTGTATCCAAAAGGTCTGCTCTTGGTGTAGCTTTTGGAGTTTTTTTTGCTTCCTGCTCATGGCATGTTTTTGCAGTTGTCTTTGTAAGGTTTCAATTTCATTCTTAATTTGGCTGATGTTTGTAGGGTCCAGTGATGTTGAGGTTTCAAACACCAACTGCTTTTGTTTCCTGATTGTCTCCCTTTTACCATACAGTTTATGAATGAGGTTGTTCCTTAACCTTTCGCTGGTACGTCTGCAGAGTCCTTCTGCATAAGGAGAGTTCAGTGTATTGGCACAAGGATTTTTAATCCGGAGACCCTGTGGTATGAGATTCCTCTTTTTGCATCTTGAGAGAAAGAAGATGTCGCTGCTAACCTGTGTTTCCTTTTGTGATCAGGATGGTTAACTGCTTCTTAATGCGGCTATATGCAGTATCTTCCATCATACTTGACGTAATTGTAGCCGTATTAGTGCAATTGTGACAGAGAAAATTAAGTACTGTCCGTGATACTTTTTTTATTTGCACTAACATAGAATTTTTCAGGACAAGCTTTTGGGGTATGTCCCCTTCTTCAAGGTCCAAGCAGTACTGATTCACAATTTTTTTAGCAGAATGTTGAAACAAAACAAGAAAAAAATCTCAGAGGGAAAGGAAAAAAAAACACATACAAATCAATGGTAATAAAGATAGCAGCAGAGTTAGTGAGATAAGACAGAGTTAGTGAGATAAGACAGAGGGAGAGCTAAAAACTTGAGGGGGGAGATGCTAGTCACAGAGGGGGTCATAAAACCTTAGTATAATGGGTAAGGAAACCAATATCTAAATTTAGGCCATTCGTTTTTGTGTTAAAAAGAATTATCATTCTTAGTTCAAATGTTTTCCTTTCCTGGATAGTTCTGAAATTCAACCCAACACTAGAAGGGATCAAAAAGATAATCAAAGATTTACAGCCCATTATAACAGAGGATGAAACTCTGAAAGAAATATTCCAACAACCCCCATTATTGGCTTTCAGACAACCACCCAACCTCAGACACAAACTAATCAGCAGGAAACTTCACTCTGATTATGAAGTCACAAATAATGGAAGCAAACCCTGCAATAAAAAACGCTGCAAACTGTGCAACCAGATCAATCCATCCAAAAGTGTCACACACACAAATGGGACCTTCACCATCATGGGATCTTACAACTGTACCTCCAGTAATGTTGTGTACCTCATCCAATGCAACAGGTGTGGCAAAGGATCTTATGTTGGTGAAACAGGACAGAAGTTGCAAGCGAGGATGAATTTTCACAGACATACCATCAAGGAACATAAAGAAGAGAGTTTCTGCACACCTGTGGGACATCACTTCTCACAACCAGACCACACTATAGAAGACCTCAATGTTTTAGTTCTTAAAGGGAATTTCAGAACTATCCAGGAAAGGAAAACATTTGAACTAAGAATGATAATTCTTTTTAACACAAAAACGAATGGCCTAAATTTAGATATTGGTTTCCTTACCCATTATACTAAGGTTTTATGACCCCCTCTGTGACTAGCATCTCCCCCCTCAAGTCTATAGCTCTCCCTCTGTCTTATCTCACTAACTCTGTCTTATCTCACTAACTCTGCTGCTATCTTTATTACCATTGATTTGTATGTGTTTTTTTTTCTTTCCCTCTGAGATTTTTTTCTTGTTTTGTTTCAACATTCTACTAAAAAAATTGTGAATCAGTACTGCTTGGACCTTGAAGAAGGGGACATACCCCGAAAGCTTGTCCTGAAAAATTCTATGTTAGTGCAAATAAAAAAAGTATCACGGACAGTACGTCAAGTATGATGGAAGATACTGCATATAGCCGCATTAAGAAGCAGTTAACCATCCTGATCACAAAGGAAACACAGGTTAGCAGCGACATCTTCTTTCTCTCAAGATGCAAAAAGAGGAATCTCATACCACAGGGTCTCCGGATTAAAAATCCTTGTGCCAATACACTGAACTCTCCTTATGCAGAAGGACTCTGCAGACGTACCAGCGAAAGGTTAAGGAACAACCTTATTCATAAACTGTATGGTAAAAGGGAGACAATCAGGAAACAAAAGCAGTTGGTGTTTGAAACCTCAACATCACTGGACCCTACAAACATCAGCCAAATTAAGAATGAAATTGAAACCTTACAAAGACAACTGCAAAAACATGCCATGAACAGGAAGCAAAAAAAACTCCAAAAGCTACACCAAGAGCAGACCTTTTGGATACAACCTAAACAACACAAAACAAACACAACTTCTATAACTCCTGCTATCAGCAACTTGGAACCCGATCCAGAATCCCAAGGTATCCCTTGTGTAAATGCTGACCTGACAGAAAATGTGGATATAACAGAGGATCTTGGAATCATAAATTTGTCAGCTCATAAACTTTCTGCACCAGAAACAACAGTCCTCTCCAAAGGCCTCACATTCTGCCCAACCACCAAATTGGATAATTTACAGGTATGGTCAGATATGGAGGAATTCTTTAGGAGACTGAGGCTCAAAGAATATTTTCACAGTAATGAAAGGAATCCTAGGACAATAGGAGGTGATAAAAAGAAAAAGAACAGCAACTTCACACCTCCACAAGGACGCAACCCCAAACTGGATACCTATATTGACAGCTTCAGGCTGCGAGTAACATCTCTGATATCCACCCAGCAAAAGAAAATATTATACAACCTTTCACCACTGGAGCGAAGAGCTGTACACGATCTGCGCAAGAATCAGGCCATAACCATCAAACCAGCAGATAAAGGGGGAGCAGTCGTTGTGATGGATACAGACAAATATATACAAGAGGGTCAGAGGCAGCTGGCAAATACTACTTACTACAAAAAACTGGATTATGATCCGACCCAGGATTTTACTAAGCAATTAAAAGGTCTGATTGTGACCATACCAAGCCACCTGCATCCAGAACTCATCAATGCGATTCCAGATAATCCAGATATTGGAGACTTCTACATGCTGCCCAAAATTCACAAGCCAGGAAATCCAGGCAGACCCATTATAACAGGTATGAATACACTTACCGAACATATCTCAGGCCTTGTAGAAAACATGTTAAAACCGTTAGTCATGAACACTACTAGTTTCCTGCAAGACACCACTGATTTTCTGAACAAGCTTAACAATATACAACAATTACCACCAAATACACTTCTAGTCACTATGGATGTAGAATCTCTGTACAGTAACATCCCTCACAAGGATGGGTTGGCAGCATGTCACAGATTCTTATCATCCACACCAAACCACAAATACACGGCTGAGGATGTTACACAGCTCATCGAATTTATTCTTACACACAACTACTTCACTTTCAACAATGACATCTATCTCCAATGTATGGGTACTGCTATGGGAAGCAAAATGGCACCCCAATATGCAAACTTATTTATGGCTGACCTGGAGGACAAATTCCTGAACAGCATACAACAAAAGCCATACAGATATTATCGCTATATTGATGATATCTTCATGATATGGACTGAAGGTGAAGAAAATCTAAACCAATTCTTCTCATTGATCAACACTTTTCACCCATCTATCAAACTAAAAATGGACTATTCGAACACACATGTCAACTTCCTAGACACTACAGTATACATCAGGGATGACAAGCTTCACACTTCCATATACAGAAAACCGACTGACCGATGCAGCTATCTTCATAGTTCCAGTTTTCATCCCCAACACACTAAACGAGCCATCATACACAGCCAGGCCATCAGATACCACCGAATTTGTTCAGACCCAGAAGTCAGAGATAAACATCTCAGAACACTGGCAGGCTCTTTCCAGAAGAAAGGATATAAAGACAAAACCATCAACAACAGCATAAACACAGCCTTGAAAACCCGAAGAGAAAATCTCCTCCAATACAAAGAGAAAAAAACAAATAAACGAGTACCTCTAGTCACCACATACAACCCAACACTAGAAGGGATCAAAAAGATAATCAAAGATTTACAGCCCATTATAACAGAGGATGAAACTCTGAAAGAAATATTCCAACAACCCCCATTATTGGCTTTCAGACAACCACCCAACCTCAGACACAAACTAATCAGCAGGAAACTTCACTCTGATTATGAAGTCACAAATAATGGAAGCAAACCCTGCAATAAAAAACGCTGCAAACTGTGCAACCAGATCAATCCATCCAAAAGTGTCACACACACAAATGGGACCTTCACCATCATGGGATCTTACAACTGTACCTCCAGTAATGTTGTGTACCTCATCCAATGCAACAGGTGTGGCAAAGGATCTTATGTTGGTGAAACAGGACAGAAGTTGCAAGCGAGGATGAATTTTCACAGACATACCATCAAGGAACATAAAGAAGAGAGTTTCTGCACACCTGTTGGACATCACTTCTCACAACCAGACCACACTATAGAAGACCTCAATGTTTTAGTTCTTAAAGGGAATTTCAGAACTATCCAGGAAAGGAAAACATTTGAACTAAGAATGATAATTCTTTTTAACACAAAAACGAATGGCCTAAATTTAGATATTGGTTTCCTTACCCATTATACTAAGGTTTTATGACCCCCTCTGTGACTAGCATCTCCCCCCTCAAGTCTATAGCTCTCCCTCTGTCTTATCTCACTAACTCTGTCTTATCTCACTAACTCTGCTGCTATCTTTATTACCATTGATTTGTATGTGTTTTTTTTTCTTTCCCTCTGAGATTTTTTTCTTGTTTTGTTTCAACATTCTACTAAAAAAATTGTGAATCAGTACTGCTTGGACCTTGAAGAAGGGGACATACCCCGAAAGCTTGTCCTGAAAAATTCTATGTTAGTGCAAATAAAAAAAGTATCACGGACAGTACGTCAAGTATGATGGAAGATACTGCATATAGCCGCATTAAGAAGCAGTTAACCATCCTGATCACAAAGGAAACACAGGTTAGCAGCGACATCTTCTTTCTCTCAAGATGCAAAAAGAGGAATCTCATACCACAGGGTCTCCGGATTAAAAATCCTTGTGCCAATACACTGAACTCTCCTTATGCAGAAGGACTCTGCAGACGTACCAGCGAAAGGTTAAGGAACAACCTTATTCATAAACTGTATGGTAAAAGGGAGACAATCAGGAAACAAAAGCAGTTGGTGTTTGAAACCTCAACATCACTGGACCCTACAAACATCAGCCAAATTAAGAATGAAATTGAAACCTTACAAAGACAACTGCAAAAACATGCCATGAACAGGAAGCAAAAAAAACTCCAAAAGCTACACCAAGAGCAGACCTTTTGGATACAACCTAAACAACACAAAACAAACACAACTTCTATAACTCCTGCTATCAGCAACTTGGAACCCGATCCAGAATCCCAAGGTATCCCTTGTGTAAATGCTGACCTGACAGAAAATGTGGATATAACAGAGGATCTTGGAATCATAAATTTGTCAGCTCATAAACTTTCTGCACCAGAAACAACAGTCCTCTCCAAAGGCCTCACATTCTGCCCAACCACCAAATTGGATAATTTACAGGTATGGTCAGATATGGAGGAATTCTTTAGGAGACTGAGGCTCAAAGAATATTTTCACAGTAATGAAAGGAATCCTAGGACAATAGGAGGTGATAAAAAGAAAAAGAACAGCAACTTCACACCTCCACAAGGACGCAACCCCAAACTGGATACCTATATTGACAGCTTCAGGCTGCGAGTAACATCTCTGATATCCACCCAGCAAAAGAAAATATTATACAACCTTTCACCACTGGAGCGAAGAGCTGTACACGATCTGCGCAAGAATCAGGCCATAACCATCAAACCAGCAGATAAAGGGGGAGCAGTCGTTGTGATGGATACAGACAAATATATACAAGAGGGTCAGAGGCAGCTGGCAAATACTACTTACTACAAAAAACTGGATTATGATCCGACCCAGGATTTTACTAAGCAATTAAAAGGTCTGATTGTGACCATACCAAGCCACCTGCATCCAGAACTCATCAATGCGATTCCAGATAATCCAGATATTGGAGACTTCTACATGCTGCCCAAAATTCACAAGCCAGGAAATCCAGGCAGACCCATTATAACAGGTATGAATACACTTACCGAACATATCTCAGGCCTTGTAGAAAACATGTTAAAACCGTTAGTCATGAACACTACTAGTTTCCTGCAAGACACCACTGATTTTCTGAACAAGCTTAACAATATACAACAATTACCACCAAATACACTTCTAGTCACTATGGATGTAGAATCTCTGTACAGTAACATCCCTCACAAGGATGGGTTGGCAGCATGTCACAGATTCTTATCATCCACACCAAACCACAAATACACGGCTGAGGATGTTACACAGCTCATCGAATTTATTCTTACACACAACTACTTCACTTTCAACAATGACATCTATCTCCAATGTATGGGTACTGCTATGGGAAGCAAAATGGCACCCCAATATGCAAACTTATTTATGGCTGACCTGGAGGACAAATTCCTGAACAGCATACAACAAAAGCCATACAGATATTATCGCTATATTGATGATATCTTCATGATATGGACTGAAGGTGAAGAAAATCTAAACCAATTCTTCTCATTGATCAACACTTTTCACCCATCTATCAAACTAAAAATGGACTATTCGAACACACATGTCAACTTCCTAGACACTACAGTATACATCAGGGATGACAAGCTTCACACTTCCATATACAGAAAACCGACTGACCGATGCAGCTATCTTCATAGTTCCAGTTTTCATCCCCAACACACTAAACGAGCCATCATACACAGCCAGGCCATCAGATACCACCGAATTTGTTCAGACCCAGAAGTCAGAGATAAACATCTCAGAACACTGGCAGGCTCTTTCCAGAAGAAAGGATATAAAGACAAAACCATCAACAACAGCATAAACACAGCCTTGAAAACCCGAAGAGAAAATCTCCTCCAATACAAAGAGAAAAAAACAAATAACCGAGTACCTCTAGTCACCACATACAACCCAACACTAGAAGGGATCAAAAAGATAATCAAAGATTTACAGCCCATTATAACAGAGGATGAAACTCTGAAAGAAATATTCCAACAACCCCCATTATTGGCTTTCAGACAACCACCCAACCTCAGACACAAACTAATCAGCAGGAAACTTCACTCTGATTATGAAGTCACAAATAATGGAAGCAAACCCTGCAATAAAAAACGCTGCAAACTGTGCAACCAGATCAATCCATCCAAAAGTGTCACACACACAAATGGGACCTTCACCATCATGGGATCTTACAACTGTACCTCCAGTAATGTTGTGTACCTCATCCAATGCAACAGGTGTGGCAAAGGATCTTATGTTGGTGAAACAGGACAGAAGTTGCAAGCGAGGATGAATTTTCACAGACATACCATCAAGGAACATAAAGAAGAGAGTTTCTGCACACCTGTGGGACATCACTTCTCACAACCAGACCACACTATAGAAGACCTCAATGTTTTAGTTCTTAAAGGGAATTTCAGAACTATCCAGGAAAGGAAAACATTTGAACTAAGAATGATAATTCTTTTTAACACAAAAACGAATGGCCTAAATTTTAGATATTGGTTTCCTTACCCATTATACTAAGGTTTTATGACCCCCTCTGTGACTAGCATCTCCCCCCTCAAGTCTATAGCTCTCCCTCTGTCTTATCTCACTAACTCTGTCTTATCTCACTAACTCTGCTGCTATCTTTATTACCATTGATTTGTATGTGTTTTTTTTCCTTTCCCTCTGAGATTTTTTTCTTGTTTTGTTTCAACATTCTGCTAAAAAAATTGTGAATCAGTACTGCTTGGACCTTGAAGAAGGGGACATACCCCGAAAGCTTGTCCTGAAAAATTCTATGTTAGTGCAAATAAAAAAAGTATCACGGACAGTACTTAATTTTCTCTAAACTTTATTCAGAACTGATTTTTCATGTGGTGCAGTTGCAGTGGGCTTACATACATACTATTCATCCCTATGCAAGGTGTATTTGTCTAAACACCACATTCACAAAGCAAAAACCAGGATGGACCAACATCAAGTGATGTGAATTCAGATACTTATTACCTCGCAAAGAAATCACAGTTCTCCTTCTAAGAGGTAGTGGTGGAGGGGCGCTGGACACGGATTTTCACAGTCTATCAAAACTTGTATGAAATTATTAATGAGTCTGAATTGTCCTGTCTTTGGCAGCTTACCACAAAGACAGCCTACCCCCCAACCCCCCAGGAGAGGATGCTCACACAAATCAAGAAATATCATTGTAATGGGTCAAAAGGAGCACCAAATGCATAATCCTAATGCCGCGTACACACAACCGTTTTTCCTGTCATGCAAAAAACTGACGTTTTTCTCGACGTGATTTGTCATGATTCTTCTCAAGCCTGCCTTGCATACACACGTTCAGGAAAAAAAATGCTCGAGCAAAGCGCGGTGACGTACAACACGTACGACAACACGTACGACGGCACTATGAAGGGGAAGTTCCATTCCAATGGCGCCACCCTTTGGGCTGCTTTTGCTGATCTCGTGTAGTAAAGTTTTGTGAGAGACGATTTGCGCTTTTCAGCCTCGTTACAGCGTGACGAATGTGCTATCTCCATTACAAACGCTAGTTTTACCAGAACGAGCGCTCCCGTCTCATACTTGATTCTGAGCATGCGCGTTTTTTTCCCCTCAGAAAAGCATACACATGACTGTTTTCATGACCAATCTAAAAAATGGCTGTTTTCTCGTCATGAAAAACGGTCGTGTGTACGCGGCATAAGAGTCCAAAATCTTTATTACTCAACTGGGTACAACAAGCAGGGCAATAGACATTGGTTTAGTGTCCAGCACAGAGTGAAAGGCCCCTATACAAAAGAGCATTTGCTAAATGCTTGATTTCCTTTTGGAAAATGTTTTTAACAGTATTAATAATGTCAGGGGCACAATTCGGGAGACACTGTGCATGTGTTTTTTATTTTTTTTATTTTTTTTGGCTTTATGGCGCACAAAGATGTTTATATTGTCTCTTGCTAAAAAAAGTTACAAAGGTACAGTCAAAATGATCACTAGGGAGGAGGAAACTGAGGAAATGCTTCCTTATGCTTCCAGCATGCTGATGACATTGTTCCTGCAGACTTCACCTCTCAGGCTAGGTGCTGTCACTTGCTTAGAGCTCAATGACTCAATTGCTAATCAATGAAGGTACAGTTTTTGTGAATATTATACTGTTGCTATGTTTTATATGTCAGTAATGTATTCTTGTGAAGTTGTAATGTCATTGCTAAGTCCACTTTAAAGTATAGTATTAGGAAATGTGGAACTATACCACCAGAAAGTTGAAGTTAATTGTTATTTGTCTATACCTATTTATCATAGCTCGTTTAGGGGTTAATATGCTGGATTAGTGCTTCCATTTGGTTTCGACTACCCAGCTTTTTTAGTGTGATTAAGCTTTGAAGCAAGGCTTCTGGCTGTTCTAGTGTAAACTCCCTATTTTAGCTTTATACATTTTTTTTAGTCTTTGTACTTCTGATTTGAATTTTGGGCTGCCGCGCTCTTCAATAGAGTGCCCATACCTAAAATGGCGCTTTGCGGCTAGTCACCCGGGACTCAGAATGAGGTGTGGCCCTGTAATATAAGGTGGTGAGTCAACACGCTGCCCGTTCCCCATTGACAACGTAAATTTATGACAAAACACGTTTTTAAAGAGGGTACATGTTGACGTCACCACGCTGTTCGTAACCCGGAGGACGGGCGCTTGTTGCGAGCCGACCGTCTTTTTTTATCCATACAAATTTTAAATCTATTCATGTAAGTGCATTACTTTTTTTCTAATAATAAAGTAAGACAATATTACACTATGGCCAGTTTTTCTTTCTGGGTCGTCTTCTGAATGAGACGAGTACGGACTCTACAGTGTTTGCCAGTGTGTGAGACATATTGCAGCGATCCATCCTGTGGCCAATCCTCTATGAGATCTTCTGTGCAAGTACAAGGCCTTGGCTGGGCTATAGCCACATGCCTGGTTTGCTTGCTATCTGGTAAACAAGTTTTTCTTAAGGTGGCGGTGCACTTTCTGATGTGAATCACTGTGGTGACATTGTGGAAAGGATCTCCTTCAACATCCCCAATTATGGAATTACATTGTCATGTTATTTAATCAAGGATCTACATGCATCAATTGGGACTTTTCTAGCGCGGCTTCTCCTATATTATCTAATTGTTATTTGTGTGTGTTTTTGAGTATCTCTTTAAAACATGAATTCAACACATTGCATTTAAAAAAATATTATAATAAGTATTAGCTAGTTACTCATTGATTGCTACCTCCTGATTTGACTTTTTATAGGCAGGCACAATAGTCAGCTTTTATTTCCTTTTACAACTTTGTTGCGCTGACTTTTATATTGTAGCTTGTACAGTAGATGTGTGATAGAGCATTGTATAAAAAGGTCTGCTGCTTGTTATTAACATAGTTGCTGCTACTACAATTTGCATGGTTAGATCATCCAAAAACTTTACAATAATGGAGATAAGCAGCCCCTGCTGTTCACATAAAACAGCTGATACTCGCCTATAAGGGTAAAATGCAATGGCATAACAATAGCTACAGTAGCCCATGCAGCTGCAATGGGGCCTGGGAAATGCAAGGGGGACTCATTGAAGGTGTCTGTTTAGACAATTTAACCACTTTCAGCCCTTAGCTCATATATAAACAACCTTTGGTGGAAGTGGTTATACCAGGATTATGGCTACAGCTGCAGCCATGATCCTGATATCAAAGTTTTCAGCCGGCAACCGGCTTTCATGTAAAAGTGATCCGCTGAAAGTGAATGGCTGGGCTGCAGATAGAGGAGAATAATCTGTTCCTCCCCTTCCTTTGTCACAAAGGAAACTGTAAGCAATGTGTATTACACCACTGCTGGTTTTAGTTCTTTGCTTACTGGATGGTATAGGCCAGGCAAGCATACGATTAAACCCATTGGTTTGATCAGATGCTTTAGAGGGCAGAGGAGGGATCAGGGGTTTTATAGACCCCTACACATGGCTTGGGCCGCATACAGCATTACATGTTCATATCTTATATGGGCTGAAGCTAAACAAAATCTGAAACTGTATGCACAGTAAGAAATCAGATGGCACACAGGATTCTCCACAAACTCCATGGACTTTGGTCAAGGGACATTTCTCGATGGAAAGGTGTTCTGCATGAAGGACTGTAAATAGCATCTTTTTCACAGATATATTTGCCTTATTGTTTGTCTTAAACTCAATTAGGCTATAAACTGTTGAGTGTAAAGTAGGAAGTAAGGATATGAACCTCTAAATCTTAGGTGAAGTTTAAATGGGGGATTGTAAAGTGAAAGGTGCAGTGCCTCAAACAGATAGATGAAATTGGGGCGCTGCACCTTTCACTTTACAATTTATTATAGGTTTGTATGTTCACCTTGTTGCCAGCTGCCCATATCTCCAAGTACTATCTTACACTAATATTAAATAGGGAATTGTTGTTAATTGAAAGAGCTAAGACACCCCATGTATTAAAGTAAGAAAAATAGAGAGCACACAAGCCTGATAAGGTGATTATGTCAACGGTTACTGTTTGACAGTCAATGAGCTGATCTATGAAAGAAAAAAGTGAGTTGAGACTTTGGGGAAAGCTTATGGTTTACTGTTAGCCTGATCCACACCTATGCAATGACCTAAGGATGATATCTAAATAGGTAACAGGTGCAAACAAAAAATTTAGGTTGCTCAACATTGCTGCCTATGTGATAAGATAAGGGTATTTTTCCCTAGGAGAGCCCTGAAATTGAGCTGCAGTCAACTTAAATGTAAGGTTTTTATAGATGGGTCAGATTGGGTATCTGACTGTATATCTCAACCCCCCTTTGAAGTTTCTTTGAAACTCTTCCAGTAAAGTGCAACTTAGGAAAGGCCCTAGAAATAGTCAAAAATGGCATCTTCCATCTGAGGGTGCATACACAAGTATTTTGCTTAGCTGGCATCTAAGGACTCAAAGGATACGTTCACCTTTTATAACACGTTACATGTTACAGCCGTATTCAGAGTGTAACATGTAACATGTTACTGCAGAAGCTGTTCCCATGCTCCCCCCACCTGAGTCCCCACTTTGACAGCAGGCCGGGGATCTTCTCCCCATGCCTGTTGTCACAATTTAAAAAAGACTCAGCCATGCAGGCTCTGCCCATCCGGATGCGCCATTCATTTACGGAGTTCTGTGACTGGGAGAACTACTTTGCAGCTGTCAGATTGTAGTTCTCAATGAACTACTGTTGAGCGTAATAGATCATTTATTGATGCTTCCTGTCAGTGCCTGCTTACACTGACAGTCTGCAAGATCCCTGCATTGCACCTGCGATCTGCTGATCGCAGGTGCAATGCTTTACAGGCTCCCAATACTAGTTCATTTTTTTTTAAACACTATATGTATGGGAAACCAATTTTCTAATATGAATATAACTTGCATATTTTTAGTAAAGATATCCAAAATATTTAATATGATAAGGTGTACAATAAACCTTTTAAATAGCTTAAATATTACTATTGTCATTGATGGCCCAGTCACAGTCAGAGCTCCATGAACTTCTAGAATTTAATTGTGGACAATAGTAGCATTTCAATGCATTCAGCAAAATAAATACCGATGATCATGCCACAATGAGATTTCAACAGGCACATGATGCAGTAACAAAACAAGTATTAACAAAAGCTTTAAATAGAATGAACTCACACTATGCAGTACAAACTCTTTTCAATAGATGGGCCAATGTGACACTGTGACTAGTTCATAACTGGTAACTACTGTATATGTACTAACAAAACTCAGGTGGCGGTATTGTATTAACAATAGTCAATAGTTTGTCAAACAGCTTGTGAAAGAATATAAGGGGCTTGATTTACAAAAGTGTGAAGTTGAGTGAATTGAAGAACACCTAAAAGACCAATAAAAAGGAAGCAAAGATCTGTGCAGAGTTTCAAAATCCTAAAAACATTTTTTTATTAGCAATATGCTTAGCAGGTACAATCCTGCAGAAGCCTCCAAAACTCTTTTGTCATTATCAAATCTCCTGCTGAGAAAATGTACAGTATCCTAGAGCTTGACCCCTTTATACCTTTTGTACATTAATTTAGACCAGTGATCGCAATCATAGTAAAAAAAATATACTTGTATATAATACAAGTGAAATCAGCGCTCAAAGTCACATAAAGAGAAAAAGTCCATATGGTATCCAGTTTATAGGCAGGATAATCTGTAGCAGATGAACATCAATTAACCGACAGCTCCTGGTTAGACCTGGATACCTCGTATGCATGCAAAAAGAGAAACAGAAGGGCACTTAGGAATAGATGAAAAACACAATTTTATTAAATAGCTCACTCACATGTACTGAAAGTCACAATCATAGTGATGGACAAAAGGAAGTGTGTGGGGCAGAGCTTAAAAGAGAAGTATGGGATTTTTTTTCAGGAATCACACTTGGCTAGGTGGATACAGCATCGGTCCAATTCTACATCTGTGCCCCTCCGGCTCTAAGAGAACTGAGCGATCAAACACCATAAATCGCTTGGTTCTAAGAGCTCCCTAAACAGATAGCTAGTGACTGTTGGTCACTGGCTCTCTGCTCTGCACCCCCCCACGCTCACTGGAGCACTAGGCTGTGGAGGGGGCGGGAGCGACTAGCTCAAGCTCTCAGCAGCTTGCTGAAAGGCGGTGCCGTGTGCCTTTCCAGGCATGTGGGTGAATTCCGACCATATGGTCGTGATCTTTCCCAAGTCTGGACCAGCTCTGTGAGGTCAGCCAACAGCATGCTTGTGGACAATGCCTTTATCTTCCTTTCTTCACCTAAGATATCATCCAGGGTCAGAATCTACATTCAGGACTGAAATGCTGGCACACAAATAATGTAAACCCCTGTGACTATGTAGTTACTGACTGTGTTGCCATGTTAGCCCACAAAAATTAGCCCCCTGATGCTACTGCTCATCTTGTAACTTGCTGCAAAGTTACAAAGTTACAGCAATAGGAGCAAAAAGACACAGGGCAAAACTTGCATAGTGTAGTAAGCCAAATACAAATAGATTGTGGAATACTGCTGGGTCATTGGGGCATTGCAGATAATCTCTGATGGGGACACCCCTGTAAGCATAAATGATCCAGTGGTAGCAGAGCACCACCACTGCTGCGCGGTGGTTAGGATTGCCAACAAGCCAAGATATGCGTCAGCAAGGCCAGGATCCATTCTCCTCCGACTCTAGGGCTACCCACACAGGGTATCTGGTAGTAGGGGGACCAGGGACAATTCATTTCTTTTTTTTATCAAATATTCTTTATTTATTTTTTATAAACATTCTTTTGCATACAATCATTATCTTTCATATACAGCAATATATAAATAAGTACCGACTAACCACTAGCGGTAACACAGAAAAACCCTACTATTTCACCCTTTTCCTATCCCACCCCCATCCCCCATTCGCACTTCCACTTCCCCCCTCTCCCCCTCCCATTCATTCCACTCCCTCTCTCATTGCCCCCCACCCCCCACCCCTACCGTGTCTCCACTTCTACCCATTTTTTCCATATATCTTTAAATTTCTTTCTATTTCCTCTCTTATTATATATAAAATCTTCTTTCCTAATAGTATTATCTATTACTTTCCTCCATTCTGTCCCTGTTGGGGGGTCCTTCGCTTGCCACTTTTGTGTGATCAGCTTCCTACCCTGGAACAAGCACCTTATTTTTGCCATTTGTATGTCCCCTGGGATTCCCCTTTCCTCCAGAAGGCCCAACACACATAGCCTGGCCTCTGGTTGTAAAGTTGTCCCAAAAACAAAGTTTATCCTATCTATAATCTCTTTCCAATACCAATACAGTTTGGGGCACCTCCAGACCATGTGTATCAGGTCTCCCTCATCCTATCCACATCTCTGACACTTCGCATCCGGTCTCCTGCCAAACTGAAACATTCTTTGGGGTGTGTAATATGCTCTGTGTATTAAGTACAAGTGAGATACCATTTGAGAGGGGGAGAGTGATACTCTGGGACCTACTTCTAATATCCTCTTCCACTGTTCTTGTGTTATTAGGCCCACAACTCTCTCCCATTTATTCTTGTTCTTAATATCAGATCCCTTTTCCTGCTCCACCTCGCTTATACACCTATACATCTCTGAAATCATTACGCTCGATGTATCTGCATTTACTAATCTGCAAAGATGGGGCATTTCATTCCATTCTGGTGGCTCCTGACCGAATTGTGCATTCAAAGCATGCCTTACTTGCAGATACCTGTAAAAGGATTTATTTGGGACTTCGTATTCCTCCCTAATCTCCTGAAACAACTTTATTCTCCCCATCTTAAAAAGCTGTGTCAAGAGGTGTACACCATACCTGTCCCATTCCTCAAATTTTCCCATATTTTTAAGCTCTTTCAAGTTGCTATTATCCCATATGGGGGAAAATTCTGAGAATCCTTTATACCCCAGTATCTCCTTGACGGTCTCCCAACACTTCACCATCAATTGCACTGTGGGGCCCCTAGAGCAAAAAGAATCAGCCTCCACTGCCTCTACTGCTGTGTCGTGACTAGTGTCATTCAATATCAAACTCTTCCCGACCTCTCTACCCGCCACTAGATTACTTCCTCGCATATGTTGCATTTGTGCAGCTAAAAAATAGTATCTTGAGTTTGGAAGTGCCAGAACCCCCTTCTCTCTAGGTTGTTGTAGGGTTCGGAGGCTGATTCTTGCTGCTCCATTTTTTCATATCAACTCCCTAAACACACTATCCAATTTCTTAAACCAATACTTTGGGATCCATACTGGGGAATTGTGTAAGACATATAGGATCTGTGGCATCCACACCATTTTAACCAAATTGCACCGTCCAGCCACCGAGAGTGGAAGCTTGTTCCAAACTCTGCACTTTTGTTTTGATTTTGTCATTAATGGTACTAAGTTTCCGGCTATATATTGACCTGGGTTTCTTGTTACATTTATTCCCAAATACCTCATCTGACTTACAACTTTTACTTGGGTTATCTGCTATAATAATGGGTCTATCGGCAAAAGTGCCGATTTATCCCAATTGATCCTTAGTCTCGAGAACTTTCCAAAGTCCCCAATTATCCCCATTGCTGCATCCAACGAAGACTGCGTGTCCCCTAAAAAAAGTAACACGTCGTCGGCATACATAACGACCTTTTCTTCCCTCAGTCTCCTCTTAAATCCCTGTACTTCCGTGGATGCCCTTTTTGAAATGGCCAGGGGTTCCATTGCAAGGGCGAAAAGCAGGGGCGACAGTGGGCACCCCTGTTTTGTCCCCCTCGCCAACTGGAACGAATCTGAACACTCCCCATTTATTCTTACTTTGGCCTTTGGTCCCTCGTACAATATTTTGATTAATTTGGTGAACCTTGGGCCAAACTGAAACCCCTCCAGCACTCTCCACAAGTAATGCCACTCAAGGCTATCAAACGCCTTGGTTGCGTCTAAAGACAAAATAGCTCTTGTCCCTACTTTTTCTATTGGCATCTGAATATTTAGGTATGTTCTTCTTATATTAATACTTGTGGACCTGTCTGGAATAAATCCCGTCTGGTCCGGGTGCACCAATTTCGCCACTATTCTGTTCAGTCGTGTTGCCAATACTTTAGCAAGTATCTTCACGTCTGAACACAAAAAAGATATCGGCCTATATGATGCTGTCTCAGCTTGATTTTTCCCCTCCTTCAGGAGTACGATGATAGTCGCCTCTGTCATGGACAGTGGCAACTTACCTTCTTCGGCTGCCCAGTTAAATACCTCCAGAAGTTTTGGAAGCAGCACCTCGCTGTATGTTTTATATATTTCTATTGGCAAACCGTCAGGTCCTGGGGCCTTTTGGTTTGTCATGTCTGTTGTTGCCTTTTGTAGTTCCTCCAGAGTAAGTGGTGCCTCCAATCCCTCCCTATCTTCCTTTGACAGCGTAGGGATTTGCAGACCTTCAAAAAAAAATCCCATCTCTCTCTCTACATCTTCCGACGATGCGCTACTATACAATTTTTGGTAATAATCTTTGAACACCTCTTTTATTTCCGTGGTACCTCTCCTGATTTCCCCTTCCTTATCACATATAGCCAAAATAGCAGAGGAGGGCGTGTTGGCCCTAACTATTTGAGACAGCATTCTTTCCACTCTCTCTCCTTCCCCAAAGAAACACTGTTTTTTGTTTTCTGCCTTTTTTAGTACAAGTTCTTTGTATTCTTCCTGACTTTCTAGCCATTCTTTATGCTTCTCTGTGGTTGGGTTTTCCACATATCTATTTCAGCTCCTCTTACATTTTCCCTTGCTATAACCTCCTTGGCTTGCGTTTGTTTTTTAACAGCTGAAATTTTTGGTATCAGAACTCCCCGCAGGAAGGCCTTCAAAGTATCCCAAATAATTCCCCTCGGGGCTAATCCTTCATTAAAAGCTATAAATTCCTTCAAACTGGCACAAATTCCCCCCACGTCTTCCAACCAGAATGGATTTACTTTCCAATCCCCCTTACTAAAATTTCTACTTGTGTTTATTTTGAACGTCACTGATGAATGATCCGAGATATTTCTCGGTTCATATTCCACCTCCCCACCTCACTCATGGCATCCTCGTTACAGAGTACCAGATCTATCCTGGACAAGGTCGCGTGTGTCTTCGAATGGCAGGAAAAATGTCTTTCCTCCGGATGTCTCCCCCTCCACACGTCTACCAGCCCCGTCTCTCCACAGAATTGGAGGAGGGGGCTGCCAGACGTGTCACCAGGGGAGGCCCCGGCCGGGAACCTGTCCACCTTTTTATTCATAGTCATATTAAAATCTCCTGCTACTATAACAGGTACCCCCTCCTTGTCCATGGTAAACTCCATTAGCTCCCTCAAAATTTCCGTACTAAATGGTGGGGGGATATACACACTAGCCAACACATATTTTCTAATTTCTATCTGACAGAAAAGGAATACATACCGCCCTTACTCTGCCCGCAGGAGAACACCGTTCATGACCTGATCAATACACTCACACACCTTGAATACGAGGTGTGGGTAGAATGATTTTGTACTTGATATTTCCTGTGTTTTAGTGTATTAATTGTTTCCTTTTCCAGGTGTGTTTCCTGCAGACATAGTATCCCTATATTACCTATTTCTGCCATTGAAAAAATTGTCCGTCTTTTAGCTGGATCTTTTACTCCCCGCACATTCCAAGAGCACACCTTAATTTTTCTAATCTGATTTAGGGGTCCCCTTTTTTCCTGCCCATTAACTATCATCATTCCTCTCTATCAATGTACCTCCCATTTTGTGATACTGTGCCTCAAAGGTATTTTCCTCTTGATCTTTGTTTTTGCTTTTCTTTAAGAAATCATATTTTTGTGGATTCACCCATTCATGTGTCCCACTCACACACTCTCCCCTCCCTTCCTCTGGCTACAGCTTCACTGACTAGAGATGCCGCTGCTGTTTGAGATTACTACCACTACTGGAAGCCGGGAATCTGGAGTGTGGTGAGCTTATTTCCATCAAGCACACACCTCAGGCCCGCCGTGGCCGCCTAGCACCGCAAAGCCAATTTAACATTTGATGTTTGCTGTGGATTTTTTAATGCTGGTTTTTAATGGTTTACATGTGAGTTCAATGAATGAAGTGTGATTGTGTTTTTTTAAATTAAACTGGTGATACAATTTTACACTATTGGAGCACTTCTTTTTGTTTTCATGTGAAAATCTGAGAATCATCACGGTAATCCAGCTGAGAGTCGCATTTCCATTTATGGGATCATACACAAGCGATTCAGCCTAACACGAGAGTGAAAGACAAATCTATTTGGTGAGTGCGTTTTTCAGAGGAGAGGTTTCACAGGACAGTGATTTGGTGGAAGATACACAGAATCAAGATATTTTTCATCAATATTTTCTCTATCAGTTTCTTCACATTATGGACTTTATTTCACTTATCACATGGTGTTATTGAGTTTATATGTTACTGTTTATTATATTTTTAGCACCATTTTGTAGCGCTGCTATTGTCTTATTTCATTTAGGTGTTTTGGGTTAAGACTTTTCTGCTTTCAATATTTACACATTAAGCGGCAGCTTTAGTTGTTTTTATTTTTTATTTTATTGTTTATTCATTGGCGCAGCGATGATAGGGTAGCGGGTAGCGTGGGCGCGACATCATTGTGCCCACGCTCACCCGGAGACATACGGGCTGCTTTATCCTACAAGCCGGCCGGCTTATTTCATGCTCGTTTTTATCTACGATTTTGTAAGTGTGCATTCACTTTTTATATAAAATAAACGTGTAAGGTTTTACACTATCAGCCCCTTTTCTTCCTTCTTTCAGTATACGGGGACTGTGTTTACCATCTCGAGTTGCGGACCTCCCGGTTGAGACGCCACCTGGTCAGTCGGACGCTGTATGCCACATATCCCTTGGCTGGGGAACAAGCCACAGGCGGTTTATGATCCCCTGTGATAAGGGATCTATGTCCTGCGGTAAGAGGCAGTATTTTTATTGGTGAAGGCTGTCCTATACATCACTTGTTCCTGGTGTACATCCAATTTGGACTTCGTTGGTCACGGTGGAGGATTATTATCATTTGTCAAACGCATCCACATGAACTTGATTTGGATCATTGTTTTTTATGGACATATCTTATTCCTTTGATTTAGTCCACCATTAGTGATCTTTATATGAATACAGTGTGCAGGTGTATTTGTTTATTATTGAAATCTATGTCACTGTGTAGTGGTTCATTCACTGTGTGAGTCGCCGTGCTCTTTACTTTATTTACCACACCGTTTGATCACTTGTGTCATTATTTTTATGTTCTGTGTGTCACTTCATGTGTCACGTTCACATCTAGCGCAACTTTTTTCCTTTTTATTTTTTTATACCATGGAGCAGATATTGGGTCTAATCCCCACCTCCTTTGCTCCTCCCTTAAACTTTGTTTCAAAGAGAAACAAGATGAACTTTAGGCTTTGCAATAAGAAGAACGATGGAAGACACCCTGCATTCTGAAATTCCATGGTAAGACTGCTGTTGACTTATGGGGATTAATTTACTAAAACTGGAGAGTGCAAAATCTGGTGCAGCAGTGCATGGTAGCCAATCAGCTTTTAACTTCAGCTTGTTCAATTAGGCTTTGACCTAGAAACTGATTTCTATGCAGAGCTGCACTAGATTATGCACTCTCCAGTTTTATTAAATCAACCTCATGAAAAGGTTTGTACACCTACACCGTAGTGCAGGAAAGGAGCAGCCCCCTTGGACTTTTTAGGCAGAAATGGTCATAAAGATAATTTTATAGAAAAAGGCAATATAATGCCACTTTTATTAATACAAAGCATAAAAACTTGTTTATATATAGACATAGCCAACAAGGCAAATAATGTAAAACACACAGTACAAAATTAGAAAAAATGGCAGTACATCAAAACATATTTGTCAAACCCAACAAAAGGCAAGTATGCCCTGTGCTGCCATTGATGAGCTGCGGTCAGTTAATAGGGATTTCTTGCGTATAGCCCAACATGTTTCGGAATGAACAATGTGTATTTCTTCATCAGGGAAGATTATGTCTGGGTGACTTTAATTCTCATTGTCTGAAATGTAAACATAGTCGCATGATAATCACACTGTAAAGCACGATGTAAACATAGCAAGCAATATAAGAGTATAAATTTGATATATAATATATGTGAGAACCAGAATGCAGAAAGGGACCCCATAAATCAGCTGTTGTTCATATAACAGTTGATGTCCCACTCGACATTGAGACCCCATGGATAATACATTTTTTTTTTTTTAATCAAAAGGTTTTTTATTGAACATAAGAAAAATCACAGCAGTTTCCATTGTACACACAAAGTTGCAAAGGTTTCCCTCTGCTGGTACACTTCAAAAGAACACTTCAGTTCACCACTACAATCTTGTTTTGATAAGTACATGAGACATTAGCATCACAATATTATGGACAATGTAACAGTCGGGATAATACTAGCTCCCTAGGGCTAAGGCCTGGGGTATCCAGCCAGTGGGACCAAATTTTTTCAAACCTTCCCGGGCTACCTCTGTGTTGGTATAAGTATTTTTCCATAATCAGAGTATGTCCCATGTGCGCTACCCATGAGGAGGTGGTAGGTGTTAAAACCGATTTCCATCCCATCAGAATAAGTTTTCTAGCCTGAAATAGAGCTCTCGAGACTGCGATCCTAGCCATCTCCTCCGGGACCACATCCTCCAGGACCCCCAGTAAGCAACACATAGGATCCACAGGGATCACCGTATTAAATACGCTATTCAGTGTGCCCACCACCTCACTCCAATACCTATGGAGCTTCGGACATCTCCACAGGAGGTGGATAAGGTCTCCGCTATGTCTTCGACATCTAGCACACATATGCCTCGTTTCCGCTGCGCGGATCGGTTCGGTACGGTTCGGTACGGTACGCTATTTTGGGTGTTTCCATTATGAAAGCGTGCCATTAAACCAAACCGTACCGCACCATTCAGGGTCCTGCTTCAGACGTGGGGCCATAGAAAATGGAACGGTACGGTTAGGGCGGAGCTACTGGCGTCACACGATACATTCCACTGATTGGTGGACAGAAAATCGTCAATGCTGACGTCAAAGCAAAGCGCCAAACAAGCACCTTGTCGCCCTCAATATAAAGGAGAAGGATGCCTGCAAACAACAGCAGGGTCTGGTCATCTGAGGAACTATCTACTTTCCTAAGGATTATTGGTGATAGCGTTATTCAGAGTGAGCTTGATGGATCAGTGAGAAACGAAAAGGTGTACAAAGATATTTCTCAACGAATGGCAGCCGAGGGATTTGAACGGACATCGGGGCAGTGCAGGGCAAAGCTTAAGAAGCTTAAAGGACAATATAAAAAAATTAAGGACGACAACAGCCGTAGTGGAAACAGTCGGAGTACTTGGAGGTGGTACGACGACATGGACGCCATTTACGGACATAGGCCGGCAAACCAAGGCAGGGAGGGTGGTCTGGACTCTGCAACTGCAATTCTCGAATCCATGGTAGACCCCTTTGGTAAGTTTTAATTTTTTTTGATGCCATAGGATTTCGCTATGCTAACCTTTAAAAAAAAAATATATAACCAAATGTTTTTTTCAGAAACAGCTGATGGACTCTCCAATGATGCGTCAAACTTGTCAGATGATGGACCTTCAACGTCTTTCAGCAGCACCAGTAGTATCTCATCAAGCCAACCACAGAGTACCCAACCACAGATTAGCCTACTACAGAGTACCCAACCACAGAGTACGCCCAATGCACCCCGGCACAATGGTAAGACATGATGATAATAGTGAAATGTGTGCATTTTCTTAAAATAACTAATCAGTGGGGTAGAAGAGCAGTGGGTACAGAGGTGTAAGAGGTGAGAAGGGGGTTCAGCAGTGGGGCAGATGTGCAGGGGGTACAGAGGTGTAAGAGGTGAGAAGGGGGTTCAGCAGTGGGGCAGATGTGCAGGGGGTACAGAGGTGTAAGAGCTGAGAAGGGGGTTCAGCAGTGGGGCAGATGTGCAGGGGGTACAGAGGTGTAAGAGGTGAGAAGGGGGTTCAGCAGTGGGGCAGATGTGCAGGGGGTACAGAGGTGTAAGAGCTGAGAAGGGGGTTCAGCAGTGGGGCAGAAGAGCAGTAGGGCAGATGTGCAGGGGTTACAGTTGTGGGGCAGTAGATAAATGTGATGCAGTCTGGTGTGGCAGATGAGAAAGGGGGTTACAGTATTGTTTTGACAGATGTTACCAAAAACACTAGTTTGATATTTTGTATATTATAGGTCATAGGAGACGTTTGCAGTTGGATCTGCGCACAGTCATGGAGGATATGAGGGCAGCAGAAGAAAGGCAGCTGGAAAGAATTGAGAACGAATCTGAAAGGCGGTTTCAGGCACTGCGTCAGGATGCACAGGAAGCTATGCGCCAGGAGGCAGAAATCGCCCGTCAGCAGATGGAGCAGCTGTCTACCTTCAACCAGGCCTTCCTCTGTGTCCTAGGTCAGCTTGTTCAAGTCCTTTCAGCCAGTCGTGAACCCAGGTCACCACCCAGACCGTAGTGCCTTTCATGTAGCAAAGGACCTGTACCCATTTTTTTTTATTCATTTTTTATAAAAAAAAAATCTTAGTTTTCTTTAACAGAATATATGGAACGATGAGTTTTTTGTGAAATAAAAACCATGAGCGAATTTTTTGAGTATGTATTTCTTTTTCGTACATCACGGGACACAGAGCGACTTAGTCATTACTAATGGGTTATATAGATTACCTTCAGGTGTTGGCACTGGCCAATTCCAAACCGGAAGTACCCTCCCCTATATAAGCCCCTCCCATCCGGGAGCACCTCCGTTTTTTGCCAGTGTCTAAGGTGTTGGCCAAAGAGTAACATGTGTTTTCACTGGGCTTGTGTACAGGTTCTTTTGGGCCTTAGTAAGCTGTTCCGGATCCCACCAAAAAAGCTTCATAGCTAAACGGTCGGTACCCGGGCCTTGCAGCAGAAGAGCAAGGTTTTGCCTGTAATGCCTCTCTTAGGAGGGCTGGACCCTGGGATCCAGAGCTCTGGTCATACCCACGACCAAGATGTTGTCTGTGCAGGGTGCTATACAGGTCCAGGGGAGTGGAATCCTTGGGAACCCGGTCCCTGAAGGTTTAATTACAATGCCTGCCGTGATAGGTGAAGTTTGGACTTCTGTGGACCAAACAAAGTCCTGCGGCGGGGATCAGGTAAGTGGGGGCCCCCAGGAACTTGGTTCTATTGGGGGACCCCAAGCCTAATTTGTCTTTCTGTCTGTTACCTAACGGTATTCCCGCTAATATCTGTGTTTGCCTGTAACTACTGAAAATGTAAAATTTTAATAGTAGTCAAGAAAAAAAAAAAAAGGGACCGCGGTACCTGTGTTAAACCACTAGAGGCCGCTGTAGTCCATTTTTCTTGTCATGTGGATCTTTGGTTTTCTCAAGTCAAAAGATCCAGGCAGTTGGTAAGTTTCTCTGTGGGAATCCACTTCCTCTGCCCTGTTGCTGCGCTCATCCACCGCACAGGCCCTCCGGCGAAAAGGGCCCTGGCTCCTAGTCCCTGTTTGATTTCGAAAAGGGCGCCAATGGCGCACGGGCGCGCGCGCGGGCGCGTGCATGCGCCTCCTATGAAAAAAAAGGGGCGGGGCGGGTGGATGACGCTCGATGCACGCCGCGGCGCTTCTGCGCATGTGCAGGCGTCCCAGCATGGTTAAAAGACACAGTACAAGTGTCAGCTGGATGCAAACAGAGCTAGCAACAAACAGTGGCACACAGAGGCGGTTGATGCAGGCATCCCCATAGAAAGGCACTTTAGTGGACACCAGCTGGTATATAGCAGCAACTGTGTTAGACTATTACCAGCAAAAATTGGTGTATGACGACGGGAATACCTCAGCTTTGTGCTTAAAGGATATGTCGTCCAGACGCTCCGGAAATAGGTCTTCCAGGAAGCCAAAGGGGTCTCCATCGGGCTCTGAGGATATTGGGCATGCTTGTACTGCACCAATCTCCCCTGAGAATTCAGAGGTCAGTAGCCGTAGAAACCCCGCAGGAGTGCCTGGTGCTGCGGTTGTCCCCAGTCCACCTGCTCCTGTATATATAACAGAGGAGGTTTTATCCTCAACTCTGGGAGGATTGGAAGAGAGATTAACAGCATTGATCGCTGCTTCCCTGTCACAGGAAAAGCGCGTCCGATCTCCGTCTCCTCCTTCAGAGTGCCTGTTAGTGGAGGAACAGCCCCACACAGAGATCGACCTACCTGAAGGGGATCAGGATGAGGTTGATTCAGTTATGGAGGAATCAACAGTGGAAGAACCTTTCTCAGCATCTCAGGCTGAAAGATTATGGGTTCAGTCTCTGACTAACATGGTCCGATCAGCATTTAAAATGCCTCTGGCGGAACCACCATCCACTACGGTTTCCTCGCTGGGGTCGCTAAAAGCTCCCCAGGCTGTCTGTTCCTTCCCAATCCACCCTTTATTAGAAGGGCTTATTTACCAGGATTGGGAGCATCCTGATAAAATATTTGCTCCCCCCAAGAGATTTCCGGTGATCTATCCCATGGAGGATAAGTTCATAAAAAAATGGAGGGTCCCTACAGTGGACGCAGCCATCTTTTCTGTTAACAAATCACTGACATGTCCAGTAGATAATGTTCCAATGTTCAAAGACCCAATAGATAAAAAATTGGAGTCTTTACTAAAATCTGCTTTCTCTACAGCAAGCATGGTGACACAACCTGCGGTAGCAGCGATTGGAGTCTGCCAAGCAGTGAAAGATCAGTTGAAACAAGTCTTAAGGGACTTACCAGATCAGCAGGCTCTTGCCCTAGCTGACCTGCCTAGAGCCTTGTGTTTTGCGGTGGACGCCATAAAGGATACAATCCAACAGGCCTCCCGCTTTACGCTGTCTATAGTACATATGTGTAGGCTTCTGTGGCTCAAAAACTGGTCTGCTGAAGCTCCCTGTAAAAAACTGCTGGTTAGCTTCCCATTTCATGGAGAACGCTTATTTGGAGAAGATCTGGACAAATATATCCAGAAAATTTCTGCCGGTAAAAGTTCACTCTTACCGGTTAAGAACAAGGGTAGAAGTCCTTCTTTTAAGAGGCCTACTTCTCCAGTCCCTGGCACATCGGCTGTGAAACAGTTCCGATGGCCTCCGTGGTCAAATCCAGGGGGCAGAAATCAGGGACAATCACAGGGTAACAAGAAACCCTGGGTCAAGAGAGGTACAAAACCTCCCCCTAAGTCATGAAGGGTTGCCCCCACTCAGTCGGGTGAGGGGAAGACTTCAGTTGTTCACAGAGACCTGGCGGGACACCATCAGAGATGGGTGATCTCCGCAGTAAGTCTGGGATACAGGCTGGAGTTAAAAGACATTCCTCCTGCCCATTTTATAAGGTCAAACGTGCCAAGCGATCCCCAGAAGAGTGGATCCCTCCTTCTGGCACTAGAGCAACTATTGCCCCAAGGGTAATCATGAAGGTTCCCTTGGAAAAAAACGGGTTCGGGTTTTACTCGAACCTTGTCACAGTCCCCAAACCAAATGGGGACATGAGGCCCATATTAAATATAAAAGGGCTAAACAAGTTCCTACATATCAGGACTTTTTCGGATGGAGTCGATCCGATCGGTGGCCACCGCCCTACAAGGGCAGGAATGGTTAGCCTCGATCGACATAGGGGATGCTTATTTGCATATTCCCATCTGTCCGGCCCACCAGAAATTTCTACGCCTTGCAGTAGAAGGGCGCCATTTTCAGTTCAGAGCCTTACCTTTCGGTCTGGCCACGGCACCACAAAAATTCTGGCCCTACGATTGGCCAAACTAGGAACACAAGGTGTAACGATAATGGCATATCTAGACGACTTGTTGCTGATAGACCACTCAGTGAAAAAAACTAGAAGTGGTCGTTCACAAGATAATCAAGTATCTGGAATCTCACGGTTGCATTATCAACCGAGACAAGTCAGCCCTAAAACCAGTCAAAAGCCTGGAATACTTGGGGGCTAAGACTGGATTCAAATCAGAGAAAGATTTTCTTACCTCCAGAGAAGGTGTCGTCTTTGAAAGATTTGACCCACTTAGTGGGTACAAAAAAGAAAAACCATCCATACGCCTGTGTATAAGGCTGCTGGGAAAAATGGTGGCTTCATTCGAAGCGGTACCCTACGGTCAATTCCATTCAAGGAACTTGCAGAGGGCCATACTGTCAGCCTGGAACAAAAAAGTTCAGGCTTTAGACTTACCAATGTCCCTGTCCCCTTCCGTTCGCAAGAGCCTCCATTGGTGGTTGGTGCCCCAGAATCTGGAAAAAGGGAAACCCTTCAGTCCGGTTTCTTGGAAGGTGGTCACTACAGTTGCCAGCCTCATAGGCTGGGGGGCAGTACTGGAGCAATGGTCTCTCCAGGGCAAGTGGTCAGAAGCAGAGAAGGCCCTGCCCACCAATCTCTTAGAGATACGAGCAGCCCGGTATGCCCTAGTAGCATGGACATCCAAACTCCAAGGGTCACCTGTCAGAATTCAATCAGACAATGCCACAGCAGTGGCATATATCAATCACCAGGGTGGCACCAGGAGTCGTGCAGCCCAGAGGGAAGCGAATTGCATCCTGGAATGGGCAGAAAGGTATGTCACAGCCATATCCGCGGTTTTCATCCCAGGAGTGGAAAATTGGAGAGCGGACTTTTTAAGTCGCCAGCAATTATGCCCGGGGAATGGTCTCTTCACCCCGAGGTTTTCCAGGCAATATGCCAGCGGTGGGGAACACCGGATGTAGATCTGCTAGCATCCAGATTCAACGCAAAGGTGGACAGATTTGTGTCTCGCACAAAGGATCCCCTAGCTTGCGGTTCGGATGCCCTAGTGTTCCCTTGGGATCAGTTCAAGCTGATATATGCATTCCCACCACGATTAATCCGCAGAATCAGGGTAGAAAAGAAACCAGTGATTCTGGTGGCTCCAGCGTGGCCCCGAAGGGCATGGTACGCGGAGATTGTAAAAATGTCAGTGGGAAGTCCTTGGACCCTCCCACATCGTCCGGACCTGCTTTCGCAAGGACAGATATACTACCCTTCCTTACCAGCCCTAGGTTTGACGGCCTGGCTATTGAAGCCCACATTCTAAAAAAGAGAGGGCTCTCTAATCCTGTGGTATCTACCATGATCAATGCCAGGAAGCCGGTATCCAGGCAGATCTATTATAGGATCTAGAAGGCGTACATCACGTGGTGTGAGGCCAGGAAATGGCATCCACGTAAGTACGTAATAGGTAGGATTCTGGACTTCCTACAGTGGGCTGTACATAGGAAGCTTCCCTTGAGTACTATCAAGGGTCAGACGGCCTTGTCAATATTTTTTTCAAAGGCCCTTGGCTTTGCATTCATTAGTCAAAGCTTTCATACAAGGAGTGATGCGTATTAGCCCTCCGGTTAGTATTCCCATATGTCCATGGGACTTAAACCTGGTTCTGTCGGTTCTACAGAAACAACCATTTGAACCATTGCGGCACATTTCCTTGGTTCTTTTCACCAGGAAATTGATTTTCTTAGTAGCCATTTGTTCGGCTAAAAGAGTATCGGAATTAGCCGCCTTGTCCTGTAAGGAGCCATATCTGGTTATCCATAAGGACAGAGTAGTATTACGTCCTCATCCAGCCTTCTTCCTAAGGTGGTATCGAGGTTCCATTTGAACCAAGATGTGGTTCTTCCTTCCTTTTTCCCCAAACCTAGTTCGGTAGAGGAAAAGTTATTGCATTCTTTGGATGTAGTAAAAGCAGTTAAAGCTTATCTTAAAGCCACTGCTCAGATTCGTAGAACGGATACTTTGTTTGTTCTGCCGGAAGGCCCCAGAAAGGGTCAGGCAGCATCAAAAATCTACTTTAGCCAAGTGGATTCGACAGGTCATAATACAAGCCTATGGCTTGAAAAGGAGACCGCCTCCGTTCAAAGTTAGGGCGCACTCCACAAGAGCAGTTGGAACTTCATGGGCAGTGCATCACCAGGCCTCCCTGGCTTAAGTCTGTAAGGCCACAACATGGTCCTTAGTACACACGTTTACTAGATTCTACCAGGTAGACGTCAGAAGTCAGGAGGATGTCGCCTTTGGGCGCAGTGTGTTGCAGGCCGCAAAAGAGCCTCATGCCTGATGGCGCCCAGCTTATGTATCCCTCCCCTCATTTGGCATTGCTTTGGGACGTCCCATTAGTAATGACTAAGTCGCTCTGTGTCCTGTGATGTACGAAAAAGAAAAAGGGATTTTTATAACAGCTTACCTGTAAAATCCTTTTCTTGGAGTACATCACGGGACACAGAGCTCCCACCCCTCTTTTTGGGACACTTATTGCTTGGCTACAAAACTGAGGTGCTCCCGGATGGGAGGGGCTTATATAGGGGAGGGTACTTCCGGTTTGGAATTGGCCAGTGCCAACACCTGAAGGTAATCTATATAACCCATTAGTAATGACTAAGTCGCTCTGTGTCCCGTGATGTACTCCAAGAAAAGGATTTTACAGGTAAGCTGTTATAAAAATCCCTTTTTTTTATTATAAAACATTATTAACAATATAGCAAAAAGGTATTAAAATTTTTAATAAATCATGGTAAAAATTTAAACATTGAGGTGCAGCATCAGAGCCTGGCGTATTTCACTGCACTCTTCTTCCATATCATGGGGTGCTATTACTGGTACTGGCTCTTCTGGAGATGTATTCCAATCCTGGTCAAAGTCTTCTCCATGACTTTCACAAAGATTGTGAAGAGCACAGCAGGTAAGCACCATGGATTTGGCAAGTTTAATGTCACTGTCATTCCTCTTCATAAGACACCTCCATCTACCCTTAAGTCTTCCAAAAGCATTTTCCACTACGACACGTGCCCTGGATGTTTTTTTGTTGTAGGTTTGCTGTTCTGTGGTCAGGCGGCCATTGTCAGGAAATGGTTTCAGGAGCCAATTTTGTAAAGGGTAGGCAGAGTCCCCAATAACATAATACCCAACATTGACCCCACAAATGTTCTTAGTGGAACCAGGGTACAGTCCTCCCTGGCCAACCCAGTCCCAAAATGTGGACAATCGTAGAACACGAGCATCATGCAAACTCCCAGGCTTTCCTACATTCACATTCCAGAATAGTCCCTTGCCATCCACTACTCCCTGGAGGATGATAGAATGCCAGCCTTTCCGGTTGAAATAGTCAGTGTGGTATTCTTGTGGTGCTATTATTGGTATGTGTGAGCCATCAATAGCACCAACACACTGTGGAAGGCCCCACCTGTTCTCAAAGTACTCAGGCATGTCTTTAAGCTTTTCCCTGTCCGGAAAATGCACAATTTCAGGAGCTAGCAATGTGCAGACAGCCTTACAGAAGTCCTGCACACACCGGCACACTGAAGATTTACTGACACCGAAAAGATGACCAATACTTCTATATTCACTGTTGGTAGCCAGCTTCCACAGTGCAATGGCAACTCTTTTCCTCACTGGCAAACTGGCTCTGAAGTTGGTGCTTTGCTTCTCCATCGCTGGACGTAGCTTGGTACAAAGGTATGAGAAGCTTTCCTCAGACATTCTAAAATTCTGCACCCACTGTGTGTGTGTGAATCCCGGGATGGTCACATCCCACCACTCATTGGCACGGGGGAAAGCCCAAATGACTGGTCGGCGGCGCTGATTTGCCAAAAGCAGAAGCATCGAAAAAAACAAAAAACACAGATGGTAACATATCACAAAAAAACAAAAACATTATACATATATAACATATGTGTCTGGTGGGTCATTGTGTGTGTGTGCATGTCAGGTAGGTGGGTCAGTGTGTATGTGTAAGTCAGGTATGTGGGTCAGTGTGTGTATGTGTATGTCAGGTAGGTGGGTCAGTGTGTGTTTGCATGTCAGGTAGGTGGGTCAGTGTGTGTATGTGTAAGTCAGGTAGGTGGGTCAGTGTGTGTTTGCATGTCAGGTAGGTGGGTCAGTGTGTGTATGTGTAAATCAGGTAGGTGGGTCAGTGTGTGTTTGCATGTCAGGTAGGTGGGTCAGTGTGTGTATGTGTAAGTCAGGTAGGTGGGTCAGTGTGTGTTTGCATGTCAGGTAGGTGGGTCAGTGTGTGTATGTGTAAGTCAGGTAGGTGGGTCAGTGTGTGTTTTCATGTCAGGTAGGTGGGTCAGTGTGTGTATGTGTAAGTCAGGTAGGTGGGTCAGTGTGTGTGTATGTCAGGTAGGTGGGTCAGTGTGTGTGTGTGTATTTAAGGTAGGTAGTGTGTATGTCAGGTAGGTCTGAGTTAAGTCGGTCAGTTGTGCTTACCCTATAGCGCTGCCGTCTTTGTCTTTGCCGCACAAAGGTGTACTTCTCCTCCCGGCTAAACATCCAAGCTAGCAAATTTATTTTCTTGAATGCTGTGTTTCTCATTTAAGCTCGCAACCTTCTCTCATACAGTGCGGCATGTATTTGGACTACAAAGAACCAAAAGGCCAGTAGAGAAAACACAAGCTGCTGGATAACCTCCATTATTGTTTTTGTTGTGTAGCTGGCGCTGACTGACGCTGCATCACGTTTCTCATCGCACTAGTGTGACATCACGCAAGGCATTTTTTCTAAAATCTGTATGGCCCCTGGCGGTCCGACTTGCAGTGGAAACGCTCACGAGAATAGACCGGACCATTCTAACCGTTCCAAACCGTACCGACCCGAACCGTTCCGCTCAGTGGAAACGTAGCATTAGGGTCTGGTAGCCTACCCATCTTATGTAGTTTCGCTGGGGTGTAATGGACCCTCAACATGATATACAGCTGAGATACTTTTTGCGCGACATTCAAGGAGCAATTGGTGACTGACTGCCATGCCTCCTCCCACTGGTCCGTCAGTGGACCCACGTCCCTCTCCCACAGAGACTCCGCCTTACTTGGGAACGCTCGCAAATGTTTTGCCAGTAGCAGCTGGTAACATTGGGAAATGAATCCATTCGTTTCAGTGCTAGTATGTACCACATGGAACACGGGGGCAGGTGACTGAACCCACTCCACCGCGTCGCCCTGTGCGGCAACTGCATGTTGGAGCTGAAGATAATAGTAGTGCATGTTAGCTGGGAGGCCAAATTTGGCCCTCAGTTCGGGGAAAATGAGCAATTTACCATTCTTGAATATGTGGGACAACAGAGCTACACCATGGGCACGCCATCTTGGCCCCTGCTGCAGCTTAACCAGCTCCACATATGACCTATTGCCCCATATTGGACTATATTCCGTAAATCCCTGCACTCGCTGAAGTTGTCTGCCCTTGTTCCATACCTTTTGGACAAGTGATAGTGTCGGGGTTTGCTTATTTGATTTTAGGAACATTTGCGCCTCCAGCCCCAGCGGGACAGTCTCGGCGCCAGTGGCCAATAACATCAGCCGTGCCGCCGAGCCCCCCGGGTTCAGGGACATAGAGCCGATCAAATGTTGCAACTGTGCTGCGATATAGTACAGCCAAGGGTTGGGGACCGCCAATCCTCCTCTGTCCTTGGATCGCTGCAAATGCTCCAGGCTGATCCGGGGGGGCTTAGTATGCCAGAGCAGCCTCCTGAAAAGTGTATTCACTATCCTAAAGATTTTCAAGTGGATCACAACAGGTGAGTTATGGAGAAAGTACAGGAGTTGGGGCATTAAGATCATTTTTATCAAATTGGCCTTACCGGCCAGTGACATTTTTAGGGTATTCCATGTATTAATCTTATCCCTAAACCTGGACAACAATGGGTGCACATTAAGGGAGCAGTAGTCCCCCAGCCTGGGCGACACCTGCACCCCCAAGTATTTAAAACTAGACACCAATGGGATGGGGCAAGAGTCAGGCAGGCTAACCCCACCATCTTCATCCAACATCATCAGTGCTGATTTCGCCCAGTTAATGGTTAAACCAGAAAAGTGACCGAATTGCGTGATAAGTGACATAACCCGGGGAGGGAGTCCGTGGGGTCCCCAAGAAAGAGCAACATGTCATCTGCATATAGCATGATCTTTTCCTGCAGCGTGCCATATTGAAACCCCTGAATCCGAGGGCTAGCCCGCACCAGAGCCACTAACGGCTCTATGGCAATCGCAAAGAGCAGGGGGGACAGGGGACAGCTCTGCCTCGTCCCCCTGCCCAGAGCAAAAGCCGGCGACATTCTATCCGCCACCCCGATAGTCGCCTGGGGAGAAGCATATAGTAACTTGACCCATGCAATGAATTTGCCCCCGAAACCAAACTCCTCCAGCACTGCCCATAGAAACCTCCAACTGACACTGTCAAATGCCTTGTTGGCATCCAGAGACAGGAGTGCTCTACGACCTCCATTATCCGCCTGCAATTGCATGTTTAGGAACATCCGTCTTAAATTGGTAGCAGTGGACTTCTGCAGCATGAAGCCAGCCTGGTCCGGGTGTATAATTGAGGAGATTATCCCATTAACCCTACGCGCCAGGACCTTGGCAAGGATTTTCACATCACTCTGTAGTAAAGAAATAGGTCTATAGGAGCCCGGGTCAACCGGATCTTTCCCGGCTTCAACAGTAATATGACATTTGCCCTGGCCATAGAGCCAGGGAGCTGGCCAACATCAAAAGCAGCATTAAAGACCCTCAACAGTTCTGGTAACAAATGCTCTTCAAATTGAGTGTACACCTCCATTGGTAGTCCATCCTCCCCGGGGGCTTTACAGGTAGGGAAAGAGCCAGCTGCCAGCTGCAGCTCGCCCAAAGTAATGGGGGCATCGAGTTGTTCTCTAGCTGTGGTAGGAATCTTGGGCAGATCAATGCTAGAAATATATGCTCCCAGATCCTCATCCGAGTAGGCATCCCTCGACCCATAAAGGCCCTCATAGAAGGATGCCAGCTCGGATATAATGGCCTCGGGGGTATTAACCACTTTACCGGATAATACATTTTTAAATAAAAAAATCCAATCGGAGGAGTGCATTTCTTTATCCCAATGACCTGACCTGTAAGAGGGAAAGATCCCTTCTGTGATTACTATGAAAACCCTTTCTAATGTTGGCAACATTTAGTGCCCGTGTGGTCCTGCCCACATATTGCAGGCCACACGGGCACCAAAGACTACCCCCTTAGTACAATAAGTTATGAAATCTTGTTTATGATATTCACAAGGTGTAACATTAGAGGAGAAGAATGTAGGGCCCCCGCCTGAGTCGAGTGGACCCGCCCCTTGCCTGAGCCGAGGCAATACAAATCTGACAAGATTTCTAATCCCCCACTATTCAATCCAAAACTGATAAAAGTATTTTGCCATTAGTTACACTTTATTGAATGAGCAATACAGGGCGTGTGTAAGTTAACTCAAATACGGTATTCATGAAACAGCTCCCCTGAAGTGCAATATGGCATATTGTTTCTTTTAATAATTCATGGAATTCTTCTTAACCACTTAAGGACCGAACCTCTTTCTGATATTTGGTGTTTACAAGTTAAAAACTGTTTTTTTTGCTAGAAAATTACTTAGAACCCCCAAACATTAGATATATATTTTTTTCTAACACCCTAGTGAATAAAATGGCTGTCGTTGCAATACTTTTTGTCACACCGTATTTGCGCAACGGTCTTACAAGCTCACTTTTTGGGGAAAAATACACCTTTTTGGATAAAAAAATAAGACAACAGTAAAGTTAGCCCATTTTTTTTATATTGTGAAAGATAATATTACACTGAGTAAATTGATACCTAACATGTCACGCTTCAAAATTGTGCTCGCTCGTGGAATGGCGACAAACCTTTACCCTTAAAAATCTCCATAGGTGAAGTTTAAAGAATTCTACAGGTTGCATATTTTGAGTTACAGAGACGGTCTAGGGCTAGAATTATTGCTTTCACTCTACTGATTGCAGCGATACCTCACATGTGTGGTTTGAACACCGTTTTCATATCCGGACACTGCTCATGTATGCGTTTGCTTCTGCATGCGAGCTCGGCGGGACGGGGCGAGTTTAAAAATTTTTTTCTTATGTAGCCCCCCCAATATTTGGGGGTGCTTTGTATATATTTAGGGGTAGTCTGAGCTAGTAGTTGGGCTCAGATCAATTGTTTATTCATTATTGCTTCTGCTCTGGGTGTGATGCTGCCTGGCAGTAGTGTTCCTTGTCACCGCCAGCATAGGTTGAACCACAGGGGGTATCACAGCACCTTGGGTGTCCTCTCTCGGCAGCCATGCAGTGGGCGTGGTCTACCCACTGTGCATGCTGAGAGAGGGTACATAAGGGGCAGACGCCATTGAGGTTTGTTCGTTCCTGGGGGCCCATTGGTCATGTGCGTGCGCCTCATGGCCCGTATGGTATGGGGTGCGTATGTTCTGGTCCCGGGCACCTTCAGCCCGAGGCCACATCACTGCTTGTAGGCCCAGCTCTGCTGGCTGAGGCCTATGCTTCAAGAAAGGATCCCAAGCTACCCACCTACGGGAAGCACCCTGAGGAGACTAGCGACGGTACTGCTGTCTCGGGAAGAGGCCTGGAAAGTTGTCTAAAGAGGGATAATCAGAAGCCTGCAATAAGCCAATCTGGCCTAACTGTTTTCTTCATTATTGCCTGGCTGGGAGGATCGGGACTTTAATCCTGTGACTGGGGATTTCCTGATCGTATCCATAATACAAAAAGAAAAGATTGATTCCTGCTCCATTCTGGCTGCTAGGACCACTAAACGGGACTATCCGGGTGAGCAATACCCACTGAGGCTTGAGTGGCGAAGAGTGCTATTTTAGTGTTGCGTGCCTGAACCTTCCCCTGTGTGTTTCTCTCTCGTGTCCTACTCTTCCTCTAAAGTTTTCCTCAGCAAAGAGAAAAAAAAAGCCTAACTGTTTGGGTTTTACATTGTGTGGACATTGGCCTTTCTGAACACTCTTCTCACACCCTGTCAACGGAAGCCATAGAGGTAATTCGCAGACCCAACAAAACCAGCCGGTCCCTTAAATGGGGTTAAGTGCTACACTTATTTTAACTTTTATTTTTTATTTTACACTGTTGTTTTAAAAAAAATAATGGTGTCACTTTTATTGCTGTTACAAGGAATGTAAACATCCCTTGTAATAGAAAAAAAGCATGACTTCTAAATATGAGATCTGGGGTCAAAAAGACCTCAGATCTCATATTTGCACTAAAATGAAATAAAAATAAATAAAAAATTAAATGTCATTTGAAAAAAAAAAAGGCTCTTTAACCACTTCCCTACTGTGCACGAAAACCCCCTTCCTGCCCAAGCCATTTTTCAGCTTTCAGCGCTGTCACACTTTGAATGACAATTACGCGGTCGTGCGACGTGGCTCCCAAACGAAATTTGCGTCCTTTTTTTCCCACAAATAGAGCTTTATTTTGGTGGTATTTGATCACCTCTGCGGTTTTTATTTTTTGCGCTATAAACAAAAGAAGAGCGTCCAGTTTGGAAAAAAAACACTATTTTTTACTTTTTGCTATAATAAATACCCATTTTTTTTTCAAATAACATTTTCCTCAGTTTAGGCCGATACGTATTCTTCTACATATTTTTGGTAAAAAAAAAAAAAATCGCAATAAGCGCGTATTGATTGGTTTGCGCAAAAGTTATAGCGTCTACAAAATAGGGGATAGATTTATAGCATTTTTTTTTTTTATTAGTAATGGCGGCGATCTGCGATTTTTATTGTGATTGCAATATTGCGGTGGACACATCGGACACTTTTGACACATTTTTGGGACCATTCACATTTATACAGCGATCCCTGCCATAAAAATGCATTGATTACTGTATAAATGTGATTGGCAGGGAAGGGGTTAACCACTAGGGGGCGGGAAGGGGTTAAATATGTTCCCTCAATGTGTTCTAACTGTGGGGGGAGGGGACTGACTGGGGGAGGTGACTGATGGTTGTCCCTATGTACAAGGGACACACCATCGGTGCCCTCTCCCTCACAGGAGGTGGATCTCTGTGTTTACACACAGAGATCCACTTTCCTGCTTGTTTCCCGGGCAATCGCGGGTGCCCAGTGGCAATCGTGGCCGCCGGGCACGCGCATCGGGGCCTTGGGAACGCGGCGCGCGCCCCCTAGCTCGTTTTAAAGGGAGGACGTCATATGACATCCTCCCAGAACGAGAGTGTCCTCCGCCCGCCGTCAATTGACAGTGGGCGGGGGACAAGTGGTTAAGAGCTATGGGTGGAAGTTTCGCTTTGACGTCGCTTCCGCTCTGCAATGGTATGGAGACGGGTGGGGGCCATCTTCCCCTCACTCGTCTCCATACCACACACGGAAGAGGACCCGATACTTCTGCAGCTACCAACGGCTCCGGTAAGTGACAGAGGGCATCGGAGCGCGGCGGGAGAGGGGGGATGGGGCCCTCTACCACTGCCAATAAAGGCAATCATGCGGCCAATCAGCAGCAGAATCCAATTTTATCTGAAAGCGGACCGCCCACTGAAGAAGAGGATATCGGGGTTATGGTAGCTAGCTGCTGCCATAACAACGGTACTCTTCAAAGTACCGACGTAAAACAATTGCGGCGGTCCGGATGTGGTTAAAGCAGTAGTAAAGTCTGCCTTTTACTTGTACCTACAGGTAAGCCTATAATAAGGCTTGCCTGTAGGCACAGTGAATATCTCCTAAACATGCACCATTTAGGAAATATTCACATTTGTAGCAGCTGGTGATGTCACTGGTGCATGCGCACTGTGCTTGAGTGTGCCGTCTATTCAGAGCACTGTGTTGCTATTGTGACTGCCATGCACATGTGTGGAAGTGATGTCATCATGGCCCAACCATTCAAACAGCCAGGATGGACAAGGTTAAGATGGAAGCCTTGTCAGTGGTGACAGCGCGCCGCTGGAGGGATAAGGTAATTTGGTCATAATGTGCTAGTATGTGGTGCATACTAGTACATTATGTCATTAAGCTGTAAGAGTTAACTGCCGCTTTAAGATCAAAGTAAACATTTTCTCTCAAAATCTGACTGGGCAATTAATGATGCAACAGGTTTCACTTAATAAACTTTGCCATTAATACTTTTTACTTAATAGACCCAATGAACCATAAAAGAGGTGTATTATCCTTGGCTATAGCTGAAGTGTCAGGTTTAGGTAATAGTTGTCCGTAAAACGTACATGGTTATACAGAATTCCAATGAATTTTCCCAGCCACATGGACATACAGAATAAGGCTTAATTAGTTATTAGAGATGAATTTTTAGTGACCAGGCAAGTATATTATTAGGAATGTATCTCTGTTTACTGCCCATGCACTCAGTTATGGATTACTGATGATTTTTGAGAAGTTTTTTGGTATGCAACTCAAAACCCCTAACCTTCTTTCTTTGATATCATGCCTTATTATTCTAAGTAAATTTCCTGTCTGCTCTCCATTATATCACTGACACTGACTTAGACACACATGTCTTATGAAAAATGATTGTTATTTACAGTATTTACTAGCACTATAAAAAGTAGGCACTGGTGCTCTTTATCTCCCTCACATTTTGTAGACCTAGATTTTATGATAAATACTGCCACCAATATCACGACAACTGCCCTTAACAACCGTTTTGTTGTAAATAAACTTTAACATTTCAAACATTTTTCATACATCTATATTTACTTGCTATAATTTTCCTACATTCAAGTCTTAAACTGTCATAACTAATTGCACCTTCATGATGAGTGATCCCGTTTATCCTATCCTAAAATCAATGCCCATTACTCCATACTCATACTTTTAAACCTCTCTGCTGCCTTCGACACATCAACAGTACAACCATTGGTCCCTCCACACATGCCAGGGTGCTGGATTTAATCCTTGATTTTGACCTCTCCTTCAGCCCCCACATCCAATCACTGGCTAAATCCTGCCGCCTTAACCTCCGCAACATCTCCAGATTTCCCGCCTTGACTACTGCAACTCTCTCCTTAATGGCCTACCCTTATGCAGGCTATTTCCCCTTCAGTCTATTATGAATGCTGCTGCTAGACTAATACACCTCACTAACCGATCTGTGATTGCTGCTCCTCTCTGCCAATCCCTTCACTGGTTTTCCCTAGCCCACCGTATAAAATTCAAAATGCTAACCATAACATACAAGGCCATCCACAACATCGCCCCCAGCTACATCACCAACCTCATCTGTAGATATCGCCCAAATCGCCCCCTCCGCTCCTCCCACGACCTCCTGCTCTCTAGCTCCCTTGTTTCCTCCTCCCATGCTCACCATTAGGACTTCTCCAGAGCCTCTCCCATCCTCTGGAACTCCCTGCCCGGAATGTCCGATCAGCCCCTAATCTGTCCACCTTTGGGAGATCCCTGAAAACTCACTTATTCAGGGAAGCCTACCCCACACCCACCTAACAACTGTCCCCGAGCCACCCCCATCAAATCATTCCCTGTATCTATTACCTTTTGTACCACCACCCCCTCCCTTTTAGAATGTAAGCTCTATGAGCAAGGCTCTCCCGTCCCTTCTTTATTGAACTGTACTGTAATTGTGCTGTCCCCCCTCTACATTGTAAAGTGCTGCATAAACTGTTGGCGCTTTATAAATCGTGTATAATAATAGTCCTATCCTGTGAGTAGGGATGAGCTTCGTGTTCGAGTCGAACATACGTTCGACTCGAACATCGGCTGTTCGATCGTTCGACGAAGATCGAACGATTTGGGCCGTTCGCGCCAAATTCGAGTGACGCGAACGGCCCACAATGCACTACGCCATCGCAGTGTCATCCAGGCGCTGTGATTGGCCAAGCATGCACTGTGACCCCGCATGCTTGGCCAATCACAGCGCCGGCAGCGAGGAGAGCAATGATTGGCCACAGGCAGGATGCCTGTGGCCAATTATTGCTGAGGGGGTTTAGTACACGCCCCACACTATAAAAGGCCGCCAGCACGGCGGCCTAGTGTAGTGTGTTCCGGAGCAGGGATAGAGCAGCATAGGCAGGGACAGTGACTTTTATTTCTTTCTTGCTTAACCTGGATTCCTTTAGTTTAGGGAAAGAGAAGGATAGGTAGGGAGAGTGTCAGTGTGTTTTGTGCTTGTGCTATATTGTGCTTAAAAAAAACATTTTTTCTAGGGACAGAAAACTGTAGGTAGGGAGAGTGTGTCAGTTTCTTTCACTGTCAAAGTCCTTGTTTCCAGGGACCTGGAAGGACAGTGAGTGAATTCTCCTTGTGCTATATTGTGCTTAAAAAAAACATTTTTTCTAGGGACAGAAAACTGTAGGTAGGGAGAGTGTGTCAGTTTCTTTCACTGTCAAAGTCCTTGTTTCCAGGGACCTGGAAGGACAGTGAGGTAATTCTCCTTGTGCTAAATTGTGCTTAAAAAAAACATTTTTTCTAGGGACAGAAAACTGTAGGTAGGGAGAGTGTGTCAGTTTTAGTGATGAGTCGAACACCCCCGGGTTCGGTTCGCACCAGAACCCGCGAACGGACCGAAAGTTCGTACGAACATTAGAACCCTATTAAATACAATGGATGCGAACGTTCGAATTCTAAAGTGCTAATTATAACAACTATTATGCATGTTATTGTCCTAAAAAGGGTTTGGGAACCCGGGTTCTGCACCAGGGGACATGTATCAATGCAAAAAGAAGTTTTAAAAACGGTCGTTTTTCGGGAGCAGTCATTTTAATGATGCATAAAGTGAAAAAAAAAAAGTCAAATATTCCTTTAAATATCGTACCTGGGGGGTGTCTAAAGTATGCCTGTGAAGTGCCACGTGTTTCCCGTGTTTAGAACTGTCCCTGCACAAAATGACACTTCTAAAGGAAAAAAAAGCCATTTAAAACTGCTTGCGGCTTTAATGTAATGTCTGGTCCCGGTAATATGGATGAAAATCTTTAAGAAAAATGGCATAGCTACCCCATGACCCCCCCCCTACCCCAGCCCATTACCAGCCCCTTTGGGTCTTGTATGGATATTAAGGGGAACCCCGCACATAAAATAAAAAAGGCCCTATATACTCTGAACAGCCGTATACAGGCGGTGCATACAAGACAGGGACTGTAGGTTTGTTCTTATGTAGAATCTGTTTGTAATTTTGAACAGGTACATTGTTGAAGTGTAGCTCCAGCCCAAAAATCTATTTTTAAACTTTTTGGAAAACATAGGTAAGGGTTATCACCCCTGTAACATTTGTTTTGCTGTCTGTGCCCCTGTTCAGAACATTTCACCTCACTTTCCGTCCCAATGTCAACTGTTTTTGAAATGTGGTGTTTTTCTTGAAACAAGGATTGCTGATAAAGCATCAGTACAGAGGAGACACCTTTCTCCCATATTTATTCTTACAGGAGAGAATTTTCCTTCCTAGGGGTAGATTTCCTCTCACTTCCTGTTGTCTTCTTGCGTTTGCAAGTAGGAGTCGTTTGTAAGTTGGATGTTTGAAAGTAGGGACCTGCCGTATATACTCTGCAGAAATAGGCCCCTTAGTTGTTGGTGTTGGCACAACACTGTAAGCACTCACAGTTACTCTTGGTTGGTGCTGGAACGCCCTGCTGTCAACTATTATATCAGGAATTTTAATTACATATAATTGTTGAACAGTGGTAGTAAAAATTGGGCCTTTGATGGTGGTGCTGGTGCCACAACACTGTAAGCCCTGACAGTTACTCTTGGTGGGTGCAGCAATGGGCCCTGCTGTGAATTATTAGATCAAGAATTGTAATTGCATGGCCCTGTTGAACAGGGGCTGAAAAATTGGGCCTTTCGTGGTGGTGGTGGTGGTGGTGGTGGTGTTGCCACAACACTGTAAGCCCTCAGAGTTACTCTTGGTGGGTGCAGGAATGGGCCCTGCTGTGAATTATTAGATCAAGAATTGTAATTACATGCCCCTTTTGAACAGGGGCTGAAAAATTGGGCCTTTCGTGGTGGTGGTGGTGGTGGTGTTGCCACAACACTGTAAGCCCTCAGAGTTACTCTTGGTGGGTGCAGGAATGGGCCCTGCTGTGAATTATTAGATCAAGAATTGTAATTACATGCCCCTTTTGAACAGGGGCTGAAAAATTGGGCCTTTCGTGGTGGTGGTGGTGGTGGTGGTGGTGGCGTTGCCACAACACTGTAAGCCCTCAGAGTTACTCTTGGTGGGTGCAGCAATGGGCCCTGCTGTGAATTATTAGATCAAGAATTGTAATTGCATGCCCCTGTTGAACAGGGGCTGAAAAATTGGGCCTTAGGCACTGGTGGCACAACACTACAACCCCTCACAGATACGTTACTTGGAGCACAGCAATGAGCCCTGTTGCAAAGTATTGCTTCAAAAATTGTAATGACACGCCCCTGTTAAACAGGGGCTGAAAAATTGGGCCTTAGGCACTGGTGCCACAACACTCCAACCCCTCACAGATACTGTACTTGGAGCACAGCAATGAGCCCTATGGCAAATTATTGCTAAAAAAATTGTAATTACACGCCCCTGTAAAACAGGGGCTGAAAAATTGGGCCTTAGCCACTGGTGGCGGCACCCATAAACAAAAATGATCTTCCAAGCTATCATCATCAATGGTATCATTGAGGACTCGGAGGAGGAGGATAGCCAGTCAACATAACAGCACAGGCACTCAGCATCAGCATCAGTCTTGAAGGGATGTGACATGTTAAAATCAATTAGTCTGTTATATCAGCATCAGGTGTGTGGTAGCTGGTGGTGATCCAAGACTGGTTCATCTTGATGAAAGTCAGTCGATCAACCGAGTCGGTGGACAGGCGCACCCTGTGATCCGTGACAAATCCTCCAGCAGCACTGAATGTGCGTTCCGAAAGAACGCTGGATGCAGGACAGGCCAGTAGCTCAATTGCATACTGTGCAAGCTCTGGCCAGTGATCCATCCTCAAGACCCAGTAAGCCAGAGGATTTTCGGTGGGGAAGGTGTCCAAGTCTGACCTTGCCCCTAGATATTCCTGCACCATGTTTATCAGACGCTGGCGATGGTTGCTGGAACCGATCATACTTTGGGGCTGCGGACTAAAGAATTGTCTGAACGCATCGGTCAGACGGCCACCTTCCCCACCGCTCCTTCTTTGACTGGCCGAAGCCTCAGCAACTCGTTGTCCAGGACCAGGAGTTTGTAACCTCCCAGTCTCTGGGAACGCGTTGCACAGACCTTTCTGCAAGGCCTCCCGGAGTTGTCTCATCCTCTGCTCCCTCTGCGAAGGTAACATAAGGTCCGCAACCTTACCCTTGTACCGTGGATCAAGGAGAGTGGCCAGCCAGTAATGGTCCCTCTCCTTGATCCGAAGAATACGAGGATCCTTCCGCAGACTTTGCAGGATCAGGGAGGCCATGCAGCGTAGGTTTGCTGAGGCATTCGCTCCGGAGTCCTCTGGGTCACTAAGGACGACATGATCCGCAGCCACCTCCTCCCAGCCACGTACAAGTCCACTGGTTTCTTGGGACTGTAAATCATCCCTAAAAGACTGCTGCTGATGATGCTGAGTGCCAGCCTCCACCTCCATGCTGACACAATCCTCCTCCTCCTCCTCCTCCTCCTCCTCTTCCTCTTCCTGTGCGATGGGTGGGACAGAAGGAACACTGTCTGGGTAAAGGGGGCCTTGAGAGGCAAGGAAGTCCTCCTCTTCCTGCCTCTGCTCTGCCTCAAGTGCCCTGTCCATTATTCCACGCAGCGTGTGCTCCAACAGGTGGACAAGAGGTACAGTGTCACTGATGCATGCACTGTCACTGCTCACCATCCTCGTGGCCTCCTCAAATGGTGCCAGGACAGTGCATGCATCCCTGATCATGCCCCACTGGCGTGGAGAAAAAAAACCAAGCTCCCCTGACCCTGTCCTGGTGCCGTAGTCGCACAGGTACTCATTGATGGCCCTCTGCTGCGTGTGCAGCCGCTGCAGCATGGCCAACGTTGAGTTCCACCTGGTGGGCATGTCACATATAAGGCGGTTCTTGGGCAGGTTCAACTCCTTTTGCAGCTCAGCCAGGCGAGCACGGGCATTATAAGATCTGCGGAAATGCACACAGACTTTCCTGGCCTGCCTCAGGACATCCTGTAAGCCCGGGTACCTGCCCAAGAACCGCTGCACCACCAGGTTAAGGACGTGAGCCACACAGGGCACATGGGTCAGTTGTCCCTGTCGGAGGGCGGAGAGGAGGTTGGTGCCATTGTCGCAAACCACCATTCCTGGCTTAAGCTGGCGTGGCGTCAACCACCTCTCGGCCTGGCCCTGCAGAGCAGACAGGACCTCTGCCCCAGTGTGGCTTCTGTCCCCCAAACACACCAGCGCAAGCACGGCATGGCATCTTTTTGCCTGCGTACTTGCGTAGCCCCGTGAACGGCTACGGAGCACCGCTGGTTCATAGGACAAACCACAGGAAGAGGCCATGGAGGAAGAAGAAGAGGAGGGGGTGGAGGAGAGAGGTGTGTCACAACCAGTAGTAGCATTTTGGAGGCGTGGCGGTGGAACAACCTCCAACACTACTGCACCTTGTCCTGCATCCTTCCCAGCTGCCAAAAGAGTGACCCAATGGGCCGTGAAAGAAAGGTAACGTCCCTGTCCATGCCTGCTGGACCATGAGTCAGCGGTAATATGCACCTTACCGCTGACCGCCCTGTCCAGCGAGGCCAAGACATTGCCTTCCACATGCCGGTAGAGAGCCGGAATAGCCTTCCGTGAGAAAAAGTGGCGTTTGGGAACCTGCCACTGAGGAACCGCACATTGCACAAACTCACGGAAGGGGGCCGAGTCTACCAACTGAAAAGGCAGCAGTTGAAGCGCTAGCAATTTAGCCAAGCTAGCATTCAACCGCTGGGCATGTGGATGGCTGGGAGTGAACTTCTTTTGACGGTCCAGCAGCTGGGGCAGGGAAATTTGCCTGCTAGAATCGGACGTCGGTGTACTGCTAGCAGAGTGGCCGCAAGTACTTGGCTGTGACACACCTAATTCTACACCTTCATTCCTCTCAGTGCATGTTTCAGAGAGGACTGAAGTTATAGTGGGGTTGGAGATCCCAGCTGATGCGGTGCAAGGAGAGGTCCGCTTTGTTCTTTGGTGTGGGTCTTTGAGGTAGGCTTGCCAACGAGCTGCATGGCAGGTCAACATATGTCTGGTCAGGCATGTGGTACCCAAGCGGCTGATGTTTTGGCCACGCGATATACGCTTGAGACATATGTTGCAAACAGCAGCTGTGCGATCTGATGCACTAGCCTCAAAAAAGGCCCACACCAAGGAACTTTTTGAATGACAGGCAGAGGCAGCGCCCTGCACAGGCGGAGCTCTGCGGTGTGATTCCGTCGGTGTACTGCCCTTACGCTGGCCACCAAAGGGCATCCTGCCTCGTTGGAGATGTGCCTCCTCCTCATCCTCCTCCTCCTCCTCTCTCCTATTAGGCACCCACGTGGAGTCAGTGACCTCATCATCCCCTCCCTCCTCATCACTGGAGCCAATCTGGCAGTATGCTGCAGCTGCTGGAACATGACTGCCAGATTGGTGTCCTTCTTGAGCATCCCCTCTGTCTGCTCTCACGCTACTGCCTTCCTCTAGCTGGGTTTCATCATCAGACCCTTCGAAACGCTGGGCATCCTCCTGGAGCATGTACCCAACACTGTGCTCAAACAGTTCGGGGGACTCCTCAGGAGGAGGACATGGTGGGTCTAGGGAAGGAGTGACTGATGATGAGTCTGACATTGATACCAGGGAAGAGGACGCTTTGGCAGCTGCTTTGCCAGTACCCTGAGCCTGGGTGAGAGAGGATGAGGAGGAGGAGGAGGGCTTGGTCATCCACTCTACCAAGTCTTCGGCATGATGTGGCTCAACATGTCCAGCTGCCGAAAAGAAGGACAAGCGTGTCCCATGGCCATGTGCTGATGACAATGCACCGCGTCCACGACCAGCACTGTTGCCCCCAGACACAGAGCCTGCTTGCCCTCTTTTATTGCCTCCTGACTGTCTGCCTCTCCTTGTTTGCCTTCCAGACATTCTAATAGATGGCCTGCAGGGAGATGGGAAAAAAGCAATAAGGGCTACCTTCAGGTGTCCTTCTCTGTCCCTTTACTTAAGGATTTCTAAATATGGTTGAGGATTATTGCTTTTGCACAGAATAGCACAACGACAATTTCCCTGACTGTCCAAAAAACAAGGATTTCAAAGATGGTTGATGAGGAATGCTTTGGCACACTATAGCACAAGGAGAATTCCCCTCACTTTCCTTCTTTGTCCCTAGAAACAAGGACTGGCACAGTGAAAGAAACTGACACTCTCCCTACCTACAGTTTTCTGTCCCTAGAAAAAATGTTTTTTTAAAGCACACTATAGCACAAGGAGAATTCCCCTCACTTTCCTTCTTTGTCCCTAGAAACAAGGACTGGCACAGTGAAAGAAACTGACACTCTCCCTACCTACAGTTTTCTGTCCCTAGAAAAAATGTTTTTTTAAAGCACACTATAGCACAAGGAGAAATCCCCTCACTTTCCTTCTTTGTCCCTAGAAACAAGGACTGGCACAGTGAAAGAAACTGACACTCTCCCTACCTACAGTTTTCTGTCCCTAGAAAAAATGTTTTTTTAAAGCACACTATAGCACAAGGAGAAATCCCCTCACTTTCCTTCTTTGTCCCTAGAAACAAGGACTGGCACAGTGAAAGAAACTGACACTCTCCCTACCTACAGTTTTCTGTCCCTAGAAAAAATGTTTTTTTAAAGCACACTATAGCACAAGGAGAATTCCCCTCACTTTCCTTCTTTGTCCCTAGAAACAAGGACTGGCACAGTGAAAGAAACTGACACTCTCCCTACCTACAGTTTTCTGTCCCTAGAAAAAATGTTTTTTTAAAGCACACTATAGCACAAGGAGAAATCCCCTCACTTTCCTTCTTTGTCCCTAGAAACAAGGACTGGCACAGTGAAAGAAACTGACACTCTCCCTACCTACAGTTTTCTGTCCCTAGAAAAAATGTTTTTTTAAAGCACACTATAGCACAAGGAGAATTCCCCTCACTTTCCTTCTTTGTCCCTAGAAACAAGGACTGGCACAGTGAAAGAAACTGACACTCTCCCTACCTACAGTTTTCTGTCCCTAGAAAAAATGTTTTTTTTAAAGCACACTATAGCACAAGGAGAAATCCCCTCACTTTCCTTCTTTGTCCCTAGAAACAAGGACTGGCACAGTGAAAGAAACTGACACTCTCCCTACCTACAGTTTTCTGTCCCTAGAAAAAATGTTTTTTTAAAGCACACTATAGCACAAGGAGAATTCCCCTCACTTTCCTTCTTTGTCCCTAGAAACAAGGACTGGCACAGTGAAAGAAACTGACACTCTCCCTACCTACAGTTTTCTGTCCCTAGAAAAAATGTTTTTTTAAAGCACACTATAGCACAAGGAGAAATCCCCTCACTTTCCTTCTTTGTCCCTAGAAACAAGGACTGGCACAGTGAAAGAAACTGACACTCTCCCTACCTACAGTTTTCTGTCCCTAGAAAAAATGTTTTTTTAAAGCACACTATAGCACAAGGAGAAATCCCCTCACTTTCCTTCTTTGTCCCTAGAAACAAGGACTGGCACAGTGAAAGAAACTGACACTCTCCCTACCTACAGTTTTCTGTCCCTAGAAAAAATGTTTTTTTAAAGCACACTATAGCACAAGGAGAATTCCCCTCACTTTCCTTCTTTGTCCCTAGAAACAAGGACTGGCACAGTGAAAGAAACTGACACTCTCCCTACCTACAGTTTTCTGTCCCTAGAAAAAATGTTTTTTTAAAGCACACTATAGCACAAGGAGAAATCCCCTCACTTTCCTTCTTTGTCCCTAGAAACAAGGACTGGCACAGTGAAAGAAACTGACACTCTCCCTACTTACAGTTTTCTGTCCCTAGAAAAAATGTTTTTTTAAAGCACACTATAGCACAAGGCGAAATCCCCTCACTTTCCTTCTTTGTCCCTAGAAACAAGGACTGGCACAGTGAAAGAAACTGACACTCTCCCTACCTACAGTTTTCTGTCCCTAGAAAAAATGTTTTTTTAAAGCACACTATAGCACAAGGAGAATTCCCCTCACTTTCCTTCTTTGTCCCTAGAAACAAGGACTGGCACAGTGAAAGAAACTGACACTCTCCCTACCTACAGTTTTCTGTCCCTAGAAAAAAATGTTTTTTTAAAGCACACTATAGCACAAGGAGAATTCCCCTCACTTTCCTTCTTTGTCCCTAGAAACAAGGACTGGCACAGTGAAAGAAACTGACACTCTCCCTACCTACAGTTTTCTGTCCCTAGAAAAAATGTTTTTTTAAAGCACACTATAGCACAAGGAGAAATCCCCTCACTTTCCTTCTTTGTCCCTAGAAACAAGGACTGGCACAGTGAAAGAAACTGACACTCTCCCTACCTACAGTTTTCTGTCCCTAGAAAAAATGTTTTTTTAAAGCACACTATAGCACAAGGGGAAATCCCCTCACTTTCCTTCTTTGTCCCTAGAAACAAGGACTGGCACAGTGAAAGAAACTGACACTCTCCCTACCTACAGTTTTCTGTCCCTAGAAAAAATGTTTTTTTAAAGCACACTATAGCACAAGGAGAATTCCCCTCACTTTCCTTCTTTGTCCCTAGAAACAAGGACTGGCACAGTGAAAGAAACTGACACTCTCCCTACCTACAGTTTTCTGTCCCTAGAAAAAATGTTTTTTTAAAGCACACTATAGCACAAGGAGAAATCCCCTCACTTTCCTTCTTTGTCCCTAGAAACAAGGACTGGCACAGTGAAAGAAACTGACACTCTCCCTACCTACAGTTTTCTGTCCCTAGAAAAAATGTTTTTTTAAAGCACACTATAGCACAAGGAGAATTCCCCTCACTTTCCTTCTTTGTCCCTAGAAACAAGGACTGGCACAGTGAAAGAAACTGACACTCTCCCTACCTACAGTTTTCTGTCCCTAGAAAAAATGTTTTTTTAAAGCACACTATAGCACAAGGAGAAATCCCCTCACTTTCCTTCTTTGTCCCTAGACACAAGGACTGGCACAGTGAAAGAAACTGACACTCTCCCTACCTACAGTTTTCTGTCCCTAGAAAAAATGTTTTTTTAAAGCACACTATAGCACAAGGAGAAATCCCCTCACTTTCCTTCTTTGTCCCTAGAAACAAGGACTGGCACAGTGAAAGAAACTGACACTCTCCCTACCTACAGTTTTCTGTCCCTAGAAAAAATGTTTTTTTAAAGCACACTATAGCACAAGGAGAAATCCCCTCACTTTCCTTCTTTGTCCCTAGAAACAAGGACTGGCACAGTGAAAGAAACTGACACTCTCCCTACCTACAGTTTTCTGTCCCTAGAAAAAATGTTTTTTTAAAGCACACTATAGCACAAGGAGAATTCCCCTCACTTTCCTTCTTTGTCCCTAGAAACAAGGACTGGCACAGTGAAAGAAACTGACACTCTCCCTACCTACAGTTTTCTGTCCCTAGAAAAAATGTTTTTTTAAAGCACACTATAGCACAAGGAGAAATCCCCTCACTTTCCTTCTTTGTCCCTAGAAACAAGGACTGGCACAGTGAAAGAAACTGACACTCTCCCTACCTACAGTTTTCTGTCCCTAGAAAAAATGTTTTTTTAAAGCACACTATAGCACAAGGAGAAATCCCCTCACTTTCCTTCTTTGTCCCTAGAAACAAGGACTGGCACAGTGAAAGAAACTGACACTCTACCTACCTACAGTTTTCTGTCCCTAGAAAAAATGTTTTTTTAAAGCACACTATAGCACAAGGAGAAATCCCCTCTCTTTCCTTCTTTGTCCCTAGAAACAAGGACTGGCACAGTGAAAGAAACTGACACTCTCCCTACCTACAGTTTTCTGTCCCTAGAAAAAATGTTTTTTTAAATCACACTATAGCACAAGGAGAAATCCCCTCACTTTCCTTCTTTGTCCCTAGAAACAAGGACTGGCACAGTGAAAGAAACTGACACTCTCCCTACCTACAGTTTTCTGTCCCTAGAAAAAATGTTTTTTTAAAGCACACTATAGCACAAGGAGAATTCCCCTCACTTTCCTTCTTTGTCCCTAGAAACAAGGACTGGCACAGTGAAAGAAACTGACACTCTCCCTACCTACAGTTTTCTGTCCCTAGAAAAAATGTTTTTTTAAGCACACTATAGCACAAGGAGAAATCCCCTCACTTTCCTTCTTTGTCCCTAGAAACAAGGACTGGCACAGTGAAAGAAACTGACACTCTCCCTACCTACAGTTTTCTGTCCCTAGAAAAAATGTTTTTTTAAAGCACACTATAGCACAAGGAGAATTACCCTCACTTTCCTTCTTTGTCCCTAGAAACAAGGACTGGCACAGTGAAAGAAACTGACACTCTCCCTACCTACAGTTTTCTGTCCCTAGAAAAAATGTTTTTTTAAAGCACACTATAGCACAAGGAGAAATCCCCTCACTTTCCTTCTTTGTCCCTAGAAACAAGGACTGGCACAGTGAAAGAAACTGACACTCTCCCTACCTACAGTTTTCTGTCCCTAGAAAAAATGTTTTTTTAAAGCACACTATAGCACAAGGAGAAATCCCCTCACTTTCCTTCTTTGTCCCTAGAAACAAGGACTCGCACAGTAAAACACACTGACACTCTCCCTACCTATCCTTCTCTTTCCCTAAACTAAAGGAATCCAGGTTAAGCAAGAAAGAAATAAATGTCACTGTCCCTGCCTATGCTTGTCTTTCCCTGCTCCGGAACACACTACACTAGGCCGCCGTGCTGGCGGCCTTTTATAGTGTGGGGCGTGTACTAAACACCCTCAGCAATAATTGGCCACAGGCATCCTGCCTGTGGCCAATCATTGCTCTCCTCGCTGCCGGCGCTGTGATTGGCCAAGCATGCGGGGTCACAGTGCATGCTTGGCCAATCACAGCGCCTGGATGACACTGCGATGGCGTAGTGCATTGTGGGCCGTTCACGTCACTCGAATTTGGCGCGAACGGCCCAAATCGTTCGATCTTCGTCGAACGATCGAACAGCCGATGTTCGAGTCGAACGTATGTTCGACTCGAACACGAAGCTCATCCCTAGTCAGTTTCTTTCACTGTCAAAGTCCTTGTTTCCAGGGACCTGGAAGGACAGTGAGGTAATTCTCCTTGTGCTAAATTGTGCTTAAAAAAAACATTTTTTCTAGGGACAGAAAACTGTAGGTAGGGAGAGTGTGTCAGTTTCTTTCACTGTCAAAGTCCTTGTTTCCAGGGACCTGGAAGGACAGTGAGGTAATTCTCCTTGTGCTAAATTGTGCTTAAAAAAATCATTTTTTCTAGGGACAGAAAACTGTAGGTAGGGAGAGTGTGTCAGTTTCTTTCACTGTCAAAGTCCTTGTTTCCAGGGACCTGGAAGGACAGTGAGGTAATTCTCCTTGTGCTAAATTGTGCTTAAAAAAAACATTTTTTCTAGGGACAGAAAACTGTAGGTAGGGAGAGTGTGTCAGTTTCTTTCACTGTCAAAGTCCTTGTTTCCAGGGACCTGGAAGGACAGTGAGGTAATTCTCCTTGTGCTAAATTGTGCTTAAAAAAAACATTTTTTCTAGGGACAGAAAACTGTAGGTAGGGAGAGTGTGTCAGTTTCTTTCACTGTCAAAGTCCTTGTTTCCAGGGACCTGGAAGGACAGTGAGGTAATTCTCCTTGTGCTAAATTGTGCTTAAAAAAAACATTTTTTCTAGGGACAGAAAACTGTAGGTAGGGAGAGTGTGTCAGTTTCTTTCACTGTCAAAGTCCTTGTTTCCAGGGACCTGGAAGGACAGTGAGTGAATTCTCCTTGTGCTATATTGTGCTTAAAAAAAACATTTTTTCTAGGGACAGAAAACTGTAGGTAGGGAGAGTGTGTCAGTTTCTTTCACTGTCAAAGTCCTTGTTTCCAGGGACCTGGAAGGACAGTGAGGTAATTCTCCTTGTGCTAAATTGTGCTTAAAAAAAACATTTTTTCTAGGGACAGAAAACTGTAGGTAGGGAGAGTGTGTCAGTTTCTTTCACTGTCAAAGTCCTTGTTTCCAGGGACCTGGAAGGACAGTGAGGTAATTCTCCTTGTGCTAAATTGTGCTTAAAAAAAATTTTTTTTCTAGGGACAGAAAACTGTAGGTAGGGAGAGTGTGTCAGTTTCTTTCACTGTCAAAGTCCTTGTTTCCAGGGACCTGGAAGGACAGTGAGGTAATTCTCCTTGTGCTAAATTGTGCTTAAAAAAAACATTTTTTCTAGGGACAGAAAACTGTAGGTAGGGAGAGTGTGTCAGTTTCTTTCACTGTCAAAGTCCTTGTTTCCAGGGACCTGGAAGGACAGTGAGGTAATTCTCCTTGTGCTAAATTGTGCTTAAAAAAAACATTTTTTCTAGGGACAGAAAACTGTAGGTAGGGAGAGTGTGTCAGTTTCTTTCACTGTCAAAGTCCTTGTTTCCAGGGACCTGGAAGGACAGTGAGGTAATTCTCCTTGTGCTAAATTGTGCTTAAAAAAAACATTTTTTCTAGGGACAGAAAACTGTAGGTAGGGAGAGTGTGTCAGTTTCTTTCACTGTCAAAGTCCTTGTTTCCAGGGACCTGGAAGGACAGTGAGTGAATTCTCCTTGTGCTATATTGTGCTTAAAAAAAACATTTTTTCTAGGGACAGAAAACTGTAGGTAGGGAGAGTGTGTCAGTTTCTTTCACTGTCAAAGTCCTTGTTTCCAGGGACCTGGAAGGACAGTGAGGTAATTCTCCTTGTGCTAAATTGTGCTTAAAAAAAACATTTTTTCTAGGGACAGAAAACTGTAGGTAGGGAGAGTGTGTCAGTTTCTTTCACTGTCAAAGTCCTTGTTTCCAGGGACCTGGAAGGACAGTGAGGTAATTCTCCTTGTGCTAAATTGTGCTTAAAAAAAACATTTTTTCTAGGGACAGAAAACTGTAGGTAGGGAGAGTGTGTCAGTTTCTTTCACTGTCAAAGTCCTTGTTTCCAGGGACCTGGAAGGACAGTGAGGTAATTCTCCTTGTGCTAAATTGTGCTTAAAAAAAACATTTTTTCTAGGGACAGAAAACTGTAGGTAGGGAGAGTGTGTCAGTTTCTTTCACTGTCAAAGTCCTTGTTTCCAGGGACCTGGAAGGACAGTGAGGTAATTCTCCTTGTGCTAAATTGTGCTTAAAAAAAACATTTTTTCTAGGGACAGAAAACTGTAGGTAGGGAGAGTGTGTCAGTTTCTTTCACTGCCAAAGTCCTTGTTTCCAGGGACCTGGAAGGACAGTGAGGTAATTCTCCTTGTGCTAAATTGTGCTTAAAAAAAACATTTTTTCTAGGGACAGAAAACTGTAGGTAGGGAGAGTGTGTCAGTTTCTTTCACTGTCAAAGTCCTTGTTTCCAGGGACCTGGAAGGACAGTGAGGTAATTCTCCTTGTGCTAAATTGTGCTTAAAAAAAACATTTTTTCTAGGGACAGAAAACTGTAGGTAGGGAGAGTGTGTCAGTTTCTTTCACTGTCAAAGTCCTTGTTTCCAGGGACCTGGAAGGACAGTGAGGTAATTCTCCTTGTGCTAAATTGTGCTTAAAAAAAACATTTTTTCTAGGGACAGAAAACTGTAGGTAGGGAGAGTGTGTCAGTTTCTTTCACTGTCAAAGTCCTTGTTTCCAGGGACCTGGAAGGACAGTGAGGTAATTCTCCTTGTGCTAAATTGTGCTTAAAAAAAACATTTTTTCTAGGGACAGAAAACTGTAGGTAGGGAGAGTGTGTCAGTTTCTTTCACTGTCAAAGTCCTTGTTTCCAGGGACCTGGAAGGACAGTGAGGTAATTCTCCTTGTGCTAAATTGTGCTTAAAAAAAACATTTTTTCTAGGGACAGAAAACTGTAGGTAGGGAGAGTGTGTCAGTTTCTTTCACTGTCAAAGTCCTTGTTTCCAGGGACCTGGAAGGACAGTGAGGTAATTCTCCTTGTGCTAAATTGTGCTTAAAAAAAACATTTTTTCTAGGGACAGAAAACTGTAGGTAGGGAGAGTGTGTCAGTTTCTTTCACTGCCAAAGTCCTTGTTTCCAGGGACCTGGAAGGACAGTGAGGTAATTCTCCTTGTGCTAAATTGTGCTTAAAAAAAACATTTTTTCTAGGGACAGAAAACTGTAGGTAGGGAGAGTGTGTCAGTTTCTTTCACTGTCAAAGTCCTTGTTTCCAGGGACCTGGAAGGACAGTGAGGTAATTCTCCTTGTGCTAAATTGTGCTTAAAAAAAACATTTTTTCTAGGGACAGAAAACTGTAGGTAGGGAGAGTGTGTCAGTTTCTTTCACTGTCAAAGTCCTTGTTTCCAGGGACCTGGAAGGACAGTGAGTGAATTCTCCTTGTGCTATATTGTGCTTAAAAAAAACATTTTTTCTAGGGACAGAAAACTGTAGGTAGGGAGAGTGTGTCAGTTTCTTTCACTGTCAAAGTCCTTGTTTCCAGGGACCTGGAAGGACAGTGAGGTAATTCTCCTTGTGCTAAATTGTGCTTAAAAAAACATTTTTTCTAGGGACAGAAAACTGTAGGTAGGGAGAGTGTGTCAGTTTCTTTCACTGTCAAAGTCCTTGTTTCCAGGGACCTGGAAGGACAGTGAGGTAATTCTCCTTGTGCTAAATTGTGCTTAAAAAAAACATTTTTTCTAGGGACAGAAAACTGTAGGTAGGGAGAGTGTGTCAGTTTCTTTCACTGTCAAAGTCCTTGTTTCCAGGGACCTGGAAGGACAGTGAGGTAATTCTCCTTGTGCTAAATTGTGCTTAAAAAAAACATTTTTTCTAGGGACAGAAAACTGTAGGTAGGGAGAGTGTGTCAGTTTCTTTCACTGTCAAAGTCCTTGTTTCCAGGGACCTGGAAGGACAGTGAGGTAATTCTCCTTGTGCTAAATTGTGCTTAAAAAAAACATTTTTTCTAGGGACAGAAAACTGTAGGTAGGGAGAGTGTGTCAGTTTCTTTCACTGTCAAAGTCCTTGTTTCCAGGGACCTGGAAGGACAGTGAGGTAATTCTCCTTGTGCTAAATTGTGCTTAAAAAAAACATTTTTTCTAGGGACAGAAAACTGTAGGTAGGGAGAGTGTGTCAGTTTCTTTCACTGCCAAAGTCCTTGTTTCCAGGGACCTGGAAGGACAGTGAGGTAATTCTCCTTGTGCTAAATTGTGCTTAAAAAAAACATTTTTTCTAGGGACAGAAAACTGTAGGTAGGGAGAGTGTGTCAGTTTCTTTCACTGTCAAAGTCCTTGTTTCCAGGGACCTGGAAGGACAGTGAGGTAATTCTCCTTGTGCTAAATTGTGCTTAAAAAAAACATTTTTTCTAGGGACAGAAAACTGTAGGTAGGGAGAGTGTGTCAGTTTCTTTCACTGTCAAAGTCCTTGTTTCCAGGGACCTGGAAGGACAGTGAGTGAATTCTCCTTGTGCTATATTGTGCTTAAAAAAAACATTTTTTCTAGGGACAGAAAACTGTAGGTAGGGAGAGTGTGTCAGTTTCTTTCACTGTCAAAGTCCTTGTTTCCAGGGACCTGGAAGGACAGTGAGGTAATTCTCCTTGTGCTAAATTGTGCTTAAAAAAAACATTTTTTCTAGGGACAGAAAACTGTAGGTAGGGAGAGTGTGTCAGTTTCTTTCACTGTCAAAGTCCTTGTTTCCAGGGACCTGGAAGGACAGTGAGGTAATTCTCCTTGTGCTAAATTGTGCTTAAAAAAACATTTTTTCTAGGGACAGAAAACTGTAGGTAGGGAGAGTGTGTCAGTTTCTTTCACTGTCAACGTCCTTGTTTCCAGGGACCTGGAAGGACAGTGAGTGAATTCTCCTTGTGCTATATTGTGCTTAAAAAAAACATTTTTTCTAGGGACAGAAAACTGTAGGTAGGGAGAGTGTGTCAGTTTCTTTCACTGTCAAAGTCCTTGTTTCCAGGGACCTGGAAGGACAGTGAGGTAATTCTCCTTGTGCTAAATTGTGCTTAAAAAAAACATTTTTTCTAGGGACAGAAAACTGTAGGTAGGGAGAGTGTGTCAGTTTCTTTCACTGTCAAAGTCCTTGTTTCCAGGGACCTGGAAGGACAGTGAGGTAATTCTCCTTGTGCTAAATTGTGCTTAAAAAAAACATTTTTTCTAGGGACAGAAAACTGTAGGTAGGGAGAGTGTGTCAGTTTCTTTCACTGTCAAAGTCCTTGTTTCCAGGGACCTGGAAGGACAGTGAGGTAATTCTCCTTGTGCTAAATTGTGCTTAAAAAAAACATTTTTTCTAGGGACAGAAAACTGTAGGTAGGGAGAGTGTGTCAGTTTCTTTCACTGTCAAAGTCCTTGTTTCCAGGGACCTGGAAGGACAGTGAGGTAATTCTCCTTGTGCTAAATTGTGCTTAAAAAAAACATTTTTTCTAGGGACAGAAAACTGTAGGTAGGGAGAGTGTGTCAGTTTCTTTCACTGTCAAAGTCCTTGTTTCCAGGGACCTGGAAGGACAGTGAGGTAATTCTCCTTGTGCTAAATTGTGCTTAAAAAAAACATTTTTTCTAGGGACAGAAAACTGTAGGTAGGGAGAGTGTGTCAGTTTCTTTCACTGCCAAAGTCCTTGTTTCCAGGGACCTGGAAGGACAGTGAGGTAATTCTCCTTGTGCTAAATTGTGCTTAAAAAAAACATTTTTTCTAGGGACAGAAAACTGTAGGTAGGGAGAGTGTGTCAGTTTCTTTCACTGTCAAAGTCCTTGTTTCCAGGGACCTGGAAGGACAGTGAGGTAATTCTCCTTGTGCTAAATTGTGCTTAAAAAAAACATTTTTTCTAGGGACAGAAAACTGTAGGTAGGGAGAGTGTGTCAGTTTCTTTCACTGTCAAAGTCCTTGTTTCCAGGGACCTGGAAGGACAGTGAGTGAATTCTCCTTGTGCTATATTGTGCTTAAAAAAAACATTTTTTCTAGGGACAGAAAACTGTAGGTAGGGAGAGTGTGTCAGTTTCTTTCACTGTCAAAGTCCTTGTTTCCAGGGACCTGGAAGGACAGTGAGGTAATTCTCCTTGTGCTAAATTGTGCTTAAAAAAAACATTTTTTCTAGGGACAGAAAACTGTAGGTAGGGAGAGTGTGTCAGTTTCTTTCACTGTCAAAGTCCTTGTTTCCAGGGACCTGGAAGGACAGTGAGGTAATTCTCCTTGTGCTAAATTGTGCTTAAAAAAACATTTTTTCTAGGGACAGAAAACTGTAGGTAGGGAGAGTGTGTCAGTTTCTTTCACTGTCAACGTCCTTGTTTCCAGGGACCTGGAAGGACAGTGAGTGAATTCTCCTTGTGCTATATTGTGCTTAAAAAAAACATTTTTTCTAGGGACAGAAAACTGTAGGTAGGGAGAGTGTGTCAGTTTCTTTCACTGTCAAAGTCCTTGTTTCCAGGGACCTGGAAGGACAGTGAGGTAATTCTCCTTGTGCTAAATTGTGCTTAAAAAAAACATTTTTTCTAGGGACAGAAAACTGTAGGTAGGGAGAGTGTGTCAGTTTCTTTCACTGTCAAAGTCCTTGTTTCCAGGGACCTGGAAGGACAGTGAGGTAATTCTCCTTGTGCTAAATTGTGCTTAAAAAAAACATTTTTTCTAGGGACAGAAAACTGTAGGTAGGGAGAGTGTGTCAGTTTCTTTCACTGTCAAAGTCCTTGTTTCCAGGGACCTGGAAGGACAGTGAGGTAATTCTCCTTGTGCTAAATTGTGCTTAAAAAAAACATTTTTTCTAGGGACAGAAAACTGTAGGTAGGGAGAGTGTGTCAGTTTCTTTCACTGTCAAAGTCCTTGTTTCCAGGGACCTGGAAGGACAGTGAGTGAATTCTCCTTGTGCTATATTGTGCTTAAAAAAAACATTTTTTCTAGGGACAGAAAACTGTAGGTAGGGAGAGTGTGTCAGTTTCTTTCACTGTCAAAGTCCTTGTTTCCAGGGACCTGGAAGGACAGTGAGGTAATTCTCCTTGTGCTAAATTGTGCTTAAAAAAAACATTTTTTCTAGGGACAGAAAACTGTAGGTAGGGAGAGTGTGTCAGTTTCTTTCACTGTCAAAGTCCTTGTTTCCAGGGACCTGGAAGGACAGTGAGGTAATTCTCCTTGTGCTAAATTGTGCTTAAAAAAAACATTTTTTCTAGGGACAGAAAACTGTAGGTAGGGAGAGTGTGTCAGTTTCTTTCACTGTCAAAGTCCTTGTTTCCAGGGACCTGGAAGGACAGTGAGGTAATTCTCCTTGTGCTAAATTGTGCTTAAAAAAAACATTTTTTCTAGGGACAGAAAACTGTAGGTAGGGAGAGTGTGTCAGTTTCTTTCACTGTCAAAGTCCTTGTTTCCAGGGACCTGGAAGGACAGTGAGGTAATTCTCCTTGTGCTAAATTGTGCTTAAAAAAAACATTTTTTCTAGGGACAGAAAACTGTAGGTAGGGAGAGTGTGTCAGTTTCTTTCACTGCCAAAGTCCTTGTTTCCAGGGACCTGGAAGGACAGTGAGGTAATTCTCCTTGTGCTAAATTGTGCTTAAAAAAAAACATTTTTTCTAGGGACAGAAAACTGTAGGTAGGGAGAGTGTGTCAGTTTCTTTCACTGTCAAAGTCCTTGTTTCCAGGGACCTGGAAGGACAGTGAGGTAATTCTCCTTGTGCTAAATTGTGCTTAAAAAAAACATTTTTTCTAGGGACAGAAAACTGTAGGTAGGGAGAGTGTGTCAGTTTCTTTCACTGTCAAAGTCCTTGTTTCCAGGGACCTGGAAGGACAGTGAGGTAATTCTCCTTGTGCTAAATTGTGCTTAAAAAAAACATTTTTTCTAGGGACAGAAAACTGTAGGTAGGGAGAGTGTGTCAGTTTCTTTCACTGTCAAAGTCCTTGTTTCCAGGGACCTGGAAGGACAGTGAGGTAATTCTCCTTGTGCTAAATTGTGCTTAAAAAAAACATTTTTTCTAGGGACAGAAAACTGTAGGTAGGGAGAGTGTGTCAGTTTCTTTCACTGCCAAAGTCCTTGTTTCCAGGGACCTGGAAGGACAGTGAGGTAATTCTCCTTGTGCTAAATTGTGCTTAAAAAAAACATTTTTTCTAGGGACAGAAAACTGTAGGTAGGGAGAGTGTGTCAGTTTCTTTCACTGTCAAAGTCCTTGTTTCCAGGGACCTGGAAGGACAGTGAGGTAATTCTCCTTGTGCTAAATTGTGCTTAAAAAAAACATTTTTTCTAGGGACAGAAAACTGTAGGTAGGGAGAGTGTGTCAGTTTCTTTCACTGTCAAAGTCCTTGTTTCCAGGGACCTGGAAGGACAGTGAGGTAATTCTCCTTGTGCTAAATTGTGCTTAAAAAAAACATTTTTTCTAGGGACAGAAAACTGTAGGTAGGGAGAGTGTGTCAGTTTCTTTCACTGTCAAAGTCCTTGTTTCCAGGGACCTGGAAGGACAGTGAGGTAATTCTCCTTGTGCTAAATTGTGCTTAAAAAAAACATTTTTTCTAGGGACAGAAAACTGTAGGTAGGGAGAGTGTGTCAGTTTCTTTCACTGTCAAAGTCCTTGTTTCCAGGGACCTGGAAGGACAGTGAGGTAATTCTCCTTGTGCTAAATTGTGCTTAAAAAAAACATTTTTTCTAGGGACAGAAAACTGTAGGTAGGGAGAGTGTGTCAGTTTCTTTCACTGTCAAAGTCCTTGTTTCTAGTGATGAGCCGAACACCCCCGGGTTCGGTTCGCACCAGAACCCGCGAACGGACCGAAAGTTCGAACGAACATTAGAACCCTATTAAATACAATGGATGCGAACGTTCGAATTCTAAAGTGCTAATTATAACAACTATTATGCATGTTATTGTCCTAAAAAGGGTTTGGGAACCCGGGTTCTGCACCAGGGGACATGTATCAATGCAAAAATAAGTTTTAAAAACGGTCGTTTTCCGGGAGCAGTCATTTTAATGATGCATAAAGTGAAAAAAAAAAAGTCAAATATTCCTTTAAATATCGTACCTGGGGGGTGTCTAAAGTATGCCTGTGAAGTGCCACGTGTTTCCCGTGTTTAGAACTGTCCCTGCACAAAATGACACTTCTAAAGGAAAAAAAAGCCATTTAAAACTGCTTGCGGCTTTAATGTAATGTCTGGTCCCGGTAATATGGATGAAAATCTTTAAGAAAAATGGCATAGCTACCCCATGACCCCCCCCCTACCCCAGCCCATTACCAGCCCCTTTGGGTCTTGTATGGATATTAAGGGGAACCCCGCACATAAAATAAAAAAGGCCCTATATACTCTGAACAGCCGTATACAGGCGGTGCATACAAGACAGGGACTGTAGGTTTGTTCTTATGTAGAATCTGTTTGTAATTTTGAACAGGTACATTGTTGAAGTGTAGCTCCAGACCAAAAATCTATTTTTAAACTTTTTGGAAAACATAGGTAAGGGTTATCACCCCTGTAACATTTGTTTTGCTGTCTGTGCCCCTGTTCAGAACATTTCACCTCACTTTCCGTCCTAATGACAACTGTTTTTGAAATGTGGTGTTTTTCTTGAAACAAGGATTGCTGATAAAGCATCAGTACAGAGGAGACACCTTTCTCCCATATTTATTCTTACAGGAGAGAATTTTCCTTCCTAGTGGTAGATTTCCTCTCACTTCCTGTTGTCTTCTTGCGTTTGCAAGTAGGAGTCGTTTGTAAGTTGGATGTTTGAAAGTAGGGACCTGCCGTATATACTCTGCAGAAATAGGCCCCTTAGTTGTTGGTGTTGGCACAACACTGTAAGCACTCACAGTTACTCTTGGTTGGTGCTGGAACGCCCTGCTGTCAACTATTATATCAGGAATTTTAATTACATATAATTGTTGAACAGTGGTAGTAAAAATTGGGCCTTTGATGGTGGTGCTGGTGCCACAACACTGTAAGCCCTGACAGTTACTCTTGGTGGGTGCAGCAATGGGCCCTGCTGTGAATTATTAGATCAAGAATTGTAATTACATGCCCCTGTTGAACAGGGGCTGAAAAATTGGGCCTTAGGCACTGGTGGCACAACACTGCAACCCTTCACAGATACTGTACTTGGAGCACAGCAATGAGCCCTGTTGCAAAGTATTGCTTCAAAAATTGTAATGACACGCCCCTGTTAAACAGGGGCTGAAAAATTGGGCCTTAGGCACTGGTGGCACAACACTGCAACTCCTCACAGATACTGTACTTGGAGCACAGCAATGAGCCCTGTTGCAAAGTATTGCTTCAAAAATTGTAATTACACGCCACTGTTAAACAGGGGCTGAAAAATTGGGCGTTAGGCACTGGTGGCGGCACCCATAAACAAAAATGATCTTCCAAGCTATCATCATCAATCGTACCATTGAGGACTCGGAGGAGGAGGATAGCCAGTCAACATAACAGCACAGGCACTCAGCATCAGCATCAGTCTTGAAGGGATGTGACATTTTAAAATCAATTAGTCTGTTATATCAGCATCAGGTGTGTGGTAGCTGGTGGTGATCCAAGACTGGTTCATCTTGATGAAAGTCAGTCGATCAACCGAGTCGGTGGACAGGCGCACCCTGTGATCCGTGACAAATCCTCCAGCAGCACTGAATGTGCGTTCCGAAAGAACGCTGGATGCAGGACAGGCCAGTAGCTCAATTGCATACTGTGCAAGCTCTGGCCAGTGATCCATCCTCAAGACCCAGTAAGCCAGAGGATTTTCGGTGGGGAAGGTGTCCAAGTCTGACCTTGCCCCTAGATATTCCTGCACCATGTTTATCAGACGCTGGCGATGGTTGCTGGAACCGATCATACTTTGGGGCTGCGGACTAAAGAATTGTCTGAACGCATCGGTCAGACGGCCACCTTCCCCACCGCTCCTTCTTTGACTGGCCGAAGCCTCAGCAACTCGTTGTCCAGGACCAGGAGTTTGCAACCTCCCAGTCTCTGGGAACGCGTTGCACAGACCTTTCTGCAAGGCCTCCCGGAGTTGTCTCATCCTCTGCTCCCTCTGCGACGGTAACATAAGGTCCGCAACCTTACCCTTGTACCGTGGATCAAGGAGAGTGGCCAGCCAGTAATGGTCCCTCTCCTTGATCCGAAGAATACGAGGATCCTTCCGCAGACTTTGCAGGATCAGGGAGGCCATGCAGCGTAGGTTTGCTGAGGCATTCGCTCCGGAGTCCTCTGGGTCACTAAGGACGACATGATCCGCAGCCACCTCCTCCCAGCCACGTACAAGTCCACTGGTTTCTTGGGACTGTAAATCATCCCTAAAAGACTGCTGCTGATGATGCTGAGTGCCAGCCTCCACCTCCATGCTGACACAATCCTCCTCCTCCTCCTCCTCCTCCTCCTCCTCCTCCTCTTCCTGTGCGATGGGTGGGACAGAAGGAACACTGTCTGGGTAAAGGGGGCCTTGAGAGGCAAGGAAGTCCTCCTCTTCCTGCCTCTGTTCTGCCTCAAGTGCCCTGTCCATTATTCCACGCAGCGTGTGCTCCAACAGGTGGACAAGAGGTACAGTGTCACTGATGCATGCACTGTCACTGCTCACCATCCTCGTGGCCTCCTCAAATGGTGCCAGGACAGTGCATGCATCCCTGATCATGCCCCACTGGCGTGGAGAAAAAAAACCAAGCTCCCCTGACCCTGTCCTGGTGCCGTAGTCGCACAGGTACTCATTGATGGCCCTCTGCTGCGTGTGCAGCCGCTGCAGCATGGCCAACGTTGAGTTCCACCTGGTGGGCATGTCACATATAAGGCGGTTCTTGGGCAGGTTCAACTCCTTTTGCAGCTCAGCCAGGCGAGCACTGGCATTATAAGATCTGCGGAAATGCACACAGACTTTCCTGGCCTGCCTCAGGACATCCTGTAAGCCCGGGTACCTGCCCAAGAAGCGCTGCACCACCAGGTTAAGGACGTGAGCCACACAGGGCACATGGGTCAGTTGTCCCTGTCGGAGGGCGGAGAGGAGGTTGGTGCCATTGTCGCAAACCACCATTCCTGGCTTAAGCTGGCGTGGCGTCAACCACCTCTCGGCCTGGCCCTGCAGAGCAGACAGGACCTCTGCCCCAGTGTGGCTTCTGTCCCCCAAACACACCAGCGCAAGCACGGCATGGCATCTTTTTGCCTGCGTACTTGCGTAGCCCCGTGAACGGCTACGGAGCACCGCTGGTTCATAGGACAAACCACAGGAAGAGGCCATGGAGGAAGAAGAAGAGGAGGGGGTGGAGGAGAGAGGTGTGTCACAACCAGTAGTAGCATTTTGGAGGCGTGGCGGTGGGACAACCTCCAACACTACTGCACCTTGTCCTGAATCCTTCCCAGCTGCCAAAAGAGTGACCCAATGGGCCGTGAAAGAAAGGTAACGTCCCTGTCCATGCCTGCTGGACCATGAGTCAGCGGTAATATGCACCTTACCGCTGACCGCCCTGTCCAGCGAGGCCAAGACATTGCCTTCCACATGCCGGTAGAGAGCCGGAATAGCCTTCCGTGAGAAAAAGTGGCGTTTGGGAACCTGCCACTGAGGAACCGCACATTGCACAAACTCACGGAAGGGGGCCGAGTCTACCAACTGAAAAGGCAGCAGTTGAAGCGCTAGCAATTTAGCCAAGCTAGCATTCAACCGCTGGGCATGTGGATGGCTGGGAGTGAACTTCTTTCGACGGTCCAGCAGCTGGGGCAGGGAAATTTGCCTGCTAGAATCGGACGTCGGTGTACTGCTAGCAGAGTGGGCGCAAGTACTTGGCTGTGACACACCTAATTCTACACCTTCATTCCTCTCAGTGCATGTTTCAGAGAGGACTGAAGTTATAGTGGGGTTGGAGATCCCAGCTGATGCGGTGCAAGGAGAGGTCCGCTTTGTTCTTTGGTGTGGGTCTTTGAGGTAGGCTTGCCAACGAGCTGCATGGCAGGTCAACATATGTCTGGTCAGGCATGTGGTACCCAAGCGGCTGATGTTTTGGCCACGCGATATACGCTTGAGACATATGTTGCAAACAGCAGCTGTGCGATCTGATGCACTAGCCTCAAAAAAGGCCCACACCAAAGAACTTTTTGAATGACGGGCAGAGGCAGCGCCCTGCACAGGCGGAGCTCTGCGGTGTGATTCCGTCGGTGTACTGCCCTTACGCTGGCCACCAAAGGGCATCCTGCCTCGTTGGAGATGTGCCTCCTCCTCCTCCTCCTCCTCTCTCCTATTAGGCACCCACGTGGAGTCATTGACCTCATCATCCCCTCCCTCCTCATCACTGGAGCCAATCTGGCAGTATGCTGCAGCTGCTGGAACATGACTGCCAGATTGGTGTCCTTCTTGAGCATCCCCTCTGTCTGCTCTCACGCTACTGCCTTCCTCTAGCTGGGTTTCATCATCAGACCCTTCGAAACGCTGGGCATCCTCCTGGAGCATGTACCCAACACTGTGCTGAAACAGTTCGGGGGACTCCTCAGGAGGAGGACATGGTGGGTCTAGGGAAGGAGTGACTGATGATTTGTCTGACATTGATACCAGGGAAGACGACGCTTTGGCAGCTGCTTTTCCAGTACCCTGAGCCTGGGTGAGAGAGGATGAGGAGGAGGAGGAGGGCTTGGTCATCCACTCTACCAAGTCTTCGGCATGATGTGGCTCAACATGTCCAGCTGCCGAAAAGAAGGACAAGCGTGTCCCATGGCCATGTGCTGATGACAATGCACCGCGTCCACGACCAGCACTGTTGCCCCCAGACACAGAGCCTGCTTGCCCTCTTTTATTGCCTCCTGACTGTCTGCCTCTCCTTGTTTGCCTTCCAGACATTCTAATAGATGGCCTGCAGGGAGATGGGAAAAAAGCAATAAGGGCTACCTTCAGGTGTCCTTCTCTGTCCCTTGAAACAAGGACTTTCACAGTGAAAGAAACTGACACTGTCCCTACCTAGAGTTTTCTGTCCCTAGAATAAATGTTTTTTTTAATCACAATATAGCACAAGGACAATTCACTCAATGTCTCTCCAGGTCCCTGGAAACAAGGACTTGCAGAGTGAAAGAAACTGACACTGTCCCTACCTAGAGTTTTCTGTCCCTAGAATAAATGTTTTTTTTAAGCACAATATAGCACAAGGAAAATTAACTCACTGTCCTTACAGGTCCCTGGAAACAAGGACTTGCAGAGTGAAAGAAACTGACACTGTCCCTACCTAGAGTTTTCTGTCCCTAGAATAAATGTTTTTTTTAAGCACAATATAGCACAAGGACAATTAACTCACTGTCCTTACAGGTCCCTGGAAACAAGGACTTGCAGAGTGAAAAAAAAAAAAACTCTCCCTACCTAGAGTTTTCTGTCCCTAGAAAAAATGTTTTTTTTAAGCACAATATAGCACAAGGACAATTAACTCACTGTCCTTACAGGTCCCTGGAAACAAGGACTTGCAGAGTGAAAGAAAAAAAACACTCTCCCTACCTACAGTTTTCTGTCCCTAGAAAAAATGTTTTTTTTAATCACAATATAGCACAAGGAAAATTAACTCACTGTCCTTACAGGTCCCTGGAAACAAGGACTTGCAGAGTGAAAGAAAAAAAACACTCTCCCTACCTACAGTTTTCTGTCCCTAGAAAAAATGTTTTTTTTAATCACAATATAGCACAAGTAAAATTAACTCACTGTCCTTACAGGTCCCTGGAAACAAGGACTTGCAGAGTGAAAGAAACTGACACTGTCCCTACCTAGAGTTTTCTGTCCCTAGAATAAATGTTTTTTTTAAGCACAATATAGCACAAGGAAAATTAACTCACTGTCCTTACAGGTCCCTGGAAACAAGGACTTGCAGAGTGAAAGAAACTGACACTGTCCCTACCTAGAGTTTTCTGTCCCTAGAATAAATGTTTTTTTAAAGCACAATATAGCACAAGGACAATTAACTCACTGTCCTTACAGGTCCCTGGAAACAAGGACTTGCAGAGTGAAAAAAAAAAACACTCTCCCTACCTACAGTTTTCTGTCCCTAGAAAAAATGTTTTTTTTAAGCACAATATAGCACAAGGACAATTAACTCACTGTCCTTACAGGTCCCTGGAAACAAGGACTTGCAGAGTGAAAGAAAAAAAACACTCTCCCTACCTACAGTTTTCTGTCCCTAGAAAAAATGTTTTTTTTAATCACAATATAGCACAAGGAAAATTAACTCACTGTCCTTACAGGTCCCTGGAAACAAGGACTTGCAGAGTGAAAGAAACTGACACTGTCCCTACCTAGAGTTTTCTGTCCCTAGAATAAATGTTTTTTTTAATCACAATATAGCACAAGGAAAATTAACTCACTGTCCTTACAGGTCCCTGGAAACAAGGACTTGCAGAGTGAAAGAAACTGACACTGTCCCTACCTAGAGTTTTCTGTCCCTAGAATAAATGTTTTTTTTAAGCACAATATAGCACAAGGACAATTAACTCACTGTCCTTACAGGTCCCTGGAAACAAGGACTTGCAGAGTGAAAGAAAAAAAACACTCTCCCTACCTACAGTTTTCTGTCCCTAGAAAAAATGTTTTTTTTAATCACAATATAGCACAAGGAAAATTAACTCACTGTCCTTACAGGTCCCTGGAAACAAGGACTTGCAGAGTGAAAGAAAAAAACCACTCTCCCTACCTACAGTTTTCTGTCCCTAGAAAAAATGTTTTTTTTAATCACAATATAGCACAAGGAAAATTAACTCACTGTCCTTACAGGTCCCTGGAAACAAGGACTTGCAGAGTGAAAGAAACTGACACTGTCCCTACCTAGAGTTTTCTGTCCCTAGAATAAATGTTTTTTTTAATCACAATATAGCACAAGGAAAATTAACTCACTGTCCTTACAGGTCCCTGGAAACAAGGACTTGCAGAGTGAAAGAAACTGACACTGTCCCTACCTAGAGTTTTCTGTCCCTAGAATAAATGTTTTTTTTAATCACAATATAGCACAAGGAAAATTAACTCACTGTCCTTACAGGTCCCTGGAAACAAGGACTTGCAGAGTGAAAGAAACTGACACTGTCCCTACCTAGAGTTTTCTGTCCCTAGAATAAATGTTTTTTTTAATCACAATATAGCACAAGGACAATTAACTCACTGTCCTTACAGGTCCCTGGAAACAAGGACTTGCAGAGTGAAAAAAAAAAAACACTCTCCCTACCTAGAGTTTTCTGTCCCTAGAAAAAATGTTTTTTTTAAGCACAATATAGCACAAGGACAATTAACTCACTGTCCTTACAGGTCCCTGGAAACAAGGACTTGCAGAGTGAAAGAAAAAAAACACTCTCCCTACCTACAGTTTTCTGTCCCTAGAAAAAATGTTTTTTTTAATCACAATATAGCACAAGGAAAATTAACTCACTGTCCTTACAGGTCCCTGGAAACAAGGACTTGCAGAGTGAAAGAAAAAAAACACTCTCCCTACCTACAGTTTTCTGTCCCTAGAAAAAATGTTTTTTTTAATCACAATATAGCACAAGGAAAATTAACTCACTGTCCTTACAGGTCCCTGGAAACAAGGACTTGCAGAGTGAAAGAAACTGACACTGTCCCTACCTAGAGTTTTCTGTCCCTAGAATAAATGTTTTTTTTAAGCACAATATAGCACAAGGACAATTAACTCACTGTCCTTACAGGTCCCTGGAAACAAGGACTTGCAGAGTGAAAGAAACTGACACTGTCCCTACCTAGAGTTTTCTGTCCCTAGAATAAATGTTTTTTTTAAGCACAATATAGCACAAGGAAAATTAACTCACTGTCCTTACAGGTCCCTGGAAACAAGGACTTGCAGAGTGAAAGAAACTGACACTGTCCCTACCTAGAGTTTTCTGTCCCTAGAATAAATGTTTTTTTTAAGCACAATATAGCACAAGGACAATTAACTCACTGTCCTTACAGGTCCCTGGAAACAAGGACTTGCAGAGTGAAAGAAAAAAAACACTCTCCCTACCTACAGTTTTCTGTCCCTAGAAAAAATGTTTTTTTTAAGCACAATATAGCACAAGGAAAATTAACTCACTGTCCTTACAGGTCCCTGGAAACAAGGACTTGCAGAGTGAAAGAAAAAAAACACTCTCCCTACCTACAGTTTTCTGTCCCTAGAAAAAATGTTTTTTTTAATCACAATATAGCACAAGGAAAATTAACTCACTGTCCTTACAGGTCCCTGGAAACAAGGACTTGCAGAGTGAAAGAAACTGACACTGTCCCTACCTAGAGTTTTCTGTCCCTAGAATAAATGTTTTTTTTAATCACAATATAGCACAAGGAAAATTAACTCACTGTCCTTACAGGTCCCTGGAAACAAGGACTTGCAGAGTGAAAGAAACTGACACTGTCCCTACCTAGAGTTTTCTGTCCCTAGAATAAATGTTTTTTTTAAGCACAATATAGCACAAGGACAATTAACTCACTGTCCTTACAGGTCCCTGGAAACAAGGACTTGCAGAGTGAAAGAAAAAAAACACTCTCCCTACCTACAGTTTTCTGTCCCTAGAATAAATGTTTTTTTTAATCACAATATAGCACAAGGACAATTAACTCACTGTCCTTACAGGTCCCTGGAAACAAGGACTTGCAGAGTGAAAGAAACTGACACTGTCCCTACCTAGAGTTTTCTGTCCCTAGAATAAATGTTTTTTTTAAGCACAATATAGCACAAGGACAATTAACTCACTGTCCTTACAGGTCCCTGGAAACAAGGACTTGCAGAGTGAAAGAAACTGACACTGTCCCTACCTAGAGTTTTCTGTCCCTAGAATAAATGTTTTTTTTAAGCACACTATAGCAGAAGCACAAAACACACTGACACTCTCCCTACCTATCCTTCTCTTTCCCTAAACTAAAGGAATCCAGGTTAAGCAAGAAAGAAATAACAGTCACTGTCCCTGCCTATGCTACTCTATCCCTGCTCCGGAACACACTACACTAGGCCGCCGTGCTGGCGGCCTTTTATAGTGTGGGGCGTGTACTAAACACCCTCAGCAATAATTGGCCACAGGCATCCTGCCTGTGGCCAATCATTGCTCTCCTCGCTGCCGGCGCTGTGATTGGCCAAGCATGCGGGGTCACAGTGCATGCTTGGCCAATCACAGCGCCTGGATGACACTGCGATGGCGTAGTGCATTGTGGGCCGTTCGCGTCACTCGAATTTGGCGCGAACGGCCCAAATCGTTCGATCTTCGTCGAACGATCGAACAGCCAATGTTCGAGTCGAACGTATGTTCGACTCGAACACGAAGCTCATCCCTACTTGTTTCCAGGGACCTGGAAGGACAGTGAGGTAATTCTCCTTGTGCTAAATTGTGCTTAAAAAAAACATTTTTTCTAGGGACAGAAAACTGTAGGTAGGGAGAGTGTGTCAGTTTCTTTCACTGCCAAAGTCCTTGTTTCCAGGGACCTGGAAGGACAGTGAGGTAATTCTCCTTGTGCTAAATTGTGCTTAAAAAAAACATTTTTTCTAGGGACAGAAAACTGTAGGTAGGGAGAGTGTGTCAGTTTCTTTCACTGTCAAAGTCCTTGTTTCCAGGGACCTGGAAGGACAGTGAGGTAATTCTCCTTGTGCTAAATTGTGCTTAAAAAAAACATTTTTTCTATGGACAGAAAACTGTAGGTAGGGAGAGTGTGTCAGTTTCTTTCACTGTCAAAGTCCTTGTTTCCAGGGACCTGGAAGGACAGTGAGTGAATTCTCCTTGTGCTATATTGTGCTTAAAAAAAACATTTTTTCTAGGGACAGAAAACTGTAGGTAGGGAGAGTGTGTCAGTTTCTTTCACTGTCAAAGTCCTTGTTTCCAGGGACCTGGAAGGACAGTGAGGTAATTCTCCTTGTGCTAAATTGTGCTTAAAAAAACATTTTTTCTAGGGACAGAAAACTGTAGGTAGGGAGAGTGTGTCAGTTTCTTTCACTGTCAAAGTCCTTGTTTCCAGGGACCTGGAAGGACAGTGAGGTAATTCTCCTTGTGCTAAATTGTGCTTAAAAAAAACATTTTTTCTAGGGACAGAAAACTGTAGGTAGGGAGAGTGTGTCAGTTTCTTTCACTGTCAAAGTCCTTGTTTCCAGGGACCTGGAAGGACAGTGAGGTAATTCTCCTTGTGCTAAATTGTGCTTAAAAAAAACATTTTTTCTAGGGACAGAAAACTGTAGGTAGGGAGAGTGTGTCAGTTTCTTTCACTGTCAAAGTCCTTGTTTCCAGGGACCTGGAAGGACAGTGAGGTAATTCTCCTTGTGCTAAATTGTGCTTAAAAAAAACATTTTTTCTAGGGACAGAAAACTGTAGGTAGGGAGAGTGTGTCAGTTTCTTTCACTGTCAAAGTCCTTGTTTCCAGGGACCTGGAAGGACAGTGAGGTAATTCTCCTTGTGCTAAATTGTGCTTAAAAAAAACATTTTTTCTAGGGACAGAAAACTGTAGGTAGGGAGAGTGTGTCAGTTTCTTTCACTGCCAAAGTCCTTGTTTCCAGGGACCTGGAAGGACAGTGAGGTAATTCTCCTTGTGCTAAATTGTGCTTAAAAAAAACATTTTTTCTAGGGACAGAAAACTGTAGGTAGGGAGAGTGTGTCAGTTTCTTTCACTGTCAAAGTCCTTGTTTCCAGGGACCTGGAAGGACAGTGAGGTAATTCTCCTTGTGCTAAATTGTGCTTAAAAAAAACATTTTTTCTAGGGACAGAAAACTGTAGGTAGGGAGAGTGTGTCAGTTTCTTTCACTGTCAAAGTCCTTGTTTCCAGGGACCTGGAAGGACAGTGAGTGAATTCTCCTTGTGCTATATTGTGCTTAAAAAAAACATTTTTTCTAGGGACAGAAAACTGTAGGTAGGGAGAGTGTGTCAGTTTCTTTCACTGTCAAAGTCCTTGTTTCCAGGGACCTGGAAGGACAGTGAGTGAATTCTCCTTGTGCTATATTGTGCTTAAAAAAAACATTTTTTCTAGGGACAGAAAACTGTAGGTAGGGAGAGTGTGTCAGTTTCTTTCACTGTCAAAGTCCTTGTTTCCAGGGACCTGGAAGGACAGTGAGGTGATTCTCCTTGTGCTAAATTGTGCTTAAAAAAAACATTTTTTCTAGGGACAGAAAACTGTAGGTAGGGAGAGTGTGTCAGTTTCTTTCACTGTCAAAGTCCTTGTTTCCAGGGACCTGGAAGGACAGTGAGGTAATTCTCCTTGTGCTAAATTGTGCTTAAAAAAAAACATTTTTTCTAGGGACAGAAAACTGTAGGTAGGGAGAGTGTGTCAGTTTCTTTCACTGTCAAAGTCCTTGTTTCCAGGGACCTGGAAGGACAGTGAGTGAATTCTCCTTGTGCTATATTGTGCTTAAAAAAAACATTTTTTCTAGGGACAGAAAACTGTAGGTAGGGAGAGTGTGTCAGTTTCTTTCACTGTCAAAGTCCTTGTTTCCAGGGACCTGGAAGGACAGTGAGGTAATTCTCCTTGTGCTAAATTGTGCTTAAAAAAAACATTTTCTCTAGGGACAGAAAACTGTAGGTAGGGAGAGTGTGTCAGTTTCTTTCACTGTCAAAGTCCTTGTTTCCAGGGACCTGGAAGGACAGTGAGGTGATTCTCCTTGTGCTAAATTGTGCTTAAAAAAAACATTTTTTCTAGGGACAGAAAACTGTAGGTAGGGAGAGTGTGTCAGTTTCTTTCACTGTCAAAGTCCTTGTTTCCAGGGACCTGGAAGGACAGTGAGGTAATTCTCCTTGTGCTAAATTGTGCTTAAAAAAAACATTTTTTCTAGGGACAGAAAACTGTAGGTAGGGAGAGTGTGTCAGTTTCTTTCACTGTCAAAGTCCTTGTTTCCAGGGACCTGGAAGGACAGTGAGGTAATTCTCCTTGTGCTAAATTGTGCTTAAAAAAAACATTTTTTCTAGGGACAGAAAACTGTAGGTAGGGAGAGTGTGTCAGTTTCTTTCACTGTCAAAGTCCTTGTTTCCAGGGACCTGGAAGGACAGTGAGGTAATTCTCCTTGTGCTAAATTGTGCTTAAAAAAAACATTTTTTCTAGGGACAGAAAACTGTAGGTAGGGAGAGTGTGTCAGTTTCTTTCACTGTCAAAGTCCTTGTTTCCAGGGACCTGGAAGGACAGTGAGGTAATTCTCCTTGTGCTAAATTGTGCTTAAAAAAAACATTTTTTCTAGGGACAGAAAACTGTAGGTAGGGAGAGTGTGTCAGTTTCTTTCACTGTCAAAGTCCTTGTTTCCAGGGACCTGGAAGGACAGTGAGGTAATTCTCCTTGTGCTAAATTGTGCTTAAAAAAATTTTTTTTCTAGGGACAGAAAACTGTAGGTAGGGAGAGTGTGTCAGTTTCTTTCACTGTCAAAGTCCTTGTTTCAAGGGACAGAGAAGGACACCTGAAGGTAGCCCTTATTGCTTTTTTCCCATCTCCCTGCAGGCCATCTATTAGAATGTCTGGAAGGCAAACAAGGAGAGGCAGACAGTCAGGAGGCAATAAAAGAGGGCAAGCAGGCTCTGTGTCTGGGGGCAACAGTGCTGGTCGTGGACGCGGTGCATTGTCATCAGCACATGGCCATGGGACACGCTTGTCCTTCTTTTCGGCAGCTGGACATGTTGAGCCACATCATGCCGAAGACTTGGTAGAGTGGATGACCAAGCCCTCCTCCTCCTCCTCATCCTCTCTCACCCAGGCTCAGGGTACTGGAAAAGCAGCTGCCAAAGCGTCCTCTTCCCTGGTATCAATGTCAGACTCATCATCAGTCACTCCTTCCCTAGACCCACCATGTCCTCCTCCTGAGGAGTCCCCCGAACTGTTTCAGCACAGTGTTGGGTACATGCTCCAGGAGGATGCCCAGCGTTTCGAAGGGTCTGATGATGAAACCCAGCTAGAGGAAGGCAGTAGCGTGAGAGCAGACAGAGGGGATGCTCAAGAAGGACACCAATCTGGCAGTCATGTTCCAGCAGCTGCAGCATACTGCCAGATTGCCTCCAGTGATGAGGAGGGAGGTGATGATGAGGTCACTGACTCCACGTGGGTGCCTAATAGGAGAGAGGAGGAGGAGGAGGATGAGGAGGAGGCACATCTCCAACGAGGCAGGATGCCCTTTGGTGGCCAGCGTAAGGGCAGTACACCGACGGAATCACACCGCAGAGCTCCGCCTGTGCAGGGCGCTGCCTCTGCCCGTCATTCAAAAAGTTCTTTGGTGTGGGCCTTTTTTGAGGCTAGTGCATCAGATCGCACAGCTGCTGTTTGCAACATATGTCTCAAGCGTATATCGCGTGGCCAAAACATCAGCCGCTTGGGTACCACATGCCTGACCAGACATATGTTGACCTGCCATGCAGCTCGTTGGCAAGCCTACCTCAAAGACCCACACCAAAGAACAAAGCGGACCTCTCCTTGCACCGCATCAGCTGGGATCTCCAACCCCACTATAACTTCAGTCCTCTCTGAAACATGCACTGAGAGGAATGAAGGTGTAGAATTAGGTGTGTCACAGCCAAGTACTTGCGGCCACTCTGCTAGCAGTACACCGACGTCCGATTCTAGCAGGCAAATTTCCCTGCCCCAGCTGCTGGACCGTCGAAAGAAGTTCACTCCCAGCCATCCACATGCCCAGCGGTTGAATGCTAGCTTGGCTAAATTGCTAGCGCTTCAACTGCTGCCTTTTCAGTTGGTAGACTCGGCCCCCTTCCGTGAGTTTGTGCAATGTGCGGTTCCTCAGTGGCAGGTTCCCAAACGCCACTTTTTCTCACGGAAGGCTATTCCGGCTCTCTACCGGCATGTGGAAGGCAATGTCTTGGCCTCGCTGGACAGGGCGGTCAGCGGTAAGGTGCATATTACCGCTGACTCATGGTCCAGCAGGCATGGACAGGGACGTTACCTTTCTTTCACGGCCCATTGGGTCACTCTTTTGGCAGCTGGGAAGGATGCAGGACAAGGTGCAGTAGTGTTGGAGGTTGTCCCACCGCCACGCCTCCAAAATGCTACTACTGGTTGTGACACACCTCTCTCCTCCACCCCCTCCTCTTCTTCTTCCTCCATGGCCTCTTCCTGTGGTTTGTCCTATGAACCAGCGGTGCTCCGTAGCCGTTCACGGGGCTACGCAAGTACGCAGGCAAAAAGATGCCATGCCGTGCTTGCGCTGGTGTGTTTGGGGGACAGAAGCCACACTGGGGCAGAGGTCCTGTCTGCTCTGCAGGGCCAGGCCGAGAGGTGGTTGACGCCACGCCAGCTTAAGCCAGGAATGGTGGTTTGCGACAATGGCACCAACCTCCTCTCCGCCCTCCGACAGGGACAACTGACCCATGTACCCTGTGTGGCTCACGTCCTTAACCTGGTGGTGCAGCGGTTCTTGGGCAGGTACCCGGGCTTACAGGATGTCCTGAGGCAGGCCAGGAAAGTCTGTGTGCATTTCCGCAGATCTTATAATGCCAGTGCTCGCCTGGCTGAGCTGCAAAAGGAGTTGAACCTGCCCAAGAACCGCCTTATATGTGACATGCCCACCAGGTGGAACTCAACGTTGGCCATGCTGCAGCGGCTGCACACGCAGCAGAGGGCCATCAATGAGTACCTGTGCGACTACGGCACCAGGACAGGGTCAGGGGAGCTTGGTTTTTTTTTCTCCACGCCAGTGGGGCATGATCAGGGATGCATGCACTGTCCTGGCACCATTTGAGGAGGCCACGAGGATGGTGAGCAGTGACAGTGCATGCATCAGTGACACTGTACCTCTTGTCCACCTGTTGGAGCACACGCTGCGTGGAATAATGGACAGGGCACTTGAGGCAGAACAGAGGCAGGAAGAGGAGGACTTCCTTGCCTCTCAAGGCCCCCTTTACCCAGACAGTGTTCCTTCTGTCCCACCCATCGCACAGGAAGAGGAGGAGGAGGAGGAGGAGGAGGAGGAGGAGGATTGTGTCAGCATGGAGGTGGAGGCTGGCACTCAGCATCATCAGCAGCAGTCTTTTAGGGATGATTTACAGTCCCAAGAAACCAGTGGACTTGTACGTGGCTGGGAGGAGGTGGCTGCGGATCATGTCGTCCTTAGTGACCCAGAGGACTCCGGAGCGAATGCCTCAGCAAACCTACGCTGCATGGCCTCCCTGATCCTGCAAAGTCTGCGGAAGGATCCTCGTATTCTTCGGATCAAGGAGAGGGACCATTACTGGCTGGCCACTCTCCTTGATCCACGGTACAAGGGTAAGGTTGCGGACCTTATGTTACCGTCGCAGAGGGAGCAGAGGATGAGACAACTCCGGGAGGCCTTGCAGAAAGGTCTGTGCAACGCGTTCCCAGAGACTGGGAGGTTACAAACTCCTGGTCCTGGACAACGAGTTGCTGAGGCTTCGGCCAGTCAAAGAAGGAGCGGTGGGGAAGGTGGCCGTCTGACCGATGCGTTCAGACAATTCTTTAGTCCGCAGCCCCAAAGTATGATCGGTTCCAGCAACCATCGCCAGCGTCTGATAAACATGGTGCAGGAATATCTAGGGGCAAGGTCAGACTTGGACACCTTCCCCACCGAAAATCCTCTGGCTTACTGGGTCTTGAGGATGGATCACTGGCCAGAGCTTGCACAGTATGCAATTGAGCTACTGGCCTGTCCTGCATCCAGCGTTCTTTCGGAACGCACATTCAGTGCTGCTGGAGGATTTGTCACGGATCACAGGGTGCGCCTGTCCACCGACTCGGTTGATCGACTGACTTTCATCAAGATGAACCAGTCTTGGATCACCACCAGCTACCACACACCTGATGCTGATATAACAGACTAATTGATTTTAACATGTCACATCCCTTCAAGACTGATGCTGATGCTGAGTGCCTGTGCTGTTATGTTGACTGGCTATCCTCCTCCTCCGAGTCCTCAATGATACGATTGATGATGATAGCTTGGAAGATCATTTTTGTTTATGGGTGCCGCCACCAGTGGCTAAGGCCCAATTTTTCAGCCCCTGTTTTACAGGGGCGTGTAATTACAATTTTTTTAGCAATAATTTGCCATAGGGCTCATTGCTGTGCTCCAAGTACAGTATCTGTGAGGGGTTGGAGTGTTGTGGCACCAGTGCCTAAGGCCCAATTTTTCAGCCCCTGTTTAACAGGGGCGTGTCATTACAATTTTTGAAGCAATACTTTGCAACAGGGCTCATTGCTGTGCTCCAAGTACAGTATCTGTGAGGGGTTGTAGTGTTGTGCCACCAGTGCCTAAGGCCCAATTTTTCAGCCCCTGTTCAACAGGGGCATGCAATTACAATTCTTGATCTAATAATTCACAGCAGGGTCCATTGCTGCACCCACCAAGAGTAACTCTGAGGGCTTACAGTCTTGTGGCAACGCCACCACCACCACCACCACGAAAGGCCCAATTTTTCAGCCCCTGTTCAAAAGGGGCATGTAATTACAATTCTTGATCTAATAATTCACAGCAGGGCCCATTGCTGCACCCACCAAGAGTAACTGTCAGGGCTTACAGTGTTGTGGCACCAGCACCACCATCAAAGCCCCAATTTTTACTACCACTGTTCAACAATTATATGTAATTAAAATTCCTGATATAATAGTTGACAGCAGGGCGTTCCAGCACCAACCAAGAGTAACTGAGTGCTTACAGTGTTGTGCCAACACCAACAACTAAGGGGCCTATTTCTGCAGAGTATATACGGCAGGTCCCTACTTTCAAACATCCAACTTACAAACGACTCCTACTTGCAAACGAAAGAAGACAACAGGAAGTGAGAGGAAATCTACCCCTAGAAAGGAAAATTCTCTCCTGTAAGAATAAATATGGGAGAAAGGGGTCTCATCTGTACTGATGCTTTATCAGCAATCCTTGTTTCAAGAAAAACACCACATTTCAAAAACAGTTGTCATTGGGACGGAAAGTGAGGTGAAATGTTCTGAACAGGGGCACAGACAGCAAAACAAATGTTACAGGGGTGATAACCCTTACCTATGTTTCCCAAAAAGTTTAAAAATAGATTTTTGGGCTGGAGCTACACTTCAACAATGTACCTGTTCAAAATTACAAACAGATTCTACATAAGAACAAACCTACAGTCCCTGTCTTGTATGCACCGCCTGTATACGGCTGTTCAGAGTATATAGGGCCTTTTTTATTTTATGTGCGGGGTTCCCCTTAATATCCATACAAGACCCAAAGGGGCTGGTAATGGGCTGGGGTAGGGGGGGGTCATGGGGTAGCTATGCCATTTTTCTTAAAGAATTTCATCCATATTACCGGGACCAGACATTACATTAAAGCCGCAAGCAGTTTTAAATGGCTTTTTTTTCCTTTAGAAGTGTCATTTTGTGCAGGGACAGTTCTAAACACGGGAAACACGTGGCACTTCACAGGCATACTTTAGACACCCCCCAGGTACGATATTTAAAGGAATATTTGACTTTTTTTTTTTCACTTTATGCATCATTAAAATGACTGCTCCCGAAAAACGACCGTTTTTAAAACTTCTTTTTGCATTGATACATGTCCCCTGGTGCACAACCCGGGTTCCCAAACCCTATTTATGACAATAACATGCATAATAGTTGTTATAATTAGCACTTTAGAATTCGAACGTTCGCATCCATTGTATTTAATAGGGTTCTAATGTTCGTTCGAACTTTCGGTCTTAAATACAATGGATGCGAACGTTCGAATTCTAAAGTGCTAATTATAACAACTATTATGCATGTTATTGTCATAAATAGGGTTTGGGAACCCGGGTTGTGCACCAGGGGACATGTATCAATGCAAAAAGAAGTTTTAAAAACGGTCGTTTTTCGGGAGCAGTCATTTTAATGATGCATAAAGTGAAAAAAAAAAAGTCAAATATTCCTTTAAATATCGTACCTGGGGGGTGTCTAAAGTATGCCTGTGAAGTGCCACGTGTTTCCCGTGTTTAGAACTGTCCCTGCACAAAATGACACTTCTAAAGGAAAAAAAAGCCATTTAAAACTGCTTGCGGCTTTAATGTAATGTCTGGTCCCGGTAATATGGATGAAATTCTTTAAGAAAAATGGCATAGCTACCCCATGACCCCCCCCCTACCCCAGCCCATTACCAGCCCCTTTGGGTCTTGTATGGATATTAAGGGGAACCCCGCACATAAAATAAAAAAGGCCCTATATACTCTGAACAGCCGTATACAGGCGGTGCATACAAGACAGGGACTGTAGGTTTGTTCTTATGTAGAATCTGTTTGTAATTTTGAACAGGTACATTGTTGAAGTGTAGCTCCAGCCCAAAAATCTATTTTTAAACTTTTTGGGAAACATAGGTAAGGGTTATCACCCCTGTAACATTTGTTTTGCTGTCTGTGCCCCTGTTCAGAACATTTCACCTCACTTTCCGTCCCAATGACAACTGTTTTTGAAATGTGGTGTTTTTCTTGAAACAAGGATTGCTGATAAAGCATCAGTACAGATGAGACCCCTTTCTCCCATATTTATTCTTACAGGAGAGAATTTTCCTTTCTAGGGGTAGATTTCCTCTCACTTCCTGTTGTCTTCTTTCGTTTGCAAGTAGGAGTCGTTTGTAAGTTGGATGTTTGAAAGTAGGGACCTGCCGTATATACTCTGCAGAAATAGGCCCCTTAGTTGTTGGTGTTGGCACAACACTGTAAGCACTCAGTTACTCTTGGTTGGTGCTGGAACGCCCTGCTGTCAACTATTATATCAGGAATTTTAATTACATATAATTGTTGAACAGTGGTAGTAAAAATTGGGGCTTTGATGGTGGTGCTGGTGCCACAACACTGTAAGCCCTGACAGTTACTCTTGGTGGGTGCAGTAATGGGCCCTGCTGTGAATTATTAGATCAAGAATTGTAATTACATGCCCCTTTTGAACAGGGGCTGAAAAATTGGGCCTTTCGTGGTGGTGGTGGTGGTGGCGTTGCCACAAGACTGTAAGCCCTCAGAGTTACTCTTGGTGGGTGCAGCAATGGACCCTGCTGTGAATTATTAGATCAAGAATTGTAATTGCATGCCCCTGTTGAACAGGGGCTGAAAAATTGGGCCTTAGGCACTGGTGGCACAACACTACAACCCCTCACAGATACTGTACTTGGAGCACAGCAATGAGCCCTGTTGCAAAGTATTGCTTCAAAAATTGTAATGACACGCCCCTGTTAAACAGGGGCTGAAAAATTGGGCCTTAGGCACTGGTGCCACAACACTCCAACCCCTCACAGATACTGTACTTGGAGCACAGCAATGAGCCCTATGGCAAATTATTGCTAAAAAAATTGTAATTACACGCCCCTGTAAAACAGGGGCTGAAAAATTGGGCCTTAGCCACTGGTGGCGGCACCCATAAACAAAAATGATCTTCCAAGCTATCATCATCAATCGTATCATTGAGGACTCGGAGGAGGAGGATAGCCAGTCAACATAACAGCACAGGCACTCAGCATCAGCATCAGTCTTGAAGGGATGTGACATGTTAAAATCAATTAGTCTGTTATATCAGCATCAGGTGTGTGGTAGCTGGTGGTGATCCAAGACTGGTTCATCTTGATGAAAGTCAGTCGATCAACCGAGTCGGTGGACAGGCGCACCCTGTGATCCGTGACAAATCCTCCAGCAGCACTGAATGTGCGTTCCGAAAGAACGCTGGATGCAGGACAGGCCAGTAGCTCAATTGCATACTGTGCAAGCTCTGGCCAGTGATCCATCCTCAAGACCCAGTAAGCCAGAGGATTTTCGGTGGGGAAGGTGTCCAAGTCTGACCTTGCCCCTAGATATTCCTGCACCATGTTTATCAGACGCTGGCGATGGTTGCTGGAACCGATCATACTTTGGGGCTGCGGACTAAAGAATTGTCTGAACGCATCGGTCAGACGGCCACCTTCCCCACCGCTCCTTCTTTGACTGGCCGAAGCCTCAGCAACTCGTTGTCCAGGACCAGGAGTTTGTAACCTCCCAGTCTCTGGGAACGCGTTGCACAGACCTTTCTGCAAGGCCTCCCGGAGTTGTCTCATCCTCTGCTCCCTCTGCGACGGTAACATAAGGTCCGCAACCTTACCCTTGTACCGTGGATCAAGGAGAGTGGCCAGCCAGTAATGGTCCCTCTCCTTGATCCGAAGAATACGAGGATCCTTCCGCAGACTTTGCAGGATCAGGGAGGCCATGCAGCGTAGGTTTGCTGAGGCATTCGCTCCGGAGTCCTCTGGGTCACTAAGGACGACATGATCCGCAGCCACCTCCTCCCAGCCACGTACAAGTCCACTGGTTTCTTGGGACTGTAAATCATCCCTAAAAGACTGCTGCTGATGATGCTGAGTGCCAGCCTCCACCTCCATGCTGACACAATCCTCCTCCTCCTCCTCCTCCTCCTCCTCTTCCTGTGCGATGGGTGGGACAGAAGGAACACTGTCTGGGTAAAGGGGGCCTTGAGAGGCAAGGAAGTCCTCCTCTTCCTGCCTCTGTTCTGCCTCAAGTGCCCTGTCCATTATTCCACGCAGCGTGTGCTCCAACAGGTGGACAAGAGGTACAGTGTCACTGATGCATGCACTGTCACTGCTCACCATCCTCGTGGCCTCCTCAAATGGTGCCAGGACAGTGCATGCATCCCTGATCATGCCCCACTGGCGTGGAGAAAAAAAACCAAGCTCCCCTGACCCTGTCCTGGTGCCGTAGTCGCACAGGTACTCATTGATGGCCCTCTGCTGCGTGTGCAGCCGCTGCAGCATGGCCAACGTTGAGTTCCACCTGGTGGGCATGTCACATATAAGGCGGTTCTTGGGCAGGTTCAACTCCTTTTGCAGCTCAGCCAGGCGAGCACTGGCATTATAAGATCTGCGGAAATGCACACAGACTTTCCTGGCCTGCCTCAGGACATCCTGTAAGCCCGGGTACCTGCCCAAGAACCGCTGCACCACCAGGTTAAGGACGTGAGCCACACAGGGCACATGGGTCAGTTGTCCCTGTCGGAGGGCGGAGAGGAGGTTGGTGCCATTGTCGCAAACCACCATTCCTGGCTTAAGCTGGCGTGGCGTCAACCACCTCTCGGCCTGGCCCTGCAGAGCAGACAGGACCTCTGCCCCAGTGTGGCTTCTGTCCCCCAAACACACCAGCGCAAGCACGGCATGGCATCTTTTTGCCTGCGTACTTGCGTAGCCCCGTGAACGGCTACGGAGCACCGCTGGTTCATAGGACAAACCACAGGAAGAGGCCATGGAGGAAGAAGAAGAGGAGGGGGTGGAGGAGAGAGGTGTGTCACAACCAGTAGTAGCATTTTGGAGGCGTGGCGGTGGGACAACCTCCAACACTACTGCACCTTGTCCTGCATCCTTCCCAGCTGCCAAAAGAGTGACCCAATGGGCCGTGAAAGAAAGGTAACGTCCCTGTCCATGCCTGCTGGACCATGAGTCAGCGGTAATATGCACCTTACCGCTGACCGCCCTGTCCAGCGAGGCCAAGACATTGCCTTCCACATGCCGGTAGAGAGCCGGAATAGCCTTCCGTGAGAAAAAGTGGCGTTTGGGAACCTGCCACTGAGGAACCGCACATTGCACAAACTCACGGAAGGGGGCCGAGTCTACCAACTGAAAAGGCAGCAGTTGAAGCGCTAGCAATTTAGCCAAGCTAGCATTCAACCGCTGGGCATGTGGATGGCTGGGAGTGAACTTCTTTCGACGGTCCAGCAGCTGGGGCAGGGAAATTTGCCTGCTAGAATCGGACGTCGGTGCACTGCTAGCAGAGTGGCCGCAAGTACTTGGCTGTGACACACCTAATTCTACACCTTCATTCCTCTCAGTGCATGTTTCAGAGAGGACTGAAGTTATAGTGGGGTTGGAGATCCCAGCTGATGCGGTGCAAGGAGAGGTCCGCTTTGTTCTTTGGTGTGGGTCTTTGAGGTAGGCTTGCCAACGAGCTGCATGGCAGGTCAACATATGTCTGGTCAGGCATGTGGTACCCAAGCGGCTGATGTTTTGGCCACGCGATATACGCTTGAGACATATGTTGCAAACAGCAGCTGTGCGATCTGATGCACTAGCCTCAAAAAAGGCCCACACCAAAGAACTTTTTGAATGACGGGCAGAGGCAGCGCCCTGCACAGGCGGAGCTCTGCGGTGTGATTCCGTCGGTGTACTGCCCTTACGCTGGCCACCAAAGGGCATCCTGCCTCGTTGGAGATGTGCCTCCTCCTCATCCTCCTCCTCCTCCTCTCTCCTATTAGGCACCCACGTGGAGTCAGTGACCTCATCATCACCTCCCTCCTCATCACTGGAGGCAATCTGGCAGTATGCTGCAGCTGCTGGAACATGACTGCCAGATTGGTGTCCTTCTTGAGCATCCCCTCTGTCTGCTCTCACGCTACTGCCTTCCTCTAGCTGGGTTTCATCATCAGACCCTTCGAAACGCTGGGCATCCTCCTGGAGCATGTACCCAACACTGTGCTGAAACAGTTCGGGGGACTCCTCAGGAGGAGGACATGGTGGGTCTAGGGAAGGAGTGACTGATGATGAGTCTGACATTGATACCAGGGAAGAGGACGCTTTGGCAGCTGCTTTTCCAGTACCCTGAGCCTGGGTGAGAGAGGATGAGGAGGAGGAGGAGGGCTTGGTCATCCACTCTACCAAGTCTTCGGCATGATGTGGCTCAACATGTCCAGCTGCCGAAAAGAAGGACAAGCGTGTCCCATGGCCATGTGCTGATGACAATGCACCGCGTCCACGACCAGCACTGTTGCCCCCAGACACAGAGCCTGCTTGCCCTCTTTTATTGCCTCCTGACTGTCTGCCTCTCCTTGTTTGCCTTCCAGACATTCTAATAGATGGCCTGCAGGGAGATGGGAAAAAAGCAATAAGGGCTACCTTCAGGTGTCCTTCTCTGTCCCTTGAAACAAGGACTTTGACAGTGAAAGAAACTGACACACTCTCCCTACCTACAGTTTTCTGTCCCTAGAAAATTTTTTTTTTTTAAGCACAATTTAGCACAAGGAGAATTCACTCACTGTCCTTCCAGGTCCCTGGAAACAAGGACTTTGACAGTGAAAGAAACTGACACACTCTCCCTACCTACAGTTTTCTGTCCCTAGAAAAAATGTTTTTTTTAAGCACAATTTAGCACAAGGAGAATTACCTCACTGTCCTTCCAGGTCCCTGGAAACAAGGACTTTGACAGTGAAAGAAACTGACACACTCTCCCTACCTACAGTTTTCTGTCCCTAGAAAAAATGTTTTTTTTAAGCACAATTTAGCACAAGGAGAATTACCTCACTGTCCTTCCAGGTCCCTGGAAACAAGGACTTTGACAGTGAAAGAAACTGACACACTCTCCCTACCTACAGTTTTCTGTCCCTAGAAAAAATGTTTTTTTTAAGCACAATTTAGCACAAGGAGAATTACCTCACTGTCCTTCCAGGTCCCTGGAAACAAGGACTTTGACAGTGAAAGAAACTGACACACTCTCCCTACCTACAGTTTTCTGTCCCTAGAAAAAATGTTTTTTTTAAGCACAATATAGCACAAGGAGAATTACCTCACTGTCCTTCCAGGTCCCTGGAAACAAGGACTTTGACAGTGAAAGAAACTGACACACTCTCCCTACCTACAGTTTTCTGTCCCTAGAAAAAATGTTTTTTTTAAGCACAATATAGCACAAGGAGAATTCACTCACTGTCCTTCCAGGTCCCTGGAAACAAGGACTTTGACAGTGAAAGAAACTGACACACTCTCCCTACCTACAGTTTTCTGTCCCTAGAAAAAATGTTTTTTTTAAGCACAATTTAGCACAAGGAGAATTACCTCACTGTCCTTCCAGGTCCCTGGAAACAAGGACTTTGACAGTGAAAGAAACTGACACACTCTCCCTACCTACAGTTTTCTGTCCCTAGAAAAAATGTTTTTTTTTAAGCACAATTTAGCACAAGGAGAATTACCTCACTGTCCTTCCAGGTCCCTGGAAACAAGGACTTTGACAGTGAAAGAAACTGACACACTCTCCCTACCTACAGTTTTCTGTCCCTAGAAAAAATGTTTTTTTTAAGCACAATTTAGCACAAGGAGAATTACCTCACTGTCCTTCCAGGTCCCTGGAAACAAGGACTTTGACAGTGAAAGAAACTGACACACTCTCCCTACCTACAGTTTTCTGTCCCTAGAAAAAATGTTTTTTTTAAGCACAATTTAGCACAAGGAGAATTACCTCACTGTCCTTCCAGGTCCCTGGAAACAAGGACTTTGACAGTGAAAGAAACTGACACACTCTCCCTACCTACAGTTTTCTGTCCCTAGAAAAAATGTTTTTTTTAAGCACAATATAGCACAAGGAGAATTCACTCACTGTCCTTCCAGGTCCCTGGAAACAAGGACTTTGACAGTGAAAGAAACTGACACACTCTCCCTACCTACAGTTTTCTGTCCCTAGAAAAAATGTTTTTTTTAAGCACAATTTAGCACAAGGAGAATTACCTCACTGTCCTTCCAGGTCCCTGGAAACAAGGACTTTGACAGTGAAAGAAACTGACACACTCTCCCTACCTACAGTTTTCTGTCCCTAGAAAAAATGTTTTTTTTAAGCACAATTTAGCACAAGGAGAATTACCTCACTGTCCTTCCAGGTCCCTGGAAACAAGGACTTTGACAGTGAAAGAAACTGACACACTCTCCCTACCTACAGTTTTCTGTCCCTAGAAAAAATGTTTTTTTTAAGCACAATTTAGCACAAGGAGAATTACCTCACTGTCCTTCCAGGTCCCTGGAAACAAGGACTTTGACAGTGAAAGAAACTGACACACTCTCCCTACCTACAGTTTTCTGTCCCTAGAAAAAATGTTTTTTTTAAGCACAATTTAGCACAAGGAGAATTACCTCACTGTCCTTCCAGGTCCCTGGAAACAAGGACTTTGACAGTGAAAGAAACTGACACACTCTCCCTACCTACAGTTTTCTGTCCCTAGAAAAAATGTTTTTTTTAAGCACAATTTAGCACAAGGAGAATTACCTCACTGTCCTTCCAGGTCCCTGGAAACAAGGACTTTGACAGTGAAAGAAACTGACACACTCTCCCTACCTACAGTTTTCTGTCCCTAGAAAAAATGTTTTTTTTTAAGCACAATTTAGCACAAGGAGAATTACCTCACTGTCCTTCCAGGTCCCTGGAAACAAGGACTTTGACAGTGAAAGAAACTGACACACTCTCCCTACCTACAGTTTTCTGTCCCTAGAAATTTTTTTTTTTTTAAGCACAATATAGCACAAGGAGAATTCACTCACTGTCCTTCCAGGTCCCTGGAAACAAGGACTTTGACAGTGAAAGAAACTGACACACTCTCCCTACCTACAGTTTTCTGTCCCTAGAAAAAATGTTTTTTTTAAGCACAATATAGCACAAGCACAAAACACACTGACACTCTCCCTACCTATCCTTCTCTTTCCCTAAACTAAAGGAATCCAGGTTAAGCAAGAAAGAAATAAATGTCACTGTCCCTGCCTATGCTTGTCTTTCCCTGCTCCGGAACACACTACACTAGGCCGCCGTGCTGGCGGCCTTTTATAGTGTGGGGCGTGTACTAAACCCCCTCAGCAATAATTGGCCACAGGCATCCTGCCTGTGGCCAATCATTGCTCTCCTCGCTGCCGGCGCTGTGATTGGCCAAGCATGCGGGGTCACAGTGCATGCTTGGCCAATCACAGCGCCTGGATGACACTGCGATGGCGTAGTGCATTGTGGGCCGTTCGCGTCACTCGAATTTGGCGCGAACGGCCCAAATCGTTCGATCTTCGTCGAACGATCGAACAGCCGATGTTCGAGTCGAACGTATGTTCGACTCGAACACGAAGCTCATCCCTACTCATCACTACCTGTGAGTGTTTTTAAACACTTTAAGATTAAAGTCCGCTTTTACTATTGCACTTATCAGGCACTTTCCCTTTTTTACTTATTCTTTTCTATACAGAGCTGGCTTACTCAGGGAACAGCTGCCACTATGCCTGTAGTACCCCATGGACGGTTTATGGACTTTTTACTGATAAACTTTCAGAGTCATTAACCCTTTCTGTGCGCCACTATTTATTCTCTGTGTCAAATGAACTCACATGCGTCTACCTTGTTGAGGAATCTGTTTTGAAGTTCAGCAAACCCAAATTTTGAGGGGAATTCCATTGAAGTCTCTGGTTGGCAAAACTAACAGCCCATTTTTTAGGCAAACAAACAATTCTCAAAAAGAGTATAGGGAGCTGGCAGTAATTTTGTTTTTAATTACCATACAGCGGGAACCTTTAAATGTAGCTTCTAAGGCTACAAAAAAAAAAACACCAATCCTTTAAATGATATGCTTGGGAGGATGCCTTTAAGCTACATGTGGTGTTAAGGAACAGCATTATTTTCATATACAGCGACACTGCATGCTGGCATCACATATTTTGATATGTAATTGATTTTCTAACTTTTACATTTACAGCAGAACTTCACTTAAAAGTGAATGTTCCACTTATCCTTCCCCTCCCCATCATTATTCACAGTTATTTTTTTCCCCTGGGACCTGGTACTTTTTTCTGACAGGTACCCATTCCGAATTTTGAATTTCTCACCTTGCCAAGAATTTCAGAAATTCGGGCCTCCTCCCCGCCCGCAGCTTTATGTGAAATGTGACATGTTCTAGGAGGCTGCAGGATCTTTGACAATGTGCAGTGGGGAACTGGTTGTGAAACAGCAGGAAGTCACAGCTTTCCACAGTTAAGAGGGCAGCCCTGGGGGTCCAAAGACAGACAAAGAACTGTGAAGATAGCACTGGACTCTTGGGCTGGTAAGTGTCTGTTTATTAAAATTCAGCAGCTACAGTATTTGAAGATCCTGACTTTTCATTTTTTTAACAATAGCCATAGTTCCTCGTTAAGCCCAACTCCAGGCAAAATGTAAATAGTGCATTATGTGTCAGTTACCTTACTCCTCAATCTTAATTGCAAATACCGCTTCCTAAGCCACAGTGCAATGGATCAAAGCCACAGTTTCCTTTATGAGCCAAACTCATTTCCTGCCCTGAAGCCCAGGCATTTTGTTTCCTTTTAGTCTTTTCCTTTGACATTTCTAGACGCCGATTTTCTTTTTGCCATTGAGGATTTATATTCTCATTTAAAACAACTTTTGTGGAACTCCCATTATGATCTCATCATTTATCCTAATTGCTCTTTTTTTTTTTTAAGTTTCCTTTTAGCTCCACACCCTAGTGGCTATCAACACATTGGCATGGGAAAGGAAAGAGGGAGCAGGGAGGAGGGAGGGTTCACAGTGCCTGTTACTTCTGCCCCCCTAGTGGCTGTATGGAGGAGGAGGGTGGTAAGTGGAGGGAGGAAAGGGTCAATGGTGCCTGTCAGTTACCTCTCCCCCCCCAGTGGCTGGGAACATGTTGGCGTTGAGGAGGAGGGAAAGAGGGAAGGATCATTAAGCACTTTGTATACACACTGTAATATGCCTGTATAGTCACGTGGGCTGCCTACAACAGTACTAAGGAGAAAGTGAGCCTGTTCACTTAAATCAGACCATGCACAATAATGGTCTTTTAAATAGTGCATATACTTTTGTGTTATTAGGTTTTATACACTATAGGTATATACATTAAATAATCATGAGTGCTACCCAATGTCTTAACTTAACCACTTCAGCCCTGGAAGAATTTACCCCCTTCCTGACCAGGCCATTTTTTGCGATACGGCACTGCATCGCTTTACCTGACAATTGCGCAGTTATGCGACGTTGTGCCCAAACAAAATTATTGTTCTTTTTTTCCCACAAAGAGAAATTTCTTTTGGTGGTATTTGATCACCTCTGCGGTTTTTATTTTTTGCGCTCTAAACAAAAGAAGAGCGACGATTTTGAAAAAAACACAGTATTTTTTACTTTTTGCTATAATAAATATCTCCAAAAAATATATATATAAAAAAACAAAGTTTTTCCTCATTTTAGGCTTATATATATTCTTCTACATATTTTTGGTAAAAAAATCGCCATAAGCATATATTAATTGGTTTGCGCAAAAGTTATAGCGTCTACAAAATAGGGGATAGATTTAAGGCATTTTTATTATAATTTTTTTTTCACTAGTAATGGCGGTGATTTGTTATTTTTATCTGAGAGTGGGACTGCGACATTGTGGTAGACAGATCGGACACTATTTTGGGACCATTGACATGTATACAGCAATCAGAGCTAAAAATAGCCACTGCTTACTGTATAAATGTCACTGGCAGGGAAGGGGTTAACACTAGGGGGCAATCAAGGGGTTAAATGTGTGTCCTAGGGAGTGTTTCTAATTGTGGGGGGAGGAGACTGCCTGGGGAGGAGACTGATTGTTGTTCCTAAGCAGTAGGAAAAACAGATCAGTCTCCTCACCCCTGACAGAATGGAGATCCTCTAAGTGATGCGTCAGGCCAGTGTTTCTCAACTTCAGTACTCAAGGCGCCCTAACAGGTCATGTTTTCAGGCTTTCCACAGGTGATTTGATCAGTTTTATTGCCTTAGTAATTACCACAGCCATTTCATCTGAGGGAAATCCTAAAAACATGACCTGTTGGGGCGCCTTGAGGACTGGAGTTGAGAAACACTGCGTCAGGCGAACGCGCCCCCCCTATACTCCTTAAAGCACCCGCTGTACAGCTATGGCGATATGCGCAGGAGTGCCATTCTGCCGTCGTCAAACAACAGCGGGTGGTCGGCAAGTGGTTAATACAATTTTTATGTATGCTGCACATTTTTGCTGGTGCAGTTTAAAGTGCAATGTAATGTTAAGAAAGGATGCAATGCACATAATCAAATACTTCTTAGACCATTGTTTACTTGTGTAGTACATGAATGCAATTCCGAACATTTTTGATCTCATCGTTTTTTCGGGATTGCATTTTTCTTGTATTATGCATGATGTTTGGGTGTCTTGGCAAATGGATGTATTGGCTATAGCGTATAGGCTTGGAGGTTCGGGTGCTCTTTACCACCCATGCTTATACCATATAGCTTTACTATAGCTATACAGTACTATGAAAAGCCTAACATGTACTTAAGTGCACTGGTTTTGTGCCTAGGGTGTCTGCTATTATGAATGTAAAAATGTTTTTTAAGTATCTATTTTCCAATTAAATAATAAAGTGGTCTATTTTAACTAAATGTTGGTTCCTCATTCGCTTCTATTTACTATATTATTAATTTCAAATTCTTCAATAAAATCAACTTGTACTTTTTTTTAGTATACTTTATTTTTATTGGATGTATTGATTATCACAACAGCAATGCTGTCTTCAAAACATTTCCTGGACTCTCCTGAAAGAACCAACTCTAGGAGTAACTGCTCCCCACTCAGTGTATCTTCTGTATTCTCCAGGTCTCAGGTAGTACTGACGTCCCCTGTAGTTGGGTTGCTCATAGAGGATCCAGTGTCCTTCAAGGACATTACAGGAGTGGATATCATGGTAGTTGAATTCTTCATGGACTTGAGGACAATCTTCAGTGAACTCCATCATCTGACCTCTGAATTCTTCCCTTTCATAAATTCTGAGCCTAAATGATCCACGGTGCTGATGGAGGAACATACATTGTAGGTCAAAAATCTTTTAGTATTTCAAAAATGTATTTTATATTAGCTGAAGGCCTGCACACACACACTACATTGTTTATGTGTGTCTGTTTCTATAGATTTGGCATGGTAGGGCAGACTTACAAAGAGTGGCACAAAGAAAACTAGAGAAAACAAAGCAGTAACCTGGGACAAATAGGGATATTATATCTAAAAAATGACTGCTACATTCTTGCCTCAGTTTTAATATAAGTGTATTATAATATCTGAAATATATATATAGATTGATAAAAATATATAAAAATTCCTGGAACTTAGCTTATTAGACCTAAAAACATCTAAAGGAAATCTATACTTAGGAGGTTGTTATTGCTGACTTCCCCCTCTAAAAATGCTAGCTGTCATGCTGATCCATTGGATTCAATACATTTTGAAACACTGACCCAGAACAAGTATGCACATTTTTTTTTATGACTTTTCACTGATTCCATCAGTTGCATGCTTCTTCCAGGTGAATAATGAAACCAGATACCGCCAGGTAAATAGCGACATCAGAAAAAGGGTCAGTAAAATTTCTCCCCTTTCTATTTATCAGTTTTATTAAAAATGACTAAAAATATATCTCAATGTTTTTCTATCTTATCCGATACCTGGCTCCCTTTAACTGAGACACCTGTCAATGGTTAAAAATGAGGGAGCAAATCTCTTTACTCTTTGACTGCCATTGCCGGCATTTGTTTCTGTAAATACTAGTTTCCTGGCTGTCATGTTGATCCAGTGGCTTAATTTTTTTTCTAAGACATTAGCTCCTAACTAATATGCACCTTAGGAGTTTTGACTTCACTCTGACTTTGCTAATATTAATGCTTGATCCAGATCAGTGTTGCAAAGTACTGAAGCTAAAGACTGGTGTTTAACAAGCATTTCCGAACCAAATTAGTTTTCCCTTAGTACAGGTAACCTTTAGTATATAAAATACATTTATACCTGAGGGATGACGCGACAAGACCTAATGGAGTCATTCAATCCCATCCACTGTTGAAAATCAGGATACTCTCCCCTCCTCAGGAAATACTGGTGTCCGGTGTAGTTTGGGTGCTCATACAGCATCCAGTTTCCATTTTCTACACGGATGGAGTTGCAACGGTTGAAGTAAGAGTGGAGGTCAGAACAATCAGAGCTGCACTCATAAGAGCGGCCCTGGAAGTTCTTGTCCTCATAGAAGATGATCTGAAATTTCAATAAAGCAAATATTTATTGTGGATTACTGTTATATAACATTAAATATTGCCTTTTGTATTAAAATTTTATAATGATAAACCATTCTGCAATAATCAATAGATAGTCAGCAGTAAACAAAACATTCTGTTGTTTCTAATCTTTGTAGATCTGTAAATATAGCATATTCATAGTTATTGAAAGAGGGATGTTAATATGAAAAAGTAGCTGATCTCCTAAACCACAGCTAGAACGCTTATGCCGCGTACACACGGTCGGAAATTCCGCCAGCAAAAGTCCGATGTGAGTTTTTGGCTGCTCCATCGGACTTTTGCTGTTGGAATTTCCGCCAGCAAAAGATTGAGAGCTGGTTCTCTAATTTTCCGACGGAAAAAATTCTGATCGTCTGTAGCAATCCTGACGCGCAAAATTCCGACGCATGCTCGTAAACAATTCGATGCATGCTCGGAAGCATTGAACTTCATTTTCTCGGCTCATCGTAGTGTTGTACGTCACCGCGTTCTTGACGGTCGAAAGTTTCAAGAACTTTTGTGTGACCGTGTGTATGCAAGCCAAGCTTGAGCGGAAATCCGATCGTGTGTAAGCGGCATTAGACCTCATTCACACATCCAAATGACCATGGTGCCGTAAGTATACCTGTGGATAGCTTCGGCCAGATATCTGGAACCTAGGATTATCTATCCCTAACCGCAGGTAACCGATGGATGTGCTTATTTATGCTCACCGCTGTGAAAAGCCCCGGCTATTTCGGTCTGTAATTCAGTTGTTGAGGACGAGTAGTAATCTCTGATGAGAGCTCCTGGGGTCTCTCTCTTGCCAAACCATGGATATTTAGGATGTGTGAATGAGAAGTATATTAGGGGTCAGTTGGAAGTACGTTATATCCCCACCACTATCACAATTGCTACTCATAGCATGAAACAATTACATGCTAAGAGTAGCAACATGCTGCTTCTAATTTTTTTTATAACTTCCACAAATGCCTCACTGTTGGCTACATTGTCACACCCCCAAAAAAAGTGATTAAATATTATTAAATGAAGAACAGTAAACAGAAATAATGAGTTGTAAAGTAAAAATACCCATTCTAATAAATCAAGCATCAGTTCATAAAGAACCCTAGAAGATCATTGTTTAGTGTTGAGTTTTTTGTTATGGCATTGCCCATGCTGTTTTTTATTTAATTGAATAAATCTGTATGCATTCATTTCAGAGCCAATCATTACTTATTACTTCATTACTTATAGCATGTATATTAGACTATCATTAATAAATGAATTGTGCTGACCAGATTTGGTTGTATTTAGCTGTAAAGCTACAAAATATTAACATACCTAACTAATAGTTATTTGATCATATAAAATAACTAAATCTTTTACCTTTCCCATTTTGCCTGGGTGTCTCTGGTGAGGCGTCAGTACAGTGGAATGACAAACACAGCTGTACTTATATACGATATCCATTGCTGGATCTGCATTACTTACACAATAGAGATCTCGCTCAGGACAAAGAATGTATAGTATTTCTCTTTTCATTCTACAGTATATTGAAACCGAGAATGTTCAGTCTTTTTACACCTCCCTCGTCAGCTTTTGATCATCATGAGTTCACATTTATTTTCTAGTGTCAGTAAATAATTAGCACAGCTAAGTGAACACATCAATATATTTGTTCTTTTCAAATTAGGAAATAACACTGGGGTAACTTAAAAATATATAATACTTTTTAAAATCCTATTGAAAACCTTTTTGGATGCCTTTTTTTTAGATTGGATTTCTATTTTTATAGATAGTAAGAGAACAGCAAATGCATAGTATAGATATGTTTTCTTCAAATAAGTTCTTATACATCAACTATTATTGTAAATGTTAGGATTTACTGTTTTTCCAACTTGTACATTTTTTTTTTATTATTATTTTTATTAAACGTTCTGGATACCAGGTGTCTGAATAAATAACTCCATGCTAAAAACTTTTTTTATGCCATTTGGCAATATCTATCTACCTATTAGGGATGAGCGAGCTGAGAAAATTTTATGTATCCTAACGATAATACACTAGGCTGGTGCACGCTTGTTCTTTTTCTTTTCATTTGTTACCAGGACACCCCTATCCATGAAGGGCAGCAAAGCCAGTGCCATCTTTACAAACTATTGATTGCTAGACGATCAACTTGTGTGCAGGAGTGTTTGTTTTTTCTGTTATCACAAATATACTTATTTTTTCCACAGTATATCATTACATCTAATGATATTTTTGCTGAATAAATTACTTAAAAGGAAAATTGTGACCATATTCAGGTACCGTATATACTCGAGTATAAGCCGACCCGAATATAAGCCGAGGCACCTAATTTTACAACAAAAAACTGGGAAAACTTATTGATTCGAGTATAAGCCTAGGGTGTCCATCTGCATGCCTCACTTTGCCTCACTGTGCCCATGCCTCACTGTGCCCATGCTTCACTGTGCCCATGCTTCACTGTGCCCCTACCTCACTGTGCCCCTGCCTCACTGTGCCCCTACCTCACTGTGCCCCTACCTCACTGTGCCCATGCCTCACTGTGCCCATGCCTCACTGTGTCCATGACTAGACTTACGTTTAACATGGGAGTATATGGAAGGGGTGCTCGGTTTTAAAAATCTGTGCTCCCCGGCCGTAGGTCCCCCAGACAGCAAACTTTGCACACTTGTAGATGAGAACTTGGGCTACATGTGTGCAAAGTTTTGCGTCCAGGGGACCTACGGCCGGCTGGTATTGGGTCCCAAAACTTACCAGAGAAATTACCGTTTAACATAGGAGTCTATGGAAGGGGTCCCCGGCTTTGAAAAATCGGTGCTCCCCGGCCGTAGATCCCCCAGACAACAAACTTTGCACACTTGTAGAATTTCAGCACAAAAAAATGTGCTGAAAAACTCGGCTTATACTCGAGTATATACGGTATATCACTTTTACCTGTATTTACTGTTTAAAAAAGATATAATATTAAAACCGGATGAAACAGTCAACAATTTTCATTGGGTTTACTTACTTTCATACGTGACTCTAGATAATTTGTTTTTAATGCATTTTGTATTAAAGCTATAATGATTTCAACTATGTGGAGGGTTAATGGATACATATTTGAGATTTTGGATTTTTGTGCTAAGGTATAACACTAAGGGGTTTGCACAGGCTGAAAATTCCATATAGTAGGATTTTTTTCAAATCCCCTATCTGCACTGAAAAACATGTGTATTAAAAAAATATATATTCAGAACCAAAATATTTATGTGGAACTTAAAGAATTTAAAAAAAATGTGAAGAATGAAAAAAAAAACAAATAACTTCTGCTACTTAAACCCCCACCTATAACCATACAATTATGTAACCAAACAGCAAAGCGCTCAACTACTAGTAGTGCTGTGAATAGAAGTGTCCATGAAAAACTTAAAGTGCTTAATTAATAATCTCATACATATGTAGCACTACCCCCGTAGGAGCTGCTGGTTTAAATTTGGGCCTGCCGTTACCTTACTGTTCCGTATGCTCGTCTCAGGGGTTCTCCTTGAAGAGTTGTCCAGCAGAAGTTTGCACCAACACAAAGGGGCTGATTTACGAAACGTTTGTGCCATGAGTATTGGCGCATCTGCGTTCGCAATGGCTGTTCCCAGTGCGCCAGCAAAATGACATTTCTAAAGGAAAAAAAAAGGCATTTAAAAGCACCCGCGGCTATAATGAATTGTCGGCTCCCGGCAATATAGAGAAAAGTCATTGAAAGTCTTTGCTAACCAAAAAAAAAAAAGCGTGGGGGTTCCCCCAAATTCCATTACCAGGCCCTTCAGGTCTGGAATGGATATTAAGGGGAACCCCGCTGCAAATTTAAAAAAAAAATGACGTGGGGTTCCCCCCAAATATCCATACCAGGCCCTTCAGATCTGGCATGGATTTTAAGGGGAACTCCACCCCAAATTTAAAAAAAAATGGCGTGGAGTCCCCCCAAAAATCCACACCAGACCCTTATCCGAGCACGTAACCTGGCCGGCCGCAGGAAAAGAGGGGAGGACGAGAGAGCGGCCCCCCCTCCCTCCTGAACCGTACCAGGCCACATGCCCTCAACATGGGGAGGATGTCCCCATGTTGATGGGGACAAGGGCCTCATCCCCACAACCCTTGCCCGGTGGTTGTGGGGGTCTGCGGGCGGGGGGCTTATCGGAATCTGAAAGACCCCTTTAACAAAGGGGACCCCCAGATCCCGCCCCCCCTGTGTGAAATGGTAATGGGGTACAATTGTACCCCTACCATTTCACAAAGAAAGTGTCAAAAATGAAAAAAAATGACAAGAGACGGTTTTTGACAATTCCTTTATTAATGTCTTCTCCTTTCTTCCATCTTCTTCCTGCTTCTTCTTCCATCTTCTTCTTTTCTCCATTCGGGTTTCTTCCTCTTCATCTTTATCTTCATCCTCATCTTCATCTTTATCTTCATCTTCCTTCTTCCTTCGATCTTCTTGTCCACATCTTGCTCCGGCATCTTCCCTTCTTCTTTCTTCTCCATTACCCCATTACCATTTCACACAGGGGGGGGGCCGGGATCTGGGGGTCCCCTTTGTTAAAGGGGTCTTCCAGATTCTGATAAGCCCCCGCCCGCAGACCCCCACAACCACCGGGCAAGGGTTGTGGGGATGAGGCCCTTGTCCCCATCAACATGGGGACATCCTCCCCATGTTGAGGGCATGTGGCCTGGTACGGTTCAGGAGGGGGGGCGCTCTCTCGTCCCCCCCTCTTTTCCTGCGGCCAGCCAGGTTATGTGCTCAGATAAGGGTCTGGTGTGGATTTTTGGGGGGACTCCACGCCATTTTTTTTTTAATTTGGGGTGGAGTTTCCCTTAAAATCCATGCCAGATCTGAAGGGCCTGGTATGGATATTTGGGGGGAATCCCACGTCATTTAAAAAAAAAAATTGCAGCGGGGTTCCCCTTAATATCCATTCCAGACCTGAAGGGCCTGGTAATGGAATTTGGGGGACCCCCACGCTTTTGTTTTTTGTGTAATCAAAGACTTTCAATGACTTTTATCTGTATTGACGGGAACCAGCAATTCATTACAGCCGCAAGGACTTTTAAATGACTATTATTTTACTTTAGAAATGTCATTTTGCTCTCCAACTGTTATAAACATGGAAAACATGTGCTACTTTACAGGCATACTATAGACACCCCCCGGGTATGATATTTAGGGCCAGTTCACACCGGATGCAGTGCAGTGCGTTTTTTTGATGCATGAAAAACGCAAAGAAAGTTGATCACATTAATGCCAATGGCATAGTTCACACCACTGCAGTCCGTTCCAGTGCGTTTCAGAAAGCAAAAAAAAAAAATGGTCATGCTGCATTTGTTAGGTACAAAACTGTACTGGACCCCATTAAAACACATCAAAAACGCAACGGAACATACCAAAAATGTACTGGAATGCACCGTAACGCACCTAAATGCACCAAAGACGCACTGCAACACACTTGTCCTAAGTGAAAAGAGGGGGAAAAAAACACTGGACTGCATCAAAAACGCATCAAAAATGCACTGGAATGTGTCAAAAACGTGCACGCAGAAAAGCACCTGGAACGCACCCAGACTGCGTTTCTATAGTGTGAACTAGGGCCAGTTCACACCATAGAAACGCAATCCGGATGCGTTCCAGGTGCTTTTCTGCATGCATGTTTTTCATGCGTTCCAGTGCATTTTTGGTAAGTTTTTGATGCAGTCCAGTGCTCTTTTTTCACCCCTCTTTTTTATTAACCATAGATAAGGACAAGTGTATTCCAGTGCGTTTTTGGTGCATTTAGGTGTGTTCCTGTGCGTTTGAGTGCGTTTATGATGCGTTTTGCTGCGTTCCAGTACAGTCCAGTGCAGGTAAAATGCAGCATGTTCTACTTTTTTGGTGGAATTGGAATGCACTGGAACAAACACTGCCATTTAGAACCATATAACCAACTTTCCATGCATTTTGGATGCATAAAAAACGCAATGGACTGCATGTGGTGTGAAATGGCCCTTAAGCAATTTGGCATATTTAAAGGCATTTCTCCTTATTTTGTTTTTGGTGTTTTCCAAATTGGTGACATTGATATATGTCCCTTAGGGTGGGACCTGGGCCCCCATTTTAAGGCCAATAACTAGAAGATAAGCCAGCCAAGTGGGGACTAGCAAAATTAACAAGTCAGTTCCCATAGACTGCAATGGTATTTGTTGGTGGGGGGGAGGGGTGATTGTCCCATCTCTAATTTTGTAGCATGCTGGATGATGTGCTTAATTTTGGACGGGGGGAGGGGGGGTATTTTTTGCTAGCTGCATTGGTGTTGTTCTGCACATGCCCAGCCAGTTAGGTTTTTTTTGGGTGCTTTTTGTGTGTGAACAGTGCCTGGATATTTCTGGGCATGCTCACTCAGAGAGTGTTTTTATGGGTTAGTAATTGAAGGACATCCTTAACAGGTGTAGCCACTTTGAATTTCAGTCTCTACCATAGGTGTGCGCAGCCTATTGCATTAGGGTGTGCACCCCATAGCTCAAACACACATGAGCGCCACCTGCTGTCACAGGGAGGAGGCTGTGGTGGTGGGAGGCCACTGATCAGGAGCATATTACGTTACACCCTAAATACGGGAGTAACGTGTTCCTTAAAGTTTAACCTAGCCTTTAATATAATGGGGGAATTTACACTGGCCACTGGCACCCCTGACTACTAAGCTGATGCTGCCCTTGGATAATGCTAATGCTCATGGGGTCATTAGGGTGTGGCCAGGCACATCCAGCACACCCTGTGCGCACGCCTATGGTCTCTACATTGGGAGAACTTGCATTTTGGGTGTTTGATGGACTGTGCATGTGTTTTCAATTGCCTCATTAGCACACAAACATATGTTATATAAAGCTCACAGGGAGCATTTGTTCGCTTGCCCTGAAAAGAGGCAAGTGTGTGTGTGCGCGCGCGCGTGTGTGTGTGTGTGTGTCAAAATGTACATGTAAATGTACATGGTGTCCTTATCGAGTTTGTAACACATGTATTTTATTTGTTATGTCTTTGCAAAACAGGTGTTTGGTTTATTTTGTGGATTGTATTTTTTTGTGTGGGGAAAATGTTCCCCTGAAATAATTCTGATGTTGTTAATGTGTGTTGTTTGTTCACTTTGATTTAATTGTCTGTGCTGCAATTTTTTTGGCCAAATATTTCTCAAGATGTTGGGTCTGTAACTGTTTCAAATTGACCATGTTTTTTATTTTGCCTTCCCTTTTGTTTTGTTGACCAATAAAATTTGATGCAAAGTTTTGATGTTTGTTTTGTGTTTTCTTTGCAACAAATGTGACAGCTGATTGGCATGTCAAAACAACAGGTGTGATTTGTCTACCCTGATGCCTTCATGCTAGCATATGCATGGATTGTGTGCTGCCATGGAGAGTCACCAGGAAATGAAAAATACAGAGCGGTAAGTATTCAATTTTCCTTTTTTACTGCAGTGGTTCTCAGCCTCAGTCCTCAAGTACCCCCAACAGGACATGTTTTGTGAATTTATCTCATGGAGAATTGCTGTCCAAAAATCAAAACCATTGACTGTGATTTAAAGCACATGTGCAAGATGAAGGAAAACCTGCAAACATGGCCTGTTGGGGGTACTTGAGAAGCACTGATTTAGAGCACTGCACTTAAAAATAGCTCAAGGCCATACAATTCTAATTGTGGGCATTTTGAAGGAAACAAAGTAAATGTTAGAACCCCTGCGTGTGTTTTTTTTTTTTTTTTTTGTAGTTTGGCCTTTGTGTCTCCTTTTCTTAAAATTGGCTTCACTTCCTGTCACACAGCTAAACAGGAAGTGAAGGTAAAACCCTACCAATGTCTTTTCTTGGGGTCACACAGATCAATCTAACTAGTGTCCCCATTAAGCAAATTGCACTCTAGCACTTTGTTGTGTACACCCCAAATCATTGTATAGTTTGGGGTTTAGTAAAGACAAATCCACTCTGCAGTAAAAGTGTAGCTGCTGAAAATCTGAGGGAAAGTACTGGTGATTGGATGTTACAATCATGTAAAAGCAAAGATGGTGTTTTTTTTTTTGCTTGCATGTCCCCCTCAGATATACAGCAAATGCACTTGTAGTGCAAAGTAGATTTGCCTTTAGTAAATAAACCCCAAAGTCCAAACTACCTAATAATTTGGGGTGTACCCCGCAATATGCTCGAGTGCAATGTGCATAATGGGGAAAGTATTTAGACTGGCCTGTGTGCCCCAAGGAAAGACATTGGGAGGGATTTTCCCTCACTTCCTGTGTGGCTATGTGACAGGAAGTGAATTATTTGGAAGGATAAAGTGGCCAAATTATTTAGTTTAACTTTTCAAAGACTCATTCCTAAGTTGAATTGTGATGCATGTCAATGGCCCATTTAGACCCTCTTTAATCACTTGAGATCAGCGCTATAACTGATCGACGGCCACAGCATGGTCCTCAATTGCCGGGAGTCCGTCAATAAACGTCCTCCCCTTTGTGCGCGCTGTGGTCACAGAGTCACTGAGACTCGGGTGATGACAGATCCGAGTAAGGGGCCGATCCCTGCCCTTTACCATGTGATCAGCTGTCAGCAAATGACAGCTGATCACGTGATGTAAACAAAAGCTGGGTAATGGTTTTTGTTTTCTCTTTGTGCTGACAGCGTGAGCATAAAAAAAGGCAATCACCAGCTTATGTGCAAGGGACATCGGGCCCGAAGAGGAAGAGGCAATTCTGCGTCATCTGTGACAATTAGTAGCCCCTGCCAGTGCCACCTATCAATGCCCACCACTGGTGCCAATCAGTGGCACCTAGCAGTGCTGCCTATCAGTGCCCATCACTGCCAACTATCATTGCCACCTAGCAGTGCCACTTCTCACTGCCCACCAGTGCCAACTAGCAATGCCACCTCTCAGTGCCCACCCTTGCCACCTTATCGGTGCCCATCAGTGCAGTCTCATCAGTGTACATCAATGAAGAAGAAATATTACCTTTTTTAAAAATATTAACCAGTTTCCTACCGCCCACCGTCAAATGACATCCTTGGCTTTGTGCGGTGACATCTGAATGATGCCTGCAGTTGCAGGCATCATTCAGATATCATTATTTTCAGCCGGCGATTCTGTGCACAATAAAAACGATCATAGTGGCAGTTCCGCCGCTTGATCGTTCTTATAGGCGCCGGGAGGGGACGTTCCCCCCCCTCTTGCCGCCATCCGGTGCTTCTCCGGGCTCTCCCATGCCATCTTGGGCTCGGAGAACGATTTGGAGATGACTGGTGACCAGATGGTCACCAGTCATCTCTATGACCGTCGGAGGCCCGGGCGCGACGTTATGACATCACGCCGTGTTCCTGTATGTTAACCAAGCCGTGATCTCGGCTGTCAGCATGAGATTGGTGATTTTTTTGACCAATATCATGCTTTCCAGCCTGGAGGAGAGATGCAGGGTCTTATTGACCCTGCATCTCTCCATAAAGAGGACCTGTCACACACATTCCTATTACAAGGGATGTTTACATTCCTTGTAATAGGAATAAAAGTGATCCAAAAAAAAAAAAGTAAAAAAAAAGAGTAAGAAATACAAAAAAGTAAAAAAACAAAATAAAAAAAAAAAGCAAAAATAAGAAAAAACGCCCCTGTCCCCGGTAGCTCGCGCTCAGAAGCGAACACACACGTAAGTCCCGCCCACATATGTAAACGCCGTTCAAACCACACATGTGAGTTATTGCTGCGTGCGTTAGAACGAGTGCAACAATTCTAGCACTAGACCTCCTCTGTAATGCCAAAATGGTATCGTGTAAAAAAAATTAAAGCATCGCCTAGGGAGATTTTTAATTACTGAAGTTTGTTGTCATTCCATGAGTGTGCGCAATTTTAAAGCGTGACGTGTTAGGTATCTATTTACTCAGCATAACAACATCTTTCACATTATACCAAAAAATTGGCCTAACTTTACTGTTTTGTAATATTTTTTGCAAAAAAAAGGCGTTTGAAAATTTATTGCGCAAATACCGAGCGAGATAAAAATTTGCAATGACCGCCATCTTATTCCCTAGGGTGTCTGCTCCAAAAACATATATAATGTTTGGTGTTTTGAAGTAATTTTATAGCCATAAATTTATGATTTTTACATGAAGGATAGAAGTGCCAGAATAGGCCCAGTGCTGAAGTGGTTAAAATATAAAAAAAATTTTTTTTAAACTCGGTCTTTTGTATTTATAGAAAAAAACAAACAAACACAAAGGTGATCAAATAGCACCAAAAGCAAGCTCTATTTGTGTGCCAAGAAATAATAAATTTTCATTGGGTTACAGTGTTGTATGAGCGCGCAATTGTCATTGAAAGTGCATCAGCGCTGAAATGTGAAACTTGGTCTGGACAGTGCACAAGGGGTTAATATAAGGCTACATGCACACGGACGTTTTACAAGCCGCTTGTTTGAGCGTTTTTTGCAGCTTAAAAACATCTCTCCATGTTAGCCTATGGCCTCATGGCCACCATGGCGTTTTTGAGCTGTAAATGGCATAGGCGTTTTTAGGCCCCATGTACACGGGACGCTGGTGTAAAGTGTTCAGAACTAAGGTTGAAAGTGGCGTTTAGAAAGGTGCGCTTTGTGGCGTTTGCATGCCGTGTTTTACCACATTTGCATGTATATGATAAGGAGCCGCCCTAAGCTCCAAAAACAGTATTATTTACGATTTTAGCTATTTTGTGAGACCAGAGTGATACCAGCAGCTGAGAGCAGCAGTGTAGTTGTATTTAGCGTGTCACTTGCCACATCACTTGCCACAAGTTGTGGATTGTCCACTTGCCACGTCAGCTGCCCCAAGTTGTGGATTGTCCACAATGCAATGGAAGCAATTTCATTTTTATATGTTAGAAGGCCAGTATGCTGGCCTGAATTTATGGGAGGAGCCCGGGGGGCTATTTAACCAGCCCACTCACCTGCAGTCTTCGTTGGTTTCCTGTGAGTGATAATGGATCTCACTGGGCCGACTCTTACCAGCTCACCTCATGTTTGTGAGTCCTGGCGTTTCGATTGCAGGGCATTTCGGCGTCTTCGTTCGTGGTCTTCGTCGGCGGTTCCCGCTCACTATCGCAGGTACTTTTCGAATCTTTTGCGTCAGGTACAATCTTGCAATTAGTAATGCTTCCTGTCCTGCATTCCTTTCTTTAAAAGTCTGCTTCTGAGTTATTGTCTGTCCCATACATATGATTCATTTATAAATCCAAACCTCCGAGTTGCTTTCGGTCATTGTCCGATATCACTCGCCGTAGGTTTCACTGGACGTAAAGATTCACTGTCCATAAGGTTGCCGTCTCTTACAGTTGGGAAAAAAAAAAAGAGGGGGGAAAAAAAAAAGGGAGACTCTAATTAGTCCCACCTGCTGCCTCTCTGCACTGGTTAGCCTGGGGGGAGGGGTGATTGATTGGTGTTCAGTTTTAGAGTAAAGGGCGGCATACACTATACAACCAATTTGCATTACATTAATTCTATACTCCTCACTATCGATTCCTTTCGTATATTTACGAACTGATTCGGGTCACATACGTTGCATACTTTCCATCGTTGCCATTTGTTGTTTGCCTTCATGCCGTGTGTTTTAGTTCCCGCAGCGGAACTTGCGTATTATTTGTACACACTTTTTCCTCTCACTCGTTTACCAAACCAAAGTAATTTTTTGTGCGTCATGCATGGCGCAACACCACACTTTTGGATGTCTTGGACACCCACCATGCTTTTCGTACATCAAGTTTTCAAACTGTCACAGGTAGGATTCGTGCAATTTCTTTGCTTAACGCACTGTTTGCCAGGTAAACCATGTCATCAAAACCCCGCTGTGGAACTTGCGAGTCATTAGTCAAGTCTCCATATGCGGCCTTATTTCAGCCTCGTGCAAGACCACAGTCTTGTCGTGCAATTCGTGAACACAAACGCAGAGCTGTTTATCAGTTTAGTTTTGTGCTTTTTTTTTTTTTCCCTCTTTCTTGTTGTTTCACGCCAAGTAGTAGGCCCATGTCACTTAGAATGCACTGTCTATCATTACAGTTACTTTACTTTGCATTACCCTCCGGTCGAATCTAGTCGCATCAGCGACTCACTGGTTCGTCCCCGCTAGTTTGTCATCTCATTCCACTGATAGTAATTTCACTTGTCTCATCTCGCACACCCTTCTCTCTCCTCATAAAACCCTGCACATAGCTACTGATTTGTCTTGCATCGATAGTGATTTCCTCTGCATCATTCTGATATGAATCCAAGTCGCATCCACAATGCACCGATTCGTCCCGGCGGGCCCTAGTTGCTGGCCTCATTTTAGTACATGCTCCAGAGTTCGCTCGTTGTCAGCCGCACATGTGGCGCACCGTCTCATGCCTAGATCATGGGAGAATTCTGTCATTCACGTCACCATCACGCATCTGAGTTGAATCCACGCGCATTCTTATGTGCAGGTTCGTCCCATACATGTCCCAGTTGCTGGCCTCATTTCAGTACATGCTCCAGAGTTTGCTTGCTGATAGTCGCACAGCGCAGCACGATTCATGCCTCTGTCATGAAAAATTTCTGTCACTCATGTCACAGCCACGCATCTGATTTGAATCCATGCGCATTTTCGTGTGCAGGTTCGCCAAGCGTGCCCCAATTGCTGGCCTCATCTCAGAACATGCCCCAGAGCCTGGTCGTTGTCAGTCGCATCTGCGGCGCACCGATTCATGCCTCTGTCATGGGACATTTTTGTCACTCATTGCACTGTAACACATCTGATTTTAATCCACGTGCATCCTTGGGTGCAGCTTCGTCTCAAGCGTGCCCCAGTCGTTGTTGGCCCCATTTCAGTACATGCTCCAGAGTTTGCTTGCTGTTAAACGCACAGCGCCGCACCGATTCAAGTCTCTGTCATGGGAAGTTTCTGTCACTCATTTCACTATCGCGCATCTGATTTGAATCCACGTGCATTTTCGTGTGCAGACTTGTCTTAAGCATGCCCCAGTTGTTGTTGGCCTCATTTCAGTACATGCTCCAGAGCCCGGTCGTTGTCAGTCGCACCTGCGGCGCACCGATTCATGCCTCTGTCATGGGACATTTTTGTCACTCGTTCCACTGTAACACATCTGATTCGAATCTACGCCCATCCTTAGGTGCAGCTTCGTCTCAAGCGTGCCCCAGTCGCTGTTGGCCCCATTTCAGTACATGCTCCAGAGTTCGCTTGCTGTTCCTCGCACAGCGCAGCACCGATTCGTGTCTGTCATGGGACATTTCTGTCACTCGTTTCACTGTCACGCATCTGATTCGAACCCACTTGCATTCTCGTGTGCAGGCTCGTCTTAAGCGTGCCCCAGTTGTAGTTGGCCTCAATTCAGTACATGCTTCAGAGCCCGGTCGTTGTCAGTCGCACCTGCGGCGCACCGATTCATGCCTCTGTCATGGGACATTTTTGTCACTAATTTCTCCGACACGCTCCACCATCCGATCCGCTCACTTATATAAAAAGGCAGTGCAGCACTGAACAAGTCCATAGATCAAGACAATCCCAGTGATCTTCTAGAGTGATTTATCGAATCGGAAACATGCAGATGATGTGAACACAGTGAGAGACCTCCACCAGTAATAAGAATGGCCGCTCACCTCCCAAAGTGGACCCTTTGGTTATAGAGAGTCACAGATACCTTCCCATATGGGTATATACGTCACAGGCATGTATTGCAGCTCCGGGATAGTTGGATGACAACAGCAGATGGACCGGATCACAAATGACTCCAATGAGGTGTGTATATAAATATATATATATATATAAAAGACAGGCAGACCATAGTGTTCTCCGCATATAAAAGGATATTTAATAAAAAGAAATGCACTTGCATGTAAAAGGCACTAAACCAGTGCCGAGTGTAACAGCGTGTATGAAACAGATGCAGTCTGTCGTGTTCAAATCAGCTAGTCAAACCCCTCACCACCTGTCATTTCTCCTCCAGGTCAGTCAAGTAGGTCCACCCTGCACCAGGTTGGACGTAATTTTCCCTAAAAAAATATATAAATAAAAAAAAAAAAAAAAAAAAAAATGTATGTGTACCAAGCACTTGCCAACAGCCGATCTGAATCTAGTCGCAACGTCGGCCCTATGATTCGGATCCTCAGCAATCACAAACCCCTTCAACCACTAACACCATCAGCCGATCTGAGTCTAGTCATATCTAGGGATGGGCCCGGTGCTCGATTCGAACCCATGTTCGAATCGAGCATCGGGCGTTCGCTCGCTCGTCGAGCCCAGAACTATTTGGGCCGTTCGCATCACATTCGTGTGATGCGAGCGGCCCCGCAATGCATTGCGGCCGGCGCGGCCGGCGCAGTGCATTGCTGGCTGATGATTGGCCAAGCATGCACTGTGACCCCGCATGCTTGGCCAATCACAGCGCCCGAAACTCGGAGAGCAATAATTGGCTACAGGCAGGACGCCTGTAGCCAATTACAGCTCAGGGGCTTTAGTACACGCCCCACCATTTAAAAGGCCGCCACGCCATCGGCCCCGGTCACATGAGTTCCGGCTTTAGGAGAGATTAGTCTGCTGATTCTGTCTTTGCTTGATACTGAAAGATTTGCTCTTCTTTGCTAAACCATTGGCTATTTCTTTGCTAAACCATTGCTACCTAAGTCATTGATCGTTCATTGCTGCTGATTGCACAGTTAGTGTGTTATTAGCTGCTGCTGGGGATTAGTCTGGTGCGTGCTTACTGTTAGTACAGTATTGCAGTAGTACCAACCGCAGTGCTGTTAGCACAGCATTGCACCCCAACAGCACCCATAGGACTTCTAGTGTGTTAGTGGCAGCAAACAGAGCTCCTATATTTTCTTCTCAGCAGCACCCATAGGACTTCTAGTGTGTTAGTGGCAGCAAACAGAGCTCCTATATTTTCTTCTCAGCACCACCCATAGGACTTCTAGTGTGTTAGTGGCATCACACAGAGCTCCTATATTTTCTTCTCAGCAGCACCCATAGGACTTCTAGTGTGTTAGTGGCAGCAAACAGAGCTCCTATATTTTCTTCTCAGCAGCACCCATAGGACTTCTAGTGTGTTAGTGGCAGCAAACAGAGCTCCTATATTTTCTTCTCAGCAGCACCCATAGGACTTCTAGTGTGTTAGTGGCAGCAAACAGAGCTCCTATATTTTCTTCTCAGCAGCACCCATAGGACTTCTAGTGTGTTAGTGGCATCACACAGAGCTCCTATATTTTCTTCTCAGCAGCACCCATAGGACTTCTAGTGTGTTAGTGGCAGCAAACAGAGCTCCTATATTTTCTTCTCAGCAGCACCCATAGGACTTCTAGTGTGTTAGTGGCAGCAAACAGAGCTCCTATATTTTCTTCTCAGCAGCACCCATAGGACTTCTAGTGTGTTAGTGGCATCACACAGAGCTCCTATATTTTCTTCTCAGCAGCACCCATAGGACTTCTAGTGTGTTAGTGGCAGCAAACAGAGCTCCTATATTTTCTTCTCAGCAGCACCCATAGGACTTCTAGTGTGTTAGTGGCATCACACAGAGCTCCTATATTTTCTTCTCAGCAGCACCCATAGGACTTCTAGTGTGTTAGTGGCAGCAAACAGAGCTCCTATATTTTCTTCTCAGCAGCACCCATAGGACTTCTAGTGTGTTAGTGGCAGCAAACAGAGCTCCTATATTTTCTTCTCAGCAGCACCCATAGGACTTCTAGTGTGTTAGTGGCAGCAAACAGAGCTCCTATATTTTCTTCTCAGCAGCACCCATAGGACTTCTAGTGTGTTAGTGGCAGCAAACAGAGCTCCTATATTTTCTTCTCAGCAGCACCCATAGGACTTCTAGTGTGTTAGTGGCAGCAAACAGAGCTCCTATATTTTCTTCGCAGCAGCACCCATAGGACTTCTAGTGTGTTAGTGGCATCACACAGAGCTCCTATATTTTCTTCTCAGCAGCACCCATAGGACTTCTAGTGTGTTAGTGGCAGCAAACAGAGCTCCTATATTTTCTTCTCAGCAGCACCCATAGGACTTCTAGTGTGTTAGTGGCAGCAAACAGAGCTCCTATATTTTCTTCTCAGCAGCACCCATAGGACTTCTAGTGTGTTAGTGGCAGCAAACAGAGCTCCTATATTTTCTTCTCAGCAGCACCCATAGGACTTCTAGTGTGTTAGTGGCATCACACAGAGCTCCTATATTTTCTTCTCAGCAGCACCCATAGGACTTCTAGTGTGTTAGTGGCAGCAAACAGAGCTCCTATATTTTCTTCTCAGCAGCACCCATAGGACTTCTAGTGTGTTAGTGGCAGCAAACAGAGCTCCTATATTTTCTTCTCAGCAGCACCCATAGGACTTCTAGTGTGTTAGTGGCATCACACAGAGCTCCTATATTTTCTTCTCAGCAGCACCCATAGGACTTCTAGTGTGTTGGTGGCAGCAAACAGAGCTCCTATATTTTCTTCTCAGCAGCACCCATAGGACTTCTAGTGTGTTAGTGGCAGCAAACAGAGCTCCTATATTTTCTTCTCAGCAGCACCCATAGGACTTCTAGTGTGTTAGTGGCAGCAAACAGAGCTCCTATATTTTCTTCTCAGCAGCACCCATAGGACTTCTAGTGTGTTAGTGGCAGCAAACAGAGCTCCTATATTTTCTTCTCAGCAGCACCCATAGGACTTCTAGTGTGTTAGTGGCATCACACAGAGCTCCTATATTTTCTTCTCAGCAGCACCCATAGGACTTCTAGTGTGTTAGTGGCAGCAAACAGAGCTCCTATATTTTCTTCTCAGCAGCACCCATAGGACTTCTAGTGTGTTAGTGGCAGCAAACAGAGCTCCTATATTTTCTTCTCAGCAGCACCCATAGGACTTCTAGTGTGTTAGTGGCATCACACAGAGCTCCTATATTTTCTTCTCAGCAGCACCCATAGGACTTCTAGTGTGTTAGTGGCATCACACAGAGCTCCTATATTTTCTTCTCAGCAGCACCCATAGGACTTCTAGTGTGTTAGTGGCAGCAAACAGAGCTCCTATATTTTCTTGTCAGCAGCACACATAGTACCTATAGTGTGTTAGTGTCAGCACCCATAGGACCTACAGTGTGTTGTGAGCACACATAGGAGTTCTATTTTTTATACTATATACACTACCGACTACAATGGCTGGAAGACCGCCAAGGAGAGGCAGAGCGTGCCGAGGCAAGAACACAGGGCAGGCAGGCTCTGTTTCTAGAGACAACAGTGCTGGCCGTGGACGTGGTCGTGCATCGTCATCAGCACGTGGCCATGGGACACGCTTGTCTTTGTTTTCGGCAGCTGGACATGTGGAGCCGCATCATGCCGAAGGCTTGGTAGAATGGATGACCAAGCCCTCCTCATCCTCCTCATCCTCTCTCACCCAGGCTCAGGGTACTGGCAGAGCAGCTGCCAACGCGTACTCAATGGCATCATCAGCCACCCCTTCCCTAGACCCACCATGTCCTCCTGAGGAGTCCCCCGAACTGTTTGAGCACAGTGTTGGGTACATGCTCCAGGAGGATGCCCAACGATTCGAAGGCTCGGATGATGATACCCAGCTTGAGGAAGTCAGTAGTGTGCGCGCAGAGAGAGGGGATGCTGAAGGACAGCAATCTGGCAGTAGTGTTCCACCAGCTGCAGCTTACTGCCAGGTTTGCTCTAGTGGTGAAGAGGGAGGGGATGATGAGGTCACTGACTCCACGTGGGTGCCTGAAGGGAGAGAGGAGGAGGAGGAGGAGGATGCAGCGTCACATGTCCAACGAGGCAGGATGCCCCCTGGAGGCCAGCTAGAGGCCAGCACAGCAACTGTACCACACCGCAGAGCTCCGCCTGTGCAGGGCGCTGCCTCTGCACGTTATCACAAAAGTTCTTTGGTGTGGGCCTTTTTTGAGACGAGTGCATCAGATCGCACCACTGCTATTTGCAATATTTGTCTCAAGCGTATCTCGCGTGGCCAAAACATCAGCCGCTTGGGCACCACAAGCATGAGCAGACATATGTCGACCTGCCATGCAGCTCGTTGGCAAGCACACATAAAAGACCCACACCAAAGAACAAAGCGGACCTCTCCTTGCTCCTCATCAGCTGGGATCTCCATCCCCACTATATCTTCAGTCCTCTCTGAAAGCTGCTCTGAGAGGACTGAAGGTGTAGAATTAGGTGTGTCACAACCAAGTACTTGCAGTACACCGACGTCCGATTGTAGCAGGCAAATTTCCCTGCCCCAGCTGCTGGACCGTCGAAAGAAGTATACTCCCAGCCATCCACATGCCCAGCGGTTGAATGCTAGCTTGGCTAAATTGCTAGCACTTCAACTGCTGCCTTTTCAGTTGATAGACTCGGCCCCCTTCCGTGAGTTTGTTCAATGTGCGGTTCCTCAGTGGCAGGTTCCCAAACGCCACTTTTTCTCACGGAAGGCGATTCCGTCTCTCTACTGGCATGTGGAAGGCAATGTCCATGCCTCGCTGGACAGGGCGGTCAGCGGTAAGGTGCATATTACCGCTGACTCATGGTCCAGCAGGCATGGACAGGGACGTTATCTTTCTTTCACGGCCCATTGGGTCACTCTATTGGCAGCTGGGAGGGATGCAGGACAAGGTGCAGTAGTGTTGGAGGTTGTTCCGCCACCACGCCTCCAAAATGCTACTACTGGTTGTGACACACCTCTCTCCTCCACCCCCTCCTCTTCTTCTTCCTCCATGTCCTCTTCGAGTGCTCTGTCCTCGGAACCAGCGGTGCTCCGTAGGCGTACAAGGGGCTACGCGAGTACGCAGGCAAAAAGATGCCATGCCGTGCTTGCGCTGGTGTGTTTGGGGGACAGGAGCCACACTGGGCCAGAGGTTCTGGCAGCTCTGCAGGGGCAGGCCGAGAGGTGGTTGACGCCACGCCAGCTTAAGCCAGGAATGGTCGTTTCTGATAATGGCACCAACCTCCTCTCCGCCCTGCGACAGGGGCAGCTCACCCATGTGCCCTGTATGGCTCACGTCCTCAACCTGGTGGTGCAGCGGTTCTTGGGCAGGTTCCCAGGCTTACAGGATGTCCTGAGGCAGGCCAGGAAAGTCTGTGTGCATTTCCGCCGATCTTATAATGCCAGTGCTCGGCTGACTGAGCTGCAAAAGGAGCTGAACCTGCCCAAGAACCGCCTAATATGTGACATGCCCACCAGGTGGAACTCAACGTTGGCCATGCTGCAGCGACTGCACACGCAGCAGAGGGCCATCAATGAGTACCTTTGCGACTACGGCACCAGGACAGGGTCAGGGGAGCTTGGCTTTTTTTCCCCACGCCAGTGGAGCATGATCAGGGATGCATGCACTGTCCTCTCACCATTTGAGGAGGCCACGAGGATGGTGAGCAGTGACAGTGCATGCATCAGTGACACTGTACCTCTTGTCCACCTGTTGGAGCATACGCTGCGTGGGATAATGGACAGGGCACTTGAGGCAGAACAGAGGCAGGAAGAGGAGGACTTCCTTGTCTCTCAAGGCCCCCTTTATCCAGACAATGTTCCTTCTGTCCCACCCATCACACAGGAAGAGGAGGAGGAGGAGGAGGAGGAGGATTGTGTGAGCATGGAGGTGGAGCCTGGCACTCAGCATCAGCAGCAGCAGTCTTTTAGGGATGATGTACAGTCCCAACAAACCAGTGGACTTGTACGTGGCTGGGAGGAGGTGGCTGGCGATCATGTCATCCTCAGTGACCCAGAAGACTCCGGACCGAATGCCTCAGCTAACCTATGCTGCATGGCCTCCCTGATCCTGCAAAGCCTGCGGAAGGATCCTCGTGTTCTTCGGATCAAGGAGAGTGACCATTACTGGCTGGCCACTCTCCTTGATCCACGGTACAAGGGTAAGGTTGCGGACCTTATCTTGCCGTCGCAGAGGGAGCAGAGGATGAGACATCTCAGGGAGGCCTTGCAGAAAGGTCTGTGCAACGCGTTCCCAGAAACTGGGAGGTTACAAACTCCTGGTCCTGGACGAGTTGCTGAGGCTTCGGTCAGTAGCAGAAGGAGCGGTGGGGAAGGTGGACGTCTGACCGATGCGTTCAGACAATTTTTTAGTCCGCAGCCCCAAGGTATGATCGGTTCCAGCAACCATCGCCAGCGTCTGATATACATGGTGCAGGAATACCTAGGGGCAAGGTCAGACTTGGACACCTTTCCCACCGAAAATCCTCTGGCTTACTGGGTCCTGAGGATGGATCACTGGCCAGAGCTTGCACAGTATGCAATTGAGCTACTGGCCTGTCCTGCATCCAGCGTTCTTTCCGAACGCACATTCAGTGCTGCTGGAGGATTTGTCACCGATCATAGGGTGCGCCTGTCCACCGACTCGGTTGATCGACTGACCTTCATAAAAATGAATCAGTCTTGGATCACCACCAGCTACCAGACACCTGAAGCGGATATAACGGAATAATTTATAATGTCACATCCCTTCAAGACTGCCTATGCTGATGCTGAGTGACTGTCCTGTTATGTTCACTGACTATCCTCTTCCTCCTCCTCAATGATCCATGCCACCACACCAGTGCCTAAGGCACAATTTTTCAGCCCCTGTATAACAGGGGCGTGTAATTACAATTTTTTAAAAAGATGCTTCGCAACAGGTGTGACTGCTGTGCTCAGAGTACAGTATCTGTGAGGGGTTGCAGTGTTGTGGCACCAGCACCAGTGCCTAAGGCACAATTTTTCAGCCCCTGTAGAACAGGGGCGTGTAATTACAATTTTTTAAAAAGATGCTTCGCAACAGGTGTGACTGCTGTGCTCCAAGTACAGTATCTGTGAGGGGTTGCAGTGTTGTGGCACCAGCACCAATGCCTAAGGCACAATTTTTCAGCCCCTGTTTAACAGGGGCGTGTAATTACAAATCTTGATCTAATAACTCACAGCAGGGCCCATTCCTGCACCCACCAAGAGTAACTGTGAGGGCTTACAGTCTTGTGGCAACACCGTCCACCACCACCACCACCACCACCAAAGGCCCAATTTTTCTGCCCGGTTCAACAGGTGCATGCAAGTACAAATCTTGATCTATTAACTCACAGCAGGGCCCATTCCTGTGCCCACCAGTCTTGTGGCTACACCAACATCTAATAGGGCAAATTTCTGCAGAGTATATACGGCAGGCCCCTACTTTCAAACATCCAACTTACAAACGACTCCTACTTGCAAACGGCAAGAGTAAACAGGAAGTGAGAGGAAATCTACCCCTAGGAAGGAAAATTCTATCCTGTTAGATTTAATTTGGGAAAAAGGTATCTCCTCTCTACTGATGCTTTATCACCAATCCTTGTTTCAATTAAAACCCCACTTTTCCAAAAACATTTGTCATTGGGACGGAAAGTGAGGTGACATGTTCTGAACAGATGTGCAAAGACAGCAAATGTTACAGGGGTGATAACCCCTCCCTATGTTCTCCAAAAAGCTTAAAAATTGATTTTTTTGGGATGTAGCTACACTTCATAATGTACCTGTTCAGATTCTACTTAAGAACAAACCTACAGTCCATGTCTTGTTTGCACCACCTATATACTGCTGTTCAGAGTATATAGGGTTGTAGGTATAGGGTTTTATTTTGGGTGCGGGGTCCCCCTTAGTATCCATACAAGACCCAAAGGGGGTGGGGGGGGGGTGATGGGGTAGCCATGCCATTTTTCTCAAGGATTTTCAGCCATATGGCGGCCAGGACAAGACATGACATTAAAGCCGCAAGTGGTTTTAAATGGCTTCTTTTTTTCCTTTACAAATGTCATTTTGTGCAAGGACAGTTCTAAACACGGGAAACACATGCCACTTCACAGGCATACTTTAGACACCCCCCAGGTACCATATTTAAAGGAAAATTTCACTTTTTTTTTTTTTCACTTTATGCATCATTAAAATGACTGCTCCCGAAAAAACTTTAGTTTTTAAAATTTCTTTTTGCATTGATATATGTCCCCTGGGGCAGGACCCGGGTCCCCAAACCTGTTTTATGACATTAACATGCATATTGGCCGTTGTAATTAGCAATTTTGATTTCGAACGTTCGCGTCCATTATAACGAATAGGGTTCGAAAATTCGCGCGAACTTTCGGTCCGTTCGAAGGTTCTGGTGCGAACCGAACCCGGGGGTGTTCGGCTCATCCCTAGTCATATCATCAGTGCAACGACGCGGATCCGGAACATGAGCTCCCTCATCACCTTACATCTACAGCCGTTCCAAATCTAGTCGCATCATCGGCACAACGATTCGGATCCTCGGCAATACAAACTTCACCGATCCGAGTCCAGTCGCAGCACCGGCTCAACGTTTAAGATCCTTTACAAACCAAACCCCACCGGTGCTCACACCTCAGCCCGATTCGAACTATTCGCATCAGTGATACCAATAAAGTGGTACTTACAATTCAGATCCCTGGCCTTACGTCCGTTATCAAGCATAAACCTTTACATCTCACTCCATCTGCATATACAATGTTGCGCACGGTCGTTCCTACATACTCAAAATTTCCGCTAACTTTGTTTTCATTTTTCCAATAAAGCGGCTTAATTGCAGTCGCTGCAAGCATTCCGACTCGAATCGGTCACTCATCTCCAGTAGCAACTTGGCTGCTCACCTATTCTCTGTCGTGCTAAACACTCAAACTAGCTTTCACTATGTTTGTCGTCCCTAAAGCCGACCCGCGTCAGGTCAGTTCTCCAAGACTTCACCCGTACACGGGGGTGTACTAAGGAGCAGCTTCAGTCTCTCCCGGGAATGCTCAATTTGCAGCAAGGATCATTCCCGAGGGTCGATCTTTTTGTATCACGCCTCCTGGACTTCCTCTCCCAGACACAGGACCCCGATCAGATCCTTAACTTCAGATCCTTAACTTAGACACCGCGGCAGTAGCGGACCTGTCATTATGGGAGGAGTTCCTTACTACGTGAAACAGTATCAAAGTATACCATCAATATCGCCCCCATCACGCTGGTAGTGACAGATGCCGCAGCCTCCACAGGCTTCGCTGCAATTTTTGGCCACTATTGGTGTGCAGGACCATGGCTTCCAGAGACTCTCCTAATCCCAGGGTTTACCTGGACTTCCTCCCTTTTCGAACAATACCAGATCGTGGCAGCCGCTCAGCTCTGGGGGTCATATCTGGACAGGACAAACCGTGGCCTTCACCACCGACAACCAGGCCACGGCTGATATTATTAGTAAAGGTAAGTCCAAGTCATGTCCTTCCTACGCAGGCCCGTACAACTATGCCCTCAGCACCAGTTAATGTCCACTACCCTCGCTAGTTCCCCATTTGGCCTTCTCCCCAGCCTGGTCATTCAAGCAGCCTTCGACTCGGTCTACCACGGGTTCTTGCGGCCTAGCGAGTTCACCCGCAGCTACCCCACCGGCCAAGTTCTACGTAGACCTCACTTGGCTCGCTACCAAGATCGTTTCATCCTCCACCTGGCACTATCCAAAACCCAGCGATCAGGCACCGGGTTAGACATTTAACTCTAAAAACAAACAATCTCTGGTGTGCAGTAACCTTACTCGATCGCCTTCTGTCACTCCTACCTGAACAGTCAAACTCTTGTCCCCTACTACCTTTCCCGATCAAACCCTTGAGTGCCTGCCAGTTCATCAAACACATGAGAATTCATCGGGGCACAACCAACCATAGGAAGTTGATCCAGGGTTCACCCGGTCGCCTCTTGGGGGATCAGGAAGGAATTTTCTCCCCTGCTGTAGCAATTGGCCTAGGCTCGGCTGGGGTTTTCGCCTTCCTCTGGATCAACGGTGGGGCGGTTAGGTCAATTTGGGTCCTGTCACCTTCACTCACTCACTCACTCACTCTTCCAAGCTACCACACCTCAACCCCAGTCAGTGCTCCAGTCGCTCTTATCGTATTGGAGCGGCCTCGGCCACATCCCGGTGTGGGGTCCCAGATCACGACTATTAAGAGACTTGACAGGTGGAAGTCTGCCTGCTTCGTCCAGCACATCCTCCAATCCTCAGGTGGAAATGGCACAAGCATTCACCAAACTTGCTCAATGAACAAAGCTAAAACCAATAAAACTACATCCCTACCTGAATGTTTTTGCCCCCTTATTTTGGCATACCGTCCATCAGATCAGGGCACACTTCAGGTCCATTTCATGTTGTAAGTCTTATGTTAAGTCTATGTATCTTATTCATATCTGTATCGGATATAGGGCTTCAACCATAAATATTTATTTATATATATATATTTATTTATTTTATGGTTTTTCCTCATTTGCCATAAATTTGGAATTTATCAATGTAAAAAAATAGGTCACCTTTAAAAACGCTTCTAAACTAAAATGCGGCTAAACGCTGGTACCGCGTCTGAAACGTGGAAATCTTTGGCGTCTGAAGGCATTTTTAGGCTTTGTAAAAAACGATTTTAAACGCAACTGCAGATTTTTTTGGCCAGGCCAAAAACAGTGTTTTGGATGTAATAGAATTCAATGGACCCACATCCAAAACGCAAGTACTGCAATTTTGCAGCGATTTTTTGTTTTACCTGTCTATAGCTGGTTGTTAAAGGAAATGTAAAAATAAATAAAATGCCGGTTCAAAAAAAAAAAAAAACTAGAAAAAAAACAGCGTGGGGTCCCCCCCCAGGTCCATACCAGGCCCTTGGGTCTAGTATGGATTCAAAGGGGACCCCCCAAAATAAAAAAATAATGGCGTGGGGGTCCCCTCAGAATCCATACCAGGCCCTTCAGGTCTGGCATGTATTTTAAGGGGAACCCCGCGCCAAAAACAAAAAATAATTGCGTGGGGTCCCCTAAAAATACACACCAGACCCTTTATTCGAGCACTCAACCTGGCAGGCCGCAGGGGAAGAGGGGGGATGAGAGAGCGGCCCCCTCCCTCCTGAACCGTACCAGGCCGCGTGCCCTCAACATGGGGGGTTTGGTGCTTCGGGGCAGGGGACGACCTGCGGCCCCCCACCCCAAAGCACCCTGCCCCCATGTTGATGGGGACAAGGGCCTCTTCCCGACAACCCTGGCCGTTGGTTGTCGGGGTCTGCGGGTGGGGGGCTTATCAGAATTCGGGAGCCCCCTTTAATAAGGGGGACCCCAGATACCTGCCCCCCTCCCTATGTGAATGAGTATGGGGTACATCGTACCCCTACCCATTCACCTGGTGGCAAAATAAAAGACAACACAGGTTTGAAAAGTAATTTATTGGGCAGCTCCGGGGGTCTTCTTCCAACTTCGGGGGTCTTTCTGCCGGGCGCCCCGCTATCTTCTGCCAGCTCTTTTGCTGGCGGGGTCCCGGGCTTCCTCGCCGTCTTCTTCCGACTTCGGGGGTCTTTCTGCCGGGCGCCCCGCTATCTTCTGCCAGCTCTTTTGCTAGCGGGGGTCCTGGGCTTCCTCGCCGTCCTCTTCTGACTTCGGGGGTCTCTTGTTCTGTTCTCCGGCTCTTCTCCCGCTCTCCGGTGCCTTCTCCATGATCTCCGGTTCTTTCTGCCTTCTGCCAGGCACCCCGCTATCTTCTTCCAGCTCTTTTGCTAGCGGGGGCCGGTCTTTTTCGTCGCCTTCTTCCCTCTTCTCTTCGCCCGATGTTGCCTCGTCGCTGTCCACCGCTACAATGCTCTGTCCGAGCAGCGGTGCCACTTATATTGGCATGGGGCGTGGTCACCGGCTGATGCCACCGCTGACCCCGCCCCATTTCACGTCACAGTCCCATCATTCCCCGGGACTGTGACATCATACGGGGGCGGGGTCAGCGATGGCATCAGCCGGTGACCACGCCCCATGCCAATAAAAGTGGCACCGCTGCTCGGACAGAGCATTGCAGCGGTGGACAGCGACGAGGCAACATCGGGCGAAGAGAAGAGGGAAGAAGGCGACGAAGAAGACCGGCCCCCTCTAGCAAAAGAGCTGGAAGAAGATAGCGGGGCGCCCGGCAGAAGGCAGAAAGAACCGGAGATCGTGGAGAAGACACCAGAGAGCGGGAGAAGAACCGGAGATCGCGGAGAAGGCACTGGAGAGCGGGAGAAGATGGCGAGGAAGCCCGGGACCCCCGCTAGCAAAAGAGCTGGCAGAAGATAGCGGGGCGCCCGGCAGAAAGACCCCCGAAGTCGGAAGAAGACGGCGAGGAAGCCCAGGACCCCCGCTAGCAAAAGAGCTGGCAGAAGATAGCGGGGCGCCCGGCAGAAAGACCCCCGAAGTCGGAAGAAGACCCCTGGAGCTGCCCAATAAATTACTTTCCAAACCTGTGTTGTCTTTTTTATTGACTTATTTTGCCACCAGGTGAATGGGTAGGGGTACGATGTACCGCATACTCATTCACATAGGGTGGGGGGCCGGCATCTGGCAGGGTGCTTTGGGGTGGGGGGCCGCAGGTCGCCCCCCTGCCCCGAAGCACCAAACCCCCCATGTTGAGGGCATGCGGCCTGGTACAGTTCAGGAGGGAGGGGGGGGGCGCTCTCTCGTCCCCCCCTTTCCCCTGCGGCCTGCCAGGTTGCGTGCTCGGATAAGGGTCTGGTTTGGATTTTGAGGGGACCCCCCATGCCGCTTTTCGGCTTAGGGGGTTCTCCTTAAAATCCAGACCAGACCTAAGGGTCTGGATTGGATTTTGGGGGGACCCCACGCCGTTTTTCGGCTTAGGGGGTTCACCTTAAAATCCAGACCAGACCTAAGGGCCTGGTATGCTCCTGGAGGGGAACCCATGCCGGTTTTTTCATTAAAATTTGGCCTGGAGTTCCCCTTCATGATTCATACCAAACACGGGACAGCGAGGCTGCGGAGGACCAGCGCAATGACATCGCGCTGGAGATATTCTCGGCCCGCTAGTCGCCTCCAGGACACGACTTGAGCGGCTGCTTCACGCTCAGGTCGTGTTCAAGTCGCCTCGCAAAGTCGCGCTGTCCCTGTGTCAGCCGGCACACGAGTCGCCCGCGAGTCGGATCCGCTTCATCCGACTTCCCGGGCGACCTCTATTCAAATCAAATCAATGGGCTCCCATAGGGAACCATTCATTTTCAATAGAGCGCCACTGACATTTGGATTTACTATAACAGTGCGCCGCTGGTTCCTGCGCCCAGTGAAGGAGTTATCTGGCGCACCAATTAAGGTTACAACCAGCGCAGCGCACTGTTATTAGTAAATCAGCCCCAAAGTCTCTTTCAAGGGTTTTATTGAATAAAGATTCCAACAGAGGGGGTTGAAGGGATGAGGAGGACTCAGGTACCTTAGTTGCAGATCACAGGAATCTTCCTAGGTCCAGAGGAACAACTGTCTCCACGCTGGACTCAGCAAACACCGGATAGGCCCAATCGCACCAGCCTAGCAAAGGTGAAAATAGATCAGTCTCTGCCACAGACTTGGTGTAACCCTTCCCTGGGTTACCTTCTGAATAAACAACACAGCTCTCAGTGCAAGGATCTTCCAGCCGTTCCGGCAGCACTGTGAGGTAGATTATGATCCGGATGCATCCTCCAATTGGGTCAGTGACGTCACAAGGGGGCGTGGCCACTGGATGACTTATTCCGATTGCCACGCCCCCGCCGTTATTTAACTAATGCAGGACATCGGTGCCGACAGATCAGCGGGACGCAGCATCGGAGGAGGAGCGGCGGCGGGAGCGGTGGCAGAGGAAAAAGAACACCGGACAAAGAAGACAGAAGAGCAGCGGAAGAAAAAGCAGGGGGAGGAGAAGACCGTAGGATGAAGATGCGGGAGAAGATGGAGGAAGGAGCAGAGAAGAAGAAGATTTTTAATAAAAGACTCGTCAAAAACTGTTTACTATATTTATTAACACTACACTACTTTTTTTTAGTGAATGGGTAGGGGTACAATGTATGACAAGGATGTCATGGGCAGGGCCGAAACTCCCGCTAGGCGAACTAGGGAGGTTGCAGGCTGGCCCGGATGGATGTATCACTTATGTAGTTCGCTGGGCCCAAGCATACTGCAAGCAGGTACCAGCTACATAGATAACATCCACCCTCCAGCCCTCCACAATAGTCCCACTTAGGGATGAGCTTCGAGTTTGAGTCGAACATGAGTTTGACTCGAACATCGTCTGTTCGCTTGTTCGGCGAATTTCGAACAATATGGGCCGTTCGCACCAAATTCGAGCGGCGTGTCACAGCCCATAATGCACTGCGTCATCGCAGTGCATTGCTGGCTGATGATTGGCCAATCACAGCGCCGTCAGCACAGAGAGCCATAATTGGCCAAAGGCAGGATGCCTTTGGCCAATCATGGCTCAAGGATTAGGTACACCCCCACACTTTATAAGGCCGCCTGCGCGTTGGCCTTGTGTAGTGTGTTGCGGCGGCTGAGAGAGAGAGAGAGAGAGAGTGTCATTTCATTTCAGTTAGCTAGATTGAGCAGGCAGTTGATTCAGTTTGATCAGTTTATTTAGTATATATTAGCATTGCAGGCTTTGTGTGTGTGTGTGTGTGTGTGTGTGTGTGTATATATATATATATATTGTGAGGGGGTTAACTCGGTAGCGGGTGTGTGTGACCCCCTGGTTGGGCTCCCCACACAAAAACAGGGCCAGCAGATGGAGGTTGTGGTTTTCAAAATCAAAAGGTGCGGTTTATTTCTCTATGTACAGTGACAAAACACAGCAAAGCCAAAAAGAAACATAAACAAAATAAATCCTGGTCAGTTTGACCTCTGACTAAACATGCAGGTTTCCTAAACTAACAACTGGGATCAGCCTGGTGCTGTCCTAGTCCCTAAGTCCCTGGTTTAGTAAAAGTCCAAACAAATAGCCACACAGGCTTTGCCTCACCGCACAGGGGTTCACTCTCCCTAGACAGTCCACACAGGTCTGGTTCCAGGCATGAGCTAACACCTAATGAATCTGGGAGTTCTTATAGAGGCCTAAATGAGCTGACAAGCTTCAGCCGGTCTCATCAACTCCCTGCCTCACGACGCCCAGCACTCTCCCTAGAGGTATGAGTCATTCATGAGCCCACTAGCCTCAGCTGGGCTTCATCAACTCCCTAGTTGTATAAGTCGGCATAAAGCCTGAATCTGGGAGAAATATATCTACCCCCCTGGATGCAACCAGGTGACTTTACCTTCCTGCTGTCACAATATATATATATATATATATATATATATATATATATATATATATATATACTGTGTACAGTTTAGCTAGATCTCACTGCAGAGTTTTCCTGTTATTCTCTTCCTAATAATACTAAAGACAGGCAGTTGATTAAGGTAGCTGCAGTCTATTCAGGCAGTGTACTGTATGCTGAGCACAGTGTGCAGCTAAACCCCACTGCAGACAATTCCTGTTCTCTTCCTAATAATACTACAGGCAGGCAGTTGATTCTTGTAGCTGCAGTCTATTAACCACTTAAGCCCCGGACCATTTTGGCTGGTTAAAGACCAGGCCCCTTTTTGCGATTCGGCACTGCGTCGCTTTAACTGAAAACTGCGCAGTCCCAAACAAAATTGACGTCCTTTTTTTCCCACAAATAGAGCTTTCTTTTGGTGGTATTTGATCACCTCTGCGGTTTTTATTTTTTGCGCTATAAACAAAAAGAGCGACAATTTTGAAAAAAAAACAATATTTTTTACTTTTTGCTATAATAAATATCCCCCAAAAATATATATATGCGTATTCTTCTACATATTTTGGGTAAAAAAAACCGCAATCAGCGCTTATTGATTGGTTTGCGCAAAAATTATAGCGTTTACAAAATAGGGGATAGTTTTATGGCATTTTTATAATTTTTTTTTTTTTACTAGTAATGGCGGCGATCAGTGATTTTTTTCGTGACTGCGACATTATGGCGGACACATCGGACACTTTTAACACATTTTTGGGACCATTGTCATTTTCACAGCGATCAGTGCTATAAAAATGCACTGGTTACTGTGAAAATTACACTGGCAGTGAAGGGGTTAACCACTAGGTGGCGCTGTAGGGGTTAAATGTTCCCTGCATTGTGTTTCTAATTGAGGGGGGGTTGGACTCTGTGTCACATATCACCGATCTCCGCTCCGAGTACACAGAATGGATGTAGGCACATGCCCACTGGCCAGTGGGGGAGCCAATCATCGGGCGGGGCGGACTCGATGTCTGCCGGCCACCCGCGATCGTTCCCTGCAGTGACGGATCAGGGATCTGCCTGTGTAAATAAGGCAAGTCTCCTTTCTGACAGGGGAGATCACACAGATCCTGTCTTTCTGCTATGCAGGAAGATAGATCTGTGTATTTCCCCAGTCACACAGTCCCCCATACAGTTAGAAACACACTGAGGGAACACATTTACCCCTTGATCGCCCCTAGTGTTAACTCCTTCTCTGCCAGTGTCATTAGTACAATAACAGTGCATATTTAATATAATATTGTTTTTTCTTTTCAAAATTGTCGCTCCTTTTTTGTTTATAGCGCAAAAAATAAAAAACCCAGAGGTGGTCAAATACCACCAAAAGAAAGCTCTATTTGTTAGAAAAAAAGGACATCAGTTTTGTTAGGGACCGCGCGATTGTCAGTTAAATTGACGCAGTGCCATATCGCAAAAAACGGCCTGGTCATTAAGGGCGAAAATCTTCTGGTCCTTAAGTGGTTAATGTACACTTTCAGTAGCTGATTTAATCATTTACTGAGCATGCTTCTTTATCTTTTAATTCTTGCCTATACTCCAGTTTAACCACTTCAGCCCCGGATCATTTGGCTGCCAAATGACCGAGCTGCTTTTTGCGATTTGGCACTGCATCGCTTTAACTGACAATTGCGTGGTCGTGCGATGTTGTACCCAAACAAAATTGACACCCTTTTTTCCCAAAAATAGAGTTTTCTTTTGGTGGTATTTGATCATCTCTGCTATTTTTATTTTTTGCGCTATAAACAAAAAAAGAGCGTCAATTTTGAAAAAAAACACAATATTTCTTACATTTGCTATAATAAATATCCCATTTTATTTTTAAAAAACAATTTTTTTCCTCAGTTTAGGCCGATATGTATTATTCTACATATTTTTGGTAAAAAAAAATCGCAGTAAGCGTATATTGATTGGTTTGCACAAAAGTTATAGTGTCTACAAAATAGGGGGTCGTTTTATGGCATTTTTTATTTTTATTTTTTTACTAGTAATGGCAGCGATCTGCAATTTCTCTAGTCGTCTGTCCAGGACAGCACTAGAGAGATAGGCTCCACCTCCGGAGGCAGGAAACGCATCATACCGATCTTTAAAGGGCGGCTTCCGTCCCTCGTCCTCAGTCTTTGTGTTTCCTCCACCGGAGGAGGAGGCTGGATGGAGCTCTCCTTGGAGCTCTCCTTCCCCTAAGCCGAGGCAGACTGCTAGAGGAAGGGGGAAGGAGGTCTGCGATACCTGAGAGGTGGCAGGCTTTGTTGGGTCCCCCGGTCAGGCTGCAGTGAAGCTGGTACCGGCGCAATCCTCCGGTATAGCCCGAGGAGGGCTGACGTTCCCCGCAGGACATCCTGGCATCTGCCGGCCAGTTACTGTGGTCTCTGGCGTGTGTGTCCAGCGGGGGGCGGGCGTAGGCCTCGAGTTCCGGCCTGTGGAACGCAGGAGGAGGGCGGGGACTTCCGGCGCAACACTTCCGGTTCCGGGTCGCGCGGCGAGCGTGGACGCTGGGGCCATGGCGGGAATTTTAAAAAAACGCCGGCCACAAGATAGACGGTTCCTTGAAGATGATCCAGCAGCTGACTACAGAGGTAGGAGACAGCATGGAGACAATGGAACCAGGTGGCAGTGGTGCCGGCCCAGCTCAGGTAGGCAGACACTGGGGTGCCCTGGACCTACAGGGCTGGGGAAGGGGGGGGAAAGGTAATACCGCCCCCTCCTTCAGCGACAGGATCCGGACTAAAGAGCCATGCGAATCCTGTTAGCAGCTGGTGGGGGTGCACATCGGTGTGGTGAAGGTACAATCCCCGATTGTCTAAAGGGTTTCTGACTACTTGCCCTGATTTCTTCTCTCCTTCTCTTTCCCAGGCTCAGCCTAAAGACCCGGAGAGGTCAGGGGGGAAGAAGAGGTGTCCGTCATGTATGAACAAACTAAAGGAGGGATGGAGCAAGCCCCTTTGTAAACCCTGTATTGACAAATTGGTTTACAAGGAGGCAACAGGGGCATGTAAAGAACTAATTGCTGGGGTTCAGAAGGAAATGAAGACCATTAAATCAATGCTGGCAAGCCTTGAAACCCCAAAACCACCAGCTGCAGTCCCCCCTGATTCGGCCCCAGAGGTGGGTGACGCATCAGACGGAGGGGAACCAGATTCCTTGGACGAGCTAAGTGAGGCGGCTTCATCCAGAGATATTCCGAACCAGGGGACAAGTTCGCCCAGATACAGGCTCTCACTCGAGGAGGTGGATACCTTATTAGGGGTGATATATGAGACTCTCGATATCAAAGAAGAGCAGGCTTCCTTGTCCTTGCATGACCAGATGTACCAAACCCTGAAAGAGGGTCAGAACAGGGTATTTCCGGTACATAGTACACTGGCAGATTCTATTAAAAAGGAATGGCGGGAACCAGAGAAAAAATAGTTTTTTCCCAAAAGTCTGAAGAGGAGATTTCCCTTCAGTGAGGATTCCTCCTGTATCTGGAACAAAGTGCCCAAAGTGGATGCAGCTTTTTCCCAGTGTGCCAAGTCAACAGACCTCGCCTTTGAGGACATGGGTGTCCTTAAGGAACCTATGGACAAAAGGATGGAGGTACTGCTGAAAAGGTCATGGGAAGTAGCCATGACAAGTTTAAAGCCAGCAATGGCTACAACTATAGTGGCTCGTAACTTGGAGGTCTGGCTGGACCAGCTACAAAACCATCTGGAAAGTGGGACCTCCAGGAAGGAGATTCTTGATTCCCTGCCTATGCTACACAAGGCGGCGGGCTATATGGCGGACGCATCCGCGGAGTCGGTCAAGCTATCGGCAAAGACCGCTGCCTTAATCAATTCCTCACGCAGGGCTTTATGGCTAAAGTCCTGGTCGGGAGACCCGGCATCAAAAATCAGACTATGTGGCATCCCATTTGAAGGAGACCTTTTGTTCGGGCAAGATCTAGAGAAAGTGCTAGACCGCACTGCCGACAAGAAAAAGGCCTTCCCGGTCAAAAATAAAAGGGTTCAGGGGAAACGTTTTTTTCGTCCCCAAGGAAAAGGCCGATTCAGGGGCAGGCCCCTAAGGGGTCGACCTCTGGGAAGCAGTGGGGAAAGGGTAAGCAGAAAGGTGTCCTGTTTTCCTCTCCTAAAAAGACCACCAAATCCCAGTGACTTAGTTCCAGTGGGAGGGAGATTGGGGCAGTTCCTCCCACAGTGGGAAAAGACTACCCCAAATACATTTATTCGGAGGATAATCAGGGAAGGCTATCGAATTCAGTTCAGGGGCACTCCGCCCACAAGAACGTTCGTAACCTCTCCGCCCAGGGATTTTCAGAAAAGGACAGCCTTGTTGTCACAAATAGGCGACTTGGTAGACCAGGGGGTTCTTATCCCAGTGCCACAGCAGGAGATAAACCTAGGTTTCTACTCGCATGTTTTCATAGTGAGAAAACCGTCGGGCAATTTCCGCCTAATATTAAATCTGAAATCACTAAACAAATGGGTGGCTTACAAAAAAAATTCGGATGGAGACGATCCTTTCGGTGAAGTCAATTCTTCCCCCGGATTGTTTCTTGGCCTCCCTCGATTTGAGGGATGCCTACTTACACGTCCCTATCCATCCGGAATCTCAAAAGTTTTTAAGGGTAGCAATCAGATGGGGAAAGCAGGTCCGACATTTTCAGTTCAGGGCCCTGCCATTCGGCCTGTCTTCGTCCCCCAGAATATTTACAAAAATTTTGGCGGAGGCACTGGCCCCCCTGAGACTGGAAGGGATATCAGTCATCCCTTACCTAGACGACCTTTTATTTTTTGCACCCTCCGCGCTCCAACTGCAAGAGGATCTACGGGTGGCCATATCCTTTTTGGAAAAACTGGGGTGGTTAATAAATTGGGAGAAATCAAACCTAACCCCGACACAGGTCCTGCAGTACTTGGGCTTCCTAGTAAACTCAGTGACGCAGAAAATTTATCTCGCAGCGGAGAAAGTAAAAAAGGTAAAGGCTACGGCAGCCTTCCTTCAAAACAATCTGGCAATTTCTATCCGCTCAGCCATGTCGGGTTTGGGTGTCCTGACGGCAACAATCCCTGCGGTACCATGGGCAAGAGCCCATTTCAGGTGTCTTCAGGCAGATATTCTGAACAACTGGGACGGAACGCAGGAATCGTTGGACGCGACCTTCCACCTATCCCCAAAGACCAAAAGGTCTCTTTGGTGGTGGAGGGACGAAGAGAACCTAGTGCAGGGTCTGTTTTGGTCTCTTCCGGTGTCAGTCCGAATAACCACGGACGCCAGTGCCTGGGGCTGGGGGGCCCATTGGGGATCAAAGGTAGCCCAAGGGCGCTGGGAAAAAGTGCAGTCCCAAAGGTCAGCCAATTGGAGGGAGTTGCAAGCAATCTGGAAAGCCCTAAGGGCATTTGTCGCGGAGCTGAAAAATCACCACGTACAGGTCCTCTCAGACAGTGTGGTAGCAGTCTCATATTTAAACAAGCAAGGAGGAACAAGGTGTCCATCCTTAATCAAGATAGCGAGCGCTATCTTGGCCTGGGCAGAAAAAAATCTGAAGTCCATATCCGCGGTCCATCTGAAGGGAGTGGACAATTGCCTGGCGGACTTTCTGAGCCGACACCAAGTGTGCGAATCAGAGTGGTCTAAACAGGGAGGTCTTCCAACTAATAATAGAGAAGTGGGGCATTCCCGAAGTGGACTTGTTTGCCAACAGGTCGAATGCCAAAGTGCCAGCTTACTTTTCGATAGAAAGAGAAAGAGGGGCCAAAGGGATAGATGCCCTAGCCCAGAAGTGGCCGTTTCACCTATGTTACGCCTTTCCCCCGTTCAAACTTATTCCTCTTGTCCTGAGGAAATTTGTGCAGGAACGCACCACAATGATCCTAGTGATCCCGTATTGGCCAAAGAGGCCTTGGTTTTCCATACTGTTACGCCTGACAGCGGAACCCCCCCTCATGTTGCCCGTAAGGAAGGATCTGCTATCCCAGGGCCCAGTCCTATTATCCAAGGTTCAGACCCTGAAGCTGTCAGCCTGGTGTCTGAAGAGAGTCTCCTGAAGTCTAAGGGGCTCTCGGATAGGGTAGTAAACACCATTCTTTCTAGTAGAAAGAAGGTTACCCAAGCGATTTATGTTAAAGTTTGGAAAAAAATTTGTTCATGGTTGGATACCAAAAAGGTGTCTGGAAGTATCCCAGCCATCTTGAAGTTTTTACAAGATGGTGCGGATAAAGGACTGGCCATTAGTACACTAAAAGTACAGGTATCGGCCTTGTCAGTTTTTTTAGAGCGACCCCTGGCTATAGACCCGCTAGTGAGCAGGTTCTTCAAGGGGTTAGCCAGAATTAGACGCATTCCATTTAAAGTCCTGCCAAAATGGGACCTGACGACAGTGTTGCAGGGTTGGGCTAAATGGTCACAAGAGAAAGAGCTGTCCCTAAAATGGGTCACGCTCAAATCTGTCTTTCTAGTGGCCATAACCACTGCGAGACGCATTAGTGAGCTGCAGGCACTTTCCATTAACCACTTAACGACCGCCCACCGCCGATTTACGTCGGCAGAATGGCACGGACAGGCAGAATCACGTAGATCTACGTGATCGCCTTTGTGCAGTTGGGGGGTCCATCCGGACCCCCCTTCACTGCAGTGAGCGGCCGTTAAGTGTTCGGGAGCGATCAGGCATGAGGGGGCGGCCGCTCGATTCCGCCCCCCCCCTCGCGATCGCTCCCGGCCAATGAAATTGCTTCCTCCGCCATGTGATGTAAACACAGGCTGGAGGAAGTGATGTCATCTCCCTCGCCGCGGTCTTTTCGTTCCCGGCGCCGAGGAGTGAAGACAGAGGTTAGTGCTCCAACAGTCCACTGACACGTAGGCACACAAATCACCCCCCAGTCACCCCGAGATCACCCCCCAGGTCACCCCAAAGCCCCCAATCACAGTGTCACTGATTGCAGTGATCATTTATTTTACTGATCACTGCATTTAGTGTCATCTGTGATTGTAAAAAGTTGCAAGGCAGTTAGGATTAGGCCCCTTTAGGTCCAGGGTAGCCCCCTAACCCCCCCTAATAAAGGTTTAACCCCTTGATCACCCCCCAGGTAACCCTTTCACCCCCTAACTTCAGCGTCACTAAGCGATTGTTTTTCCGATCGCTGTATTCGTGTCGCTGGTGTTTTAGATAGGCAGTTATTTTTTTTTTAGGTTCGCCGCAGGTTTTTATTGGTGTCAGGTACCCCCATATTTAACCTAATAAAGGTTTTAACCCCCTGATTGCCCCTAGTTAACCCTTTCACCAGTGATCACCATATAAAGGTTACGGGTGACGCTGGTTGATTAGTTTGCTTTTTATAGCATCAGGGCACCCGCCGTATATAACCCAATAAAGGTTTAACCCCCCTGATCGCCCGGCGGGTGAGATCAATTAGGTTTTAGCGCCAGAGAGGGTCTGCGTCGCCCCAGGCAGTGTTAGGTTAGTGCCAGTAACGCTAACACCCACGCGCAAAGCATACACCCCCCTTAGTGGTATAGTATCTGATCAGATCTATACTAGCATCCCCAGCGGTTTAGGGTTCCCAAAAACGCAGTGTTAGCGGGATCAGCCCAGATACCTGCTAGTACCTGCGTTTAGCCCCTCCGCCCAGCCCAGCCCAGCCCAGCCCACCCAAGTGCAGTATCGATCGATCACTGTCACTTACCAAACACAACACACATAACTGCAGCGTTCGCAGAGACAGGCCTGATCCCTGCGATCGTTAACAGTTTTTTTGTAGCGTTTGATATATTTGCTGACGACAGTCAGGTGCTTTTTTTCCTGTGAATCTTACTAGTGTACCCCTAAATTTAGAGCCCAAAATGGCAAGTCGAAGGTACACTAGTAAAGAGGCCTACGAGATTCTGAGCATGACAGATAGTGAAGAGGAGGTCACGTATCTGTCAGATTCAGGCTCAGAATATCTTCCCGTAGAAGACAGTGACGTCAGCGGCCCCACGTCAGATAGCTCTGACGACGAAGTTGAGGTCCCTGCTAAGGTCAGGCGTACCCGATCCCGATCTTCTGAGGTTGTTGAGGAGCAAGAACCGCAGGTCTCTCGTATCATGGAGCAGAGTAGTACTAGCGCCGCTATTCCTTCTGGTGAACTGGCAAGCACCAGCGGCCTAGTACAGCCTGGACGTACATCCAGCACTGCAGTAACACTTGGTGACGTGGCGAGTCCCATAAGTGCAGTTCAAGCTGGCGAGGTGGCAAGCACAAGTAGTGTCCCGCTGCCACCAAGAAGACAAACGCAGGCCCGTCGTGCCCATACTGCCCTTCCTGCAGAATTCGCCTATCCTGATTGGGTCCCCACCACTTCTGCAGAACCCGTACTTCCCCCATTCACTGCCCAACCCGGTATTCAGGTGGAAACAGCTGATTTTATGTCAATCGATTTTTATTCGCTGTTTTTCACGGAAGATCTCTATAGATCTATTGTGGACCAGAGTAATTTATATGCTGGTCAATTTATCGCCGCTAACCCACAGTTGCCTAAAATTGCCAGAAATTGGAAACCAATTACGGTTTCCGAATTTAAGACCTTTCTGGGCCTTTCCCTCAACATGGGCACACATAAATTTCCGTCATTGCGTGCTTATTGGTCCACGCACCCAATTGACCACATGCCCGTGTTCTCTGCCTCCATGTCCAGGGCACGATACGAGCAGATTTTGCGGTTCATGCACTTCAACGACAATGAACTTTGTCGTCCACGTGCGGACCCTGAATACGACCGGCTCTATAAAATTCGGCCCCTCATAAACCACTTCAACGAACGTTTTGCAGCCTTGTTTACTCCCGATCAAGTTGTCTGCGTTGATGAGTCCCTGATTAAATTTTCTGGCCGCTTGTCTTTCAAGCAGTACCTTCCCAGCAAGCGTGCCAGATACGGGGTCAAGCTCTACAAGTTCTGTGACAGGGCAACAGGCTATGTAGTGAACTTTACGGTTTATGAGGGAAAAGACAGTCAGATTGAGTCGGTCAACTGCCCGGATTACATAGGGAGCGCTGGCAAGATAGTGTGGAACTTGGTGTCACCCTTATTCGGAAAGGGGTACCACTTGTATGTGGACAATTATTACACGAGCGTGCCACTGTTTAGTCACTTGTTTGATCATAAGATTGGAGCATGTGGCACCGTGCGACCTAATCGCCGGGGCTTTCCCCAGCGGCTTGTAGATGCCCGTTTTAGGCTGGGGGAGAGAGCCTGCTTGAAGTGTAATAACTTGCTCGCTATGAAGTGGAGGGACAATAAGAATGTTTTCCTTCTTACCTCCCTTCATGCAGACACGACAGTCCAAATTCGTACGGCGACTGGTGTTGTGGAGAAACCCCTCTGTGTCCACGAATATAACCAAAATATGGGAGGGGTGGACCTCAACGACCAGTTGATGGCGCCGTATCTAATTGACCGTAAGGCGAGACGCTGGTACAAAAAAGTGTCTCTATCATTATTCCAATTGGCTTTGCTGAACGCTCATGTGCTATACAGAGCTTCAGGCGGGACGTTATCTCTTCTAAAATTCCAGAATGAGATAGTCACAGAACTCCTGTATCCAGGCGGTTCTGCACCTCACCATCCCCAACCAAATGCAGTAAGCCGGCTGCATGAGAGGCATTATTCGTATGTCCTCCCGAGTACCCCTACCCAAAGCCACCCCCAAAAAAGATGTCGTGTCTGTAGCAAGCGCGGATTTAGGCGTGACACCCGTAGTTTTTGTCCACGCTGTCCTGACAAGCCTGGTCTTTGCCAAGGTGAATGTTTTGAACGCTACCACTCAAAAGTGAAGTTTTAGCGTAGGGTACAGCATTTCACAGACTAGGACACACTTACACAGGGTCTCCCAAGATGCCATTACATTTTGAGAGACCCGAACCATTACAGTTGTAAAGTTACAAAAAAAAAGTGTAAAAAAGAAAAAAAAAACGTAAAAAACAAAACACAAAAAAAATATAAAATAAAAAAACCAAAAATAGTTGTCGTTTTATTGTTCTCTCTCTCTCTATTTTCTCTCTATTGTTCTGCTCTTTTTTACTGTATTCTATTCTGCAATGTTTTATCATGCTTGCTTTTCAGGTATGTAATTTTTTGTTTTCAGGTGCGCCATTCAACTGCAGCGCGGAATTATTTATCTTGACAGCAACAGCGTTTGCTCCCACGATACATAAAGCCGTGACTCCAGTGCTGTAGGAGGTGATTTCACCACCACAGTTAAAAAAAAGAGCATATATGCCGAAGCATGGGGGCAGCAGGGGCGGAGGAGCGATTTTGCTCCTAATGCCGCGTACATACGGTCGAAATTCCGACCGTGTGTACGCGGCATAACTTTTTTGCGGGAGGATGCCCCCATGCTTCGGCATATATATATTTTAGGCACAGGTTGCGTTAAAACATTTTTTTATTTTTTACTAGGTTTTGTTTTGGTATTTGCTTTGCAGGTATGGCATGGTAAGGTCTTACTGTTGTACTGTAATGTTACTTTGTTTTAATGTTAACCACCATTTGCTTAGCAGGTACGCCATTCAGTTGCAGCACGGATCTATTTATCTTGACAGCAACAGCGTTTGCTCCCACGATACATAAAGCCGTGACTCCAACGCTGTAGGAGGTGATTTCACCACCACAGTTAAAAAAAAGAGCATATATGCCGAAGCATGGGGGCAGCAGGGGCGGAGGAGCGATTTTGCTCCTAATGCCGCGTATATACGGTCAAAATTCCAACGGAGGCTTATCCGTGGAAAAGTCCGACCGTGTGTACGCGGCATAACCTTTTATGCCGCGTACATACGGTCGAAATTCCGACGAAGGCTTGACCGTGTGTACGCGGCATAACTTTTTTGCGGGAGGATGCCCCCATGCTTCGGCATATATGCCCATCATTAGAAGTGGGTGGATGAAGGGAGGTATTCTAATGGTGGGCATACCCACCAATCAATCTCTTTTTTTCGTTCAGCCAATAGGCTGTATGAAAAAAAAGATTACAATACATGTCCAACAAGGACCAGCAACGTACTGGTATGTTGCTGGACTTTGAATGTTTATACCAGAATGATGCCTGCGGGTTTAGGTATCATCTTGGTATCATTCTTTTCAGCCAGCAGCCGGCTTTCATGTAAAAGCAATTCTAGCAGATAATTAGCCTCTAGACTGCTTTTACAAGCAGTGGGAGGGAATGTCCCCCCCCCGGATATAAAAAGCACCATTGGGAAATTGGGAAAGCATTTTATCACACCGATCTTGGTGTGGTCAGATGCTTTGAGGGCAGAGGAAAGATCTAGGGTCTAACCCCCCAATTTTTTTCAAAAAAAGAGTACCTGTCACTACCTATTGCTATCATAGGGGATATTTACATTCCCTGAGATAACGATAAAAATGGTAAAAAAATAAAATATGGAAGGCACAGTTTAAAAATAAAATAAAAAAGCCAAATAAATAATAATAAAAAAAAAAAAAGCACCGCTGTCCCCCCCTGCTATTGCGCAAAGGCGAACGCAAGCGTCGGTCTAGCGTCATATGTAAACAGCAATTGCATCATGCATGTGAGGTATCACCGCGAAGGTCAGATCGAGGGCAGTCATTTTAGCAGTAGACCTCCTCTGTAAATCTAACGTGGTAACCTGTAAAGGCTTTTAAATGCTTTTAAAAATGAATGTAGTTTTGTCGCCGCTGCGCGTTTGTGCGCAATTTTAAAGCATGTCGTGTTTGGTATCCATGTACTCGGCCTATGATCATCTTTTTTATTTCATCAAACATTTGGGCAATATAGTGTTTTTTAGTGCATTAAAAATAAAAAAAGTGTGTTTTTCCCCCAAAAAATGCGTTTGAAAAATCGCTGCGCAAATACTGTGTGGAAAAAAAAAATGCAACACCCACTATTTTAATCTGTAGGGCCTTTGCTTTAAAAAAATATATAATGTTTGGGGGTTCAACATAATTTTCTTGCAAAAAAAAATTTTCTTTCATGTAAACAAAAAGTGTCAGAAAGGGCTTTGTCTTCAAGTGGTTAGAAGAGTGGATGATGTGTGACATAAGCTTCCTAATGTTGTGCATAAAATGCCAGGACAGTTCAAAACCCCCCCAAATGACCCCATTTTGTAAAGTAGACACCTCAAGCTATTTGCTGAGAGGCATGTTGAGCCCATTGAATATTTTTTTTTTTTGTCCCAAGTGATTGAAGAATGACCAAAAAAAAAAAAAAAAAAAAATGTACAAAAAGTTGTCACTAAATTATATATTGCTCAAACATGCCATGGGCATATGTGGAATTACACCCCAAAATACATTCTGTTGCTTCTCCTGAGTACGGGGATACCACATGTGTGGGACTTTTTGGGAGCCTAGTCGCGTACGGGACCCCAAAAACCAAGCACCGCCTTCAGGATTTCTATGGGTGTAAATTTTTGATTTCACTCCTCACTGCCTATCACAGTTTCGGAGGCCATGGAATGCCCAGATGGCACAAACCCCCCCAAATGACCCCATTTTGGAAAGTAGACACCCCAAGCTATTTGCTGAGAGGTATGTTGAGTATTTTGCAGATCTCGCTTTTTGTCACAAAGTTTTGAAAATGTAAAAAAATAAAAAGAAAAAGAAAATAAAATGTCTTTCTTAATTTTCAAAAACAAATGAGAGCTGTAAAATACTCACCATGCCTCTCAGCAAATAGCTTGGGGTGTCTACTTTCCAAAATGGGGTCATTTGGGGGGGTTTTGTGCCATCTTGGCATTTTATGGCCTTCAAAACTGTGATAGGTAGTGAGGAGCGAAATCAAAAATTTATGCCCTTAGAAACCTTGAAGGCGGTGCTTGGTTTTTGGGGTCCCGTACGCGGCTAGGCTCCCAAAAAGTCCCACACATGTGGTATCCCCGTACTCAGGAGAAGCAGCAGAATGTATTTTGGGGTGTAATTTCACATATGCCCATGGCATGTGTGAGCAATATATCATTTAGTGACAACTTTGTGCAAAAAAAAAACAGTTTGTCATATTCCCGCAACCTGTGGCAAAATATAAAATATTCCATGGACTCAACATGCCTCTCAGCAAATAGCTTGGGGTGTCTACTTTCCAAAATGGGGTAATTTGGGGGGGTTTTGTGCTATTTTGGCATTTTATGGCCTTCAAAACTGTGATAGGTAGTGAGGAGTAGACTTGTGCACAACGGAAAAATTCGTTCCGTTTCGGTTCGTTTCTTTCCGGTCCTGTTGATTCGTAATCATTCGTAATTTTGCTAGACGGGATTTTTCGTGTTCGGACTCATTCGTATTTTTGCAAGCGACATTTTTCGTTGAATTTTTTGTTGCTTTATAATTCGTACTTTCGGTAGAGTACGTTGTTTTTCGTTGATTCTGGACACAACTCCTACTTTCGTAACTTTTTTTGGGTTCGTTGATTCGTAATTTTCCATGTCTCTCTCACAACGACGCTGCCTATTATGCCTAATGTGCTTCGAATGGATTTGTACTTTTCTAAATACATTGCGGTTATTTGTAACGATTCGAAATCTCGTATTTTACTTTCGTTTTTAACATGCTGCTATAGGCTCCGCCCCTGTACACCATTTTGAGAGGGTTCAGCACGGTGAGGGAGAAGCAGAGAGCAGAGCAGAGTGAGTGTTATTGTGCTTCGAATGGATTCGAAATCTCGTATTTTACTTTCGTTTTTTACATGCGGCTATAACCTCCGCCCCTGTACACCATTTTGAGAGGGAGTTCAGCACGGTGTGGGAGAAGCAGAGAGCAGAGCAGAGTGAGTGTTATTGTGCTTCGTATGGATTCGTACATTCGTAACTTTTTCATAACGAATTATGCCGAAGACATTCGGGCATTCGCTATTTGCGGTATAATTTATTTCGGATTCGGTCTTATTCGTAATTGCTTTGTTCGGAAATTCGAATGCTTCCGAATGTCCAAAAGTTGCTAAATTCGGACGAATTTCAATTCGTTACGAAACGAATTGCACAAGCCTAGTGAGGAGTGAAATCAAAAATTTACGCCCTTAGAAATCCTGAAGGCGGTGCTTGGTTTTTGGGGCCCTGTACGCGGCTAGGCTCCCAAAAAGTCCCACACATGTGGTATCCCCGTACTCAGGAAAAGCAGCAGAATGTATTTTGGGGTGCAATTCCACATATAACCATGGCATGTGTGAGCAATATATCATTTAGTGACAACTTTTTGTACTTTTTTTTTTTTTTTTTTTCTTTTTGTCATTATTCAATCATTTGGGACAAAAAAAAAAATATTCAATGGGGTCAACATGCCTCTCAGCAAATAGCTTGGGGTGTCTACTTTCCAAAATGGGGTCATTTGGGGGGGTTTTGTGCCATCTTGGCATTTTATGGCCTTCAAAACTGTGATAGGTAGTGAGGAGTGAAATCAAAAATTTATGCCCTTAGAAACCTTGAAGGCGGTGCTTGGTTTTTGGGGTCCCGTACGCGGCTAGGCTCCCAAAAAGTCCCACACATGTGGTATCCCCGTACTCAGGAGAAGCAGCAGAATGTATTTTGGGGTGCAATTCCACATATAACCATGGCATGTGTGAGCAATATATCATTTAGTGACAACTTTTTGTAATTTTTTTTTTTATTTTTTTTTTTGTCATTATTCAATCACTTGGGACGAAAAAAATAAATATTCAATGGGCTCAACATGCCTCTCAGCAATTTCCTTGGGGTGTCTACTTTCCAAAATGGGGTCATTTGGGGGGGTTTTGTACTGCCCTGCCATTTTAGCACCTCAAGAAATGAGATAGGCAGTCATAAATTTAAAGCTGTGTAAATTTCAGAAAATGTACCCTAGTTTGTAAACGCTATAACTTTTGCGCAAACCAATAAATATACGCTTATTGACATTTTTTTTACTAAAGACATGTGGCTGAATACATTTTGGCCTAAATGTATGACTAAAATTGAGTTTATTCGATTTTTCTTATAACAAAAAGTAGAAAATATCATTTTTTTCAAAATTTTCGGTCTTTTTCTGTTTATATCGCAAAAAATAAAAATCGCAGAGGCAATCAAATACCATTAAAAGAAAGCTCTATTTGTGGGAAGAAAAGGACGCAAATTTCATTTGGGTACAACATTGCATGTCCGCACAATTTACAGTTAAAGCAGCGCAGTGCCGAATCCCAAAAACAGGCTTGGTCCTAATGGCCCGAAATGGTCCGGGGCTTAAGTGGTTAAGGAGCCTTTTCTACAAGTTTTTGAAGACAGGCTGGTATTACGGACAGACCCAGGTTTTTTGCCCAAAGTGGTGTCAAAGTTCCATAGGGCTCAAGAAATTGTTTTGCCTTCCTTTTTTGGGTCCCCAACCAATCTAAGGGAGACAGAATTCCACAATCTGGACGTGAGAGCCTGTGTCTTACAATATCTGGAGTTGTCCAAAAACATTAGGAAATCCAATGCTCTATTTATTTTGCATTCGGGAAAAAAATTGGGGTTTCAAGCTTCAAAAGGCACAATCGCAAGATGGATTAAGCAGGCTATTGTGGAAGCTTACAAAATCTTAGGAAAAGAATGCCCTTTTTCCCCCATGGCTCACTCCACACGGGCACTATCGGCCTCTTGGGCAGAGCGAGCTGGAGCAACACCAGAACAAATTTGTCGAGCAGCAACATGGTCAAATTACTCGACGTTCATGAAGCATTATAGATTGGACCTTCTCTCAGCGCAAGACCAAGCGTTTGGGAGGAAAGTCCTCCAAGCGGTAGTCCCCCCCCTAATCTGGTAAGTTCTCGCTGATCTTCTCTAGTGCTGTCCTGGACAGACGACTAGAGAAAACTAGAGTTAGACTTACCGGTAACTCTATTTCTAGGAGTCGTCCAGGACAGCAGGGATTCCCTCCCTATATACTGTTATAATGGTGGACGAGTGTTTTTTTGTTGTTTCAGAAGCCGTTCCGGGGAAGTTCTCGGTTAAAAGACTGAGGACGAGGGACGGAAGCCGCCCTTTAAAGATCGGTATGATGTGTTTCCTGCCTCCGGAGGTGGAGCCTATCTCTCTAGTGCTGTCCTGGACGACTCCTAGAAATAGAGTTACCGGTAAGTCTAACTCTAGTTTTTTATTGTGATTGCGACTTTATGGCGGACACATCGGACACTTTTTGACACATTTTTGGGACCATTGTCATTTATACAGCGGTCAATGCTATAAAAATGCACTGATTACTGTAAAAATGACACTGACAGTGAAGGGGTTACCCCCTAGGGGGCGGTGAAGAGGTTAATTGTGTCCTAGGGAGTGATTCTAACTGTGAGGGGGAGGAGCTACCAGTGACATGTCAGCGATCACTGTTCCCGATCACAGGGAACAGTAGATCACTGACATGTCACTAGGCAGAACAGGGAAATGCCTTGTTTACAAAGGCATCCCCCTGTTCTGCCTTTGCCGACCAAAATCGCGGGCTGCCCGGCAACATCGAGTTCCTCGGGACCCGCGGGCGCACTCACGAGGCATGCAGCGGGCTCGCGCACAAATTCAAAGGGACATACAGGTACGCCCATTTGCCTGCCCGTGCCATTCTGCCGACGTATATCGGTGTGCGCTGGTCGGCAAGTGGTTAAGCTGGTGCCATGCATTGCATTCTATGGAGCAGCTCTTGTATGCAGGAACTCAAAGTGTGTCTCCCTACATTGTGTGAATCAATAGAAACACACAGCTCCATCCAAGGATAGCAAGCACTCCTTCCTCTTCCTTCCCTCTCACTTCTCCAATCTAATAGACCAGCTCTAGACCTGAAGTTCAGGGGACGCAGCACTGGGAGAGAAGAACTTAGCAGCATTGATTTGTAAACTGCAAGCGTTGGGGTAGGAACTTTAAGAAAATAGTTTATCGGGGAATATTTATTTTATTGTGCTCAATGTGTTAAACAAAATACCACTGAGGGTTTAATACTACTTTGACTTTGTTGACCTGCATAATGTTCTGGTTCAGTTACTCAGATGAAATGACATCGATGATTCAGCATAAAAGTAAGGGAAGTAGCATTTTTAGTAGGAGGACAGAGAAACTGGGTCATAGGTTACTTTAACTTTTCAGTTAGCACTTAGAGCACTGGAGACATTACTCGACTCCAAGCAATCCTTCTTTTTTTTTAGTTTGGGTAGAGCAGGGAAGGGTTGAAACTTTCATCAGATTTTAAATGCAGCCTGTGTGCCTGTAGATGGGAATTCATCTTCCTGTTCTGCCTGTGACAGATGTTCTAAACCTTCCTCCATTAGAAAATAGGTTTTATTGCTGAAATGTCCCGTGATATCCCCTTGTTTTCTGTTATGTCTATCTATAGACAGGAAGTGAGAAGCTTCTGCTGAGAATTTGGGGATGCATTGCTCCAATATGTAACTACATGGCTTGTGTTAAGGTTCATTTACTGTTCATTTTTTTTACTTCTTAATAAGAGTGTGTAACTATTTGAATGTCCATAGCTTGACTAGTCCACTTTGAAGAAATGTTACTGATGAAGATGGAAAAAGCTGGGAAAATAACAGTGAGTTTGCAGAGCATGTAATAACTATGATACCAGTAAATATTAGTCTTCATGTCTCTTTTATATATATATTTTTAATGTAGATAAATCTTTTTATAAAGCTAATTTACCTACACTTCAAGCACCCTGAGATTTTATATTTTTATGTGTATTTGCATGTTTTCAAATTTTGCTTTTTTTCAGACAGAATTTTTTTTCAGTCTGGAGGCAAAGGTCTAGTCACATGTGGTCTCTCTGCAGCTGATTTTTTACTCATTACTGATTTACCATGTCTTGTTCTACATTCAAATCCAAACATTTGGGCCTTCCTGATGGGCACGGTCAATGACATCAAAAAAATGTCAGTTTCCAAAAACCCAGCAATCTTTCCCCCCCCACCAAAAACAAGCAATTCTACGGCTGCAGAATCACCCTGACCTTGAGATAAAGGCTGCAGATAAGGGGGACAATATTGTCCTAATGACAAAAAATAACTATGAAATAACTATGGACATTTTAAACAACAAAGAATGGTACAGGCGTATCTACGTTACACATACTAATGATTTCAAAACGGAATATATTTCAATCATTGGCACTGCCCATCAAAAAGGCCTAATCGACCAAGACCTTTACAAGTATCTAAACATTCGTAATCCTAGGCTAGCTACGTTCTATGTGCTACCCAAAATACATAAACATTCAGTATCACCGCCGGGTAGACCTATAGTATCTGGTATTGGCTCATTAACGAAAAATGCTAGTCGTTAGGTTGATTCTATTTTGATGCCACATGTTGTGGCATTACCTTCCTTCACTAAGGATACTCTTGATCTTCTCAAACATATCGAAGGGATGGTCGTACCTCCTGATGCCCTGCTCGTGACCTTAGATGTGGAGGCTCTTTACTCCAGCATCCCTCATGAGCAGGGCATCGGGATAGTTCGGACCTTCCTTAGGGAGCAGGATCACCATCGTTGGAAATTTTGTGAGTTGTATTGGATTTATTACGTTTTATTTTGACACGCAATTGTTTCACCTTCAAAGAGTCCCACTTCCTCCAGGTACAGGGGGTTGCAATAGGCACGTGCTGTGCGCCTGCCTATGCCAACCTGTACCTGGGGGGGTGGAAACGTTACCTTTTTTCCGATGAGTCACTGTCACGATATACGAGCCATGGGGCCTGTTGGCTACATTATATTGATGACATATTCATCATTTGGACTGGCACTTCTATCTTACTACAGGCCTTCATTGAGACTCTAAACCAGAATTAATTTAACCTCAAATTTACAGTATCCAGTGACCCACACAAAATCACATTCTTGGACCTGACTATCCTCAAAGATGATAGTGGTCAACTAGCTTCAACACTGTTTCTTAGGGAAACAGCGGGCAATATGTTATTACACGCTGCTAGTGCCCATCCTGCCACTCTCATTCATAGCATACCTTATGCACAGTATCTCCGACTACGTCACAACTGTACACATATTGAGGAATTTAAATATCAGGCCAACATGCTCCGGGATCGACTAAGAGTTAGAGGGTACACCAAATCCTTGTTACGCAGCGCTTATAACAAAGCGCTGCGTCAATCTCGAAATTCATTACTTTACAAGACCAAGATCAACCAACAGGACCAGCCTGTAAGGTACATTACAAGATATTCAGCCCATCATCTAGAACTCAGAAACATCTTAACCAATCATTGGTCCCTCCTCTGTGACAACCCTGTCCTCACGAAATATGTGAAATCTAGACCTGATATATCTTTTAGAACAGTGGTCTTCAAACTGCGGCCCGGGGGCCGGATGCGGCCCTTTGCTTGCTTTTATCAGGCCCTTGGGTTGCTATTTTATTTACTGACACCAATGAAGGGCACAATTTCTCCCAGTGACACAAGCGATGTCGGGGTACAATCCCTACCAATGACATCAATGATGGGACACCGTTCCTCCCAATGACACCAACAATGGGGTCAAATGACACCAATGATGGGGCATAATCCTTCCCAAGGACACCACCAATGGGGCCCATTGACACCAATGATGTCAACAATTCCTACCAATGACAACCAATCATGGGGGATTTTATACTCCCACTGACGATGGGACATTTTGTACTCCCGATGGCCACAGTCCGGCCCCCCTAAAGTCTGATGGACAGTAAACTGGCCCTTTGTTTAGAAAGTTTGGAGACCCCTGTTTTAGAAGATCCAAATCTCTACGTGATCACCTGACTTCCAGTCATTATTCTAAGAGTTTGCAATCCAGACTCACCTGAAATGGTATTACACTGTGTGGCAGATGTTCTTTCTGCCCCTGGATCTCTACAGGCACTAGATTTATACTCACTTTATACCGAATGGTGAAATCCATATTCCAAATTTTCATGCTGACTGCAACACACAAGGTGTGATCTATCTAATGTCCTGCCAATGTAATGCCATTTATGTAGGCAAAACAATCAGACATTTTCGGTCCCGTATTAAGGACCATGTATATATTTCTGGCAGTGGCAAAATGATCACAGCAGTGAGCAGACATCTAGACTTGTATCACAAATTTGATACATCTGTTGTGTCATTCATTGCCCTTGCTGTGGTCCCTCGAGACCCGCGGGGCGGTGAGTGGGACAAACAAATATTGCGTAGAGAAACCATATGGATTGAGCGTCTGGATGCTACCCATGCCCCTGGCATCAATGAAGCTCAATCATATAAACCGTTCTTGTAAGGAATTTCTTAAGGGACTGACTATGTGGTTATGAGACCCATTTGGTCTGGTTCCTGCCCAATATATCCATGCCCAATGTGTCAATGCAAATTCCCCTATTGGACAATTAAATTCTGTGATTCTGAGTAATTCTAACTACCATAATAATGTTGTGATCAATCACTCCCCTTACCGGGATTGTTGGATCTATTAGTTTCTATATTGAATACCTTCAATTATGATTATATATTCATATTATTGTTTTTTTTTCTCTTTTAAATCTCTTGGGAGCTTTGGTCTGCCTCCCCCTGGTGTGCTGACGTGGGTTGGACGGCTTAGGGGGAGTCACTGGGGGACTTGTTGTGGTGTTATGTGGCCGCCCAAGCGTCACCTCGCACATCACTAGTGCGGGTGGCGTTTGCCATCTCCTACGATTGGAGAACTAGCTTCATCCCCGTCGTGGAGCTGGCGGGCCAATTAGCTGCCTCAATTGGATCCTGACGCTATTGCGTCCGTCTACGGTATGGCGCATGCGCGGGATCCTTTCGGCGCATGCGCGTTGACCCCTCTACAGCCTTTCCGGATGATGTCACCTTGGCTACGCCGATTGGCTGACGACGGAATGGGGCGCGTATTTCACGGGCACGCTATCTTGCGTTGCTCCACACAGCCATTTCTGCAGGATGCTCTGTTTACTATATTGAGTGCTGCTGACCTGGGGACACTATATCAGGTATTTTTCCATCCTCTCTAGCTACGGCTATTGCTGCCAATACTTTGCACATATTGCTGACTTTGCAACCTTCTCCCTCCTCCTTTTTATTCCCCCTTTTTTAGGACTAATCTGTAAGAATAAACTATACCATGGTTATCTGATCTCTTCCTATGGGATCATTCAGGATGGATCTTCATTTCCCTGCTATACCATACCAATGCTGGTTGGGATTCCCCTGCATTATCTTACCAATTCAAGGCTTTTTGGCCAACTAGCAAATTGCTGTAATATACTGGTATAGGTGAGTCCTATCTATATACAGAGCTTGTTGGCATTATACTAGTTGACACTCTTTAACAATATGTTGCTTACTTTTTTAGAATTTTAGATTTTTTTTGATTTTTAGAAAAATCTGATTGTCCCCGCTGTCCAGCACCTATATATGCTCCTGCATTCATCTTCATTTTACCATTTTTGTTGGCTGTTTACCATTAGATTTTATTACACTTTATTTTATAGTAAGTTGACTGTTTATATTCTATTCTTGAACTGTATGATTACATACTAGGCCCTTCCAGGTTTTTTTCTAGTTATCCTTTATATTCTTTCCTGATGGTATACCTTTTTTCTTTATTTCTTTTTCTGTTCTCAGTTCTGTTTTTCTCTGTTCTAAATTATTTTTCTATCTTTTCCCTTATCCTTTTTGTCCATCCCCTTCCCCCCCCCTCCCCCCTGGTATTTTATCCAAATAAACCATACCTACCAACTATCTGGAAGGCATTTATCTCAAACAGTCACTTCTTGGTGCGACATATGACAACATATGACTTCACACCATATTTTCAATTCAAATTTTAATGCTGAATAGTATATACGTGCCCCCATAGCTACCCATTGTCTCTTAGGCTTCCCTTTTTGGTTGTTCGTCCCGGGTTTGGTCTACCAGGGGTTGTGGCAGTCCATCGTTCCCTAGATATTCCGCTACATATATGTACTGTTATATACTAATGTAAAATTCTTAATGTTCGTTTTGTTTTAAATTTCTTGTTAGTCTATTTGCGATGCTCCTGAAGAAGCGTGCACACACGTGGAACTTGTCGAGTGAACGCCTATCATATGCAACAACGTTTACAACCTCATTTCTATCCCATATCCCATGGACTATGTATTGTATGGAATAATTTTTTGTTTTGTTCCATCGAGGGTTATAGAAAATTATATAGGCGATGGTTGTTGCATTGATGTATAGATATAGGCTTGTCTACAAGACTGTATATGTTGTTATTTACAGTGGGAATCGAAAGTTTGGGCACCCCAGGTAAAAATGTGTATTAATGTGCATAACGAAGCCAAGGAAAGATGGAAAAATCTCCAAATGGCATCAAATCACAGATTAGACATTCTTATAATATGTCAAAAAAAGTTAGATTTTATTTCCATCATTTACACTTTCAAAATTACAGAAAACAAAAAAATGGCATCTGCAAAAGTTTGGGCAGCCTGCAGAATTTATAGCATGCACTGCCCCCTTTGCAAATCTGAGACCTGCCAGTGTCATGGATTGTTCGCAATCATCGTCTGGGAAGACCAGGTGATGTCAATCCCAAAGGTTTTAAATGGCCAGACTCATCTGACCTTGCCCCAACAATCAGCACCATGGGTTCTTCTAAGCAGTTGTCTAGAAAACTGAAACTGAAAATAGTTGACGCTCACAAAGCTGGAGAAGGCTATAAGAAGATAGCAAAGCGTTTTCAGATGTCAATATCCTCTGTTCGGAATGTAATTAAGAAATGGCAGTCATCAGGAACAGTGGAGGTTAAAGCAAGATCTGGAAGACCAAGAAAAATATCAGACAGAACAGCTCGCAGGATTGTGAGAAAAGCAATTCAAAACCCACGTTTGACTGCACGATCCCTCCAGAAAGATCTGGCAGACACTGGAGTTGTGGTACACTATTCCACTATAAAGAGATACTTGTACAAATATGGTCTTCATGGAAGAGTCATCAGAAGAAAACCTCTTCTACGTCCTCACCACAAAAATCAGCGTTTGAACTTTGCAAATGAACATATAGACAAGCCTGAGGCATTTTGGAAACAAGTTCTGTGGACCGATGAGGTTAAAATAGAACTTTTTGTCCGGAATGAGCAAAGGTACGCTTGGAGAAGAAAGAGCACAGAATTGAATGAAAAGAACCTCTGTCCAACTGTTAAGCATGGGGGTGGATCAATCATGCTTTGGGGTTGTATTGCAGCCAGTGGCACAGGGAACATATCACGAGTAGAAGGAAAAATGGATTCAATAAAATTTCAGCAAATTTTGGATGGTAACTTGATGCCATCTGTGAAAAAGCTGAAGTTAAAGAGAGGATGACTTCTACAAATAGATAATGATTCTAAACACACCTCAAAATCCACGGGGGATTACATCAAGAGGCGTAAGCTGAAGGTTTTGCCATGGCCTTCACAATCTCCTGACCTCAACATTATTGAAAACCTATGGATAGACCTTAAAAGAGCAGTGCGTGACAGACAGCCCAGAAATCTCAAAGAACTGGAAGACCTTTGTAAGGAAGAATGGGCAAAGATACCTCAAACAAGAATTGAAAGACTCTTGGCTGGCTACAAAAAGCGTTTACAAGCTGTGATACTTGCCAAAGGGGGCAGTACAAGATATTAACTCTGCAGGGTGCCCAAACTTTTGCAGATGCCATTTTTTTGTTTTCTGTAATTTTGAAAGTGTAAATGATGGAAATAAAATCTAACTTTTTTTTACATATTATAAGAATGTCTAATCTGTGATTTGATGCCATTTGGAGATTTTTCCATCTTTCCTTGGCTTCGTTATGCACATTAATACACATTTTTACCTGGGGTGCCCAAACTTTCGATCCCCATTGTATGTGCAATACATTTATACTTTTTAAATCAAACCTTTGTAGTACTGTGCCTAAAAAGTCCAAGTCCCACAAATTCCATTTTCTATTGTTCTACATTCTGTCTTTGTGTAGAGGCAGCCATCTTGGTAGAGGCAGATCTTGTCAGAGCCTCCAGAAGAAGAACAATGGGAAACACAGTAGTGACATCACCAAGTCTCACTCTAATTCTCCCGAGACTAGTAGTCAAAGGCAGCAGTGCCTTAGTTTAACACTGAAGATATACTGTACATCTATGAGGGTATATACATATCAGTGCCTAGGCAGACTCACTTACTAGGGTATGAACTGCTATTTTACAGGAGGAATACAAGACAAAAGGTGATCTTTCTGGGTACTGCTAAGGCACAATTGATACTTCTAACTATTCCCTTACAACAAAGCAAATATTCATTTTTGGAGTTCAGGTTCACGTTAAGAAAACATGAAACCCTAATTTAGAAATGTGTATTCACACTACTGCTGAGCATTCTTATAGTGAAGACAATCAACACAGTGGTTTTTCCTTTAAATAAAAAAAAAAAAAATTGAGAAGGATTATGAGTAATTATGTTTAGATTTTATGGAGAGATACAGTGATACATTTTATTTAAATTTAATAAAAATCTTGTACTCTTCTTATGGATCCAACTCTTGCATTTACTGCTCCCCAATCACTAAAACTCCTGTACTCTCCAGGTCTCAGATAATACTGACGTCCTTTGTAGTTGGGTTCCTCATAGAAAATCCAATGGCCTTCAATTACATTGCAAGAATGGATTTCACGATAGTTGAAATCTTGATAGATATGTGGACGATCTTCTGTGAATTCCACCACTTGTCCTCTGAGGTCTTCCTTTTCATACAGTTTGATCAAAAATGATCCTGTATGCTGTAGATGTACAATAAAATCAAATTTTAGCATGTGATAAATACACATTGAAGATTACTTTTAAATAGAACCATAAACAGCAAAAAATAACTGCATTTAGCCGCTCATCATGGTTATAAGCAGAAATGGCTGAATGTCACAATACTTTTGCTTTTTATTCATCAGCCTAAAACACACTATATAGTTTGGCTTTAAATTAAACTATAATAATTTGCTTTGTCATAAAATGTAATAAATTTAAAGCTAAAACATCTTTTTTAAGTTTTGGATAGTGTAGTTATGGCTTAGAACCCCTGACAGGCTTTTACTGCTGTCTGTGCACCTTGCTGGGGAGATTAACATTGTCCACTTTTCCTTGTAACTATAGTCATTGGGACTTAAAGTGGAAGTAAACCCTGATGGGTTTTACTTCCTCTTTATTTCCCTGCAAAGGTAAAGCATAATGGGCTACTATGCATCGTATAGTAGTCTATTATGTGTCACTTACCTGAAAATGAAGCCTGCGACGTCACCGCTGGCAGAAGCGTCCTTCTTCAGCCCTCTGCCTTCCGGGGCTGCGCGCGGGAGCCACCAGTCACGGCACGACCCCTTTAGAATTGGCTTGATCGTGCCCTTTCTAAAGTGCTCATGCGCCAAAGACATCGCATGGGAATATTGGAAATATCTCCTAAACCGTGCAGGTTTAGGAGATTTTTTCAACACCTACAGGTAAGCCTTAATATAGGCTTACCTGTAGGTAAAAGTGGTTGTATAGAGTTTACAACCACTTTAAAGCAAGGTAAAATCCAACATTTTGAACTGTCACCAGAGCAGGGAGAGAGAAAAAATCGTACAATAGCAACACTTGTCCAGATGACAACTGTCTATAAGGGGATTTCTCTTCACTTTGTAGAGTTTTCCTCTCTTTTTCTGTTGTGTCTACAGGACAGGAAATGAAGGAAAATCTCTGCAATGAACACAGTTGGCAAAAAAAACTCAAAACAATGAGGGAGTTTTACCCACTCCCTACCCTATCGAAAAGTAAAAAAACATGTATATTGTACATTGCTCTAAATACTGCAAGTCACACCAGCTGTACAGTGACATTAATGCATTCATACATTCTGCCCAACATTATTACATGATGACTGGCAGACTAAAATATATATTTTTTTATCTCACATCCAAGTAGGGAAAAAGATTTATTACTAACCAGTGGAATCATATGGCAAGAACTGATGGTATCATTGAATCCCATCCAGTGTTGATAGTCAGGATATTCTCCTCTTTTGAGAAAATATTGATGACCTTTGTTGTTGGCCTGCTCGTAAATCATCCAAGAGCCTTTGTCAACTTTGATAGAGTTGCAGCGGCTCACATGAGAGTGCAGGTCATTATTGTCGCTGCTACACTCATAGGAGCGGCCCTTGAAGTTCTTGTCTTCATAGAAGGTTATCTGTGTAAATGCAAAATTTGTGAGATGTGTATATATAAAGTATGTTTGTTCCATTGTGGGTTACTACAGTACATATCTTGAGGACCAAATATATTCAAAAGGCAACCATCACATCCTTCTTTAGCCCGCTGTTTTCTGCTCTTTCCATGATTTTGATGTTAGTATATGGTAGTTAGCAAGGATAAAAAGACCATCAAGGTCAACTTATTATATATTCTAGTAGTGATTTATAAAATGAAGACATAAGCAACTCTGCTGTTCCCCAAAAAATATCTGAAGAATTGCTTCCAGCAATAGAAGTGTGAAAATGTATCTCTCCAGTGGGTGGTAAGTGCAAAAGGCTTTGTTTTTAGGTGCTAAAACATCCACAAATTCTTCAGCACTCAACATTTCCAAGAGTTGTATGCCTGCACCCCCAATGTGCTCAGTTGTTTCTACCATGGCCTCCTACGTTCCTTCTCTATGATCAGTGGGAGGAACCCCAACAGAGAGGTTAATATTCACAGTTTTGTATTTCATGGAGAAACTCTTTAGATGTTTTTTGTTTAGCACAAGACAGTCACTTTATTAAAGAAAAAAATACTTATAGTAATCAGTTGGATTCTACCTGACATTTTCTCTATTAAAAATGAAAGGTCAGTGCCACCTAGAAATAACACTTCAAATATATGACCACATTTTAAATTGTGTATCCCACAATTTAAATGTATGTACTGTCATAGCTGCTAGTGTATTGCCCAAATTTTATGATGACAGCATATTGCCACATTTGTCCATGCTTCGTGTTTTTGTGGAGTAGGGGTGTGTGTATTTGTGTGTGTGTGTGTGTGGCACCCTCTACTTAGGTAGGTGCTAGAATAGGATTTTTTGTGTGGTAAGTAAGGTAAATTAAGGCAGGCCTGGCTGGCAGCCAGGCCTGTTTGTTTTGATTTGGGCTCGGAGTGGCTCAGAGCAGCAGCTGGTGACTCACAGGCAGCCTCACTAAGATATCCCTCTTCTTTCTATAGCCTTCCAGAAGGTACAAGAGAGAGGAGAGAAGAGGTGGCACTGCCTTAGGTACTCTAATGAGCCCTGACCAATCCCCAACTTGGATTGATAGGGGGCAGGCCTCCTTAAGTACTTGGGTCAGCCCAGCTGGGGAGGAGTTTGGTGGAGTTGTTTAGTGCTTGAAGATAGAGTGCTAGACTGTCAGGGCCTGGGAGGGAGCTCCCCAGTCTGGGAGGGTGACCTTGGGCCAGGGACTTGGGTGCGGACAGAGCCCTTCACAGAAGTGTGAATGTTTTGGGCAGGAGGCACAGGAGGATCAAAGAGGACAGCAGGAGCTAGCATTGCCGGGCAAGTCTTTAAGGAGAGGAACAACTGGTTGCAGCCAGGAGGGCTGGTGAGTGACAAGCACAGTCAGGAGGATGGGGAGGCATGCCTGAGAGGACTGGAAGCATGCAGTCTGGGATGGGTGCAGAGCCAGTGGAGTGGACTGTGTTGTCAGGGGCAGTTAAGAAAGGCAGTTGCAGCCAGGAGGGCTGGTAGGGCCTGAAAATTGGTTACTAGGCTTAGTAAGCAAAGATAGGACAGCTAGCACCAGAACTATCTATTTCCTTGTTACACCATAGGGGCCCACGGTCCCTGCCAACAAAAGGCATTTGCTGAGGCCTGGCTGAGTCAGAGTCAGGCCTAACCATTTTGTGCTAGCTGATCCTGAGAGCTAAGAGTTGTGCAGGAGGAAGGAAGAGGAATAGTCTGCAAGAAAGGAAAGTGCTGGAGGAGACTGAAGTAGTAATATGTACAGGGAGTGAACATAGTTTGTCCCAATTGATTGTTCTAAAATTTGCCAATTGATTGTTCTAAAATTCACTGGGCATCCCATATATTCCTTTACTCATCCAAGTTCTATCCCCTCAATAAAACACAAAAAAACAAAGCTCATGGACTGTTCATTGTCTTGGAGTGTCTGAAAAAGGAATGCTGGACTGGGCAGGGTGACAGGTGGGCCACAACACTATGAAACTAGTATGGTGCCCAGCAATCAAAGAAATACTGCTACCACCAAAAGATCGAAATTGCTTTTAAAACTGCTATAATTTGCCATGACAGATTCACATGTATTAATACATGTAAGGATTCACCTTATCAGCAATTTTCACAGATCAGGCCAATTTGCAATAAGTGAATGTTCTCTGTAAATTGTCAATATACTTGTTTATACTGTATAAAAACTTTAAGACTTTATAAGTCATTGCAAGACAATGTCATGTTCAGGTTCAGGCCAATTTAGTAGGGCAAAAAGGAATAATTAAAGTGAAATAACAACTAATCAGTTGTTCTCTTCTGATTTGAGTTCACAAAATTTGAATCTTATTGGTTGTTATAATACATTCAATAAAATTATACTTGGAATTTCTTTAGTAAATAATTCCTAAAGCAAGAGCTTCTACGACCAACTTCCAGGACATCTATGCACGTTGTGATTGTTGAAAATATTTTTGTTCTAAATCATTTTTATTCTTATCAAATCTAGCTGGAAAATAATCAATGGCTAGTCATGGATCCTCACATTCTACCCAAGGCTCTTCACATCAGTGCTGAAGGATGATGAGATCAATGGAAATGTTCATAATCTCCATATATCATCTCTCAAAATTAATATAAAAACTCTTAAAATCGAATGTGAAATATCTAATATTAAATGTGAAATGTTGTTTGCCACCAAAGAGTGTAATGATGAGAGTTTTAAAGCGAAAATAAAGCTTTTTCAGTTGAATATCTTAAATGATAATTGATTATGTCTATAGACATATGAACTTGTCTATAATGAATAGGATTATGATGCAATACAGTGGGGCAAAAAAGTATTTAGTCAACCACCAATTGTCCAAGTTCTTCCACTTAAAAAGATGAGAGGCCTGTAATTGTCATCATAGGTATACCTCAACTATGAGAGACAAAATGTGGAAACAAATACAGACAATCACATTGTCTGATTTGGAAATAATTTATTTGCTAATTATGGTGGAAAATAAGTATTTGGTCACCTACAAACAAGCAAGATTTCTGGCTCTCACAGACCTGTATCTTCTTCTTTAAGAGGCTCCTCTGTCCTCCACTCATTACCTGTATTATTGGCACCTGTTTGAACTTGCTATCAGTATAAAAGACATCTGTCCACAACCTCAAACAGTCACACTCCAAACTCCACTATGGTAAAGACCAAAGAGCTGTCGAAGGACACCAGAAACAAAATTGTAGACCTGCACCAGGCTGGGAAGACTGAATCTGCAATAGGCAAGCAGCTTGGTGTGAAAAAATCAACTGTGGGAGCAATAATTAGAAAATGGAAGACATACAAGACCACTGATAATCTCCCTCGATCTGGGGCTCCATGCAAGATCTCACCCCGTGGGATCAAAATGATCATGAGAACGGTGAGCAAAAATCCCAGAACCACACGGGGGGAACTATTGAATGACCTGCAGAGAGATGGGACCAACGTAACAAAGGCTACCATCAGTAACACACTACGCCGCCAGGGACTTAGATCCTGCAGTGCCAGACGTGTCCCCCTGCTTAAGCCAGTACATGTCCGGGCCCATCTGAGGTTTGCTAGAGAGCATTTGGATGATCCAGAAGAGGATTGGGAGAATGTCATATGGTCAGATGAAACCAAAGTAGAACTGTTTGGTAGAAACACAACTCGTTGTGTTTGGAGGAGAGAGAATTCTGAGTTGAACCCAAGGAACACCATACCTACTGTGAAGCATGGGGGTGGCAACATCATGCTTTGGGGCTGTTTCTCTGCAAAGGTAAAAGGACGACTGATCTGTGTACATGAAAGAATGAATGGGGCCATGTATCGTGAGATTTTGAGTGCAAACCTCCTCCCATCAGCAAGTGTATTGAAGATGAAACGTTGCTGGGTCTTTCAGCATGACAATGATCCCAAACACTCCGACCGGGCAATGAAGGAGTGGCTTCGTATGAAGCATTTCAAAGTCCTGGAGTGGCCTAGCCAGTCTCCAGATCTCAACCCCATAGAAAACCTTTGGAGGGAGTTGAAAGTCTGTGTTGCCCAGCAACAGCCCCAAAACATCACTGCTCTAGAGGAGATCTGCATGGAGGAATGGGCCAACATACCAGCAACAGTGTGTGACAACCTTGTGAAGACTTACAGAAAACGTTTGACCTCTGTCATTGCCAACAAGGGATATATAACAAAGTATTGAGATGAACTTTTGATATTGACCAAATACTTATTTTCCACCATAATTTGCAAAAACTTTTTTTTCCAAATCAGACAATGTGATTGTCTGGATTTGTTTCCACATTTTGTCTCTCATAGTTGAGGTATACCTATGATGACAATTACAGGCCTCTCTCATCTTTTTAAGTGGGAGAACTTGCACAATTGGTGGCTGACTAAATACTTTTTTGCCCCACTGTATATGATAATTAGTGATGAGCCGAACACCCCCGGGTTCGGTTCGCACCAGAACCCGCGAACGGACCGAAAGTTCGAACGAACATTAGAACCCTATTAAATACAATGGATGCGAACGTTCGAATTCTAAAGTGCTAATTATAAAAACTATTATGCATGTTATTGTCCTAAAAAGGGTTTGGGAACCCGGGTTCTGCACCAGGGGACATGTATCAATGCAAAAATAAGTTTTAAAAACGGTCGTTTTCCGGGAGCAGTCATTTTAATGATGCATAAAGTGAAAAAAAAAAAGTCAAATATTCCTTTAAATATCGTACCTGGGGGGTGTCTAAAGTATGCCTGTGAAGTGCCACGTGTTTCCCGTGTTTAGAACTGTCCCTGCACAAAATGACACTTCTAAAGGAAAAAAAAGCCATTTAAAACTGCTTGCGGCTTTAATGTAATGTCTGGTCCCGGTAATATGGATGAAAATCTTTAAGAAAAATGGCATAGCTACCCCATGACCCCCCCCCTACCCCAGCCCATTACCAGCCCCTTTGGGTCTTGTATGGATATTAAGGGGAACCCCGCACATAAAATAAAAAAGGCCCTATATACTCAGAACAGCCGTATACAGGCGGTGCATACAAGACAGGGACTGTAGGTTTGTTCTTATGTAGAATCTGTTTGTAATTTTGAACAGGTACATTGTTGAAGTGTAGCTCCAGACCAAAAATCTATTTTTAAACTTTTTGGAAAACATAGGTAAGGGTTATCACCCCTGTAACATTTGTTTTGCTGTCTGTGCCCCTGTTCAGAACATTTCACCTCACTTTCCGTCCTAATGACAACTGTTTTTGAAATGTGGTGTTTTTCTTGAAACAAGGATTGCTGATAAAGCATCAGTACAGAGGAGACACCTTTCTCCCATATTTATTCTTACAGGAGAGAATTTTCCTTCCTAGTGGTAGATTTCCTCTCACTTCCTGTTGTCTTCTTGCGTTTGCAAGTAGGAGTCGTTTGTAAGTTGGATGTTTGAAAGTAGGGACCTGCCGTATATACTCTGCAGAAATAGGCCCCTTAGTTGTTGGTGTTGGCACAACACTGTAAGCACTCACAGTTACTCTTGGTTGGTGCTGGAACGCCCTGCTGTCAACTATTATATCAGGAATTTTAATTACATATAATTGTTGAACAGTGGTAGTAAAAATTGGGCCTTTGATGGTGGTGCTGGTGCCACAACACTGTAAGCCCTGACAGTTACTCTTGGTGGGTGCAGCAATGGGCCCTGCTGTGAATTATTAGATCAAGAATTGTAATTACATGCCCCTGTTGAACAGGGGCTGAAAAATTGGGCCTTAGGCACTGGTGGCACAACACTGCAACCCTTCACAGATACTGTACTTGGAGCACAGCAATGAGCCCTGTTGCAAAGTATTGCTTCAAAAATTGTAATGACACGCCCCTGTTAAACAGGGGCTGAAAAATTGGGCCTTAGGCACTGGTGGCACAACACTGCAACTCCTCACAGATACTGTACTTGGAGCACAGCAATGAGCCCTGTTGCAAAGTATTGCTTCAAAAATTGTAATTACACGCCCCTGTTAAACAGGGGCTGAAAAATTGGGCGTTAGGCACTGGTGGCGGCACCCATAAACAAAAATGATCTTCCAAGCTATCATCATCAATCGTATCATTGAGGACTCGGAGGAGGAGGATAGCCAGTCAACATAACAGCACAGGCACTCAGCATCAGCATCAGTCTTGAAGGGATGTGACATTTTAAAATCAATTAGTCTGTTATATCAGCATCAGGTGTGTGGTAGCTGGTGGTGATCCAAGACTGGTTCATCTTGATGAAAGTCAGTCGATCAACCGAGTCGGTGGACAGGCGCACCCTGTGATCCGTGACAAATCCTCCAGCAGCACTGAATGTGCGTTCCGAAAGAACGCTGGATGCAGGACAGGCCAGTAGCTCAATTGCATACTGTGCAAGCTCTGGCCAGTGATCCATCCTCAAGACCCAGTAAGCCAGAGGATTTTCGGTGGGGAAGGTGTCCAAGTCTGACCTTGCCCCTAGATATTCCTGCACCATGTTTATCAGACGCTGGCGATGGTTGCTGGAACCGATCATACTTTGGGGCTGCGGACTAAAGAATTGTCTGAACGCATCGGTCAGACGGCCACCTTCCCCACCGCTCCTTCTTTGACTGGCCGAAGCCTCAGCAACTCGTTGTCCAGGACCAGGAGTTTGCAACCTCCCAGTCTCTGGGAACGCGTTGCACAGACCTTTCTGCAAGGCCTCCCGGAGTTGTCTCATCCTCTGCTCCCTCTGCGACGGTAACATAAGGTCCGCAACCTTACCCTTGTACCGTGGATCAAGGAGAGTGGCCAGCCAGTAATGGTCCCTCTCCTTGATCCGAAGAATACGAGGATCCTTCCGCAGACTTTGCAGGATCAGGGAGGCCATGCAGCGTAGGTTTGCTGAGGCATTCGCTCCGGAGTCCTCTGGGTCACTAAGGACGACATGATCCGCAGCCACCTCCTCCCAGCCACGTACAAGTCCACTGGTTTCTTGGGACTGTAAATCATCCCTAAAAGACTGCTGCTGATGATGCTGAGTGCCAGCCTCCACCTCCATGCTGACACAATCCTCCTCCTCCTCCTCCTCCTCCTCCTCCTCCTCTTCCTGTGCGATGGGTGGGACAGAAGGAACACTGTCTGGGTAAAGGGGGCCTTGAGAGGCAAGGAAGTCCTCCTCTTCCTGCCTCTGTTCTGCCTCAAGTGCCCTGTCCATTATTCCACGCAGCGTGTGCTCCAACAGGTGGACAAGAGGTACAGTGTCACTGATGCATGCACTGTCACTGCTCACCATCCTCGTGGCCTCCTCAAATGGTGCCAGGACAGTGCATGCATCCCTGATCATGCCCCACTGGCGTGGAGAAAAAAAACCAAGCTCCCCTGACCCTGTCCTGGTGCCGTAGTCGCACAGGTACTCATTGATGGCCCTCTGCTGCGTGTGCAGCCGCTGCAGCATGGCCAACGTTGAGTTCCACCTGGTGGGCATGTCACATATAAGGCGGTTCTTGGGCAGGTTCAACTCCTTTTGCAGCTCAGCCAGGCGAGCACTGGCATTATAAGATCTGCGGAAATGCACACAGACTTTCCTGGCCTGCCTCAGGACATCCTGTAAGCCCGGGTACCTGCCCAAGAAGCGCTGCACCACCAGGTTAAGGACGTGAGCCACACAGGGCACATGGGTCAGTTGTCCCTGTCGGAGGGCGGAGAGGAGGTTGGTGCCATTGTCGCAAACCACCATTCCTGGCTTAAGCTGGCGTGGCGTCAACCACCTCTCGGCCTGGCCCTGCAGAGCAGACAGGACCTCTGCCCCAGTGTGGCTTCTGTCCCCCAAACACACCAGCGCAAGCACGGCATGGCATCTTTTTGCCTGCGTACTTGCGTAGCCCCGTGAACGGCTACGGAGCACCGCTGGTTCATAGGACAAACCACAGGAAGAGGCCATGGAGGAAGAAGAAGAGGAGGGGGTGGAGGAGAGAGGTGTGTCACAACCAGTAGTAGCATTTTGGAGGCGTGGCGGTGGGACAACCTCCAACACTACTGCACCTTGTCCTGAATCCTTCCCAGCTGCCAAAAGAGTGACCCAATGGGCCGTGAAAGAAAGGTAACGTCCCTGTCCATGCCTGCTGGACCATGAGTCAGCGGTAATATGCACCTTACCGCTGACCGCCCTGTCCAGCGAGGCCAAGACATTGCCTTCCACATGCCGGTAGAGAGCCGGAATAGCCTTCCGTGAGAAAAAGTGGCGTTTGGGAACCTGCCACTGAGGAACCGCACATTGCACAAACTCACGGAAGGGGGCCGAGTCTACCAACTGAAAAGGCAGCAGTTGAAGCGCTAGCAATTTAGCCAAGCTAGCATTCAACCGCTGGGCATGTGGATGGCTGGGAGTGAACTTCTTTCGACGGTCCAGCAGCTGGGGCAGGGAAATTTGCCTGCTAGAATCGGACGTCGGTGTACTGCTAGCAGAGTGGGCGCAAGTACTTGGCTGTGACACACCTAATTCTACACCTTCATTCCTCTCAGTGCATGTTTCAGAGAGGACTGAAGTTATAGTGGGGTTGGAGATCCCAGCTGATGCGGTGCAAGGAGAGGTCCGCTTGGTTCTTTGGTGTGGGTCTTTGAGGTAGGCTTGCCAACGAGCTGCATGGCAGGTCAACATATGTCTGGTCAGGCATGTGGTACCCAAGCGGCTGATGTTTTGGCCACGCGATATACGCTTGAGACATATGTTGCAAACAGCAGCTGTGCGATCTGATGCACTAGCCTCAAAAAAGGCCCACACCAAAGAACTTTTTGAATGACGGGCAGAGGCAGCGCCCTGCACAGGCGGAGCTCTGCGGTGTGATTCCGTCGGTGTACTGCCCTTACGCTGGCCACCAAAGGGCATCCTGCCTCGTTGGAGATGTGCCTCCTCCTCATCCTCCTCCTCCTCCTCTCTCCTATTAGGCACCCACGTGGAGTCATTGACCTCATCATCCCCTCCCTCCTCATCACTGGAGCCAATCTGGCAGTATGCTGCAGCTGCTGGAACATGACTGCCAGATTGGTGTCCTTCTTGAGCATCCCCTCTGTCTGCTCTCACGCTACTGCCTTCCTCTAGCTGGGTTTCATCATCAGACCCTTCGAAACGCTGGGCATCCTCCTGGAGCATGTACCCAACACTGTGCTGAAACAGTTCGGGGGACTCCTCAGGAGGAGGACATGGTGGGTCTAGGGAAGGAGTGACTGATGATTTGTCTGACATTGATACCAGGGAAGACGACGCTTTGGCAGCTGCTTTTCCAGTACCCTGAGCCTGGGTTAAGGAGGATGAGGAGGAGGAGGAGGGCTTGGTCATCCACTCTACCAAGTCTTCGGCATGATGTGGCTCAACATGTCCAGCTGCCGAAAAGAAGGACAAGCGTGTCCCATGGCCATGTGCTGATGACAATGCACCGCGTCCACGACCAGCACTGTTGCCCCCAGACACAGAGCCTGCTTGCCCTCTTTTATTGCCTCCTGACTGTCTGCCTCTCCTTGTTTGCCTTCCAGACATTCTAATAGATGGCCTGCAGGGAGATGGGAAAAAAGCAATAAGGGCTACCTTCAGGTGTCCTTCTCTGTCCCTTGAAACAAGGACTTTCACAGTGAAAGAAACTGACACTGTCCCTACCTAGAGTTTTCTGTCCCTAGAATAAATGTTTTTTTTAATCACAATATAGCACAAGGACAATTCACTCAATGTCTCTCCAGGTCCCTGGAAACAAGGACTTGCAGAGTGAAAGAAACTGACACTGTCCCTACCTAGAGTTTTCTGTCCCTAGAATAAATGTTTTTTTTAAGCACAATATAGCACAAGGACAATTAACTCACTGTCCTTACAGGTCCCTGGAAACAAGGACTTGCAGAGTGAAAAAAAAAAAACACTCTCCCTACCTACAGTTTTCTGTCCCTAGAAAAAATGTTTTTTTTAAGCACAATATAGCACAAGGACAATTAACTCACTGTCCTTACAGGTCCCTGGAAACAAGGACTTGCAGAGTGAAAGAAAAAAAACACTCTCCCTACCTACAGTTTTCTGTCCCTAGAAAAAATGTTTTTTTTAATCACAATATAGCACAAGGAAAATTAACTCACTGTCCTTACAGGTCCCTGGAAACAAGGACTTGCAGAGTGAAAGAAAAAAAACACTCTCCCTACCTACAGTTTTCTGTCCCTAGAAAAAATGTTTTTTTTAATCACAATATAGCACAAGGAAAATTAACTCACTGTCCTTACAGGTCCCTGGAAACAAGGACTTGCAGAGTGAAAGAAACTGACACTGTCCCTACCTAGAGTTTTCTGTCCCTAGAATAAATGTTTTTTTTAAGCACAATATAGCACAAGGACAATTAACTCACTGTCCTTACAGGTCCCTGGAAACAAGGACTTGCAGAGTGAAAGAAAAAAAACACTCTCCCTACCTACAGTTTTCTGTCCCTAGAAAAAATGTTTTTTTTAATCACAATATAGCACAAGGAAAATTAACTCACTGTCCTTACAGGTCCCTGGAAACAAGGACTTGCAGAGTGAAAGAAAAAAAACACTCTCCCTACCTACAGTTTTCTGTCCCTAGAAAAAATGTTTTTTTTAATCACAATATAGCACAAGGAAAATTAACTCACTGTCCTTACAGGTCCCTGGAAACAAGGACTTGCAGAGTGAAAGAAACTGACACTGTCCCTACCTAGAGTTTTCTGTCCCTAGAATAAATGTTTTTTTTAAGCACAATATAGCACAAGGACAATTAACTCACTGTCCTTACAGGTCCCTGGAAACAAGGACTTGCAGAGTGAAAGAAAAAAAACACTCTCCCTACCTACAGTTTTCTGTCCCTAGAAAAAATGTTTTTTTTAATCACAATATAGCACAAGGAAAATTAACTCACTGTCCTTACAGGTCCCTGGAAACAAGGACTTGCAGAGTGAAAGAAACTGACACTGTCCCTACCTAGAGTTTTCTGTCCCTAGAATAAATGTTTTTTTTAAGCACAATATAGCACAAGGACAATTAACTCACTGTCCTTACAGGTCCCTGGAAACAAGGACTTGCAGAGTGAAAGAAACTGACACTGTCCCTACCTAGAGTTTTCTGTCCCTAGAATAAATGTTTTTTTTAATCACAATATAGCACAAGGAAAATTAACTCACTGTCCTTACAGGTCCCTGGAAACAAGGACTTGCAGAGTGAAAGAAACTGACACTGTCCCTACCTAGAGTTTTCTGTCCCTAGAAAAAATGTTTTTTTTAATCACAATATAGCACAAGGACAATTAACTCACTGTCCTTACAGGTCCCTGGAAACAAGGACTTGCAGAGTGAAAGAAACTGACACTGTCCCTACCTAGAGTTTTCTGTCCCTAGAATAAATGTTTTTTTTAAGCACAATATAGCACAAGGACAATTAACTCACTGTCCTTACAGGTCCCTGGAAACAAGGACTTGCAGAGTGAAAGAAAAAAAACACTCTCCCTACCTACAGTTTTCTGTCCCTAGAAAAAATGTTTTTTTTAATCACAATATAGCACAAGGACAATTAACTCACTGTCCTTACAGGTCCCTGGAAACAAGGACTTGCAGAGTGAAAGAAACTGACACTGTCCCTACCTAGAGTTTTCTGTCCCTAGAATAAATGTTTTTTTTAAGCACAATATAGCACAAGGACAATTAACTCACTGTCCTTACAGGTCCCTGGAAACAAGGACTTGCAGAGTGAAAGAAACTGACACTGTCCCTACCTAGAGTTTTCTGTCCCTAGAATAAATGTTTTTTTTAAGCACACTATAGCAGAAGCACAAAACACACTGACACTCTCCCTACCTATCCTTCTCTTTCCCTAAACTAAAGGAATCCAGGTTAAGCAAGAAAGAAATAACAGTCACTGTCCCTGCCTATGCTACTCTATCCCTGCTCCGGAACACACTACACTAGGCCGCCGTGCTGGCGGCCTTTTATAGTGTGGGGCGTGTACTAAACACCCTCAGCAATAATTGGCCACAGGCATCCTGCCTGTGGCCAATCATTGCTCTCCTCGCTGCCGGCGCTGTGATTGGCCAAGCATGCGGGGTCACAGTGCATGCTTGGCCAATCACAGCGCCTGGATGACACTGCGATGGCGTAGTGCATTGTGGGCCGTTCGCGTCACTCGAATTTGGCGCGAACGGCCCAAATCGTTCGATCTTCGTCGAACGATCGAACAGCCAATGTTCGAGTCGAACGTATGTTCGACTCGAACACGAAGCTCATCCCTAATGATAATGCTAGCCATCTAATGGCTGTACTATGTTTGTTTTACCATTTAGGCTTTATTTTGTGTATTGCCTAAATATTACATGGAAAATGATTGTACATACAAAGGTTTACAGTTTATATCTAAAAATATATCAGTTCTTACCTTTCCCATTTTCGCTGTATAGAAGGATCAGTGATCTGTGATAAGTTAGATAGCGGCTACTATATAAAGCTGTTCATTGCTTGATCAGCAAATGTAAAACAAAGGATTTTCTCTCCTGTTTCTGGAAAAAGTATTAGCACCAGTTTATTTAATCTTTTTATCTCTGTATAACACTTTAGTAAGCTGTTCTCCTTAGATTCTTGGCATCGCTGATGGTTTTCTATCACATGACTCACAGTTGAGCAATGTAGATGAAATAAAACGGTCGGTAGAGAGTGAAATTACATTTTGTATGCTATAAATTGTTGATATAAAAAAACATTATTTTTTAAAATATCTTAAGTCTCCCCCCTCATTTTTTTTTTTTTTAAGTGTGCAAACAACTGGCTAGTGGGAACTTTCCTGTTATTAGAGATTTGCAATTAAGTTGAATTTTTAACATTCATTGATTTTTTTTTTTTCAAGACTCCTGTAATAAAATTTTAATTTGTAGGATGTTTTGCTACATGTTACAATGATTAGGACAGATGGAACTGAGGGATCAGGAATACTTAACCCTTTTTTGGACCCCGCACATTCCACTGTCTGTGCCAACATCTTAACAGCTTTTGCATCCCTTGGGTTATGGTTTGACATATTCAACCTAGTAGCTATTTGCAAGTGGATCCCTAAGAATATTTATTTAAATTAAGTCATTATTTGAATATATTTTATGATTTCTCATTCTCTATGCATGCATTGCGTCTCTTTTCAAGCTGCTGTGAGCTTCACTGTGCATGACATGCAATGATGTTCAGAGAAATGTGCTTTCTGTAACCATGTATGTACAAATAGTAAATCAAAAAGACAGAGCCTAGGAAAAAATGTTTTAACATTTAAAATAAAAATATAAATGACAGTAATGCACAGCAAACATGTTACTGGTATAAAATGGGAAAATAGTAGAATAAGGTATTACATATGTAAATGCATGATAATCCTGTTGGGAAAATAGGGGCATGGTTGTTTTTATATTCATATGGACCTCAAGTGAGAAAAAAGGTTTTAAGTGTATAATTCCACTAATTAACCAGTCCTTTATTTACAGGGTATTAGCCTACCAGACAGATAATCTCAAGTACAACCACTGCAGGCTCATTGATGTACCTGATATATAGAATGTCTGATGTTCTACAATACAGAAGTTATTCTGAACCACTGATCAGATTCATACCTGCACTGCAAAGTTTAATCAATTTGTTAATACATCAAGGAGGGATTGCTAGAGAAAGAGAGAGAGAGAGAGACAGAGAGAGAAAGAGAGAGTGTTGCACAGTGCATGCAGATCCCCCTGCTCCATATGTAAGGTTTTATCTGGACATCTACAGTAGATTGCATAGAGCTCAGGTTAAGGTAAATTACAGGCTAAGCATATTGGCTTTGTAGATATTCTCTTTTTTTATTGCCAGGTAAACTTAAAATATTGCGTAATAATATTTGTAATTTTATTTTTGAGCCACCAGGTGGAGCTACAGGCTATTTTTTATGTTTTCCTCTCCTTTGTTGTAAAAAGCTAGTTGTTTTCAAAACTCAATAGATCAAGCTGAAATTTACAAAGAGAAGTGAATAAATCAGAACAGTGGCCCATCTCATATCACATGGCTTCTTCTGAGCTTCCAGTGAGATACAGCTTACACGAAAGGAGATACCTACTGCTGAGTCATGTAATAAAATAATATTTCCTGTTCTAGGATCTTTTGTCATGTATTAGATGCTTGTTTGTAAAGCAATTCTTGTATACATAAAATATAATACATTTGTTTAAAAAGTATACATAATATCGACTCCAAACCAGTACATGTGTCAAACACAAGGCCTGTGGACTGAATCCGGCGATCCAGGCCCTTTCATGTGGCCCTCACACCCAGGGGGAGGGGTTAAAGTGAGATGTGAATAGCCTGTGAAAGAGCTGATTCGCGCACACTGTGCATAGCAAACCCCTTAACGTTGCATTCTGTACATTGAACCCCTGAACTTTGCACTCTGTATGTAGCGCACCACTGAGCTCTGCACATAACACACTAGTGGTATTTTATTGCCCCTTTAGGATCCTCCCACTGCTATTTGACCACACCCATTGTTTGGTGGGGGGGTGGTTGAGTTCCTATTCTCACCTATTCTCTGAGAGAAAATGCCCTGCATAAATTTATATAGTCTAAAGCCCTGTACACATGATCGGTTTTACCGATGAAAACAGTCCGATTGACTTTTTTGATCTGACAAACCGATCATGTATGGGCCCCATCTGTCTTTTTTCCATCGGTGAGAAAAAATAGAACATGTTTTAAATTTATCCGATGGGAAAAAAAAAACGATAGCAAATTCCCATTGTCTGTGTGGAACTCCATCAGAGAAAAAACCCATGCATGCTCAGAATCAAGTCGACACATGCTCAGAAGCATTGAACATTTTTCTCGGCTCGTCTGAGTGTTTTACGTCACAGCGTTTAGGACGGTCGGATTTTTGACTGATGGTGTATAGGCAAGACTGATGGAAGTCAGATTCATCGGAAATCTGATGGAAAAATCCATCGTAAATCCGATCGTGTGTACAGGGCTTTACAGATATAATCAACCTTTTGAGAACAACCATAATGTTGATGCAATCCACAATGAAATTTATTTTGACACCCCTGCAGTAAAGTTTCCCCGTAAAATGGTCTAGCTATTAGAGCTGTCTGCTTTTTTTTTACTTCCCCATAGCATCAGTACCCCTATACCTTAACTGCTGCAAGAAAGGAGCTTCCTATACTCACCTAACACCTTCCACAGGCTTGCAGGCTGAATAAAAAGAAACGAACAGATTCCTCCATCCACACAATCCAAGGTGGATGGAGGATTCCCCCCACTGGGACATTGTATTGTGAGAGTGTCTGTCTCTGCTCCCAGAATACACTGATCAGCAGCTGAAGCCTATCGGCTACAGCTGATGTTTGAGAAATGTTTTCCAACATTTTCCTTTGACTGAAGTCAATCAAATGATCAACTTCTGTTTGGCAGGGACAGCCACATACTGTCTAGGGCCACCTTTAGATCTAGGCTTGGTTGGTGACCATTTTTGCCATCATCATATAGGGACTGATTGGCTGACACTGCCTAATTTCAGTTACTGGCTAATGACAGCTCTTATGCAATACTTCAAATGCGGCTAGAGTGGAAAGCAGGTGTTAGAAAATATTTTTTATCAGGTTAGTTGCAATGGCAGTTGAAAGAAATAGAGCTTCCCAAATGGTAAAACGTAGTCCTTTTGATATCTGTTGCGTTTGAGTAATGTATTTTTGCTATACAACAGTGCTATACAACAGTGTCCAGGAAATGAAAATCTTTCAATAACATGTAATTTTTTTTTTTAAGATATTGAGTGTCTTTAGGGAGCCCATCCCCAAGCAGTAATACCTGCCAAGCCACACTCTCATACTGCTTTCCTGTACTGCAGGAACCCTCAATAATGGACCAGGGTCCTCAGGTATGCGGAACACAGGAACTTAGACAGGCTGGGATGCTGTAGTGGGGAGGCAGTAAGAAAGGGTGGCTTGTTAAAAATGAAAGCCTGGGGGTGAGCTATCTACAGACATTGTCACTTTGCCCTGTTTGACCAAAGTGGCAGTGACAAGATCATGCATTTTGAAAGTTCATTGAAATGCGATCTTGGCTAATTCTTTAAGACTTCTTCAATGATGACAAAAAAGACAAAGGGCATGTTTTTGTTTCTACCAATGAAATTTAATAAAGAGTTTCAGAACAAATCATCTCCCATGTATTGTTTAATAAAGATGCTGGACACGCCTGAAAGACCCGACCCTAGAGCTGTTGGCTCCCCACATAGTGAATCTCCTGTACTCTCCAGGTTTCAGGTAATACTGACGTCCCTTATAGTTGGGCTCCTCATAGAACATCCAGTGACCATCAAGGACATTGCAGGAGTGAATATCATGATAACGGAACTTCTCATAAACACATTGACAGTCTTCTGTGAACTCCATCATCTGACCTTTGAAATCTTCTTTCTCATAAACTTTAATGATGAATGGACCACGATGCTGTAAAAAGGAAAATGAGAAGTTCAGTTTTACTGAGAAAATATACTGTACATTAAAATTTGATATTATTTAAAGCAATATACAAACTGGTAAATACATCAAACCAGTTTACCAAGCATATATTGTAATTATTTTCTGCCGTTGGCAAAAAATTGCACAGAAATACACATACCTGGGTAGTTAAATGGCAGGATCTGATGGAGTCATTAAAGCCCATCCATTGCTGGAAATCAGGATAGTCTCCTCTCCTTAGGTAGTACTGATATCCTTTGTAGTTAGGCTCCTCATATAGAATCCAGTTACCATTCTCTACACGGATAGAGTTGCAACGGTTAAAATATGAGGACAGGTCAGTGCAGTCAGAGCTGCACTCATAGGAGCGGCCCTGAAAGTTCTTATCTTCATAGAAGGTAATCTGTAAAATAAAGAGAATGTAAAAATCAAGGTTATTTTTCTATGTAGGTTGCAATGTCATTCATGAATTTGATCAGCTGCACTGTTGACCTTTTGTTAAGATATTCAGTACATTTGAAAAATAAAGTGTGTGTGTGTGTGTGTATATATATATATATATATATATCTTGTACATATGTGGGATCCATATTTGCTTTCTGATAGTCCCTTATCTGAATGGTAAGGTATATTCTATCACTAACAATAGATTTTTTGCAGCCACTAATTGTGTAAAATACCCATGCTGGATCTAATGAATATGTCAACTTATATGTTGCATTACATTATGGGCAGAGACCTTTACTACACAAAACATTGTGGCCTCTTCCATTCTTGCCCCTTGTTTTCTCATCTCATTTGATTTCCAGCTACATTTAGTAAAGCAGGTAACAAGTGACTAATAAGAAGAGGGGATGGATTATGATGGGTATAGCATTGCTCTATTACACACTCAATTCCTGGAATAATAAAGATACCAACAAAAAACTTCCTGCAAAAGGAAAAATTACATCACTGATGGTAGCACCTCTTCATCACATCCTACTAATGCTAAGGAACAAATTAAGCAACATGGCATATGGATAAAATGATATATGGATAATGCAAAAGGTAACACAAAAGTAAAAGTAAGAATGCTTCAAACATTTTTTTTTTTTTTTGTGTTTAAAAAAAGATAACTGTGTTCTGCTGTATTGTCACTAGTTTTCGGATATAAGTTATATTTAATGGGTGTAAGATCATTAGGCTCCAATGGGAGGAAGCATTTAAGAGTATTTACGTTAATGCTGATTTCACTAATATAAAACAGTGTAAAAATCATGTTAAAATTATACTTTGCAACAGCCCTAACTATGAAATGATTAAACTAGTGATGTCGTTTTTTTGTTTGTTAGCAGCTAAATCAATTATCAGGTTTACATAGACAAAGAATGTTGTTTATCAGTTAATGAAACTCCTGATTTCTAAAATATTTTGCGTAAATTAATGGTCTTGGATATTACCAACTAAATTAAACTTTCCAGCTTTTAGCTTAGTCACGAACATAGCTAATCAAAGGGTGAAAGACCTAAGTTCTACAGGGAGCTGCTCCTATGTAGCTACAGAAATGACCAATGGCAAATTTTGGGGCTAATTTTTTATCCATAAAGCAGGTGCTTTACATAGTACCCTGAGTTTAGGAATTATGGGAAACTTGGAAGATTGCAAGCACACACGTGGAATTGCCTGCTGTATGGAACAAGGACCAATGTAATCAATAAAATTCAACTGGATCATGCAACAATTATCTGTCTGTGGGTACTTCTAAACAGTCCTGAAGAAAAGGGTCAGAAAAACTTATTCTAATTGCTATGTTTTTCGCCATGTCCCTTCACCAGCTTCCTCCCTGCTTCACAGAAATAAACTTGTGAATTTGGTAGAGCTGACCTTGGAAGTTTGTGGAGTTCTTTGCTGCTGGATGATTTTTTTTTTTGCCCTGGGTGTAGTTGTTTGGTGCCTGTATTTGTGATTGCTTTCCAAAGTCCAAAGACAGACTAACATTATTCAGGTTATCATATCTCTCTTCTCCAGTTTACTGAATAAATTATTACATTTGTTTTGCAGTAAACACTATAATTACCATAAACTATGGATTTCACAATGCTGTGTTTTTTTTTATCAACACATTTTTTTTTTATGTATCTATGTCTGATGCTGCTATACTAATTATGGCATCAATTAGGTTTTAAAAGTAACAGTTCTAAAATATTGTTCCCAATGCGGAAGAATGTAATAATGCGGGCATTACACTTAGCAATTATGAAGCACTAAAGATTTTTTTCCACTCACAGTTTCCTTGCTTTTCTGGTTTAAAATGACCATATTACAGTTTTTTTAAGGATATTTCTAGAAACTATTGCAGAGCCAGATGAAAATCAATTTAAATTTCTTTTTGGGTTTCAATAACTTGGCTAGTCAGAAAAGAACTACGGTAACTAGAAAATAATAGAAATCATGGCTGATGTAGTGGATGAAATCTCCAAAATTCCTTACAAATGTTTAAAGGATGTGACTACCCTAGGACACAGGTCATATTTCAACTATTAAAAATCTGTTATCAGTCTTAGATCATTATAGTTCATAATGTGTAAATATACTTTAGAGGCATATTTCAAGCTAAATTAATCCAGTTAATTTTTTTAAATGTTTCTAAAATCAGTCTTACCTTTCCCATGATGGACAGAGTTGTTCTATTGGAGCTAGGTGCTTGTGAGTGAGAATTATATGTGCTTTATATACATTGACCATTTGCTGGCTTCAGCAGAGCTTTAAAGAAACAACATTTTCTGTTTGCTAAGGTAAACGTATAGTATAGCTTTATTCACTACTACATTCTCTTTGTGTGTTGCCTTTGTTAATGTATGCTTACAAAAGAAGCACTCAATAGAGCATTACATGGTTTTGTTAAATGGCCTTATTTGACAAATACATGTTGTTCACTTTCACAAATGAGAATCCGCTATCTTTGCCTTTAAAATGTCTGATACAAATTATTTACGTACATACAGGTTACATATTAATAGCATTCAGAATTTGTGAGGAAAAGACACTTTATTCATTTAATTTGAATACATTTCCATCACGTAATTTTACCTAGAAAAATAAAAAATAATAATAATATTTCGTATTTTAAAAAACATTATTTCATGCATTTGCAGACAACATTTTAAAAACACACATTAATGCATGTTTAAAAGTCATGCAACCTAAAAGTAACCAAAGTCAGCCAGTTACGGCTGTAGGCAACATAACTCACTACTTTTTACTAAAAAACAACAATATTTTCCAAAGTGGACTGATATAAAGTTCAAGCTGATCTCCAGACATGATCTGTTATACATACTTCCATTGGTCCAGTTTCGTATGCATATCTCCTAGCTGGGGGATGCTGGGAAAGCTGAAATCTCTCTATTAACCACTTGCTTACTGGGCACATATACCCCCTTCCTGCCCAGGCGAAATTTCAGCTTTCGTCACTGTCACGCTTTGAATGAAAATTGCACGGTCGTGCAACGTGGCTCCCAAACACAATTGACGTGCTTTTTTTCCCACAAATAGAGCTTTCTTTTGGTGGTATTTGATCACCTCTGCGGTTTTTATTTTTTGCGCAATAAACAAAAAAAGAGCCACAATTTTGAAAAAAACACAATATTTTTTACTTTTTGCTGACAAAATAAATATCCCAATTTAAAAAAATAAATAAAAATGTCCTCAGTTTAGGCCGATACGTATTCTTCTACATATTTTTGGTAAAAAAAAAATCGCAATAAGCGTATAGTGATTGGTTTGCGCAAAAGTTATAGCGCCTACAAAATAGGGGATAGAATTATGACATTTTTTTTCTACTAGTAATGGCGGTTATCTGCGATTTTTGTCAGGACTACGATATTACGGCGGACATATCGGACACTTTTGACACATTTTTGGGACCATTCACATTTATACAACGAACAGTGCTATAAATATGCACTGATTACTGTATAAATGTGACTGGCAGGGAAGGGGTTAACACTAGGGGGCGAGGAAGGGGTTAAATGTGTTCCCTAGGAGTGATTCTTACTGTGAGGGGAGGGGACTGACTGGGGGAGGTGACCGATCTGTGTCCCTATGTACAAGGGACACAGCTTCGGTCTCCTCTCCCTGACAGGACGTGGATCTGTGTGTTTACACACACAGATCCACGTCCTTGGCTGTGTAACGGGCGATCGCGGGTACCTGGCGGACATCGCGCGCCAACCGGTGGCCGGAGGAGCAGAGGCCGTCAATAGATGAAGAGCCACCTTGCGGCCGTCATTTGACAATGGCCCGGGCTCCAACAGGTTAATTGGCCTTTCTATAGTGATAGCTGTGATATTTTAAGTAGTGTGCCGAGCATTTTCACTTCTGCACACTGACCACAGGGAGTTATTTGCTTGGCACGACCACCATTTACAGAAAGCTGCATTTTTTATATAAAAACAAGTCACTCTCTGATTGGACAAGGTGGAAAAGAGGGGTGGTGACATCATTGCACAAGATCCACAAGATTATGGCTGTTACTGTAGTAGAACTGACTACTACAGCGATTGTCTGCTTTCCCAGCAGCCCCTCAGGTATGAAATATGCATACTTATATTGGACCAAGTTGTACCAATGTAAATATGCAATAAAGATCAAACCTGGAGTTCAGCTTTAGGGATTAATCACAATATTTAATTTAATTATGATTTAGTGCAAGTGTCTTAATGTGATCTAGTGCCATTTAGTGGGTAAATGTGGTATTTTTTTCAGAAAAATACAGCATTATGGCCATTAGATGGCCCTGATAATCATAGAAAATAATCCCATTAGTCAAAATACAACGATTTTCGCTGCTGCTGTGTGAATTTTTCCACTTTAATACAAGTTTTTTTTTTATAAATAGACCCCTAACAGTTAGGCCTCATGCCCACGGGCGTTTTTTCAGCCGCGTTTTTGAGCGTTTTTTTACAGCTTAAAAACGCCTGTCCATGTTAGTCTATAGCTTCATGCCCACCTAGGCGTTTTTGAGCTGTAAAGAGCATAGGCGTTTGTAAGCTGTAAAAAAAACCCAGGACCAGTGCGTTCCTCAGCGTTAGAATTAGGCAGAAAAAAACGCGAGCGTCAAAAAACGCGCAAAAACGCGCACTAACGCTCGGTCGCGTTTTTAGCTCCGAGGTTTTTTTTTTTTTTTTAAAATAAAAAAATAAAAAATATTTACAATAACATGGACAGGCGTTTTTAAGCTGCAAAAAACGCAGCTGTAAAAACGCCAGTGGGCATGAGGCCTTAGCACTGAAAGGCTGTTGTTTATTCCAGATAGCCCCAAATCCTTTGACATAGATCATAGCAAAATCTATGACTGCTTTTCAGCTGTTGTCAAGTTTTAGGTTTATAACAAACAAAAATGTGTTTTTCCTGACAGCTCCATGTCAGCACAGCTGGGTGAGGCCCCTCCCACCCTTACGTAATCAGGACTTAACTTTACATTTTTCACTCACCTCGGCCTCAGCGTTCTTCTCCTTTCCTCCTACGTGCAGGACATGGGTGTTCTCCTCTACCTGGCTGGTCTAAAGGGCTAGCCGTCCGTCCATACATGTGGATGAAGCTGGACGAAGTCCCTGGTGTCTCGTCTAAATTACCATAATCCAGGGAGCCCCGCTGCTGGTCCTCGGGCGGCTTTATCATGGCTAATAGTCATGTCTGGGCTAGGGATGAGCTTCGTGTTCGAGTCGAACATACGTTTGACTCGAACATCGGCTGTTCGATCGTTCGACGAAGATCGAACGATTTGGGCCATTCGCGCCAAATTCGAGTGACGCGAACGGCCCACAATGCACTACGCCATCGCAGTGTCATCCAGGCGCTGTGATTGGCCAAGCATGCACTGTGACCCTGCATGCTTGGCCAATCACAGCGCCGGCAGCGAGGAGAGCAATGATTGGCCACAGGCAGGATGCCTGTGGCCAATTATTGCTGATGGGGTTTAGTACACGCCCCACACTATAAAAGGCCGCCAGCGTGGCGGCCTTGTGTAGTGTGTTCCGGAGCAGGGAAAGAGAAGCATAGGCAGGGACAGTGTCTTTTTTTTCCTTTACTAATCCTGGATTCCTTGTGTTTAGGGACAAATAAGGATAGGTAGGGAGAGTGTCAGTGACAGTGTGCTATTCTGTGCTAATCCTTGTTTGTAGGGACAGAGAGGTACAGTGAGGGAAAGTGTCAGTGTGCTATTCTGTTCTAAAACTATTTTGCTGTTCCATATTTTCAATCCTTGAGTTGAGGGACAGATAGGTACAGTGAGTGAAACTGACAGTGTGCTATTCTGTTCTAAACCAATTTTGCTGTTCCATATTTTCAATCCTTGAGATGAGGGACAGAGAGGTACAGTGAGTGAAACTGACAGTGTGCTATTCTGTTCTAAACCAATTTTGCTGTTCCATATTTTCAATCCTTGAGTTGAGGGACAGAGAGGTACAGTGAGTGAAACTGACAGTGTGCTATTCTGTTCTAAACCAATTTTGCTGTTCCATATTTTCAATCCTTGAGTTGAGGGACAGAGAGGTACAGTGAGGGAAACTGACAGTGTGCTATTCTGTTCTAAACCAATTTTGCTGTTCCATTTTTTCAATCCTTGAGTTGAGGGACAGAGAGGTACAGTGAGTGAAACTGACAGTGTGCTATTCTGTTCTAAACCAATTTTGCTGTTCCATATTTTCAATCCTTGAGTTGAGGGACAGAGAGGTACAGTGAGTGAAACTGACAGTGTGCTATTCTGTTCTAAACCAATTTTGCTGTTCCATATTTTCAATCCTTGAGTTGAGGGACAGAGAGGTACAGTGAGGGAAAGTGTCAGTGTGCTATTGTGTTCTAAAACTATTTTGCTGAACCATATTTTCAATCCTTGAGTTGAGGGACAGAGAGGTACAGTGAGTGAAACTGACAGTGTGCTATTCTGTTCTAAACCAATTTTGCTGTTCCATATTTTCAATCCTTGAGTTGAGGGACAGAGAGGTACAGTGAGTGAAACTGACAGTGTGCTATTCTGTTCTAAACCAATTTTGCTGTTCCATATTTTCAATCCTTGAGTTGAGGGACAGAGAGGTACAGTGAGGGAAAGTGTCAGTGTGCTATTGTGTTCTAAAACTATTTTGCTGAACCATATTTTCAATCCTTGAGTTGAGGGACAGAGAGGTACAGTGAGTGAAACTGACAGTGTGCTATTCTGTTCTAAACCAATTTTGCTGTTCCATATTTTCAATCCTTGAGTTGAGGGACAGAGAGGTACAGTGAGGGAAACTGACAGTGTGCTATTCTGTTCTAAACCAATTTTGCTGTTCCATATTTCCAATCCTTGAGTTGAGGGACAGAGAGGTACAGTGAGTGAAACTGACAGTGTGCTATTCTGTTCTAAACCAATTTTGCTGTTCCATATTTTCAATCCTTGAGTTGAGGGACAGAGAGGTACAGTGAGTGAAACTGACAGTGTGCTATTCTGTTCTAAACCAATTTTGCTGTTCCATATTTTCAATCCTTGAGTTGAGGGACAGAGAGGTACAGTGAGTGAAACTGACAGTGTGCTATTCTGTTCTAAACCAATTTTGCTGTTCCATATTTTCAATCCTTGAGTTGAGGGACAGAGAGGTACAGTGAGGGAAAGTGTCAGTGTGCTATTGTGTTCTAAAACTATTTTGCTGAACCATATTTTCAATCCTTGAGTTGAGGGACAGAGAGGTACAGTGAGTGAAACTGACAGTGTGCTATTCTGTTCTAAACCAATTTTGCTGTTCCATATTTTCAATCCTTGAGTTGAGGGACAGAGAGGTACAGTGAGTGAAACTGACAGTGTGCTATTCTGTTCTAAACCAATTTTGCTGTTCCATATTTTCAATCCTTGAGTTGAGGGACAGAGAGGTACAGTGAGTGAAACTGACAGTGTGCTATTCTGTTCTAAACCAATTTTGCTGTTCCATATTTTCAATCCTTGAGTTGAGGGACAGAGAGGTACAGTGAGTGAAACTGACAGTGTGCTATTCTGTTCTAAACCAATTTTGCTGTTCCATATTTTCAATCCTTGAGTTGAGGGACAGAGAGGTACAGTGAGTGAAACTGACAGTGTGCTATTCTGTTCTAAACCAATTTTGCTGTTCCATATTTTCAATCCTTGAGTTGAGGGACAGAGAGGTACAGTGAGTGAAACTGACAGTGTGCTATTCTGTTCTAAACCAATTTTGCTGTTCCATATTTTCAATCCTTGAGTTGAGGGACAGAGAGGTACAGTGAGTGAAACTGACAGTGTGCTATTCTGTTCTAAACCAATTTTGCTGTTCCATATTTTCAATCCTTGAGTTGAGGGACAGAGAGGTACAGTGAGTGAAACTGACAGTGTGCTATTCTGTTCTAAACCAATTTTGCTGTTCCATATTTTCAATCCTTGAGTTGAGGGACAGAGAGGTACAGTGAGGGAAAGTGTCAGTGTGCTATTGTGTTCTAAAACTATTTTGCTGAACCATATTTTCAATCCTTGAGTTGAGGGACAGAGAGGTACAGTGAGTGAAACTGACAGTGTGCTATTCTGTTCTAAACCAATTTTGCTGTTCCATATTTTCAATCCTTGAGTTGAGGGACAGAGAGGTACAGTGAGGGAAAGTGTCAGTGTGCTATTGTGTTCTAAAACTATTTTGCTGAACCATATTTTCAATCCTTGAGTTGAGGGACAGAGAGGTACAGTGAGTGAAACTGACAGTGTGCTATTCTGTTCTAAACCAATTTTGCTGTTCCATATTTTCAATCCTTGAGTTGAGGGACAGAGAGGTACAGTGAGTGAAATTGACAGTGTGCTATTCTGTTCTAAACCAATTTTGCTGTTCCAAATTTTCAATCCTTGAGTTGAGGGACAGAGAGGTACAGTGAGTGAAACTGACAGTGTGCTATTCTGTTCTAAACCAATTTTGCTGTTCCATATTTTCAATCCTTGAGTTGAGGGACAGAGAGGTACAGTGAGGGAAAGTGTCAGTGTGCTATTGTGTTCTAAAACTATTTTGCTGAACCATATTTTCAATCCTTGAGTTGAGGGACAGAGAGGTACAGTGAGTGAAACTGACAGTGTGCTATTCTGTTCTAAACCAATTTTGCTGTTCCATATTTTCAATCCTTGAGTTGAGGGACAGAGAGGTACAGTGAGGGAAACTGACAGTGTGCTATTCTGTTCTAAACCAATTTTGCTGTTCCATATTTTCAATCCTTGAGTTGAGGGACAGAGAGGTACAGTAAGGGAAAGTGTCAGTGTGCTATTGTGTTCTAAAACTATTTTGCTGAACCATATTTTCAATCCTTGAGTTGAGGGACAGAGAGGTACAGTGAGTGAAACTGACAGTGTGCTATTCTGTTCTAAACCAATTTTGCTGTTCCATATTTTCAATCCTTGAGTTGAGGGACAGAGAGGTACAGTAAGGGAAAGTGTCAGTGTGCTATTGTGTTCTAAAACTATTTTGCTGAACCATATTTTCAATCCTTGAGTTGAGGGACAGAGAGGTACAGTGAGTGAAACTGACAGTGTGCTATTCTGTTCTAAACCAATTTTGCTGTTCCATATTTTTAATCCTTGAGTTGAGGGACAGAGAGGTACAGTGAGTGAAATTGACAGTGTGCTATTCTGTTCTAAACCAATTTTGCTGTTCCATATTTTCAATCCTTGAGTTGAGGGACAGAGAGGTACAGTGAGTGAAACTGACAGTGTGCTATTCTGTTCTAAACCAATTTTGCTGTTCCATATTTTCAATCCTTGAGTTGAGGGACAGAGAGGTACAGTGAGTGAAACTGACAGTGTGCTATTCTGTTCTAAACCAATTTTGCTGTTCCATATTTTCAATCCTTGAGTTGAGGGACAGAGAGGTACAGTGAGGGAAAGTGTCAGTGTGCTATTGTGTTCTAAAACTATTTTGCTGAACCATATTTTCAATCCTTGAGTTGAGGGACAGAGAGGTACAGTGAGTGAAACTGACAGTGTGCTATTCTGTTCTAAACCAATTTTGCTGTTCCATATTTTCAATCCTTGAGTTGAGGGACAGAGAGGTACAGTGAGTGAAACTGACAGTGTGCTATTCTGTTCTAAACCAATTTTGCTGTTCCATATTTTCAATCCTTGAGTTGAGGGACAGAGAGGTACAGTGAGTGAAACTGACAGTGTGCTATTCTGTTCTAAACCAATTTTGCTGTTCCATATTTTCAATCCTTGAGTTGAGGGACAGAGAGGTACAGTGAGGGAAAGTGTCAGTGTGCTATTGTGTTCTAAAACTATTTTGCTGAACCATATTTTCAATCCTTGAGTTGAGGGACAGAGAGGTACAGTGAGTGAAACTGACAGTGTGCTATTCTGTTCTAAACCAATTTTGCTGTTCCATATTTTCAATCCTTGAGTTGAGGGACAGAGAGGTACAGTGAGGGAAAGTGTCAGTGTGCTATTGTGTTCTAAAACTATTTTGCTGAACCATATTTTCAATCCTTGAGTTGAGGGACAGAGAGGTACAGTGAGTGAAACTGACAGTGTGCTATTCTGTTCTAAACCAATTTTGCTGTTCCATATTTTCAATCCTTGAGTTGAGGGACAGAGAGGTACAGTGAGTGAAACTGACAGTGTGCTATTCTGTTCTAAACCAATTTTGCTGTTCCATATTTTCAATCCTTGAGTTGAGGGACAGAGAGGTACAGTGAGTGAAACTGACAGTGTGCTATTCTGTTCTAAACCAATTTTGCTGTTCCATATTTTCAATCCTTGAGTTGAGGGACAGAGAGGTACAGTGAGGGAAAGTGTCAGTGTGCTAATGTGTTATAAAACTATTTTGCTGAACCATATTTTCAATCCTTGAGTTGAGGGACAGAGAGGTACAGTGAGTGAAACTGACAGTGTGCTATTCTGTTCTAAACCAATTTTGCTGTTCCATATTTTCAATCCTTGAGTTGAGGGACAGAGAGGTACAGTGAGGGAAACTGACAGTGTGCTATTCTGTTCTAAACCAATTTTGCTGTTCCATATTTTCAATCCTTGAGTTGAGGGACAGAGAGGTACAGTGAGTGAAACTGACAGTGTGATATTCTGTTCTAAACCAATTTTGCTGTTCCATTTTTTCAATCCTTGAGTTGAGGGACAGAGAGGTACAGTGAGTGAAACTGACAGTGTGCTATTCTGTTCTAAACCAATTTTGCTGTTCCATATTTTCAATCCTTGAGTTGAGGGACAGAGAGGTACAGTGAGGGAAAGTGTCAGTGTGCTATTGTGTTCTAAAACTATTTTGCTGAACCATATTTTCAATCCTTGAGTTGAGGGACAGAGAGGTACAGTGAGTGAAACTGACTGTGCTATTCTGTTCTAAACCAATTTTGCTGTTCCATATTTTCAATCCTTGAGTTGAGGGACAGAGAGGTACAGTGAGGGAAAGTGTCAGTGTGCTATTGTGTTCTAAAACTATTTTGCTGAACCATATTTTCAATCCTTGAGTTGAGGGACAGAGAGGTACAGTGAGTGAAACTGACAGTGTGCTATTCTGTTCTAAACCAATTTTGCTGTTCCATATTTTCAATCCTTGAGTTGAGGGACAGAGAGGTACAGTGAGGGAAAGTGTCAGTGTGCTATTGTGTTCTAAAACTATTTTGCTGAACCATATTTTCAATCCTTGAGTTGAGGGACAGAGAGGTACAGTGAGTGAAACTGACAGTGTGCTATTCTGTTCTAAACCAATGTTGCTGTTCCATATTTTCAATCCTTGAGTTGAGGGACAGAGAGGTACAGTGAGTGAAACTGACAGTGTGCTATTCTGTTCTAAACCAATTTTGCTGTTCCATATTTTCAATCCTTGAGTTGAGGGACAGAGAGGTACAGTGAGTGAAACTGACAGTGTGCTATTCTGTTCTAAACCAATTTTGCTGTTCCATATTTTCAATCCTTGAGTTGAGGGACAGAGAGGTACAGTGAGTGAAACTGACAGTGTGCTATTCTGTTCTAAACCAATTTTGCTGTTCCATATTTTCAATCCTTGAGTTGAGGGACAGAGAGGTACAGTGAGGGAAAGTGTCAGTGTGCTATTGTGTTCTAAAACTATTTTGCTGAACCATATTTTCAATCCTTGAGTTGAGGGACAGAGAGGTACAGTGAGTGAAACTGACAGTGTGCTATTCTGTTCTAAACCAATTTTGCTGTTCCATATTTTCAATCCTTGAGTTGAGGGACAGAGAGGTACAGTGAGTGAAACTGACAGTGTGCTATTCTGTTCTAAACCAATTTTGCTGTTCCATATTTTCAATCCTTGAGTTGAGGGACAGAGAGGTACAGTGAGTGAAACTGACAGTGTGCTATTCTGTTCTAAACCAATTTTGCTGTTCCATATTTTCAATCCTTGAGTTGAGGGACAGAGAGGTACAGTGAGGGAAAGTGTCAGTGTGCTATTGTGTTCTAAAACTATTTTGCTGAACCATATTTTCAATCCTTGAGTTGAGGGACAGAGAGGTACAGTGAGTGAAACTGACAGTGTGCTATTCTGTTCTAAACCAATTTTGCTGTTCCATATTTTCAATCCTTGAGTTGAGGGACAGAGAGGTACAGTGAGGGAAAGTGTCAGTGTGCTATTGTGTTCTAAAACTATTTTGCTGAACCATATTTTCAATCCTTGAGTTGAGGGACAGAGAGGTACAGTGAGTGAAACTGACAGTGTGCTATTCTGTTCTAAACCAATTTTGCTGTTCCATATTTTCAATCCTTGAGTTGAGGGACAGAGAGGTACAGTGAGTGAAACTGACAGTGTGCTATTCTGTTCTAAACCAATTTTGCTGTTCCATATTTTCAATCCTTGAGTTGAGGGACAGAGAGGTACAGTGAGTGAAACTGACAGTGTGCTATTCTGTTCTAAACCAATTTTGCTGTTCCATATTTTCAATCCTTGAGTTGAGGGACAGAGAGGTACAGTGAGGGAAAGTGTCAGTGTGCTAATGTGTTATAAAACTATTTTGCTGAACCATATTTTCAATCCTTGAGTTGAGGGACAGAGAGGTACAGTGAGTGAAACTGACAGTGTGCTATTCTGTTCTAAACCAATTTTGCTGTTCCATATTTTCAATCCTTGAGTTGAGGGACAGAGAGGTACAGTGAGGGAAACTGACAGTGTGCTATTCTGTTCTAAACCAATTTTGCTGTTCCATATTTTCAATCCTTGAGTTGAGGGACAGAGAGGTACAGTGAGTGAAACTGACAGTGTGCTATTCTGTTCTAAACCAATTTTGCTGTTCCATTTTTTCAATCCTTGAGTTGAGGGACAGAGAGGTACAGTGAGTGAAACTGACAGTGTGCTATTCTGTTCTAAACCAATTTTGCTGTTCCATATTTTCAATCCTTGAGTTGAGGGACAGAGAGGTACAGTGAGGGAAAGTGTCAGTGTGCTATTGTGTTCTAAAACTATTTTGCTGAACCATATTTTCAATCCTTGAGTTGAGGGACAGAGAGGTACAGTGAGTGAAACTGACAGTGTGCTATTCTGTTCTAAACCAATTTTGCTGTTCCATATTTTCAATCCTTGAGTTGAGGGACAGAGAGGTACAGTGAGGGAAAGTGTCAGTGTGCTATTGTGTTCTAAAACTATTTTGCTGAACCATATTTTCAATCCTTGAGTTGAGGGACAGAGAGGTACAGTGAGTGAAACTGACAGTGTGCTATTCTGTTCTAAACCAATGTTGCTGTTCCATATTTTCAATCCTTGAGTTGAGGGACAGAGAGGTACAGTGAGTGAAACTGACAGTGTGCTATTCTGTTCTAAACCAATTTTGCTGTTCCATATTTTCAATCCTTGAGTTGAGGGACAGAGAGGTACAGTGAGTGAAACTGACAGTGTGCTATTCTGTTCTAAACCAATTTTGCTGTTCCATATTTTCAATCCTTGAGTTGAGGGACAGAGAGGTACAGTGAGGAAAACTGACAGTGTGCTATTCTGTTCTAAACCAATTTTGCTGTTCCATATTTTCAATCCTTGAGTTGAGGGACAGAGAGGTACAGTGAGTGAAACTGACAGTGTGCTATTCTGTTCTAAACCAATTTTGCTGTTCCATATTTTCAATCCTTGAGTTGAGGGACAGAGAGGTACAGTGAGTGAAACTGACAGTGTGCTATTCTGTTCTAAACCAATTTTGCTGTTCCATATTTTCAATCCTTGAGTTGAGGGACAGAGAGGTACAGTGAGTGAAACTGACAGTGTGCTATTCTGTTCTAAACCAATTTTGCTGTTCCATATTTTCAATCCTTGAGTTGAGGGACAGAGAGGTACAGTGAGGGAAAGTGTCAGTGTGCTATTGTGTTCTAAAACTATTTTGCTGAACCATATTTTCAATCCTTGAGTTGAGGGACAGAGAGGTACAGTGAGTGAAACTGACAGTGTGCTATTCTGTTCTAAACCAATTTTGCTGTTCCATATTTTCAATCCTTGAGTTGAGGGACAGAGAGGTACAGTGAGGGAAACTGACAGTGTGCTATTCTGTTCTAAACCAATTTTGCTGTTCCATATTTTCAATCCTTGAGTTGAGGGACAGAGAGGTACAGTGAGTGAAACTGACAGTGTGCTATTCTGTTCTAAACCAATTTTGCTGTTCCATATTTTCAATCCTTGAGTTGAGGGACAGAGAGGTACAGTGAGTGAAACTGACAGTGTGCTATTCTGTTCTAAACCAATTTTGCTGTTCCATATTTTCAATCCTTGAGTTGAGGGACAGAGAGGTACAGTGAGGGAAAGTGTCAGTGTGCTATTGTGTTCTAAAACTATTTTGCTGAACCATATTTTCAATCCTTGAGTTGAGGGACAGAGAGGTACAGTGAGTGAAACTGACAGTGTGCTATTCTGTTCTAAACCAATTTTGCTGTTCCATATTTTCAATCCTTGAGTTGAGGGACAGAGAGGTACAGTGAGTGAAACTGACAGTGTGCTATTCTGTTCTAAACCAATTTTGCTGTTCCATATTTTCAATCCTTGAGTTGAGGGACAGAGAGGTACAGTGAGTGAAACTGACAGTGTGCTATTCTGTTCTAAACCAATTTTGCTGTTCCATATTTTCAATCCTTGAGTTGAGGGACAGAGAGGTACAGTGAGTGAAACTGACAGTGTGCTATTCTGTTCTAAACCAATTTTGCTGTTCCATATTTTCAATCCTTGAGTTGAGGGACAGAGAGGTACAGTGAGTGAAACTGACAGTGTGCTATTCTGTTCTAAACCAATTTTGCTGTTCCATATTTTCAATCCTTGAGTTGAGGGACAGAGAGGTACAGTGAGTGAAACTGACAGTGTGCTATTCTGTTCTAAACCAATTTTGCTGTTCCATATTTTCAATCCTTGAGTTGAGGGACAGAGAGGTACAGTGAGTGAAACTGACAGTGTGCTATTCTGTTCTAAACCAATTTTGCTGTTCCATATTTTCAATCCTTGAGTTGAGGGACAGAGAGGTACAGTGAGTGAAACTGACAGTGTGCTATTCTGTTCTAAACCAATTTTGCTGTTCCATATTTTCAATCCTTGAGTTGAGGGACAGAGAGGTACAGTGAGGGAAAGTGTCAGTGTGCTATTGTGTTCTAAAACTATTTTGCTGAACCATATTTTCAATCCTTGAGTTGAGGGACAGAGAGGTACAGTGAGTGAAACTGACAGTGTGCTATTCTGTTCTAAACCAATTTTGCTGTTCCATATTTTCAATCCTTGAGTTGAGGGACAGAGAGGTACAGTGAGTGAAATTGACAGTGTGCTATTCTGTTCTAAACCAATTTTGCTGTTCCAAATTTTCAATCCTTGAGTTGAGGGACAGAGAGGTACAGTGAGTGAAACTGACAGTGTGCTATTCTGTTCTAAACCAATTTTGCTGTTCCATATTTTCAATCCTTGAGTTGAGGGACAGAGAGGTACAGTGAGGGAAAGTGTCAGTGTGCTATTGTGTTCTAAAACTATTTTGCTGAACCATATTTTCAATCCTTGAGTTGAGGGACAGAGAGGTACAGTGAGTGAAACTGACAGTGTGCTATTCTGTTCTAAACCAATTTTGCTGTTCCATATTTTCAATCCTTGAGTTGAGGGACAGAGAGGTACAGTGAGGGAAACTGACAGTGTGCTATTCTGTTCTAAACCAATTTTGCTGTTCCATATTTTCAATCCTTGAGTTGAGGGACAGAGAGGTACAGTAAGGGAAAGTGTCAGTGTGCTATTGTGTTCTAAAACTATTTTGCTGAACCATATTTTCAATCCTTGAGTTGAGGGACAGAGAGGTACAGTGAGTGAAACTGACAGTGTGCTATTCTGTTCTAAACCAATTTTGCTGTTCCATATTTTCAATCCTTGAGTTGAGGGACAGAGAGGTACAGTAAGGGAAAGTGTCAGTGTGCTATTGTGTTCTAAAACTATTTTGCTGAACCATATTTTCAATCCTTGAGTTGAGGGACAGAGAGGTACAGTGAGTGAAACTGACAGTGTGCTATTCTGTTCTAAACCAATTTTGCTGTTCCATATTTTTAATCCTTGAGTTGAGGGACAGAGAGGTACAGTGAGTGAAATTGACAGTGTGCTATTCTGTTCTAAACCAATTTTGCTGTTCCATATTTTCAATCCTTGAGTTGAGGGACAGAGAGGTACAGTGAGTGAAACTGACAGTGTGCTATTCTGTTCTAAACCAATTTTGCTGTTCCATATTTTCAATCCTTGAGTTGAGGGACAGAGAGGTACAGTGAGTGAAACTGACAGTGTGCTATTCTGTTCTAAACCAATTTTGCTGTTCCATATTTTCAATCCTTGAGTTGAGGGACAGAGAGGTACAGTGAGGGAAAGTGTCAGTGTGCTATTGTGTTCTAAAACTATTTTGCTGAACCATATTTTCAATCCTTGAGTTGAGGGACAGAGAGGTACAGTGAGTGAAACTGACAGTGTGCTATTCTGTTCTAAACCAATTTTGCTGTTCCATATTTTCAATCCTTGAGTTGAGGGACAGAGAGGTACAGTGAGGGAAAGTGTCAGTGTGCTATTGTGTTCTAAAACTATTTTGCTGAACCATATTTTCAATCCTTGAGTTGAGGGACAGAGAGGTACAGTGAGTGAAACTGACAGTGTGCTATTCTGTTCTAAACCAATTTTGCTGTTCCATATTTTCAATCCTTGAGTTGAGGGACAGAGAGGTACAGTGAGTGAAACTGACAGTGTGCTATTCTGTTCTAAACCAATTTTGCTGTTCCATATTTTCAATCCTTGAGTTGAGGGACAGAGAGGTACAGTGAGTGAAACTGACAGTGTGCTATTCTGTTCTAAACCAATTTTGCTGTTCCATATTTTCAATCCTTGAGTTGAGGGACAGAGAGGTACAGTGAGGGAAAGTGTCAGTGTGCTATTGTGTTCTAAAACTATTTTGCTGAACCATATTTTCAATCCTTGAGTTGAGGGACAGAGAGGTACAGTGAGTGAAACTGACAGTGTGCTATTCTGTTCTAAACCAATTTTGCTGTTCCATATTTTCAATCCTTGAGTTGAGGGACAGAGAGGTACAGTGAGGGAAAGTGTCAGTGTGCTATTGTGTTCTAAAACTATTTTGCTGAACCATATTTTCAATCCTTGAGTTGAGGGACAGAGAGGTACAGTGAGTGAAACTGACAGTGTGCTATTCTGTTCTAAACCAATTTTGCTGTTCCATATTTTCAATCCTTGAGTTGAGGGACAGAGAGGTACAGTGAGTGAAACTGACAGTGTGCTATTCTGTTCTAAACCAATTTTGCTGTTCCATATTTTCAATCCTTGAGTTGAGGGACAGAGAGGTACAGTGAGTGAAACTGACAGTGTGCTATTCTGTTCTAAACCAATTTTGCTGTTCCATATTTTCAATCCTTGAGTTGAGGGACAGAGAGGTACAGTGAGGGAAAGTGTCAGTGTGCTAATGTGTTATAAAACTATTTTGCTGAACCATATTTTCAATCCTTGAGTTGAGGGACAGAGAGGTACAGTGAGTGAAACTGACAGTGTGCTATTCTGTTCTAAACCAATTTTGCTGTTCCATATTTTCAATCCTTGAGTTGAGGGACAGAGAGGTACAGTGAGGGAAACTGACAGTGTGCTATTCTGTTCTAAACCAATTTTGCTGTTCCATATTTTCAATCCTTGAGTTGAGGGACAGAGAGGTACAGTGAGTGAAACTGACAGTGTGCTATTCTGTTCTAAACCAATTTTGCTGTTCCATTTTTTCAATCCTTGAGTTGAGGGACAGAGAGGTACAGTGAGTGAAACTGACAGTGTGCTATTCTGTTCTAAACCAATTTTGCTGTTCCATATTTTCAATCCTTGAGTTGAGGGACAGAGAGGTACAGTGAGGGAAAGTGTCAGTGTGCTATTGTGTTCTAAAACTATTTTGCTGAACCATATTTTCAATCCTTGAGTTGAGGGACAGAGAGGTACAGTGAGTGAAACTGACTGTGCTATTCTGTTCTAAACCAATTTTGCTGTTCCATATTTTCAATCCTTGAGTTGAGGGACAGAGAGGTACAGTGAGGGAAAGTGTCAGTGTGCTATTGTGTTCTAAAACTATTTTGCTGAACCATATTTTCAATCCTTGAGTTGAGGGACAGAGAGGTACAGTGAGTGAAACTGACAGTGTGCTATTCTGTTCTAAACCAATTTTGATGTTCCATATTTTCAATCCTTGAGTTGAGGGACAGAGAGGTACAGTGAGGGAAAGTGTCAGTGTGCTATTGTGTTCTAAAACTATTTTGCTGAACCATATTTTCAATCCTTGAGTTGAGGGACAGAGAGGTACAGTGAGTGAAACTGACAGTGTGCTATTCTGTTCTAAACCAATGTTGCTGTTCCATATTTTCAATCCTTGAGTTGAGGGACAGAGAGGTACAGTGAGTGAAACTGACAGTGTGCTATTCTGTTCTAAACCAATTTTGCTGTTCCATATTTTCAATCCTTGAGTTGAGGGACAGAGAGGTACAGTGAGTGAAACTGACAGTGTGCTATTCTGTTCTAAACCAATTTTGCTGTTCCATATTTTCAATCCTTGAGTTGAGGGACAGAGAGGTACAGTGAGGAAAACTGACAGTGTGCTATTCTGTTCTAAACCAATTTTGCTGTTCCATATTTTCAATCCTTGAGTTGAGGGACAGAGAGGTACAGTGAGTGAAACTGACAGTGTGCTATTCTGTTCTAAACCAATTTTGCTGTTCCATATTTTCAATCCTTGAGTTGAGGGACAGAGAGGTACAGTGAGTGAAACTGACAGTGTGCTATTCTGTTCTAAACCAATTTTGCTGTTCCATATTTTCAATCCTTGAGTTGAGGGACAGAGAGGTACAGTGAGTGAAACTGACAGTGTGCTATTCTGTTCTAAACCAATTTTGCTGTTCCATATTTTCAATCCTTGAGTTGAGGGACAGAGAGGTACAGTGAGGGAAAGTGTCAGTGTGCTATTGTGTTCTAAAACTATTTTGCTGAACCATATTTTCAATCCTTGAGTTGAGGGACAGAGAGGTACAGTGAGTGAAACTGACAGTGTGCTATTCTGTTCTAAACCAATTTTGCTGTTCCATATTTTCAATCCTTGAGTTGAGGGACAGAGAGGTACAGTGAGGGAAACTGACAGTGTGCTATTCTGTTCTAAACCAATTTTGCTGTTCCATATTTTCAATCCTTGAGTTGAGGGACAGAGAGGTACAGTGAGTGAAACTGACAGTGTGCTATTCTGTTCTAAACCAATTTTGCTGTTCCATATTTTCAATCCTTGAGTTGAGGGACAGAGAGGTACAGTGAGTGAAACTGACAGTGTGCTATTCTGTTCTAAACCAATTTTGCTGTTCCATATTTTCAATCCTTGAGTTGAGGGACAGAGAGGTACAGTGAGGGAAAGTGTCAGTGTGCTATTGTGTTCTAAAACTATTTTGCTGAACCATATTTTCAATCCTTGAGTTGAGGGACAGAGAGGTACAGTGAGTGAAACTGACAGTGTGCTATTCTGTTCTAAACCAATTTTGCTGTTCCATATTTTCAATCCTTGAGTTGAGGGACAGAGAGGTACAGTGAGTGAAACTGACAGTGTGCTATTCTGTTCTAAACCAATTTTGCTGTTCCATATTTTCAATCCTTGAGTTGAGGGACAGAGAGGTACAGTGAGTGAAACTGACAGTGTGCTATTCTGTTCTAAACCAATTTTGCTGTTCCATATTTTCAATCCTTGAGTTGAGGGACAGAGAGGTACAGTGAGGGAAAGTGTCAGTGTGCTATTGTGTTCTAAAACTATTTTGCTGAACCATATTTTCAATCCTTGAGTTGAGGGACAGAGAGGTACAGTGAGTGAAACTGACAGTGTGCTATTCTGTTCTAAACCAATTTTGCTGTTCCATATTTTCAATCCTTGAGTTGAGGGACAGAGAGGTACAGTGAGTGAAACTGACAGTGTGCTATTCTGTTCTAAACCAATTTTGCTGTTCCATATTTTCAATCCTTGAGTTGAGGGACAGAGAGGTACAGTGAGGGAAACTGACAGTGTGCTATTCTGTTCTAAACCAATTTTGCTGTTCCATATTTTCAATCCTTGAGTTGAGGGACAGAGAGGTACAGTGAGTGAAACTGACAGTGTGCTATTCTGTTCTAAACCAATTTTGCTGTTCCATATTTTCAATCCTTGAGTTGAGGGACAGAGAGGTACAGTGAGTGAAACTGACAGTGTGCTATTCTGTTCTAAACCAATTTTGCTGTTCCATAATTTCAATCCTTGAGTTGAGGGACAGAGAAGGACACTCGTAGAAATTATCAGTGTGCTATTCTGTGCTAAATCTTGTTTGTAGGGAGGGACAGAGTAGGACAGTGAGGGAAAGTGTCAGTGTGCTATTCTGTTCTAAAACTTTTTTGCTGAACCATATTTTCAATCCTTGTGTTTAGGGACAGAGAAGGATAGGCAGGGGACAGTGTCAGTGTCATTGTTGCTAAGCCTCCTGCACAATATACACCTGAAGGTAGCCCTTATTGCTGTTTTTCCCATCTCCCTGCAGGCCATCCATTAAAATGTCTGGAAGGCAACCAAGGAGAGGCAGACAGTCAGGAGGCAAAAAAAGAGGGCAAGCAGGCTCTGTGTCTGGGGGCAACAGTGCTGGTCGTGTACGCGGTGCATTGTCATCAGCACATGGCCATGGGACACGCTTGTCCTTGTTTTGGGCAGCTGGACATGTTGAGCCACATCATGCCGAAGACTTGGTAGAGTGGATGACCAAGCCCACCTCATCCTCCTCATCCTCTCTCACCCAGGCTCAGGGTACTGGCAAAGCAGCTGCCAAAGCGTCCTCTTCTCTGGTATCATTATCTTCATTAGTCAATCCTTCCCTAGACCCACCATGCCCTCCTCCTGAGGAGTCCCCCGAACTGTTTGAGCACAGTGTTGGGTACATGCTCCAGGAGGATGCCCAGCGTTTGGAAGGATCTGATGATGATACCCAGCTAGAGGAAGGCAGCAGCGTGAGAGCAGAGAGAGGGGATGCTCAAGAAGGACACCAATCTGGCAGTCATGCTCCAGCAGCTGCAGCATACTGCCAGATTGGCTCCAGTGATGAGGAGGGAGGGGATGATGAGGTCACTGACTCCACGTGGGTGCCTAATAGGAGAGAGGAGGAGGAGGAGGAGGATGAGGAGGAGGCACATCTCCAAAGAGGCAGGATGCCCTTGAGTGGCCAGCATATGGGCAGCACACCGACGGAATCACACCGCAGAGCTCCGCCTGTGCAGGGCGCTGCCTCTGCCCGTCATTCAAAAAGTTCTTTGGTGTGGGCCTTTTTTGAGGCGAGTGCATCAGATCGCACAGCTGCTGTTTGCAACATATGTCTCAAGCGTATATCGCGTGGCCAAAACATCAGCCGCTTGGGCACCACATGCTTGATCAGACATATGTTGACCTGCCATGCAGCTCGTTGGCAAGCCTACCTTAAAGACCAACACCAAAGAACAAAGCTGACCTCTTCTTGCACCGCATCAGCTGGGATCTCCAACCCCAGTATACCTTCAGTCCTCTCTGAAACCTGCTCTGAGAGGAATGAAGGTGTAGAATTAGGTGTGTCACAGCCAAGTACTTGCGGGCACTCTGCTAGCAGTACACCGACGTCCGATTCTAGCAGGCAAATTTCCCTGCCCCAGCTGCTGGACCGTCGAAAGAAGTTCACTCCCAGCCATCCACATGCCCAGCGGTTGAATGCTAGCTTGGCTAAATTGCTAGCGCTTCAACTGCTGCCTTTTCAGTTGGTAGACTCGGCCCCCTTCCGTGAGTTTGTGCAATGTGCGGTTCCTCAGTGGCAGGTTCCCAAACGCCACTTTTTCGCACGGAAGGCTATTCCGGCTCTCTACAGGCATGTGGAAGGCAATGTCTTGGCCTCGCTGGACAGGGCGGTCAGCGGTAAGGTGCATATTACCGCTGACTCATGGTCCAGCAGGCATGGACAGGGACGTTACCTTTCTTTCACGGCCCATTGGGTCACTATTTTGGCAGCTGGGAAGGATGCAGGACAAGGTGCAGTAGTGTTGGAGGTTGTTCCACCGCCACGCCTCCAAAATGCTACTACTGGTTGTGACACACCTCTCTCCTCCACCCCTCCTCTTCTTCTTCCTCCATGGCCTCTTCCTGTGGTTTGTCCTCGGAACCAGCGGTGCTCCGTAGGCGTTCAAGGGGCTACGCAAGTACGCAGGCAAAAAGATGCCATGCCGTGCTTGCGCTGGTGTGTTTGGGGGACAGGAGCCACACTGGGGCAGAGGTCCTGTCTGCTCTGCAGGGGCAGGGCGAGAGGTGGTTGACGCCACGCCAGCTTAAGCCAGGAATGGTGGTTTGCGACAATGGCACCAACCTCCTCTCCGCCCTCCGACAGGGACAACTGACCCATGTGCCCTGTATGGCTCACGTCCTTAACCTGGTGGTGCAGCGGTTCTTGGGCAGGTACCCGGGCTTACAGGATGTCCTGAGGCAGGCCAGGAAAGTCTGTGTGCATTTCCGCAGATCTTATAATGCCAGTGCTCGCCTGGCTGAGCTTCAAAAGGAGTTGAACCTGCCCAAGAACCGCCTTATATGTGACATGCCCACCAGGTGGAACTCAACGTTGGCCATGCTGCAGCGGCTGCACACGCAGCAGAGGGCCATCAATGAGTACCTGTGCGACTACGGCACCAGGACAGGGTCAGGGGAGCTCGGGTTTTTTTTCACCACGCCAGTGGGGCATGATCAGGGATGCATGCACTGTCCTGGCACCATTTGAGGAGGCCACGAGGATGGTGAGCAGTGACAGTGCATGCATCAGTGACACTGTACCTCTTGTCCACCTGTTGGAGCACACGCTGCGTGGAATAATGGACAGGGCACTTGAGGCAGAACAGAGGCAGGAAGAGGAGGACTTCCTTGCCTCTCAAGGCCCCCTTTACCCAGACAGTGTTCCTTCTGTCCCACCCATCGCACAGGAAGAGGAGGAGGAGGAGGAGGAGGAGGAGGAGGATTGTGTCAGCATGGAGGTGGAGGCTGGCACTCAGCATCATCAGCAGCAGTCTTTTAGGGATGATTTACAGTCCCAAGAAACCAGTGGACTTGTACGTGACTGGGAGGAGGTGGCTGCGGATCATGTCGTCCTTAGTGACCCAGAGGACTCCGGACTGAATGCCTCAGCTAACCTACGTTGCATGGCCTCCCTGATCCTGCAAAGTCTGCGGAAGGATCCTCGTATTCTTCGGATCAAGGAGAGGGACCATTACTGGCTGGCCACTCTCCTTGATCCACGGTACAAGGGTAAGGTTGCGGACCTTATCGTACCGTCGCAGAGGGAGCAGAGGATGAGACAACTCCGGGAGGCCTTGCAGAAAGGTCTGTGCAACGCGTTCCCAGAGACTGGGAGGTTACAAACTCCTGGTCCTGGACAACGAGTTGCTGAGGCTTCGGGCAGTCAAAGAAGGAGCGGTGGGGAAGGTGGCCATCTGACCGATGCGTTCAGACAATTCTTTAGTCCGCAGCCCCAAAGTATGATCGGTTCCAGCAACCATCGCCAGCGTCTGATATACATGGTCCAGGAATACCTAGGGGCAAGGTCAGACTTGGACACCTTCCCCACCGAAAATCCTCTGGCTTACTTGGTCTTGAGGATGGATCACTGGTCAGAGCTTGCACAGTATGCAATTGAGCTACTGGCCTGTCCTGCATCCAGCGTTCTTTCAGAACGCACATTCAGTGCTGCTGGAGGATTTGTCACGGATCACAGGGTGCGCCTGTCCACCGACTCGGTTGATCGACTGACTTTCATCAAGATGAACCAGTCTTGGATCACCACCAGCTACCACACACCAGATGCTGATATAACAGACTAATTGATTTTAAAATGTCACATCCCTTCAAGACTGATGCTGATGCTGAGTGCCTGTGCTGTTATGTTGACTGGCTATCCTCCTCCTCCAAGTCCTCAATGATACGATTAACGATGATAGCTTGGAAGATCATTTTGGTTTATGGGTGACGCCACCAGTGGCTAAGGCCCAATTTTTCAGCCCCTGTTTAACAGGGGCGTGTAATTAAAATTTTTGATGCAATACTTTGCAACAGGCCTCATTGCTGTGCTCCAAGTACAGTATCTGTGAGGGGTTGCAGTGTTGTGCCACCAGTGCCTAAGGCCCAATTTTTCAGCCCCTGTTCAACAGGGGCATGCAATTATAATTATTGATCTAATAATTCACAGCAGGGCCCATTGCTGCGCCCACCAAGAGTAACTGTCAGGCCTTACAGTGTTGTGGCACCAGCACCACCATCACCACCAAAGGCCCAATTTTTCAGCCCCTGTTCAACAGGGGCATGCAATTATAATTATTGATCGAATAATTCACAGCAGGGACCATTGCTGCGCCCACCAAGAGTAACTGTCAGGCCTTACAGTGTTGTGGCACCAGCACCACCATCACCACCACCACCACCACCAAAGGCCCAATTTTTCAGCCCCTGTTCAACAGGGGCATGCAATTATAATTATTGATCTAATAATTCACAGCAGGGACCATTGCTGCGCCCACCAAGAGTAACTGTCAGGCCTTACAGTGTTGTGGCACCAGCACCACCACCACCACCAAAGGCCCAATTTTTCAGCCCCTGTTCAACAGGGGCATGCAATTATAATTATTGATCTAATAATTCACAGCAGGGACCATTGCTGCGCCCACCAAGAGTAACTGTCAGGTCTTACAGTGTTGTGGCACCAGCACCACCATCAAAGGCCCAATTTTTACTACCACTGATCAACAATTATATGTTATTACAATTCCTGATATTATACTTGACAGCAGGGCGTTCCAGCACCCACCAAGAATAACTGTGAGTGCTTTCAGTGTTGTGCCAACACCAACACCTAAGGGGCCAATTTCTGCAGAGTATATACGGAAGGTCCCTACTTTCAAACATCCAACTTACAAACTACTACTACTTGCAAACGGAAGAAGACAACAGGAAGTGAGAGGAAATCTACCCCTTGGAAGGAAAATTCTGTCCTTTAAGAATTAATATGGGAGAAAGGTGTCTCCTCTCTACTGATGCTTTATCACCAATTCTTGTTTCAATAAAAACACCACATTTCAAAAACCGTTGTCATTGGGACGCAAAGTGAGGTGAAATGTTCTGAACAGGGGCACAGACAGCAAAAAAAAATGTGACAGGGGTGATAACCGTTCCCTATGTTTTACAAAAAGCTAAAAAAAAGGAATTTGCCATGGAGCTCCACTTAAACAATGCAGCTGTTCAAAATTATAAACAGATTCTACATAAGAACAAACCTACAGTCCCTGTCTTGTATTCACCGCCTGTATACGGCTGTTCAGAGTATATAGGTCCTTTTTTATTTTGTGTGCGGGGTTCCCCTTAATATCCATACAAGACCCAAAGGGGCTGGTAATGGGCTGGGGTAGGGGGGGGGGGGTTGATGGGGTAGCTATGCCATTTTTCCTAAAGATTTTCATCCATATTACCGGGACCAGACATTGCATTAAAGCCGCAAGCAGTTTTAAATGACTTTTTTCCCTTTAGAAATGTTATTTTGTGCAGGGACAGTTCTAAACACGGGAAACACGTGGCACTTCACAGGCATACTTTAGACACCCCCCAGGTACAATATTTAAAGGAATATTTGACTTTTTTTTTTTTCACTTTATGCATCATTAAAATGACTGCTCCCGGAAAACGTCCGTTTTTAAAACTTCTTTTTGCATTGATACATGTCCCCTGGTGCAGAAGCCGGGTTCCCAAACTCTGTTTCGGACAATAACATGGATAATAGTCGTTATAATTAGCACTTTAGAATCCGAACGTTCGCATCCATTGTATTTAATAGGGTTCTAATGTTCGTGCGAACTTTCGGTCCGTTCGCGGGTTCTGGTGCGAACCGAACCCGGGGGTGTTCGGCTCATCACTAGTCTGGGCTCTGCAAGGTCCATAAAGTGGACAGCAGTCATGGCAGAATGCTCCCCTATGCATGCGCAGCCCGCGCTGTGCCAGTGTCGATGGTCGGATGACGGAGGTTGGGTGAGCTAAATGCTTTGTATCCAAATGTATGCTGCATTACTGGGGAACTCTTCCACTGGGGGTACTCTGCATAACAGGTACACAATGTAACAATTTGTCTGTTCACACATGGCAATAATCTCTTGGTGGCTTCTCATGTTTGCTTTACTGTCGTGCCATTATTGCAAACCCCCTCCAAAGACCAGCATTTCCAAAAGAAGGTAGAGGAGTCACATGTAATGTCTACTGGAGCCAGCCATGGTTAGTTGAGATATGGGATATCCTTTCTGTTTTTCTATGTGACCTTTGGATTTCATCAAAAAAATAAAATAAAAAAAAAAAGAGTATGGAGAAGCATGTTTATGATGTCTACAATTCCCTTGGTTTGTGTACACTGCAGGAGATGGTTGTAATTTTGTTACAAATTCCTACCTTTTTGTTGCTGTTCTGGACAAACTTTTCATCATGTCCTGATTCCTTCCAGGACTAGGTTTTAGCTAATTAACCGCCATCAGAGCTGTAGATGGAAGCGTCTGCCTCCCTCTAGCTGTGGTTAACCCCTCAGGGTTTGTTACTAAGCAATCTATTTACTGCATTTAACCTTTTTTTTTCCCTTGTCCCAGGTCACACTGGGTTGCAGGAATGAGGCTTTGCAATTCAGTCTTTTCTCCCGCTGGTCAGTCTCGATTCCGGTCGCAATTTTCAGAGACATCTGTGCAGGTCTCTGTGCGGATGCCAATATGGGTCATGGCCCGAAATCGCAAAGGTAGTACGCAACTGCCTTTTTGAAGTTGGTGCGGCGCCGCGCAGATGCAGCGTTACACCGATTAGGGCGGTGCGATTGTCGCCTATTTTTACATGCGATTTGACTGGTCGGGTCGCATGTCAAAAAACGCACTTTTGTGATCCGGGGCTATGGGTTGGTTTGCTGAATTAGTTATTAGTGTTTACCAATCTCAGAGTGAACATGCTTCAGGCCCTTCAATAAGAAGACATGGATGAACATGAAGGAGCAAGCCTCATAGCTTTCCCAAGCAAACATCCCTCCTCAGGCTCTATAAGAGGAATACATAGATGGGCATGACAGTATGTATCCCACTGGCTTAAACAGCCAGGGATGAGGGTGACACCTAAAAGGTTTCACATCCAATAAACACATTGCCAATACACTCTAAAGGGGTGTTTTCGGCTCACCCTGTGAAAGCATTATCTGCTCTGACAATGAGAAGCTGCCTATCCATACCAGGTGAAGCTGCCCATTTTCCGAATTTCCGGATGGGCATGACAGTATGTATCCCACTGGCTTAAACAGCCAGGGATGAGGGTGACACCTAAAAGGTTTCACATCCAATAAACACATCGCCAATACACTCTAAAGGGGTGTTTTCGGCTCACCCTGTGAAAGGATTTTCTGCTCTGACAATGAGAAGCTGCCTATCCATACCAGGTGAAGCTGCCCATTTTCCGAATTTCCGGGTTGCACATGACCAGGCCCGGACTGGGACAAAAAATAGGGCCGGGCATTTTAGACTGAGCAGCGGCGGCGGCGCTTTGAGGCGGTGGTTAATGATGGGATGTGGGGTTCCAGCACCTCGTACCTCTGAACCCCTTTACATTACACAGCACCCTGCACCTCTGGACCCCATTACATTACACAGCACCTTGCACCTCTGAACCTCTTTACATTACACAGCACCCTGGACCCCTTTACATTACATAGCACTGCACCTCTGAACCCTTTTACATTACACAGCACCCTGCACCTCTGGGCCCCTTTACATTACACAGCACCCTGCACCTCTGGACCCCTTTACATTACACAGCACCCTGCACCTCTGGACCCCTTTACATTACACAGCACCCTGCACCTCTGGACCCCTTTACATTACACAGCACCCTGCACCTCTTTACCCCTTTACATTACATAGCACCGCACCTCTGGACCCCTTTACATTACGCAGCCCCCCACAGTTTGTTACACAGACACACCTCTAAAAGTTCTGGACCCCTGCATGTTACACAAACCTCCCTACAGTACAGACCCACTCCCTACAGCACAGACCCCCTCCCTACAGTGCAGACCCCCTCCCTACAGTACAGACCCCTCCCTACAGTACAGACCCCCCGACATTACAGACCCCCTCTACAATACAGACCCCCCTACATTACAGCCCCCTCTACAATACACCCCCCTCTACAATACAGACCCCCCTACATTACAGACCCCCCTACATTACAGACCCCCTCTACAATACAGACCCCCTCCCAACAGTACAGACCCCTCCCTACAGTACAGACCCCCCTTCATTACAGACTCCCCTACAATACAGACCCCCTCTACAATACAGACCCCCCTACATTACAGACCCCCCTCTACAATACAGACCCTCCCTACATTACAGAACCCCCCTACAATACAGACACCCCTATATTACAGACCCCCCTACATTACAGACCCCCCTACAATACAGACCCCCCTACATTTCAGACCCCCCTAAAATACAGAACCCCCCTACATTTCAGACCCCCCCTACAATACAGAACCCCCTCTACATTACAGACCCCCCTACAATACAGAACCCCACTACATTTCAGACCCCCCTACAATACAGAACCCCCCTAAATTACAGTCCCCGCTTTCAATACAGAACCCCCCCTACAATACAGACCCCCCTACAATACAGAACCCCCCTACATTACAGACCCCCTACAATACAGAACCCACCTACATTTCAGACCCCCCTACAATACAGAACCCCCCTACATTTCAGAACCCCCCTACAATACAGAACCCCCTACATTTCAGCCCCCCCTTCAATACAGAACCCCCTACATTGCAGACCCTGCCTACAATACAGAACCCCCCTACAATACAGAACCAGCTACAATACAGAACCCCCTACATTACAGACCCCCCTACAATACAAAACCCCGTACAATACAGAACCCCCCCTACAATACAGAACTCCCCTACATTTCAGACCCCCCTACAATACAGAACCCCCCTACATTTCAGAACACCCCTACAATACAGAACCCCCCTACAATACAGAGCCCCCCCTACAATACAGACCCCCCTTCAGATCCATAATGTACCTCAGATCAGCGCAGGACTGCATGTCGGGTCCCCTCTCCCTGTGTGGACATAAAGGAGGCGGAAGAGGCGGCTTCACTCTGCTCGGCTGTGTGAGACAGCCGAGCCGAGACTGATCAGATCATCAGTGCCGCGGCCACCTTGCCAGAGAGAAGGGGATCGTTGTGGGTCCCGGCCCCCTGATGTGCCGACGGGTGCATGTCACTGTCACTTGAGTGCGGCTCCGACTCACAGCTGAGAGTGCACTGGGGACAGGGCCGTCTCTATTGATTGGACCCTGGGCAAACATTTTCTTGGGGCCCCCCTCCCTGAGAAATACAATAGATAGCAGCCAGACTCAAAATCGGTTTACTGCAGCAGATCAGGTAGCGAATTCAATTGGTTGCAGGATATCATTGTCACTCACTAACTGGTTGCTAGAGGTTATTGCACATAATTATTGCTCACTGATGGGTTGCTAGAGATTACAGCAGACATTACTGTTCACTGATTGGTTGCTAGAGGTTACTGCACATCATTATCTCTGCATCAAATTGTGGGTGGAGCTAAACTGCACTAAACAGTGAGGCATTGCTATATACCAGTATTTTAGGAGAGCCCTATATACAGACTGCAGGGTTCTGAAGTTTGCTCTATGTGCAGGGTTGAGGAATGCACTACATACAGTGCCTCCTCTGCAGGACTCTGAGCTGGGAGCATCTCTCTCGTACAGCCCAGAGCCTGCAGTGACAGTTCCCCCTCCCTCCCCACTTGCACGGATGGAAGAGGAAAGAGCCGGTCTGCTCCTTCTCCTCCCGCCCCTCTCCCCCTGTGTGTGCACTGCAGGAAGTGTGATTGATCAAATTCAGCTGCTGGGCTTCACACTTCTTGTGTGCACACATGAGGAGAGGGGCAGGAGGGGAAGGAGCAGATTGTCTCTCTCCTCTCCCATCCGTGCAAGTGAGGAGGGAGGAACTGTCAGTGCAGGCTCTGGACTCTATGAGAGAGAAGCTCTACCATTTCACTTATTACACTGTGGAACTTCCTCCACAGTGTAATAAATGAATAGACCCGCCCCTTCTCACGTTCCGCATCTGGTCCGCTTAGCCTAACACCTACAGTACCTCATTGGCTGAGTGGACCTGATGGGGAACTTTAGAAGGGGCGGATCTATTCATTTAATACACTGCGGAGGAAGTTACCCATCAGGTCCGCTCAGGCTCAGCCAATGACGTTTCGTGTGGACAGCGCTGGACATCGGATCGCCGCAGGACACTGGATTTCATCGCTGGAATGGGTTTTTTATTTTTTATTTTTAATAAAGGACTTTTCAAAGGTGTGTTTTTGTTTTTTTTTACACTTTCTTCGTGAAATGGTAGGGGTACAATGTACCCCTTACCAATTCACATAGGGGGGAGGGCGGGATCTGGGGGTCCCCTTTGTTAAAGGGGTCTTCCAGTTTCCAATAAGCCCCCTGCCCACAGACCCCCACAACCACCGGGCAAGAGTTGTGGGGATGAGGCCCTTGTCCCCATCAACATGGGGACATCCTCCCCATGTTGAGGGCATGTGGCCTGGTACGTTTCAGGAAGGGGGGGCGCTCTCTCGTCCCCCCCTCTTTTCCTGCGGCCTGCCAGGTTGCGCACTCGGATAAAGGGTCTGGTATGGATTTTTGGGGGAACTCCACTCCATTTTTTTTTTTATTTGGGGTGGAGTTCCCCTTAAAATCCATACAAGACGTGAAGGGCCTGGTATGGATATTTGGGGGAACCCCATGCATTTTTTTTAAATTTGCGGCAGGGTTCCCCTTAATATTCATACCAGACCTGAGGTTTTTTTTTTTATCAATGACTTTTCTATGTATTCCTGGGAGCCGACAATTCATTATAGCCGCGAGTGAGTTTTAAATGACTTTTTTTCCTTCAGAAATGACACTTTGTGCAGTTCTAAGCAAGGGAAACAAGCACGACTTTACAGGCATACTATACACACACCCTAGGTACGAAATTTAAAGGAATATTTCACTTTTATTGTTTCACTTTAAGCATTATTAAAATCACTTCTCCCGAAAAAACTGCAGTTTTTAAAACTTTTTTTTGCATTGATACATGTCCCCTGGGGCAGGACCCGGGTCCCCAAACACTTTTTATGACAATAACTTGCATATTAGCCTTTATAATTAGCACTTTTGATTTTGAACGTTCGAGTCCATTGTATTTAAAAGGGTTCTAAAGTTCGCGCGAACATTCTGGCTATTCGCAGGTTCTGGTGCGAACCGAACAGGGGGGTGTTCGGCTCATCCCTATCCCCTAGTATAATTCCCCCAGGTCAGTCAGACTAACATAGATGGACCCTATTGGGGCACATACTGACGTGGGAGGGGGGGATTATGCTGGGGACAGACTGACCTGGGAAATGGGAGGACTGTACTAGGGAACAGACTGGACTGTCACAGTGTGCACAAAAGCAATCTAACCCCCCACCCAGATCAGCCTGTCACAGTGAACACAGCCACGATCCAAAACACCACCCCTCCCCCACCCAGATGAGTCTGCCACAGTGTGCATAACCCCCCCCCCCCCAAATCAAGCAGTCAGTCACAGAAATAATTCAACCCCCATCCAGATCAGCCTGTCACAGTATGCACAGCCACAATCAGTCACAGTGTGCACAATCACTCCCCCGTCTATATTTACATACCTAAAAAGCATGTAGAATTTCTTTGCTCGTGCAGGTGCAGTTAGAATGACATCATTGCCCCGCCCCCTGATGCCGATCCCGCCCACACGATGCTGATCCCGCCCACACAAATGTAGAGATGTGTAGAGCAACAAGGGTTTTGAACGGCCGCTGACAAAGCAGAGCAGCCAGCAAGTGACTATCGCAGGCTGCGGAACTCCGGCTGTAAAAAAGACCTAGCGGGCAGCAGCGTGGGTTTCAGTGCAGCTGCTTTGGGCCCCCAACAATGATTGGGACCAGGGCAGCTGCCCTGTTTTTGCCCTGCGCTAAAGACGCCCCTGACTGGGGGGGGGAGACGTGTCATGCGGCCCGCGGGCCACCGGGCATATGCCCTATGGCCAGTCCGGGCCTGGACATGACTGCATACATTCTACTTTGTTCAAGCAACCAAGGTGTCGCATTCATTAGAAATGTGGTCAATACACTCTAAAAGAGTGTTTTACACTCCCCCTGTGAAGTCTCCAAGCCTTTCCAAGCAAACAATCCGCTTCAGATCCTTCCAAAGAGAAACAGACGAATATGACTGCAGGGATGTGGCCTAGGTCAAGCAACCTAGGATAAAGATGACGATGACACCTAACCAGTTGTCACAATTAAGCAGATGGTCAAGACGCTTTAAAGGAATGGCTAGATTCATCTCGTGCGGGGACCGTCTGTTTGGCAATGTCCAGCCTTCTTTCAGGGCCTGCTCAGGCCAATCATTTCTCTCCAGTCTCTCCTAAACAGGAAAAAGAGGACGACCTGTGTCCAGATTGGTAAGGTTGGTCAAATACCTGTGTATAGAGGTGAAGCTTTGGAAGTATTTTAAGTACTTCCAGAAGACAGCTGGATGTGGAATGGATCAAGTGCTTGTTCGTCAAGATTGGAGGATATCGTCACAGCAGGATGTCAAAGTTATGCCCTTTTGAACTAATAGAGGTCCAGGGGTTGGGATCACCCCTCTAGTCAGTATGTGTCCCTTGTGGGAGTGACCATTTACATGACCTTACCATCAGAAGGTGTGACCCTCAAGGACAAACGCTAGCACTGCATTTTTTCTTAATCGCAGGAGGGCAAGCCTAAATTTAATAGTGGCCAGTTTGGCTTCCTGCCTCAAGATGAAGGTCTACTGAGTTAAAGAAGACCGAAGACTCAAGAGTCAGTTTCCACGCCTCACACTCACGCCAGAGAGCTTAGCTTCTACGTTTTTCTGGATGGGAGTCCAGGAAAGACAGGTAAGCCAATGCATAAACCACGATCTCAGTTAAACTTCCATGTCAGGATGCTTTCTGTTATTTTGGGATTGTGCCACCCATACATGCCCTAGGGGCACTATGTGGTTCCTCTGTGGACATAGGGACAGCTTTGGTGATGGACATGTGGTCCCCCAAGGAAAGCTTTTTGGGCCATATTTGGAGATCTTTCATCCTTCACGTCTCAGATTGAGCCATAGAAATCGCCTCGCTCCAGCAGCTCAGACGACCTGGTGGTGTAGTCAGACACCAGCCAGTGTAGGGGAGCCCTACTTCAGGAACAATGAGCTCAGGACCAATGGTATTTTGTCAAGGATCCAAGACTCCGTCCTAGAGTTGAGGGCAGCCCTTTCAGGCTCTTAGCCTTCAGTCATCTCATTCAGGATAAGCCTGTCCTGGGAAAGTTGGACAGCACAACGACTGTGGCCTAGATCTGGAAACAAGGCTCAGTCTCTCACTTCTGAAGTTTTCTCTAATTCTGGAATTCACCCAAGTCAATCCTCCCAACGATCTGCGACCTATGTGCCTGGTCGGAAGAATCTTCAGGCAAACTTCTTGTCCAGGACAAGTCTGGACGAAAATGGATGATCCAGGCTTCGGCGAGTCTACCGAGAAATAACAGAGCTTGGTGTTTTTTCTGCCAGAGGTAGATCGCTTACATTCCCAGTCGGTACTAAGTTGCTGAAATTCCATTCCAGGGCCCAGGATCCACAAGCTCTCAGAGTGGAGGTGCTGACCGCAGAATGGATCGCCTAGCCGGCTTATGCCTTTTCTGCTGCTCCCTCGGATATTCAGCTTCCAGCTAAGGCTGCGGCAAAGGAAGGTGACAGTTCTGGTACCCGCTACTCATCCTTATGAGTGTCAAGGAGTGACTCCCAATGCCTGGTAGATCAAAATCTTCTCCAATTTCATTCATCCAGCATCCGACAGGCTCAGGCTGATGGCCAGGGTCTGGAGAGGTAGAGGCTAATGGATGTCGAATGCTCTGTGAAGATCTGAAATAATCTTACGAGACCATGGCATATATGCCCAGTATATTCACTGCTCAAGATGTTACGCTGGACTCTTCAGAAGCCTGCTCCCAATGCATACAGATGAGTCTTGACTTATTTCTATGTGCAAGCATGCTATAGGCATGCATTTTGGCTATCTCTGTCTCACACGCATACAACGGGCTTCCAACGCTTAATTATACAGTTTTTCAAGATGCAATTTGGTTGAAATCTCAAATTGTTTCCGGAATGAGATATCCCAATGCTGATGGATGCTATTTCATCAGATGCCTTCAATCTCCCTGTGGTACCTCTCTCTGAAACTGATGTACTGGTGGCAATTACATCAGCATTTGTGTCCTTGGGGTTTAGAGAACCCATACTCGCGTACTTCCCAGACAGGATGGTGCTCATGCCAATGCTCGAATTTGTGCCTGAACTGACCTCCAGAGTTCATATCACACAAGAGGTTTTCCTCCTACGTTCCCTTTGGGCAGTACTCAAGAAGTTAGCCCATCGGATGTGGGCTAAGCTCTAAAATATTTAATCAAGGCGATTCCTGCCATCAGGAAGTCTGTGCCTCTGTTTGCCATCTTCAGGTGGAACACATAATGATTTTACGGCTTCCAGCAAGATTATCGTCTCTTGGTTGGTAACCTCATCTCCTTGGCCTGCAGGTTGTAGGACTGGCTGTGCCAGGAGAATCACGGCACTCTCACTAGAAGGGTCCGGACCTTGAGAGTGACAGCAGGCCGGGTGTCTCAAACTATCTGCAATGCGGCTATGTGGACACCAAAATATTCATATTCATGGCCTAATGAAAATTGAGCTTGACAAAAGCATCATGGCTTCTGTTACTGTTTTAGTCAGGATTGAGGAGTGTGTAGCATTATCCCTCCCCTGTTTTTTGCTAGTTAAATCCCAGCTGTGCTGACATGGAGCCGTCAGGAAAACGGAAAATTGAATTCAAATACTTACCGTAATTTTCCTTTCCTGACGAGCTCCATGTCAGCACAGAACCCGTCCAGTTAAGTAGTAACAGTTATGAAACGCTGAGGCCGAGGTGAGTGAAAAAATTATAGTTAAGTCCTGATTACGTAGGGGTGGGCGGGGCTTCACCCAGCTGTGCTGACATGGAGTTCGTCAGGAAAGGAAAATTATGGTAAGTATTTGAATTCAATTTTCCGTTGTTAAGCCTCATACACACGACCGAGTTTCTCGGGAAGAACCAGCAAGAAACTTGCTGGCAGAGCTTTCTTGCAGAGTAACTCGGTCATGTGTACGCGGCTATCAGGTTTCTCGTCAAGAAAACCGACAAGAATCTCGACGAGAAAAATAGAGAACCTGCTCTCTATTTTCTCGTCGAGATTCTTATCAGCATGTTTCTCGACGAGAAAAGTGTGTGTGTGCACACTTATCTTTCGCTGTGGAAACCCGCGCATGCTCGAAATGACTTTGACGCATGCGCGGTAGCTTCCTAGGCATAGGTAGGGTGTAGCAAGATGGCGGCGACGGCATCGAATGTGACGAGCACACGCTCGTCATAGTCGATGACGTCACCGCGTTTGCTCCATTCAAAGAACCGCGGGTTCTTTGAATGGATCGTGTGTACACTCGACCGGGACAAGTTTCTCGTCCAAGAATCTCGTCAAGAAAAACGACGTGTTTTTTCTTGACGAGATTCTCGGCCATGTGTACGAGGCCTTAGTTTACGTCTATCAGAGTTTCAGTGCCAAGCTGGCCTGGGAATGGTATAGCAAACAACAAATATATACATAAATATATATATATATATATATATATATATATTTGAAAATATTTTGCTGGCTATTTCAATTATGTTTTCCTTTCACTTGTAAAGCCAATGTTTATGAAAGGTAGTAGTTTTGGCTACTGAGAGCAATAATGGAGAGGACTGGTATATCTTTCAGTGTTGCAGAATTAATGCTAGAATGGTATATGTGCTAATGTATGTGTTATTAACCACTTAACGACCGCTCACTGTATGTATACGTCGGCAGAATGGCAACGACAGGCACAATCACGTAGAGTGTACGTGATTGCCTTTGTACAGTTGGGGGGTCCAATCGGACCCCCCTCCTATACAGTGAGCGGTGGCTAAGTGTCCGGGAGCGTTCCGGGATGAGGGGGCAGCCATTCGTTTCTGGCCACCCCCTCGCGATCGCTCCCGGCGAATGGAAATGCCCCCTCTGTCTGTGTCAGACAGAGGGAGCAGGAGGAAGTGATGTCATCTCTGGTGCGGCGCTCACATATACCGAGCGCCGTACAAGAGAAGATATCAGGTCAGTGCACACAACACTACACTGACACCAGGACACATAGGGACATAAATCGCCCCCCCCCCAGGCCCCCCCAGACACCCCAGATCACCCCCCAGATCACCCCCCCCAGCCCCCAGTCACAGTGTCACTGATTGCAGTGACCATTTATTTAGTGATCACTGCAATCAGTGACATTTGTGACTGTAAAAGTGTCACCAAAGTTTAGTCTTAGGTCCAGTGTAGCCCCCTAACCCCCCCTAATAAAGGTTTAACCCCCTGATCACCCCCCAGATAACCCTTTCACCGCCTATCACCACTGTCGCTTAGCGATCATTTTTCTGATCGCTGTCTTAGCGTCAGTGATGCCGATCGGCAGCCAGCAATTTTCTTTTTCGTACATCACGGGACACAGAGCGACTTAGTCATTACTAATGGGTTATATAGATTACCTTCAGGTGTTGGCACTGGCCAATTCCAAACCGGAAGTACCCTCCCCTATATAAGCCCCTCCCACCCGGGAGCACCTCAGTTTTTTGCCAGTGTCTAAGGTGTTGGCCAAAGAGTAACATGTGTTTTCACTGGGCTTGCGTACAGGTTCTTTTGGGCCTTAGTAAGCTGTTCTGGATCCCACCAAAAAAGCTTCATAGCTAAACGGTCGGTACCCGGGCCTTGCAGCAGAAGAGCAAGGTTTTGCCTGTAATGCTTCTCTTAGGAGGGCTGGACCCTGGGATCCAGAGCTCTGGTCATACCCACGACCAAGATGTTGTCTGTGCAGGGTGCTATACAGGTCCAGGGGAGTGGAATCCTTGGGAACCCGGTCCCTGAAGGTTTAATTACAATGCCTGCCGTGATAGGTGAAGTTTGGACTTCTGTGGACCAAACAAAGTCCTGCGGCGGGGATCAGGTAAGTGGGGGCCCCCAGGAACTTGGTTCTATTGGGGGACCCCCAAGCCTAATTTGTCTTTCTGTCTGTTACCTAACGGTATTCCCGCTAAATATCTGTGTTTGCCTATAACTACTGAAAATGTAAAATTTTAATAGTAGTCAAGAAAAAAAAAAAAAAAAACAGGGACCGCGGTACCTGTGTTAAACCACTAGAGGCCGCTGTAGTCCATTTTTCTTGTCATGTGGATCTTTGGTTTTCTCAAGTCAAAAGATCCAGGCAGCTGGTAAGTTTCTCTGTGGGAATCCACTTCCTCTGCCCTGTTGCTGCGCTCATCCACCGCACAGGCCCTCCGGCAAAAAGGGCCCTGGCTCCTAGTCCCCTGTTTGATTTCGAAAAGGGCGCCAATGGCGCACGGGCGCGCGCGGGCGCGTGCACGCGCCTCCTATGAAAAAAAAGGGGCGGGGCGGGTGGATGACGCTCGATGCGCGCCGCGGCGCTTCTGCGCATGTGCGGGCGTCCCAGCATGGTTAAAAGACACAGTACAAGTGTCAGCTGCATGCAAACAGAGCTAGCAACAAACAGTGGCACACAGAGGCGGTTGATGCAGGCATCCCCATAGAAAGGCACTTTAGTGGACACCAGCTGGTATATAGCAGCACCTGTGTTAGACTATTACCAGCAAAATTGGTGTATGACGACGGGAATACCTCAGCTTTGTGCTTAAAGGATATGTCGTCCAGACGCTCCGGAAATAGATCTTCCAGGAAGCCAAAGGGGTCTCCATCGGGCTCTGAGGATATTGGGCATGCTTGTACTGCACCAATCTCCCCTGAGAACTCAGAGGTCAGTAGCCGTAGAAACCCCGCAGGAATGCCTGGTGCTGCGGCTGTCCCCAGTCCACCTGCTCCTGTATATATAACAGAGGAGGTTTTATCCTCAACTCTGGGAGGATTGGAAGGGAGATTAGCAGCATTGATCGCTGCTTCCCTGTCTCAGGAAAAGCGCGTCCGATCTCCGTCTCCTCCTTCAGAGTGCCTGTTAGTGGAGGAACAGCCCCACACAGAGATCGACCTACCTGAAGGGGATCAGGATGAGGTTGATTCAGTTATGGAGGAATCAACAGTGGAAGAACCTTTCTCAGCTTCTCAGGCTGAAAGATTATGGGTTCAGTCTCTGACTAATATGGTCCGATCAGCATTTAAAATGCCTCTGGCGGAACCACCATCCACTACGGTTTCCTCGCTGGGGTCGCTAAAAGCTCCCCAGGCTGTCTGTTCCTTCCCAATCCACCCTTTATTAGAAGGGCTTATTTACCAGGATTGGGAGCATCCTGATAAAATATTTGCTCCCCCCAAGAGATTTCCGGTGATCTATCCCATGGAGGATAAGTTCATAAGAAAATGGAGGGTCCCTACAGTGGACGCAGCCATCTCTTCTGTTAACAAATCACTGACATGTCCAGTAGATAATGTTCCAATGTTCAAAGACCCAATAGATAAAAAATTGGAGTCTTTACTAAAATCTGCTTTCTCTACAGCAAGTTTGGTGACACAACCTGCGGTAGCAGCGATTGGAGTCTGCCAAGCAGTGAAAGATCAGTTGAAACAAGTCTTAAGGGACTTACCAGATCAGCAGGCTCTTGCCCTAGCTGACCTGCCTAGAGCCTTGTGTTTTGCGGTGGACGCCATAAAGGATACAATCCAACAGGCCTCCCGCTTTACACTGTCTATAGTACATATGCGTAGGCTTCTGTGGCTCAAAAACTGGTCTGCTGAAGCTCCCTGTAAAAAACTGCTGGTTAGCTTCCCATTTCATGGAGAACGCTTATTTGGAGAAGATCTGGACAAATATATCCAGAAAATTTCTGCCGGTAAAAGTTCACTCTTACCGGTTAAGAACAAGGGTAGAAGTCCTTCTTTTAAGAGGCCTACTTCTCCAGTCCCAGGCACATCGGCTGTGAAGCAGTTCCGACGGCCTCCGCGGTCAAATTCAGGGGGCAGAAATCAGGGACAATCACAGGGTAACAAGAAGTCCTGGATCAAGAGAGGTACAAAACCTCCCCCCAAGGCATGAAGCGTTGCCCCCACTCAATCGGGTGGGGGGAAGACTTCAGTTGTTCACAGAGACCTGGCGGGACACCATCAGAGACAGATGGGTGCTCTCCGCAGTAAGTCTGGGATACAAGCTGGAGTTAAAAGGCACTCCTCCTGCCCAATTTATGAGGTCAAACGTGCCAAGAGATCCCCAAAAGAGAGGATCCCTCCTTCTGGCACTAGAACAACTATTGCTCCAAGGTGTAATCATGAAGGTTCCCCTGGAAGAAAGCGGATTCGGGTTTTACTCGAACCTTTTCACAGTCCCCAAACCAAATGGGGACGTGAGGCCCATATTAAATCTAAAAGGGCTAAACAAGTTCCTAAATATCAGGACTTTTCGGATGGAGTCGATCCGATCGGTGGCCACCGCCCTACAAGGGCAGGAATGGCTAGCCTCGATCGACATAAAGGATGCTTATCTGCATATTCCCATCTTTCCGGCCCACCAGAAATTTCTACGCTTTGCAGTAGAAGGGCGCCATTTTCAGTTCAGAGCCTTACCTTTCGGTCTGGCCACAGCACCACGAGTGTTCACAAAAATTCTGGCCCCATTATTGGCCAATCTAAGAACACAGGGTGTAACGATAATGGCATATCTAGACGACCTGCTACTAATAGACCACTCAGTGGAAAAGCTGGAAGTAGCTATTCACAAGACAATCGAGTATCTGGAATATCACGGTTGGATTATCAACCGGGACAAGTCAGCTCTAAGACCAGTCAAAAGTCTGGAATACTTAGGGCTAAGGCTGGATTCAAATCAGAGAAAGATTTTCTTACCTCCAGAGAAGGTGTCGTCTTTAAAAGATTTGACCCACTTAGTGGGTACAAAAAGAAAACCATCCATACGCCTCTGCATGAGGCTGCTGGGAAAGATGGTGGCTTCATTCGAAGCGGTACCCTATGGTCAATTCCATTCAAGGAATTTGCAAAGGGCCATACTGTCAGCCTGGAACAAAAAAGTTCAGGCTTTAGACTTACCAATGTCCCTGTCCCCTTCCGTTCGCAAGAGCCTCCATTGGTGGTTGGTGCCCCAGAATCTGGAAAGAGGGAAACCCTTCAGTCCGGTTTCTTGGAAGGTGGTCACTACAGATGCCAGCCTCATAGGCTGGGGGGCAGTACTGGAGCAATGGTCTCTCCAGGGCAAGTGGTCAGAAGCAGAAAAGGCCCTGCCCATCAATCTCTTAGAGATACGAGCAGCCCGGTATGCCCTAGTAGCATGGACATCCAAACTCCAAGGGTCCCCTGTCAGAATTCAATCAGACAATGCCACGGCAGTGGCATATATCAATCACCAGGGTGGCACCAAGAGTCGTGCAGCCCAGAGGGAAGCAAATTGCATCCTGGAGTGGGCAGAAAAATATGTCCCAGCCATATCCGCGGTTTTCATCCCAGGAGTGGAAAATTGGAGAGCGGACTTTCTAAGTCGCCAACAATTATGCCCGGGGGAATGGTCTCTTCACCCCGAGGTTTTCCAGGCAATATGCCAGCGGTGGGGAACACCGGATGTAGATCTGCTAGCATCCAGATTCAACGCAAAGGTGGACAGATTTGTGTCTCGCACAAGGGATCCCCTAGCTTGCGGCTCGGATGCCCTAGTGTTCCCTTGGGATCAGTTCAAGCTGATATATGCATTCCCACCACCACAATTGTAACCGCGATTACTCCGCAGAATCAGGGTAGAAAAGAAACCAGTGATTCTGGTGGCTCCAGCGTGGCCCCGAAGGGCATGGTACGCGGAGATTGTAAAAATGTCAGTGAGGAGTCCTTGGACCCTCCCACATCGTCCGGACCTGCTGTCGCAGGGACCGATATACCACCCTTCCTTACCAGCCCTAGGTTTGACGGCCTGGCTATTGAAGCCCACATTCTGAAAAAGAGAGGGCTCTCTAATTCTGTGGTATCTACCATGATCAATGCCAGGAAACCGGTATCCAGGCAGATCTATTATAGGATCTGGAAAGCATACATTACGTGGTGTGAGGCCAAGAAATGGCATCCACGTAAGTACGTGATAGGGAGGATTTTGGACTTCCTACAGTGGGCTGTAGATAGGAAGCTTGCCTTGAGTACTATCAAGGGTCAGATTTCGGCCTTGTCAATATTTTTTCAAAGGCCCTTGGCTTCGCATTCACTAGTCAAAGCCTTTATACAAGCAGTGATGCGTATTAGCCCTCCGGTTAGTATTCCCATATGTCCTTGGGACCTAAACCTGGTTCTGTCGGTTCTACAGAAACAACCGTTTGAACCATTACAACACATTTCCTTGGTTCTTCTCACCAGGAAATTGATTTTCTTAGTAGCCGTTTGTTCGGCTAAAAGAGTATCGGAATTAGCCGCCTTGTCCTGTAAGGAGCCATATCTGGTTGTCCATAAGGACAGAGTAGTATTACGTCCTCATCCAGCCTTTCTTCCTAAGGTGGTATCGAGGTTTCATTTGAACCAAGATGTGGTTCTTCCTTCTTTTTTCCCCAAACCTAGCTCGGTAGAGGAAAAGTTATTACATTCTTTGGATGTAGTAAGAGCAGTTAAAGCTTATCTAAAAGCCACTGCTCAGATTCGCAGAACGGATTCTTTATTTGTTCTGCCGGAAGGCCCCAGAAAGGGTCAGGCAGCATCAAAATCTACTTTAGCCAAGTGGATTCGACAGGTCATAATACAAGCCTATGGCTTGAGAAAGAGACCGCCTCCGTTCAAAGTTAGGGCGCACTCCACAAGAGCAGTTGGAACTTCATGGGCAGTGCATCACCAGGCCTCCCTGGCTCAAGTATGTAAGGCCGCAACATGGTCTTCGGTACACACGTTTACTAGGTTCTACCAGGTAGACGTTAGAAGTCAGGAGGATGTCCCCTTTGGGCGCAGTGTGTTGCAGGCCGCAAAAGATCCTCATGCCTGATGGCGCCCAGCTTATGTATCCCTCCCCTCATTTGGCATTGGAGAAAAAGAAACCCTGGACTGCCGCACTCTGTATAGACAGTTATTTATTCCAAAAATTCAGGTAAAAAATCCAAATTCAAAATAAATCCATAAATCCAAAACAACAAATGCAGATGGTGTGCATGCAGGGAAGGGTGGCTAACGCGTTTCACGTCACGAATTGACGCTTACTCATAGCTGGGTTCTACCAGGTAGACGTTAGAAGTCAGGAGGATGTCCCCTTTGGGCGCAGTGTGTTGCAGGCCGCAAAAGATCCTCATGCCTGATGGCGCCCAGCTTATGTATCCCTCCCCTCATTTGGCATTGCTTTGGGACGTCCCATTAGTAATGACTAAGTCGCTCTGTGTCCCGTGATGTACGAAAAAGAAAAAGGGATTTTTATAACAGCTTACCTGTAAAATCCTTTTCTTGGAGTACATCACGGGACACAGAGCTCCCACCCCTCTTTTTGGGACACTTATTGCTTGGCTACAAAACTGAGGTGCTCCCGGGTGGGAGGGGCTTATATAGGGGAGGGTACTTCCGGTTTGGAATTGGCCAGTGCCAACACCTGAAGGTAATCTATATAACCCATTAGTAATGACTAAGTCGCTCTGTGTCCCGTGATGTACTCCAAGAAAAGGATTTTACAGGTAAGCTGTTATAAAAATCCCTTTTTTTTTAGGTTCGCCGCAGGTTTTTATAGCGTCAGGTACCCCAATATATTATCTAATAAAGGTTTAACCCCCTTGATCGCCCCCCAGGTAACCCTTTTACCCCCTATCACCACTATCACTAAGCGATCGTTTTTCTAAACGCTGTCTTAGTGTCTGTGATGCAGATCGGTAGCCGGTAATTTTTTTTAGGTTCGCCACAGGTTTTTATAGCGTCAGGTACCCCAATATATTATCTAATAAAGGTTTAACCCCCTTGATCGCCCCCCAGGTAACCCTTTCACCCCTATCACCACTGTCGCTAAGCAATTGTTTTTCTAAACGCTGTCTTAGTGTCGGTGATGCAGATCGTAGCCAGTAATTTTTTTTATGTTCGCCGCATGTTTTTATAGCGTCAGGTACCCCAATATATTATCTAATAAAGGTTTAACCCCCTTGATCGCCCCCCAGGTAACCCTTTCACCCCCTATCACCACTGTCACTAAGCGATCGTTTTTCTAAACGCTGTCTTAGTGTCTGTGATGCAGATCGGTAGCCGGTAATTTTTTTTAGGTTCGCCGCAGGTTTTTATAGCGTCAGGTACCCCCATATATTATCTAATAAAGGTTTTAACCCCCTGATTGCCCCTAGTTAACCCTTTCACCAGTGATCACCATATAAGTGTTACGGGTGACGCTGGTTAGTTAGTTTGCTTTTTATAGTGTCAGGGCACCCGCCGTGTATATAACCCAATAAAGGTTTAACCCCCTGATCGCCCGGCGGGTGATATCAATTAGGTTTTAGCGTCAGAGAGGGTCTGAGTCACACCCCAGGCAGCGTCAGGTTAGTGCCAGTAACGCTAACACCCACGCGTGAAGCATACACCACCCTTAGTGGTATAGTATCTGAACAGATCAATATCTGATCTGATCAGATCTATACTAGCATCCCCAGCAGTTTAGGGTTCCCAAAAACGCAGTGTTAGCGGGATCAGCCCAGATACCTGATGGCACCTGCGTTTTGCCCCTCCGTCCAGCCCAGGCCACCCAAGTGCAGTATCGATCGATCACTGTCACTTACGAAACAAAAACACACATAACTGCAGCGTTCGCAGAGACAGGCCTGATCCCTGCGACTCCAGTGCTGTAGGAGGTGATTTCACCACCACAGTTAAAAAAAAAAGCAAATATGCCAAAGCATTGGGGCAGCAGGGGCGGAGGAGCGATTTTGCTCCTAATGCCGCGTACATACGGTCGAAATTCCGACGGAGGCTTGCCCGTGGAAAAGTCCGACCATGTGTGTGCGGCATAACTTTTTTGCGGGAGGATGCCCCCATGCTTCGGCATATATAAATGGTGCGTGTATGCCCATCATTGGAAGTGGGTGGATGAAGGGCGGTATTCTAATGGTGGGCATACCCACCGATCAATCTCTTTTTTCGTTCAGCCAACTGGCTGCATGAAATAAAAAGATTACAATACATGTCCAACAAGGACCAGCAACGTACTGGTATGTTGCTGGACTTTGAATGCTTATACCAGAATGATGCCTGCGGGTTTAGGTATCATTTTGGTATCATTCTTTTCAGCCTGCGGCCGGCTTTCATGTAAAAGCAATCCTAGCGGCTAATTAGCCTCTGGACTGCTTTTACAAGCAGTGGGAGGGAATGCCCCCCCCGGATATAAAAAGCGCCATTGGGAAATTGGGAAAGCATTTTATCACACCGATCTTGGTGTGGTCAGATGCTTTGAGGGCAGAGGAAAAATCTAGGGTCTAGAAGACCCCAGTTTTTTCAAAAAAAGAGTACCTGTCACTACCTATTGCTATCATAGGGGATATTTACATTCCCTGAGATAACAATAAAAATGATAAAAAAAAAAAAATACTTGGAAGGAACAATTTAAAAATAAAATGAAAAAGCAAAATTAATAATAAAAAAAAAAAAAAAAAAAAAAAAAGCACCCCTGTCCTGCCCTGCTCTTGCCCAATGGCGAACGCAAGCGTCGGTCTGGCGTCATATGTAAACAGCAATTGCACCATGCATGTGAGGTATCACCGCGAAGGTCAGATCGAGGGCAATCATTTTAGCAGTAGACCTCCTCTGTAAATCTACTGGGGTAACCTGTAAAGGCTTTTAAAGGCTTTTAAAAATGTATGTAGTTTGTCGCCAATGCGCGTTTGTGCGAAATTTTAAAGCATGTCGTGTTTGGTATCTATGTACTCGGCCTAAGATCATCTTTTTTATTTCATCAAACATTTGGGCAATATAGTGTGTTTTAGTGCATTAAAATTAAAAAAAGTGTATTTTTTAACCCAAAAAATGCGTTTGAAAAATCGCTGCGCAAATACTGTGTAGAAAAAAAAAATGCAACACCCACCATTTTAATCTGTAGGGCCTTTGCTTTAAAAATATATATAATGTTTGGGGGTTCAACATAATTTTCTTGCAAAAAAAAAAATGTTTTCATGTAAACAAAAAGTGTCAAAAAGGGCTTTGTCTTCAAGTGGTTAGAAGAGTGGATGTAAGCTTCCTAATGTTGTGTATAAAATGCCAGAACAGTTCAAAACCCCCCCAAATGACCCCATTTTGGAAAGTAGACACCCCAAGCTATATACTGAGAGGCATGTCGAGTCCATGGAATATTTTATATGTTGACACAAGTTGCGGAAAAACTACAATTTTTTTTTTTTTTTGCACAAAGTTGTCACTAAATGATATATTGCTCAAACATGCCATGGGCATATGTGGAATTACACCCCAAAATACATTCTGTTGCTTCTCCTGAGTACGGGGATACCACATGTGTGAGACTTTTTGGGAGCCTAGCCATGTACGGGACCCCAAATACCAAGCACCGCCTTCAGGCTTTCTAAGGGTGTAAATTTTTGATTTCACTTCTCACTGCCTATCACAGTTTCGGAGGCCATGAAATGCCCAGATAGCACAAACCCCCCCCAAATGACCCCATTTTGGAAAGTAGACACCCCAAGCTATTTGCTGAGAGGTATTGTGAGTATTTTGCAGATCTCGCTTTTTGTCACAAAGTTTTGAAAATTGAAAAAAAAAAAAATATATATATATTTTCTTTCTTCATTTTCAAAAACAAATGAGAGCTGTAAAATACTCGCCATTCCTCTCAGCAAATAGCTTGGGGTGTCTATATTCCAAAATGGGGTCATTTGGGGGGGTTTTGTGCGATTTTGGCATTTTATGGCCTTCGAAACTGTGATAGGTAGTGAGGAGTGAAATCAAAAATTTGTGCCTAGAAATCCTGAAGGCGGTGCTTGGTTTTCGGGGTCCCGTACGCGGCTAGGCTCCTAAAAAGTCCCACACATGTGGTATCCCTGTACTCAGGAGAAGCAGAAAAATGTATTTTGGGGTGTAATTCCACATATAACCATGGCATGTGTGAGCAATATATCATTTAGTGACAACTTTTTGTAATTTTTTATTTTTTTTTGTCATTATTCAATCACTTGGGACAAAAAAAATATATTCAATGGGCTCAACAGGCCTCTCAGCAATTTCCTTGGGGTGTCTACTTTCTAAAATGGGGTCATTTGGGGGTGTTTTGTGCTATTTTGGCATTTTATGGCCTTCGAAACTGTGATAGGTAGTGAGGAGTGAAATCAAAAATTTGCGCCCTTAGAAATCCTGAAGGCGGTACTTGGTTTCCGGGGTCCCGTACGCGGCTAGGCTCCCAAAAAGTCCCACACATGTGGTATCCCCGTACTCAGGAGAAGTAGCAAAATGTATTTTGGGGTGAAATTCCACATATAACAATGGCATGTGTGAGCAATATATCATTTAGTGACAACTTTTTGTAATTTTTTTTTTTTTTTGTCATTATTCAATCACTTGGGACAAAAAAATAAAAATTCAATGGGCTCAACATGCCTCTCAGCAATTTCCTTGGGGTGTCTACTTTCCAAAATGGGGTCATTTGGGGGGGGTTTGTACTGCCCTGTCATTTTAGCACCTCAAGAAATGAGATAGGCAGTCATAAATTTAAAGCTGTGTAAATTTCAGAAAATGTACCCTAGTTTGTAAACTCTATAACTTTTGCGCAAACCAATAAATATACGCTTATTGACATTTTTTTTACTAAAAACATGTGGCTGAATAGATTTTGGCCTAAATGTATGACTACAATTGAGTTTATTCGATTTTTCTTATAACAAAAAGTAGAAAATATCATTTTTTTTCAAAATTTTCAGTCTTTTTCCGTTTATATCGCAAAAAATAAAAATCGCAGAGGCAATCAAATACCATTAAAAGAAAGCTATATTTGTGGGAAGAAAAGGACGCAAATTTCGTTTGGGTACAACATTGCATGTCCGCACAATTTACAGTTAAAGCAGCGCAGTGCAAAATTCTGAATTCACCTCTGGTCCTCTAGCTACCAAATGGTCCGGGGCTTAAGTGGTTAAGTAGGTGTAGTTAAGGTTAAGGTATCCGTGAAGATAAAATGAATTAAAGTATAAGATTAGATTAAATTAGATTAGACTGCTGCAACTTCATGTGAGACACACACAATCGAATAAACTAAAACAAATAAGCTGCGCTGAATGAAAATAATTGACATTACCAAAAATAATAGCGAACACTCAATAAAACCTAGTGTGAAACATGAATTTCATAAGAGAAATATGAATAAAAAACTGAGACAATATTACTAATGATAGGGAGGCTACCTGAACCTTCTGAATATCCAAATAGTCTGTTGAATTGCTGAAAAAAGTTTTCCACAAAATAATAATAAAGTTAAAAATTACAATTTCACACGTAGATTCCTCAGCCCAATAATCCGCACTGACATGAAAACGACGGCACCCAAAAAGATGTGAAAGGGTACAAATAGGAAAAGTCCTCCACCAATGAAATCACTGGCGCTTACCAGCTTGCCAGACCTCTTGTTACAGAGATCGTATGCGCCTGTGGCTTATTCCCCAGTCCCGCGTCTCTGTGCTATGATAGCAAGATATCCCAGAAATTCCAATCAAGATGTCCTCAATGATACTGGTGTTCAGTTATTCCTCATACAGGGATAGAAAGGCTTCCATAGTGTGATACTTTTAAAAAGCATTTATTAAAAAACAAAGTATTGCACTTACAATTATGTCGCAAGTATATTAGCGTGTCAAATAGTGTTTGAGCAGGCCGGCTCTCGATCGCTGCCCGTTGCTTCCGAGACTAGCACGGTTTCGCGGTGACGTCAGCACGCCGCTCCTCCCTACGCTGTTTCATCACAGATGACGTCTTCCAGGGGCATGGGCGGCGTGCTGACTCACCGCCATATGTACACAACAATAAAAAAGGTAATGCCCAGTTCTGAGTTCCTGGTGTCCGTATGTAAAATCCTCCATTTTGGAATAGGTCAAATACCCTTACACTACGGTACGCTGGAAATAATCTGAATTTAAAACCAATGATTTCAAATTTAGCCAACAGCCACCTCGGTGGGTGCTCCTCAAACCAAGATGATTAAGTCTCATAGAATGAAGTAAAGGGGAATTTAAATCTCGCCAGTGAGACAAAAAACAAAAATGCTCTAGTCCCACTAATCCCACTGTAAACCGTGCAAGATGATGTAATTATTATTCCCAGGGGGTCACCAGTGGAAATGGTCGAATTTAGACCCTATGACAGTCAGAACAAATTGGAAGCAATTCCACATTATTCTGACTGTTCACACTAGTTACATCCCCATGCGAGTCCCTTTAAACCACTGGTCACCCAGCAGTTCCACTCGGTTCCTCCGCATATGACACCACAATATATAAATTGCGGTGTCAATAGTTGACTATGTTATATAAAAAGAAAAAAGCGTAATAAAATATATGAAAATATTTAAAACCAAAAAAGAGAAAAATTCAACTTTTTATAACCCTTTATATTAAACAGTTTGTTATTACTGCCCAATATAAATCCTACCTAAATATCCCCATCGCTCTGCCATTGTGTGGATGAGCAAAATATGGACGGAGGGAGGAGGAAATAGAGAACGATTTATAAGGTTGAAATGTACCCAAGCTTGTGTGTCCTAAAGGTATAGCATATTTCCATCGCCTATGTTGGCGTAAATACAACAGTGACCTCAAATATGAGAAAAATAAATTAAATTAAATAAATTGCAAATAAATAAAAACTAAAATATGCCAATGAACCAACATTGATAGATTCACTTATAAAATGTCATTACGAATTGTGAAAAAAATGCCAATCAGCCTGCCGTTCCTTAAGTGACAACTGATAGCCAGGTCAGCCAAGAACTCAGAGCAAGTACACATCATTAACTTCTAACCGTTATGTATAAATGCACTGACATCTTTCTTGACATCTGTGTCTATGTTAAGGCCATGTGGGGTGTAACACCGTACCCTATGGATCCATGCCATGTCAAGCCTTGATAGTTCCCTGACCAGTGGGCACTAAATTTATTGATCCCTAGGAAAAGTGTGTGTTTCAATTGTGATGGATGGCATAGTGTTTGGAAACAGAATGAAATCTAAAACCGCTTTTTATATTGGTGATGTGTTCCCCCAAGCGAACCTGCATGGACTGTTTGGTCCTGCAAATGCATTGGAGCCCACAAGGGCATTGTAATAGATACACGATGCCCGTTGAGCTACATGTAATGAACGGTTCAATTTGATGTTCATTAGATGTACTAGTGTAAACAAAAGATTCTGTTTACCTAAGTTTGCTCTTATTTAGTGTGCAAATCTGACATCTGCGACACTGGTGATATCCAGATAGGTTCTGAAAAAAAGACACCTTTTTGGTGGGAGGGTCCACTACATTAGGGGCGACCCTATCCCTGAGGGACAGAACCCCTCTGAAAATCACCTGTGGATTGGCTGGCAGAAATGTTTGAATGATCCTATCATTTCCTAATAAATGCCAATGCTTGCGGAGGATTTTCTTGATTAAATAGTGTTGGGTTGAGAAAGTTGTGATGAAGGGTATGACAGCTCTATTCCTACTCTTTCTAGGGCCATCCTTCAACAATATGGATCGATCTATCTTTGCCACCTGTTCAATGGTTTCCTATAAGGAATCCAGATCATAGCCTTTTTCCTCCAATCTTTTCTTTAGGATACCAGCTTGGAGTCTAAAATCGTTCATGTCCGTACAATTTCGTCTCATTCTTACAAACTGACTTTTCGGGACCGACTTGAGCCAGGAGTCATGGTGACAGCTTTCCAAAGGTATAAAGGCATTACGGTCAGTCTTTTTGAAGTAAGAAACTGTCTTAAAATTAGACATGTGCATTCGTTTTCGTCCGAATGCATTTTCGTCCGAATTTCAGGTACCGTATATACTCGAGTATAAGCCGAGATTTTCAGCCCTTTTTTTGGGCTGAAAGTCCCCCCCTCGGCTTATACTCGAGTCAGCGAAATTTTACATTGTAAATAGTACCTGAAAAAAAGTTGAGAGGCTGCGGCATCCATCATTTAAATCCTGTAGTCTCTTCCTGGTCCCTTCCGTGATAGGCGATTCTCAGCAGACACTCTCCGCCTATCACGAACGTTCTCTCATCCTCAGTTTCCCAGCAGACGTCTGTGATTGGCGGAACACCGAACACAGTGTCTGCTGGAAAAATGAGGATGAGAGAACGTTCGTGATAGGCGGAGAGTGTCTGCTGAGAATCGCCTATCATGGAAAGGACCAGGAAGAGACCGCGGGATTTAAACGATGGATGCCGCAGCCTCTCAACTTTTTTTCAGGTACTATTTACAATGTTAAATTTAAACAGTGAGGATAGGAACAGTGAGCTAGGGAACAGTGAGGATAGGAACAGTGAGGATAGGAACAGTGAGGATAGGAACAGTAAGGATGGGAACAGTAAGGATGGGAACAGTAAGGATGGGAACAGTGAGGCATTGTTGACCCTCGGCTTATACTCGAGTCAGTACGTTTTCCCAGTTTTTTGTGGCAACATTAGGTACCTCGGCTTATACTCGGGTCGGCTTATACTCGAGTATATACGGTATTTTCGTTATAGTTTTAACAAATGAAAACTAATGCGCAGAATCCGAAATCCGAAAGATCCGACATAAAAAATGCTTTATTTTCGTTTTCGTTGCTACAACAGTTCGATAGTAATCTGTGTCTATCGAACCTGTGGTCGAATGTGTCTAGCCTTAATTAGTCCAAGATTATTCTACAGGAAAGATTCCACATTATAGAGACAGTGTTGGGGTAGACCATTCGACATGAACGACGAAGATTCGACGAAGCAGAGAAAAACATACAAATGTTGAATCTGTCATTGAAGGCTTATGGTGTCTGTCGAAAGTTCTAAGAAGATTCGACAAGCAGCTAAACTGTACGACGCCGCAATCATACATTTCAGGTCAAATGCTCGGCCCATAGGCTATAGAAGAATTTGAATGTTGGTTGACTAGTAATAATAATTTATAAATATAATTATTACTAGTGTCATACAACATTAGAATTCTTCTATAGCTTGTAGGCAGAACATGTGACTGGAAACGTACGATAGGGGCGTCGTACAGTTTAGCTGCTCCGTCGAATCTTCTTAGAACATTCGACAGACACTTCAATTGACAGATTCAACCTTAATTAGTTCGGATTTTCGAACGAATGCATTTTTTAACGAAACAAAATAAATAAAAACGGATTTTGGGAGGAACTAAATAAATTTATTTTTTGTACGAAAACGAAATTCCGAAACAAAATATTTCAGTGTGCACAAAAGTAATTATGGTTTGCTGCATATTCGAGCAAATCCATAATAAATGCCTGTTGTTGTTTGGGTATAGTTGAAAAAATATCCAAATAATATTTAACTGCTGCTATTCCAAGTTTGTGAGGTATGATGGTGTACAGAGATGTAACATCTGCTGTCCCCATCAGAGTGTAATCACCAGGCTTTAATTCAGACAGCAAGTTGATTACATGTCTGGTGTCCTTCAAATAGGATGGCACCTGTTGCACCAACGGGTAAAGGAAATGGTCCATATACTTGCCCACTCGGGACATGGAATCAATCCCACTCACAATCGGACGACCCGGGGGGCAAGTAGGACTCCTATGGATTTTAGGCAAGCAGTAAAGCACTGGAACCCGTGGTGCCTTGGGAATCAAAAATATTTTTTTCTTCTCATTGAAGATGTCAAGTTCAAAACCTTTTTCGACCAACAGTTGCAGTGTTTTTCTATATTGAATGACAGGATTAACATCCCATCTCAACCTCCTGGGGGTAAGATTCTTCCCTATGTACATCTCAATTGAGGCTATGTCCCACCACAGCCTGATTTGTTTCTCCATATCATATTGGAGTTGTTTGAACCCCTTTTCCATATCCAAATTTGGGCTTGGTGTTTGATGGAATATTTCTTCAATATTGGTCTGGCGACCCTTCATGAAGTTAAATACATCCATGGCTGCGTAGATTGAAAAAGTTTCGGAAGAAACCTCAATATATGGTAAGTACGGTAGATAATCTTGCGCCTATAAGAATTAAACTAAAATTAGATAAACAGCTGCTACCCCAAAATTCCCCAAAATTGAAACAAACATATGTAAAAAATTATACGTGCACACAATGCATGTATGGTGGGGGCGCTAACCACAGTGCTAGATAAAAAACACCTGTGAACAATTAATATAATATAACTGCTTAAACATAAATACACTAGCCTATATGTGCAAACAAAAAAACTTTTGCCCTCATAGAAAAAAATCAACTGTAATAAAGTGCACCTTGGTAAAAATACCAATACCACACCCCCTGGGTGTGTGTCAAATATTAACAACGACAATGAAAGTTTTTATCAAATGTCCAAATAAAATAGTGAACTGTGATGTTCCAAAAGTTCATATATTCAGTGATGTGGTGAAATCTTGGAAAAACATCTGCTGTGTTAAAACTTGATCCAAACGTAAATAACTTGTAGTAATAGCCTTCACCAACTTAGTGTATAACACCCGATAGTGCTCAAATTAATGTAGCAGCTTACCAGAAAATGTTGACTCATTTAATTAAAAAGGAGTCAATAGCGCTTGTTGCAAGTAACACTTGCTTGAATGGATAGAGATGTCAATATCAGAACTGGGAATCCCAGCCTCCTGGAGGCTCAGAAGTTGATATGCGGAACACAAGGAAAAAAAAACCGCAATAGTGTAATCCCGTTTAATGAAACAATAAATATATAAAAGTAACAGCCAAATGCCCCCTTACTTGAAAAGTGCCACAGACCCAGCACTGAGGCTGAATAGCGTGATCAAGCTGGGCTATGGTATCCGAATAGAGACGATCCGGCGTGCGTTCCACCTTCCACGGGGAGAGAGCCAGCGGGACCGGAAGTAACGTCAGAGCGTAACCTAGCGTCGCCTCGACAGCTGTTTCGTTTTGCATGTCATCAGGAAGCGTGCAGGGCTACGTACGTCTGGCTATTTATGCAAATGTCAGTCAATTAGAGGAAGGGGGATGTACTAAACTGATTCCAGCCTCAGTACTGGTTCCTTCATATTAAATATACAAAACGTCCAATTGATGCAAGGCAATGGACATTAAAAACAATTCTACCAAACAGAATAAGAAATAGAAAAACACAACTAAAAAAACACATCTCGCTAGCAACATCTATCATGATGTTAACAGCTTAAATAGACATAAATGACGTAATATGTGCAACACGACCCATCCACAACTGGATGATTGGTATAGTGCACATCGTCATTCCTATATTGAATCTAAAAACTACCATCTGGATAGAGTTATGTAAATATAACTATTGTTTATTGTAAAAAAAATATTATATTTGATAGATATATATTAAAATATATTTAGAATAAAAAATGTAAAATATGCATTTTTTGGAGGTAATCTTTCCGATCAAGGACAACAATTCCCCCCCTTATCCGCCGGGCGGATAACCAAATCTTTATTATTGCAAAGTGTATCTAAAACTTCTTCCAGATGTTTGTCCATTTTAGAGTTGGTACTCTTGATTGATTCCAAATTCCTTAGGAGAACCTTCCTAAATACCTTCAATGAAGGGGCTAAGACACCGGGGGGGTTAAAAGTTGAAGCATTTGCTAATCCCGAATGTTGGTATCTCTGTTGTACAGGACCACCCTGTCTGATCAGAATAGTCGCAAAATGTAGTTTAATGTTTATTCTGCGTACATATTTGTGGATGTCCATATAAGTTTGAAACGTATTTAATTTCTTTGGTGGTGAGAATTTCAAACCTTTACTCAACAGGGCTGTTTCAGATTTCGTTGGCCTATAGTTCTCTTGGTCCCTACTGTTAGGGTCATAATCACTAGGGCCATAACGAGTAGGACCTTCTCTATCCCTCAGGGGAAAAAAACGGTTTTGCGTATCCACACCGTATTCAAAACTATGATCGTCTCTCTCTCTTTCAAAGTAGGATCCACCACTGTAATTAGGACCCTGATTAAATTGCATATTATATCCATAATTGCTGTATGGTGCACTGTCAGAGCCTCTAATATTATTTGGAGAATCTCTACCATAATTGAGATGTTGTCTATGGTTAGGCTGCTGTCCATAGCTTCAATCAAAATTCCCTCCCTGTCTTTGTTGGGGTGGGTGAAACCACCCTGAATTTCTCATGTGCTGCCCTCCTTTCCCAGGTCCTGATGCCCTCTGTGGTGACTGGTAGGACACAGGTCTACCCTTTTTCCCAGATTTTTTTGTAGTCAGGGTTTTTTTGGGATTCATTCCCCAAAGGTAGATGTTGTACCTCTAAGGGAGTTTTTTTGAAGGAGAATGCCCCTGGGATAGTGCGGACTGGAAAATAGTGACATGGATTGCCACAACCAATGTAAAAAAGTAGAAAAATATTTATTGTACAAGGCTATACATAGTTAAACAAAACAATTAGTTAAAAACAAAGAACTGGCATGCAATTCTGGTTAACCAAATACATATAAACGCGCTGTAATGTTGACAAACAAGTCAATACATTTGAGAGCGAGAGAAAACCGACATGTTTCGGATATTGGTAGCTGTATTTGTAGCAGCTCCCATATTATGCTTCCTTCTTCAGGGTTTATGTATTGGTATACAGACAGTGGTATTTCTAAAGAGAAAAAAGCCAATATATAATATCAATGTGTCACAGTATGATATCGTTGTATGTTTTCTTTTTAACATTTCCTATACATATATGATTTACACACACAAAGGCATCAAAACATTCTAATAGAATAAAGGAAAATAAAAGTAAAACAAAAATGAAAAAATTGTGAAAATTCAAACAAAGTTATCTCAGATGGAAGTTATATAGGACACAATATAAAAATATATACAGGTATGTAGCCACATACTTACATCCCACATAGAATAGTTGTCGTGCATACAATCACATTTGTCTTTGTTCAAGGCAGAAAGACAAGCCAGTTGGAGGGACCATCCGGAATGATGTCTAACCTAGCCAAAATACAATGCAAGCAAAAACATGCAATATCTCATCTGGCTCTTTACCAAGTGTAGTATGCCCGACATGAGACAAGGATTCTGTTGGAAAGTGACTCAAGGGAAGCCCGCCAAAGCTCACAGGGAAAGCCCAAAAAAGGAGACTACCGCATCTAAATGAATAAAGTAAAAATAATATATATATATATATATATATATATATATATATATATATATATATATATAATATATATATATGTATGTATCGACAACAAATTATAGTAATGATATCGTACATAATCCAGATAGGTGCAGTAACACAGACTGGGATTGGTAATAAAAGTAGAAAGCAAAAAGCAACTATACACTATACCTTGAGGACTGTGAACACGGCATACAACTGAATCCTGGCTGTACAGCAATATGAATGAATTAAATTGGACTTTATATATAGCCAATGGTAAACTGGCAGCCAATCAAAGCTATCTTAAAATTTGCGCCAAAAAACGGAGATGGAGCAGTGGGCGGAAACAGAGAATGTTAGACCATGTGAGCCAATCATCAAGGGAGGAGAGAAGAGCTCTCGCAGGGGGGCCGCCCTCGGTCTCGGCGGCGTCCTGCGTGACCGCGGCATGCGCAATGACATCAGAAGTCGACCCGACCACCAGCACAAGAAAGGACGGAAATGCCCGAAGACGGAGGATTGCGGGACGCATGCGCAGTGACACCGCGCCGACGTCTGGGAATATCAGCACATGAAACCCATATCTAGATGGGCGGAAGTCCACACCAAGGGGGAGGACACTAGGGGATTGTTGAACCAGGCGGCAGCAAATGAGGCACGCTTGCGTGGGGGAAGAATATGGAACCACAAACACCAAATCGCCCATTGCTCTCATAGAGAGCAACAATCCACGAGCCGCAAAAAAGGCGCCCGGGAATGGTTTGTGCTGGGGAGCGTCGGCGGGCAAAACGAGCCAATTCAAACAGTACCTACATAACTTAAGAAACTATTTAATTTGTAAAAGTATAATAACAAAGGACAAAGCCTGTACATGGGGTACATTCTCTACTGATATGTAGATAATGTCAAAAAGTAAGAAACAAAAAAGAGAAAAAAACAAATTTTGAACATCAAATGTTGGCTGAGAGATAATCACCAAGGGGATCCCTCCTTACATGTGGCTTAAGTCTCATCTGTCCTGAAATATATGTAAAAGATCTATAGAAAAGTGAAACATAACATAATGTACAGATATAACCTATAACATGGAGGATGAGTATAAAAAAGTACACAATGAGATAATGTGGTTGCTAAAATCTACATGTCCTATGGAGACAAGGCCAAATAATGAAATAGTAAAAGAATGTATGATAAAAGAGGGAAAAGAGAGACTGAAAAAGGGGGGGGGGAAGGGGAAGAAGGGGAGGGAGGAAAAACAAAAACAAAAAATTAGTTCAAAAGGTCCCTGTCAAACTTCCCAGAGGAGAAGCCAGGTAAGAAAGGCATAAAATTGATGGCTTGATTAAGGCCTGGAGATAAGGTGGCGTTCAGGGTGGAGATCCATCTCAGCTCCTTATGGAGGAGAAATTTGTCAAAATCACCTCCTCGGGGGCTGCGGTGGACCCTGTCGAGAACTACCACCTAAATTTTTGGTACTGTGCCACTATGAACTTTAAGGACATGCCTGCCTAGTGGTAAATCAGGATCTTTATCTAGCATATCTTTGAGATGGCGATATAGTCTCTGCCATAATTTTTGTATTGTTTTACCTACGTAAAAGCAATTGCAGCTGCAAATTAAGAGGTATACAGTTCCAGTAGTTTGACAATTCGCATGATGGTTAGGCAAAAATTTAAGACCATTTGGTAAAAAGATATTTTTTCTCGTGTTCATGTATTTACAATAAGCACGACTTCCACACTGAAAGGTCCCAAATTCCTTACATGGGTCAACCCTGGTGGAACCTTGAAATTCGCTTTGGACAAGCATATTACCCAGGGATGTAGCTTGTCTATAAGTGATAGCAGGTCTGGGAGGTACTAGCGGTCCAGTCCAATCTAAGAGAGTAGCTAGTGGAGCCTCCTCACCCTGGGTAATTGCATCCATTCTGGAGTCTGGTCTAGCTAGTTGTTCAGCTGCCAATTTTTTTTGCCAATCAAAGACACTATTTGCCTGATAGTCCCCATAATCCTTATTGTATTTTTTCCTCTTTTTAATTTTCTGCTCCCTTTCCTCCTTGTCAAGGGTCTTTAAAGTGGTTGTAAACCCTCCTAAATTTTTTTTTTTTTTTAACTAGCTGTAAGAGAAAGCCATAATGAGCTAATATGACTAGCATAATAGCTCATTATGCATCAATTACCTTAGATCGGGGCCCCCGAAGCCGTCCTCGTCTCCCTCTTTAGCCGCATCCATCGCTGCGGCGATACCTGGAAGGTTACTTCCGGGTATCGCCGCTCCAGCCAATCACAGCGCCGCTCCGGCGCTGTGATTGGCCGGAGCGGCGAAGACGTCACTCCGCGCATGCGCGCGTGAGCCGTCGAATTCGGCTACGTCGTCGAATGTTGCAACCTAGCCGAATTTGTGAATGGGGTTAACCCCATGCGCATGCGCATGACGTCAGCGTCACCGCATTTAAATGCAAATATCTCCTTAACCGTGTAGGTTAAGGAGATATTTCATGCACCTACAGGTAAGCCTTAATCTAGGCTTACCTGTAGGTCTTTGTTTATAAAGTGGGTTTACAACCACTTTAATAGATGAATGGTTCTCTCCTTATACTCCTCCCCCTCCTTATAAGGAAGCAGGTTGTCCTTAAGGGCCTTGATCTCTCCATCAAGTCCAGCTAACTTGCTATTTTTTCTGGATACCAGGAAACAGAAAGATTAGATTTGTTCATGAAGCCAGCCATGAAAAAAAATCAATTTTCTGGACCTCACAATATCAAAGCGTAAAGGCAATTTTAAGACAGTTTCTTACTTCAAAAAGATTGACCGTAATGCATCTATACCTTTGGGGAGTCGGTCTCGAAAAGTCGGTTCGTAAGAATGAGATGAAATTGTACGGACATGAATGATTTTAGACTCCAAGCTGGTATCCTAAAGAAAAGATTGGAGGAAAAAGTCTATGATCTGGATTCCTTAGAGGAAACCATTGAACAGGTGGCCAAGATAGATCGATCCATATTGTTGAAGGATGACCCTAGAAAGAGTAGGGATAGAGCTGTCATACCCTTCATCACAACTTTCTCAACCCAACACTATTTAATCAAGAAAATCCTCTGCAAGCATTGGCATTTATTAGGAAATTATAGGATCATTAAAACATTTCTGCCAGCCAATCCACAGGTGATTTTCAGAGGGGTTCCGTCCCTCAGGGATAGGGTCGCCCTAAAGTTGTGGACCCTCCCACCAAAATGGTTTCTTTTTTTCAGAACCTATCTGGATATCACCAGTGTCGCAGATGTCAGATTTGCACACTAAATAAAAGCAAACTTAGGAAAACAGAATCTTTTGTTTCCACTAGCACATCTAATGAACATCAAATTGAACCGTTCATTACATGTAGCTCAAGTGCAGTATCGATCGATCACTGTCACTTACAAAACACAACACACATAACTGCAGCATTCGCAGAGACAGGCCTGATTCCTGCGATCGCTAACAGTTTTTTTGGTAGCGTTTGATACAGTTGCTGACAGTCTTTTTTACCTGTGAATCGTACTAGTGTACCACTAAATTTAGAGCCCAAACTGGCAAATCGAAGGTACACTAGTAAAGAGGCCTACGAGATTCTGAGCATGACAGATAGTGAAGAGGAGGTCACGCATCTGTCAGATTCAGGCTCAGAATACAACCCCGTAGAAGACAGTGGCTCCATGTCACATAGCTCTGACGACGAAGGTGAGGTCCCTGCTAAGGTCAGGCATACCCGATCCCGATCTTCTGATGTTGTTGAGGAGCAAGAACCACAGGTGCCTCGTATGGAGCAGAGAGCCAGTACTAGCGCCGCTTTTCCTTCTGGTGAACTGGGCAGCACCAGCGGCCTAGTATACCCTGGACGTACATCCAGCACTGCAGTAACACTTGGCGATGTGGCAAGTCCCATAAGTGCAGTTCAAGCTGGCGAGGTGGCAAGCACAAGTAGTGTCCCGCTGCCACCAAGAAAAAGACAAAGGCAGGCCCATTGTGCCCATAGTGCCCTTCCTGAAGAATTCGCCTATCCTGATTGGGTCCCTACCACTTCTGCAGCACCCGTACTTCCCCCATTCACTGGCCAACCTGGTGTTCAGGTGGAAACAGCTGATTTTACGCCACTTGATTATTATTCTAGTTTTCCACTGAAGATCTCTATAGATCTATTGTAGATCAGAGTAATTTATATGCTGGTCAATTCATCACCGCTAATCCCCAGTTGCCTTCCATTGCCAGAAATTGGAAACCAATTACGGTTTCCGAATTTAAAACTTTTCTGGGCCTTTCCCTTAACATGGGCACACATAAATTCTCGTTGTTGCGCGCCTATTGGTCCACGCGCCCAATTGACCATATGCCCGTGTTCTCTGCCTCCATGTCCAGGGCACGATACAAGCAGATCTTGCAGTTCATGCACTTCAACGACAATGAACGTTGTCGTCCACGTGGTGACCCTGAATTTGATCGGCTCTACAAAATTCGGCCCCTCATAAACCACTTCAACAAACGTTTTGCAGCCTTGTTTACTCCCGATCTAGTTGTCTGCGTTGATGAGTCCCTGATTCAATTTTCTGGCCGCTTGTCTTTCAAACAGTACCTTCCCAGCAAGCGTGCCAGATACGGGGTCAAGCTCTATAAGTTCTGTGACAGGGCAACAGGCTATACATTGAGCTTTATGGTTTATGAGGGAAAAGACAGTCAGGTAGAGCCGGAGAACTGCCCATATTACATAGGGAGCGCTGGCAAGATAGTGTGGAACTAGGTGTCACCCTTATTCGGAAAGGGGTACCACTTGTGTGTGGACAATTATTACACGAGCATGCCACTTTTTAGTCACTTGTTTGATCATCAGATTGGAGCATGTGGCACCGTGCGACTTAATCGCCGGGGCTTTCCCTAGGGGCTTGTAGATTCTCGTCTTAGGCTGGGTGATAGAGCCTGCTTGAAGTGTAATAATTTGCTCACTGTGAAGTAGAGGAATAATAAGAATGTTTTCATTCTTACCTCCCTTCACGCAGACATGACAGTCCAAATTCATGCGGTGACTGGTGTTGTGGAGAAACTCCTATGTGTCCACGAATATAACCAAAATATGGGAGGGGTGGACCTCAACGACCAATTGTTGGCGCTGTATCACATTGCCCGTAAGGCGAGACGCTGGTACAAAAAAGTGTCTCTATACTTATTTCAATTGGCTTTGCTGAACGCTCATGTGCTATACAGAGCTTCAGGCGGGACGTTATCCTTCCTTAAATTCCAGGATGAGATAGCCACAGGCCTCCTGTATCCAGGCAGTTCTGCACCTCACCATTCCCAACCAAATGCAGTAAGCCGGCTGCATGAGAGGCATTTCCCGTATGTCCTCGAGGGTACCCCTACCCAACGAGCCCCCCAAAAAGATGTTGTGTCTGTAGCAGGTGCGGAATTAGGTTTGACACCCGTTATTATTGTCCACGCTGTCCTGACAATTCTGGTCTTTGCATTGGTAAATGTTTTGAACGCTTCCACACACTAGTGAAGTTTTAGCGTAGTGTACAGCAATGCACATGATAAGACACACTTACACAGGGTCTCCCAAAGATGACATCGCATTTTGAGAGACCCGAACCGTTACAGTTGTTACAGTTACGAAAAAAGTGTAAAAAAATAAAATAAAAAACGTAAAAAAAAAAACACAAAAAAATAAAATAAAATAGTTTTTGTTTTATTGTTCTCTGTCTCTCTATTTTCTCTCTATTGTTCTGCTCTTTTTTACTGTATTCTATTCTGCAATGTTTTATTGTTATGTTTTATCATGCTTGCTTTTCAGGTATGTAATTTTTTGTTTTCAGGTGCGCCATTCAGCTGCAGCGTGGATTTATTTATCTTGAGAGCAACAGCTTTTGCTCCCATGATACATAAAGCCGTGACTCCAGTGCGGTAGGAGGTGATTTCACCACCACTGATAAAAAAAAAAAGAGCATATATGCCGAAGCATGGGGGCAGCAGGGGCGGAGGTGCAATTTTGCTCCTAATGCCGTGTACATACGGTCGAAATTCCGACGGAGGCTTGCCCGTGGAAAAGTCTGACCCTGTGTACACGGCATAACTTTTTGTGCCGCGTACATACGGTCAAAATTCCGACGGAGGCTTGCCCGTGGAAATGTCTGACCGTGTGTACGCGGCATAACTTTTTTGCGGGAGGATGCCCCCATGCTTCGGCATATACAGTGGGGCAAAAAAGTATTTAGTCAGCCACCAATTGTGCAAGTTCTCCCACTTAAAAAGATGAGAGAGGCCTGTAATTGTCATCATAGGTATACCTCAACTATGAGAGACAAAATGTGGAAACAAATCCAGACAATCACATTGTCTGATTTGGAAAAAAATTTTTTTGCAAATTATGGTGGAAAATAAGTATTTGGTCAATATCAAAAGTTCATCTGAATACTTTGTTATATATCCCTTGTTGGCAATGACAGAGGTCAAACATTTTCTGTAAGTCTTCACAAGGTTGTCACACACTGTTGCTGGTATGTTGGCCCATTCCTCCATGCAGATCTCCTCTAGAGCAGTGATGTTTTGGGGCTGTCGCTGGGCAACACAGACTTTCAACTCCCTCCAAAGGTTTTCTATGGGGTTGAGATCTGGAGACTGGCTAGGCCACTCCAGGACTTTGAAATGCTTCATACGAAGCCACTCCTTCATTGCCCGGTCGGTGTGTTTGGGATCATTGTCATGCTGAAAGACCCAGCAACGTTTCATCTTCAATACACTTGCTGATGGGAGGAGGTTTGCACTCAAAATCTCACGATACATGGCCCCATTCATTCTTTCATGTACACAGATCAGTCGTCCTTTTACCTTTGCAGAGAAACAAACCGTGGCTCAACCAAGAAGTTTTACTGCTGCCCAACCTTACATGTGAATGAGCTCTAGTGCAGCACAGTTCTCCAATCACCCACACCAGCCACAGTGTTACCAGACCAATGTAGCTAGAATAATCACCACATCAGACCAGTGGAGCAAGCAATAGTTTACCTGATCACTGCCACACCAGTCCAAGTGTCCCAGTGTCACCACACCAGTGTAAGCCAGCAGCAGTGTCCCTGAATATCACTGCAACAGTTCCAGTGTCGCCAGACCAGTGTAAGTCAGAAGTGGTGTTCCTGATTGCTGCTACACAAGTCCCACTGTCTCCAGCCAGTGCATCTAGCAACAGTTTTCCTGATCCCTGCCACACGAGCAAATTGTTGCCTTTCCCTGCCGCCTGTACTTACCTTTGCCTGTTTATTGACCATGTTTTCTGCCTGCTGCTTGGATCGAACATTTGCCTGTTTGCTGACACTGTCTCTGCCTGACACCTGAAATGACCCATCTGCTTGTCTAACTGACTGTTTCCTCGAGACACCAATACCAGCTTTCCCCTGCAGACATCTGTACTCCTGAAACCACTGGAGCTCTTTTGTTCTTCCTTTCTTCAGCCTCCTCTACTTCCTGACCAGTGAACATGGCATTCCTATAAGCTTGGCTTATAGGAATGACGACTGTTACAAGGGTGACATAACACAAGTTATCAGGGCCGCCATCAGGAATTTTGGGGCCCCTTACACAGCTTCAGGCATGGGCCCCCTAGAGCAGAGAAGAACCGGGGGGGGTGTGCTGCCGCCACAAATTGTTGAGGTCGGGGGGGCTGCCATCCGGGGCCCTGGGGACCTCCGGGCCTCTGGGGACCTCTGGGCCCCTTACAAAAAAATAAAAAAATAATAATTTATAAAAAAAACTAATATATAAAAAAATATTTTTATAAAAAAAAAGGGGGTTGCCATCCAGGCCCTGGGGACCTCTGGGCCCCTTACAAAAATATATATATATATATTTTTATAAAAAATACATAAAAAAGGGGGTTACCATCCCCCTTAAAAAAATATATTTTTTTTATAAAAAAATAAATAAAAAACAAATATTTTTTTTATAAAAAAAAGGGGGGGTTGCCATCCGGGGCCCTGGGGACCTCCGGGCCTCTGGGGCCTCTGGGGACCTCTGGGCCCCTTACAAAAAAAGAAAACAAATAAATAAATAAAAAATAATAATAATTTGTATTTTTTTTTTTTTATAAAAAAGGGGGGTTACCATCCGGGGCCCTGGGGACCTCTGGGCCCCTTAAAAAAAAAGGGGGGGTTGCCATCCGGGCCCTTTAATGGTGTACTGCCTGTACCCCCCTGATGGCGGCCCTGCAAGTTATATTACCTGACAGCTCATACAGAGGTGGTTGTGAAAATTTCTCACACATGTGGTATTGCCATACTCGGGAGGAGTAGCAGAATGTGTTTTAGAGTGTAATTCTAATGCCTTGTACACACGATCAGATTTTCCGATAGAATTCCATTCATGTCTTGCATACACACTGCCACACCAAATTCCGACCGTCAAGAAAGCGGTGACATACAACACTACGACGAGCAGAGAAAAATTAAGTTCAATGCTTCCGAGCATGCGTCGACTTGATTCTGAGCATGCGTGTTTTTTTTCTCCGTCGGCGTTCCCTACAGACAAACGGAATTCTGTTCTCTTTCTAAATTCTGATGGAAAAAAAGACAGATGGGGCAAACACACGGTCGGAATATCCGATGAAAAAATTCCGTCTGACTTTTTCCATCGGAAATTCTGATCGGCATACTGTAAGTGTGCCTATGATGTGTGTTAGAAATATCTTAATAATTTACAACTTTGTGTAAAAAAAACCTAGATGTTCATTTTCTTTCCACATTTTCCAAAAACTTGTGGCAAAAAATTTCATTTTTAAAAACTCGCTATGCCTCGGCATTTCAGGAACTCAAGAAATATAACAGGTAGTCAGAAAATTTGATGCGTTAATCTTGCGCATATATATATATATATATATATATATATATATATATAGAGAGAGATATATATCTCTCTCTCTCTCTCTCTCTCTATATATATATATATATATATATATATATATATATTGTGAGGGGGTTAGCTCGGCAGCGGGTGTGTGTGACCCCCGGGATGGGCTCCCCAGACAAAACAGGCCCAGCAAACGGAGGTTGTGGTTTTCAAAATCAAAAAGGTGCGGTTTATTTTCTATTTACAGTGACAAAACACAGCAAAGCAAAAGAAACATAAATAAAATAAATCCTGGTCAACTTGACCTCTGACTAAACATACAGGTTTCCTAACTAACAACTGGGATCAGCCTAGTGCTGTCCTAGTCCCTAAGTCCCTGGTTTTAAATGTCCAAGCAAATAGCCACACAGGCGTTGTCTCACCGCACAGGGGTTCACTCTCCCTAGACAGTCCACACAGGTCTGGTTCCAGGCATGAGCTAACATCTAATGAAGCTGGGAGTTCTTATAGAGGCCTAAATGAGCTGACAAGCTTCAGCTGGCCTCATCAACTCCCTGTCTGTACGACGCCCCACACTCTCCCTAGAGGTATGAGTCATCCATGAGCCCACTAGCCTTATACAACTCTCCACCTAGTTGTATAAGTCGGCGTAAAGCCTGAATCTGGGCGAAATATATCTACCCCCCTGGATGCAACCAGGTGACTTTACCTTCCTGCTGTCACATACCCCCCCTCTTGTTTTAACCTCGGGGTTGGAACACCAGCAATCAGGCATTCATGTACTCGAGACAAAGCATCCACATTCCCCATTTGAACGCCAGGGCGATGCTTTACTGTGAAGTTGAATTCCTGGAGGGCCAGGAACCACCTATTCACTCTTCTATTTGTTTCCTTGTTTTGAGACATCCACTTTAACGGAGCGTGATCCGTAACCATGTCAAAGTGCCTACCTAGCAGGTAGTACCGAAGGGAATCTAGAGCCCACTTCACCGCTAAACACTCCTTTTCAATGGTGGCGTAATTTACCTCATGGGACTTCAACTTCCTGCTGAGGTAAATGACTGGGTGCTCTTCCCCGTTCCAGACCTGGGACAATACTGCTCCTAACCCCACATCTGACGCATCACTTTGTACGACAAAGTCTTTAGAGAAGTCGGGTGAGTACAACACTGGCTGGCTACATAAGGCTTGTTTCAAGAATTGGAATGCTGCCTCAGCCTCGGGGGTCCATTTAATCATGACCGACCCTTTCCCCTTCGTCAGGTTGGTTAGGGGCACAGCCTTAGAAGCAAAGTGGGGAATGAATCGCCGATAATACCCAGCGATTCCCAGAAAGGCTCGTACCTGCTTCTTGCTGTTGGGACGTGGCCAACTCTGGATGGCCTCGACTTTGTTGAGTTGGGGTTTTATTACTCCCCTCCCAATGGTGTACCCAAGATATTTGGCCTCCTCCTGCCCAATGGTACACTTCTTGGGGTTAGCCGTAAACCCCGCTTCCCGAACAGAGTCCAGGACTGCTTGCACTTTTGGCAGATGTGAGGCCCAATCTGTGCTATGGACAATTACGTCATCCAGGTAAGCCGCAGCATACTTCCGATGGGGCCTCAGCATCTGGTCCATTTTCCGCTGGAATGTGGCCGGCGCATTCTGTAACCCGAACGGCATTCTTTTATATTGGAACGCCCCGTCTGGGGTTACAAATGCGGTTTTCTCTTTGGCCGACTTGGCCAGGGGGATTTGCCAATACCCTTTTGTGAGGTCAAGAGTCGTCATGTATCGGGCTGTTCCCAGCCGGTCGATCAACTCATCTATACGTGGCATGGGGTAGGTGTCAAATTTTGTAACTTTGTTCAACTGACGAAAATCGTTACAAAATCGCCAGCTCCCATCCGGTTTAGGCACCAACACAATGGGACTAGACCAATCACTTTGGGACTCCTCTATCACCCCTAAGTTCAGCATTTTCTGTACTTCCTCCCGTATTGCCTCCCGTCGGGCCTCTGGGATCCGATAGGGTTTTAACTTCACCCTTTCACCGGGCGGGGTAATGATGTCATGCTCTACCCCAGATGTTTGTCCCGGCAGCTCAGAGAATACCTCCTTGTTGCGAAGCACAAACTCCTTAACCTCCTGTTGTTGGGGTTGTGACAAGGTGGCTGCTATTCCAACCTCAGGAATCACGCAACCAGTTTGAGCTGGTGACCAAGTGTCTGCGACTAGGGACTCTCTATCCCTCCAGGCTTTCAACAGATTAACGTGATAGATCTGTTCGGGCTTTCGCCTTCCTGGTTGTCTGACCTTGTAATTCACTTCGCTCACTTTTTCCATTATCTCATAGGGGCCTTGCCATTTGGCAAGGAATTTACTTTCAACCGTAGGGACAAGTACCAGTATCCTATCCCCCGGGGAAAAGGTACGGGTCTTGGCTCCACGGTTGTACACTCTCTGCTGTGCTAACTGCGCTTGGGCCAAATGTTCCTTCACGATGGGCATTACCTGTGCAATTCGGTCTTGCATCAGGGCGACATGCTCAATCACACTCCTGTGGGGAGAACTCTCACTTTCCCAAGTTTCCTTGGCAATATCCAACAGCCCTCTTGGGTGTCTCCCATACAGTAACTCAAAGGGGGAGAATCCCGTAGAGGATTGGGGCACCTCCCTAATAGCAAACATCAGATAAGGAAGTAGACAGTCCCAATCCTTTCCATCTCTATCCACCACTTTCTTCAACATTTGTTTTAGGGTTTTGTTGAATCTTTCAACCAGCCCATCGGTTTGGGGGTGATACACAGATGTACGTAATTGCGTCACTTTGAACAATTTACACAGCTCCTTCATAACCCGGGACATAAAGGGTGTACCTTGGTCCGTAAGCAGTTCTTTACAAATACCCACCCGGCTAAACACAAGAGATAGCTCTTTGGCTATGGTTTTGGCCGAGGTATTTCGGAGAGGGATCGCTTCTGGATAACGGGTGGCATAGTCCATTATAACTAATATGTACTGGTGCCCCCTAGCGGACTTGATTATAGGCCCTACCAAATCCATGGCGATCCTCTCAAACGGGACCTCAATGATGGGTAGAGGGACCAGCGGGCTACGGAAATGTGGCATCGGGGCCGACCTCTGACACACAGGGCAGGAGGAACAATAATTTTCTATGTCCTTCATCACCCCCGGCCAATAGAATCTCTGTAATACCCTCTCTCGGGTTTTCTCTGTCCCCAGATGACCTCCAAGAATGTGCCCATGGGCCAACTCCAACACCAACTTCCTGTAAGGTTTGGGCACCACAAGCTGCTCAACGGTTTCTTCTGCCCTTTTTGCCACCCGATACAGTAGGTCCTTCTCTACGCTGAAGTATGGGTAAGTGCAGGTATTATCTGGGTTCACTAACTCGCCATCTATTTTCACTACGTTTTCCCGTGCCTTTATTAGGGCGGGGTCTTTCAACTGTTCTGTGGCAAAGTTTTCCCTGTGAACCTCAAGATCAGAAAACTCCACAGACGGTAGGTTTTCGTCTGAGGAGGTGGGCTCCTCTCCAGTTTCTTGAGTCTCCCCTGCCAATACTGATAAGGGAAATTCCGGAGAGTCCTCACCACTCTCAGGGGAGTTCTGGCTATCACATTCCTGGTACATAGGGGCACCAGTGGGGGGCTCAGGATCATCCCACAGTTCCCAGAACTTCGGAAAATCCCTTCCCACAATGGCGTCATGCGGTAACTGAGATACTAAGCCCACTGGATGAGAGAGGGTACCTTTGGGGGTCTCGAAACACACTGTAGTCACTGGATACTCTCGGGTGTCCCCATGCACACAAATAACAGCTACCTTGCTATTCCCAAAGACCTCTGTTTTAACTAACTCAGCCTTTATCAGGGTCACAAGGCTACCTGAATCCAGCAATACCACAACATTTCTACCATTAACACACATTTTGCATAAATGTTTCTCAGTTCCTCGAATGGCAGTGCATGCGACTGTCGCACACAGCGACTGACGTCTGCCCGTCAGAAAGTCACACTGCATGGGTTCCTCCACAACCGGGCAATTGGCTGCAATATGTCCCGCTTGCCGGCAGCGGTAGCAAACGATCCTTCTTGCCGCCTCTTGAGCCGCTGATTTCCCAGGCTGTTCTCGCCAAACTTGGGGTAGAGCTCCCACCCTCTCACTCTCTCCACCCTCACCCCTTGGAATCCTCTTATCCGCCCCTGGGGATGGTCTGGTCTTAGGGTGGAAAGTCCGAGTGTCTCTGGAAGAGGCCGTCAGGTTCTCTGTAGCCAAGTATTTCTCCACACGATCCACAAGACCATCGGCCGTCTCTGGGTCTCCATGGCTTACCCACTTTTGGATGGCAGTAGGAAGAGCTCTCAAAAACCGATCCATTACAACACGTTCCACAATCTTTGGTGCGGACAAAGTCTCTGGCTGTAGCCACTTTCTGCTCAGGTGAATGAGATCATACATTTGAGACCTGGGGGGTTTTCCAAGCTGGAAAGTCCAGTTATGCACACGCTGAGCCCGGACAGCCTGGGTGACACCCAGCCTTGCCAAAATTTCAGCTTTTAGCATCACATAGTCTTTTGCTTGGTTAGGCTCTAGGTCATAGTAAGCTTTCTGCGATTCACCAGTTAACAGAGGAGCCACCAGTCCAGCCCACTGCTCCTCAGGCCACTTTTCTCTTTCAGCGGTCCTTTCAAATGTGGTCAAAAATACCTCTGGATCATCCTCTCCAGTCATTTTTGTCAATAAACGACTCACCCCAAAGGACGCGGTATTAGTGGGACGGCTTTCCTCACTGGTCTGCGGACGTTGCTGCATTACTGCTTCCATTTGTTGTAGTCTCTGCTCTTGCTTCTGTAACAGGTCTATGAAGCGGGCCTCAGATTGCTGCTGGGCTTGTTGCTGAGCTTCCAGACTCTGTTGGTGAGCTTGCTGCTGGGCTGCAAGGCTCTGTTGATGAGCTGCAAGGCTCCTTTGCAAACCTGCATTTGTCTGCTGTTGATTGGCATTTGCTAGAGCCAGCTGTTTCAGTATCTCCTCCATGCTGGCTTAAAAAAAAACTGCCACTGGTTCTCCACCAACTGTGAGGGGGTTAGCTCGGCAGCGGGTGTGTGTGACCCCCGGGATGGGCTCCCCAGACAAAACAGGCCCAGCAAACGGAGGTTGTGGTTTTCAAAATCAAAAAGGTGCGGTTTATTTTCTATTTACAGTGACAAAACACAGCAAAGCAAAAGAAACATAAATAAAATAAATCCTGGTCAACTTGACCTCTGACTAAACATACAGGTTTCCTAACTAACAACTGGGATCAGCCTAGTGCTGTCCTAGTCCCTAAGTCCCTGGTTTTAAATGTCCAAGCAAATAGCCACACAGGCGTTGTCTCACCGCACAGGGGTTCACTCTCCCTAGACAGTCCACACAGGTCTGGTTCCAGGCATGAGCTAACATCTAATGAAGCTGGGAGTTCTTATAGAGGCCTAAATGAGCTGACAAGCTTCAGCTGGCCTCATCAACTCCCTGTCTGTACGACGCCCCACACTCTCCCTAGAGGTATGAGTCATCCATGAGCCCACTAGCCTTATACAACTCTCCACCTAGTTGTATAAGTCGGCGTAAAGCCTGAATCTGGGCGAAATATATCTACCCCCCTGGATGCAACCAGGTGACTTTACCTTCCTGCTGTCACAATATATATTTTTTTTAGCAGAGACCCTAGCAGAGACCCTAGATAATAAAATGGCGGTCGTTGCAATTTGTTATGTCAATATGGTATTTGAGCAGCAATTTTTCAAATGCAATTTTTGGGAGAAAATACACTTTAACCACTTGTCCCCCGCCCACTGTCAATAGACGGCGGGCGGAGGATACTCTCGTTCTGGGAGGACGTCATATGACGTCCTCCCTTTAAAACGAGCTAGGAGGCGCGCGCACGCCGCCGCGTTCACAAGGCCCCGGTGCGCATGCCCGGCGGCCGTGATTGCCGCCGGGCACCCGCGATTGCCCGGGAAACGAGCAGGAAAGTGGATCTCTGTGTGTAAACACAGAGATCCACGTCCTGTGAGGGAGAGGGGACCGATGGTGTGTCCCTTGTACATAGGGACAACCATCGGTCACCTCCCCCAGTCAGTCCCCTCCCCCCACAGTAAGAACACTTTGAGGGAACATATTTAACCCCTTCCCGCCCCCTAGTGGTTAACCCCTTCCCTGCCAATCACATTTATACAGTAATCAATGCATTTTTATAGCAGGGATCGCTGTATAAATGTGAATGGTCCCAAAAATGTGTCAAAAGTGTCCGATGTGTCCACCGCAATATCGCAGTCACAATAAAAAATCGCAGATCGCCGCCATTACTAATGAAAAAAAAAAATGCTATAAATCTATCCCCTATTTTGTAGACGCTATAACTTTTGCGCAAACCAATCAATACGCGCTTATTGCGTTTTTTTTTTTTTTACCAAAAATATGTAGAAGAATAGGTATCGGCCTAAACTGAGGAAAATTTTATTTAAAAAAAAAAAATGGGTATTTATTATAGCAAAAAGTAAAAATTTGTGTTTTTTTTCCAAACTGGACGCTCTTCTTTTGTTTATAGCGCAAAAAATAAAAACCGCAGAGGTGATCAAATACCACCAAAAGAAAGCTCTATTTGTGGGAAAAAAAGGACGCAAATTTCGTTTGGGAACCACGTCGCACGACCGCGCAATTGTCATTCAAAGTGTGACAGCGCTGAAAGCTGAAAAATTTCTTGGGCAGGAAGGGGGTTTTCGTGCACAGTAGAGAAGTGGTTAATGAACTTTAACCACTTAACGACCGCTCACTGTATATATACGTCGGCAGAATGGCAAGGACAGGCACAATCACGTACCTGTACGTGCCTGCCTTCGTATAGTTGGGGGGTCCCATCGGATCCCCCTCTGGTACAGTGAGTGGTGGTTCTCGGTTCGGGAGCGATCTGTGATGAGGGGACGGCCATTGGTTTCCGGCCACCCTCTCGCGATCGCTCCCGGCGAATGAGAATCTTCCTCTGCCTGTGTAATGTAAACACAGGCAGAGGAAGTGATGGCATCTCTCCATGCGGCGGTCTTTTCGTCCAGAGCGGCGTGGAGAGAAGACATCAGGTTAGTGCACCAACACTACACTAACACATAGGTACACATAGGCACACATTTCACCCCCCAGATCACCCCCAGATCACCCCCCAGGTCATCCCCTGCACCCCCAGTCACAGTGTCACTGATTGCAGTAATCATTTATTTACCGATCACTGCATTTAGTGTCATTTGTGACAGTAAAAAGTGTCAGGGCAGTTAGGTTTAGGCCCCTTTAGGTCCAGGGTAGCCCCCTAACCTCCCCTAATAAAGGTTTAACCCCTTGATCGCCCCCCAGGTAACCCTTTCACCCCCTAACGCCAGCGTCACTAAGCGATTGTATTTCCGATCGCTGTATTTAGTGCCGGTGGTGCCCTAGATAGCCAGTTATTTATTTTTAGGTTCGCTGCAGGTTTTTATAGCGTCAGGTACCCCCATATATTATTTTAACCCCCTGATTGCCCCTAGAGTTAACCCTTTCACCAGCGATCACCGTATAAGTTTTACTGGTGACACTGGTTAGACAGTTAGTTATTTAGTTATTTAGGTTACCCGTCAGGTTTTTATATAGCGTCAGGTACCCCCATATATAACCTAATAAAGGTTTTAACCCCCTGATTGCCCCTAGTTAACCCTTTCATCAGTGATCACCATATAAGTTTTACGGGTGACGCTGGTTGGTTAGTTTGCTTTTTATAGCATCAGGGCACCCGCCGTATATAACCCAATAAAGGTTTAACCCCCTGATCGCCCGGCGGCTGATATCAATTAGGTTTTAGCGCCAGAGAGGGTCTGCGTCACCCCAGGCAGCGTCAGGTTAGTGCTAGTAACGCTAACACCCACGCGCAAAGCATACACCACCCTTAGTGGTATAGTATCTGAACAGATCAATATCTGATCTGATCAGATCTATACTAGCGTCCCCAACGGTTTAGGGTTCCCAAAAAACGCAGTGTAAGCGGGATCAGCCCAGATACCTGCTAGCATCTGCGTTTAGCCCCTCCGCCCAGCCCAGCCCACCCAAGTGCAGTATCGATCACTGTCACTTACCAAACACAACACACATAACTGCAGCGTTCGCAGAGACAGTCCTGATCCCTGCGATCGCTAACAGTTTTTTTTTAAACGTTTGATACATTTGCTGACAGTCAGGTGCTTTTTTTACCTGTGAATCTTACTAGTGTACCCCTAAATTTAGAGCCCAAAATGGCAAATCGAAGGTACACTAGTAAAGAGGCCTACAAGATTCTGAGCATGACAGATAGTGAAGAGGAGGTCACGCATCTGTCAGATTCAGGCTCAGAATATCTTCCTGTAGAAGACAGTGAAGTCAGCGGCTCCATGTCAGATAGCTCTGACGACGAAGATGAGGTCCCTGCTAAGGTCAGGCGTACCCGATCCCGATCTTCTGAGGTTGTTGAGGAGCAAGAACCGCAGGGCTCTCGTATCATGGAGCAGAGTAGTACTAGCGCCGCTATTCCTTCTGGTGAATTGGCAAGCACCAGCGGCCTAGTACAGCCTGGGCGTACATCCAGCACTGCAGTATCACGTGGTGACGTGGCGAGTCCCATAAGTGCAGTTCAAGCTGGCGAGGTGGCAAGCACAAGTAGTGTCCCGCTGCCACCAAGAAGAAGACAAAGGCAGGCCCGTCGTGCCCATAGTGCCCTTCCAGCAATATTCCCCTTTCCTGATTGGGTCCCCACCACTTCTGCAAAACCCGTACTTCCCCCATTCACTGCCCAACCCGGTATTCAGGTGAAAACAGCTGATTTTATGGCAATTGATTTTTATTCGCTTTTTTTTACGGAAGATCTCTACAGATCTATTGTGGACCAGAGTAATTTATATGCTGGTCAATTCATCGCCGCTAGTCCCCAGTTGCCTTCCATTGCCAAAGATTGGAAACCAATTACGGTTTCCGAATTTAAGACCTTTCTGGGCCTTTCCCTCAACATGGGCACACATAAATTCCGTCATTGCGTGCTTATTGGTCCACGCACCCAATTGACCACATGCCCGTGTTCTCTGCCTCCATGCCCAGGAAACGATACGAGCAGATCTTGCGGTTCATGCATTTCAACGACTATGAACTTTGTCGTCCACGTGGAGACCCTGAATACGACCAGCTCTACAAAATTCGGCCCCTCATAAACCACTTCAACGAACGTTTTGCAGCCTTGTTTATTCCCGATCAAGTTGTCTGCGTTGATGAGTCCCTGATTAAATTTTCTGGCCACTTGTCTTTCAAGCAGTACCTTCCCAGCAAGCGTGCCAGATACGGGGTCAAGCTCTATAAGTTCTGTGACAGGGCAACAGGCTATGTATGGAGCTTTATGGTTTATGAGGGAAAAGATAGTCAGGTTGAGCCGGTCAACTGCCCAGATTACATAGGGAGCGCTGGCAAGATAGTGTGGAACTTGGTGTCACCCTTATTCGGAAAGGGGTACCACTTGTATGTGGACAATTATTACACGAGCGGGCCACTGTTTAGTCACTTGTTTGATCATCAGATTGGAGCATGTGGCACCGTGCGACCTAATCGCTGGGGCTTTCCCCAGAGGCTTGTAGATTCCCGTCTTAGGCTGGGGGAAAGAGCCTGCTTGAAGTGTAATAACTTGCTCGCTATGAAGTGGAGGGATAATAAGAATGTTTTCCTTCTTACCTCCCTTCATGCAGACACGACAGTCCAAATTCGTACGGTGACTGGTGTTGTGGAGAAACCCCTCTGTGTCCACGAATATAACCAAAATATGGGAGGGGTGGACCTCAACGACCAGTTGTTGGCGCCGTATCTAATTGATCGTAAGGCGAGACGCTGGTACAAAAAAGTGTCTCTATCCTTATTCCAATTGGCTTTGCTGAACGCTCATGTGCTATACAGAGCTTCAGGCGGGACGTTATCTCTCCTAAAATTCCAGGATGAGATAGTCACAGAACTCCTGTATCCAGGCGGTTCTGCACCTCACCATCCCCAACCAAATGCAGTAAGCCGGCTGCATGAGAGGCATTATCCGTATGTCCTCGAGAGTACCCCTACCCAACGAGCCCCCCAAAAAAGATGTCGTGTCTGTAGCAAGCGTGGATTTAGGCGTGACACCCGTTATTTTTGTCCACGCTATCCTGACAATCCTGGTCTTTGCATTGGTAAATGTTTTGAACGCTTCCACTCAAAAGTGAAGTTTTAGTGTAGGGTACAGCATTGCACAGAACAGGACACACTTACACAGGGTCTCCCAAGATGCCATCGCATTTTGAGAGACCCGAACCATTACAGTTGTTAAAGTTACCAAAAAAAAGTGTAAAAAAGAAAAAAAAAACGTAAAAACAAAAAACACAAAAAAATATATAAAAAATAAAAAATAGTTGTCGTTTTATTGTTCTCTCTCTCTCTATATTTTCTCTCTATTGTTCTGCTCTTTTTTACTGTATTCTATTCTGCAATGTTTTATCATGCTTGCTGCTTGCTGTAATTTTTTGTTTTCAGCTGCAGCGCGGAATTATTTACCTTGACAGCAACAGCGTTTGCTCCCATGATACATAAAGCCGTGACTCCAGTGCTGTAGGAGGTGATTTCACCACCACAGTTAAAAAAAAGAGCATATATGCCGAAGCATGGGGGAAGCAGGGGCGGAGGAGCGATTTTGCTCCTAATGCCGCGTACATACGGTCGAAATTCCGACGGAGGCTTGCCCGTGGAAAAGTCCGACCGTGTGTATGCAGCATAACCTTTTATGCCGCGTACATACGGTCAAAATTCCGACGGAGGCTTGCCCGTGGAAAAGTCAGACCGTGTGTACGTGGCATAACTTTTTTGCGGGAGGATGCCCGCATGCTTCGGCATATATATATTTTAGGCACAGGTTGTGTTAAAAAAATGTTTTATTTTTAATAGTTTTTTTTTTGGTATTTGCTTTGCAGGTATGGTATGGTAAGGTCTTACTGTTATACTGTAATGTTACTTTGTTTTAATGTTAACCATCATTTGCTTATCAGGTACGCCATTCAGTTGCAGCGCAGATCTATTTATCTTGACAGCAACAGCGTTTGCTCCCACGATACATAAAGCCGTGACTCCAACGCTGTAGGAGGTGATTTCACCACCAGAGTTTAAAAAAAGAGCATATATGCCGAAGCATGGGGGCAGCAGGGGCGGAGGAGCGATTTTGCTCCTAATGCCACGTACATACGGTCGAAATTCCGACGGAGGCTTGCCCATGGAAAAGTCTGACCGTGTGTATGCAGCATAACCTTTTATGCCGCGTACATACGGTCGAAATTACGACAGAGCCTTGCCCGTGGAAATGTCCGACCGTGTGTACGCGGCATAACTTTTTTGCGGGAGAATGCCCCCATGCTTCGGCATATATAAATGGTGCATGTATGCCCATCATTAGAAGTGGGTGGATGAAGGGAGGTATTCTAATGGTGGGCATACCCACCGATCAATCTCTTTTTTTCGTTCAGCCAACAGGCTGCATGAAAAAAAAGATTACAATACATGTCCAACAAGGACCAGCTACGTACTGGTATGTTGCTGGACTTTGAATGGTTATACCATAATGATGCCTGCGGGTTTAGGTATAATCTTGGTGTCATTCTTTTCAGCCAGCGGCCGGCTTTCATGTAAAAGCAATCCTAGTAGAGAATTAGCCTCTAGACTGCTTTTACAAGCAGTGGGAGGGAATGTCCCCCCAGGATATAAACAGCGCCATTGGGAAATTGGGAAAGCATTTTATCACACCGATCTTGGTGTGGTCATATGCTTTGAGGGCAGAGGAAAGATCTAGGGTTTTACCCCCCAATTTTTTTCAAAAAAAGAGTACCTGTCACTACCTATTGCTATCATAGGGGATATTTACATTCCCTGAGATAACAATAAAAATGGTAAAAAAAAAAAAAAAAATATGGAAGGAACAGTTTAAAAATAAAATAAAAAAGCAAAATAAATAATAATAATAAAAAAAAGCACCCCTGTCCCCCCCTGCTCTTGCGCAAAGGCGAACGCAAGCGTCGGTCTAGCGTCATATGTAAACAGCAATTGTACCATGCATGTGAGGTATCACCGCAAAGGTCAGATCGAGAACAGTAATTTTAGTAGTAGACCTCCTCTGTAAATCTAATGTGGTAACCTGTAAAGGCTTTTAAAGGCTTTTAAAAATGTATGTAGTTTGTCGCCGCTGCGCGTTTGTGCGCAATTTTAAAGCATGTCGTGTTTGGTATCCATGTACTCGGCCTAAAATCCTCTTTTTTATTTCATCAAACATTTGGGCAATATAGTGTGTTTTAGTGCATTAAAAATAAAAAAAGTGTGTTTTTTCCCCAAAAATGCATTTGAAAAATCGCTGCGCAAATACTGTGTGGAAAAAAAATGCAACACCCACTATTTTAATCTGTAGGACATTTGCTTTAAAAAAATGTATAATGTTTGGGGGTTCAACCTAATTTTCTTATGTTTTCATGTAAACAAAAAGTGTCAGAAAGGGCTTTGTCTTCAAGTGGTTAGAAGAGTGGATGATGTGTGACATAAGCTTCCTATTGTTGTACATAAAATGCCAGGACAGTTCAAACCCCCCCCAAATGACCCCATTTTGGAAAGTAGACACCCCAAGCTATTTGCTGAGAGGCATGTTGAGCCCATTGAATATTTTTTTTTTTGTCCCAAGTGATTGAATAATGACAAAAAGAAAAAAAAAATGTACAAAAAGTTGTCACTAAATGATATATTGCTCAAACATGCCATGGTTATATGTGGAACTGCACCCCAAAATACATTCGGTTGCTTCTCCTGAGTACGGGGATACCACATGTGTGAGACATTTTGGGAGCCTAGCCACGTACAGGACCCCGAAAACCAAGCACCGCCTTCAGGATTTCTAAGGGTGTAAATTTTTGATTTCACTCCTCACTGCCTATCACAGTTTTGGAGGCCATGGAATGCCCAGATGGCACACCCCCCCCAATGACCCCATTTTGGAAAGTAGACACCCCAAGCTATTTGCTGAGAGGTATGTTGAGTATTTTGCAGATCTCGCTTTTTGTCACAAAGTTTTGAAAATTGAAAAAATAAAAAAATAAAAATAATAATTTTCTTTCTTCATTTTCAAAAACAAATGAGAGCTGTAAAATACTCACCATGCCTCTCAGCAAATAGCTTGGGGTGTCTACTTTCCAAAATGGGGTCATTTGTGGGGGTTTTGTGCTATTTTGGCATTTTATGGCCTTCAAAACTGTGATAGGTAGTGAGGAGTGAAATCAAAAATTTACGCCCTTAGAAATCCTGAAGGCGGTGCTTGGTTTTCGGGGCCCTGTACGCGGCTAGGCTCTCAAAAAGTCCCACACATGTGGTATCCCCGTACTCAGGAGAAGCAGCAAATCATATTGTGGGGTGCAATTCCACATATAACCATGGCATGTTTGAGCAATATATCATTTAGTGACAACTTTTTGTACATTTTTTTTCTTTTTGTCATTATTCAATCACTTGGGACAAAAAAAAATATTCAATGGGCTCAACATGCCTCAGCAAATAGCTTGGGGTGTCTACTTTCCAAAATGGGGTCATTTGGGGGGGGGGGTTTGTGCTATCTTGCCATTTTATGGCCTTCAAAACTGTGATAGGTAGTGATAGGTATTGAGTAGTGAAATCAAAAATTTATGCCCTTAGAAATCTTGAAGGCGGTGCTTGGTTTTTGGGGACCCGTACGCGGCTAGGCTCCCAAAAAGACCCACACATGTGGTATCCCCGTACTCAGGAGAAGAAGCAGAATGTATTTTGGGGTGTAATTTCACATATGCCCATGGCATGTGTGAGCAATATATCATTTAGTGACAACTTTGTGCAAAAAAAAAAAAGTTTGTTATATTCCTGCAACTTGTGGCAAAATATAAAATATTCCATGGACTCAATATGCCTCTCAGTAAATAGCTTGGGGTGTCTACTTTCCAAAATGGGGTCATTTGGGGGGGTTTTGGCATTTTATGGCCTTCGAAACTGTGATAGGTAGTGAGGAGTGAAATCAAAAATTTGCGCCCTTAGAAATCTTGAAGGAGGTGCTTGGTTTTTGGGGCCCCGTACGCGGCTAGGCTCCTAAAAAGTCCCACACATATGGTATCCCTGTACTCAGGAGAAGCAGCAACATGTATTTTGGGGTGCAATTCCACATATAACCATGGCATGTGTGAGCAATATATCATTTAGTGATAACTTTTTGTAATTTTTATTTTATTTTTTTGTCATTATTCAATCACTTGGGACAAAAAAAAATATTCAATGGGCTCAACATGCCTCTCAGCAATTTCCTTGGGGTGTCTACTTTCCAAAATGGGGTCATTTGGGGGGGTTTTGTACTGCCCTGCCATTTTAGCACCTCAAGAAATAAGATAGGCAGTCATAAATTAAAAGCTGTGTAAATTCCAGAAAATGTGCCCTAGTTTGTAGACGCTATAACTTTTGCGCAAACCAATAAATATACGCTTATTGACATTTTTTTTACTAAAGACATGTGGCTGAATACATTTTGGCCTAAATGTATGACTAAAATTTAGTTTATTCGATTTTTCTTATAACAAAAAGTAGAAAATATAATTTTTAAAAAAAATTTCAGTCTTTTTCCGTTTATATCGCAAAAAAAAAAAAAAAATCGCAGAGGCAATCAAATACCATTAAAATAAATCTCTATTTGTGGGAAGAAAAGGACGCAAATTTCGTTTGGGTACAACATTGCATGTCCGCACAATTTCCAGTTAAAGCAGTGCAGTGCCAAATTCTGAAAACACCTCTGGTCTTTAAGCTGCATAATGGTCCGGGGCTTAAGTGGTTAATGCAAAAAAAAAAACACAATATATAATCCAATTTTTTGGTAGAATATAAAAGATGATGTAATGCTATGTAAATAGATACCTAACATGTCACTCTTTAACCACTTTCCAACCACCCCCTGCAGATGTACTGTGGCAAGGAGGCTCGGCTGTGCAAATCGCAGTAACGGTAAGGCGATTCGGTCACTAGCTTTCGTGGGCAGTGCGGCATGCTATGATTGGCCAGCGGGGGAGCCAATCAGTGGGTCCAGCTGCCGGGATCATTCCCCACAGAGACAGAACGGGGATCTGCCAAAGTAAACAAGGCAGATCTCTGTTCTTTCAGGCTGGATTCACACCTATGCGTTGCGTTTTTGAGCTTGGAGTCTTTGCCAAGTTCGTAATCAGTCGTTCAGCAGTTCCTTCGCGTTTTTAGCTGCGGATCAGCTGCGAATTTGAAGTTATTAGCTTCAGAGCTGCGTTTTTTGTGAAGGCCAATCATTGTTAGCCGTGTGCTGATGCTGCTAATAAAAGGGAGTGACCTTTCTTGGACTCTTCCTGGTTGTCCAGTAGTAAGTATTTTGTGGAATTGGATTGTGATTTCTTTAAAAATGTGTGCTGCTCTGCCCATGATTATGCCCACAGTTGTTGCTGCAACAGCGGCAATCTTGCTGGAAATTGAGAGGAGGAGAAGGAGGAGAAGAAGAAGATACTGGGTTCATCCCATAATTGCAAATAGGGAGGAAAGAGGGTAGTTCCTGGTATTGTATGAAGATCTCCGTGGGCATGAAGAGAAGTTTTTCAATTATACACGGATGTCAATAACTAGGTATTTTATTTTTTGCCTTGCTACACATTTTGTTCCTCCATTGTTCCATAGTTACATTTTTTTTTTTTTTTTAAATACCCAAGTCATTTTTATTTTATTTGTTCTTTAAGTTTTGATGAATTGCTTGGTAAAATCTACCCTCGTTTGGAATTACAGAATACCTGCTACAGAGCAAGCATCCAGCCTGCAGAACGATTAATAATCACATTAAGGTACTTTTCACCCCCTATGTCCATTGTCATTGTTAATTGTGAGCATGGAATATTAACTGTGTTGAACTGTCAAACATGTGTAATTATAAATGAATAACCAGACCGAACTTGACCACAAAAATCTTTATTCCAGATTTTTTTTTTTCTTAGAAAAAATAATAGCTCAAATAGCCAACATAAAATTGTTATTTTCAATATACATAATATAAAGTGTGCTCTCAAGTATACCTCTTGACAAAATTTGTAACAAAAAATGCACACATGCTACTCAACTTTGGGCAGAACTCAAAATTGAAAGATTCTGATATGTTCTTTGTAAAGCTGCCTCAGTGGAGTAGTGACTTGCAGAAGGAGTTTCATCACTGGCAGTGCTGGGATCACGGCTAGACTCGCAATGTTGCAGAGGGCCATGTTGCAGAGGCCCATGTTGCAGAGGCCCATGTTGCAGAGGCCCATGTTTCTGAAGCCCATGTTTCTGAAGCCCATGTTTCTGAAGCCCATGTTGCTGAGGCCCATGTTGCTGAGGCCCATGTTGCTGAGGCCCATGTTGCTGAGGCCCATGTTGCTGAGGCCCATACAACCCCTGATTTTGTGTGGATGGCCTTATTGAAGGAATTGGGGATGGAATAGGATAGGGAATTCTACTGTGTGGTACATCATATATAGAAGTTGCCTCTTGAAAACTAGAAGGATAGGATGGAGGAACATAGGGGTAAGGTTTGTGTAGTGGTTCAGGGTACGTGCCGGACATTGGGAATTGAATGTGAGTTTTTGCTGGTGGCACATATGGCCTTTCAAATGTTGCTTCCTCACGTGGCAGTGCGAAGGATTGCAGAACTTGTTCTATAGTGGTTCACATTTCCAAATATCTCTCTGGTTTAACTTTTTTGATTAGAGGGACAAAATTGAGTGCCAGTATTGTATCCGGACATAAGAAAGCATCCACCTTTTGAGTCATTATTTGTAACATCTCTAGTAGACGCTCACTTATGTCCATCTGCGATACATGCGCTCGCTTACGCGCTACTTTGGCTGGCCGCCCAATGTTTGCTGGAGCAGAGGAGGGCCCAGGGATTGCCTCTGTCACTACAGATTGCTCTTCTGTATTTTCTAACCACAGATTAGAGGCTATTTGGATTTGTCCCAGATCATCAGTAGGTTCCATAAAAACTATATTTACTGGTGCCTCAGAATGGCTCTCAGGTTGATCCTCTAACACGTCTTGTTCATCCCAACTAGCTTCGGTCCTGTAGTAAAATAAAGAGTTTGAGTTAGTAATGCAAAAATAAAAACATATGTATGCCCGATACATTGATGATGTAGATGATAACTTACTCTCTCATGTCTATAATTGGTTTGAGAAATTCAAGGTCCCCGGCATACATATAGGGTACCCTAGCTGTTGCCCCGAGCCACTCTTCACTTCTTTGACGTGTCGATTATATTTTTTGTAGGCATCCCACATGCTTCGCCACCTTCACTTTATGTATAGCACTGAAAGAAAGCGAAATTAATACTAATGTATTATTTATTTTTGGTTTACGGTACCTAGCTACAGGCAATTCATTTTCAAGTCTACACTATGAGTTCAAAGTAGGCAATTGTACATGAGACCTGCCTTATTATTTGGGAAGAACTCAAGCAATTGGTTTTCAAAAAGCCAACCAAGGAAGATTGGTTAAAGATATCGGATGAATTCTGGGAGCGTTGTAATTTCCCTAACTGTCTGGGAGCCATCGATGGGAAGCACATACGCATCCTGAAGCCATTTGAGAGTGGGAGTCAGTTTTTTAATTATAAAAAATATTTTTCTTTTGTATTAATGGCAGTGACAGATGCCAATTATAATTTCATTTATATTGATATCGGGGCTTATGGCAGCAGCTTAGATTCTGGCGTATTTTCCAATTCCTCATTTGGGAGAATGCTGAGGGAGAATACACTGGATTTACCTAACGATTGTGCCTTGCCCGGAACAAATGAGCCTGCCCTCCCACATGTTTTCGTAGGGGGATGAAGCATTTGCCCTTAGTAAAAATCAGCTGAGACCTTTTTCGAGTAGAGCGCTGACAAACAATAAACAAATGTAGCGGGTATACACTTTCTGTGTATTTAAAACTGGCAGAGACACCAGTGATGTGCAGTTCCCTGCAGCCCCAAGGGTGGCGCTGTTGCCTTGGGCTGGGGTTGAACTATTGCTGTGTGCTGTGCTCCCTTTTTGTCCTCCCTCGGCAGCGGTATTGTGGGGCGGGGAACCCGCCGTGCTTTCAGGGAGAGGGTATAATGGGGCCGGCCATCTTTGTCACGGGGTCGAGTCCAAGGCACCTTCAGCCTGTGGGCGTGTGGTTCGTGTCGGTCCTCTAGGCGGCCTAGGACTAGAGGACGTTCGGAGGTCGTGTTCAATCCTAGGCACCTTTAGCCTGGGGTGAGGTACTCGGATGGAGGTCTGGAGCTCAGTGCCCAACACTGAGTTCCGCGAGGGAAGGAGATCCTAGGGGACCCTGGGAGAGGGTACCCGAATCCGGAGGGCGTAATGGACCGGTGGGAGACACTTGCTTGAAGACCCGGTGCAGCATATTGCCGGTGACAGGTGAGCCTTCCATTGGAGACCGCCTGGAAGGAAATCCCCATTCGCTGGGAGACCGCAACCCACTTTCAGGAAGGAAAGTGGAGAGTTCATTGTGTCTGGGCCTACTCGCATCCACACCTCCTTGTCTGTTCTGTTCTCTAAGGGGTCCAACTGATTGTGTTCACTTTTGCATTGATAAGAATAAAGGAGTGTTGGACTTTAATGGTGTGGGGCTCATTTTCTGGCAGACATTGTTCAAGGTAACTCTCTTTGGAGGTTCCAGGTGCAGAACACCGACCCGAAGGTAAAATAAGAACTTTGCTTACACCACACGGACACCTGTGGTGGAGGCTTGGCATGGTGACCCCGCACTCTCTCCTCATAAGGTACCCCTAGACAAGAGAGAGACGAGCTGATGAGATAGAGGGGAGAGTGGAGGCCGATACACAAATATTTAATTATCAGCTCACTAGGGCACGCCAAGTGGTAGAGTGTGCATTTGGAATTCTTTCAAATAAATGGAGATTCTTGCATACTCCCATCAACATCAGTCTGGAGCATGCTGTATCTGCTGTCAAAACTGCCTGTGCACTGCACAACTATGTGCGTGAACGCAATGGGTACGTTTTTGATGATTCCCTGATGCATAACATGGAGGCAGCACAGTGGAATGTGACTAGGGGCACTACCAGTGGGAACTTAATTAGAGAACAATTTCTAAATTACTTTATGTTGCCAGCTGGTGAGGTACCTTGGCAGATGCATTCTAGTTAATTTTAAGCTTACCTTTTTTTGCGTTACAAAAACAATATCTGTCCCTTTAAAAATATAAAAATTACATTCTATAAAAAATTTCACTATGTGTAATTTTCATGATGAAAAAATATTTGATGACATTTGTGTATTGTAATATTTGGGAATCCTAAACTAAGTTTAACTTGATTATTGAGCTTAATTGATGTCCTCATCCGTCACTGTCTGACGCCATTATATGTGCTCTGTTGGGGTCTTTGTACACAAAATAAAGGGTTTAGGCCAAGTAAAATTATCACTAGTCATTATGACGTCTTTGTATGGCCATCATGGGTCATAGCGTTAAAAGGGGCTGACTAAAAAAGATAGCCACTCCCCAAAGGATCTGGGACCAACCTTGTGAGTTTGCAGATTTTTAAAATACACATGCACGCAGACACCTACAAACAATGAGCAAGGATGTGGGAATGAGGCCCTTGTCATCATCAACATGGGGACAAGATGCATTGGTAGGGAGCCACAAACACCATGCCTATGTTGAAAGCATGTGGCATGGTATAGGTCAGGGGGGAGGGCTCGCTAGCACACTTAACATGCCCTGACAGGCTGCATGCTTGGATCAGGGCCTGGTATGGATTTGTACATAACTAATCTACAGATAGAGAATAAGAAAAATAAACTTACCCTTGTCAGCCTGAACTTGGGATGAGCACTCTGGCAATAGGTTTCTGGCAATTTCAAGTGAAAACAAAAACATGTCCACCGCCCTCATCTATAGCTGGCCATAACAGTAAGCAGCATTGGAGGGCTAAAGCAGATAACAACAAAGGCCTGGGGAATGCCCAGGAAAAAACCAAGCATATTTAACGACCAGCTAGCTGACAACCAATTAACCTGTCTAACAGTATGCGTTAAAAACAGGGGTTTGTCCGCACGCATTTGCAAACGCATGCGTGAGCCACAGAGCCACGCCAAGGCCCCCTGGAATCTGTGGTCCTACACTAACCGTGAGTGTCCCCACAATGGAGGCACATGCATTCTGATGGTTAGATGAGGGCAGGTGGACTGAAGGGGAGCCACCCCTCCTTAAAGGTACAGGAGCACACCAAGCACCCAGCATAGCACAATGGCAGCAAAGGTGTTGGTGCGCTGCTGGACCAATACAAGCACCACAGGTGAAAACAAAAACATGTCCACCGCCCTCATCTATAGCTGGCCATAACAGTAAGCAGCATTGGAAGGCTAAAGCAGATAACAACAAAGGCCTAGGGAATGCCCAGGAAAAAAACAAGCATACTTACCGACCAGCTAGCTGACAACCAATTAACCTGTCTAACAGTATGCGTTAAAAACAGGGGTTTGTCCGCACGCATTTGCAAACGCATGCGTGAGCCACAGAGCCACGCCAAGGCCCCCTGGAATCTGTGGTCCTACACTAACCGTGAGTGTCCCCACAATGGAGGCACATGCATTCTGATGGTTAGATGAGGGCAGGTGGACTGAAGGGGAGCCACCCCTCCTTAAAGGTACAGGAGCACACCAAGCACCCAGCATAGCACAATGGCAGCAAAGGTGTTGGTGCGCTGCTGGACCAATACAAGCACCACAGGTGAAAACAAAAACCGGGGCATTCCCCAGGCCTTTGTTGTTATCTGCTTTAGCCTTCCAATGCTGCTTACTGTTATGGCCAGCTATAGATGAGGGCAGTGGACATGTTTTTGTTTTCACCTGTGGTGCTTGTATTGGTCCAGCAGCGCACCAACACCTTTGCTGCCATTGTGCTATGCTGGGTGCTTGGTGTGCTCCTGTACCTTTAAGGAGGGGTGGCTCCCCTTCAGTCCACCTGCCCTCATCTAACCATCAGAATGCATGTGCCTCCATTGTGGGGACACTCACGGTTAGTGTAGGACCACAGATTCCAGGGGGCCTTGGCGTGGCTCTGTGGCTCACGCATGCGTTTGCAAATGTGTGCGGACAAACCCCTGTTTTTAACGCATACTGTTAGACAGGTTAATTGGTTGTCAGCGAGCTGGTCGGTAAGTATGCTTGGTTTTTTCCTGGGCATTCCCTAGGCCTTTGTTGTTATCTGCTTTAGCCTTCCAATGCTGCTTACTGTTATGGCCAGCTATAGATGAGGGCGGTGGACATGTTTTTGTTTTCACCTGTGGTGCTTGTATTGGTCCAGCAGCGCACCAACACCTTTGCTGCCATTGTGCTATGCTGGTTGCTTGGTGTGCTCCTGTACCTTTAAGGAGGGGTGGCTCCCCTTCAGTCCACCTGCCCTCATCTAACCATCAGAATGCATGTGCCTACATTGTGGGGACACTCACGGTTAGTGTAGGACCACAGATTCCAGGGGGCCTTAGCGTGGCTCTGTGGCTCACGCATGCGTTTGCAAATGCGTGCGGACAAACCCCTGTTTTTAACGCATACTGTTAGACAGGTTAATTGGTTGTCAGCTAGCTGGTCGGTAAGTATGCTTGGTTTTTTCCTGGGCATTCCCCAGGCCTTTGTTGTTTTCTGTCAATCTCAACCCATGTTCGCTTTTTAAGCAAGTTGTCCTCATATTTAGGATACCGGGTGTCATAGAGCATTGGATACTCCCTGACAAGGCGGATCAGCTCCTCACAATCCACAGACTCCTTCACCTTTGCAGTCACTTTTTGGCTCAGTTTTTTAGACATGGCTCCTCACTTCAGCAGAATGAAACAGACAGGGGAGGAACTTGGAAAAGGGGGAGGTGGAGGAGGAGGGGAGAAAAATTCAGTTCACACCGCAACACATCTGCGATTCAGATGCGTGGCCATAGAAGATAATGGACCTGAATTCGCACCTGAGCCGCACCGCAATGTCTAGAAAACGCACACTTTTTTTGGTAATACGCAGTGCGAATGCATCGCACATATGTGAACCAGCCTCATTGAAAAGAATGTATTTTTTAATGTTATGTGAATTGGATGCGGTGTAAGCCGCGACCAATTCGCATAGGTGTGAACGGGGCCTCAGGGGATGATACTGAGATTTTTCTGTCAGGAAGATGGATCTGTGTGTTTCCACAATCATACAGTTAGAAAACACAAACAGGGAACACATTTAACCCCTTGATCCCTCCTGATGTTAACCCCTTCCCTGCCAGTGTCATTAATACAATGTCAGTGCATATTTTTATCACTGTAATAATGTCACACAAAAAGTGTCAAAAATGTCAGTTAGTCCCGCTAAAAATCACTGATCGCCACCATTACTAGTAAAAAAATAAATAAATAAAAATGCCATAAATCTATTCCCTTTTTTTTAAATGTTATAACTTTTGCGCAAACCAATCAATATAAAATTATTGGGATTTTTTTTTACCAAAATATGTAGAATATATATTGGCCTAAACTGATGAATAAATTCATTTTAGTTTTTTTTTGGATGTGTATTATAGCAGAAAGTAAAAAATATATATATTTTTTTTAAATTGACAGTCTTTTTTGTTTATAGTGCAAAAAATAAAAACCGCAGAGATGATCAAATACCACCAAAAGAAAGCCATTTCCCATTTGTGGGAAAAAAAGGACATCAATTGTGTTTGGGTACAACGTCGCATAACCGCACAATTGCCAGTTAAAGTAATGCAGTGCTGTATCGCAAAAAATGGTCTGGTCATTAAGGGGGTAAATCATTCTGGGGCTGAAGTGGTTAAAATTGCGCACACTCACAGAATAGTGCCAAACTATGGTACTTAAAAATCTTCATAGGCGACACTTTCAATTTTTTTACAGGTTGCCAGTTTAGAGTTACAGAGGAGGTCTAGTGCTAGAATTATTGCTCTCGCTATAATATTCACGGTGATACCTCACATGTGTGGTACGAACGCCGGTTACATATGTGGGCGAAACCTACATATTTGTTCACTTCTGCGTGGAAGCACGTGGGTACGGGAGCACTTTAAAACTTTTCTTTTAAATGATAATTTATTTTATTAAAAAATACATATTTATACGCTGTCGCTTTCATTTACTGTATATACTCGAGTATAAGCCAAGTTTTTCAGCCCTTTTTTTAGGGCTGAAAGTATACCCCTCGGCTTATACTCGAGTCAGTACCTGAAAATCGTGAATTTCCGCGGCCGGCGTCCATTGTTTAAATCTAGCGCCTTTCTCCCTGTCCCTTCCGCGATAGGCGTTTCCAGCAAACACTTGTGTTGAGTGTTGCGCCTATCACGGAGGTCCTCTTGTCTGACGTCCGTGATTGGCGGAGCACTGAACACAGTGCCTGCTGGGAAACAGAGTCCGAGAATGAGAGGACCTCCGTGATAGGCGCAACACTCAACACAGTGTTTGCTGGAAACGCCTATCACTGAAGGGATAGGGAGAACGGCGCGAGATTTGAACAATGGACGCCGGCCGCGGAATTACAAGATTTTGAGGTACACTTACTCGGGCACAGGGAGGCTGCAATGGACACAGTAAGGGGGCACAGTGAGGTGACAATGGGCACAGTGAGGTGAAAATGGGCAGTGAGGTGGCACAGTGAGATGGAAATGGGCACAGTTAGGGGGCACAGTGAGGTGGCAATGTGCACAGTGAGGTGGCAGAGTGAGATGGCAATGGGCACAGTAAGGTTGGGCAATTGGCACAGTGAGGTGGCAATGGGCACATTTCCTCCCCTCGGCTTATACTCGAGTCAATAATTTTTCCCAGTTTTTTGTGGTAAAAGTAGGTACCTCGGCTTATACTCGGGTCGGCTTATACTCGAGTATATACAGTAATAATTTTTTATGCCTATTACAAGAAATGTAAACATCCCTTGTAATAAGAATAAGACATGACAGGTCCTCTTTATAGAGACATCTGGAGTCAATAAGACCCCAGATATCCCTGGAAAACATGAGATTAGAAAAAAATTGATCTCTGCTTTCCAGGGGGAAAAAATGGCAGTGTTTCCATCTGCCAGAGCTGGAAGTGATGTGATGATGTCGCTTTCGGCCTCCCAGAATCATAGAGATGGCCAGACACCAAGTTCTATGGTTGTAACGGCACCCCAAGTATGAAAGGGGTTAACGCCGTTTAGGATATTCCCTTTCCGAACACAAGGCAACTACTGACAATCCCCAGTCAGGTGACCGAGACCCATAGGAATAATTCTCTCCCAGATACGAGACAAACGCTCTGTATGAGGTTCAAACAGGGAATTAATCTTTATTGCAAGCACATGGTAACACACTTCTCTTCAAAACACTTCCCTCCCATCATTGGGAAACAGGGCTGGTTAAACTGTCCAATGACAATGGTGATACAGGTCAGGTGTGTTCAAACTTCTCATTCAGTAAACAGTCTTAGCAGGAGGGGTTGCTGGAGTAATCCCCCCCCCCCTTTCCTCACAGCAAGACACTTAAACATCCCATAATAGGCAGCCAGACTGTCTACCAAGCTCCAATCCACATCACCACAAACAACAATGAAAAGGTCTTTAAAAGCTAGTCTGGATTCATTAACGTTACAACAGGCATCCAGGTGGTTGGAGGTGATGACATTAACATCTTTCAACTAACATGTTGAATTCAGAATCAAACACACAGTAAATAGTTCTTTACAGATATCCTGGGGAATATTGTGGATTAATATTACAGACCCATTTTAAAGCAATCCAAGACATATTCTCAATGTCCATTATTTTCTGGCTCATACTTTCTAAGAACTTCTGGGTTCCACGGGCCCACCCGTTACATCTCTCCCCTTTCGGCAGGAGACTAACACAGGAGGAGATCCCAGACGGGTTGACTCCGAAGTTAGTCCATAGTTCCATTCCTCTAATGCCTGGACAACCCATCAGCATTGCCACTTTGCTTACCGGGTCAGTAGCTGATGGTGAAGTTGTAAGGTTGCAGGGCGAATAATGGAATTCAGTTCTGGAACAGTCACTTGCTTTGCTCTCTCAATGGCTCCCAAAACTTGTTGCTGACGCTCTTGGGAGAGGTAAGGCAAAACCTGGGCGCAAATCCCATTTAACCTTTTGACAATTTCAGCCTGTTTGTGCATTTCAATGTTCAAGCCATGGGACATCTCATAATACATGACGTAGTGTCGTTGCATCTCCGATTTCTCACTGGCCAACTTGTCACATTCCAATTTTAGACTGTGATATTGTGCCTGATCTAAGGTACATGTCGGGGAAGATAGTCTTACCCGGGTCTCGGCAGCAAGCGGGTCGGTTCCAGCAGCACGGGCCTGGGCACAGGTAGTCACTGGGTTGGCTTCAGCGGGGGCCCATCGGGGCGTAAGCAAAAACGAGGGGGGCCAAATCATTCCCCAGTAGTACATCCGCTGGCAAATCCTTCATCACCCCCACATTCACGTGTCCCGAACCAACCCCCCAATCCAGGTAAACATGGGCAACGGGTAGCCAGAAGATGGTGCCTCCCGCTACTCTTACGGCTACAGTGTCTCCGGTATGTTGGCTCTCTGGGATGAGGTTCTTCTGTAGTAGGGTCATGGTGGCGCCAATATCACGTAGGCCATTGGTTACCTTTCCATTGACCCAGACAGCCAGCCTGTGTTGCTGCCGGTTGTCCCAATTAGCTGCTTGTATTGGATCAGCCTTGTGCAGGACGCCCCAATGTTCTTCCTCCTCAACGCAGTGGGCCGCAGGCATGGATGTGTGGGGGTTCCCCCTTGCTGGCTGTCTCTATGACTGGGACTGCCTGGCTGGATTCAATGGACAGTCTGGATTTTTGTGCCCTAGCTGTTTACACCCGAAACACCTGATGGGTTGTGAGTAGCCCTGGGAGTTGAACCTGGGCTGCTGAGAATAAGTGGCTGCTGGAGGTGGTGCTGATCGATAATCCACCCGAGCTGTTGTCTTGACCACAGGGTTATCCAGTTTGCGGGCGTCTGTGTATTCGTCCGCCAAGCGAGCTGCTTCAGGCAAGGTGAAAGGTTTTCGGTCCCGGACCCACTCTCTGACTTCCAGGCACAGTTTGTCAAAGAAGTGCTCCAGCAGGAACACCTGCAGCACCTCTTTCCCGGAATCTGCTTGGCATCCAGCGACCCAGTGGGATGCCATGCGGTGTAGGCGGCATGCCCACTCGGTATACGAGTCTCTGGTCTGCTTGCTCGTCTCTCGGAACCGCCTCCGGTATGCCTCCGGTGTGACGGCATACCTGCCCAAAAGTGCTTATTTTACCAGTCCATAGTTCATAATATCCTCGTCTGGGATGGCCCTGAACGCTTCACTGGCACGGCCGTACAATTTCCCAGACAATATGGTAACCCATTCCTCTGTGGGCACCCGATGTAGGGCACATTGCCGTTCAAAATCGGCAAGGTACCCATCAATCTCCCCTTCAGTTTCAATAAAAAATTTAAAAGCAGCAAAATGTATCTTTCTCCTTTCAGTTGGTGCTGCTCTGACTTCTGCTGCTGCAGAACGTCTTTGCTGTAGCCAATTTGCATCCACAGCCGCTATAACTTGGTCTATGATCTCCGCTGTAGGGTTAGAACCATAATGTGCCAGTCTTATGTTAACAGCCCGATCAAAACTTGCCTCTTCGGGTGTCCTGTTTAGGGATGAGCTTTGAGTTCGAGTCGAACTCATGTTCGACTCGAACATTGCCTGTTCGCCTGTTCGCCGAACAGCGAACAAATTCGGGTGTTCGCGGCAAATTCGAAAAGTCTATGGGAGAAATCTAAAGTGCTAATTATAAAGCCTAATATGCAAGTTATTGTCCTAAAAAGTGTTTGGGGACCCGGGTCCTGCCCCAGGGGACATGTATCAATGCAATTTTTTTTTAAAAAACGGCAGTGATTTTAATAATGCTTAAAGTGAAACCATAAAAGTGAACTATTCCTTTAAATTTCGTACCTAGGGGGTGTGTATGATATGCATGTAAAGTGGCGCATGTTTCCCGTGCTTAGAACTGTCCCTGCAAAAAGTGTCATTTTTGAAGGAAAAAAAGTAATTTAAAACACACTCGCGGCTATTAATGAACTGTCGGCTCCCGGCAATACATACAAAAGTCATTGATAAAAAAAAAAAGCGTGGGGGTCCCCCAGAATTCAATTACCAGGCCCTTCAGGTCTGGAATGGATATTAAGGGGAACCCCGCCGCAAATTTAAAAAAAAATGGTGTGGGGTTCCCTCAAATATCCATACCAGGCCCTTCAGATCTGGCATGGATTTTAAGGGGAACTCCACCCCAAATTTTAAAAAAAATGGCGTGGAGTCCCCCCCAAAAATCCATACCAGACCCTTATCTGAGCACGCAACCTGGGGGGCCGCAGGGAAAGAGGGGGGGACGAGAGAGCGCCCCCCTCCCTCCTGAACCGTACCAGGCCACATGCCCTCAACATGGGGAGGATGTCCCCATGTTGATGGGGACAAGGGCCTCATCCCCACAACCCTTGCCCGGTGGTTGTGGGGGTCTGCGGGCGGGGGGCTTATCGGAATCTGGAAGACCCCTTTAACAAAGGGGACCCCCAGATCCCGGCCCCCCCTATGTGAATTGGTAAGGGGTACATTGTACCCCTACCATTTCACGAAGAAAGCGTAAAAAATTGTAAAAAAAACACACAAACACCTTAAAGTCCTTTATTTAAAAAAAATTAAAAAAAACTAAAAAAAAAACATTCCAGCGATGAAATCCAGTGTCCCGCGGCGATCCCGATGTCCAGCGCCGTCCGTCATTGGTTTTGCCTGAGCGAACCTGATGGGGAACTTCCTCCTCAGTGTTTTAAATGTATAGACCCGCCCCTTCTAAAGTTCCCCATCAGGTCCGCTCAGCGGACCAGATGCGGAACATGAGAAGGGGCGGGTCTATACATGTGTTACCAAAGTGAGAGAAGTTCCCCATCAGGTCCGCCCCCTCGGTATGTCGGACCCGCCTACGTCATTGGCTTGAGCGGGGAACTTCCTTCACTGTGTAATTTAAATTTACACAGTGAAGGAAGTTTCCTGCTCAGGCCAATGACGTAGGCGGGGTCCCACATACCAAGGGGGCGGACCTGATGGGGAACTTCCTTCACTGCGTAATACATGTATAGAGTCCATATAGCAGTGAAGGGGTCTATAGACTCTATACATGTATTACGCAGTGAAGGAAGTTCCCCATCAGGTCCGCCCCCTCGGTATGTCGGACCCCGCCTATGTCATTGGCCTGAGCGGGAAACTTCCTTCACTGTGTAAATTAAAATTACACAGTGAAGGAAGTTCCCCGCTCAAGCCAATGACGTAGGCGGGTCAGACATACCGAGGGGGCGGACCTGATGGGGAACTTCTCTCACTTTGGTAATACATGTATAGACCCGCCCCTTCTCATGTTCCGCATCTGGTCCGCTGAGCGGACCTGATGGGGAACTTTAGAAGGGGCGGGTCTATACATTTAAAACACTGAGGAGGAAGTTCCCCATCAGGTCCGCTCAGGCAAAACCAATGATGGACGGTGCTGGACATCGGGATCGCCGCGGGACACTGGATTTCATCGCTGGAATGTTTTTTTTTTTTTAAATAAAGGACTTTTTTAAGGTGTTTGTGTGTTTTGTTTTTACAATTTTTTTACGCTTTCTTTGTGAAATGGTAGGGGTACAATGTACCCCTTACCAATTCACATAGGGGGGGCCGGGATCTGCGGGTCCCCTTTGTTAAAGGGGTCTTCCAGATTCCGATAAGCCCCCCGCCCACAGACCCCCACAACCACCGGGCAAGGGTTGTGGGGATGAGGCCCTTGTCCCCATCAACATGGGGACATCCTCCCCATGTTGAGGGCATGTGGCCTGGTACGGTTCAGGTGGGAGGGGGGGGGGCGCTCTCTCATCCCCCCTCTTCCCCTGCGGCCCCCCAGGTTGCGTGCTCGGATAAGGGTCTGGTATGGATTTTTGGGGGGAATCCACGCCATTTTTTTTTAAATTTGGGGTGGAGTTCCCCTTAAAATCCATGCCAGATCTGAAGGGCCTGGTATGGATATTTGGGGGAACCCCACGTCATTTTTTTTTTTTTAATTTTCGGCGGGGTTCCCCTTAATATCCATTCCAGACCTGAAGGGCCTGGTAATTGAATTCTGGGGGACCCCCACGCTTTTTAAAAAATTTTTTTTTATCAATGACTTTTGTATGTATTGCCGGGAGCCGACAATTCATTATAGCCGCGAGTGAGTTTTAAATGACTTTTTTTCCTTCAAAAATGACATTTTTTGCAGGGACAGTTCTAAGCACGGGAAACATGCGCCACTTTACATACATACTATATACACCCCCCAGGTACTAAATTTAAAGGAATATTTCACTTTTATTTTTTCATTTTAAGCATTATTAAAATCACCGCTCCCGAAAAATACATGTCCCCTGGGGCAGGACCCAGGTCCCCAAACACTTTTTAGGACAATAACTTGCATATAAGCCTTTAAATTAGCACTTTAGATTTCGAACGTTCGAGTCCATTGTATTTAATAGGGTTCTAAAGTTCACACGAACATTTTGTCTGTTCGCAGGTTCTGGTGCGAACCGAACAGGGGGGTGTTCGGCTCATCCCTGGTCCTGTTTGTTACGCTGGGTCTTTCGGTTATGTTGGCTCTTTCAGCTCCATCCATTTCGACTAATTCTGCAATAATGTCCCTCTTCTTACGGTTGTTGGCCGGTCGGCCCCGGTTCTCCAGTAAGTCCTTGAGGGTAGAGTGCTTTAGCCGTTCATACTGTGCTTCCATTGTCCTGTGTCCTCTTGTAGCTGTCCTTATAAGCTGTGGAATCATCCCACTGCTTGCCAACAATTGTAACGGCACCTCAAGTATGAAAGGGGTTAACGCCGTTTAGGATATTCCCTTTCCGAACACAAGGCAACTACTGACACTCCCCAGTCAGATGACCGAGACCCATAGGAATAATTCTCCCCCAGATACGAGACAAACGCTCTGTATGAGGTTCAAACAGGGAATGAATCTTTATTGCAAGCACATGGTAACACACTGCTCTTCAAAACACTTCCCTCCCATCATTGGGAAACAGGGTGGGTTAAACTGTCCAATGTCAATGGTGATACAGGTCAGGTGTGTTCAAACTTCTCCTTCAGAAAACAGTCTTAGAAGGAGGGGTTGCTGGAGTGATTCCCCCCCCCCTTTCCTCGCAGCAAGACACTTAAACATCCCATAATAGGCAGCCAGACTGTCTACCAAGCTCCAATCCACATCACCACAAACAACAATGAAAAGGTCTTTAGAAGCTAGTCTGGATTCATTAACATTACAACAGGCATCCAGGTGGTTGTAGGTGATGACATTAACATCTTTCAACTAACATGTTGAATTCAGAATCAAACACACAGTAAATAGTTCTTTACAGATATCCTGGGGAATATTGTGGATTAATATTACAGACCCATTTGAAAGCAATCCAAGACATATTCTCAATGTCCATTATTTTCTGGCTCATACTTTCTAAGAACTTCTGGGTTCCACAGACCCACCCGTTACAATGATAAACAGCCACTGCTGCCGGTTTGGATCTCAGGCTTTTCAATTGCAAGAGAGAGCCTGGAGAGGCGCCGATGGGAGGAGAGGGGGTGTCCCTTCCCGCTGCCTGTAAAAGCAATCCAGTGGCTAAACAGCTGCTAGGATGACTTTTTCAAGCGAGTGAATCGCCAGCTGAAAAGATAGATACAAGGATGATGCCTACAGCTACAGAATAACTACTGTGAGCTGAAGTTTGGCTTAAATTTGTTAGTATATTTAAATTGTCATGTACACTACTTTTAGGTGGGGTGCAGTGTGGTGCTGCGACAATAACACACTCAGACCCAGTGCGATGAAAGAACTTGTATTGAAATAATGCAAAGACAGTTTACAAATAACCTGGTGGAAAGTCAGCCCAGCCAGTAACACTCACAGTTCCAGCAGCATGTAGAGACCAGAATTTAGCTGAACTGACAGCGCCTGTTGAGAGGGGCAGAATGCGGCCTGGCCATCATGTGCCTAAGCAGAAAGATGTCAAGAGAAATTGCAAACCCTATGCTTTCCCTTTTCATCAGGATCTTTTCACTGCTGCTAGTTCTGTCCCTACCAGGCAGGGTACCTGTCCCTAATCTACCAACTTGCAAAATGCGTGCCAAACCTGAGAACCAAGGTCTTAGAAAGGCTTTGTGTAACCAAGATGGCAGCAGCACTCAATAGGATAGCTTCCATAGTGACCCCGGAAACCATAAAGTCCTCTTGACTTGCTCTCCAACTCCAGTGCTGCTGCTGAAGAGAACCACCTTCAGTGGAGAAAGTAGACTGCACACTGTGAAAAAGTTTTAGGCAGGCGTAAAAATTGAGTAAATTAGGAATGCTTTCAGAAATAGAAGTGTTAATAGTTTATCATTAGCAATTAACAAAATGGAAAGTAAATGAACAGAAGAAAAATACAAATCAAATCAATATTTGGTGTGACCACCCTTTGCCTTTAAAATAGCATCAATTCTTCTAGGCACACTTACAAGTGTACCTAGGAGGAACTTTGAAGGAACTCAACAGGTGGGTTGTTCCAAACATCTTGGACAACTAACCACAGATCTTCTGGAGATGTAGGCTGCCTCAAATCCTTCTGTCTTTTCATGTAATTCCAGACAGCCTCTATGATGGTAAGATCAGGGCTTCGTGGGAGCCAAACCATCACTTCCAGGACTCCATGTTCTTGAACATACTGAAAATAGTTCCTAATGACATTGGCTGTATGTTCGGGGTTGTTGTCCTGCTGCAGAATACATTTGGGGGCAATCACACGCTTCCCTGTAGGTATGGCATGATGGATAAGTATCTGCCTGTATTTCACATAGATCCTGACCAAATGTCCTACGCTATTTGCAGAAATGCAGTCCCAAACTAGCAAAGAATGTTCACCATTGCCGGGACCTAGGTCTGAACCTGCAACCTCTGCTGTGTCTTCCTTTGAACCTTGTTTCTCTTGAACCTATTGCTCCTCCAATTAAATTTCTATTTTAACCTTGCATTTGCACTTCCTATTTGCCAGATTTTTTCTGCTCTTTTCAGCCAATATCTCACTCTTGTCACTCCTGCTGCTGTCCGTATATTCACTACCACATGTTATCGACCTTTGGCTTGTTCCTCAACAACACTTCTGCTTGATCCCAACTTACAACCACTTGTAGTAATACCCCCTAGAGGGCCGCTTATTAGTTTTGGGTTTTGCACGTTACCTCTTTCAGCTGCGTTGGCCATATAGGAAAGTCTGTAGTAATGGCAATGTCCACACAGATGTAACATCTCAAACAGTTAGGCTTTATTTTCTTTTGCAATTAACGTTGAGAAAGCAGAAGGTATAGAAGAGCAGGGGAAGGTTCAGGCACTCGCCACGAAATGTCACAGTGTCAGTGCAAAATCACTCACCACTCTCAATGTCAGAGTGGGCATTGATCACCCGGATAGTCCTCTCTCACAGGGTTTAGCAGCCCCAGACTTCCAGCTGTACAGTCAATGAGCCTTTAAGCAGTATCGGCAAACTGCAGGGCTTGTAATTTAGTGAATCCCTCCTTAATGACGTTTCCAGACCTCTCCCGAGACAGCGGTAAGTTGCCGGTCTCCTCCGGGTAGATACTCCCCTGGTTTCCTTCACTAAGATGCTTCCTCCCCATTTGGATGGACAGTTTGGGATCCCTTTTTATGGATATAGGCCCCAGCCAGGTTAGCTGGGCCTACTAGACAGCGATGCAGCCTCAGGCCAGAGTGGCCCGAGACCAAAACCACACACATACCTCGAGCCCTGAGGGCCACGAGGTGAAGAAGGACCCCAATCAATGGCGTCTGCCCCTTAAGTATCCCTTCCCAGCAGGCACAGCGGATTCACCACTCCCCCTGTACCGTTGCCGAGAAGGGCCACTCAATGCACCATGGCTTGCCCGTGTTCTAACAGGTGCCTGAGGTGGTAACGCCGCCTACAGGCAATAAGGGAAAACTACTATCAGGCAAACCACAGCTAAAGCAGAGGAAAAACAAGTTGTAATTCAAACGTCTGAGCCCAACTACTGGCTCAGACATCCCTTTAAATTTAAATAGCGTCCCAACCATTTGGGATGGGCACTACATACACCCACCTCTCAAAAAGACACTGTCCCCAGTGGCTGTAAAAACACAAAATGAAACCTCAAGCCTGAGATTTTTTTTTTTAAAGTACCTGAACCAAAAAAACTGGGAAGGGGGAAGGAAAGGAAAAGAAGAAGAAGACACAGTATACAATAAGAAAATGGTATGACTCTACATATATGACATCTAAATATATATCACATCATGTATATTTACACTACCACCCATCACTATCTGTCTAATCCCACCCCATTCTCCGATGGTCTTGACAGCAGATCCGGTACCTAAAGAGGAGACAAAAAGGAACATACATAGCAACAGATAATCCTACTTTATCAAATAACTGTACACAGAAGTAAAACTGTATCCCAGAGAGGATGCAGCTTCCTTCTCTAAGTTGTATATCCTGTAATAGCAATGAAAGTCTTTCTTTCCCTGATCTAGCAAACCACTGCTACCTAGTGTTAAAGGCATTAAAATGTAAATTTTAAGCAGAGGTTGAATTATATACATAGAGAACCAATGTTGAACACAACGTCTTTCTGCAGCCCTTACTCTATCTGGCTAAGCTCCCAAAGTTCAGTTAGAGGACGGAAAGACTGTCCTTCAGAGAAAAAAAAACGTTCTCTGTCCTTTCTTCTAGAAACAACCATTGGTTAAGGGTGGAGAACAAAGTCACCTTTTCAGAGCGTTCTCCACTGGTAATAAAGTTCACAGTTAACGACAAAGTCACGTTTCTATTTAAGAATGTCACAGGTAGACCCGTGGATCAGGTAGAGTCACAGATTTCCATTGTTCATCAAGGGTAGTGATGGAACATGCTGCATCCTCCCTATTTGGACAGCAGAGAACAATCCGATCAGAGTGGATGTGCCAGCCATAGCTCCAGTCCAATCGGTACCCCTTAAACCGATCGGTCATAGTAACAGAGTGTTCAAAGTTCCTGTACAGCTTGGGTACGTTAAGATAGTTCCAAATGGCGTCCCCATACCATGTCTCACGGCGAGCTTCAATCTCTAGCATAATGTCTTTGTGTACATAGGGGAACTCCAAGCCGTACTCGGTAGCTACCCTCTTCATTAAAATTTTCTGCAAACTGGCGAGCCTTGGTAAAGTCCCAGGGTCTCCCGTTCCGGGTAACACATATGAGTCCGGCGATCTCCGGACTAAAGCTGTAGCAAACTGAGGCCAGGGCAAATCATTGGGCACAGCCTCCTTCTTTACATCAGTGGTAGGGGTTTCCACCTGGGGTGTAGTGTCCCCAGAACTCATGGGTGAACCCTCTCGAAGGCTGCGGAGCGGAGTAATGCATCTGCGATTTTCCCAGCCCTTCTCCAGAAATATGGCCTTGATTATCTCATCATCCCCAACATCCGAGGAGGATCCCAATTCCGAGGAATCCAACTCCTCGGCAGGTAAGTATTTCTTGGCAACAACAGTCACTTTCGCCCCAGCCTCCTTACTGGTCCCTGTCGTGGACTTCCCGGAGACTTCACCGCTCTCGAGGTCCAGTTCCGGCAGGGGCTGGGGCAGGCTTTGACGGCGGCCGCGGGAGGCCTTCACGTAGCCCACCTTCCGTTTTGCAGGTGGGATAGAGACACCAGTAGAGGCGGTGGCAGCATCCGCTGCGAGATCCACCAGGGGTTCCGTGGTTGTGGCAACATCCACTCCGGACTCACTTGCCTTAGCATCCGCAGTGCGTGCGGGCTGGGCCGCAGAGGAGAAGGCGGCCTCCTCGGGAGTGATGGTGCCTGAAATCCAGTTAACACGATAAGCATGGGGTGTGGAGGTGGGTTGTTCCACTTCGAAAATAAATTCCCCACAGGATATGCATCATCCAAAGGGGCGCAACTGCACGGCCAGTCCATTACACCCAGGGCAAAGCATGCCCAGAGCCTCCACATCTCGACTCGTGTACAGAGTAAAACGGCCCCGGGGCTTTAGCCGGATCCCCGTATCAGTAAGCGGGGCTCCAATCTGAGCAGTGTCCATGGTTGTAGGTACATGAAACATCCTGGGTCCCGTTATAGCTGGGGCCCATAGAACCGACGACATACTGCTCTTCTCGCTCAGTCCACAATCTCTGCCCTTGGCGCCAAATGCACCCACGTGTAGCACGCAGGTGGCGGGAACTCCTCCCAGTTAGTTTTTTCTGCACGTAGCTCGCGGGCTTTCTTCTTTTAGGCCCCGCCCATGAACTACGCAACTCACAAAGCGATCCGTTCCCCTTGACCCCTTCTTCTCTCGTAAAAGCACAGTCCAACACCTTTCTCAATGGCAGAATTTCCAAATAGCAAAAAAACAGTAATCCGGTTGTTAGAGGCAATGGTAAATATCGAGCCCCCACATGTAGCAATACCCCCTAGAGGGCCGCTGATTAGTTTTGGGTTTTGCACGTTACCTCTTTCAGCTGAGTTGTCCGGATAGGAAAGTCTGTAGTAATGGCAATGTCCACACAGATGTAAAACCTCAAACAGTTAGGCTTTATTTTCTTTTGCAATTAACGTTGAGAAAGCAGAAGGTATAGAAGAGCAGGGGAAGGTTCAGGCACTCGCCACGAAATGTCACAGTGTCAGTGCAAAATCACTCACCACTCTCAATGTCAGAACGGGCATTGATCACCCGGATAGTCCTCTCTCACAGGGCTTAGCAGCCGGGATGACACACGAATCAACGGCGGGACCACCTCCGCCTCAGACCTTTAGAATTAGATGAAGGATTAAATGAAAGGATAGTCCAGAAACCCTGTGCCACAGGATTTCCCCGCCCCAGACTTCCAGCCGTACAGTCAATGAGCCTTTAAGCTGTATCAGCAAACTGCAGGGCTTGTAATATAGTGAATCCCTCCTTAATGAAGTTTCCAGGCCTCTCCCGAGACTGCGGTAAGTTGCCGGCCTCCTCCGGGTAGATACTCCCTGGTCTCCTTCACTAAGATGCTTCCTCCCCATTTGGATGGACAGCTTGGGATGACTTTTTCTGGATGTAGGCCCCAGCCAGGTTAGCTGGGCCTACTAGACAGCGATGCAGCCTCGGGCCAGTGTGGCCCCGAGACCAAAACCACACACATACCTCGAGCCCTGAGGGCCACGAGGCGAAGAAGGACCCCAATCAATGGTGTCTGCCCCTTAAGTATCCCTTCCCAGCAGGCACAGCGGGTTCACCACTCCCCCTGTACCGTTGCCGAGAAGGGCCACTCAATGCACCATGGCTTGCCCATGTTCCAACAGGTGCCTGAGGTGGTAACGCCACCTACAGGCAATAAGGGAAAACTACTATCGGGCAAACCACAGCTAAAGCAGAGGCAAAACAAGTTGTAATTCAAACGTCTGAGCCCAACTACTGGCTCAGACATCCTTTTAAATTTAAATAGCGTCCCAACCTTTTGGGATGGGCGCTACACACTTTATATTGACCTTTGGCTGGTTTACTTACTATGCTTCTGCTGTATCCCTACCTGCTATACCTGCTTTTTGACCCTGATTTGCTTACCTTCTGTTGGGGTGATCCTGAGGACTGTGAACTGGTAGTAACATGCAACAAAAAATATCCACCATCAAGAGATCTGGTAAATACTGATTAGTGCATAGACTCCACACCACAGATGACCCTGGAGTCATCTGCCAGGGGGATCTGCTCGTGTATTTATCCTCTCAACTGCTTCCGAGCCTGACCATGCACCGTGACAATCATGCTATACTGTTCCCTGCAAATACTCATTATTGTACCACTCTCCAGCTCTTCAGCAAAGAAACTGCCTCCTACTACAGCCAATAGGGATGAGCTTCGTGTTCGAGTCGAACACACGTTCGACTCGAACATCGGCTGTTCGATCGTTCGACAAAGATCGAACGTTATGGGCCGTTCGCGCCAAATTCGAGTGACGTATCACGGCCCATAATTCACTGCGGCATCGCAATGCATTGCTGGCTGATGATTGGCCAAGCATGCACTATGACCCGCATGCTTGGCCAATCACAGCGCCGTCTGTACAGAGAGCCGTAATTGGCCAAAGCCAGGGTGGCTCAGAGGAGTAGGTACACGCCCCACACTATATAAGGCCTCCTGGAAGTTGGCCTTGTGTAGTGTGTTGGCGTTTGTGAAAGAGAGAGTTACAGAGAGAGAGAGACAGTGTCATTTATATTGAGTTAGATAGAGCAGGCAGGCGAGTCAGTTAGCTGCTGTTACAGTGTGTAGAGGATATATATGCATCCTAGGTGTATATATATTTATACACTGTATTGAGTTTAGCTAGATCCGTTCCTGTTAGTCTCTATACTGTGACAGGCAGGCCGGTGATTGTGCAAGCTGCAGACAGTCAGTGTTTCACTTAGTGTACTACTGTGTGCTTTGCATAGTGTTCACCTAAAGCTCACCTGAATACAGTTATTCTCTATACTGTGACAGGCAGGCCGGTGATTGTGCTAGCTGCAGACAGTCAGTGTTTCACTTAGTGTACTACTGTGTGATTTGCATAGCATTCACCTAAAGCTCACCTGAAAACAGTTAGTGACTATTATAGTGGTGTTCTCATAATAAAACCACAAGCAGAGAGCTGCAAGTATTTTCAGTGTACTGTGTCCTCCGCACAGTTTTCACCTAAAACTAACTGAAAACAATTGCTGCTTTTCCCATACTAACACCACAGCAGGCCATTAGTATGTCTGGAAGGCAAACAATGAGAGGCAGACAGTCACGAGGCAATAAAAGAGGGCAAGCAGGCTCTGTGTCTAGAGGTAACAGTGCTGCTGGTCGTGGACACGGTGCATCCTCATCAGCATGTGGCCGTGGGAAACGCTTGTCCTTCTTTTCAGCAGCTGGCCATGTTGAGCCGCAACATGCCCAAGACTTAGTAGAGTGGATGACCAAGCCGTCCTCCTCCTCCTCATCCTCTCTCACCCAGGCTCAGGGTACTTTGTCTGGCAAAGCAGCTGCCAAAGCGGCCTCTTCCCTTGGCTCAATGGCATCAGTCACTCCTTCCCTAGCCCCACCATGTCCTCCTTTGGAGTCCCCCAAACTGTTTGACCACAGTGTTGGGTACATGCTCCAGGAGGATGCCCAGCGTTTTGAAGGCTCTGATGATGGAACCCAGCTGGAAGAAGGCAGTAACGTGAGCTCAGAGAGGGGGGGTAGTAACGTGAGCCCAGAGAGAGGGGGTGCCCAACAAGGTCAGTTATCTGGCAGTCATATTCCCCCAGCTGCAGCATACTGCCAGATTGGCTCCAGTGATGAGGAGGGAGGGGATGATGAGGTCACTGACTCCACGTGGGTGCCTGATAGGAGAGAGGAGGAGGAGAAGGAGGAGGAGGAGGAGGCACATCTCCAACGAGGCAGGATGCCCTCCAGGGGCCAGCTTAAGGGCAGCACACCGACTGCATCACACCGCAGAGCTCTGCATGTGCAGGGCGCTGCTGTCTCTGCACGTTATTCCAAAAGTTCTTTGGTGTGGGCCTTTTTTCAGATGTGTGCAGCAGATCGCACCGTTGCCATTTGCAACATATGTCTAAAGCGTATCTCGCGTGGCCAAAACATCAGCCGCTTGGGCACCACGTGCTTGACCAGTCATATGTCGATCTGCCATGCAGTCCGTTGGCAAGCACACCTAAAAGACCCACACCAAAGAACAAGGCGGACCTCTCCTTGCTCCTCATCAGCTGGGATCTCCAACCCCACTATACCTCCAGTCCTCTCTGAAACCTGCACTGAGAGGAATGAAGGTGTAGAAATAGGTGTGTCACAGCCAAGTACTTGCGGACAATCTGCTATCGGTACACCGACGTCCAATTGTACCAGGCAAATTTCCCTGCCCCAGCTGCTGCACCGCCGAAAGAAGTTCGCTCCCAGCCATCCACATGCCCAGCGGTTAAATGCTAGCTTGGCTAAATTGCTAGCACTTCAACTGCTGCCTTTTCAGTTGGTAGACTCTGCCCCCTTCCGTGAGTTTGTGGAATGTGCGGTTCCTCAGTGGCAGGTTCCCAAACGCCACTTTTTCTCACAGAAGGTGATTCCGGCTCTCTACCGGCATGTGGAAGGCAATGCCTTGGCCTCGCTGGACAGAGCGGTCAGCGGTAAGGTGCATATTACCACTGACTCATGGTCCAGCAGGCATGGACAGGGACGTTACCTATCTTTCACGGCACATTGGGTGACTCTGCTGGCAGCTGGGAAGGATGCAGGGCAAGGTGCAGTAGTGTTGGAGGTTGTTCCGCCACCACGCCTCCAAAATGTTACTGCTGGTGATTCTGACACACCTCTCTCCTCCACCCCCTCCTCTTCTTCTTCCTCCATGGCCTCTTCCTGTGCTGATTTGTCCTCGGAACCAGCGGTGCTCCGTAGGCGTTCAAGGGGCTACGCAAGTACGCAGGCAAAAAGATGCCATGCGGTGCTTGAGCTGGTGTGCTTGGGGGACAGGAGCCACACTGGGGCAGAGATTCACGCCAGCTTAAGCCAGGAATGCTGTTTTGTGACAATGGCACCAACCTCCTCTCCGCCCTCCGACAGGGACAGCTGACCCATGTGCCCTGTTTGGCTCACGTCCTTAACTTGGTGGTGCAGCGACTCTTGAGCAGGTTCCCAGGCTTACAGGATGTCCTGAGGCAGGCCAGGAAAGTCTGTGTGCATTTCCGCCGGTCATATAATGCCAGTGCTCGGCTGGCTTACCTCCAAAAGGAATACAACCTGCCCAAGAACCACCTAATCTGTGACATGCCCACCAGGTGAAACTCAACGTTGGCCATGCTGCAGCGGCTGCACACGCAGCAGAGGGCCATAGGGAGCTTGTTTTTTTTTGCCACGCCAGTGGGTCATGATCAGGGATGCATGTACTGTCCTGTTGCGATTTGAGGAGGCCACGAGGATGGTGAGCAGTGACAGTGCATGCATCAGTGACACTGTCCCTCTTGTCCACCTGTTGGAGCACACGCTGCATGGAATAATGGACAGGGCACTTGAGGCAGAACAGAGGGTGGAAGGTGAGGACTTCCTTACCTCTCAAGGCCCCCTTTATCCAGACAGTGTTCTTGCTGGCCCGCCTATCACACAGGAAGAGGAGGAGGAGGAGGATTGTATTAGCATGGAGGTGGAGCCTAGCACTCAGCATCAGCAGCAGTCTTCAAGGGATCAATTACAGTCCCAAGAAACCCATGGACTTGTACGTGGCTGGGAGGAGGTGGCTGTGGATCATGTCATCCTCAGTGACCCAGAGGACTCCGGACCAAATGCTTCAGCAAACCTACGCTGCATGGCCTCCCTGATCCTGCAAAGCCTGCGAAAGGATCCTTGTATTCGTGGTATCAAGGAGAGGGATCATTACTGGCTGGCAACCCTCCTTGATCCACGTTACAAGGGTAAGGTTGCGGACCTTATCCAGCCATCGCAGAGGAAGCAGAGGATTAAACATCTTTGGGAGGCCTTGCAGAAAGCTTTGTGCAATGCGTTTCCAGAGCCTGGGAGGTTACAAATTCCTGGTCCTGGACAATGTGTTGCTGAGGCTTCGGTCAGTCACAGAAGGAGCGGTGGAGAAGGTGGCCATCTGACCGATGTGTTCAGACAATTTTTTAGTCCGCAGCCCCAAGGTATGATCGGTTCCATTAACCATCACCTGCGTCTGATTCACATTGTGCAGGAATAGCTAGGGGCAAGATCAGACTTGGAAACCTTTCTCACCGAAAATCCTCTGGGTTACTGGGTCTTGAGGATGGATCACTGGCCAGAGCTTGCACAGAATGCTCTGAGCTACTGGCCTGTCCTGCATCCAGCGTTCTTTGGGAACACACATTCAGTGCTGCTGGAGGCTTTGTAACTGATCACAGGGTGCGCCTGTCCACCGACTCGGTCGATCGGCTGACCTTCATAAAAATGAATCAGTCTTGGATCACCAGCTACCAAGCACCTGATGCTGATGTAACCGAATAATTTTTTTTTGAATGTGAGATCCCTTCAAGACTGCCTATGCTGATGCTGAGTGACTATCCTGTTATGCTGAGTGACTATCCTCTTCCTCCTCAATGTTCATGTTGAGAGCTAGTAAGAAAATTTTTGGTTCTGGGCACCGCCACCAGTGGCTAAGGCCCATTTTTTCAGCCCCTGTTTAACAGGGGCGTGTAATTACAATTTTTGCTGCAATACTTTGCAGCAGGGCTCATTCCTGCTCACCAACTAGAGTATCTGTGAGGGGTTGCAGTGTTGTGGCACCAGCACCACCACCAAAGGCCCAATTTTTCTGCCCCTGTTCAACAGGGGCATGTAATTACAATTATTGATCTAATATTTCACAGCAGGGCCCGTTCCAGTGCCCACCAAGAGTAACTGTCAGGACTTACAGTGGTGTTGTGGCACCAGCACCACCACCAAAGGCCCAATTTTTCTGCCACTGTTCAACAATGGCATCTAATTACAATTCTTGATATAATAGTTCACATCAGGGCGTTCCAGCGCCCACCAAGAGTAACTGTTATGCCGCGTACACACGACCGCTTTTCTCGACGAGAAAAATGACATTTTTTTTTTCGCCGAGAAAAACGATCGTCTGTGGGCTTTATGTCATTTTTCTCGTCTAGAAAAACGGCATAAAAAACGACGAGAAAATTTAGAACATGTTCTAAATTTTCTCATCGTTTTTTCCAGCATTTTTTTCCGCGGCAGTTTTCCCATAGGGAAACACTGCCGCGGAGCCCACAGACGGTCGTTTTTCTCGTCAAGAGAAAAAATGACGGGAAAAACGACCGTGTGTAGGGAACCAAGCGGTTCCCTCGTTTTTCCTGTCATTATTCACGGCGGTTTTTTAACCGCCGTGAATAATGATCGTGTGTACGCGGCATTAGGGCTTACAGTGTTGTGGCAACACCAACACCTAAGGCCCAAATTTCTGCAGAGTATATAGGGCAGGCCCCTACTTTCAAACATCCGACTTTCAAACGACTTCTACTTACAAAAGGAGGGAGACAACAGGAAGTGAGAGGAAATTTACCCCTAGTAAGGGAAATTCTCTCCTGTAATGGCGCGTACACACGGCCGTTTTTAATGTCATTGAAAAAGACAACGTTTTTCTCAACGTGATTTTTCTTGTTTCCTCTCAAGCCTGCCTTGCCTACACACGATCATGAAAAAAAATGCTAGAGCAAAGCGCGGTGACGTACGAAATGTACGACGGCACTATAAAGGGGAAGTTCCATTCGGATGGCGCCACCCTTCATGTTAGTAAAGTTTGTTGAGAGACGATTCGCGCTTTTCAGCCTCGTGCTCTTCAGTCCATTACAGCGTGACGAATGTGCTATCTCCATTATGAACACTAGTTTTACCAGAACGAGCGCTCCCATCTCATACTTAATTCTGAGCATGCGTGTTTTTTCCCCTCGTAAAAGCATACACACTACCGTTTTTTACGACGTGAAAAAATAGAGCAGGTTCTAATTTTTTTTAGCCCATTTTTCACGTTGTTAAAAATGCTCTGGAGCCTACACACGATCGTTTTTAATGACCAATTTAAAAAATGATATTTTTAACGTCATGAAAAACGGTCTTGTGTAAGAGTTAATACGGGAAAAAGGTGTCTCCTCTCCACTAATGCTTTATCACCAATCCTTGTTTCCCTAAAAATCCCAAATCCAATTGTCATTGGGACAGAACGTGAGGTGAAATCTTCTCAACAGGTGCACAGACAGCAAAACAAATGTTACAGGGGTGATAACCCTTCCCTGTGTTTTCCAAAAAGCTTAAAAATAGATTTTTTGTCTGGAGCTACACTTTAAACATGTACCAGTTAAAAATTACAAACAGATTCTACTTAACCACTTCAATACAGGGCACTTTCACCCCCTTCCTGCCCAAGCCATTTTTCAGCTTTCAGCGCTGTAACATTTTGAATGACAATTGCGCAGTCATGCAACACTGTACCCAAATGACATTTTAATAATTTTTTCCCCATAAATAGAGCTTTCTTTTGGTGGTATTTGATCACCTCTGCGGTTTTTATTTTTTGCGCTATAAACAAAAGAAGAGGGACAAGTTTGAAAAATACACAATATTTTTTACTTTTTGCTATAATAAATATCCATTTTTTTTAAAACATTTTTTTTCCTCAGTTTAGGCTGATATGTATTCTTCTACATATTTTTGGTTAAAAAAATCGCAATAAGCGTATATTGATTTGTTTGCGCAAAAGTTATAGCAGCTACAAAATAGGGGATAGATTTATAGCATTTTTATAATTTTTTTTTTTTTACTAGTAATGGCGGCGATCAGCGATTTTTATTGTGACTGCGATATTGCGGCGGACACATCGGACACTTTTGACACATAGAGATTCGCTGCTATAAAAATGCATTGATTGCTGCATAAATATGACTGGCAGGGAAGGGGTTAACACTAGGGGCGATCAAGGGGTTAAATGTGTTCCCTGGGAGTGATTCTTACTGTGGGGGGAGCGGACTGACTGGAGGAGGTGACCGATGGTTGTCCCTATGTACAAGGGACACACCATCATTCTCCTCTCCCTGACAGGACGTGGGTCTCTGTGCTTACACACAGATATCCACGGTCCTGCTCAGTTACTGGGCAATTGCGGGTGCCCAGCAGCCATCGTGGCAGCCGCGCACGCGCATCGAGTCCCCAGTGACGTGGCTTGGGAAGGCGCAACGTCATATGATGTCCGCCCAGAACAAGAGAGTCTTCTTCCCGCCGTCATATGACGGCGGGCAGTGGGAAACCGGTTAAGAACAAACCTACAGTCCCTGTCTTGTTTGCACCACCTGTATACTGCTGTTCAGAGTACATAGGGCCTGGGGGCCCCACACCTTTCCTTTTTTTTTATTTGGGTTCTGGGTTCCCCTTAATATCCATACAAGACCCAAAGGGGCTGATAATGGGCTGGGTGGGGGACCCATGCCGTTTTTCTCAATGATTTTCATCCATATTGCCGGGACCAGACATTACATTAAAGCCGCAAGCAGTTTTAAATTACTTTTATTACTTTAGAAATGTCATTTTGTGCAGGGACAGTTATAAACACGAGAAACACGCACCACTTTACAGGCATACTATAGACACCCCCCGGGCACGATATTTAATGGAATATTTCACTTTTATTTTTTCACTTTAAGCATCATTAAATACACTGCTCCTGAAAAAACGGCTGTTTTTAAAACAGTTTTTTGCATTGATACATGTACCCTGGGGCAGGACCCGGGTCCCCAAACCCTTTTTAGGACAATAACTTGCATATTAGCCTTTAAAATTCGCACTTTTGATTTCTCCCGTTCGAGTCCCATAGACTTAAACGGGATGCGAAAGTTCACGCAAACTATCGGTCCATTCGCATTGTTCTGGATGCGAACAGAACTGGGGGGGTGTTCGGCTCATCCCTAACCCCTAGTCGTATCCAAATCGACCCATATACAAGCAGGAGTCAGATCCATCTATCCACCAGAGATAGCATCTGTGCGATCTGACTCCAATGAGAAGATAAAGATAAAGATAAAAAAAAAAAAAAGGGGGAAGAGAAGAAAAGGAGACACGTAAAAGAAAGAAAGAAAGAGAGAGGAAAAAAATATATGGAGGGGGGAAAAAATTAGGAATAGAAATAAAAATATAATAAATTCATCAATTAATATATACGTTAATTAGTAAATTATTATATCACTCAATATATCAGTTAATAAATCAATCAACTAATAATTATTTTCCATGATCATTCCTACCATCTTTCCATAATAATTCTTACCCTCTCTACCGCCATTATTTCTGCACTTCCCTATCAAAACTAATACTATCATTGATTATATCTTTATCACTTCAGAAAACAAAAAAGGGGGGAAAGGGGGGGAGGGAGGAAAGATACATCTCTGATATCTAGAAAAATTATCTTATAGTCTATCACATAATAATTCTTATAGATAGAGCTATCTAGATCGTACAGTCTTAATTGCATTTTTATCACTACTATCATTATTATTATAATTAAAGTTCAAGTTCATTTCATTTAAATCAAGTAGAGGATATTTGCTCCCAGTTTTCTCTCGGAGCAGGATTTGGTAGTAGAGATTTGAATGGCCAGTCTGGTAAGTTTGTCTTAGGGAGCTTAAATGTTAACAAGATTTTAGGTAGGTCCCCTGGGTGTTTAAACACCATCGTTTTTCAATCTTTTGAAATAATCCGTTTAAAACTAAAATCCCCATCTGTAATGGATATCTTCAGCTATCATTCCAAAGCAAAGATGCTCCCCGTACAGCTCAGCCTGAAGACAATTGCAGATTATTATCAGTGCCACCACATAGTAGCAGGCCCAGTGAGTAGGGATGAGCTTTATGTTCAGGTCGAACATGAGTTGGATTCGAACTTTGGCTGTTCGCCGAATAGCGAACAATTTGGGGTGTTCGTGGCAAATTCGAAAGCCGCGGAACACCCTTTAAAAGTCTATGGGAGAAATCAAAAGTTCTAATTTTAAATGTTAATATGCAAGTTATTGTCATAAAAAATGTTTTGGGACCTGGGACCTGCCCCATGGGACATGTATCAATGCAAAAAAAGTTTTAAAAACGTTCGTTTTTTTCGGGAGCAGTGATTTTAATAATGCTTAAAGTGAAACAATAAGAGTGAAATATTCCTTTAAATTTCGTACCTGGGGGGTGTCTATAGTATGCCTGTAAAGTAGCGCATGTTTCCCATGTTTATAACAGTCCCTGCACAAAATGAAATTTCAAAAGGAAAAAAAGTAATTTAAAACTACTCGCGGCTATAATGAATTGTTGGGTCCCGGCAATACAGAAAAAGTAATAGAAAAAAAAACGGCATGGGTTCCCCCCCCCAGTCCATTACCAGGCCCTTTGGGTCTGGTATGAATATTAAGGGGAACCCCAAACCAAAATTTTAAAAATAAATGCGTGGGGGTCCCCCCAAATTCCATATCAGGCTCTTCAGGGTCTGGTATGGATATTAAGGGGAACCCTGCGCCCAATTTTTTTTTTAAATGGCGTAGGGGTCCCCCTCAAAATCCATACCAGACCCTCCAGGTCTGGTAAGGATTTTAAGGGGATCCCCATGCCAAAATTAGAGTGTCCCCAAAAGGAAGAGTTGGTAATTTGTCTTAGTGACCACTATCCCTGGGACTAATAGTGAGGCAAAAAAAATTATGCACACATCTACAACAGACATTTGCAATTTTGCAATTTTATAAACTTAAATTTGCATCTACACTTGAAATCCGCAGGTTATCTCAGCATAGTATGGCAACTAGGGAGGGGTGAACGTTTCGGGCCGAGCATAATGCCACGTACACACGATCGTGATTCACGGCGGTGAAAACACCGCCGTGAATCACGACAGGAAAAACGAGGGAACGGCTTGTTCCCCCACACACGGCCTTTTTTCCCGTCATATTTTCTCTTGGGGAGAAAAATGACCGTGTGTAGGCTCCGCGGCAGTGTTTCCCTATGGGAAAACTGCCGCGGAAAAAAATTACAGGAATCATGACGAGAAAAATTAGAGCATGTTCTAATTTTTCTCGTCGTGATTAATGCCATTTTTCCTGTTGGAAAAAACGGCAAAAAGCCCACAGACGATCGTTTTTCTCGTCCAAAGGAAAAAAAAATATTTTTCCCGATGGGAAAAATGATCGTGTGTACGTGGCATTAGTTTGGCCCAAACATCGCCCTTTCGGGTGTTCGCCGAACACCCAAAATTTCTGTGTGCGCACAGGATGTTTGCCCATCGAGCACACAGTCAATAGGTTGTTAATGAGCGGGACCAGGAAGCTGGCCGCCGCGTCCTAAACAACGGATGAGTTATCAGCTGTCAGCGGGCTTCATGATTGACGGGGTGTGGCGGGCGTTGTGATTGACGATGCATTGGATCTTGGGGCCCCCCTGTTAAAGGGAGCTTCCACATTCCAATAAGTCCCCTGCTCGCAGACCCCAAAATTACCTCCCAGGGTTGTCAGGAAGAGCCCCAAAACACCCCCCATGTTGACGGCTTGTGGCCTGGTATGGTTCAGGAGGGGGGCTCGCCCCCCCTTTTCCTGGCCTGCAAAGCTGCATGCTTGAATAAGGGTCTGGTATGGATTTTGGGGGGCTCCACGCATTATTTAAATGATTTTGGCCTGGGGTTTCCCTCAAAATCCATACCAGACCTAAGGGGGCCCCATGTTGTTGTTTTTTTCTATTGGCAGCAATGTTTTTTTTTTTGCAGTCGGGAAAATCAATTTAAATGTCTTTTTTTTCTTTATATACACTATATTGTCAAAAGTATTGGGACACCTGCCTTTACACGCACATTAAATTTAATGCCATCCCAATTTTAGTCCGTAGGGTTCAATATTGAGTTAGCCCATCCTTTGCAGTTATAACAGCTTCATCTCTTTTGGGAAGGCTGTCTACAAGGTTTTGATGTGTGTCTATGGGAATGTTTGACCATTCTTACAGAAGCGCATTTGTAAGGTCAGGCACTAATGTTAGATGAGAAGGCCTAGCTCACAGTCTCCGCTCTAATTTATCCTAAAGGTGTTCTATCAGGTTGAGGTCAGGACTCTGTGCAGGCCAGTCAAGTTCCTCAACCCCAAACTCACTCATCGATGTCTTTATGGACCTTGCTTTGTGCACTGGTGCGCAGTCATGTTTGAACAGGACCCCAAACTGTCCCCACAAAGTTGGGAGCATGAATTTGTCCAAAATGTCTTGGTATGCTGATGCCTTAAGAGTTCCCTTCATTGGAACTAAGGGGCCAAGCCCAACCCCTGAACAACAACCCGGCATCTTCGGTAAGGGAATCAGGAAGGGAAGCACTGCACGTCCTGACTGGTCCCTGCTGTCTTCTGGGACCTGTGTGTCTCCCAGAAGACAGTGGAGGGGGAAGGGAGGAGGAGCCATACATGGCGTAGATCGCTACAGATTCTGCAGCGTTCTATTGCCGGTAGTGAGAGCAAATGCCTGTATTAGACAGGTATCTGCTCCCCACTCCCCGTGAAAGGTTCAAAATGTGACACCGGAGGGGGGGGGGAGGAACCGGATAAGCGGAAGCTCCATTTTTGGGTGGTACTCCGCTTTAAGCATCATTAAAATCACTGCTCCTTTAGAAACAATCTTTTTTTTATTTATTTTTTGCTTTGATACATGTCCCCCAGGGCAGTACCCGGGCCCCCATGCCCTTTTTATGGCCAATAACTTGCATATAAGCCTTCAAAATGGGGACTTGATTTTTCATGTTTGGGTCCCATAGACTTTAATAGAGTTTGCGGCTTGGGTCCAAACTTTTTCTCTGTTCGGGAGTTCTGGTGCAAAACAAACCGGGGGGGGGGTGCTTGACCCATGACTAATGACAACATTTTTGTTGCTTTTTGCAAATTCAGTTCCATTCTGAACTTTTCTGATCACAGCAAAGACCTGTATACTCTAGGTTGAAGGATTTTGCTTCTGTTCCCTAGTCATTTGCACTGCATTTTTTTGTAGCCAGGAGCTGGCAAAATTTCCTGTGTTATCAGAGGACACTCTACAGCATCTGCCACAGTGAGGCTGTTACCTCTAGTGCTCAGCCTGGCATCTGCCTAGTCACATCCTGAATGCAGAGTGAGTGAAAACTTACAAAAGAATGGGGATCTTGGGACATGTAGTCCACAGAGCTCAAATCTACATTGACCTGGATCGTTGTAGACTACAAGTTCCAGCAGGGCTGGAGGAAAAGAACAGAATGCAGGGAGATGTGATAAATAGCCTGTGTTGGGGAGGAGCCGCTCTCTTGGGACCACGACCACGATCTTCATCTGGGAGCAGTGATCCCGATGGCTGTCAAGGCAGCAGGGGAGAGCCTACGAATAATGTGTGTGGATGCACCTGTTGTTGGCAGGGTCTGGTCATCAGGTGGCAGCCAGGAGGTCACCCACATCACCTGCATCACAGATCCAGCTGTGCTGCGACACTGGGAGGTGTGGGGTCGTGCACCGTCCCTTGAGCATAGTATATGCAGAGGCCTGCTGCAGAATCTTCACACCATCTCTTCTGAGCTTGGTTTTTCTTGGACTGGTGAGCGGGCATATGCCCACCCTCTTTGCACCCAAGGACACTGTATTCAAGACTTCTGCATCAAAGGACTACTGTATCTACCCCCCCCCCCCCACAAGGGACAGGAGCATTGGGTGCCCATCCGGCCTCATATCACCAAGGAATTCTCTTTTATTTAGAGACAAGGGTTATAGACTCTAGATACAACTTGCTAAACTGTGTAAAGTGTTTGTGATAAAAGGGGGCTATGGTTTCAGGAGGTTAAGGGGGGTAGTCTGATTCCACATTTTCATTCTCCTACCCTTTTCAGACCTTCAGCCATAGACCTTGATCGGTTGATACTTGTTGTTTTATTGATCCTCAAGGGACTTTACAGACAAATAATTTGTTAATTTATATAAATAATATAACTATCACCTTATTTCTGTTATCTGATCTATTTTCTGTTGATTCTATTTACTGCCAAACCCTAAAGCCCCGTGCACCTGCACCGTATGTCGATCTGTGGAAAACCATCAGCGGACCGACTCCTGATCAGCTCTCTTAGCCAATGGCAGGGAGCGCTGATCAGAGTGTTTTGGGGGGGGGGGGATCCCCCTGTCAGAGCACAATAGCTCAGCGGGGGAGATCGCTGAACTTACCTTGCATGGTTAGTAAAGGGGTAGCACAGGGGTAGCACTGTAATATATATTTTTTACAAGAAAGCACTAAATATCCCTGAGGTGATCATAGCAGAACTCAAATAAATAAATAAATAAATACCCCTACGATTCCATCTATAGTAATATACCTCTACAACCTACATAAAACCCCCAGCACAACTTTACCAAATAAATAAACACAAAAAAAGAACAGAAAAAACACATCTGTGAAATCACTAAAAAACACAATAAACATATGATCCAAAAAATCTGTGTAGTGCTCCTTTTACCATATCTAAAGCATACATTTAAGCCCTGTACACACGATCAGTTTTACCGATGAAAACAGTCCGATGGACTTTTTTCATCGGACAAACCGATCGTGTATGGGCCCCATCAGTCTTTTTTCCATCTGTGTTAAAAAATAGAACATGTTTTAAATTTATCCGATGGAAAAAAAACCCATAGCAAATTACTATCGTCTGTGGGTAACTCCATCGGATTAAAAATCCCACGCATGCTCAGAATCAAGTCGACACATGCTCAGATGCATAGAACTTCATTTTTTTGGCTCGTCGGAGTGTTTTACGTCACGGCATTTGGGATGATCGTTTTTTTGGCTGATGGTGTGTAGGCAAGACTGATGGAAGTCAGCTTCATCGGATTTCCGATGGAAAAATCCATCGGTTTAAAATCCATAGGAAATCCGATCGTGTGTACAGGGCTTAAGTGTTTTTTGTCCAATGTTGAAAATGTATAGATTTTTGTTATCTTATGTAGTTACTTTTTTATTTTTTTTAAGTACGTAGCTTCATTTCATTGTTCATTTCTGCTTTTTGAAAGTTGTATTTTGTTCCCTTTATACAGAGAACTGTGGAGAGTATTTAGTCAATGAATCAGTAGAAGTTTAGACTACACAGGAAATTCCTTTTGTTCTGTACATGAAAAAGAATGGCCACGTGAATGACTTATGCTTGCTGGAAGTTTTAGTAGAATGCTTACCTGTTCAGTTTTTGCCTCGTCCTGTTCTAACTTCAATCCCCCTCTTCACTTTGATAAAGGTTGTGCATGACACAGCAACTAGTGTTGTTAAAAACTGATTGCATGTCGTATTTTCTTGGTGTTTATAATTTGTGCAAAGATTTTGTTCTACTTTCTTTGTCAAAGGATCTGTCCTTCTAAAAATGATATATCAGTTACTGGTAGATACTGAAAACTTAAACTAACTGCCAATTTCAAAATAAATTTATAAACTGTTTTAAAATAATATTTTGCTTACAGTGTGATGGGAATGTGCCCTAAAACTACATTTATACTTTCTTTCACTACTAATCTCATCCAATAAGCAATGTGAATTAGATGTGTTAGTATGAATTTAAAGGACAAAAACAACAGTAATCATGTGCTTTTTATTATCAGAGAGGCACCATGACCAAATATAAACTCAAATTTCTAATATTGTACTCTTCTGAATGAACCAATTCTGGGGTACATGGCACCCCACTCAGTGTATCTCCTGTACTCTCCAGGTTTCAGATAATACTGACGTCCTCTGTAGCTGGGCTCATCATAAAACATCCAATGCCCATCAAGTACATTACAGGAGTGGATTTCATGGAACCGGAACTGCTCAAAAACATTAGGACAGTCTTCAGTGAACTCCATCATCTGCCCTTCAAAGTCTTCCCTCTCATAGATCCTTAGACGGAATGGCCCACGGTGCTTGAGATAAACAAAGTATGTATTAATAGGGTAGTATTTTGCTTCTTGGGTAGCTATGGAATATAACACAAAATATATATCACCTTAGAGCCGGTTCACACTGGGGCGACTCGTCAGGCGACTCAGCCGCCTGACAAATCTCGCTCCGCTCTATTCAATCGACTTAGAAAAAGGTTCTTGTACGACTTTGGGGGCGACTTGCATTGACTTCAATACAGAAGTCATTTTGCAAGTCGCCTCTCAAGTCGTCTTGAGATCACCTTGCCGAGTCGCCCCCAAAATAGTTAATCCAAATAATCAAATCAAACAAATCAGTGCTCCACTGCTTAGTGATCAGACCATGTGCCCCACATGGATGTAAACTCACCCTGGATGTTGACCACCTATCTCTTGTGTGGTCACTTGCGCTTAGTAGGGACAGAAAGAAACCCCTAGATGTTGTCCTAAATAGCTGACCACACTGTAGATACTCCTCCAATGGTGGGGGGGGGGGGTTTATGACAGAGGGGGGAACCCATAGCGTAAAACCATATTTTATTTATTAAAAAATATAATAAACAAACATAGGTACACTCACATTTTCCGGTGCCTGTAGCCTGGCACCCGGTGTGTTCAGCATGTGTATATAAAGGGGAATAGTCCGACCGGCCTCAGCTAGATACCACTAGATAGGGTACGATACGTTTGTTTATTATAAAAAAGTGTTACCAGTTCTAGGGACAGCTACTATATCCACATCCTGAAATAAATGATAGAATGCAAATTGGGAATAAATCCCATAGGAATAGGACTTTTAAGGATACAGAGCTGACACTGAGGTGACAACACAATTGTTAGGTGTAAAAAAGTTTTAATTAATACAAATTGTTTTAACATCTGATTTAACAAATTTAACAATTTGGATTAATTAAAAGTTTTTAATTGCATTCCATTTGAGAAGAAGGGAAAGAAGCCTCCAATGGTGACTCCAGGGGACTGATGAAGTCACATGTCGTGACGTAACGCTTAGGGAGTGGCCGGAGGCAGACATACACCGGAAGTGACGCGAGAAGGCGCTAAAAATGCTGTGATTTATTTATTTTGCTTGTTTTTACCTATTTTAATTGTAAGAGTCCACCTATATGTGTTTTTTAATAAATCGGTACTTTATTATTCAAACATACTGCACCATTGGAGGCTTCTTTCCCTTCTTCTCCCACTTTATATCCCTGGTATTGGAGTATAATAGGGGGACTCTGTGGATATTAGACCCGGCTTAAGGACCAGTATAGGACACCATAATAGCCTTTCTAGAGCTGGAGAAGTGCCAATAGGATGCTTGGGAACAACTCTACATGAAGGTCGAAGAAATTCTCTGTTTCTTTGATGCAAGTTACTTCACTGTATGAGGTGAGAGTTCTGAAAGACTGTTCTCTCTGGATATCAAGAAAGTTATTTTACAGTCACGTTTGTGGAGCACATTAAGGACTTTATCACTATATCTACCTCATCGTTATATCTACCTCACGTCTATTTATTTATTCACCATTTATTATCCATTTTTTATTCACTTTGGACTATTTTAGACAACTGTCGAAAAAGTGTGTTTATATTTTTAGACCACTTATTTTTTTACACATTTATAGTGTTTAGGATCTATATTATTATATTTATATATATTTTTAGCACATTATATTTATTCACTTTTTGGATATTTGGTACCATTAGTGTTTTTGGTGATAATTTAATATTGCGTGAGATCACTTTCTATTTATATTTCCTATTTTGTGTATTGTAAACCCCACTAGGTTTTGCTGCATATTTTTCACTATTGTTATCACTCTTTCTGCCACTTAGGGACATTTATTATCACTCCTAGTAGCGTGAAGGACACTTCTATATTTATGCTAATAAGTAGCCTTGACATTTCTCCAACTTTCCTTATTTGCAACTCAGAGTACTAAAGACAGTGGTTCAGCATAATACAGAGTCAACTAGTTAATTAATGGTAGTCCCCATATACCTTTTATAACAGGTCTACATTATTATGGAGGTAGCCTGCTAAACTTGTGTTGCTTGCAGTACCACAATGCAAAAAATGTAAACATTTATAGGGGATAATCTACAGGGACTAATAATGTAAGAATATTATAATATATAATCAGGTCGAAAGAATTTTCTGTTTCTTTGATGCAAGTTACTTCACTGTATGAGGTCACGTTTGTGGAGTACTTTAAGGACTTTATCACTATATCTACCTCATCGTTATATCTAGCTCACGTCTATTTATTTATTCACCATTTATTATCTATTTTTTATTCACTTTGGAATATTGATTTGGACTATTTTAGACCACTGTCAAAAGAGTGTGTTTATATTTTTAGATCACTTCATTTTTTGCACATTTATAGTCTTTAGGATCTATATTATTATATTTATATATATTTTTAGCACATTATTCACTTTTTGGATATTCGGTAACATTAGTGTTTTTGGTGATAATTTAATATTGCGCAACATCACTTTCTATTTATATTATTTATTAGCATACTTGTTACAGTATTCCTTCAGAGGGTAATTGTATAAGTATCTTATACAATTACCCTCTGAACAAGGCCCCTGTTCAGATGTGAATAAATCAAACTTTAGCAAGCAAAGACAGACAGATTTTACAACCTAAAACAAACGAAAAATCATCTTATAATCATATAACTTTGTCACTCTGTAAAATATCTTTATTTGATCTTCACTGCTTAGACGAGAGATTGGGGTAAAACCATATTATAGCAATAGGATGTTCGTGATCTAATTTTGCCAGTTTTGAAGGATACAATGCATTTATTAAGTGTATTTAAGATATATAGTTCTCTCTCAAGCCAAAAGTATTTTTTTAAGTTTTGTATAGGAGAGCAGTAATGATTGTTGCCATTTAATTTTTTTACCGTTATTTTACCGTTATTTTTGTTTGAGAGAATAGGTCCTAATAACAATATTTTTATATTAGTTTATATAGTGGCAGAAAGTTTTGGAAATCTCCAGGGGCACAGAGGTGGTAATAAACAACTAACAGAGTTTATATCAATCCCTCACCCTATTAAGAGAGATCCTACCTTGCTACCTTTCCTGAGCATAACATTGTCACCAGAACAGTAAGCATCAGAAATCATCCAAACATGGCTGCAGACAGAAAAAAAAGGCAGGGGTTCTAACTGCTCTATGCCATAAAAGATGCTTACAGATATACAGTACTTTACATAATCTTGTGCTTCCATGTATTCTAGAAAATAACTGTGATTTTTGTTTGGCTATTTTATAAGTTTTAATAGTTTCTCACTTGTGGAGAAAGGTGGCAAGACCTGATAGAGTCATTGGAGCCCATCCATTGCTTGAAATCAGGGTATTCTCCTCTCCTAACAAGATATTGATGTCCTTTGTAGTTTGGTTGTTCATACAGGATCCAGTTTCCATTCTCAACTCGGATAGAGTTACATCGACTGAAGTATGGCGATAAATCAGAACAATCAGAGTTACACTCATAGGAGCGACCGTGGAAGTTCCTGTCCTCGTAAAAGGTGATCTGCAAAAAATAATTACAAAACTTATCTGCTTTTTTTTAAGCCTGTTGTATCATCAAAAACGAATTCTATGAATTGGGCAAATATTATGTTTAAACATTATATGTGGATACACATGTTGGCTCTTACCTTTACCATTGTGACTGATGGTGAACTGTAGCAGACCAAATAACATATGATGGACTTTATATAGACTGCCTTTTGTTGGTGTCTATACAAAATACACCTGAATGAACCATGACCTTTTCTGTCAGCTATAGATACTGTATAGATCTTTTGTTTTTGTAGCTGGCGAGATCATTCTCGCCTTGTTTAGTTTTTTTGAAAGCTTATTATGTAAGTGGTAATGACTTAGCATGTTTTATTCTGAAAGGAATTGAAAAACCCTATACTGTCCCCTTAATTTTGTTGAGTAACTTTATTTGAAAGAATAGTATACATATGCATGTTGTTTTTCAAATATATAACCAAAGAAACTATCAGACTAATTCTTTTAGTACCATGTCTGCCTGTCTTTTGTAGTCAAAAGATTTTAAAACAAAATTTAAATTTGACGTCAACATTAACACTGTTTGCCACTATCTCTCCCCGATAGCGGAATGGGGCTCCACGGGGCCCCACAAATGGCACCTAGCACGGGCTCCATGCGTGGACCCACTTCCATACCTTTGTACAGGGTGGGGATCGGCAGCGCCGATCCTCTCCCGTTGCTATGGGAGACAGACTGCTACAGAAATGTGTACCGACAACATCAGCAAGGGGCCATCAAAACCTGTAACAAATAGACGTTACCAACAGGCTGCTTTAACTGACTGTAAGCTTCTGTTGCCCATGGCAACCAAATGTTGTACTGTAAAAGGATATATCTTTAAGCGCCGTCTTCATATCCCAATGTGTCTAGTGACCCACAAGCTGGAGACTATGCATTCCAGTTGCTTGTATAATACCCGTTTAGATAACTTCAGACCAGGCAGGAGGCAAAGTTGAAAGCTTTACTTAGAAAGGTGCAAACCATGATGAAATCCACATGCACACGAAACAGATCTTTTCCCTACATCCCTAATCCCTAACCCAGACTTGTGTGCTGCTCAGCATACCTGCAAAGGTAAAGTCCACACTGGTGTCTTCAGAGGGACTGCAAGTCCTAGCAGCTCCATAGATGTTGGCAGGCTCATTACTCTTTGGTGGCAGTAGATGACATGCTGTGTGTCGTGGGACTACCGGGCTCAGCAGCCCCAGGCATTTTGGTAGGCTCGTCACGTCAGACATTGTTCAATGAAGATAGCTGAAGGGGAGCCGAGTAGGACCCCCCCCCCCAGGATGAGTGATTGCTGGAGGATCAGATTACATTGCAGCAGTCAGCCTCTCTTCTTCCCACATGGCTGGTCTGGGCAAAGCTCCCTCCTGCTTTTATATGCACAGGGAAAAGGGTAGAGCCAGCCAAGTAAAAATTAAGTAAAATAAGTTTACTCTTTCTCTCCCTTTTATATCATGGCATATGTGGTCACATAAAAAAAAGTAGAATTTATACTGTGTTTTTTTCTTAGTAACATTGAATTGTATAGTACATTCATATATGCATACATACATAAAGAAGTAAGGTGTAGTATTTCAGCTATTACAGTATATGATTGCTTTGGAGACATACATACAGTAAACACAGGTAGGTTGTGCTGCACTTTATATAGCATTTATTCTGTCAGGTGTGGGAAGCACATAGTGTGAGCAGTAACAATGGGTGTTTTGAGTTTATTATATTTATTTATTTTTTGGTATTTGGTTGGAACATTTAGGCATTCATTGCACGGAGAATTTGTTGCTAAAATAGTTTGTCAATAATTAATTATTATTAATTAAGTTAATTGTCAATCATAAATGTATAATCTCTCATAAATGTTGCACTAACATTTCAACTCTCTAATTATGCGCTCTCTTTCTTGGGTTGTGAATTTGTGTTTTGATATGTCCTTACAGTCTATATTGAATTTTGTTTAATCTTTATCAAAAAGTGTGTGATGCTTAATCTTTATCTGATCTCTGTTCAGATTATATGCCTTACTATTTTTGTACTTTCGCTTCATGTTATTATTTTTAAAAACTCTCAATAAAAGTGATTGTAGAACAATTCCTCATGATAAATAGTATTCAACTTAGTGGTATGGAGTGAACCTAGGCCTCTGTCCTGTGGCCTAATCATTTTTGTATCTGCAATGTATGAACCAAACCGAAGTCTCAGTTTAAACAGAAGATAAAGATCTGTGGCATGGTAGTTAAAACACTGTAAGTATTGTTTAGGCTACGGCTTGTCCATCACAATTCTGTAGCAATAGCATAGGTAGTCCTGCCTAGCACATTGAACTGAAGTTCCAGTCAGAAAGGAAATTTTACAACAGAAAGGAAATGAGGAGACTTCTATACACTTCCTGTTCTGTCTGATACCTTATAAAAGAAAAAACCCGAAAAACATGACAATTCCTCAGAGATCCTGAGCAAAAAAAATATGCGTTTATTAAATGTTAAAAGCAAATTGACAACTCACAGATATTTTATAGTAAGAAATGCATCTCAAGCCAGTGTAATTAACTTTTGCACAAACCAATAATTAGCAGACTAAATTTTGGCCTAAATTTAGGAAGAAATTGGATTTTTTTTATTGGATATGTTTTATAACAGAAAATAGAAAATATTTTTTTTCAAAATTTTAGACATAAAAAAATGGTGTGGAGTCCCCCCCCCCAAAATCCATACCAGACCCTTATTAGAGCATGCAGCCTGGCAGGCCAAGAAAGGGGGGGGGGACGAGCGAGTGCACCCCTCATGAACCATACCAGGCCACATGTCTTTAACATGGGGGGGTGCTTTGGGGCTGGGGGGCTCTGTCCCCCCCAATTTAAAGCACCTTGTTCCCATGTTGATAGGGACAAGGGCCTCCTCTCCACAACCCTGGGTTGTGGGGTCTGCAGGCAGGGGGCTTATCGGGATACAAACACGTGGCCACTTCCCCCACCTATAACTGGCCTATTGCAGCAAGGAGCACTGGGAGAGTGACTTATGTCAAACAAATGCAAAGAGACTTCCAAGCTCAAACTTACCAACCAGGAAGGTGGCACCGCCCCCATGGGACGTCACCGACCCAGCATGCACCGGTCGGTGACGTCGCCAGGTGGTTCCACCTCTTACCTATTTAGGAACTTGAGCAGGCAGTCAGCGGTTAGCCTTCATCATGGAAGAAGCTTTTTTTTCCGGGTCCAGTGTTGCAGCGGGCATTGTGATTGACAATGGATCTACATCGGGGGACATTGTTTTTTTATTTTTATTAAAGGAATTATCAAAAACTGTGAGTGTGTTTTTATTTCTAATTTGACACTTTTTTGGTGAATAAGTAGGGGTACAATGTACCCTATACTCATTTACATGAAGGGGTTGGGATCTGGGGGCCCCCTTGTTAAAGGGGGCTTCCAGATTCCGATAAGCCCCCTGCCTACTGACCCCCACACCTGCTCGCTCGTCCAACTTTTTTCTAGTTTGCCATGGTGCATGCTCAGATAAGGGCCTGGTATGGATTGAGGGGGGGACCCCACGCTATTTTTTTCACACATTTTTCTATTTTTGGGACATTTCTCAGTATGTGGAAAAGCTTGAGTATATGAAGTTGCTCAAATGAGCTTTATGCCATTGTACTTACTGAATAGAGTGCTGAAGTTCTCTTTTCCATTTAACTAGTGGGGATGATTTAGAAAAAAGTATCTTTGTTAGTAGTTAATTGTATTGTTAATTGTATATGGTCATAATTAAAGATGGGCCGAACACCCCCAGGTAAAGTCTATGGGAACCGAACTGGAAAAATAAAAAGTGCCCATTTTGAATGCTTATATGCAAGTTATTGGGCATAGAAAGGGTATGGGTGTCTGGGTACTGCCCTGGGGGGGGGGGGACATGAATCAATGAAAAAGTTTGTAAAGAAGATAATTCCTAAATGAGCAGTGATTTACTGATGCTTAAAATAAAACAATGAAAAGGAAAAATTCCTTAAAATATAGTGCCCCCTTAGTCTGCCTGTAAAGTGGCGCATCTGTACCATGTATAGAACCCGCTGCAGAAAAAAGGGAATTTATAAAGCCAAAAAAATAAAATTTTCCCTGCAAGCTTTCTTTATTTTATAAACAACAGCTTAAAAAACAAGTCTGTATGATGAAGCCACAATTTAGAGCACTCAGAACAAGATTACAGATTTTTCAGATAAATTCTGGTGCCTGTTTTACAGACTTTGGATAGAAGTAACAGGTGTGGAAAAATTGGGGTTTGGGTGTTGGTGGTGCCTTTACACCATAACCCTATAGAGGTACTCTTGATGAAAGCAAGAATTGGTCTTGCTGTCAAAAATGTAAATTATATGCACCTGTCAAACAGGTGAAGAAAAATTGGTCCTTGGGTGTTAATTGTGCCCATGAAACCTATTCCAAAAAATGTCTTCCCGATAAAATCAACACCCACAAAGCTAGGTAGCCTAGACAGTCTTGCACAAATTCCACATTCCAAAAAAACGTAATCAGCATCAGGGACTTGATAACTGCTGCTAATCCAGGAATAATTAATTTTGATAAATGTCAGCACGACAATGGAGTCTGCGGACAGATGCTCTCTTTTATCTGTCACAAAACCTCTGGCAGCACTGAATGCCTGTTTGGAAAGCACCCTGGATGCAGGGCAGCCCAGCAGCTCAATTTCATACTGGACAAGTTATGGGCAGTGGTCTATTCTCATGATCCAGTAACCCAGTGGATCGTCAAAGGGAAAGTTCTCCATGTCACCATAGGATGCAAATGCTGCCGATGGAATGTGGAAGCTGATAGCCCTGGGTGCTGAGGACTATAAAAAAAATTAAATGCATCACTGAGGCAGCCCCCTTCTCCACTGCTCCTCTCTTGACCAACAGAAGCCTGAAAAATAGCTTTTCCTTGAGACTGTAACTTAGCAGAGCCAGGTAAGACATTACATAAACTCCTCTTTAAGGTGTCCTCAAGATAATTTATCCTCTGCTCCCTCTGTGGGGACGGCATGAATTCTGAGACTTGTAACGGTGGTCAAGGAGGGTTGCCAAGCAATAGTGATTCTTCTCCTTGATACCATGAATTCTCTGGTCCTTTCGGAGACTTTGAAGAATGAGTTAGCCAATGCACCTGCAAGGCATGAGACACAGAGTCCTCGGGGTCACTGAGGATTACAGTAATCTGGAACTGCCTCCTCCCAGCCACGCACTGGGGACGGAAAACCATCTCTTAAGGTTTAATGTATGTCTTCCTCTGCCGCAATACCCCTAAAGCTGCCAGAATCCTCCTCCCTCTCCTTGTGTGTGTTGTTGTGGCAAGAATGGTGTGTGCATAAAGTGGGCCTTGAGAGGAAAGGAAGTCCTCCTCTTCCTATTGCTGCTCTGCCTCGATTGCCCTGTCCATAATGCCATGCAGAGTCTGCTTCAGCAGGAACACAACAGGAATTCTGTCACTGATGCATGCATTGTCACGACTTGCCATCCTTGTTGCCTCCTCAAATGGTGACAGTACAGTGCATGCATCCTTTATCATCAGCCATTAACAGGGGGAAAAAAACAGAGCGGCCCTGAGCCTGTCATTGTGCCATACTCACACAGGTTCTTGTTGACCGTCCTCTGCTGCATGTGCAGCCACTGCAGCATTGCCAAAGTTGAATTCCACCTGGTAGGCATGTTACAAATCAGGTGATTTATGGCAGGTGGAATTCCCTCTTTGTATGACCGCCTGAAATGGCTACAGACTCTTCTAGCCTGCTTTAGCAGATCTTCCAACCCTGGGTATCTGGGCTTAAGAAATGCTGCATCACCAAGTTGAGGACATGTGCCAGGCATGGCACATATGTCACCTTTCCTGTCAAAGGACGGGCTGGAGCTTAGTGCCATTATCGCACACCACCATTCCTAACTCAAGCTGGTGTGGCGTGAACCACCTCTGGGCCTGCCCCTGCAGAGCTGAAAGAATCTCTGCTTCGGTGTAGCCCCTGTTCCCTAGACAGACTAGAAGAAGCATTGCATGTCATCTTTTAGAAAAAAAGTCAAGGAAAAATCCAAGGAAACTCCAAGCTCACTTATCACTCAGCCCATGAAAAACCAAATGAAAGTGATTGTAAACCCACATGATTTTACTTCTGACAGTGACCGGCCCCCCTGCCCCCCGTTTTACTCACCTGACCCCCATTGATCCCTCAGCGGAGACATGCTATACCTCTCTGCCCAGGGTTCTTGGCCCTTGATTGGATAGATTGATAGCAGTGCAGCCATTGGCTCCCACTGCTGTAAATCAAATTCAATGACACGGGCGCCGGGGGGGATGGGCCGAGTCCTACATTCTGCTTCTATGGACGCAAATTCTGGACTCGGAAGCACACCCTCAAGGTAACCCCCCTGGAGAGCGCTTCTCCTAGGGGGTTATGCGATGCGGGGAGGAGCTGATAGCGCCGCCTGGGGTCCCCAGAAGAGGAGGATCAGGGCTACTCTGTGCAAAACGAACTGCACAGTGGAGGTAAGTATGACATGTTTGTTATTAAAAAACAAAAACAAAACAAAGCTTTACAATCACTTTAACCTGTCTAAAAGTATGCGTTAAAAACTGGGGTTTAGTCTGTACACATCTGCAAATACATGCGGAAGCTTCGGGCCCCACTAAGGCACCCTGGTATCTGTAGACCTATCACTAGCTTATGAGTGACTCCACAATGGAAGCACATGCATTCCGATGGATAGATGGAGGGCAGATGGACTGAAGAGAGCCTACCCCTTCTTAAAGGTACAGGGGCACACTGAACACCAGGTACATAGCACAATGGCTGCAAAGGTGTCAGTGTGTTGCCTGACCAATATAACAATAATACAAAAAAAGGAAGCCACTGTCCCCACCTATAACTGGCCATTGCAGCAAGTAGCATTGAAAGGCAACATATGTTAGTAAAAAGTCAAGGAAAAATCCTAAGAAGGGGCGGGCTCCCTTCAGTCCATCTGCCCTCCATCTATCCATCAGAATGCATGTGCTTCCATTGTGGAGTCACTCATAAGCTAGTGATAGGACTACAAATACCAGGGTGCCTTGGCGGGGCCTATATCTTATGCATGTATTTGCAAATGTGTGCAGACTAAACCCCTGTTTTTAACGCATATTGTTAGACAGGTTAATTTGGTTGTCCGCGGGCTAGTCGGTAAGTGAGCTTGGTGTTTCCTTGGATTTTTCCTTGGTTTTTTCTTTTTTTCTTACATATGTTGCCTTCCAATGCTACTTGCTGCAATGGGCAGTTATAGGTGGGGCAGTGGCTTCCTTTTTTGTATTATTGTTATATTGGTCAGGCAATGCACTGACACCTTTGCAGCCATTGTGCTATATGTTGGGTTTTCAGTGCGCCCTGTACCTTTCAGAAGGGGTGGGCTCCCTTCAGTCCATCTGCCCTCCATCTATTCTTTAGAATGCATGTACCTAAATTGTGGAGTCACTCATAAGCTAGTGCTAGCTTTTTTCTTTTGATTTTTTGACTTTATTTGGAAAAACTAATAAAAAAAGCTATATTTGAAAAAAAAAAGAAAAGCTAGTGAAAGGACTACAGATACCAGGGTGCCTTGGCGGGGTCTGTAGCTTCTGCATGTATTTGCAAATGTGTGCAGACTAACCCCTGTTTTTTAACCCATACTGTTAGACAGGTTAATTTGGTTGTCATCTTTTATCCTGACTCAATAAATAGCCCCTTGATTGCTATGGGGAAGTGGAAAAATGAGGGGTTCTGTTGAAACCAAACCACTTCAGGTAGACCAAAATTTCAGCCACAACTGCCAGGAAAATTGTTCGGGATGCAAAGAAAAACCCACAAATAACTTCAGGTGAAATACAGGACTCTCTGAAAATATGTGGTGTGGCTGTTTCAAGATGCACAATAAGGAGGCACTAGAAGAAAGATGGGCTGCATGGTTGAGTCGCTAGAAGAAAGCCATTGCTATGCAAATGCCACAAAGTATCCCGCTTACAATACACCAAACAGCACAGAGACAAGCCTCAAACCTTCTGGCACAAAGTAATTTGGCGTGATGAGACCAAAATTTAGCTTTTTGGCCACAACCATAAACGCTACATTTGGAGATGAGTCAACAAGGCCTATGATGAAAGGTACGAAGGTGGATCGTTGATGTTTTGGAGATGTGTGAGCTACAAAGGCACAGGAAATGTGGCCAAAATTGTTGGCAAGATGAATGCAGTATGTTATCAAAAAATACTAGCGGAACATTTGCATTCATCAGCCAGGAAGCTGCGCATGGGACGTACTTGGACATTCCAACATGACAATCATCCAAAACACAAGGCCAAGTCGACCTGTCATTAGCTATAGCAAAATAAAGTTAAGGTTCTGGAGTGGCCATCTCAGTCTTCTGACCTCAATATCATTGAGCCACTCTGGGGAGATCTCAAACGTGCAGTTCATGCAAGACAGCCCAAGAATTTTCAGGAATTTGGAGGCTTTTTGCCAAGAGGAATGGGCAGTTTACCATCTGAGAAGATAAAGAGCCTCATTCACAAATACCACAAAAGACTTCAAGCTGTCATTGATGTTAAAGGGGGCAATACACGGTATTAAGAACTGGGGTATGTAAACTTTTGATCACGGTCATATGGGTAGTTACTGTTGCCAATATGATTTAAAAAGAGTAAACACAGTTGATTGATACTAAATGTCTTCAGCCAAACATTAACCATGAGTGAAATAATAAATTGTGTTATCATTCATATTCTCTGAAAAATGAAGAAATCATAAATTCTGCCAGGGTATGTAAAGTTATGAGTAGGGATGAGCCGAACACCCCCCAGTTCGCAGCAGAACATGCGAACAGGCAAAAAATTAGTTCGAACACGCGAACACCATTAAAGTCTATGGGACACGAACATGAAAAATCAAAAGTGCTAATTTTAAAGGCTAATATGCAAGTTATTGTCATAAAAAGTGTTTGGGGACCCGAGTCCTTCCCCAGGGGGTGTAACAATGCAAAAAAAAAGTTTTAAAAACTGCAGTTTTTTCGGGAGCAGTGATTTTAATAATGCTTAAAGTTAAACAATAAAAGTAAAATATTAATTTAAATTTATTACCTGGGGGGTGTCTATAGTATGCCTGTAAAGTAGCGCATGTTTCCCGTGCTTAGAAAAGTCCCTGCACAAAATTACATTTCTAAAGGGAAAAAAAGTTATTTAAAACTACAGATAAAAATCATTGAAAAAAAAAACAGCATGGGTTCCCCCCTTAGTCCATTACCAGGCCCTTTGGGACTGGTATGAATATTAGGGGAACCCCAAACCAAAACAAAACAAAAAAAGGGTGGGGGTCCCCCCCAAATTCCATATCAGGCCCTTCAGGTCTGGTATGGATATTAAGGGGAACCCTGCACCATTTAAAAAAAATGGCGTGGGGTTCCCCCCAAAAATCCACACCAGACCCTTCAGGTCTGGTATGGATTTTAATAGGAACCCCGAACAAAAATGGAAAGAAAAATGGTGTGGGGTTCCCCCAAAAAATCCATACCAGACCCTTATCTGAGCACGCAACCTGGCAGGCCGCAGGAAAAGAGAGGGGGACGAGAGAGCGCCCCCTCCTGAACCGTACCAGGTCACATGCCCTCAACATAGGGAGGATGTCCCCATGTTGATGGGGACAAGGGCCTCATCCCCACAACCCTTGCCCGGTGGTTTTGAGGGTCTGCGGGTGGGGGGCTTATCGGAATCCGGCCCCAGATGCCGGCCCCAGATGCCGGGTTTCCCGTGACACGCCAGAGGGGGCGGGGTCACCCGTACACGTCATTGGGTAACCCCGGGCTTTCTCCTTGCGTCAGAGAGGGGGCAAGGAGAAAGGGCATGTGGAGGGCATGTGGCCTGGTACGGTTCAGGAGGTGGGGCATTCTCACCCCCCTCTTTTCCTGTGGCCTGTCAGGTTGCGTTTCATCGAAAAAGGGCCTGGTATGGATTTTTGGGGGGAACCCCACGCCAATTATTTTTTAATTTTGGTGCGGGGTTCGCCTTAAAATCCATACCAGACCTGAAAGGGTCTGGTATGGATTTTTGGGGGGAACCCCACGCCATTTAAAAAAAAATGGTGCAGGGTTCCCCTTAATATCCATACCAGACCTGAAGGGCCTTATATGGAATTTGGGGGGGCCCACGTTTTTTTTTTTTTTGGTTCGGGGTTCCCCTTAATATTCATACTAGACCCAAAGGGCTTGGTTATGGACTAAGGGGGAACCCATGTTGTTTTTTTTCAATGACTTTTATCTGTATTGCCGAGACCCGGCAATTCATTATAGCCGCGAATAGTTTTAAATTACTTTTTTTCCTTTAGAAATTTAATTTTGTGCATAGACTTTTCTAAGCAGGGGAAACATGCGCTACTTTACAGGCATACTATAGACACCCCCAGGTACGAAATTTAAAGGAATATTTCACTTTTATTATTTCACTTTAAGCATTATTAAAATCACTGCTCCCGAAATAACTGCAGTTTTTAAAACTTTTTTTTTGCATTGATACATGTCCCCTGGGGCAGGACCCAGGTCCCCAAAAACTTTTTATGACAATAACTTGCATATTAACCTTTAAAATTAGCACGTTTGATTTCTCCCATAGACTTTTAAAGGGTGTTCCGTGGCTTTTTGTATTTGCCGCGAACACCCCAAATTGTTCCCTGTTCGGCGAACGGGCGAACAGGCAATGTTCGAGTCAAACTCATGTTCGACTCAAACAGATAGGCCATCCCTAGTTATTAGCACAATTGTATTAAAATATTTACAAAAATGTGTGGGGTGTACTCACATTTGTGAGATACTGTAGCAATTAATTTCGCAAGCATTTTACTCTATGAAATTGATTCATTCAGTTTGTTTTGTTGTGATTAACTGTGATTGGCCAGAGCTAATCACATGGTACAGATGGGCTGTGATTGGCCCAGTCTGTACCATGTGATCACACTGACCAATCACAGCTAGCAACACAATTGTATACAGCAGATGGCTTGAAAAAAAGAAATCCATTGTTTACAACTGTCATAAAACCTGCTGTGATTGGTTACAGTGGTCACATGGTACCAGCGGCAAGTAGGTACAGTGATTAGCCATTGGCTGTGTTCGGTGGATGCAGTCATTGACAGATTGCGCCAATGCATGGCCCCGCGGCTGTGCGCAGGGTGCGATCCAGGAGGACGTCATATGATGTTCACCCAGATCGAAGAGAGGTTCCTGCCAGTGTTATCTTGCCATAAGCCGGGGAGGAACCAGTTAAGGAAATTCCTCCAAGTTAGGAGGCTGCCAAGATGGTGGGGTGATTAGTGCTGTAAGTAAAGCAGGCTGCTGAGTTGGCAAGAAAAAGATTTTTTAAAGAACCTGTATTGATATACATTTGTTCTATAATACACCAATTTTTCTCTACGAATTGTAGGAACCAACATTTAGCCATGATTCAAAATTGCTGCGTAATAATATCCTTTGTGATCTGGTAATCCCATGCCCCCAGCTTGTTTATGCTTTATTAAGAGTTTTGAAAGCATCTGGCCCTCTTGCCCTGCCAAATAAATTGAGCTAGCATGTGCTGTAGTGCGTTAAAAAAATATTTAGCCAATGGGATTGGAAGGGCTCCAAAATAGTATAATATCTTTGAAAGAGTTAACATTTTGAATGCTGCCAGTCTACCTGACCAATATAAATAATATTTACGAAGCTTATCTAATTCACTTTGTATCAATAGTAACAGAGTAGTATAATTTGCTGAATACAGGTTTGGCATTGATTTCTTAAGTTTAATACCTAAGTAGGATCGAGGGTCCTGAAACCAAGTGTAAGGTAGGCTGTTATGTAGTAATGAAAATGTGACCGCATCTAATCCAACATTAAGTATTGTAGATTTAGATTAAATTACTATGTAATAGGAGACATCTTGGAAGGATGGTAGTATACTGTGAATGGTGGGAAGGGACAGGCCCAAGTTGGATAACATTAGGATAATGTCATCTGCAAATAGAGATGATGTTGAATTGGTCTCCAATTTTGACCTCCGAGATATTAGGGTGGGTTATAATCTTCTCCACTAGGGGTTCCAACAATAAAGCAAAAATCAATGGTGATAAGGGGCATCTTTGATGGGTGCCATTGGTTTTGGGGAAGCTCTGTGATAACATGCCTTCGGAATATACTCTAGCTGACGGGTTGGTGTATAAGGCCATGAACGCCAAGTAAATGGTACCAGAGAGGTCAAATTTAATTAAGGTTTGAGAAAGATAGTCACAGTGTAAGGTTTCAAGGGCCTTTTCTGCATCTAAGGTTAAGAGCAGAGAAGGCGCTTTGTGGGGAATTGCATGATAGAGGACCCTGTGCATAGCATCTGGAGCCTGTCTACCAGTCACAAAGCCCAGCTGGTCTGGTTTGATCAACAAGGGTAACCATTTTGCTATATGATTTGATATAATTTTAGCATATATTTGTAAACCTGTGTTCAGCAAAGAAATTAGACGAAAGTTCTGGGGTTGATTTGGTTCTTTCCCCGGTTTCAGGAGTGTTATATCAGTAGCACATAACATTTCTGATGGCAAGGAGGCTAATGTTACAGCAGCATTATACATCTTCTCTAGGTGTGGACTGAGTAATGAAGAGTGTAATCTTTAATAATCTGCCAAAAACCCATCTGGCCCGGGGGTTTTGTTCATAGGCAAAGTTGTTATGGTAGTCTTTTTGGTATTTCTAAACATGAAATAGGTTCATTAATTAAATCTAATTGAGTTTGGGCCAATTTTGGCAGAGAGACTGAATCCAAAAAGCTAGAAATAACCATAGAATCTTGTTGAGAGATCGAGTTATCCTTTTTTAGTTTGTGCAATGCCCTATAATGCGCGCTAAAGGCATCCGTGATTTCCTGCGGGTTGTATAACTTAGCCTTTATAAAGGAGTAAAGGATATATGGGATTTTCTGTTCATGCACCCTCTTTTTGATCTGTGATGCCAAAATTTTACCAGCTTTGTTGAAGTTTTGGAAAAATTTGTAAGGTGGCATTTGTGATATGAAAACAACAGAATGCAGAGATTGTGCCTGGCTTGCGCTAATTGAGAACTAATATTCGGAGATGGTGTTAATTCTAAAAGTTCTATAGTGGTGAGAAGTGTATCTATCTGCTGCGACCTCTGCCTTTTTTTGCAACAACACTGATTTTTTTGAGATGACCTCTTATATGTGCTTCCATAAGGTGTAGGGGTCCCCAACAGATGGTTCATTGATGGCAAAATATTCCCTTAATTCTTTGAATATTTTATTCACCGTAGCTGGCTGTAATAGTAAAAAGGGGTGTCATTATACCACATACAGTATAATAAAAGCCTCCATCACAGGCTCCCTCCACCATCACAAAGATAGGAGCATGGTCAGACCATGTTATGTCATGAATCTCAGACTTGGATAAACCACTGCAATAATAATTTATCTGTCAGCAGTAAGTCTTTCCCTGTGGATTGTTGGCATCTTCAGATGTTATATAAGCTGGAGGAAGATATAAAGTTTTTAGCATGGTTATGTGTGAAGAACTTGGATGCTTTGGGTACAGGATTAAAATCGCCACATATAAGTACAAACCCTTGTCACAGGATGTCTACTTTTTTCCATAGCTTTCTCAAAATGATAGCTGTCGTGTATTGGATAAGTAGAACAGTTAGTATGTTATCCTACTTACTGTATAACTCTAAGATTGGCTATACGTTAAGCAATTTTCTGCTCTATTGTATTCTGACAGCAGGAGGTTTCCCCACCATCAGAATACAATGATTACTGCTGCCAACTATAGACTGTGGCAGAGATTGTATGACAAAAACCCGACAGGTGGTTGTACTGAAGTCGATTGATGTGTCGACTTCAGTACAACCAGTCTGTCCATAGATGGATCAAAATTTGGTCGGTTCCTTCTGAACCAGTTGAATTTCCATCTGTCTGTGGGGAGCTTTAGTATGTGCATATTACTACCATTTATTTAGCTCAAGAAGTATATAATGATATAATAACAATAAGCATTATTGCATCTTATCATTTGAATTATAACACTTTACTTTAGTTACTGATTTAATGTAATTGTCAATTGATTTAAATAAACATATGATTTATGACATATATATATATATATATATTATGATATAATTTATTTATTGCAAGTACTTAAAATACAATGGTTACATAATTTTTAATAACTGTGCTGGACGCGCCTGAAAGATCCAATTCTGGGGTTAGTTGCTCCCCAGTCAGTGTATCTCCTGTACTCTCCAGGTCTCAGGTAATATTGACGTCCTCTGTAGTTGGGCTCCTCATAGAACACCCAGTATCCATCTTGAACATGAGCAGAATGGATGTCATGGTAATTAAATATTTCATAGACATGAGGACAGTCTTCGGTGAGCTCCATCATATGGCCTCTAAAGTCTTCTTTCTCATAGATTCTGATTGTGAATGGTCCACGATGCTTTATTTAAAAAAGTACACTAAACTGAATTAATGAGGAATTTAATACAATTTTACAAATAAATGTAATCTTTATAAAATAAGTTAACACAAAGTATATTATGTCCGTAGGCATCAAAAAGAAACAAGAAACACATCTGTGTAATACATCGTAGTGTAGTAGTTGTTGTTTTGAAATTTTAATTAACATAGTATGACACTAGCAAGCATGTACCCATTCATTAAACAGATCAAAAAGAAGATTCATATTACACACATTCCTGGAAAATGGCTTGAAGCAGGTGGGTTTTGTAGCAACTACCAGCTAGGAACCAGTCAACACCACTCAAAGCAGATATCCCCAAGTGTGCTGGCAATATATGCTTTGACTTGTTTGTTGAACACATTGGAATATAGAAGCCCTATTTTGTGAAGATACAAAAAAAATTGCTCATGCTTGTCAGTGGTAGAAAGTAGATCTACAGAAACAGTTGCTTTTATGTGAAGTTACATTGATCCTTCATTAATGAAAAACAAGAAGGGGTTTAAACAATCCACATATGACTACAAATAATTAGTGCACCTTTTATATAATCCTGTTATTTTAGGGATTAAATGGAGAGACCATAACCATATTTGTAAAGGGGGTCTAAGTCTGTTACTGGGGTTATACTTTTTTATGGGGGGAGGGGAGGGGGTTTGAATACGTTACAACTTTACACAAAAATCTGTGAGAGGGAATAGTTGGGGCTATATCTCAGGCTTCACATGTAACATATCTATGTGACACTGTATGGTATTGGTATAGTATACAGCATACAGTTGTGAAGTACAGTGACTAGAAACTTGATTATTATTCATACCTGTGGAGTCAAGCGGCAGGATCTGACAGAATCATTGTATCCCATCCATTGCTGGAAATCAGGATATTCCCCTCTCTTTAGAAAGTACTGGTGTCCTCTGTAATTGGGGAACTCATACAGGATCCAGTTTCCATTTTCCACTCGGATGGAGTTACAACAACTGAAGTATGAAGACAAATCTGAACAGTCAGCGTCACACTCGTAGGAGCGTCCCTTGAAGTTCCTGTCCTCGTAGAAGATGATCTAGAAAAAGCAAGGTACATGTGATTTGATTTCATGTTCTGTGAATACTGGATCAAATGTACTTTTTGTGTAAAATGAATTACATCTTATTTTCTGTAGACTTTTGAAAAAGTTCATTAATACAGGATAGCATTAAAATCCTGCTAATACCATACCTTAACCATTTTGCTGTTTGCTCTGTTTCAGTCTAGTTAATGTTGCACTGCAGATGGCGTGGTCCTTTTAAACTATTCGTGATGATGATGTCTGCAAAGTTTGTTTTCTGTCAACTTAAAAAAATGTATAGAAATTTTGTCCCTTTTTGTTTGTGAGACTTTTCTGTATTCGTTACTATTGTTTAGAAATGCTTACAATGTGGGTTGTGCTTTGTTAAACAAAGCCTAAGCAGATAATAGAACTTTGTGTAGTTTCTCAGAAAATACTTTCACATTTCATGTGATTCTCAGTCTATGCCATTTTGCATGTTACACTTTTACTACTAACCTACGAAAAGTGAAAATCAATGCCTGCATCTATCTTAAAAATACTGAGCTCATTCATAGCATAATTATTTTTGTCTGTTGTCATAGATAACTGTAATATTACAACACATTTGAAGCATTAGTAGGTTTATATCTTAAAAATAGAATTATCATTTTTTTTTAGATCCCTAAAAGGAGAAGTAATCATTCCCTTCATGAATGTAAGGTATGAGCAACCATGTAAAAAACAATATTGCAATGAAGGCACATGAACTCAGTACAGTAATAAGAGCATTGCTGTGATGTCTGTTTATAAACTTAACTGTCTAATTGTCATCTATTAATATCTTTGTCACAGTTTGGTATCAGCAGACTGATGTTGCTGAAGCAGTAACTCGTAATTTCTGTTTAGATATAATTTGTTTGGAAAAAAATCACCAACTCTTATTGTTTCCCGAATTTAGAAGGGGGGGGGGGGCTTTTTATGGTAGTTTATGGTAGCTTATATTTGGTGTGTTTAATAGTTAGTTTTTTTAGTTTGTGTATCTTTATTTACATGTAGTGTTTCTTTATTTTTTCAATTTAACTTTCACCTTGTGCTGTCTGTTTTTGATTGTCCAATGAGGGTCCATTTTTTGGCCTAAGAACAGGTCTAGGATAGTTTAAAGGAAATAACCCTATTTAGGAGCCAGATAATGCCCACTTAATAAACACTAACTTAAGTATACTTCCCCACTAACCATAATGCAATTCACCAAAATGACAAGATTACACAGAAATATTCTAGTGGTTGTAGTTGCATATCCTGAGTGCAACAAGCAGTTATTGCTTACAGCTTATTCAAGAGCTGCCCTCACTGCATTCTTTTTTTTAAATTTTTCATAAATTATGTTTATGAAAGTGCAGATCACTCCACATCACTATATAAATACAATTAAACTGTTTTTTTTTTTTGTCGTCGATAGTTGTAATATAATGATTAAGGATCAATCTTAATCTGATGATTCCTGCTGAAAAAATATAAATTAAGTCAAAACTATGCCTTCTTTAACACTATCTCAAAGGTTGAATTCCATGTAGATTAAAAATTCAAGACCCAAAAATACATTTAAAATGGACGTGTAATTGGCCATAAAATAATAAGTAATATAAATCCACAACCAATAATTAACAGAGGCTCACGAGTACCCCAAGCTCAGGCTAGGATTATGGTGCCAAAATTCTTCAGCCACAGAGATCAAATTTTGTCAACTTTAGTGGGACTTTCTCTGCTAATTTTGGTAGCTTTATATAGGGGAAGAGCAAAGTTCCATCAGTCAGTTCCATCTATCGGTAGTCAGTGGGGCAGGAGATTTCTACATTAGAGCAAATGCCTTTCTAGCATAATTAAGCAGTAGTCCAAACAATGTTTGAGTTGCTTTTCTGGAGCAAGGGGTTCCATGAGGCCCAGCATACATACATTGAGCTCCTGGGGGACCTGCATATTAGTTATGGCCTTAGTAGATTGCAAAACCTGGCACCAATATGAACATATTTATGTACCGTATATACTCGAGTATAAGCCGAGTTTTTAAGCACAATTTTTTGTGCTGAAAATGCCCCCCATGGCTTATACTCGAGTCACCTTTTTGCGCCTGATCTCCCAGACTTTGGGGAGCCGGTACCAGCCGGCCGTAGGTCCTCTGGACCCCAAACTTGGCACACATGTAGCCCAACTCTTCCTCTACAAGTTTGCAAAGTTTCTTGTCCGGAGGACTTAGGTCCGGGGAGCACCGATTTTTCAAATCCGGGCACCCCTTCCATAGGCTCCCATGTTAAACGTCAGTCTAGTCATGGACACAGTGAGGCATGGACACAGTGAGGCATGGACACAGTGAGGCATGGACACAGTGAGGCAAAGTGAGGCACACCCTAGGCTTATACTCGAGTCAATAAGTTTTCCCAGTTTTTGTGGTAAAATTAGGTGCCTCGGCTTATATTCGGGTCGGCTTATACTCGAGTATATACGGTACATGCCCAAAATCTATGGCTGAAATCAGTCTTCAAGCAGGAGCACTGCCGACATGCAGTTGAGTGCTCAGTGGAAAACTTCCCTACACATACAAGCGTGAGGTAATAGCGATGTACAATTTTAAACTGCACAAGCCCATTTCTAGCTGAAATCAGCTGTTGAAATGGTTAGTGACAAATATCATGCCAATCATCATTATCTAAACTGGGGAGATCCGAAGACCATTTCTCCCTGCACTTCTGTAGCCCCTGTGACATGGGCTGTTGAAGAGCTCTATATAAAGTTGAATGTTACTTGGGCAGAGATTCAGTATGTAGAAGGGATTACATGTTTGTAATGGATAATCTGAATGAGGCTAAATCCAACTGTGCTGTTTAAGCATGATCGAGTTGGATATAACGAAAACATTACACATTGGGGAGAGAGTACTTGGCTTGGATGGAAGCTTAAGAACAATAAATCTCACTTCATCCTTAAAAAAATTAATGTAAAAACACACCTGTTACCCAGCTTAATAAAATTAAGGTTGTGTCACAAATCCTCCCAGCTGCGCTATAGAACCTCTCTGACAGGACATGTGCAGCAGGGCAGGCTAGTTTATAAAGCACATATTTGGCCAGCCAACGGTACATTCTTGACATTGAGTAGTCAATGGACATGCACGTTTGCAAGGGTTTTAGTTATGAACTTGCTGTCACTTCTCGCATTTGCTAGGCTAGACCAGAGCAGAGACCAACTTATTAGGAAGAAAAAAATTGAAAAAACATGAACATTAACCACTTCAGCCCCGGACCATTTTGTAGCTAAAGGACCAGGCCCCTTTTTGCGATTCGGCATTGTGTCGTTTTAACTGACAATTGCGCGGTCGTGCGATGTGGCTCCCAAACAAAACTGGCGTCCTTTTTTTTCCACAAATAGAGCTTTCTTTCGGTGGTATTTGATCACCACTGCGGTTTTTCTTTTTTGCGCTATAAACAAAAATAGAGTGACAATTTTGAAAAAGATACAATATTTTTTACTTTTTGCTATAATAAATATCCCCAAAAATATATAAAAAAATCTTTTTTTCCACATATTTTTGGTTAACAAAAACGCAATAAGCATTTATTGATTGGTTTGCGCAAAAGTTATAGCTTCTACAAAATAGGGGACTGTTTTATGTAATTTTTATTAATAATTTTATTTTTTTTACTAGTTATGGCGGCGATCAGCGATTTTTATCATAACTGCGACATTATGGCGGACACATCGGACACTTATGACACCATTTTGGGACCATTGTCATTGATACAGTGATCAGTGCTATAAAAATGCACTGATTACTGTAAAAATTACACTGGCAGTGAAGGGGTTAACCAGTAGGGGGGGCTGAATGGGGTTAAGTGTGTCCTAGGGATGTGTTCTAACTGTGGGGGGATGGCCTATGTGTGACAGGACACTGACCACCGCTCCCGATCACAGGGAGCTGTGATCAGTGTCCTGTCACTAGAAAGAATGGGGAAATGCTTGTTTACTAGACATGTGCATTCGTTTTCGTCCGAATGCATTTTCGTCCGAATTTCAGGTATTTTCGTTATCGTTTTAACAAACGAAAACGAAAGCACAGAATCCGAAAACCGAAAGATCCAACATAAACAAATGCTTTATTTTCGTTTTCGTTGCGACAACAGTTCGATATAGATAGGAGATTCGACATGACGCTGACAATAACAATCTGTGTCTATCGAACCTGTGGTCGAATGTGCCTAACCTTAACTCTATTAGTCCAAGATTATTCTACATAGGAGAGAAAAGATTCGACATAGAGAGAAAAGATTCAACATAGGAGAGAAAAGATTTGACATAGGAGAGAAAAGATCGCTGCTGGAATTGGGTGGGGGAAGTAAAATAAAAATAATGATGACGATGAATGTTATTGGCTGATTGTAACCAAAGAGGAGGAGCAGTAAAATAGCTAGAACTAACTTGACAATTCAACATGAACGACGAAGATTCGACAAAGCATCGAAAAACATACAAACGTCGAATCTGTCATTGAAGGCTTATGGTGTCTGTCGAAAGTCAGAAGATTCAACGGTGCAGCTAAACTGTACGACGCTGCAATCGTACACTTCCGGTCAAATGCATCCGCCCATAGGCTATAGAAGAATTCTAATGTTGGTTGACTAGTAATAGTAATGAATAAATATAATTATTACTAGTCATACAACATTAGAATTCTTCTATAGCTTGTAGGCGGAACATTCGACCGGAAATGTATGATTGCAGCGTCGTACAGTTTCGCTGCTCCGTCGAATCTTCTTTGAACATTCGACAGACACCATAAGCCTTCAATGACAGATTCAACCTTAATTAATTCAGATTCTCGGATGAATGCAATTTCTAACGAAAAACGAAATAAATAAAAACTAATTTCGGGAGTAACTAAATACATTTATTTTTCGGACGAAAACGAAATTCCGAAACAAAATATTTCAGTGTGCACATGTCTATTGTTTACATTAGCATTTCCCCGCTCTTCCTCTCTGTGAGATGATCGCGGGTATCCCCGCGGACATCGAGTCCGCGTGATCCGCGGTCGGACTCACGGAGCTCGCGCGCACACGTGCCACCGGCGGAGCGTGCACGCCCACAATCCCGCTTCTTAAAGGGGACAAACAGGTACGTCCATCTGCCCATCCGTGCCATTGTGTCAACATACATTGTCATGCGCTGGTCCTTAAGCGGTTAACCACTTCAGTACAGGGCACTTTCATCCCTTCCTGCCCAGGCCAATTTTCAGTGTTCCGCGCTGTTGCACTTTGAATGACAAGTGTGCGGTCATGCAACACTGTATCCATATGACATTTTTATCATTTTTTTTCAGACAAATAGAGCTTTCTTTTGGTGGTATCTAATCACCACTGGATTTTTTATTTGTTGCTAAAAAAACAAAAAAAAATTAAATGAACATTTTGACAAAATATGTTTTTCTTTATTTCTGTCATACATTTTTACAAATAAATAATCTTTCTTCATAACTTGTACTGACATTTCATTTCTTGAGGCTCGAAAACACTCGGACAGTACAACCCCCTCCCCCCTCCCAAATCACCCCTTTTTGAAAAGTAGACAGTCCAAGTTATTTAATAAGATGCATGGCAAGGTCATTGAAGTGGTAATTTTTTTACACCGTTTTTTGAAAAATAAAGACATTTTTAAAATGTTTTTCACATACCAGTGCAGTACAGTATTATCATAGAAGGGGTTTGGTGGTGATCAGGGAAATTAGTAATACTTTTTTTTTTAAATGTTCTTTTCCTTTTTTTTATTTATTTTTTTACTTTTTTTTTTAACACACTGTGACCAGAGCAATACAATGTTGCAATAGTAACACTGTACTACTGTGGGAAAGTTATCAGGATTTTTTTTTTTACACATTGTGATTGCTTATACCAGTGAATTTCACTGGTATAAGCAACCATTTTTACTGAATAAAATTGATTCAGTCAGTGCGTTTTGTTGTGATTAGCTGTGATTGGCCACAGCTAATCACATGGTACAGATAGACTGTGATTGGCCATCCATTGTGATCTGATGCAGCCAGTGACAGATTGCGTTGGAGAGCGGCCCAGGGGGGTGTGTGCAAGGTGTGTTTTTGGAGGAGATCATATGACATCCATCCGGAACGACAAATGTCCAGCCCAGCCGTCATTTGACAATAGTGTTTAATTTAGGTCTATTATCGCTGGCTAAGAAAATTAGGTGTTACAGTCAAAAGCCTTTTTATTAAAATTAATCAGATTAGGGTGCTACTGTTGTATTCAAGTCAAGAAAAAATTAAAAGTTATAAAATCAATTACACAACCAAAAGAATGCGACTTTACATTATGGTGTTACTGACACTGTCAAATCGTACTGTTTCATAACACTACAAACAGGCATTTCCCAAGCATCTAATTTATTAGTGTCAGGGAAATGGCCATAGGACTGGCAATGTTGCCAATACTCATCATGGCTTCACTAGACAAACCTCCAGGCGCGTTGGCGTACACATATGCACGACAGCGCTAACGGGCGTACGCAGAAGCGTGTCATCGCTAACGGGCGTACGCTGATGCGCAACGGCATTAACGGGAACACGCAGGCGCAGGTTGTGATTGATGCTGATGCCCACTGCCTATATAAACCCACTGCTGAGATCCCTGAGTAGCTGGATTATCGTCAGCTCCCCTGTGTTCCCTGTGTTCCTGCATTCTGATCTTGGACTTCCCATTGAACGACCCAGCTTCCTCTACCCCCTTATCCTGATCTCCTGGCTTGACCCCTGGCTTATATTCGGACCTACTTCTGCCTGCTCCACTGCTTGATCCCGGCTTGTTCCAGTGACCCTACCTGAATCCTGAATCTGCTTAAGGACTGATCTTACTGTGTATGACCCCTGGCCTGGCCTCTGATTCTCCTACCAGATTTCTCAGCTACCTGCTACGTCTGGCTCCTTTCTAGCATGCCTGCTACCCAGTGCATCCAGCTTGTTTCAGCTGCTCGATGGTGATCAAGTCATCAGGCCACAGCCACCGGCAAACCCTGCTTCTTTGGGCACTGCATTCCCTGTTCCACCTTCAGGGTTGTGCTGCACTCGCAAGGGGAGCCCCCTTAGCACCTTGGCCTCCAACTAGACTTCTGACAATAAGGTTGGTATTTTTCTGCCATTATACTTTAGGTTGCTATCCTGGACCCTGCGTACCCAGAGGGGGATGATAGGCTTCTTACTGAGTGCCCACTCAGCGGCCTGGTCGTTGACCTCTCTCTATATGCATGGGTCTCAATGTCAGGCTTTATTTTACAACACCCTTCCTATCTGACTTGATACCTTTGAATACTGGGCATGTTAATCTCTGTGATTTGGTTGTATTATTATTTGTTCTTGTTTTTCTTAGTATATTCAGATTCAGAATACTTTATTAATCCCAAAGGGAAATTGCTAAAGGGGTTGTAAACCCTCAAGGTTTTTCATCCTAATGCATTCTATGCATTAAGGTGGAAATCCTCCTGTGATGCAGCACCCCCTCAGAGCCCCCCTTTTACTCACCTGAACCCGGTCTTTCCAGCAACGGGGACGAGCACACCAGCTCCAGCCGGTGTCTCAGGGTCCTGATTGGATAGATTGATAGAAGCAGAGTCATTGGCTCCCGCTGCTGTCAATAAAATCCAAAGAGCCGGGGGTGGGGCCGAGTCCTGCTGTCTGTGTCAATAGATGCAGCAGCAGGACACGGGAGCACTCCCGCACGAGTGCCCCGAGAGAGAGCGGTTCTCCAACGGGGCACTCGAGAAGAGTAGGAGCCAGGAGCGCCACTGAGGAACCCCAGAAGAGGAGGATCGGGACCACTCTGTGCAAAACCAACTGCACACAGGAGGTAAGTATGACATGTTTGTTTGTTTAAAAAAAAAAAAACTTTAGATATCCTTTAAATACAGTTACAATAAACAAAGACAACACAAGATAACAATAATGAATGGAACAAGACACAATAACACAATACGATTACTAATAACAGCAATTAGTACTAAATAAAACTAAATTAAAACTATACTCTAATAAACTAATAAACCATCCATATTATTAAAATACAACATAGAATAAATAACACAGATTGAAAAATAACAGTAAATCAAACTACCAAAATGCAAATACTGTAGTACACCACTTTCTCTAGCATTACGCAAAATCATAATTAACCTAATACCAATATACAATAAAAACGACATAACAATCTGGATCACAAACCAGATTAAATCCTCACATCCAGCACTCACAGAGAAGAATTATGTATAAAATTTGATGGCCACAGGCAAAAATTATTTCCTGTGCCACTCTGTGGTGCATTGTGATTGTAATCTGTCACTGATGGTACTCTGCACACTGACCAGTGTATTGTGGAGTGGGTGGAAGGAGTTGTCTGATGCCCTGTACACGACCGGTTTTCCCGTTGGATAAAAAAACGATGGTTTTCCCGACAGAATTTCTGTCAAGCCTGCCTTGCATACACACAGTAACACAAAAGTCCGGTGAAATTTTGACTGCCAAGAACGCGGTGGCGTAAAAGACTACGACGAGCCGACAAAATTAAGTTCTATGCTTCTGAGAATGCGTCGATTTGTTTCCGAGCATGCGCATTTTTTTACCCGTCGGAAAAGCATACAGACGAACGGTTTTCCTGCTACGATTTTTTCCTGACGGGAAAAAGGAGATCTTGCTCTCTTTTTTTTCCCAGCAGTTTTCCCGTCAGAAAAACTGCGAGGGAGCATACACACGGTCGGAATTCCCGGCCAAAAGCTCTCATCGCAATTTTATCAGACATGAAACAACATTCCACCTTCCAACACCGTTAAAGCCTCCAACTCCATTCCAACAATGGCTTGCAAATCAGTTTGCTGATTCTGTTGGTGTCGGCCGGCTTCCCCAGCATGCCACCACATACAGAAGAGCACTGGCCACCACAGACTCATAAAAAATTTTCAACATCTTTCGGCAGCCTCCTCAAAAATAGAGCACTTATGTCTTGTAACTGAAATCAGTGGTATAGACAGTAAAAAGAAAGGGAGAGGGGACTGTCCACTGTGGAACCCCAATTTTGCTGATCACACATAGTTTTGCAAACGCACATACTACGTTCTTCCTTTCAGGTAGTCTACAGTCCATTGCACAAGGAAAAAATCAACCTATATCGCTGCTAGCTTCTCATTCAATAGATCCAGCCTGATAGTATCAAAAGCACTGGAGAAGTCCAAAAACATGACCCCCAAAGTGCTTGCTGGCTTATCCAGGTGAGCATGCATGCACTTTAGCGTGAAGATGATACCGTTCTCAACTCCCAGTCTCGGCTGGTAGGCAAACGGTAAAGGGTCTAAATATTTGCTATCCATAGGTTGTATCTGATGTAAAACAACTTTCTCCAAGTTTTCTATATTGTGGGAGGTCAAAGCCACTGGTCTGTAATCCTTGAAGCCACAAGAATGCAGTATCTTCAGCAGAGGGACAAGGCAGGATGTCTTCCACAACACAGGGACCTTTTGTGGGCTCAGGCTTAGGTTAAAGACCCATTGAAGGACACCCCCCCCCCCAGTGGGACTGCACATGCCCTGAGCACCCCAGGGCTAATGCCATCAGAGCCTTCTGATTTTCCTGTCTTAAGTCTTCTCAACTGTCTATTCACCTGATCAGCTGTAAAAGACATTAATGCACTTTCCTGTGAAGAAGGAGTAGAATGCAAGGCTTTGCCAGTTAGGGTACAGAGCACTGTCAGAGCCCTGATTGGACAAAGTGATGATGACTTTGTCTAATCACAGCCTAGTGCTTATTAGGGAGGGGCTGAATGACCCCCTGCTTGGTTTGCTTTGGAACTTTAGTACATCGCAAAAGTTCAGAACCAAATAACGAACCCCATTGAAGTCTATGGGACAGGAACTGTAAAAATCAAAAGTGCCCATTTTGAAGGCTTATATGCAAGTAATTGGGCATACAGTGGTTATGGTAGTCCGGGTACTGCCCTGGGGGACATGTTTAACCACTTAACCACCGCCCACCGCCGAATAACGTCGACAGGGTGGTTTCTTAACTCTGGGAGGATGTTATATAACTTCCTCCCAGAATCGCGCTCCCGCGCGCCCCCTGGGGCGCGCACATGGGAGTCTCCGTAACTGCCGGGTCCAGAGGACCTGGAGCATCACGGATCACGGTAAATCATCGCTGATAGCGGCAGTTTACCATGTGATCGCTCCGTCAAATGATGGAGCGATCACTTGTAAACATGTGATAACGCCGGTTCCTCTGTCCCCTCTCTGTACCAATCGGTACAGTGTGAGAGGAGAGGGGGAGAGAGCAATATGGCAGCAGCGCTGTGGGCTGGATCTGTGACAATTGCAGTCACAGATCCAGCTATCCATCCACCCATGCTTAGCCATCCCTGCCCATACTGTGCAATACCCTGCCAATACCCTGCCAATACTCTGCCCATATTGTGCAATACCTTGCCAATACTCTGCCCATACTGTGCAATACTCTGCAATACCCTGCCCATACTGTGTAATACTCTGCAATACCCTGCCCATACTGTGCAATACTCTGCAATACCCTGCCCATACTGTGCAATACTCTGCAATACCCTGCCCATACTGTGCAATACTCTGCAATACTCTGCCCATACTGTGCAATACTCTGCAATACCCTGCCCATACTGTGCAATACTCTGCAATACCCTGCCCATACTGTGCAATACTCTGCAATACCCTGCCATACTGTGCAATACCCTGCCATACTGTGAAATACACTGCCATACTCTGCAATACCCTGCAATACTCTGCAATACCCTGCAATACTCCTCAATACTCCGCAATACCCTGCAATACCCTGCAATACCCTTCAATACTCTGCAATACCCTGCAATACTCTGCAATAACCACTTCCCGCCCGCCGGCCGTCATATGACGTACTTGACTTTGTGCGGGGATATCTGAATGATGGGTGCAGCTACAGGTAGCATTCAGATATCAGCCTTTTCAGCCGGCGATTCCCTACACCATAAGAACAATCATAGCGGCTGTTCTGCCGCTTGATCATTCTTATGGGAGGCGAGAGGGGACGTCCCCCCCTCCCGCCACCCTCCGGTGCTTCTACCGACTCACTGCTACGCTCGAAGCCAGGATTGTTTGTTTTTTTTATTGTTTTTTTTCAGGCTTCCCAGCCTAGAGGTGAGATGTGGGGTCTTATTGACACCCCCCCCCCCATATCTCACTGTAAAGAGGACCTATCATGCCATATTCCTATTACAAGGGATGTTTACGTTCCTTGTAATAGGAATAAAAGTGATCAAAAAAATTATTTTTGCGGAAAAACATGTCAAACTAAAATAAATAAAGTAAAATGAACAATAAAATATATATATTATTTTAAAGCGCCCCTGTCCCCGTGAGCTTGCATACAGAAGCGAATGCATATGTAAGTCCCACCCACATATGAAAACGGTGTTCAAACCACACATGTGAGGTATCTCTGCAAACATTAGAGCGAGAGCAATAATTCTGGCCCTAGACCTCCTCTGTAACTCAAAACATGTAACCAGTAAAAAAATAAAAAAATTAAGCACAAAACAGTTTTTTCCGTAACAAACGCCTTAGAAAATTGCTGCACAAATACAGTGCGAAATAAAAAGTTGCAATGACCACCATTGTATTCTCTAAGGTATTTTCTAAAAAAAACATATATAATGTTTTGGGGTTCTATGTAATTTTCTAGCAAACAAATGATGATTTTTACATGTAGGAGAGAAATGTCAGAATTGGCCTGGGTGCTCCAGAAGGCCTGAAGGTGCTCCCTGCATGTTGGGCCTCTGTATGTACACACCACGCTGTGTAAAAGTCTCACACATGTAGTATCGCCATACTCGGGAGTAATAGCAGAATGTGTTTTGGTATGCAATTTGGTATGTAATTTGTGGTATGCATATGCTGTGTGTGAGAAATAACCTGCTAATATAACAATTTTGTGAAAAAAAAAAAAAGAAAAAAAAATCTTGATTTTGCAATGAATTGTGGGAAAAAATGACAACTTCAAAAAACTCACAATGCCTCTTTATAAATACCTTGGATTGTCTTCTTTCCAAAAAGTGGTAATTTGGGGGGTATTTGTACTTTTCTGGCATGTTAGGGTCTCAAGAAATTAGATAGGCCGTCAGTACTTCAGATGTGATCAATTTTCAGATATTGGCACCATAGCTTGTGGACTCTATAACTTTCACAAAGACCAAATAATATGCACCATTTTGTACTTATTTTTACCAAAGATATGTAGCAGTATAATTTACTAATTTGCTAAATTTTATAACAGAACGAAGAAAAATAAAAAATTTTACAGAATTTTCAGTCTTTTTTCTCTTATAGCGCCCAAAAAAAAAAAAAACCCGACGGTGATTAAATACCACCAAAAGAAAGCTCTATTTGTGTGACAAAAAGGACAAAAATTTAATATGGGTACAGTGTTGTATGACTGAGTAATTGTCATTCAAAATGTGAGAGCACCGAAAGCTGAAAATTGGTCTGGTTATTAAGGGGGTTTAAGTGGCCAGTGGTCAAGTGGTTAAATGAAAAAAAAGTTTGTAAAAAAATCTTTTTTAATCGATCAGTGATTTACTGATGCTTAAAGTGAAATAATAAATTCAAACACGGCGGCAAGCAATTATTTGACTACCGCTGGAACCTGTGGAATCTGTGGATTAAGAACCACTGACTGCATTTTGATATGTTAATGTATAAGTCACCCTTTTCTAAATATTAAACTATTCTCTAATGTTACATGTTTGGTCAGACCTTAACCTGTGACCATATTCTCTGTTAAGTTTATTTGTTACTTTTTTTGCTCATTATTAGGGATGAGCCGAACACCCCCGGGTTCGGTTCGCACCAGAACCCGCAAACGGACCGAAAGTTCGCACGAACGTTAGAACCCTATTAAATACAATGGATGTGAACGTTCAAAATCTAAAGTGCTAATTATAATGACTATTATGCATGTTATTGTCCTAAAAAGGGTTTGGGAACCCGGGTTCTGCACCAGGGGACATGTATCAATGCAAAAAGAAGTTTAAAAACGGCCATTTTTTGGGAGCAGTCATTTTAATGATGCATAAAGTGAAAAAAAAAAGTCAAATATTCCTTTAAATATCATACCTGGGGGGTGTCTAAAGTATGCCTGTGAAGTGGCACGTGTTTCCCGTGTTTAGAACTGTCCCTGCACAAAATTACATTTCTAAAGGAAAAAAAGCCATTTAAAACTGCTTGCGGCTTAAATGTAATGTCTGGTCCCGGTAATATGGATGAAAATCTTTAAGAAAAATGGCATAGCTACCCCATCACCCCCCCCCCCTACCCCAGCCCATTACCAGCCCCTTTGGGTCTTGTATGGATATTAAGGGGAACCCCGCACACAAAATAAAAAAGGCCCTATATACTCTGAACAGCCGTATACAGGCGGTGCATACAAGACAGGGACTGTAGGTTTGTTCTTATGTAGAATCTGTTTGTAATTTTGAACAGGTACATTGTTTAAGTGTAGCTCCAGCCAAAAAAATCAATTTTTAAGCTTTTTGGAAAACATAGGGAAGGGTTATCACCACTGTAACATTTGTTTTGCTGTCTGTGCAGTGTGCACCTGTTCAGAACAGTTCACCTCACTTTCCGTCCTAATGACAAATGTTTTTTTTAAATTTGTTTTTTTTATTGAAACAAGAATTGGTGATAAAGCATCAGTGGAGAGGAGACACTTTTTTCCCATATTAACTCTTACAGGAGAGAATGTCCCCATGTTGATGGGGACAAGGGCTTAATCCCCCCAAAAAAACACAGACACCGTTGGGAAAGTCCTTTATTTAAAAAAAAAACATTCCAGCGATGAAATCCAGTGTCCCGCGGTGATCCGATGTCCAGCGCTGTCCATACTGCCTGAGCGGACCTGATGGGAAACTTCCTCCGCAGTGTAATAAATGAATAGACCCGCCCCTTCTAAAGTTCCCCATCAGGTCCGCTCAGCCAATGACGTAGGTGTAAGGCTAAGCGGACCAGATGCGGAACGTGAGAAGGGCGGGTCTATTGATTTATTACACTGCGGAGGAAGTTCCCCATCAGGTCCGACTCCTCGTATGTCAGACCCCGCCTACGTCATTGGCTGAGCGGACCTGATGGGGAACTGCCTCCGCAGTGTAATAAATGAATAGACCGGCCCCTTCTCACGTCCCGCATCTGGTCCGCTTAGCCTTACACCTACGTCATTGGCTGAGCGGACCTGATGGGGAACTTTAGAAGGGGTGGGTCTATTCAATTACTACACTGCGGAGGAATTTCCCCATCAGGTCCGCTCAGGCTCAGCCAATGATGTTTCGTGTGGACGGCGCTGGACATCGGATCACCGCGGGACACTGGATTTCATCGCTGGAATGTTTTTTTAAATTTTTTTATTTTTTATTTTTAATAAAGGACTTTCTCAACAGTGTCTGTGTTTTTTTTTTACAATTTGTTACACTTTCTTTGTGAAATGGTAGGGGTACAATGTACCCCATTAGCAATTCACATAGGGGGGCCGGGATCTGGGGGTCCCCTTTGTTAAAGGGGTCTTTCAGATTCCGATAAGCCCCCCGTCCCGCAGACCCCCACAACCACCGGGCAAGGGTTGTGGGGATGAGGCCCTTGTCCCCATTAGTATGGGGACATGGTGCTTTGAGGGGTCACAGACCCCCAAAGCATCCTCCCAATGTTGAGGGCATGTGGTCTGGTACGGTTCAGGAGGGGAGGGGGCGCTCTCTCATCCCCCCTCTTTTCCTGCGGCCTGCCAGGTTGCGTGCTCGGATAAAGGGTCTGTAACGGATTTTTGGGGGAACTCCACGCCATTTTTTTTTTAAATTTGGGGTGGAGTTCCCCTCAAAATCCATACCAGACTTGAAGGGCCTGGTATGGATATTTGGGGGAACCCCACACATTTTTTTTTTATTTGCGGCAGGGTTCCCCTTAATATCCATACCAGACCTGAAGGGCCTGGTAATTGAAATTGGGGGGACCCCCACGCATTTTTTTTATTTTTATCAATGACTTTTCTATGTATTGCCGGGAGCCGACAATTCATTATAGCCGCGAGTGAGTTTTAAATGACTTTTTTTCCTTCAGAAATGACACTTTGTGCAGGGACAGTTCTAAGCACGGGAAACAAGCACGACTTTACAGGCATACTATACACACACCCTTGGTACGAAATTTAAAGGAATATTTCACTTTTATTGTTTCACTTTAAGCATTAATAAAATCACTGCTCCCAAAAAAAACGGCCGTTTTTAAAACTTTTTTTTGCATTGATACATGTCCCCTGGGACAGGACCCGGGTCCCCCAACACTTTTTATGACAATAACTTGCATATAAGCCTTTAAAATTAGCACTTTAGATTTCTCCCATAGACTTTCCGAATTTGCTGCGAACACCCCAAATTGTTCGCTGTTCGACGAACGGGCGAACAGGCAATGTTCGAGTCGAACATGAATTTGACTCGAGCTCGAAGCTCATCCCTATTAATGGACCAGACTCCTGATCTCAATATCATAAACCATACATAACAAAACAAAAGTCCATCCTATCAAAATAGGTTTAATTGGAAACCTCCTTTGGTCTCCAAAGGAAAACCCCAGTTAGAGGTGACTAATAGAGTCAGGTAGCTAGTCCCACAGTGACAGCTGTAATTGATTTTGTAGCAGGACAAAGCTATCAGTGTGTAAAGGTGATTAGAGTCCACAGTTAAGCCCTGTACACACGATCGGTTTTACAGATGAAAACAGTACGATGGACTTTTTTCATTGGACAAACCGATCGTGTATGGGCCCCATCGGTCTTTTTTCCATCGGTGTTAAAAAATAGAACACGTTTTAAATTTATCCGATGGAAAAAAAACGATAGCAAATTACTATCGTCTGTGGGGAACTCCATCGGATAAAAAACCCACGCATTCTCTGAATCAAGTCGACGCATGCTCAGAAGCATAGAACTTCATTTTTCTTGGCTCGTCGTAGTGTTTTACGTCACGGCGTTTGGGACGATCGGTTTTTTGCCTGATGGTGTGTAGGCAAGACTGATGGAAGTCAGCTTCATGGAAAAATCTATTGGTTTAAAATCCATAGGAAATCCGATCGCGTGTATTCGTGTGTGATCGCTTTAGTATTCAATCCAAAGGCATAGATATTCAGTTTTCCCAATATGGAATAGCATGTATTGCTGTTATCTAACTGTTGGAGTACCAATAGCTCAATGACACTGTTTGTAAAACTAGTAAATATTGGCTGTGAAATAACATACGGCATGAAGCAAAATAAAAGGAGGCAGTTTATAGGACCTATGGTCCGCTCACCCGACCATTTGTGGAGCGATATAGTGACAGTCCTGTGTTCAACAACAAAACAAGCACAACAAGCTGCAGCACTTAGCCCTGTCCTGCATCCAAAATATATTGTCCCTGACCATGCATGCTGGACCACGTGTCAGCAGTAACGTGGACATTGTGGCTGACTGCCTTGCCCAACGATGCCACAACATTGCCTTCCACGTGATGGTACAGAGCTGGAATGGCCTTACGTGAAAATAAATAGCGACTGGAAACCTGCCATTGTGGTATAGCACAGGGGGCATAATCCACCAGACAGGAAAGGCAGAAGTTGTAGAGCCAACAGCTTTGACAAGCTTGCATTTGGACGCTGGGCATGTGGGTGGCAGTGACTGTATTTTTTATTTTTTTTGCTGCAGCAGATGGGGCAGAGAAATTTGCTGGCTATAGTCTTCAACTAATGGTGTGCTAATGGCAGACTGAGGTGAGTAAGGTGGAAGAACAGAATTGCATCCTTTTTGTGTGGCTTTCAGGTGCTCTTGCCAACGGGCTGAGTGGTGGGAGATTAAATGCCTGTCAAGCATGTGGTACCCAAATGGCTGATGCTTTTGCCATGCTTGATGTGCTTGAGATAAAGTTTCCAAATTGCAACAGTGCGATCGGCTGCACGTGTGCTAAAAAAGGCCCAGACAGCTGAGCTGTGGGAAGCGGGCTGGGAGATAGCAGCTCCACAATGTGATGGAATAGGGTGGCTCCTCTCTACTGCTCCATAATGGCTGCCTCATTGCGGTTGTGCCTCACCTTCACTTTCCTCCTCTGCTCTCTCTGGCACCCAAGTCACATCTGTAACTTCATCATCATCTCCTCCATCCTCATTACCTCTGGAGATAACTTGGCAATACACTTTGGCTGGGGGAAGATGACTGCCAATTTGTGTACTAGTGTTCTCCCCTCTCTGCATGCTCATGTTCCTACCTTCCTCAACCTCAGAACCAACATCTGAATAAAGTAATGGCTGACTGTTCCTCCTCAAGGAGCAAGTGGCTGATGCTGTGTTCAAATAACTCGTCTGCCTCTCTTTGTTGGCCTCCCAGACATGATGGGGGTGCTCATTAACAAAATCTAATAAAGATGTGGAAATGTGTACGTGGATGCAATTCAATCAATGGAAAGTGGTGTTTGGTGCACTTTAACCTGAGCACTCACTACACAGACACACTCCACTGATACACTATAATATACTGCAGTAAAACTGCACTGATGCACTGCAATATACTGCATTAAACATGCCAGGGTCTCCAAATCAAAACTATTAAAAAAATGGTTCAGTTAATTATCCCTCTCCACATCTCCCTTGGTCCCTCCACCTGTAATGGCCTGTAATGGTTCTCCTGTCATTCCAGACCTTTCTCACTTTGTTTTGCTGGAGTTTGCACTCCAACTTTCTTCTATATGTCTCCTTAGCCTCTCTAATCTTCATCCTCAGGCCCATCTGAATCATTTTTATCTTGTGACACATTCATTTTATCTTGCTAAGGCAACAAATGCATTTGGTCTTCCTCTGCATCAGCATGCTGCATGCTGCTTATACAACCATCTCTAATTTTGTTGCTTTTTGCTTTTTAAGAGGCTGCAATTAGTGCTGGTGGGGAATTCTTAAGGCTGATTATTGTCCTTGCCCATGGAAAACATATGGCACGATTTGCAATGGCAGTGGAAGCCTCCTCCACATAAATACTACATTTATGCATAATTTGTGTAAGGACTTATGTTTAACAACATAGGGAGAACAGACAGCTTCTCTACATGAAGTGGCATGTTTGGGATTTGAACCAACAACCCAAGCGCTGCTAAGCAGAAGTACTAACCCGATGCCATATGGTTGGAGTTTGCATCTCTGTGGTGTCAAACAGTCCTAAGTCCCAGGGATGCAATAAGTTAACCAATGCAGATGTAGTCTGGAAGGCCAGAAAACCATTAAACAAAACAACCTGTTTCTGCCATATGCCATCTGTTTTGAAGGCTAGGTATAGCTGATTACTGTCAGTATGCTGAACCATCTCGAAAGTTGTTGCTTTTTGCTTGGTAAGAGGCTGCAATTAGTGCTGGTGGGGAATTCTTAAGGCTGATTATCGTCTTTGCCCATGGTAAATATATGGCATAATTTGCAATGGTGGTGGAACCCTCCTACACATAAATACACAACTACTGCATTTATTTGGACATATACATATGGGTGGTGGAATGACATTAGTCAGAAGTTATGCTTCTTGATTTATTCTGTGATATTTGGTGGTTCTTGGTGTGTGAGTGTAGAATAGTGATGTTACCTTCTGTATTTTGGGAATCACATTTTAATTCCTGATGTTGGTACACGTATCACATTTTTTGGGGTAAAAATATGATCATTTGGAAATACTAAACAACACACAAAATGGTGACTCATTTATAATGGTATTGTTTGTGGTTTGTGAAGACACCTGTGGGAGTTTCGAATTCGATTTTTGTGAAAAATATATTTTACCAAAACATGAAAACATTACACATTACTATAATTCTTAAAAAAATAAAATTATGATTAAGAAGCAACACAAAAACCCAGCAAGGACAATTTATTTTGGATAAATAAACAGTTCATCTCAAAATTAAAATGTATTTTCTTGTGGAAGTAACAATTGTGCAATTATAATCAATGTTTGAAACTTGCATTTGGCTATATAATGCTCATTTTCTTTTTTTATAAATTGTATTTTTATAAAAAATTTCAAAAGAAAATACAAACAGAAAACAGAAATACATGCTAATCATGTAGTACGGCGTATAAGAATGCTAAGTGAAAAGGCATATAACAGATGTTAAAATCATAGGTATATTGTTACAATGCTACAAACTTCACAAAAGCCAAATAATTCAACTGTATAGACCAAGAAGGATGGGAAGGGGGAAAAGGGGGGGGGGATCAAGGGAACGGGCGGCACTAACAAAATCAATATTTCACATTAAAGGAATTGTTGCTTTCTGGATCCAGTGTCAGCGGGGTCCCAGGGCGCCCAAACTGAGGAACTAGGACGTCCCGAGGAGAACCCACCTAGGAGGGAGGGAGAGTGGGAGGAAAGGGAGGGAGCACCATGGAATCACAATAAGAACAAGCTAACAGGACTAAAGAAACATAAAACTGAGCACATATGCTTAAGAGTGTACTGTACTACTTGGGGGATAGTGAAATTGCACCTGGATTAAGTTTTGACTGATCCCACAGGTCCCAAGTCTTAGAAAATTGAGGAAGTGTATCATGGACTGTCGCAGTCAGGTGTTCCATCCTGCGAATTTGTTCCAATATTTGCAGAACCTGTGCAAGGGTGGGTGGGGAGGGGGACAACCATCTCAGAGGTATAGCTCTTTTTGCTGCTAGGAGGAAAAAGGCAGCTAACTTTTGGGCGTGTCTGGGGATACCAGAGAATGGCAAACCCAAAAGATACTGGATCAGGTCTAGTGGGAGAGTAGTTTAACCACTTAAGCCCCGGACCATTTGGTAGCTAAAGGACCAGAGGTGAATTCAGAATTTTGCACTGCGCTGCTGTAAATTGTGTGGACATGCAATGTTGTACCCAAACAAAATTTGCGTCCTTTTCTTCCCACAAATAGAGCTTTCTTTTAATGGTATTTGATTGCCTCTGCGATTTATTTTTTTTGCAATATAAACGGAAAAAGACCGAAAATTTTGAAAAAAAATGATATTTTCTACTTTTTGTTATAAGAAAAATCGAATAAACTCAATTTTAGTCATACATTTAGGCCAAAATGTATTCAGCCACATGTCTTTAGTAAAAAAATGTCAATAAGCGTATATTTATTGGTTTGCGCAAAAGTTAGAGCGTTTACAAACTAGGGTACATTTTCTGGAATTTACACAGCTTTAAATTTATGACTGCCTATCTCATTTCTTGAGGTGCTAAAATGGCAGGGCAGTACAAACCCCCCCCAAATGACCCCATTTTAGAAAGTAGACACCCCAAGGAAATTGCTGAGAGGCATGTTGAGCCCATTGAATATTTTTTTTTTTTGTCGCAAGTGATTGAATAATGACAAAAAAAAAAAGAAAATTACAAAAGGTTGTCACTAAATGATATATTGCTCACACATGCCATGGTTATATGTGGAATTGCACCCCAAAATACATTCTGCTGCTTCTCCTGAGTACGGGGATACCACATGTGTGGGACTTTTTAGGAGCCTAGCCACGTACGGGACCCCGGAAACCAAGCACCGCCTTCAGGATTTCTAAGGGCGCAAATTTTTGATTTCACTCCTCACTACCTATCACAGTTTTGAAGGCCATAAAATGCCAAAATAGCACAAAACCCCCCCAAATGACCCCATTTTAGAAAGTAGACACCCCAAGGAAATTGCTGAGAGGCCTGTTGAGCCCATTGAATATTTTTTTTTTTGTCCCAAGTGATTGAATAATGACAAAAAAAAAAAAATTACTAAAAGTTGTCACTAAATGATATATTGCTCACACATGCCATGGTTATATGTGGAATTGCACCCCAAAATACATTCTGCTGCTTCTCCTGAGTACGGGGATACCACATGTGTGGGACTTTTTAGGAGCCTAGCCACGTACGGGACCCCGGAAACCAAGCACCGCCTTCAGGATTTCTAAGGGCACAAATTTTTGATTTGACTCCTCACTACCTATCACAGTTTCGAAGGCCATAAAATGCCAAAATAGCACAAAACTCCCCCAAATGACCCTATTTTGAAAAGTAGACACCCCAAGCTGTTTGCTGAGAGGCATGGTGAGTATTTTACAGCTCTCTCTTGTTTTTGAAAATGAAGAAAGAACATTTTTTTTTCTTTTTTTTTTCAATTTTCAAAACTTTGTGACAAAAAGCGAGATCTGCAAAATACTCACAATACCTCTCAGCAAATAGCTTGGGGTGTCTACTTTCCAAAATGGGGTCATTTGGGGGGGTTTTGAACTGTTCTGGCATTTTATACACAACATTAGGAAGCTTACATCCACTCTTCTAACCACTTGAAGACAAAGCCCTTTTTGACACTGTTTGTTTACATGAAAACATATTTTTTTTTGCAAGAAAATTATGTTGAACCCCGAAACATTATATATATTTTTAAAGCAAAGGCCCTACAGAATAAAATGGTGGGTGTTGCATTTTTTTTCTACACAGTATTTGCGCAGCGATTTTTCAAACGCATTTTTTGGGGAAAAAATACACTTTTTTTAATTTTAATGCACTAAAACACACTATATTGCCCAAATGTTTGATGAAATAAAAAAGAAGATCTTAGGCCGAGTACATAGATACCAAACACGACATGCTTTAAAATTTCGCACAAACGCGCATTGGCGACAAACTACATACATTTTTAAAAGCCTTTAAAAGCCTTTACAGGTTACCCCGTTAGATTTACAGAGGAGGTCTACTGCTAAAATTACTGCCCTCGATCTGACCTTCGCGGTGATACCTCACATGCATGGTGCAATTGCTGTTTACATATGACACCAGACCGACGCTTGCGTTCGCCATTGGGCAAGAGCAGGGCAGGACAGGGGTGCTTTTTTTTTTATTTTTATTATTAATTTTGCTTTTTTATTTTATTTTTAAACTGTTGCTTCCATATTATTTTTTTTTATCATTTTTATTGTTATCTCAGGGAATGTAAATATCCCCTATGATAGCAATAGGTAATGACAGGTACTCTTTTTTGAAAAAACTGGGGTCTATTGGACCCTAGATCTTTCCTCTGCCCTCAAAGCATCTGACCACACCAAGATCGGTGTGATAAAATGCTTTCCCAATTTCCCAATGGCGCTTTTTATTTCCTGGGGGGGGGGACATTCCCTCCCACTGCTTGTAAAAGCAGTCCAGAGGCTAATTAGCCACTAGGATTGCTTTTACATGAAAGCCGGCCGCTGGCTGAAAAGAATGATACCAAGATGATACCTAAACCCACAGGCATCATTCTGGTATAAACATTCAAAGTCCAGCAACATACCAGTACGTTGCTGGTCCTTGTTGGACATGTATTGTAATCTTTTTTTTCATGCAGCCTGTTGGCTGAACGAAAAAAAAAGATTCATCGGTGGGTATGCCCACCATTAGAATACCGCCCTTCATCCACCCACTTCTAATGATGGGCATACATGCACCATTTATATATGCCGAAGCATGGGGGCATCTTCCCGCAAAAGTTATGCCGCGTACACATGGTCAGACTTTTCCACGGGCAAGCCTCCGTCGGAATTTCGACCGTATGTACGCGGCATTAGGAGCAAAATCGCTCCTCCGCCCCTGCTGCCCCAATGCTTCGGCATATATGCTTTTTTTTTTTAACTGTGGTGGTGAAATCACCTCCTACAGCACTGGAGTCGCAGGGATCAGGCCTCGCTCTGCGAACGCTGCAGTTATGTGTGTTGTGTTTTGTAAGTGACAGTGATCGATCGATACTGCACTTGGGTGGCCTGGGCTGGACGGAGGGGCAAAACGCAGGTGCTAGCAGGTATCTGGGCTGATCCCGCTAACACTGCGTTTTTGGAACCCTAAACTGCTGGGGACGCTAGTATAGATCTGATCAGATCAGATATTGATCTGTTCAGATACTATACCACTAAGGGGGGTGTATGCTTAACGCGTGGGTGTTAGCGCTACTGGCACTAACCTGACGCTGCCTGGGGTGTGACGCAGACCCTCTCTGACGCTAAAACCTAATTGATATCACCCGCCGGGCGATCAGGGGGTTAAGCCTTTATTGGGTTATGTACGGCGGGTGCCCTGACACTATAAAAAGCAAACTAACTAACCAGCGTCACCCGTAACACTTATATGATGATCACTGGTGAAAGGGTTAACTAGGGGCAATTAGGGGGTTAAAACCTTTATTAGGTAATATATGGGGGTACCTGACGCTATATAAAAACCTGACGGCGAACCTAAAAAAAAATTACTGGCTACCTATCGGCATCACCGACACTAAGACAACGATCATAAAAACGATCGCTTAGCGACAGTGGTGATAGGGGGTGAAAGGGTTACCTGGGGGGGCGATCAGGGGGTTAAACCTTTATTAGATAATATATGGGGGTACCTGACGCTATAAAAACCTGCGGCGAACCTAAAAAAAAGTACTGGCTACCGATCTGCATCACCGATGCTAAGACAGCGATCAGAAAAATGATCGCTTAGCGACAGTGGTGATAGGGGGTGAAAGGGTTACCTGGGGGGCGATCAAGGGGGTTAAACCTTTATTAGGTAAAATATTGGGGTACCTGACGCTATAAAAACCTGCGGCGAACCTAAAAAAAATTACTGGGTACCGATCTGCATCACCGACGCTAAGACAGCGATCAGAAAAATTATTGCTTAGTGACAGTGGTGATAGGGGGTGAAAGGGTTACCTGGGGGGCGATCAAGGGGGTTAAACCTTTATTAGGTAATATATGGGGGTACCCGACGCTATAAAAACCTGCGGCGAACCTTAAAAAAATTACTGGCTACCGATCAGCATCACCGACGCTAAGACATCGATCAGAAAAATGATCGCTTAGCGATGGCGGTGCTAGGGGGTGAAAGGGTTACCTGGGGGGTGATCAAGGGGGTTAAACCATTATTAGTTAATATATGGGGGTACCCGACGCTATAAAAACCTGCGGCGAACCTAAAAAAAATTACTGGCTACCGATCAGCATCGCCGACGCTAAGACATCGATCAGAAAAATTATCGCTTAGTGACAGTGGTGATAGGGGGTGAAAGGGTTACCTGGGGGGCGATCAAGGGGGTTAAACCTTTATTAGGTAATATATGGGGGTACCCGACGCTATAAAAACCTGCGGCGAACCTAAAAAAAATTACTGGCTACCGATCAGCATCACCGACGCTAAGACATCGATCAGAAAAATGATCGCTTAGCGACGGCGGTGCTAGGGGGTGAAAGGGTTATCTGGGGGGTGATCAGGGGGTTAAACCTTTATTAGGGGGGGTTAGGGGGCTACACTGGACCTAAAACTAAATGTAGTGACACTTTTACAGTCACAAATGTCACTGATTGCAGTGATCACTAAATAAATGGTCACTGCAATCAGTGACACTGTGACTGGGGGCTGGGGGGTGATCTGGGGGGTGATCTGGGGGTGTCTGGGGGGGCCTGGGAGGGCGATTTATGTGCCTATGTGTCCTGGTGTCAGTGTGCTGTTTTGTGCACTAACCTGCATCTTCTCCTGTACGGCGCTCGGTATATGTGAGCGCCGCAGGAGAGATGACATCACTTCCTCCTGCCTGGCAGGCAGGGGAAGCTCTCTCATTCGCCGGGAGCGATCGAGAGGGGGGGGCCGGAATCGAACGGCCGTCCCCTCATGCCGGATCGCTCCCGAAGGTAAAACAACCACCCACTGTAAAGAAGGGGGGTCCGATCAGACCCCCCAACTATACAAAGGCAATCACGTATATGTACGTGATTCTGCCTGTCGGTTAAGTGGTTAAAAGAGCTCTTGCAGATGGGTTTGGATGGAGGACCAGAAGGGTTGAATCATGGGACATTCCCAGAAAATGTGGAAGCCGGAACCAACGTCATCCCGGCACCTCCAACGGTCGTCTCCCTCTGCTCCACACACCTTGAAGACTTGGAAGTGGTCTCCCAAATCTTCTGCCACTGAGGGAGTTGGATAGGTCGCTTAATAATCTGGGACCATTTCTGTATGTAAGAGTGAAATGTGTCGGTGAGTGAGGAAGTTTCATGTAGGAATCTATAGATATCTGAAATAAGATGGGCTTGGTATGGGCCTTGAGCACATAATAGTTCAAATGAGGTAGGTTTATCTAAGGTTAAAGTCGGGGATTTAGAGGAAAAATAATGTTTGAACTGGAGGTAAGAGTAAAATAAATGTTTAGGGATCCGATTTTTACACTGTAGTTCATTAAAAGGTAAAAGCATGCGGGTGAGTGGATGGACAAGGTTTCTGAGCTGGAAAATTCCTGCTTGCGTCCACGGGAGCATTCGAGTATAAGAAAGACTATCCGGGACATCGGGGTTGAATAATACATTCAATAGGGGCGGACATGTAGAAGAGAGGGAGAATTGGCGCGAGCACTTCTTCCATATGGAAAGAGTGAATAACATCGGGTGCAAGCAAAGGCCTCTAAGTTGAGTCATAAATGTCTCTAGGTTCATCCAAATCATAGAGCAGGGGTGGACTGGTCTAGTGATACTCATTTCAATCTCCGACCAGATGCTGGATGCCATTCTAGAAGACCAAGTGATAATCGGTTTGAGGTGGGAGGCAAAGAAATATTTAATAAGGTCTGGGGCCCCCAATCTGCCTCTGGACCTAGGGGCCAACACCACTGAGCTGGCTATGCGGTGGGCCTTGTAGTGCCAAATAAAGTTAAGGAATGATCTCTGAGTGGCTTTGAGCTATGACATAGGGACAGGAATCGGCAAAGTCTCAAATAGATAGAGGAGTCTCGGTAGAATAGACATCTTCAGGACATTGATGCGACCCAAGAGAGAAATGGGATAAGTGTCCCATTGTCGCAAGAGTCGGTCAATGTCGCGGAAGAGTGAGGGGAAGTTGGCCTGGTAGAGTGTTGAGTATGAAGGAGTGAGATGTATCCCTAGGTATTTAGGAGAGTTTGGGCACCAGTGATAGGAATAGTTTTGCTCTAGAGTGGCAAGTTCTGAAGGTGGGATGAGTATTGGTAGGGCCTCTGTTTTGCTTGTGTTGATTTTATACCCTGAAAGGAAGCTAAATTCTTTGAGCAAGGCATGTAAATTTGGGAGAGAAGTGTGGGGTCTGGTCAGAGTCAATAGAATATCGTCTGCAAACAATGATAGTTTATACTCGTTATGACGCAGGGAGACCCCACGGATGTCAGGGTGATTGCGGATGGCTGCAGCTAGGGATTCGAGACAAAGGATAAAAAGTTAATGGGACAACGGACATCCCTGTCTGGTACCATTACTCAAAGAAAAGGGCAGTGATAAATAGGAAGACAGTTGGACTTGGGAAGAGGGATGGGAGTATAGAGCATGCAGCTCTGCTATAAAGGGGCCGCTGATACCATAATTGGAAAGTGTGGCAAACATAAAAGGTCAACTAAGCCTATCAAAGGTCTATGGTGCGTCTTGTGTTATCGCCAGCATGTCTGGCAGTTACAAAGCCTACTTGGTCTTTATGTACGAGTCTAGGTATGAATTGTGAGAGTCGATATAACGCTCATTTTCACATTCGAGAACGCATGTTTGCCAAGCGCGAATTTGCAAATTTACTATAGCGCCCGGGAAAAAAGGAAATGTGAGTTAAATCATGACTATTTTGCATGTCTGAGCATGCGCACTTGTGCTGGTACATAGTCGTAGAAATAGGGGGAATTTATCTTTTCTCAAACTTTTAATGATATTTCAATTTATACGTCAATTTTTTCAGCAGTTTAAACACAGATTATCTTCAAACAATATACCACATGTTTAAGTATCATTTAGGCTATCATATCATGCTCTAAACATTGTTTCCATGTGCAATTCCCATGTTTCGATCATGACTACTGATTTAGACAGTCTCTGTTGTCTGTGACCTATAGTAAATGAGTAAATTAGATTTTTTCCCGGGTGCTATAGTGAATTCCATTTCCGTGCTAATTTACACGTTTTTGGCCATTTTGCGACAATTTATTTGCAAATTTGCGCTATAGTAAATAAACTCCATAGTGTCATTATATTAGAAGCTGCTGTAGGGAGAGCAGAGGAAGAGCTGACAAAATGCATTAGAAGAAATTAGGTAAGGTTGCAAACTATGATTTAACTATCATTTAACCTGAAAGTACTTGTGAGGACTACCATTTGTGTTAACATTTGAATGTTAGCTCTATGGGTACTCACCACCTTAGCTGTCTTCTTGGGGGCTTTTTGTTTTTATTTTAGCTAGTGATTGATTTGGGATCAGCAGTCTATTCTGTCCTGTCTTTTGGGGGTATTTTAATTTTTTATCTAATATGTTGATAAGGCCTTTTTTAAAGTTTCCCTACACTAAACTTGCCAGGAGATTTCCCTTTTGAAACACACATAAACCAGTAGGTTAGTGAACAAATCACTTATGGTGGTTGTGAATGAGGTTCACTTATAAAACATAATGAGAGCGACTTCAGGAACTTAATATGTACAGTCTGGAGGAAATAATGAAAAAGGGGAGACATGATTGAAACCTTTAACCACTTCCCGCCCGGTCTATAGCAAAATGACGGCTGGGCGGTTGTTCAGTTATCCTGACTGGACTTTATATGATGTCCAGCAGGATAACAGCTGCCCTGGGGGCGCGCAGCTCGGCGATCGGTGTTGCGGTGTGTCAGTCTGACGGAGGCTCTTTACCACGTGATCAACCGTGTCCAATCACGGCTGATTATGATGTAAACAGGAAGAGCCGTTGATCGGCTTTTCCTCAGTCGTGTCTGACAAACGCGAGTAGAGGAGAGCCGATCGGCTGCTCTCCTGACAGGGGGGGTCTGTGCTGATTGTTTATCTGCGCAGCCCCCCCTCGGATGTCCGCCCAGGACCACCAGCATGCCGCTGTGGACCACCAGGGATGGCCATCCACACTGGACCACCGGGTATGCCACCTAGACCACCAGGGAATTCCAAACTGTGCCGCCTATCAATGCCCATCAGTGCTGATTTTCAGTGCCACCCATCAGTGCCGCCTAACAGAGCCCATCAGTGCCGCCTATCAGTGCCCATCGTTAGTGCCCTTCAGTGCCACCTCATTGGTGCCACCTCATCGTTGCCACCTTATCAGTGCCCGTCAGTGCCGCCTTATCAGTGCCCATCAGTGAAGGAGAAAACTTACTTATTTACAAAATTTACGGAAACAAAAGCGAAACTTTTTTTTTTTTTTTTTTTAGGAGGAAAGAGATGTACAAATCAGGAGACAAATGCGGTAAGCTATTAGCAAGAAAAATAAAAAAACAACTGACACGGTCTTATATCCCCACCATTAAATTTTTAACCATTAATTAGAACGGTAAGAACGCTACTGGAAGGCTGGAATAAAGGTACGCACTCATGGTTCGGGAGATGTAATATCCTTAAAATGAGTGTGATGCCAAAATTCCTCTACCTATTTCTTGCATTGCCGATAAGAATTCCTAAGTCTTTCTTTAGCCAAGCCCAAACTTTGTTTATGAAATTCATCTGATCTAGTAAAAGGCCAAGAATATGTAGAAAACTTCTAACCTTACCAAAAAGAGTAGGAGGTATATCTGCACCAGATATATATAAATATTATCAGGCGGCACATCTTGGGAGGTTAGTGAAGCAGGTAATACCGCCACCCAGGTGTACTTCAGGTAAATGCAAGATCATTTTCAGTGACCCCCGACCGTGAGAAATCAAAATGACACATGGAAACGGCTAGTGTGTTCATTAGATCTCTGCTTTTTATTCAGTGTTAGAGTGGCTTATATGGAAAAGAAAGATAGGAGGGGCAATGTCTTAACACATACATTTCTAAAAATTATACAAACTCAGTATATTCTTATCTTGTATTAAACTGCTGAATTTAGTTTAGCAAGGGACTTTTCTTATACAATCAGGCTACTTCATGAATAAGCTTAACCACAATGACTAGCAGTAGCAGGGTGTGACTATATGCAAACTGTCAGTTAAGCTAAGTATGTCAAAGTTCATTTCTACTTAAAAATGGTGTCAATAATTTCATACATTCTATTACAATCCCCTCTATTATCACAAACGTGATAATCACAAACCCTGAAGCCCCCAACATTCACCTGGACTACTTTCTCATAAATGTATCATTATCCTAAGCATGTAAAAATAGAGAACAATAAACAGATAATCTCAGCTTCGTATCAATTGTCCATAAAATACAAAGGGGGGAGGGCGTGACAGTCCTTAAAAGCAAGTGGGAGGGGCATGACAGCCTTTAGGCCAAAATAAAAAAATTGTCCTAAAGCAAAGCTCAAAAAAATCTCTTGTATGGCTTCTGAATGTCCAATAAATTCATGAAAGGGAAGGAAAAAGAAATGTCCACATTATAATTCTCATTCTCCTAAACTTTTCCCAAAACGTTTGGTTCGATTCTGTGTTTACACATATTTTACAGAGATCCTTCTACCCCAAAACCCTGCCTCTTTGTAAGGATAGAACTCGATATCCACAGACAGACGGGAACTGATGCATTGGGCTAGACTTGGGTCTTCGGGCTGGCGTATCTGGATCACTCCCTTGTGATGCTCACTGGAATGGCTAACCCTCAAGGTGTCATTCCAGGAATATTTTCCAGCAGGTGTCCACCTTTACTCATCTCAGCATCTCCCATGGCATTTGAACAACAAAGATGAACAACGAAGATTTCCATGTAAAAGCTGTAGTCATCTCTTCATCCAGATAGGGTATAGGGCAGGGTATGAATGGGGTATAGGGTAGGAATGAGATTGGCATTTCTTCTGGCTGGCTGGGGCGGATATTCCTCATCCAACATGAATAATCACAGAATCTACCTGATCAATTAAGGCCTTAACCATTGGAGGTATTAAAAATAATAATCCTCATTAACTCAAACATAAGTAAAGCATGCAGAAATATAAAATGTTTCTCAGCAACAGTCTTCATTATGTAGATTCAATATGTTTAAACTAAAAAAAAATTCAAATCCAGTATTACAGCAGGACTTCAATAAAACTTAAACAACTTTAGTTTCTTCTATCCCCGGAACCCAAGTGGACCCGAGGAACTCAGAACAGAACATTTTACCCAAACACATATTCTGACTCAGAAGTCAGCCTCCTAACTTTTCAAATATATCTGATCATCAGCAACAAACAAAACATTGATGGATAAACTTCATTACATCATTAACACTTCATGATTGAAACTCTGGGAATTCAAAAGGTAAATATATCCAGAATAGTCACTCTGACTGTTATTCAAACAAACTTTCCCATCATATTTTAGTACCTCATGGACTCAACATATGCAGCAATTTATTTTGTATATCCTGGTTACTTAACCCAAACTTTTAGAGAAATATATATTATCAGGAACATGGGCCTAATAACTTCTACTCCCTGAACAAGAAAATACAATATGAGACAACCATCTCTTTGTGTACATTTTAAACCAACACTTAAGATACTTTACTAATCAAATAATACCTTGTGCATTCATTAAACACAAAACAACCACTTTCTCCTTTTATTCACATCCATTTGGCCACTCCATTCATTCTTCATTTAGAAATGTTTTCCATATTTGCCCTTTGAACATCTTTTAAGCACCTTTTACCATTCCTTTATTTTTATTTTTTTTCATATTTTTCCCTAGTGCATAGGATTACACAAACTTTAAGTTACTTCCTTTTTCTTTACCAACCACAATTCCTCTGGTGTAGCGCCTGGAATACATAACTTCCTTGGATGAGGCTGCCTCACACACCAGCGGTGCATTCGCACTCCGCACTGCCCAAAAAGGTGTGCGTTTTCTAGGCAGTGCGGTCCGGCTTACGTGCAAATTCAGGGCCATTGACTTCTATGGGAACGCTTCTGAATCGCACATGTCATTCAGTTGTGAACAGTATAAAATCCTGACCTGATATGCAATCCTGACCTGATCCTGATCAAAAACTAACATAAAGCGCTGAACAACTACTTTGTCAATTAGCTGTGAAAACAGAGCTCAAACTCACACTGCATATGTGTGAACCCAGCCCTAAAATTGTATTTAACCAAAAAAAAGAAAATCATGAGAAATCAAAATGACACATGGAAACGGATAGTGTGTTCATTAGATCTCTGGTTTTTATTCAGTGTTAGAGTGGCTTATATGGAAAAGAAAGATAGGAGGGGCAATGTCTTAACACATACGTTTCTAAAAATTATACAAACTCAGTATATTCTTATCTTGTATTAAACTGCTGAATTTAGTTTAGCAAGGGACTTTTCTTATACAGTCAGGCTACTTCATGAATAAGCTTAACCACAATGACTAGCAGTAGCAGGGTGTGACTATATGCAAACTGTCAGTTAAGCTAAGTATGTCAAAGTTTATTTCTACTCAAAAATGGTGTCAATAATTTCATACATTCTGTTACAGTTAGTAGACTGGAGCAGACATAGGGACTACAAACTATGGATAAATATGGAGCAGAAAACAAGTTCAATCCCCCTAAATAGAGCACTATGGTGCTATACAGCCCTACCTCTCTTGGTAAAATCCCATCCCACGATAGGAACGACGTTATGGATAGGAAATAAAATATGTCAGAAATCTAAACTTACAAATAAAAAATCACCCTTATATCCCATAATAGGAAACCCAGATTTCTTACCTGGGATAGAATTACTAATATTTAAGAAATTGAGGGAAAAGGGCATCTTTCATACGTCTGATTTTGTAGGAGAAAGGGGATGGGTAACAATGGACATTCTTACAAAACAAGGAGGGAAATATGAAATCCCGATATGGCAAGCTCGGCAGATCCGACACTATTTAGAAAACTTGGGACCAGTAGGAACATATAGATGGACACGGACAAGATTTGAGGAATACTGTGAAAGAGGGGAACCCCTATCACACGTGATATCTAAAATGTATGCATTGCTGATTGCACCCCCAGATGACTTTAAAATGGAATGCTTGGGTAAATGGGAGATGGATATAGGTCATACCTTCTCTCCAGCACAATGTCAGAACATAATAGATCTGTCTTTAAAATCATCAAGGTGTATTAAAATACAAGAATCAAATTATAAAATTTTAACACGTTGGTATTATACGCCTGTGGCCCTAAATACATTTTTTCCAGAACTTTCTGACAGGTGCTGGAGGGGATGCGATGAAAAAGGGACAATGATACATCTATTTTGGTCATGCCCAGTAATTAGACAATTCTGGGAGACAGTACATAGAATTACACAGACATTTACTGAATACTTAATCCCACAGGAACCAGATATCTTTTTGTTACATAATACACAAATTCCACCTAAAAGATATGTTAACTCAATTTTGTGCCACCTAATAAATGCAGCAAAAAGTTGTATTGCAACAAATTGGAAGGACACAAAAGCCCCGGCGGTTTTGGAGTGGCTTAAGAAAGTTAGGAGGATAGGAATAATGGAGAAATTGTTAAAAGGCTATTAGGAGAGTGAAAAGATAGATAAGTGTCATAATGGAGAGGTCAAGGAGGAGAAATTTATTTCTCCCTTTTTTTTTCCTTTTTTATTTCTTTTTTTTTTCCTTTCTTCGGGGAGGGAGGATTATGGAGATTGAAGGGAATGGGAAATGGGTATAGGGATATTGGGATGAGTCTGGAATAGGAGGAAGATAACAGGGGAAGATGAGAATATATAGATAAGAGATTAAGGAATCAATACAGAAAGTAAAATTGTATGAGGGAATAAATATGGTCTGGCTGAAGTTATACATATACTAAATTAATATACTACGGATAATGTACAGATTTCATTTTTGAAAGACATAATGTAAAGAAATAGGCTTTGAATTGAATTTCTTTTTCTTGATTAATCTACAATTTAAGATAAAGGTATATATGTATAAACCCTGTTGTTGAAAATAAATAAATAAATAAAGAATAAAAAAAAAAAAAAAAAAACGCAGAGGTGATCAAATACCACCAAAAGAAAGCTCCATTTGTGGGAACAAAATTATAAAAATTCTGTTTGGGTACAGTGTAGCATGACCGCGCAATTGTCATTCAAAATGTGACAGAGCTGAAAGCTGAAAATTGTCCTGGGCGGGAAGGGGGGAAAGTGCCTGGTATTGAAGTGGTTAAATACATCAAGGAGGTGAGTAAAGTTCAGAAAGGCAGTTTTTTCAATATAAAACCAAAATCAAGAACACGGGTACATGATCTTAATTTAACTTGAGGGGAATTCAAAACTAATCTTAGAAAGTATTATTTTACTGAAAGAGTAGTTGATGATGCGTAGTGAGACAGTCAACAGTAAATGGCTTTAAACATGCTTGGGATAAACATAGATATATACTCAGACAACAAAGGTAATGAAAAAAACAAAACAATAACCCCCTCCCCCCATAAAAAAAAAACAAAGAAAAAAACCAAGCCAAAAAAAAAATGGGCAGACTCGATGGACTACTCTATCTTTTTCTGACATCACTTTTCTATGTTTCTATGTTTATATTGCCACAGGAATGTGCTCACTTTAAATAAGGACCTCATCTTCTGTACACCCAGACTAGTAAATTATTCTAAACAGCCATTAACAGACACAAATATCATGGAGATGTGGATTAAAGATGTTTTTTAGATCAGCAGACTAACTTGTTAGAAAAGGGGTTACAAAGGTGGCTAATTATTACAACATACAAATGAAACTGGCTGCACTAAGAACATAGGCTAGATTGCTATTTTTTTTAAAAACCTTGTGAGCTGCTATATAATTCCTAGAACTGTGAGACACCTGAGCTATAAGAAGGAGAAAATTTCAAAAAAGCCAATCAGAGGATTGTTTGTGATCTAAGGCGCAGATATTAAGCCTATAAGGTGAGGGCACAACTGGTGACGGTGACACAGGGATATCTGTATATGCACAGAGGTGGATTAATGTGAAGATATTACTTTCAATTATTTTGATATCACAAATCACAAAATGTACTGTTTGTTGCACTACTGATTGGAATCTATAAGGACACCGTGTGGAATAAGGAGCACATTACACTTTATTATCAGTCTATGGCATAAATTGTTTTGATTTTTGTATTATTAATTTACAGCCTATTGCACTTTATATAAATATATATATAATTTATACTCTTCATATATGCACATTTGGTATTAATTATGTTTTTATAGCGCTGCACTTAATTTTTAATCTTTTAGATTGCAATTGTGTTTTTTTATGTTCTTATAATAACAAAACTATGCAAACACAGAGAGAAGTTACATTACAGTAAAGTTTTATTAACGTTAAGGTGGTGATACATTTGTATTTTAATGTTTAAAATTGATGCTGGACACGTCTAAAGGAACCAATTTTAGAGCTAGAAGCTCCCCAGTCAGTGTATCTCCTGTACTCTCCAGGTCTCAGGTAATATTGACGTCCTTTGTAGTTGGGCTCCTCATAGAACATCCAGTATCCATCATGAACATGGCAGGATTGGATATCATTGTAGCGGAACTGCTCGTAAACATGAGGACAATCTTCAGTAAACTCCATCATCTGTCCCTTAAAGTCTTCTTTTTCATAGACATTTAATCTGAAGGGTCCACGGTGCTGTATTAAATAAAATGTATTATGTCAATTGCTGTTGCTTTAGAAATATGGCACATTTGGGGAGCAAATTAAACAAGCTATTGCAAGTTTTAATTCACATTTCAAAATATTACTGAGCATATTTTAAAAATAAAATAAAATATACCTGTGGGGTCAGGCGGCAGGATCTGATAGAGTCATTGTATCCCAACCATTGCTGGAAATCAGGATATTCTCCCTTCCTCAAAAAGTACTGGTGTCCTCTGTAGTTGGGATGTTCATACAGGATCCAGTTCCCATTCTCCACTCGGATGGAGTTACAGTGATTGAAGTATGAAGACAAGTCAGAGGAATCAGAGTTGCACTCATAGGAGCGACCCTGGAAGTTTCTGTCCTCGTAGAAGACGATCTATAGACAGACGGTGACATGTATTTAAAATCGTTTTCAAAACTCATGAATGTTATATACATTATACAGTATTATTCTTTGCTTATAGCATATAACATGCTTATTATTAGTTTCAGGACTCTGACTGCTTTGGTGGCTGCTTAAAAATATTTAAAATACACTACAATATGTAATCTAGCTATTTGCAGAAAATCCTTAGAAAAAGATAATTTTAATACTTTACAGTACAAATGCCAGCTTGTATTCTGCCATACAAATTGAAAACTAACATACCTTAACCATTTTGACTGGAGATGTGACCCAGGAGCTGTGAGCTGTGAACTGTAAGCTGTTTCAGGGTTGGAATGACGACTCTTTTATATACCTCTTTCTGCCGATGTTGCAGAAAGTCAATGATGCTGGCTGTTTTCTGTTAGCTATAGGATATGTATAGGTCTTTTGTCTTATTTGTGCACACAACTCACTTTCATTGACCTGTTGTATACACAACTGTTCCAGAGGTCATAGGTGAAAACATTCTTTTCAAACTAACATGATTTAAAAAAATAAAAAAAAATAAAGAATTGCTTATATTTTATGTCGTGGTAGATACAGTATTATGGTAGAACAAATTACAATTCATTTGGAAGGCACTGTTTTTGCACAGGGGGTTTCCAAACTATTCAAAAAGATATGTTTGGTTGAAAAAAGATCCATACATATTTATATGTCCATGGCACATAATAATTCAATACATTTATGAATGTAGGTTTTGATTCAACAGAATGGCTGCTATTAGGGAATGAAGAATTCATTCCTAATTTCTAATATTTTACAAAACGAAAGATCATAAAGTTGCTTCTTTGGCCTATATCCACCTTGTGATTTGGCAAATGAAAAATAGTAGGGGGAAAATGCTGGTGGTTCGGCAGGAGGGCACTATAGAGGAAATTTGGGCCAGACTGGATGACTAGTCTAGTTTGCACATCCAATTATTTTGGAGCCATCAGTCATTCATGGAGTCATATATATACAGTCATGTGAACAGTAGGTACAGCCAATGGAAATTGTGTAGATATTTGAACAGGCAAGCACTAGAGTGGTTCTAACAACAATGTACAGCATATCACAAAAGTGAGTACACTCCTCACATTTTTGTAAATATTTTATTATATTTTTTCATGTGACAACACTGAATAAATGACACTTTGCTACAATGTAAAGTAGCGAGTGTACAGCTTGTATAACAGTGTAAATTTTCTGTCCCCTCAAAATTACTCAACACAGCCATTAATGTCTAAACCGCTGGCAACAAAAGTGAGTACACCCCTAAGTGAAAATGTCCAAATTTGGCCCAATTAGCCATTTTCCATCCCCGGTGTCATGTGACTCGTTAGTGATACGAAGTCTCAGGTGTGAATGGGGAGCAGGTGTGTTAAATTTGGTGTTATCACTCTCACTCTCTCATACTGGTCACTGGAAGTTCAACATGGCACCTCATGCCAAAGAACTCTCATAGGATCTGAAAAAAAATATTGTTGATTTACATAAGTGTAGCACCCTGATCTTGAACAGGGATGCAGTCAGATATAATTTGCTAGGTGATAACTAACCTGTCCAATTGTTAGGGGATCTTTTGATTCTTTACCTAACTCTCAGTTCTCTCCCCTCTACCACTGGGTGGCATTGTCACCTATGGCATTGGAATGATAAGGTGCAAATAAACTTGGAGTATGAGTGGATAGGTTGCTCTAGCCAATTGGCAGGGGTTTTCTTTGGCCCCATGGCCCGCTGGGAGAGTCTATTTATTTGGGAGGAGTCAGGTGATCGGGGTTCGGTGCCACCTGGGCAGCTGTCTGGGTGGACATGTGTTGAAAGCTCCCGGCTGCTAGGCCAGAAGCCTGAGGCCTATCCGGGAGTTCCCTGGTTGCTAGGCAGTCTGAGGCCTACCCAGGATAAGATGGAGCAGCGTAGGGTTGGGGCTTCATGTCGGAAACCTAACCAAGTTGTATGGGTTCTACCGGCCGGAGAACCCCTCTTTGTCGGAGGTGATGAAACAGAGTTGATAATGGAGGACAACCATTCCTGTCGCCAGAGGCAAAGCTTGAACCAAGGTCAGAGGTAAAGGGGCAACTGTCGCCATGAAGGGACAATGCTCCTGTTATCAGAGGCCAGAGATCAGAGTCTGAGAGTACCAGAACAGCCTTATTCACTAACCAGGGATGGTGAAGAAGTTGGGAAGTCTCAGTGGAAGTCAAGCCAGGGACCCAGTGGGATAGCAGGGGTGACACTTGGAAGAGAGTTCAGTCGTTGGGCTAAAGAGCCGAGTAAGGAACCCAATAGGTTAGCGTAGGTGGCCCTCGGTAACTACACCGGGAGGCTGTGAGATGGAGGCCAGGTCCTACACAACAGGGATACCAAATTTGGTATGTGTACAGATCTGTGTTGAAGTCAACCAACAAGTTAAGTTGCAAAAGGAAACAGCTCGTTCAGGCGCAGTTCAGCTTTAAGGGGTCTGGAGCTGTAAAATCAATATACTATTCTATTTTTGTGAGTCTCAGAGTCTGCACCTGAGTGTTTTGCACCTGATCAAAGGGTGTCCTGGCCCTAACCCTCTCTCCCGAGTTCTTTAAGAGAAAAGAAATCTCTTTTGTTCTGCATCATCAAAGTGTCTTGCGCCCAACTTAATCTACACTACTCTTCACCCACTAGGCCTAGTGACCCACACTGTGAGAATGGATGTTAGCTCTCGCTGACAAAGAAGTTCACCATCAGCTCTTCAGTGGTCGGGGCCATGGCTACATAAAGATGGCCTAGGCTATAAGAAGATTCCCAAGACCCTGAAACTAAGCTGCAGCTCGGTGGCCAAGACCATACAGAGGTTTAACAGGACAGGTTCCACTCAGAACAGGCCCCGCCATGGTCGACCAAAGAAGTTGTGTGCACGTGCTCAGCATCATATCCAGAGATTGTCTTTGGGAAATAGACGTATGATTGCTGCCAGTATTGATGTAGAGGTTGAAGGGGTGGGGGGTCAGCCTGTCAGTGCACAGACCATACGTCACACACTGCATCAAATTGGTCTGCATGGCTGTCGTCCCAAAATGAAGCCCCTTCTAAAGATGTTGCACAAGAAAGCCCGCAAACAGTTTGCTGAAGTCAAGCAGACTAAGGACATGGATTACTGGAACCATGTCCTGTGATCTGATGAGACCAAGATAAGCATATTTAGTTCAGATGGGGTCAAGCGTGTGTGGCGGCAACCAGGTGAGGAGTACAAAGACAAGTGTGTCTTGCCTACAGTCAAGCATGGTGGTGGGAGTGTCATGGTCTGGGGCTGCATGAGTGCTGCCAGCACTGGAGAGCTACAGTTCATTGTGGGAACCATGAATGCCAACTTGTACTGTGACATACTGAAGCAGAGGATGATCCTCTCCTTACAGGGACTGGGCCGCAGGGCAGTATTCCAACATGATAACGACCCCAAACACACCTCCAAGACAACCACTGCCTTGCTAAAGAAGCTGAGGGTAAAGGTGATGGACTAACCAAGCATGTCTCTAGGCCTAAACCCTATTAAGCATCTGTGGGGCATCCTCAAACGGAAGGTGGAGGAGCGCAAGGTCTTCCACCAGCTCCATAATGTCGTCATGAAGGAGTGGAAGAGGACTTCATTGGCAACCTGTGAAGCTCTGATGAACTCCATGCCCAAGAGGGTTAAGGCAGTGCAGGAAAATAATGGTGGCCACACAAAATATTGACACTTTGGTCCCAATTTGGACATTTTCTCTTAGGGGTGTACTCACTTTTGTTGCCAGCAGTTTAGACATTAATGGCGTTGTGTTGAGTTATTTTGATGGGACAGCAAATTTAAGCTTTTATACAAGCTGTACACTCACTACTTTACATTGTAGCAAAGTGTCATTTCTTCAGTGTTAGTGTTGAAAAGATATAATAAAATATTTACAAAAATGTGAGGGATGTACTCACTTTTGTGAGATACGGTATATAGTGAGTGCCCCAATCGTTTAAGCAGCTGGCACACAAGGTAATTATACAGACCCTTGTAATCACTGCAATATAGTAAATGTGCAGCGCTACATAAAATGATACAGTATTATAGCAGAATTATAGGTAGTGATCAGATTAATCCTAAAATGCAAATATAAATTATATTGTCAAAAGTATTGGGTTGGGGGCGTGGCTTGCGCATAATCATGATGGCCTCATAAGCCGACCAGGGAACATCCAGCACATCCAGCGGGACCCTCGGCACCCACGGAGACCGAACACAGCTCCACACTATCACCGGAACCTGATCCAGCGATATCATGCAAAAGGAAGGACAAGTGATACCTTAAAAAGCTCACAGCCTTCTTTCTGCAGCCAACAACCTGCATCTATTCTGGAATCACCTCCTGGCAGCCCGATCCTGAATAGCCCAGCCAAAGCGAGGATGTGGATGGATCCTTCTCTCCAGGCCTCAGGCACAGTGAGTACAACAGAGCACCCAGATCAAATAGGCTTCAACCTACAATCATCTATTGCGGCCTTCATTATCTCAGGACAGCCAGTCCTTGATACAACAATGAAAGACATGCTTCTTTCCTTACAATCATCCCTCATGGCAAACTTCTCCTCCCTTATACACAAATTCACATCTGAAATGCAAGGTGTGGGAGAGAGGGTGCAGTATATTGAGAATAGAATGGAGGAATGCACCAGTACAGTAAATGATTTAATCGATGCATACAAAGATCAAAGTGATGACAACGAATGGATAAAACCGAAGCTCGCAAATCTCGACGATCGATCGCGTCGCAATAATGTCAAAATACGCAGGGTGCCCAAATCCATCCCTCCATCAGACTTGCGTAAATACACCAGTGATATGATTTCCAATTTACTCCCTGAGGTGTCACCAATTGAACGCATTATTGATCGTATTCACAGCATTCCCAAGCCCAAACACCTGGATGCATCAATCCCCAGGGATATTCTTATGAAGATTAATTTCTTTCCAATTAAGGAGCAACTCCTTGCTAAAGCGGGATCAATCCATGATCTTCCAGCCAAAAATAACGGTGTGCAACTATATGCTGAGCTTTCTCAATATAACCTTAACCTGAGAAGAAAAAAGGAAAACGATTATCAAAGCTCTCAATAACCGCAAAATCTCGTACAAATGGCGCCACCCAGCTATCATAATGATCACTCGCAATGGAACATCCTTTACAGTATCAAAGCCCAAAGATGGCCTAAGGCTCTTACATTCCTGGGATTATATCCCAGAGCTGCCCAGGGGTGACTTTGCCTCCTGCTCAGGTCCTTCGCAACATGGATACCAACGATGAGAGAACCAAAACTCCAAATATAAATGAACCCTCCTGCTGCATCATTTCCTAGCTAAGACCTATATCAAATAGGCTTCAAACTACAATCATCTATTGCGGCCTTCCTTACCTCAGGACAGCCAGTCCTTGATACAACAATGAAAGACATGCTTCTTTCCTTACAATCATCCCTCATGGCAAACTTCTCCTTCCTTATACACAAATTCACATCAGAAATGCAAGGTGTGGGAGAGAGGGTGCAGTATATTGAGAATAGAATGGATGAATGCACCAGTACAGTAAATGATTTAATCGATGCATACAAAGATCAAAGTGATGACAACGAATGGATAAAACTGAAGCTCGCAGATCTCGACGATTGATCGCGTCGCAATAATGTCAAAATACGCAGGGTGCCAGAATCCATCCCTCCATCAGACTTGCGTAAATACACCAGTGATATGATTTCCAATTTACTCCCTGAGGTGTCACCAATTTAACGCATTATTGATCGTATTCACTGCATTCCCAAGCCCAAACACCTGGATGCATCAATCCCCAAGGATATTCTTATGAAGATTTATTTCTTCCCAATTAAGGAGCAACTCCTTGCTAAAGCGAGATCAATCCATGATCTTCCAGCCAAAAATAACGGTGTGCAACTATATGCTGAGCTTTCTCAATATAACCTTAACCTGAGAAGAAAAAAGGAAAACGATTACCAAAGCTCTCAATAACCGCAAAATCTCGTACAAATGGCGCCACCCAGCTACCATAATGATCACTCGCAATGGAACATCCTATACAGTATCAAAGCCCAAAGATGGCCTAAGGCTCTTACATTCCTGGGATTATATCCCAGAGCTGTCCAGGGGTGACTTTGCATCCTGCTCAGGTCCTTCGCAACATGGATACCAACGATGAGAGAACCAAAACTCCAAATATAAATGAACCCTCCTGCTGCATCATTTCCTAGCTAAGACCTATATCCTTGGTCAGACTTCCAGCTAGACAACACCTATTTCTGAACTCAACCCTCACATATGGTCAGCTTCTTGCAGATTAACTGCTGACCTTTGAGTTTTTTGTATTTTTGTTCCTCATTTTCACCTTTTTTGTTTTTCTGTTTACGGTTAGTTTCATCAAGACGGATAGCACTGCTACCTAAAACCGAGTTATTGTTTCAGTCTACAAAGGTTAATACTGTTATTTTTTTTTTCCTTCATCACAGACTGCTTTACTATAGAAGCACAGAACTACATTTTTGACTTCTAGGACTCCCAACAACAAAGTGACGAGCATCCTCACCTGAGGAATCATCCAAGAATCACCACCTGAACATCTAAACGTGAGTTTACGCTTTCAACCCATACTAATACCTTTCACCTCATTATGTCCATCAGCGTCTTATCCATGAATGCAAAAGGCTTGAATCACCCAGCAAAAAGAGCATCCTTATGGAAAACAGCACTAACACATAACTGTGATATACTATGCATTCAAGAAATGCTACATCCTTCTGCCAACATAAATCTATTCCACACATCTACAAATCTTGCTACTCACGAAAACAACGTGGAGTACTAATAGCTGTCTGCGACACTATATCTTTCCAGCTACAGAAATGCACCCTCGACTCAAGGGGCAGATACATCATTCTAAACTAGGGATGAGCTTCGAGTTCGAGTCGAACTCATGTTCGACTCGAACATTGCCTCTTCGCCCGTTCGCCGAACAGCGAACAAATTGGGGTGTTCGCGGCAAATTCGAAAAATCTATGGGAGAAATCTAAAGTGCTAATTATAAAGGCTTATATGCAAGTTATTGTCCTAAAAAGTGTTTGGGGACCCGGGTCCTGCCCCAGGGGACATGTATCAATGCAAAAATAAGTTTTAAAAACGGCCGTTTATTCGGGAGCAGTGATTTTAATAATGCTTAAAATGAAAAAATAAGAGTGAAATATTCCTTTAAATTTCGTACCTGGGGGGTGTGTATGATATGCATGTGAAGTGGCGCATGTTTCCCGTGCTTAGAACTGTCCCTGCAAAAAATTTCATTTTTGAAAGAAAAAAAGGCATTTAAAACTCACTCGCGGCTATTAATGAATTGTCGGCTCCCGGCAATACATACAAAAGTCATTGATAAAAAAAAAAAAAAAGCGTGGGGGTTCCCCAGAATTCAATTACCAGGCCCTTCAGGTCTGGAATGGATATTAAGGGGAACCCCCCCCGCAAATTAAAAAACAAATTGACGTGGGGTTCCGCCAAATATCCATTCCAGGCCCTTCAGATCTGGCATGGATTTTAAGGGGAACTCCACCCCAAATTTAAAAAAAAATGGCGTGGAGTCCCCCTAAAAATCCATACCAGACCCCTTATCCGAGCACGCAACCTGGCCGGCCGCAGGGGAAAAGGGGGGGACGAGAGAGCGGCCCCCCTCCCTCCTGAACCGTACCAGGCCACATGCCCTCAACATGGGGAGGATGTCCCCATGTTGATGGGGACAAGGGCCTCATCCCCACAACCCTTGCCCGGTGGTTGTGGGGGTCTGTGGGCGGGGGGCTTATCGGAATCTGGAAGACCCCTTTAACAAAGGGGACCCCCAGATCCCGCCCCCCTATGTGAATTGGTAAGGGGTACATTGTACCCCTACCATTTCACAAAGAAAGCGTAATTTTTTTAAAAAAAAAACACACAAACACCTTGAAAAAGTCCTTTATTTTAAAAAAAAAACATTCCAGCGGTGAAATCCAGTGTCCCGCGGCGATCCCGATGTCCAGCGCTGTCCTTCATTGGTTGTGCCTGAGCGGACCTGATGGGGAACTCCCTCTCAGTATTTTAAATGTATAGACCCGCCCCTTCTAAAGTTCCCCATCAGGTCCGCTCAGCGGACCAGATGCGGAACATGAGAAGGGGCGGGTCTATACATGTATTACCAAAGTGAGAGCAGTTCCCCATCAGGTCCGCCCCCTCGGTATGTCGGACCCGCCTACATCATTGGCTTGAGCGGGGAACTTCCTTCACTGTGTAATTTAAATTTACATAGTGAAGGAAGTTCCCCGCTCAGGCCAATGACGTAGGTGGGTCCGACATACCGAGGGGGCGGACCTGATGGGGAACTGCTCTCACTTTGGTAATACATGTATAGACCCGCCCCTTCTCATGTTCCGCATCTGGTCCGCTGAGCGGACCTGATGGGGAACTTTAGAAGGGGCGGGTCTATACATTTAAAACACTGAGAGGGAGTTCCCCATCAGGTCTGCTCAGGCACAACCAATGAAGGACAGCGCTGGACATCGGGATCGCCGCGGGACACTGGATTTCACTGCTGGAATGTTTTTTTTTTTTTTTTAAATAAAGGACTTTTTCAAGGTGTTTGTGTGTTTTTTTTAAACATTTTTTTACGCTTTCTTCGTGAAATGGTAGGGGTACAATGTACCCCTTACCAATTCACATAGGGGGGGGCCGGGATCTGTTAAAGGGGTCTTCCAGATTCCGATAAGCCCCCCGCCCCCAGACCCCCACAACCACCGGGCAAGGGTTGTGGGGATGAGGCCCTTGTCCCCATCAACATGGGGACATCCTCCCCATGTTGAGGGCATGTGGCCTGGTACGGTTCAGGAGGGAGGGGGGGCCGCTCTCTCGTCCCCCCTTTTCCCCTGCGGCCGGCCAGGTTGCGTGCTCGGATTAGGGGTCTGGTATGGATTTTTAGGGGGATTCCACGCCATTTTTTTTAAATTTGGGGTGGAGTTCCCCTTAAAATCCATGCCAGATCTGAAGGGCCTGGAATGGATATTTGGGGGAACCCCACGTCAATTTGTTTTTTAATTTGCGGCGGGGTTCCCCTTAATATCCATTCCAGACCTGAAGGGCCTGGTAATTGAATTCTGGGGAACCCCCACGCTTTTTTTTTTTTTTTATCAATGACTTTTGTATGTATTGCCGGGAGCCGACAATTCATTAATAGCCGCGAGTGAGTTTTAAATGACTTTTTTTCTTTCAAAAAATAGGATTTTTATAACAGCTTACCTGTAAAATCCTTTTCTTGGAGTACATCACGGGACACAGAGCGACATAGTCATTACTAATGGGTTATATAGTTACCGTCAGGTGCTGGCACTGGCAACTTCCAAAACCGGAAGTACCCTCCCCTATATAAGCCCCTCCCATCCGAGAGCACCTCAGTTTTGTAGCAAAGCAATAAGTGTCCCCAAAGAGGGGCGGGAGCTCTGTGTCCCGTGATGTACTCCAAGAAAAGGATTTTACAGGTAAGCTGTTATAAAAATCCTATTTTCTTTCTCGTACATCACGGGACACAGAGCGACATAGTCATTACTAATGGGATGTCCTAAAGCAATGCCAAATGAGGGGGGGGATACACCATATATAAGCTGAGCGCTATCAGACATGAGGATCTTTTGCGGCCTGCAACACACTGCGCCCAAAGGCGACATCCTCCTGACTTCTAACGTCCACCTGGTAGAACCTAGTAAACGTGTGTACCGAAGACCATGTTGCGGCCTTACAGATTTGAGCCAGGGAGGCCTGGTGATGCACTGCCCATGAAGTTCCAACTGCTCTCGTGGAGTGCGCCCTAACTTTGAACGGAGGCGGTCTACTTCTCAAGCTATAGGCTTGTATTATGACCTGTCGAATCCACTTGGCTAAAGTAGATTTTGACGCTGCCTGACCCTTTCTGGGGCCTTCCGGCAGAATAAACAAAGTATCCGTTCTGCGAATCTGAGCAGTGGCTTTTAGATAAGCTTTAACTGCTCTTACTACATCCAAAGAATGCAATAACTTTTCCTCTACCGAAGTAGGCTTGGGGAAAAAAGAAGGAAGAACCACATCTTGGTTCAAATGAAAACTCGATACCACCTTAGGAAGAAAGGCTGGATGAGGACGTAACACTACTCTGTCCTTATGGATAACCAGATATGGCTCCTTACAGGACATAGCTGCTAATTCCGATACTCTTTTAGCCGAACAAATGGCTACTAGAAAAATCAATTTCCTGGTGAGAAGCACTAAGGAAATATGCTGTAATGGTTCAAATGGTTGTTTCTGTAGAACCGACAGAACCAAGTTTAGATCCCATGGACATATGGGAATATTAACCGGAGGACTAATACGCATCACTCCTTGTATAAAGGCTTTGACTAGTGAATGCGAAGCCAAGGGCCTTTGAAAAAATATTGACAAGGCCGAAATCTGACCCTTGATAGTACTCAAGGCAAGCTTCCTATCTACAGCCCATTGTAGGAAGTCCAGAATCCTACCTATTACGTATTTACGTGGATGCCATTTCTTGGCTTCACACCAGGCGATGTACGCCTTCCAGATTCTATAGTAGATCTGCCTGGATACCGGCTTCCTGGCATCGATCATGGTAGATACCACAGCATTAGAGAGCCCTCTCTTTTTTAGAATGTGGGCTTCAATAGCCAGGCCGTCAAACCTAGGGCTGGTAAGGAAGGGTGGTATATCGGTCCCTGCGAAAGCAGGTCCGGACGATGTGGGAGGGTCCAAGGACTCCCCACAGACATTTTTACAATCTCCGCGTACCATGCTCTTCGGGGCCACGCTGGAGCCACCAGAATCACTGGTTTCTTTTCTACCCTGATTCTGTGGAGTAATCGAGGTAACAATTGTGGCGGTGGGAATGCATATATCAGCTTGAACTGATCCCAAGGGAACACTAGGGCATCCGAGCCGCACGCTAGGGGATCCCTTGCCCAAGAGACAAACCTGTCCACTTTTGTGTTGAATCTGGATGCTAGCAGATCTACATCCGGTGTTCCCCACCGCTGACATATTGTCCGGAAAACCTCGGGATGAAGGGACCATTCCCCTGGGCATAATTGTTGGCGACTTAGAAAGTCCGCCTTCCAATTCTCCACTCCTGGAATGAATACCGCAGATATGGCTGGGACATATCTTTCTGCCCATCTCAGGATGTAATTTACTTCCCTTTGGGCTGCGCGACTCCTGGTGCCCCCCTGACGATTGATATATGCCACTGCTGTGGCATTGTCTGACTGAACTCTGACAGGGGACCCTTGGAGTTTGGATGTCCATGCTACTAGGGCATACCGGGCTGCTCGTATCTCTAAGAGATTGATGGGCAGGGCCTTTTCCGCATCCGACCATCTGCCCTGGAGAGACCATTGCTCCAGTACTGCTCCCCAGCCTATAAGGCTGGCATCTGTAGTGACCACCTTCCAGGAAATCGGACTGAAGGATTTCCCTCTTTCCAGATTCTGGGGAACCAACCACCAGCGGAGGCTCCTGCGAACGGAAGGGGACAAGGACATCGGTAAGTCCAGAGCCTGAACTTTTTTGTTCCAGGCTGACAGTATGGCCCTTTGCAACTTCCTTGAATGGAATTGACCGTAGGGTACTGCTTCGAATGATGCCACCATTTTTCCCAGCAGCCTCATGCACAGGCGTATGGATGGCTGTCTTTTTGAACCCACTAAGTGGATCAAATCTCTCAAAGACGACCCCTTTTCTTGAGGCAAGAAAATCTTTCTCTGGTCTGAATCCAGCCTTAGCCCCAAGTATTCCAGACTTTTGACTGGTTTTAGGGCTGACTTGTCTCGGTTGATAATCCAACCGTGATATTCCAGATACTTGATTGTCTCGTGAACAACCACTTCTAGTTTTTCCACTGAGTGGTCTATCAGCAACAAGTCGTCTAGATATGCCATTATCGTTACACCTCGTGTTCTTAGATTGGCCAATAATGGGGCCAGAATTTTTGTGAACACTCTTGGTGCTGTGGCCAGACCGAAGGGTAAGGCTCTGAACTGAAAATGGCGCCCTTCTACCGCAAAGCGTAGACATTTTTGGTGGGCTGGAAAGATGGGGATGTGCAAATAAGCATCTTTGATGTCGATCGAGGCTAACCATTCCTCCCCTTGTAGGGCAGTGGCTACCGATCGGATCGACTCCATCCGGAAAGTCCTGATATGTAGGAATTTGTTTAGCCCTTTTAGATTTAATATGGGCCTCACGTCCCCGTTTGGCTTCGGAACTGTAAAGAGGTTTGAGTAAAACCCGAACCCCCATTCTTCCAGGGGAACCTCTATAATTACTGCTTGAAGCAATAATTGTTCCAGTGCCAACAGGAGGGATCCTCTCTTCTGGGGATCCCTTGGCACGTTTGACCTTATAAAGCGGGAAGGAGGGGAGTTTTTTAACTCCAATTTGTATCCCAGATTTACTGCGGAGAGCACCCATCTGTCTCGGATCGTGTCCCGCCAGGTTTCTGTGAACAACTGAAGTCTTCCCCCCACCCGATTGGGTGGGGGCAACCCTTCATGCATTTGACTTTGGGGGAGGTTTTGTACCTCTCCTGCTCCAGGGCTTCTTGTTACCCTGCAACTGTCCCTGATTTTTACCTCCGGGATTTGACCGGGGAGGCCGTCGGAACTGTTTCACAGCCGATGTCCTAGGGACTGGAGAAGCCGGCCTCTTAAAGGAGGGACCTCTAACTCTATTTTTAACCGGCAAAAGTGTACTTTTACCGCTGGAAATTCTCTGGATATACTTGTCCAGGTCTTCCCCGAATAAGCGCTCCCCATGAAATGGGAAGCTGACCAGCAATTTTTTACAGGGAGCTTCAGCAGACCAGTTTTTGAGCCATAGAAGCCTGCGCATATGTACTACAGACAGCGTAAGGCGGGAGGCCTGATGGATTGAATCCTTTATGGCGTCCACCGCAAAGCATAAGGCTCTAGGTAGATCAGCTAGGGCAAGAGCCTGCTGATCTGGCAAGTCCCTTAAGACCTGTTTCAACTGATCCTTCACTGCTTGGCAGACCCCTATAGCTGCCACTGCTGGTTGTGTCACCAATCCTGCTGTAGAAAAAGCAGATTTCAATAATGACTCCAATTTTTTATCTATTGGGTCCTTGAACATTTGGACATTTTCCACCGGACATGTCAGTGATTTATTCACACAAGAGATGGCTGCGTCCACTGTAGGGACCTTCCATTTTCTGATGAACTTATCCTCCATGGGATAGACCACCGGAAATCTCTTGGGGGGAGTAAATATTTTGTCAGGATGCTCCCAATCCTGGTAAATGAGCCCCTCCAGTAAAGGATGGATCGGAAAGGAACAAACAGTCTGGGGAGCTTTTAGCGACCCCAACGAGGAGACAGAAGTGGAGGATGGCTCCGCAAGTGGCATTTTAAATACTGATCGGACCATATTAGTCAGGGACTGAACCCATAACCTCTCAGCATGTGATGCTGAGAACGGCTCTTCCACTGTTGATTCCTCTACAACCGAATCAACCTCATCCTGATCCCCCTCAGGTAGGTCGACCTCTGTATGGGACTGTTGCTCTGTTAACAGGCACTCTGAGGGAGGAGACGGAGATCGAGCGCTTTTCTCCTGTGACAGGGAAGCAGCGATTAATGCTGACAATCTCTCTTCCAGTCCTCCCAGAGCTGAGGAAAAAAACCTCCTCTGTTACATACACAGGAGCAGGTGAACTGAGGACAGCCACAGTACCAGGTACTCCTGAGGGTGCTCTACGGTCACTAACCTCTGATTCTTCAGGGGAGACTGGTGCAGCCAAAGCATGCCCAAGATCCTCAGAGCCCGATGGAGACCCCCTATTCCTCCTGGAATTTCTAGTCCCGGAGTTTTTAGACGGCATATTCCTAAGCCACAAAGCTGAGGTATTCCAGCCGAAATACACCAGTTACTGATAATAGTCTAGCATAAATGCTGCTATAATAAACAGTTGGTGTCTACTAATGTGCCTTTCTAGGGGATGCCTGTATCAACCGCTTGCTGTATGCCTTTAAATGTTGCCAGCTCTGTCTCTGTACTTCATAGCCAGCTTACTACAATATTGTGGCTTTTTAAAACCTGCTGGGACGCCCGCACATGCGCAGAAGCGCTGCGGCGCGCACAGAGCGTCATCCCCCAGGCTCCGCCCCCTTTCCCGGCTCACCTCTATATATAGAGGCGCGTGCACGCGCACGCGCGCGGCCACGTGCGCCCTCGGCGCTAATTTCAAACATGGAAACCAGGGACAGGAGCCAGGGCCCCTCTTTGCCGCAGGCCGGGGGATGGACGAGCACTGCAACATGGCAGAGGAAGCAGTTTCCTATAGGAGAACTCACCAACTGCCTGGACTTTGCTCTCTGAGAAGAAACTAGTCCACATGACAAGAAAACATTCCACAGCGGCCTCTAGTGGACAAACACAGGTACCGCAGTCTAATATACTAAATATATATAAAAAAACATTTTTTTTTTTTTTTCTTGACCACCATTAAAAATTATTACATTTTTTTAGTAGTTACAGGCATGCACAGAATCTTGCGGGAATACCATTAGGTAACAGACAGAAAGACAAATTAGGCTTGGGGGTCCCCCAATAGAACCAAGTTCCTGGGGGCCCCCACTTACCTGTTCCTCGCCGCAGGACTTTGTTTGGTCCACAAAAGCCCAAACTTCACCTATCACGGCAGGCATTGTAATCAAACCTTCAGGGACCGGGTTCCCAAGGATTCCACTCCCCTGGACCTGTATAGCACCCTGCACAGAAAACATCTTGGTCGTGGGTATGACCAGAGCTCTGGATCCCAGGGTCCAGCTCTCCTAAGAGAAGCATTACAGGCAGAACCTTGCTCTTCTCTTTGCAAGGCCCGGGTACCGACCGTTTAGCTATGAAGCTTTTTTGGTCGGATCCGGAATAGCTTACTGAGGCCCAAAAGAACCTGTACGCAAGCTCAGTGAAAAACACATGTTTCTTCTTGGCCAACACCTTAGACACTGGCAAAAAACTGAGGTGCTCCCGGATGGGAGGGGCTTATATAGGGGAGGGTACTTCCGGTTTTGGAAGTTGCCAGTGCCAGCACCTGACGGTAACTATATAACCCATTAGTAATGACTATGTCGCTCTGTGTCCCGTGATGTACGAGAAAGAAATTACATTTTTTGCAGGGACAGTTCTAAGCACGGGAAACATGCGCCACTTCACATGCATATCATACACACCCCCCAGGTACGAAATTTAAAGGAATATTTCACTTTTATTTTTTCATTTTAAGCATTATTAAAATCACTGCTCCCGAAAAAACTGCCGTTTTTAAAACCTTTTTTTGCATTGATACATGTCCCCTGGGGCAGGACCCGGGTCCCCAAACACTTTTTAGGACAATAACTTGCATATTAGCCTTTATAATTAACACTTTAGATTTCGAACGTTCGAGTCCATTGTATTTAATAGGGTTCTAAAGTTCACACAAACATTTTGTCTGTTCGCAGGTTCTGGTGCGAACCGAACAGGGGGGTGTTCGGCTCATCCCTGTTCTAAACTGCACCAAAGAAAAAAACCTATATACCATAGTAACTCTATATGCCCCCAACCAAAGACAGATGCCCTTTCTCATAACCACCTTTAAAAAAATTAAAGAAGCACAAGAAGGACAACTTCTAATATGTGGGGACTTCAACTTAGTGCCTGACAACGAGTTGGATACCTCTTCTGGACCTAAGAGATTTTCTTCACCTTTGAACAAATTCATCACAGCTAATGATTTATATGAAGTCTGGAGGTGGATGAGAGGGACTACACATACCTATCCCCACGTCATAACACATATTCTCGCATAGACCTATTTCTCTCTGATAAATGGCTACTGCAAAATATTCACGCTTCTCAAATCCACACCACCACCTGGCCAGACCACGCACATGTAAGCATCAAAAGCACAAATAAACCATTACAACCACACTCCTACGTGTGGCGAGTGAACAATTTTCTCCTTCAAAACCCAACCAATACTGAGCACCAATTCCAAAAAGTAGATGAATTTTTCACTTTAAATACAGGCTCAGTGTTTGACCCGGTGATCCTGTGAAATACCCACAAAGCTTACATTAGAGCATTTTTTTTTTTACTAGGCTCAAAACTTAGGAAAAGGAGAACGCAGCGCTTAGAAGAACTGATGGCAGCTACTGAAACCGCATATCTTCAAAACAAATCACACCCTTCTCCATCACTACAATCTCAAATGTTCAAATTACGCCATGAACTTTGCTCTTTGTTACTTAAAAACTTTGAAATAACGCAAAGCAAGCTTAAAGCTAAAACATATGTAATGGGTAACAAAGCAGAGAAGGCAATGGCTTTCCGCATTAAAGGGCACCGCCTAAAATCTAAAATAGCATATCTTTACCATCCAACTACCCGTGACATACTCTTAAATCCTCAATCAATAGCTGACACATTCAGCTGCTATTACAGCAGCCTGTACAACATCAATGCTGACAAAAACACACACCAATCATCTCAGGAAGAGATTCAGTCCTTCCTCAGCCACAATAACCTTCCCTCATTGTCGACAGACCAAATTTAGCTTCAAAATACACCATTCTCTACAGACAAAACTAAAAAAGTAATGGAAAAATTACCAAACTCCAAAACCCCAGGTCCTGATGGATTCACCGAGAATACTTCAAAACATTTCAAACAATATTAACCCCACATCTGTGTGACTTGTACAACCACGCTGCCTACTCCTCATCTTTTTCAAATGAAATGCTATCTGCACTTGTGGTAACACTGCCCAAACCAGGAAAGGAGCCCACATCCCCCCAGAAATTCCACCTCGTATCCCTATTGAACCTTGAACTCAAGATATACGCCAAAATGTTAGCTAACAGACTGATAGATATTCTTCCCTCTTTGATACATAAGGACCAAACCGGCTTCACTAAAGGCTGCCAGACCTCAGACGCCAACAGGAGGTTAATTAATATCCTCCACCATACAAATACCACTGGAACGCCTTCTCTGCTTCTATCTTTAGACGCAGAGAAGGCGTTTGACAGAGTCAATTGGAACTACCTCTTTCTAGTTCTAAAGAAGTTTGAATTTGAAGGCCAAATTTCCAAAGCCATACTAGCCCTGTATACTAAACCCGAGTATACACATCCAACCATCTCTCTACCCCATTTCAAATTACAAATGGCATGGGACAATGGTGCCCTTTATCCCCTTTAATTTTCAATTTAGTGATGCAACCTTTAGCTGAACATATTAGATCCAACAACAAAATAACGGGTATCAACATCGAACCCCACGAACACAAAATCAGCTTATTTGCTGATGACTTGATTTTAATGCTATCTAACCCCTCATCATCCCTCATAGAAGTCCAAAAAAACTCACGTGATTTAGCAAAGTCTCATATCACAAATCAAACAAAAAGCAAATCTTACAACCTAGACTTGGGAATCGATGCTGTAACGCGAAACCTCCTTCAACAACAATTTCCATACACATGGGCAGATACAAGTATATCCTAACTTGTCATACAGCTAAAAAGATCCACAAAAATACTCTTTCAACATAATTACCTTCCCCTCAGGACTAAACTACAACAAGATCTCCATAACATGGCCAAATGTGAATTCTCATGGATGGGTAGATTAGTTGCGCTCAAAATTATGCAACTCCCTCAAATCATCTACCTTTTTAGAACACTTCCAAATTCGATAATAATCAGCTACTTTAAATCCCTACAGTCCGTTTTATCCAGATTTGTTTGGAATGGGAGATGGTCCAGATGTACACGCTCCAAACGAATCAAACATAGACTTAGTGGGGGCGTAGGATATATCGACTTCCACAACTATTACTCGGCATCAATCTTGATGTAACTTAAAAAATTATTCCTACTCTCCCTGACAACGATCTGGAGCTCAATAGAATCATCATATAGTCCTCACTGCCTGATATCATCATGGCTATTCAGTGCTCAACTAGGAGCATGGGTTCAATCTTTCATACCCCCAACCATGATAGTAACACTCAGGTCTTAGAAAAAGCTGCTCCAACAAGCTTACATGTACCCAAAGAACACTACCTTGAAAATCCCTTTATCAGCACTTACCCCTTTCATAGCCCAAATATCCTTCACATCCTGGATCAAAAAAGGGTTAAACTACCTTCATAACCTATACATTGGAAACTCTCTTAAAATCTTTCCTTCTCTTCAAAAATAATTTCATCTCCCACAAGGCGACCTATACCAATACATGCAAATACGACACTGTCTCTTAAACATCTCCTACAGTCACCAGAACATCCAAGCTCTGGCATGGTCCTTCCTAACATCCCCTACCTCACACCAAAAAGGAATCACAACGTTTTATAACATTCTCCAACAGAAATATACATTCATCAAATCTCCCCCCTACATGCAATGGGAAGCTGATTTAGGACAGTCCTTCACGATAAATCAGTGGACTAAAGCGTCACACAGAAGGCTACCTGCTGCTCTACACTATGGGAACTAACCACAAAAATTGCACTAAGATGGTATCTGACCCCAGACAAAATCTCACAATACAGTCCCCATCTATCCAATAGATGCTGGAGAAACTGTGGTCAAATGAGGACATCCTACATATCCTTTGGTTATGCCCTACACTCTCAACTTACTGGAATGCTATATTTAACATTATCTATGAAATTACTCAACAACAAGTCCCTATGAACACAGGACTAGCAATACTATCCCTAGATGTAGATTCTCTCCCACCTAAATCACAACATACAATTACCCACATACTTCTAGCAGCAAGATTATCAATCACGAGAAAGTGGAAAAAAAACCTGCCTCATTCCCTAACAGAAGTGATAGATCTAACGCATTTACATTGCTCCTATGAAGAAATGATGGCCTCCTGCTTATGGCGGCTACAATCCTCACTCCTTCAATGGTCACCTTGGAACTCTTGGTACTCAAAAAATTGGTAACTCTATGTATATATCTTTAATAACTCTACGAAAGATGGAGTTGAGGTCCCTCCAGGACACAGCTTGTACCCATTGGGGTGCCTGGGCTGAACTCAACTCCCGATTTTCTCTTCTCCACACATGTTGGTTACATTAGTTGTATTATTAATATTATTATTATTATTATTATAATACAGAATTTATATAGCGCCAACAGTTTACGCAGCACTTTACAATATAAAAGGAAGACAATACAGTTATAATACAATAAAATACAAGAGGATTAAGAGGGCCCTGCTCAGAAGAGCTTACAATCTAATAGGGTGGGGCAGGTGGTACAAAAACTGTGGTGAATGAGCTGATGGAAGTGGTAAAAGATTAGTTGGAGGTGTGATAGGCTTCCCTGAAGAGATGAGTTTTCAGGGATCGCCTGAAGGTAGCAAGAGTAGGGGATAGCCGGACAGGTCGAGGTAGCGAGTTCCAGAGGATGGGAGAGGCTCTGGAGAAATCCTGGAGATTAGCATGGGAGGAGGAGTCGAGGGAGCTTGAGAGTAGGAGGTCTTGTGAGGTGCGGAGAGGACGGTTTGGGTAATATTTGGAGACGAGATTCATGATGTAGCTCGGGTCATAGTTGTGAATGGCTTTGTATGTTGTGGTTAGTATTTTAAATGTAATTTGCTGGGTGATTGGGAGCCAGTGTAGGGATTTGGAGGAGAGGGTTGGCAGACACTAAATGGTGGGAGGGGTGGATAAGCCTGGCAGCAGCATTTGTGATGGACTGATGAGAAAATAGCCTATGGAGAGGCAGGCCGATGAGAAGGGGGTTGCAATAGTCATGGCGAGAGATGTGTGAATGAGGTGGTTGGCGGTTTCATTTATTAAAAAGGGGCGAATTTTAGAAATGTTACGGAGGTGAATTCTACAAACATTTGACAATGATTGCATTTGAGGCTGAAAGGACAAGTCAGAGTCTAGGATTACACCTAGTACCCTGGTGTGAGGGGAGGGACTGATGGCTGAATTGTTGATTTTGATGGAAAAATCATGGGCGGGGGGGGTTGGAATTAATAGCTTGGTTTTTGGAGAGATTTAGTTTAAGGAAGTGGTACGACATCCATTCTGATATGTCAGTTAGTAAGTTAATAAGAGGAGACTGAAGGAGTGAGGTGAGGAGTAGACAGATAGATTTGGGTGTCATCGGCATATAAGTGGTATTGGAAGCCATGGGCGGTTATCAAGTGACCAAGGGAGGATGTGTAGATAAAGAAGAGAAGGGGTCCAAGAACAGAGTCTTGGGGGACCCCCACAGAAAGGGGCAATGGAGAGGAGGAAATAGAGTTGTAGGTAACACTGAAGGAACGCTGTGATAGGTAGTAAGAGAACCACGATGGAGCAGAGTCTTGGAGGCCAAGGGAATGGAGTTTATTGAGAAGGAGCAGGTGGTCAACAGGGATGAGCCAAAAACCCCCCGGTTCGGTTCGCACCAGAACCTGCGAACGGACCGAAAGTTTGCGCGAACTATTAAATACAATGGATGCGAACGTTCAAAATCAAAAGTGCTAATTATCAAGGCTAATATGCAAGTTATTGACCTAAAAATGGTTTGGGGACCCGGGTCCTGCCCCAGGGGTCATGTATCAATATAAAAAAAGTTTTAAAAACTGATGTTTTTTCGGGAGCAGTGATTTTAATGATGCTTAAAGTGAAGAAAAAAAAAGTGAAATATTACTTTAAATATCGTACCTGGGGGGTGTCTAAATTATGCCTGTGAAGTGACACGTGTTTCCCGTGTTTAGAACTGTCCCTCCACAAAATGACATTTCTAAAGGAAAAAAAGCCATTTAAAACTGCTTGCGGCTTTAATGTAATGTCTGGTCCCGGTAATATGGATGAAAATCTTTGAGAAAAATGGCATGGCTACCCCCATCACCCTCCCCCCCCCCCCAGCCCACTACCAGCCCCTTTGGGTGATGTATGGATATTAAGGGGAACCCCGCACCCAAATTTAAAAAAGGCCCTATATACTCTGAACAGCAGTAAACAGGCGGTGCAAACAAGACAGGGACTGTAGGTTTGTTCTTAAGTAGAATCTGTTTGTAATTTGGAACACGTGCATTGTTTAAGTGTAGCTCCAGCCAAAAAATCTATTTTTAAGCTTTTGGAAAACATAGGGAAGGGTTATCACCCCTGTAACATTTGTTTTGCTGTCTGTGCAGTGTGCACCTGTTCAGAACATTTCACCTCACTTTCCGTCCCAATGAAAAATGTTTTTTGAAAATTTGGGGTTTTTATTGAAACAAGGATTGGTGATAAAGCATAAGTGGAGAGGAGACACTTTTTTCCCATATTAACTCTTACAGGAGAGAATTTACCTTCCTAGGGGTGGATTTTCTCTCACTTCCTCTTGTCTCCTTCCGTTTGCAAGTAGGAGTCGTTTGTAGGTTGGATGTTTGAAAGTAGGGGCCTGCATACTCTGCAGAAATTTGGCCCTTAGGTGTTGGCCTCACAGTTACTCTTGGTGGGCGCTGGAACGCCCTGCTGTGAACTATTATATCAAGAATTGTAATTACATGCCAGTGTTGAACAGTGGTAGGAAAAATTGGGTCTTTGGTGGTGGTGCTGGTGCCACAACACTGGAAGTCCTCACAGTTCCTCTTGGTGGGCGCAGGCATGGGCCCAGCTGTGAAATATTAGATCAACAATTGTAATTACATTCCCCTGTTGAACAGGGCCAGAAAAATTGGGCCTTTGGGGGTGGTGGTGGTGGTGCTGCCACAACACTGTAAACCCTCACAGTTACTCTTGGTGGGCGCAGAAATGGGCCCTGCTGTAAATTATTAGATCAAGAATTGTAATTACGCGCCCCTGTTAAACAGGGGCATAAAAATTGTGCCTTAGGCACTGGTGCCACAAAACTGCAACCCCTCACAGATACTGTACTTGGAGCGCAGCAATGAGCCCTGCTGCAAAGTATTGCATCAAAAATTTTAATTACACGCCCCTGTTAAACAGGGGCTGAAAAATTGGGCCTTAGCCACTAGTGGCGGTACCCAGAACCAAAAAAATTCTTACAAGCTATCAGCATGATCATTGAGGAGGAAGAGGATAGTCACTCAGCATAGCAGGATAGTCACTCAGCATCAGCATAGGCAGTCTTGAAGGGATTTGACATTTCAAAAACAATTATTCGGTTACATCAGCATCAGGTGCTTGGTAGCTGGTGGTGATCCAAGACTGATTCATGTCTATGAAGGTCAGTCGATCGACAGAGTCGGTGGACAGGCGCACCTTGTGATCAGCTACAAAGCCTCCAGCAGCACTAAATGTGCATTCCAAAAGAACGCTGGATGCAGGACAGGCCAGTAGCTCAATTGCATACTGTGCAAGCTCTGGCCAGTGATCCATCCTCAAGACCCAGTAACCGAGAGGATTTTCGGTGGGAAAGGTGACCAAGTCTGATCTTGCCCCTAGGTATTCCTGCACCATGTAGATAAAAAGTAAGTGGATAATACTGCGCTGGAAAAAGAATATGAAAAAAGCTGCCAACACTGCTAGTACAAAAAAAGCTGATAGTAAATGGAAATAAAGTGTAGCGCTATCTAGATAATTGGGTATAAATATGAGTATATACACAAAAAATTGAATATGATAATAAAGTAATAAACACGTGTATCACCCAAATTAATGTGCTGGGTAGGGATGAGCTTCGAGTTCGAGTCGAACTCATGTTCGACTCGAACATTGCCTGTTCGCCCGTTCGCCGAACAGCGAACAAATTGGGGTGTTCGCGGCAAATTCGAAAAATCTATGGGAGAAATCTAAAGTGCTAATTATAAAGGCTTATATGCAAGTTATTGTCCTAAAAAGTGTTTGGGGACCCGGATCCTGCCCCAGGGGACATGTATCAATGCAAAAAGAAGTTTTAAAAACGGCCGTTTTTTCGGGAGCAGTGATTTTAATAATGCTTAAAATGAAAAAATAAAAGTGAAATATTCCTTTAAATTTCATACCTGGGGGGTGTGTATGATATGCATGTAAAGTGGCGCATGTTTCCCGTGCTTAGAACTGTCCCCGCAAAAAATGTCATTTTTGAAATAAAAAAATGCATTTAAAACTGACTCGCGGCTATTAATGAATTGTCGGCTCCCGGCAATACATACAAAAGTCATTGATAATAAAAAAAAAAAAAGCGTGGGGGTTCCCCAGAATTCAATTACCAGGCCCTTCAGGTCTGGAATGGATATTAAGGGGAACCCCCCCGCAAATTAAAAAAAAATTGACGTGGGGTTCCCCCAAATATCCATTCCAGGCCCTTCAGATCTGGCATGGATTTTAAGGGGAACTCCACCCCAAATTTAAAAAAAAAATGGCGTGGAGTCCCCCTAAAAATCCATACCAGACCCCTTATCCGAGCACGCAACCTGGCCGGCCGCAGGGGAAAAGGGGGGGACGAGAGAGCGCCCCCCCTCCCTCCTGAACCGTACCAAGCCACATGCCCTCAACATGGGGAGGATGTCCCCATGTTGATGGGGACAAGGGCCTCATCCCCACAACCCTTGCCCGGTGGTTGTGGGGGTCTGCGGGCGGGGGGCTTATCGGAATCTGGAAGACCCCTTTAACAAAGGGGACCCCCAGATCCCGCCCCCCCTATGTGAATTGGTAAGGGGTACATTGTACCCCTACCATTTCACGAAGAAAGCGTAAAAAAATGTTTAAAAAAACACACAAACACCTTGAAAAAGTCCTTTATTTAAAAAAAACAAAAACATTCCAGCGGTGAAATCCAGTGTCCCGCGGCGATCCCGATGTCCAGCGCTGTCCTTCTTTGGTTGTGCCTGAGCGGACCTGATGGGGAACTCCCTCTCAGTATTTTAAATGTATAGACCCGCCCCTTCTAAAGTTCCCCATCAGGTCCGCTCAGCGGACCAGATGCGGAACATGAGAAGGGGCGGGTCTATACATGTATTACCAAAGTGAGAGCAGTTCCCCATCAGGTCCGCCCCCTCGGTATGTCGGACCCGCCTACGTCATTGGCTTGAGCGGGGAACTTCCTTCACTGTGTAATTTAAATTCAAGCCAATGACGTAGGCGGGTCCGACATACCGAGGGGGCGGACCTGATGGGGAACTGCTCTCACTTTGGTAATACATGTATAGACCCGCCCCTTCTCATGTTCCGCATCTGGTCCGCTGAGCGGACCTGATGGGGAACGTTAGAAGGGGCGGGTCTATACATTTAAAATACTGAGAGGGAGTTCCCCATCAGGTCCGCTCAGGCACAACCAATGAAGGACAGCGCTGGACATCGGGATCGCCGCGGGACACTGGATTTCACCGCTGGAATGTTTTTTTTGTTTTTTTTTTTTAATAAAGGACTTTTTCAAGGTGTTTGTGTGTTTTTTTTAAACATTTTTTTACGCTTTCTTCGTGAAATGGTAGGGGTACAATGTACCCCTTACCAATTCACATGGGGGGGGGGGCCGGGATCTGGGGGTCCGCTTTGTCAAAGGGGTCTTCTAGATTCCGATAAGCCCCCCGCCCGCAGACCCCCACAACCACCGGGCAAGGGTTGTGGGGATGAGGCCCTTGTCCCCATCAACATGAGGGCATGTGGCCTGGTACGGTTCAGGAGGGAGGGGGGGCCGCTCTCTCGTCCCCCCCTTTTCCCCTGCGGCCGGCCAGGTTGCGTGCTCGGATAAGGGGTCTGGTATGGATTTTTAGGGGGACTCCACGCCATTTTTTTTTAAATTTGGGGTAGAGTTCCCCTTAAAATCCATGCCAGATCTGAAGGGCCTGGAATGGATATTTGGGGGAACCCCATGTCAATTTTTTTTTAAATTTGCGGCGGGGTTCCCCTTAATATCCATTCCAGACCTGAAGGGCCTGGTAATTGAATTCTGGGGACCCCCAAGCTTTTTTTTTTTTTTTTTTATCAATGACTTTTGAATGTATTGCCAGGAGCTGACAATTCATTAATAGCCGCGAGTCAGTTTTAAATGCATTTTTTTCTTTCAAAAATGACATTTTTTGCAGGGACAGTTCTAAGCACGGTAAACATGCGCCACTTTACATGCATATCATACACACCCCCCAGGTACGAAATTTAAAGGAATATTTCACTTTTATTTTTTCATTTTAAGCATTATTAAAATCACTGCTCCCGAAAAAACGGCCGTTTTTAAAACTTCTTTTTGCATTGATACATGTCCCCTGGGGCAGGACCCAGGTCCCCAAACACTTTTTAGGACAATAACTTGCATATTAGCCTTTATAATTAACACTTTAGATTTCGAACGTTCGAGTCCATTGTATTTAATAGGGTTCTAAAATTTACACGAACATTTTGTCTGTTCGCAGGTTCTGGTGCGAACCGAACAGGGGGGTGTTCGGCTCATCCCTGGTGCTGGGTGACTCCAATGATAAAGTACTCAAACAATATTAACAAGATTAAATGGTACAAATGAATGTCCGCTTAAAATAAAGTCCATGAAACGAGTAAAAAAGTGATGAAAGTCAATCCAGAAAAAACATGATGAATCAAAACGTGAAATTACAATCCATAGTCTTCTATGTGTAGAAGAAGGGAGCCACCACCAAGGTGAGTTGAAAAAGGCTTACAAGAAGTCTTGGATTTGGCGGGGCATACGCCACCCAAATCAGACAAGGCTTAAGAGTGTGAAACTCAAAAAATAATTGTGTACAGATGTGATGTGAAGACCGCCACCAGGTATATGTTGAGGAGGCTTACCAGAAGTCTCGGATTTGGAGAGGCATACGCCACCCAAATCTGAGATTGCTTTAAGGGTTAGAGGACCCCAATGCGGATGGTCTTGAGTGGAGGGGTAGTCTGGATTCAAAAGGGATTTACCACTTCAATCAGATGGGACATCCAATAGCACAAAACACCAATTCATGTAGGGACTCGGTATCCAATGCATATGTGTAGAGATAGAAAAACTCACATAGCATAATTCCGTTTGGAAAGGATTTAATAAAAAAAAGCATACAATGTAACACTCACATTTAAGATGGTCTTAAAAGCATGGATGCAGGTACGAGAGCGATGTATATGGACAAATCCACCCGACTAGTTTCGACTAAATAGTCATCATCTGGGGTATGACGCACCCTGTGATTGGTTACAAAGCCTCCAGCAGCACTGAATGTGCGTTCCGAAAGAACGCTGGATGCAGGACAGGCCAGTATCTCAATTGCATGCTGTGCAAGCTCTGGCCAGTGATCCATCCTCAAGACCAAGTAACCCAGAGGATTTTCGGTGGGAAAGGTGTCCAAGTCTGATCTTGCCCCTAGTTATTCCTGCACCATGTAAACCAGACACTGGCGATGGTTGCTGGAACTGATCATAACTTGGGGCTGCGTACTAAAAAATTGTCTGAACGCATCAGTCAGACGGCCACCTTCTCCACCGCTCCTTCTTTGACTGACCGAAGCCTCAGCAACACGTTGTCCAGGACCAGGAATTTGTAACCTCCCAGTCTCTTGGAACGCGTTGCACAGACCTTTCTGCAAGGCCTCCCGAAGATGCTTCATCCTCTGCTCCCTCTGCGACGGCAAGATAAGGTCCACAACCTTACCCTTGTAACGTGGATCAAGGAGGGTTGCCAACCAGTAATGATCCCTCTCCTTGATTGCACGAATACGAGGATCAATCCGCAGGCTTTGCAGGATCAGGGAGGCCATGCAGCGTAGGTTTGCTGAGGCATTTGGTCCGGAGTCCTCTGGGTCACTCAGGACGACATGATCCGCAGCCACCTCCTCCCAGCCACGTACAAGTCCATGGGTGTCTTGGGACTGTAATTGATCCCTTGAAGACTGCTGCTGATGCTGAGTGCTAGGCTCCACCTCCATGCTGACACAATCCTCCTCCTCCTCCTTCTCCTCTTCCTGTGTGATAGCCGGGCCAGCAGGAACACTGTCTGGAAAAAGGGGGCCTTGAGAGGTAAGGAAGTCCTCCTCTTCCTGCCTCTATTCTGCCTCAAGTGCCCTGTCCATTATTCCACACAGCGTGTGCTCCAACAGGTGGACAAGAGGGACAGTGTCACTGATGCATGCACTGTCACTGCTCACCATCCTCGTGGCCTCCTCAAATGGTGCCAGGACAGTGCATGCATCCCTGATCATGGCCCACTGGCGTGGGGAAAAATCCAAGCTCCCCTGACCCTGTCCTGGTGCCATATTGCAATAGATACTCATTTATGGCCCTCTGCTGCGTGTGCACCCGCTGCAGCATGGCCAACGTAGAGTTCCACCTGGTGGGCATGTCACAGATTAGGCGGTTCTTGGGCAGGTTGGATTCCTTTTGCAGGTCAGCCAGCCGAGCACTGGCATTATATGACCGGCAGAAATGCCCACAGAGTTTTCTGGCCTGCTTCAGGACCTCCTGTAAGCCCGGGTACCTACCCAAAAACCGATGCACCACCAAGTTAAGGACGTGAGCCAAACAGAGCACATGGGTCAGTTGTCCCTGTCGGAGGGCGGAGAGGAGGTTGGTGCCATTGCCGCAAACCACCTCTTAGCCTGCCCCTGCAGAACTGACAGAATCTCTGCCCCAGCGTGGCTCCTGTCCCCCAAGCACGCCAGCTCAAGCACCGCATGGCATCTTTTTGCCTGCGTACTTGCGTAGCCCATTGAACGCCTACGGAGCACCGCTGGTTCCGAGGACAAAGCACAGGTAGAGGCCATGGAGGATGAAGAAGAGGAGGGGGTGGAGGAGAGAGGTGTGTCAGAATCACCAGTAATAACATTTTGGAGGCGTGGTGGCGGAACAACCTCCAACACTACTGCACCTTGTCCTGCATCCTTCCCAGCTGCCAGCAGAGTCACCCAATGTGCCGTGAAAGATAGGTAATGACCCTGTCCATGCCTGCTGGACCATGAGTCAGCGATAATATGCACCTTATCAAATTTGCCTGGTACAATCTGACGTCGGTGTACCAATAGCAGATTGCCCGCAAGTACTTGGCTGTGACACACCTAATTCTACACCTTCATTCCTCTCAGTGCAGGTTTCAGAGGGGACTGAAGGTATAGTGGGGTTGGAGATCCCAGCTGATGAGGAGCAAGGAGAGGTCCGCTTTGTTCTTTGGTGTGGGTCTTTTAGGTATGCTTGCCAACGAACTGCATGGCAGGTCGACATATGTCTGGTCAAGCACGTGGTGCCCAAGCGGCTGATGTTTTGGCCACGCGAGATACACCTGATATATATGTTGCAAATGGCAACAGTGCGATCTGCTGCACACGTCTGAAAAAAGGCTCACACCAAAGAACTTTTGGAATAACGCGCAGACAGAAGCGCCATGCACATGCGGAGCTCTGCGGTGTGATGCAGTAGGTGTGCTGCCCTTAAGCTGGCCCCTGGAGGGCATCCTGCCTCATTGGAGATGTGCCTCCTCCTCCTCCTCCTCTTCCTCCTCTCTCCTATCAGGCACCCACGTTGAGTCAGTGACCTCATCATCCCCTCCCTCCTCATCACTGGAGCAAATCCGGCAGTATGCTGAAGCTGTGGGAACATGACTGCCAGAAAGCTGTCCTTGTTGGGCACCCCCTCTCTCTGGGCTCACGTTACTACCCCCTCTCTCTGGGCTCACGTTACTGCCTTGCTCTAGCTGGGTTCCATCATCGGAGCATTCAAAACGCTGGGCATCCTCTTGGAGCATGTATCCAACACTGTGGTCAAACAGTTCGGGGGACTCCTCAGGAGGACATGGTGGGGCTAGGGAAGGAGTGACTGATGCCATTGAGCCGAGGGAAGAGGCCGCTTTGGCAGCTGCTTTGCCAGACAAAGTACCCTGAGCCTGGGTGAGAGAAGATAAGGAGGATGAGGACGGCTTGGTCATCCACTCTACCAAGTCTTGGGCATGTTGCGGCTCAACATGGCCAGCTGCCGAAAAGAAGGACAAGCGTGCCCCACGGCCACGTTCTGATGAGGATGCACCGTGTCCATGACCAGCACTGTTGCCTCTAGACACAGAGCCTGCTTGCCCTCTTTTATTGCCTCGTGACTGGCTGCCTCTCCTTGTTTGCCTTCCAGACATACTAATGGCCTGCAGCGAGATGTAGCTGCACAAAGGTGGGATGTATATATATATATATATATATATATATACTGATTATAATGCAGCTATCAGAATCAACTGCCTGCTGTGGTATTAGTATGAGAAAAGCAGCAATTGTCTTCAGTTAGTCTTAGGTGAAAACTGTGCAGAGGACACAGTACACTAACTAAAAATACTTGCAGCTCTCTGCCTGTGGTTTTATTATGAGAACACCACTATTAGTCACTAACTGTATTCAGGTAAGCTTTGCAAAGCACAATCACCTGCCTGCCTGTCACAGTATAGAGAATAACAGAAACGGATCTAGCTAAACTGAATACAGTGTATAAATATATATACAACACCTAGGATGCATATATATCCTGTACACGGTGCTTGCTACGTCCCTACGTATATCGTCAACCACGTGACTTCATCAGGGGATGACGATAAGTGTAGGGACGTAGCAAGCACCGGAGGTGACGCGGACGAGCTCGGGGCTCATATTTTATATGCACATAACAAGCAAACCAATGTGAGTACTTTTATTTTATTAATGGAATAAATTTTATATACGGAAATACTACACTATATTGGGCTTCCTTCGCCTTCTTCCCTCCCCCTCCCCCCAATCCATGCACACCATCCCGGAGACTCCACGGCTAGAGGACCAACCCCCACCAGGCATTACACATCCCCATGTTCCAAGGTACCATCCGGACAACAGGAAGCAGGAACAACAGAGGGTTTTACTATATGCTGTAACCTCACAGCAGTGAGGTAAGGGGCCATCCTTTACTAGAAACACAGCGCGGAAGTCACAACAAACATCACCTAGCACCTCAATTCAACATCACCCTTCACTTTAAGGAACTGTTTTGGATTCTTTCGTTGCAAATCACCTTTGCACTTTTTGCACATATATTTACTAAGGATTGTCATGAATGGACTCAGCTATTGCACATTTTATACTGCTTATTAATCTAAGTCACGGATAGACTTCTGCATTTTACCATACTGCAGCATTGCCGCTAGTAAAGGTACTGCTCAGTACCATATGGTTACACGGATTTTTGCACTTTATTTTTATCATTGTATACACCTTATGTCACGAATTATTTGTGCTTTTCTTTGCACTTTATTATTGTTTTAGATATTGTTTATATGCGCATATGCATTTATGCGCCAAGGATGCACTTTTGCACATTAACATAGTTTCAGCACCTACTTTATATTATTCCAGCATCTATAATTTTCTTTCCCTATTTGCGGAATTGATATTGAGGATCAGTTTAGCAATTTTCTCAACAGCTCGGCACTACTTTCTATATACACTCTACTTAGATTATGGTTCTTTTACCTTTCAGTGCCTTGTAGCAGTTGATGCACCTTCAATTAAATATTGTTTCATATATATAGTAGCGTGTAGATACCTTGTATACCCACTAGAGAGGGAGAGATTAAAGATGTGAGTGAGGGAGCATAGGACAGAAGAAGAGGGTGACCGTAGTAGTTGTGAGAGAACAGGATCCAGGGGACAATTGGTTAGGTGGGCACCTGAGAAAAGTTTTGTAACCTCTTCAGTAGTAGCCAGTTCAAAAGTGGAGAGTGTTGAATGTGCTGTTAGGCAAGGTATGTTGGGTGAGGAAGATGTACGCACAGTGGGGGTGTCCTCACAAATTGCATTAATCTTGTCTTTGAAGTGATTAGCAATCTCTTGGGCTTACCTCGGCCTTTTCTAGAGGCAGGACGTCCGGAACTCTTCTTACCGGATTCATCCGGGCCGGGCGTAGGCAGGCGAGATGGTCCACCGCAACCGCTGGACGGGGCTACCATACCGGTCTTTCTCTTCGGCGGTGGACGCTGTGAGACAGTGGTGACCGAGTCAGCATCCTCGGATTTCTCCCGTTGAGTACTCGCGACCTCCTCCGCAGTTGCTGCAGTGCGCACAGGGATGGCCGTCAAAGCAGTGATTCCTCCAACTTGAGTGGTGCTGCCTGTGGTACGGCCGGGGTAGATGGTTATTGGCTTCTCAATGACTGTATCTACCTCGAATAGGAACTCCCCACAGACTTCGCATTGCCTGAATGGCTTCAGATGACACACCAGTCCCGAGCAGCCGGGACAAATCACACCTAGGGCCTCAACGTCCATGCATGAATACAGGGCGAATCGTCCCCTTGGATTTAGCCGAATCCCTGTATCGGTCACCGGAGCAGCAGCAGTCAAAGACGTGGTGGAAGGATGAAGTGGAACCCATGCTGTTTGTCCGAACATGGTGACTTGCCGCTGGTCCATCGCGCACTGCAAAGTTTTGCGCCAACGTCCCACGTGTAGTCCTTCACACGTATCGGACTCCTCCCCTTTGCTCCAGTATGCAGGCTTTTTCTTCCTGAGTCACGCCCATGAACTAAGCGGTGTAGTCCTTCACACGGCTGAGCTCCCCCCTTTCCTCGCTCTTCTGCGCGGGCCTTTCCCTTCACTGGGTCATGTCCACGACTTTGAGCAGGGATGCACTTTGGCCAATAATATGGCCGACCTACTCTGAACTCCTCCGGGCAGACATGTTCAAACTCCGTAGTAGCACGAACACCATCCAGGACCCGAGCCCCCATGTGTAGCGGCCTCCACTCTCTCCTCTCTATTCTTCTTGCTCTGGCTTTTGTCTAGGGGTACTCTGAAGGAGAGAGTGCGGGGTCACCACGCCAAGTCCCCCTGCAGAGTATATGCAGTGAGAGACAATCCTCTTTTACCAGCGGGTCGGTGTTCTGCATCTGGAGACCTCCTCCTGGTTTTCTCGAACAGTGTCTGCCAGTAAATGAGCCCCACACCACTAAAGTCCAACACTCCTTTATTCTTCCGATAACAGAGTAATGCACAGACAGTTGGACTCCCTCAACGAACAGAACAGACAGGGGGGTGTGGATGCGAGTAGGCCCAGGCACAATGAACTCTCCACTTTCCTTCCTGAAAGTGGGTTGCGGTCTCCGAGCGAGGGGGGATTTCCTTCCAGGCGGTCTCCGATGGAAGGTTCACCTGTCACTGGCAATATGCTGCACCAGGTCTTCAAGCAAGTATCTCCCACCGGTCCATTATGCCCTCCGGATTCGGGTACCCACTCCCGGGGCCCCCTAGGATCTCCTTTCCTCGCGTAACTCAGTGTTGGGCACTGAGCTCCAGACCTCTATCCGAGTACCTCACCCCAGGCTAAAGGTGCCTGGAATGGAACACGACCTCCGAACGTCCTCTAGGCCTAGGCCGCCTAGAGGACCGACACGAACCACCGCCCACAGGCTGAAGGTGCCCGGGACTCGACCCCGTGACAAAGATGGCCGGCCCCCTTATACCCTCTCCCAGCAAGCACGGCGGGTTCCCCACCCCACCATACCGCTGCCGAGGGAGGACAAAAAGGGAGCACGGCACACAGCAATGGTTCAACCCCAGCCCAAGGCGACAGCGCCACCCGCTGGGCTGCAGGGAACTGCACATCACTGGTGTCTCTGCCAGTTTTAAATACACAGAAAAGTGTATACCCGCTACATATATATATATATATATATATATATATATATATATATATATATATATATATTGTGACAGCAGGCAGGTATAATCACCAGGTTGCATCCAGGATGTCCTAGATTCAGGCTTTATGCCGATTTATACCACTTGGGGGAGTGCTGGGAGTCTTGCAGGGGAAGAGTTAATGAGCCCAGCTGAATCAAGTGGCTCATTGAGGCCTCTACAAGAACTCCCAGCATGCTAAGGGAGATGCTCCAACCTGGAACCAGATCTGTGTGGATAGTCTGGGGAGTGTGATCTCTGTGCGGTGAGCCAAAGCCTGTGTGGTTATTGTAACAACTTCAAAAAAAGCAGGGAGCTAGGGACTGGGACAGCACAAGCCTGTACCCAGTTGTTAGTTAGGGACACCAACGTGTGTAGTGAGCGGTTCAAGTTGACCAGGATTTCTTTTCATGTTTCTTTTTGTTTTGCTGTTTTTCCCTTGTAAATAGTTTGAATAAACCGCACCTTTCGTTTTTGCAACTATAAACTCTGTCTGCTGTGCCTGTTTTGTGTGGTGAACCCATCCAGGGGGTCACACACACCCGCTGCCGAGTTAACCCCCTCACAGTTGGTGGAGAACCAGTTTTTTTAAAGGCCAGCATGGAGGAGATATTGAAACAGCTGGCTCTAGCAAATACCAATCAGCAGCAGACAAATGCAGGTTTGCAAAAGAGCCTTGTAGCTCAACAACAGAGATTTACATCCTACCAGCAAGCTTATCAACAGAGCCTTGCAGCCCAGCAGCAAGCTCACCAACAGAGTCTGGAAGCTCAGCAGCAGACAAATGCAACTTTGCAGCAGAGTCTGGAAGCTCAGCAACAAGCCCAGCAGCAATCTGAGGCCCGCTTCATAGACCTGTTGCAGAAGCAAGAGCAGAGACTACAACAACAATTGGAAACAGTAATGCAGCAACGTCCGCAGACCAGTGAGGCAAGTATTTCCACTAATACTGCGTCCTTTGGGGTGAGTCGTTTATTGACAAAAATGACTGGAGAGGATGGTCCAGAGGTGTTTTTGACCACATTTGAAGCACGGCTGGATGTCACCCTGGCTGTCCGGGCTCAGCGTGTGCATAATTGGACTTTCCGGCTTGGAAAACCCCCCAGGTCTCAAATGTATGATCTCATTCACCTAAACAGGAAGTGGCTACAGCCAGAGACTTTGTCCGCACCAAAGATTGTGGAACGTGTTGTGATGGATCGTTTCTTGAGAGCTCTTCCTACTGCCATCCAAAAGTGGGTAAGCCATGGAGACCCAGAAACGGCCGATAATCTTGTGGATCGTGTAGAGAAGTACTTGGCTACGGAGAACCTGACTGCTTCTTCCAGAGACTCACAGACTTTCCACCCTAGGACCAGACCATCCCCAGTGGCGGGTAAGATGATTCCAAGGGGTGAGGGTGGAGAGAGTGAGAGGGTGGGAGTTCTACCCAAGGTTTGGCGAGAACAGCCTGGGAAGTCAGGGCCTCAAGAGGCAGCAAGAAGGATTGTTTGTTTCCGCTGCCGACAAGAGGGACATATTGCAGCAAATTGCCCGGTTGTGGATGAACCCATGCAATGTGACTTTCTAACGGACAGACGTCAGTCGCTGTTTGCGACAGTCGCATGCACTGCCATTCGGGGAACTGAGAAACATTTATGCAAAATGTGTATTAATGGTAGAAATGTTGTTGTGTTGCTGGATTCAGGTAGCCTGGTGACACTGATAAAGGCTGAATTAGTTACTACAGAGGTCTCTGGGAATAACAAGGTAGCTGTTATTTGTGTGCATGGGGACACCCGAGAGTATCCGGTGACTACAGTGTGTTTTGAGACCCCCAAAGGTACCCTCTCTCATCGGGTGGGATTAGTGTCTCACTTGCCTCATGATGCCATTGTGGGAAGGGATTTTTCAAAGTTCTGGGAACTATGGGATTGTCCTGAGCCCCCCACTGGTGCCCCTATATACCAGGAATGTGATAGCCAGAATTCCTCTGAGAGTGGTGAGGACTCTCCAGAATTCCCCTTGTCGGTATTGGCAGGGGAGACTCGAGAAACTGGGGAGGAGCCAACATCCTCAGATGAAAACATGCCGTCTGTGGAGTTTTCTGATCTTGAGGTTCACAAGGAAAATTTTGCCACAAAACAGTTAAAAGACCCCACCCTATTAAAGGCACGGGAAAACGTAGTGGAAATAGATGGCGAGTTAGTGAACCCAGATGAGACCTGCACTTACCCATACTTCATCGTGGAAAAGGACCTACTGTATCGGGTGGCTAAAAGGGCAGAAGAAACCATTGAGCAGCTTGTGGTGCCCAAACCTTACAGGAAGTTGGTGTTAGAGTTGGCCCATGGGCACATTCTTGGAGGTCATCTGGGGACAGAGAAAACCCGAGAGAGAGAGTATTGCAGAGGTTCTATTGGCCTGGGGTCATGAAGGAAACAGAAAATTATTGTTCCTCCTGCCCTGTGTGTCAGAGGTCGGCACCGATGCCACATTTCCGTAACCTGATGGTACCTCTTCCCATCATTGAGGTCCCCTTTGAGAGTATCGAAATGGATTTGGTAGGTCCGATAATGAAGTCCGCTAGGGGGCACCAGTACATCTTGGTTATAATGGACTTTGCCACCCGTTATCCGGAAGCGATTCCTCTCCGAAATACCTCGGCCAAAACCATAGCCAAAGAGCTATCTCTTGTTTTTAGCCGTGTGGGTATTTGTAAAGAACTGCTTACGGACCAAGGTGCACCCTTTATGACCCGGGTTATGAAAGAGCCGTGTAAGTTGTTCAAAGTGACACAATTGCGTACATCTGTGTATCACCCCCAAACAGATGGGTTGGTTGAAAGATTCAACAAAACCCTAAAACAAATGTTAAAGAAAGTGGTGGATAGAGATGGAAAGGATTGGGACTTTCTAATTCCCTATTTAATGTTTGCTATTAGGGAGGTACCCCAATCCTCTATGGGTTTCTCACCCTTTGAGTTACTTTATGGGAGACACCCCAGAGGGCTGTTGGATATCGCCAAGGAAACCTGGGAAAGTGAGAGTTCTCCCCACAGGTGTGTGATTGAGCATGTCGCTCTGATGCAAGATAGAATTGCACAGGTAATGCCAATCGTAAAGGAACATTTGGCCCAAGTGCAGTTGGCACAGCAGAGAGTGTACAACCGTGGAGCCAGGACCCATACCTTTTCCCCGGAGGATAGGGTATTGGTACTTGTCCCTACGGTTGAAAGTAAATTCCTCGCCAAATGGCAAGGCCCCTATGAGATAATAGAAAAAGTGAGCAAAGTGAATTACAAGGTCAGACAACCAGGAAGGCGAAAGCCCGAACAGATCTATCACGTTAATCTGTTGAAAGCCTGGAGGGATAGGGAATCCCTAGTCGCGGAAACTTTGTCACCAGCACACTCGGATTGCGGGATTCCTGAGGTTGGAATAGCAGTCACCTTGTCAAACCCCCAACAACAGGAGGTTAAGGAGTTTGTGCTTCGCAACAAGGAGGTTTTCTCTGAGCTGCCGGGACAAACGTCTGGCGTAGAGCATGATATTATTACCCCGCCCGGTGAAAGGGTGAAACTAAAACCCTATCGGATCCCGGAGGCCCGATGGGAGGCAATACGTGAGGAAGTACAGAAAATGCTTAAGTTAGGGGTGATAGAGGAGTCCCAAAATGATTGGTCAAGTCCCATTGTGTTAGTGCCTAAACCGGATGGGAGCTGGCGATTTTGTAACGATTTTCGACAGCTGAACAAAGTTACAAAATTTGACACCTACCCCATGCTACGTATAGATGAGTTGATCGACCGGCTGGGAACAGCCCGATACATGACAACTCTTGATCTCACAAAAGGGTATTGGCAAATACCCCTGGCCATGTCGGCCAAGGAGAAAACCACATTTGTAACCCCAGACGGGGCGTTCCAATATAAAAGAATGCCGTTTGGGTTACAGAATGCGCCGGCCACATTCCAGCAGAAAATGGACCAGATACTGAGGCCCCATCAGAAGTATGCTGCGGCTTACCTTCGATGATGTAATTATCTATAGCACAGATTGGGCCTCACATCTGCCAAAAGTGCAAGCAGTCCTAGACTCTATCCGGGAAGCTGGGTTTACGGCCAACCCCAAGAAGTGTACCATTGGGCAGGAGGAGGCCAAATATCTTGGGTACACCATTGGGAGGGGAGTAATAAAACCCCAAGTCAACAAAGTCGAGGCCATACAGAATTGGCCACGTCCCAACAGCAAGAAGCAGGTACGAGCCTTTCTGGGAATCGCTGGTTATTATCGGCGATTCATTCCCCGCTTTGCTTCTCAGGCTGTGCCCCTAACCAACCTGACAAAAGGGAAAGAGTCGGTCATGGTTAAATGGACCCCAGAGGCTGAGGCAGCATTCCAATTCTTAAAAAAAGCCTTATGTAGCCAGCAAGTGTTGTACTCACCAGACTTCTCTAGGGACTTTGTCGTACAAAGTGATGCATCAGACGTTAGGTTAGGAGCAGTATTTTCCCAAGTCTGGAACGGGGAAGAGCACCCAGTCATTTACCTCAGCAGGAAATTGAAGTCCCATGAGGTAAATTATGCCACGATTGAGAAGGAGTGTTTAGCGGTGAAGTGGGCTCTAGATTCCCTTCGGTACTATCTGCTAGGTAGGCACTTTGACATGATTACTGATCACGCTCCTTTAAAGTGGATGGCTCAAAACAAAGAGACAAATAGGAGAGTAAATAGGTGGTTCCTGGCCCTACAGGAATTCAACTTTACAGTAAAGCATCGCCCTGGCGTTCAAATGGGGAATGTGGATGCTTTGTCTCGAGTACATGCATGCCTGATTGCTTTTGTTCCAACCCCAAGGTTAAAACAAGAGGGGGGGGTATGTGACAGCAGGCAGGTAAAATCACCAGGTTGCATCCAGGATGGAAGGTATATACAGGTATGTCCTAGATTCAGGCTTTATGCTGATTTAAACCACTAGGGGGAGTGCTGGGAGTCTTGCAGGGGAAGAGTTAATGAGCCCAGCTGAATCAAGTGGCTCATTGAGGCCTCTACAAGAACTCCCAGCATGCTAAGGGAGATGCTCCAACCTGGAACCAGATCTGTGTGGATAGTCTGGGGAGTGTGATCTATGTGCGGTGAGCCAAAGCCTGTGTGGTTATTGTAAGAACTTCAAAAAAAGCAGGAAGCTAGGGACTGGGACAGCACAAGGCTGTACCCAGTTGTTAGTTAGGGACACCAACGTGTGTAGTGAGCGGTCAAGTTGACCAGGATTTCTTTTCATGTTTCTTTTTGTTTTGCTGTTTTTCCCTTGTAAATAGTTTGAATAAACTGCACCTTTTGTTTTTGCAACTATAAACTCTGTCTGCTGTGCCTGTTTTGTGTGGTGATCCCATCCAGGGGGTCACACACACCCGCTGCCGAGTTAACCCCCTAACAATATATATACACTGTATCCTGTGCAGCTAGATCACACTGCAGACCGTTCCTGGTGTACTGTTTCTAAAATACTTCAGGCAGGCAGTTGATTCAGTTAGTTGCAGTGCATTCAGTATATATATACATCCCAGCTTTGTATATATATATATATATATATATATATATATATATATATATATATATATATATACACTGTATCCTGTGCAGCTAGATCTCACTGCAGACTGTTCCTGGTGTACTGTTTCTAAAATACACTTTCAGGCAGGCAGGTGATTCAGTGATCTGCAGTGCATAAAATATATACTGTCTCTTACATATATACCCACTGCATTATAGTCTAGCCAAGCCTATACCTGCCTGCAGGCCATTCCTGGTGTCCATATTAAAATACACTTTCAGGCAGGCAGGCCAGTCAGGTGATTCAGTGATCTGCAGTGCATAAAATATATATACAGTCTCCTACATATATATCCACTGCATTCTAGTCTAGCCAAGCCTATACCTGACTATAGGCCATTCCTGGTGTACGTATTCAAAGACACTTTCAGGCAGGCAGGCCAGGCAGGTGATTCAGTGATCTGCAGTGCATAAAATATATATACAGTCTCCTACATATATATCCACTGCATTCTAGTCTAGCCAAGCCTATACCTGACTATAGGCCATTCCTGGTGTACGTATTCAAAGACACTTTCAGGCAGGCAGGCCAGGCAGGTGATTCAGTGATCTGCAGTGCATAAAATATATATACAGTCTCCTACATATATTTCCACTGCATTCTAGTCTAGCTAAGCCTATACCTGACTGCAGGCCATTCCTGGTGTAATTTTTCTAGTAAACTGCAGGCGCTGTTTTGCTAATCCAATTTTACAGCATGTCTGGAAGGCCACCAAGGAAAGGCAGACGCTCACAGGTCAATAAAAGAGGGCAAGCAGGCTCTGTGTCTACAGCCAACAGTGCTGGTGCAGCCAACATCCGACTTACAAACGACTCCTACTTACAAATGGAGGGAGACAACAGGAAGTGAGAGGAAATCTACCCATAGGAAGGGAAATTCTCTCCTGTAAGAGTTAATATGGGAAAAAGGTGTCTCCACTGATGCTTTATCACCAATCCTTGTTTCCCTAATAACCCCCAATTTTCAAAATCCAATTGTCATTGGGACAGAAAGTGAGGTGAAATCTTCTGAACAGGGGCACAGACAGCAAAACAAATGTTACAGGGGTGATAACCCTTCCCTATGTTATCCAAAAAGCTTTAAAATAGATTTTTTTGGCTGGAGCTACAGTACACTTACAAAATGTACCTGTTCCAAATTACAAACAGATTATACTTAAGAAGAAACATAGAGTCCCTGTCTTGTTTGCACCGCCTGTATACTGCTGTTCAGAGTATATAGGGCCTGGGGGCCGCACGCCTTTTATTTTTTTAATTTAGGTGCATGGTTCCCCTTAATATCCATACAAGACCCAAAGGGCCTGGTAATGGGCAGGGGGGGGTTTGTACCCATGCTGATTTTCTCAATGATTTTCATCCATATTGCTGGGACCTGACATTACATTAAAGCCGCAAGCATTTTTAAATTACTTTTATTCCTTTAGAAATGTCATTTTGTGCAGGGACTGTTCTAAACACGGGAAACACGCGCCACTTCACAGGCATACTATAGACACCCCCCAGGTACGATATTTAAAGAAATATTTCACTTTTATTTTTTCACTTTAAGAATCATTAAAATCACTGCTCCCCAAAAAAACGGTTGTTTTTCAAACTTTTTTTTTGCATTGATACATGTCCCCAGGGGCAGGACCCGGGTCCCCAAACCCATTTTAGGACAATAACTTGCATATTAGCCTTTAAAATTCGCACTTTTGATTTCTCACTTTCGAGTCCCATAAACTTTAACGGTGTTTGAATGTTCGCTCGCGCAAACTTTCGGTCTGTTAGCATGTTCTGGATGTGAACCGAACCAGGGGGTGTTTGGCCCATCCCTAGTTACCATTGGAGTGAGTAGAAGTATGTGTCCATTGGGTTTTGGCAAAAGATGAGGTTAAGTTGATAAGTTGAGCTGTAGCTGGGCTGTTAACATTGACAGGAATGTTGAAGTCACCAAAAATGATAGTGGGTATAACAGTCGTGTTTTTTTTTTTCACATTTATTACTTATCTTTCAAAACTCAATAAAAAATGATTGAAACTAAATAAAAAAAGTATTGGGGTGCCTGCCTTTACACACAGGCATACTATAGACACCCCCCAGGTACGATATTTAAATAAATATTTCACTTTTATTTTTTCACTTTAAGAATCATTAAAATCACTGCTCCCCCAAAAAACGGTTGTTTTTCAAACTTTTTTTTTGCATTGATACATGTCCCCAGGGGCAGGACCCGGGTCCCCAAACCCATTTTAGGACAATAACTTGCATATTAGCCTTTAAAATTCGCACTTTTGATTTCTCACTTTCGAGTCCCATAAACTTTAACGGTGTTCGAATGTTCGCTCGCGCAAACTTTCGTCCTGTTAGCATGTTCTGGATGCGAACCGAACCAGGGGGTGTTTGGCCCATCCCTAATTACCATTGGAGTGAGTAGAAGTATGTGTCCATTGGGTTTTGGCAAAAGATGAGGTTAAGTTGATAAGTTGAGCTGTAGCTGGGCTGTTAACATTGACAGGAATGTTGAAGTCACCAAAAATGATAGTGGGTATAACAGTCATGTTTTTTTTTTTTCACATTTATTACTTATCTTTCAAAACTCAATAAAAAATGATTGAAACTAAATAAAAAAAGTATTGGGGTGCCTGCCTTTACACACACATGAACTTTAATGGCATCCCAGTCTTAGTCCGTAGGGTTCATTATTAAGTTGGTCCACCCTTTGCAGATATAAAAGCTTTAATTCTTCTGGGAAGGCTGTCCACAAGGTTTATATGGGTTTTTTTTTCTGTGACATAAAAAATTGCAACACCCACCATTTTATTTAAAAAAATATTATTATTATTATTATTTAATGATTTTTACATGTAAAAAAATAGGTCCAGTCTTGAAGTGGCTAGTGATGACCACACTCCCTATTGCTAGAACGGACATCACATGGTACAGGAAACAATGAAAAATATTCCCACTGGGGGTCACAGACAGAAATGAAAGCTGACAGAAATTTAAACTTGTATTATTACAATCCCACAATGCTTTGTGTTCTGTGAATGCAGGGAGGACTTGCTATTCAACTGCTCCTCCACCAGCTCTCATAATGTGTTGCTGAATTAGTAGTTTTAAGATGCTTCTAAGCTGCTTTGAGTTGCTTTAGATTGAATTCTTTGGAAAAGAAGTCAGCTGAGATGGAAACATAAGCCCTATACAAGAGCTAGTATAGGTTTTATGGCATTTTTATTAATATTTTTTTTTACTAGTAATGGCGGCGATCAGCGATTTTTGTCGTGACTGCGACATTATGGTGGACACATCGGACACTTTTGACGCCATTTTGGGACCATTGTCATTGATACAGCGATCAGTGCCATAAAAACGCACTGATTACTGTAAAAATGACACTGGCAGTGAAGGGGTTAACCACTAGGGGGCTAGGAAGGGCTTAAGTGTGTCCTAGGGAGTGATTCTAACTGTTAATGCCCCGTACACACGATCGTTTTTCATGCCGTTAAAAATGCCATTTTAAAAAATGGCCATTAAAAATGATCGTGTGTAGGCTCCAGAGCATTTTTAACGACGTGAAAAACGGGCATTAAAAATTCTGGACATGCTCTCCTTTTTCACGTCGTTTTTCATGTCTTTTTTTTAACGACGTGAAAAACGATAGTGTGTATGCTTTCACGACGTGAAAAAAAACGCGCATGCTCAGAAGCAACTATGAGACGGGAGCGCTCGTTTTGGTAAAGCTAATGTTGGAAATGGAGATGGCACATTCGTCACGGTGGAATTAATAGCATCGTTTTAATGCTGCGCATTCCGTTCTTCTTTTGATAATGCTTTAAAATTACCCTCTTTTGATAATGACATTGAGAGTTTTATGCCAAACTTGTTTCTAAAGTAATTCCAAATTGCTCAAATGATTATAAAATATTATTTATAAGCCACACCTCCCTCCTAAATAATACTAAATAATAATAAAATAATGTAATTCTCCTTTTTTATTAAAATTTTATATTATTTTTGTTTATTTTTTTTGGCCTTTTTTTAAGTATTTTGGCTTAAATTATTCTTGTGTAAAGTTACCACAACAACCTTCCAAATGTGTCTCATTTGGCCTCAGGGAGGTTTGTGTCCCCTGATAATAACAATAATATAATTTGAGATGTCCCTGCCTGCTTCCTAGCAAGCTCTCTTTTGAAATACAAATCACATAGTCAAGTATTTAAAGGGCACTCAATTTTTTTTTATTTCAGAACATTAACAAATTAAAGTGGAAGGCAGCACTGGAGAGCCTGCTTGCATTTGTGCATCCCTTTCACCCCACAACAACCATACAAGATGTCCAAACCAAAATAGAGATTAGATCCCCCCAAAAAATGAGCCCAATCTTGTCTTGAGCTCCCAGAGATCAGGAGCCACAGCAGATAAGTCCTATATGTCCCCAGTCTGTGGTACTACAGCAGGCATTATTTTCTCCTCTTCCTTGTAGCCTTCTCTCCAGCCTTCTCTGCAGCCTTGGTTGGTTTCTTCCTTGGAGGCTGGGGATCAGGAGGAGAGGTTGTGGCAGGAGGAGTAGTAGTAGGAGGAGGAGGAGGTGGAGGAGTAGGGACAACCTCCGTTATGTCTGTGTACCTAGTGAGTTCACCCAGCACGCCCTTATTGATGACTTTCAATAGCAGGGTCTCACTGAATTTTTTTTGCTGCAACTCCATTTGCCCTAGTTTGTGGGCGAGGACTGCGGCAAATCCCTCATCAACAGAGGGTGCCTCTCTGAGGGCCGCTGTTGCCTCTCTGAGGAAGGCCCTGGTTTCCTCCTCTACCTGCCTACCTCTCCTTGGCCCTCGTGGTTTAACTACCAGGGGAGGCATCTGGGCTCTTGTGCTGGGCCCAGCCTCCTCCTGGGTGCCACTGGGCCCAGCCTCCTCCTGGGTGCCACTGGGCCCTGCCTCCTCCTGATCCCCAACATCACCCTCTTCCTGGCTCTGCTCTGGCTGTAAAAAAAGAAAGGGACATTATTTATTTTGCCACATCATCATTCACAGACATTGTTCACCTCTAGACATTGTTGAAATCAATGCCAAAAGTTATGTCCTTTTCATTGATTACGCATCCTGGTTTTGTTGTCTTGGACACCTAAAATTAGGCCACTACTGTATCTTGCTCTTCACAAACTTTATTGGTAGAAGTGTACATACCTTTAACAATACTAACATCTATTTAAAATCTTCAATTTTGTACGATAGAAATATAGATAGCAAAACTTTACCTGGCTCCATATCTCCAAATCTGCCTCCTCAAGGCCCTGATCTTGATCCTCAGAGGAAGCCAGAGCAGGGTTGACAGGAAGGCTGGAGGACTGGCTGCAGGGAAGGCTGGAGGGTTGGGTACAAGGAAGGCTGGATTGACCTCTGGGGGGAAGGGTGGAGAGAGATTCCCGCACTTCCAGCTGGTCATCCAGAAAAGCAAGCTTACTGTAGTACCACAGACTGGGTTTATAAACCTTATCTGCTGGTGCACCTGACCTCTGGGACCTCAGGACCATAGTCCTCTGGGTCCTGTATGTCCCTCTGATGGTCCCAATTTTGTTTTTGACATCTTGGAGAGTTGTTGTGGGTATCTTTGTTTGCACAAATGCAAGCAGGCTCTCCAGTGCTGCTTTGCTGGCGTCTTTATTTTTATTACCGCCACTTTTTGTTTGCCATAATATAGGGAGCTCTTGCCATTTATCGATGAACTCCCCCATGAAGTCTGGGTTTTTAAAAGTATTCATGATATCTGTAAAAGCGCGAAACCAAAATAAAAATATATTTCAGGCAACATTCCTCAACTGTGCATTGTCTACATATTTTGAGCACACAAATCTCCTCGTCTGATGAACCTCAAAAAGTAAAATTGTTAGGTACCTTGGTCACGACGTTCGTTGCTAACTCTCTCTCCCGAAAAATGAACGTATTTCCCAGACATGGATCTTCACTTTATATACACAGCGCATGCGTGAAACTCTGCACGCTTTCCCCGCCCCTGACGTTCGATATTGTACTTTCCCCGCCCCTTCTCGCTCGTAGTGCTGAACAAAACATGGCGGAGACACAGGTGGCTGAGATTACCTCTACAGAGGATGAAATTACAGAGGAGCCCAAATCAAGACCCAGGAGATATAAGGCATCCAACATGTCATTCGAGGAAATGGTGGAGATGGTCGCCATTTTAAAGAAGGAGGATTATGATGCCAAGCATGGTCCGTATAAAAGGCCTAATCTGGTCAAGTCCAGAATTATGGGCAAAGTGGTCAAAAGTCTCCACCAAAAATTCGGGGTGTGCAGAACGAAGGAACAGCTCAGAAAACTATGGTCAGATCTGAAGTTGCGGGAGGCCGACCAATATAAAAGAATCAAGAAAGTTATATTAAAAAGTAAGTTGTTTTTTTTTGAGTTTCCATGGTACATATTATTTTCTTGTATTCTGTCGTGTATTTTTAACTTTCATATAGTACACTGAAAGATACCATCTTTTTTAGGTTTGTTCGCATAGTAAACGGACGTATTAAACCTCTTTCTCCGTACAGTTCCTCAAACGATGTTTTAGGATCATCCAGTGTGAACACCCATGTTTTTTGGTTTATTTGGGGGAGTACATTTGGGCCACACTTATTTTTGGTGTGCTAATCCAAAGGACATTTGTTCATTTGAAAAAACGATATGCATGGTAGTGTTAAAGGGAGTGAATGCTCAGCAGCTGATGAAACATCTGAACGCAGTAGTACAAGTGTGGGCCTAAAGCCAAAAAGCTTGAGGGAGTCACACACAGGTGATCCAGTGTAGATACTTTGGGGTGTTACAATGTTTCAAATTTGTTTACAAAATGTATATGCTCTGTTTTGGCCTATGTATCCAATCATTTGTCCCGGTTGACACAGGGGGTAAAAATTAAAATGGAGCATGCTTCAAAAGAATGATTACCAAGTTTTTTTTCATGTTTCTTATTTTAGCAAAATTGAGTCGCTACTAATGAAACTATTCCTTTTATTTCAATCTCCCTAGGGATTCGAAAAGCTACCTCAGATGAGACGAGAATTGCAATACCTACAACAATACCCCCAGAACCCCAGGATGGAGAGGAATGTGATGTTGCGGAAGTGGAAAGTGGCACCACCACAGGTCAGAGTGAAACCAGACACATGCATGTTAAATAGATGTAGGCCTACATATTCTATCCTACATATTTCTTTTTACATTTAGGTGCAGTTCTGGCCGAAGACCCCAATAAGTTGACACATCACAGTGCCCAGATCCTGATCCAATACCTTATGGTCTGCTGTCGTGACCTCGAAAAAATGAAGGGAGATTTGCTAGAGATCAGGGCAAATACAAAGCGGGTGGAGGAAAGGCTCCAAAATATCATGGCTGTGCTTGGGCGTGTCTAATGTTTTTACACCAAATAACGTTTTACTTGCAGAGATTTCTATTTTTTTTGGTTATTTTACCCTTTAATGACTAGCACATGTTTAGCTTTTTCAAAATTTGGAGAAATATAGTTTGTTTATGCATGGCTGGTCATGCGTTTTAATACACCTGAAATTAAGGGAACATCCACATTTCTAAGGAAGTTGCCCACCTAAACAAAAAAAATAAAGGTATTTTTACATAACAAATCATTGTGGCTTCATTATGTAAATGTGGTGCTGAGTGAACTAATCAATGTTTGGTGTTTACACTGACAATGAAGGCTAATTAAAAGATTTTTTAATCCACATGGCAAAACAAGTGCACTAGGTAAACCTACCAGAAACATCAAACATTATACAATAAAAATGACAAACCAATCTTTACTTTATTAAAAAGTTTTATTTTTTTGGTCTAAAAATATTAGAGATTGTCTGGCATTTCAATGGCCCCCCTACCCATAAAATAGTCCACATATTGGTTACGGACCTCACGTCCGGTTGGGGGGGCCAAGCCAGGACGGCCAGGTTCCAGGGCCACCAAAGTTTCTGCATTGATTAACCACTTGAGACCCGCGCTATAGCCGAAAGACGGCTGCAGCGCGGCTCTCAAGTGCCGAGAGGACGTCCCCAGGACGTCCTTCTCTGTTTACATCCCGCCGCGCGCCGCCGAGGGCGCGCGGCGGGGAACAGCTGTGCGGCGCGCATCACGTGATGCCGAGGAGCGTGCCTGGCGGCCGCGATGTCCGCCAGGTACATTCGATCGGCAGTTACAGAAGCAGGACGTGGATCTCTGTGTGTAAACACAGAGATCCATGTCCTGTCAGGGAGAGAGGAGACCGATGCTGTGTCCCTTGTACATAGGGACACAGATCGGTCTCCTCCCCCAATCAGTCCCCTCCCCCCACAGTAAGAATCACAAATAGGGAACATAGTTAACCCCTTCCCCGCCCCCTAGTGTTAACCCCTTCCCTGCCAGTCACATTTATACAGTAATCAGTGCATTTTTATAGCACTGTTCGCTGTATAAATGTGAATGGTCCCAAAATGGTGTCAAAAGTGTCCGATGTGTCCGCCATAATGTCGCAGTCACGATAAAAATTGCTGATCGCCGCCATTACTAGTAAAAAAAAAATATTAATAAAAATGCTATAAAACTATCCCCTATTTTGTAGACGCTATAACTTTTGCGCAAACCAATCAATAAACGCTTATTGCGATTTTTTTTTTACCAAAAATATGTAGAAGAATACGTATCGGACTAAACTGAGAAAAAAAAACTTTTTTAAAAAAAAATTGGGATATTTATTATAGCAAAAAGTAATAAATATTGTTTTTTTTTCAAAATCGTCGCTCTTTTTTTGTTTATAGCGCAAAAAATAAAAACCGCAGAGGTGATCAAATACCACCAAAAGAAAGCTCTATTTGTGGGAAAAAAAGGACGTCAATTTTGTTTGGGAGCCACGTCGCACGACCGCGCAATTGTCATTCAAAGCGACGCAGTGCCGAAAGCTGAAATTTCGCCTGGGCAGGAAGGGGGTTATGTGCCCAGTAAGCAAGTGGTTAAAGAGGCCTCAGGCCCACTCAAAGATATATAACTCGTTGAATGCACCCTTAGGAAATTATGCAGCACACAGCACGTCATAACCACATGGTTCCATTTGTATGGGGCAAGGTGGATGGAGGTAAGGAAGAGGCGAAATCGGCTGGCCATGATCCCAAACGCATTTTCCACCACCCTTCTGGCTCTGGCCAGCCGATAATTGAAAACCCTCCTCTCAGGGGTGAGGGTGCGTTGCAGGAATGGCCTCATCAAATGGGGTCCCAGGCCAAACGCCTCATCCGCCACAAACACAAAAGGTAGTCCCTCCACATTCTGCTCCGCTGGTGGCAAGGCCAGCAGATCCAAAAGGAGCCGTTCTCCAAACTCCGTCTGGGCAAAAACTCCTCCATCAGACATCCTGCCATTCTTGCCAACGTCCACATAGAGGAACTCGTAGGTGGCCGACACCACTGCCATCATCACGACGCTGTGGAACCCCTTATAATTATAATAAAAGGATCCCGAATGGGGTGGTGGGACGACCCGAACATGTTTGCCGTCGATGGCTCCTCCACAGTTCGGAAAGTTCCATCGCTGGGCAAACTCGGAAGCCACATTCTGCCATTCATGTGGCGAAGAAGGGAACTGTGGAATTAAAGAAATAACAAATTAATACTTGGAGCCAGAAACATTGAAAGCTGATTTCATACACACATTCATGGCCAACATTGGTAGAAAATGTTCAAAACATAAAAAATTGGAAGCAAGAAAAAAAATAAAATTAAAAAAAATTATGGGGGGGGGGGTAAGGGTTGAAGATGAGTTGGGAATATCACACATGAAGGCTGTAGCACTCTGTATTGAAGTTAACAAAAATGAAACATTCCTAGGCCAAATTTAGGGTGCGTTTTGGGTAAAGCACTACGATGGAACATATAATAAAAAACATGGAAATGACTAGGCAAGGTAGGTATGGCCCCAGGATAGCATGCTGGAGAGGTTAGGTAAGCCAAATTTACAGGTAGGCCTCAAACCCCAAACTTTAAATAATAAAACATGGGGAGAAAGGGGACATTCCCTGCAGCTAAGAATCATGTGAATTAGGGACTGCAAATAAAGCAAATTAAAAATATCCCCAAAAAAAAAACCATACAATGTGAATTTTTGAAGAAGAACACTTACCTTAATATAGTCCTCCTGCAAAACTTGAAGGATGGCAGAACAAGTCTCTGGTATAATGATCCCCAGAGCCTGGGGGGATATGCCTGTGGAGAACTTAAGGTCCTGCAGGCTTCTCCCAGTAGCCAGGTATCGCAACGTGGCGATGAGCCTCTGCTCAGCACTGATGGCTTCCCGCATAACGGTGTCCTGCCTGGTAATATAGGGGGACACCAAAGCCAACAGCTGCTGAAATACGGGGTCAGACATCCTGAGAAAATTCCTGAAATCATCAGGATTATTCTCCCTGATCTCCCGCAACAAAGGCATGTGACAGAATTGGTGCCGCTGGAGCAACCAATTCTTGGTCCATGAACTCCTCCTGACCCTACTCATGGCATGGAGTCGGGATACAGCATGAACCCCTGCACCAACTACAGCACGAACTCTACGACGAGTACGTAGCTGCAACATGGCTAGATAACGGTCGGCTGAACAGAACGAACTAGAAGAACGCACGGGAGAACAGCAAGGCCTATGAAGAACAAGCTGAAAAACACGAACGTGCAGAGCAGGCCGCACTGAATAAACAGATACGAACTGACTACAAGCAGTGCTAAACAGATACGAACCCACAGGCGCAATCTGAACTCCCGAAAACGATCTTCAAAGCACGAAGACTGAAAAGCGCGAATCGTCTCTCACCAAACTTTTACTAACACGCGGAAACACGGAATTAGCAAAAGCGTCCCAAAGGGTGGCGTCATTCGAACGGAACTTCCCCTTTATAGTGCCGTCGTACGTGTTGAACGTCACTGCGCTTTGCTTGATCGTTTTTTTTAATGATGGTGTGTACGCAAGGCAGGCTTGAGAGGAAACAGGAAAAAAAACGAGGAGAAAAACGTCGGTTTAAAAAATGACATTAAAAATGATCGTGTGTACGGGGCATTAGGGGACATGGCTACGAGTGACACGTCACTGATCGATGTTCCCGATGAGAGGGAACAGACGATCAGTGACATGTCATTAGTAAGAACAGGGAGATGTTGTGTTTACACTGACATCTCCCTGTTCTTCAGCTCTGTGACACGATCGCGGGACACCAGCGGACATCGAGTCTGCGGGTCCCGCGGGCACAGTCAAGAAGCTCACGGGAGGGTCGCGCGCGTGCGCGACCACACGGCGGCAAATTTAAAGGGACTTACCTGTACGCCCATCTGCCTGTCCGTGCCATTTTGTCGATGTATATGTTTGTGCACTGGTCCTTAAGTGGTTAAGTGGCCCTTGCTCTTCAAAATGTTGGGCACCCCTGGCCTAGGCCATCTTTATGTAAAGCAACAATTATTTTTTTTTCAGATCCTCAGAGAGTTCTTTGCCATGAGGTGCCATGTTGAACTTCCAGTGACCAGTATGAGAGAGTGAGAGTGATAACACCAAATTTTACACACCTGCTCTCCATTCACACCTGAGACCTTGTAACACTAATGAGTCACATGACACCTGGGAGGGAAAATGGCTAATTGGGCCCAAATTTGGACACTTCACTTCACTTTTGTTGCTAGCGGTTTAGACATTAATGGCTGTGTGTTGCGTTATTTTGAGGGGACAGCAAATATACACTGTTATACAAGCTGTACACTCACTACTTTACATCGTTGTAAATAAATAATAAAATATTTACAAAAATATGAGGGGTGTACTCACTTTTGTGAGATACTGTATGTATGTACTGTATGTATGTATGTATCTATCTTACTTTTTAGCAAAAAAATGGTTGGTGTTGGTGACTTTGATTAATGCTAGTTCTTACCCTTTGGCAAAAGTTTTTCAAATAAGTCAAGGCAATTATCTGCATATGGATCTGTATATGTATCTACTCTACTAAATTTAAGTAATTTTCAATATCCCCACAGGCAATTTACAGCAATCTAAAAAACTGAATGACTGAACCAGGAAAGCTTTTCTTTATTTGTCCCACGGTGTGATTTATTTAATGAGGATGGTGTTATATTTGCTCTGGAAACTCAGAGAATCTCCCTACACTAAACTTGCCAGGAGATTTCCCAGAACCGAAATGTAAATGTACTTTAGACCTTTTGAAACACACATAAACCAGTAGGTAGTGATCAAGACACTTATATTGCCATAGGAATTTGCTCACTTCTGTACACGCAGACTAGTATATTATTCTATACAACCACAAACATCATGGAAATGTGGATTAAAGATGTCTTTTAGATCAACAGACTAACTTGTTAAAGTGGATTTAAACCCCATTCATGAAATTTGAGCAAGGCACAAATATCTGCAGTGTTTTCTTATCTGTCTTCAAAGCCCTAAGTCCCGTGGCGTTCTCCTGCTCAGTTCTTCTGTTATCAGCATGATAACTTCTGACAAGTTCTCTGTCAACTGTGATAAAACCAGGCTGGATTTTGTGTCCGAGTGGGTTCTATAAATAGATTAGCAGAGAGCTGGTCTATTCACAGCACAGCTGTGTATTGTTTCTTCCTTTTTCTGCCTATGTGGAGAGGGGGTGTGTGTGCCTTTCCTCAAGTCAGCTGTCTCACAGTGTATAGCAAGAATCCACACCCACATATAAATCAGGAAGAGAAAATTCTAACAGGATGTGCACGTTCTAAACAGTATATAGAGCTGAAGACAGCAGATATATGTAAAACTTATGTAGGGAGATTTGTTCCATCTCTGTGTATCATCTGAGGCTATTCACTGCACTGGGTATATGTGAGGGTTTACATCTACTTAAAGTGGTTGTAAACCCATTAAAAAAAAACAAAACACCTGCAAGACAAAGCCATAATGAGCTAGTATGACTAGCATACTAGCTCATTATGCATCACTTACCTTAGATCGGGGCCCCCGAAGCCATCCTCGTCTCTTACTCCTGCCGCAGCCATCGATCCACAGATACCCGGAAGGTTACTTCCGGGTATCGTCGCTCCGGCCAATCAAACTGTCACGCTGTGATTGGCTGGAGCGGCGAAGACGTCACTCCACGCAAGCGCGCGGGAGCCGTCAAATCCGGCAAAGCCGGATTTGTGAATGGGGATTCTGACTGAATGCACCGTTGTCTACATCGTAGACATTGGTGCATGTCTTTTTTGCAAATATCCCCAAAACCGTGTAGGTTTAGGAGATATTTCTTGCACCTACAGGTAAGCCTTAATCTAGGCTTACCTGTAGGTGCAAGTTGCATATGTGGGTTTACAACCACTCTAAGAAAGGTGGTTACAAAGGTGGCAAATTATTATAACGTACACTTGACACTGGCTTCACTAAGAACATAGGCTAGATCGCTATTGTCCTTTTTCATGTTCTTATAACAAAACTATGCAAACACAGAGAAAAGTTTACTTTACAGTAAAGTTTTATTAACGTTTAGGTGGTGATACATTTGTATTTTTATGTTTGAAACTGATGCTGGACACGTCTAAAAGATCCAATTTTAGAGCTAGAAGCTCCCCAGTCAGTGTATCTTCTATACTCTCCAGGTCTCAGGTAATATTGACGTCCTTTGTAGTTGGGCTCCTCATAGAACATCCAGTATCCATCATGAACATGGCAGGAGTGGATATCATTGTATCGGAACTGCTCGTAAACATGAGGACAATCTTCAGTAAACTCCATCATCTGTCCCTTAAAGTCTTCTTTTTCATAGACATTTAGTCTGAAGGGTCCACGGTGCTGTATTAAATAAAATGTATTATGTCAATTGCTGTTGCTTTAGAAATATGGCACAGTTGAGAAGCAAATAAAACAAACTATTGCAAGATTCAGTTCACATTTCAAAATTTTACTGAGCATATTTTAAAAATAAAATAAAATATACCTGTGGGGTCAGGCGGCAGGATCTGATAGAGTCATTGTATCCCAACCATTGCTGGAAATCAGGATATTCTCCCTTCCTCAAAAAGTACTGGTGTCCTCTGTAGTTGGGATGTTCATACAGGATCCAGTTCCCATTCTCCACTCGGATGGAGTTACAGTGATTGAAGTATGAAGACAAGTCAGAGGAATCAGAGTTGCACTCATAGGAGCGACCCTTGAAGTTTCTGTCCTCGTAAAAGACAATCTATAGACAGACCGTGACATGTATTTAAAATCGTTTTCAAAACTCATGAATGTTATATACATTATACAGTATTATTCTTTGCTTATAGCATATAACATGCTTATTATTAGTTTCAGAACTCTGACTGCTTTGGTTGCTGCTTAAAAATATTTTAAATGCACTGCAATATGTAATTTAGCTAATTGCAGAAAATCCTTAGAAAAAGATAATGTTAGTTCTTTACAGTACAAATGCCAGCCTGTATTCTGCCATACAAATTTAAAAGTAACATACCTTAACCATTTTGACTGGAGATGTGACCCAGGAATTGTGAGCTGTGAACTGTGAGCTGTTTCAGGTTTGGAGTAACGACTCTTTTATATACCTCGTTCTGCTGATGTTACAGAAAGTCAATGATGCTGGCTGTTTTCTGTTAGCTATAGGATATGTATAGGCCTTTTGTCTTATTTGTGCACACAGCTTACTTTCATTGACCTGTTGTATATTTGCAACTGCTCCAGAGGTCATAGGTGAAAACATTTCTTTCAAACTAATGTCATAAAAAAATAAAATAAAGCATTGCTTTTATTTTATGTCATGGTAGATATTAAGGTAGAACAAATTACAATTAATTTGGTAGGCACTGTTTTTGCACCAAGGGTTTCAAAGCTATTCAAAAAAGATGTTTGGTTGAAAAAAGATCCATACATATATTTCAATACATTTATGGATGTGAGTTCTGATTTAGCAGATTGGCTACTATAATGCTGCGTACACACGACCGGTTTTCCCATCGGAATAAACTCTGATGGGGTTTTCCGACGGAATTCCACTCAAGCTGTCTTGCATACACACGGTCACACCAAATTCCACCTGTCAGGAATGCAGTGATGTACAATACTACGACGAGCTGAGAAAAATGAAGTTCAATGATTCCGAGCATGCGTCAAATTACTTCCCAGCATGCGTGGTTTTTAGTCCGTCGGAAATTCCATACAGACGAACGGAATTTGTTCTCTATCTAAGTCCATCGGAATTTCCGAGGGAAAAAGTCCGAAGGGGCATACACACGGTCGGAATATACGATTAAAAAATACCGTCTGACTTTTTCCATCGGAAATTCTGACCGTGTGTATGCAGCATTAGGGAATGAATAATTAATTCCTAATTTTACAAAAAGAAAGACAATAAAGTTGCTTCTGTGGTCTATATCCACCTTGTGATTTGGCAAATGAAAAATAGTAGGGGGAAAAATGCTGATGGGTGGGCAGGAGGGCACTAAAGAGGAAATCTATGCCAGTCTGGATGACTGGTCTAGTTTGAACATCCAATTATTTAGGAGCCATCAGTCATTCATGGAGTCAAAGATACTGTCATGTGAAAGTAGGCACAGCCGATAGAAATTGTGTACATATTTGAACAGGCAAGCACTAAAGTGGTCCTAAAGCCTTAACGTTTTTATAGCATCGAATCATTCTTCTTTTTGGGACTTTTAGCACGGCAACCAATATATTCAACCAATTTTTATATAAAAGTATAAATGTTATTATTCATAGCTAAAAAAGACTTTCATGATGCTCAAACATTTCTTAAAATCAACATTAGCAGACATTAATACAGATATGTTTGCTAGGTGGTGATACCCAATACCATACACGACTGTACATCACCTATGCATTAAGGTAAAAAACCTTCTGTGTTACAGGTCCCCCCCATCCAACCCCCTTATACTTACCTGAGCCCAATCCCTATCAAGTGCTGTGCACAAGAGCAGTGATTCTCTCCACTCTCAGCCTCCTCATTGAACAGAGTGATAGAAGCTGGAGCCATTGACTCTTGCTGCTATAAATCAAATTCTGTGAAGCGGGAGTAGGGGAAGGGGCCAAGACTCATTGTCTGTGTCTACAGACACAGGCAGAGAAGCTTGAGATTGAGCCTGCATGAGTGCCCTCATAAAAATAAGCTTTTATAGTGGTTGTATACCCAGCTTTCACATTTTTACCTACAGGTAAGCCTATCATAAGGCTTACCTGTAGGTAAAATGAATATCTCCTAAACCTGTATGGTTTAGGAGATATTCACCTTGCATGCAGCCGCTGACGTCAGCGGCGCATACGCTCTGAAGGTCCGGCGGAGGCTGCCGGAAAATCAGAGCTCCCTGCCAGAAAGAGGACTCCCGCGTTGTGAGTAGCTGGAGCCGCGAACCCGGAAGAAACGGCGAGGGAACAAGTCAGCTCTCTCAGTGGTGACCGGGAGGTAGGAATGAGTCGAACACCCTCCTGTTTGGTTCGCACCAGAACCTGCGAACGGACCGAAAGTTTGCGCGAACTATCGAACCCCGTTAAAGTCTATAGGGCTCGGACGTTCGGAATCAAAAGTGCTAATTTTAAAGGCTAATATACAAGTTATTGTCCTAAAAAGGGTTTGGGGACCCGGGTCTTGCCCCAGGGAACATGTATCAATGCAAAAAGAAGTTTTAAAAACAGCAGTTTTTTCGGGAGCAGTGATTTTAATGATGCTTAAAGTGAAAACAAAAAAAATGAAATATTTCTTTAAATACCGTACCTGGGGGGTGTCTATAGTATGCCTGTGAAGTGGCACGTGTTTCCCATGTTTAGAACTGTCCCTGCACAAAATGACATTTCTAAAGGAAAAAAAGTAATTTAAAACTGCTTGCGGCTTTAATGTAATGTGTGGTCCCGGCAATATGGATGAAAATCATTGAGAAAATTGGCATGGGTACCCCCCCAGCCCATTTGGGTCTTGTATGGATATTAAGGGGAACCCCGCACCCAAATTAAAAAAAGGAAAGGTGTGGGGGCCCCCAGGCCCTATATATTTTGTAAAGCAGTATACAGGCGGTGCAAACAAGAAAGGGACTGTAGGTTTGTTCATAAGTAGAATCTGTTTGTAATTTAGAACTGGTACATTTTTAAAGTGTAGCTCCAGACCAAAAATCTATTTTAAAGCTTTTTGGAAAACATAGGGAAGGGTTATCACCCCTGTAACATTTGTTTTGCTGTCTGTGCACCCCTTCAGAAGATTTCACCTCACTTTCTGTCCCAATGACAATTGGTTTTAGAAAATTTGGGGTTTTTAGTGAAACAAGGATTGGTGATAAAGCATAAGTGGAGAGGAGACACGTTTTTTCCTATATTAACTCTTATAGGAGAGAATTTCCCTTCCTAGGGGTAGATTTCCTCTCACTTCCTGTTGTCTCCCTCCGTTTTTCCGTAATTTGGGCTTTAGGTGTTGGTGTTGCCACAACACTGTAAGGCCTCACAGTTACTCTTGGTGGGCGCAGAAATGGGCCCTGCTGTGAAATATTAGATCAAGAATTGTAATTACATGCCCCTGTTGAACAGGGGCAGAAAAATTGGGCCTTAGGCACAGGTGCTGGTGCCACAAACCTGCAACCCCTCACAGAAACTCTAGTTGGAGCGCATGAATGAGCCCTGCTGCAAATTATTGCATCAAAAATTGTAATTACACGCCCCTGTTAAACAGGGGCAGAAAAATTGGGCCTTAGGCACTGGTTCTGGTGCCACAACACTGCAACCCCTCACAGATAATATAGTTGGAGCGCAGGAATGAGCCCTGCTGCAAAGTATTGCATCAAAAATTGAAATTACACTCCCCCGTTAAACAGGGGAAGAAAAATTGAGCCTTAGGCACTGATGCTGGTGCCACAACACTGCAACCCCTCACAGAAACTCTAGTTGGAGCGCAAGAATGAGCCCTGCTGCAAATTATTGCAGCAAAAATTGTAATTACACGCCCATGTTAAACAGGGGCAGAAAAATTGGGCCTTAGCCACTGGTGGCAGTGCCCAGAACCAAAAATGTTCTTACAAGCTATCAGCATGAACATTGAGGAGGAAGAGGATAGTCACTCGGCATAACAGGCTAGTCACTCAGCATCAGCATAGGCAGTCTTGAAGGGATCTCCCATTCAAAAAAAAAAATATTCGGTTACATCAGCATCAGGTGTTTGGTAGCTGGTGATCCCAGGCTGATTCATTTTTATAAAGGTCAGCTGATCGACCGATTCGTTGGACAGACGCACCCTGTGATTGGTTACAAAGCTTCCAGCAGCACTGAATGTGCGTTCCGAAAGAACGCTGGATGCAGGACAGGCCAGTTTCTCAATTGCATGCTGTGCAAGCTCTGGCCAGTGATCCATCCTCAAGACCCAGTAACCCAGAGGATTTTCAGTGGGAAAGGTGTCCAAGTCTGATCTTGCCCCTAGGTATTCCTGTAAAACAGACACTGGCGATGGTTGCTGGAACGGATCATACCTTGGGGCTGCAGACTAAAAAATTGTCTGAACGCATCGGTCAGACGGCCACCTTCTCCACAGCTCCTTCTTTGACTGACCGAAGCCTCAGCAACACGTTGTCCAGGACCAGGATTTTGTAACCTCCCAGTCTCTGGGAACGCGTTGCACAGACCTTTCTGCAAGGCCTCCCGAAGATGTTTCATCCTCTGCTCCCTCTGCAACGGCAAGATAAGGTCTGCAACCTTAGCCTTGTAACGTGGATCAAGGAGGGTTGCCAGCCAGTAATGATCCCTCTCCTTGATACCACGAATACGAGGATCCTTCCGCAGGCATTGCAGGATCAGGGAGGCCATGCAGTGTAGGTTTGCTGAAGCATTTGGTCCGGAGTCCTCTGAGTCACTCAGGATGACATGATCCACAGCCACCTCCTCCCAGCCACGTACAAGTCCATATGTTTCTTGGGACTGTAATTGATCCCTTGAAGACTGCTGCTGATGCTGAGTGCTAGGCTCCACCTCCATGCTAATACAATCCTCCTCCTCCTCTTCCTGTGTGATAGGCGGGCCAGCAGGAACTGCTTTGTATAAAGGGGGCCTTGAGAGGTAAGGAAGTCCTCACCTTCCTCCCTCTGTTCTGCCTCAAGTGTCCTGTTCATTATTCCACGCAGCGTGTGCTCCAACAGGTGGACAAGAGGGACAGTGTCACTGATGCATGCACTGTCACTGCTCACCATCTTTGTGGTCTCCTCAAATGGTGACAGGACAGTGCATGCATCCCTGATCATGACCCACTGGCGTGGCAAAAAAACCCTACACTCCCCTGACCCTGTCCTGGTGCCATATTGCAACAGATACTCATTGATGGCCCTCTGTGCAGCCGCTGCAGCATGGCCAACGTTGAGTTCCACCTGGTGGGCATGTCACAGATTAGGTGGTTCTTGGGTAGGTTGTATTCATTTTGGAGGTCAGCCAGCCGAGCACTGGCATTATATGACCTGCGGAAATGCACACAGAGTTTCCTGGCCTGCCTCAGGACCTCCTGTAAGCCCGGGTACCTGCCCAAGAACCGCTGCACCACCAAGTTAAGGACGTGAGCCAAACAGGGCACATGGTTCAGTTGTCCCTGCCGGAGGGAGGAGAGGAGGTTGGTGCCATTGTCACAAACTACCATTCCTGGCTTAAGCTGGCATGGAGTCAACCACCTCTGAGCCTGCCTCTGCAGAGCTGACAGAATCTCTGCCCCAGTGTGGCTCCTGTCCCCCAAGCACACCAGCTCAAGCACCGCATGGCATCTTTTTGACTGCGTACTTGCATAGCCCCTTGAACGCCTATGGAGCACCGCTGGTTCCGAGGACAAAGCACAGGAAGATGCCATGGAGGAAGAAGAAGAGGAGGGGGTGGAGGAGAGAGGTGTGTCAGAATCACCAGTAGTAGCATTTTGGAGGCGTGGTGGCGAAACAACCTATAACACTAATGCACCTTGTCCTGCATCCTTCCCAGCTGCCAGCAGAGTCACCCAAAGCGCAGTGAAAGATAGGTAATGCCCCTGTCCATGCCTGCTGGACCATGAGTCAGCGGTAATATGCACCTTACCGCTGACCGCCCTGTCCAGCGAGGCCGAGACATTGCCTTCCACATGTCGGTAGAGAGCCGGAAAAAGTGGCGTTTGGGAACCTGCCACTAAGGAACCGCACATTCCACAAACTCATGGAAGGGGGCAGAATCTACCAACTGAAAAGGCAGCATTTAGACAAGCTAGCATTCAACCGCTGGGCATGTGGATGGCTGGGAGCAAACTTTTTTCGGTGTGGCAGCAGCTGGGGCAGGGAAATTTGCCTGGTACAATCTGGCGTTGGTGTACCGAAAGCAGATTGCCCGCAAGTACTTGGCTGTAACACCCCTTATTCTACACCCTAATTCTACACCTTCATTCCTCTCAGTGCAGGTTTCAGAGAGGACTGAAGGTATAGTGGGGTTGGAGATCCCAGCTGATGAGGAGCAAGGAGAGGTCCGCTTTGTTCTTTGGTGTGGGTCTTTTAGGTATGCTTGCCAACGAACTGCATGGCAGGTCGATATATGTCTGGTCAAGCGGGTGGTGCCCAAGCGGGTGATGTTTTGGCCACATGAGATACGCTTGAGACATATGTTGCAAATAGCAGCGGTGCGATCTGTTGCACTCGTCTCAAAAAAGGCCCACACCAAAGAACTTTTGGAATAACACGCAGAGACAGCAGCACCCTGCACATGCGGAGCTCTGCGGTGTCATGCAGTCGGTGTGCTGCCCTTAAGCTGGCCCCTGGAGGGCATCCTGCCTCGTTGGAGATGTGCCTCCTCCTCTCTCCTATCAGGCACCTACATAGAGTCCATGACCTCATCATCCCCTCCCTCTTCATCACTGTAGCAAACCTGGCAGTATGCTGCAGCTGGGGGAACATGACTGCCAGATTGCTGTCTTTCTTGGGCACCCCCTCTCTCTGGGCTCACGTTACTGCCTTCCTCTAGTTGGTAACCATCATCGGAGCCTTTAAAGTGCTGCACATCCTCCTGGAGCATGTACCCAACACTGTGGTCAAACAGTTCAGGGGACTCCTCAGGAGGACATGGTGGGGCTAGGGAAGGAGTGACTGATGCCATTGAGCCAAGGGAAGAGGCCGCTTTGGCAGCTGCTTTGCCAGACAAAGTACCCTGAGCCTGGGTGAGAGAGGATGATGAGGATGAGGACGGCTTGGTCATCCACTCTACCAAGTCTTCGGCATGTTGCGGCTCAACACGGCCAGATGCCGAAAAAAAAGGACAAGTGTGTCCCATGGCCACGTACTGATGAGGTTGCACCGTGTCCACGACCAGCACTGTTGCCTCTAGACACAGAGCCTGCTTGCCCTCTTTTATTGCCTCGTGACTGTCTGCCTCTCCTTGTTGTCCTTCTAATGGCCTGCAGTGAGATGTAGCTGCTGTGAGGGGGTTAGCTCGGCAGCGGGTGTGTGTGACCCCCGGGATGGGCTCCCCACACAAAACAGGCCCAGCAAACGGAGGTTGTGGTTTTCAAAATCAAAAAGGTGCGGTTTATTTTCTATTTACAGTGACAAAACACAGCAAAGCAAAAGAAACATAACCAAAATAAATCCTGGTCAAGTTGACCTCTGACTAAACATACAGGTTTCCTAACTAACAACTGGGATCAGCCTAGTGCTGTCCTAGTCCCTAAGTCCCTGGTTTTAAATGTCCATGCAAATAGCCACACAGGCTTTGTCTCACCGCACAGGGGTTCACTCTCCCTAGACAGTCCACACAGGTCTGGTTCCAGGCATGAGCTAACACCTAATGAATCTGGGAGTTCTTATAGAGGCCTAAATGAGCTGACAAGCTTCAGCTGGTCTCATCAACTCCCTGTCTGCACGACGCCCCACACTCTCCCTAGAGGTATGAGTCATCCATGAGCCCACTAGCCTTATACAACTCTCCACCTAGTTGTATAAGTCGGCGTAAAGCCTGAATCTGGGCGAAATATATCTACCCCCCTGGATGCAACCAGGTGACTTTACCTTCCTGCTGTCACATACCCCCCCCTCTTGTTTTAACCTCGGGGTTGGAACACCAGCAATCAGGCATTCATGTACTCGAGACAAAGCATCCACATTCCCCATTTGAACGCCAGGGCGATGCTTTACTGTGAAGTTGAATTCCTGGAGGGCCAGGAACCACCTATTCACTCTTCTATTTGTTTCCTTGTTTTGAGCCATCCACTTTAACGGAGCGTGATCCGTAACCATGTCAAAGTGCCTACCTAGCAGGTAGTACCGAAGGGAATCTAGAGCCCACTTCACCGCTAAACACTCCTTTTCAACGGTGGCGTAATTTACCTCATGGGACTTCAACTTCCTGCTGAGGTAAATGACTGGGTGCTCTTCCCCGTTCCAGACCTGGGACAATACTGCTCCTAACCCCACATCTGACGCATCACTTTGTACGACAAAGTCTTTAGAGAAGTCGGGTGAGTACAACACTGGCTGGCTACATAAGGCTTGTTTCAAGAATTGGAATGCTGCCTCAGCCTCGGGGGTCCATTTAATCATGACCGACCCTTTCCCCTTCGTCAGGTTGGTTAGGGGCACAGCCTTAGAAGCAAAGTGGGGAATGAATCGCCGATAATACCCAGCGATTCCCAGAAAGGCTCGTACCTGCTTCTTGCTGTTGGGACGTGGCCAACTCTGGATGGCCTCGACTTTGTTGAGTTGGGGTTTTATTACTCCCCTCCCAATGGTGTACCCAAGATATTTTGCCTCCTCCTGCCCAATGGTACACTTCTTGGGGTTAGCCGTAAACCCCGCTTCCCGAACAGAGTCCAGGACTGCTTGCACTTTTGGCAGATGTGAGGCCCAATCTGTGCTATGGACAATTACGTCATCCAGGTAAGCCGCAGCATACTTCCGATGGGGCCTCAGCATCTGGTCCATTTTCCGCTGGAATGTGGCCGGCGCATTCTGTAACCCGAACGGCATTCTTTTATATTGGAACGCCCCGTCTGGGGTTACAAATGCGGTTTTCTCTTTGGCCGACTTGGCCAGGGGGATTTGCCAATACCCTTTTGTGAGGTCAAGAGTCGTCATGTATCGGGCTGTTCCCAGCCGGTCGATCAACTCATCTATACGTGGCATGGGGTAGGTGTCAAATTTTGTAACTTTGTTCAACTGACGAAAATCGTTACAAAATCGCCAGCTCCCATCCGGTTTAGGCACCAACACAATGGGACTAGACCAATCACTTTGGGACTCCTCTATCACCCCTAAGTTCAGCATTTTCTGTACTTCCTCCCGTATTGCCTCCCGTCGGGCCTCTGGGATCCGATAGGGTTTTAACTTCACCCTTTCATCGGGCGGGGTAATGATGTCATGCTCTACCCCAGATGTTTGTCCCGGCAGCTCAGAGAATACCTCCTTGTTGCGAAGCACAAACTCCTTAACCTCCTGTTGTTGGGGTTGTGACAAGGTGGCTGCTATTCCAACCTCAGGAATCACGCAACCAGTTTGAGCTGGTGACCAAGTGTCTGCGACTAGGGACTCTCTATCCCTCCAGGCTTTCAACAGATTAACGTGATAGATCTGTTCGGGCTTTCGCCTTCCTGGTTGTCTGACCTTGTAATTCACTTCGCTCACTTTTTCCATTATCTCGTAGGGGCCTTGCCATTTGGCAAGGAATTTACTTTCAACCGTAGGGACAAGTACCAGTATCCTATCCCCCGGGGAAAAGGTACGGGTCTTGGCTCCACGGTTGTACACTCTCTGCTGTGCTAACTGCGCTTGGGCCAAATGTTCCTTCACGATGGGCATTACCTGTGCAATTCGGTCTTGCATCAGGGCGACATGCTCAATCACACTCCTGTGGGGAGAACTCTCACTTTCCCAAGTTTCCTTGGCAATATCCAACAGCCCTCTTGGGTGTCTCCCATACAGTAACTCAAAGGGGGAGAATCCCGTAGAGGATTGGGGCACCTCCCTAATAGCAAACATCAGATAAGGAAGTAGACAGTCCCAATCCTTTCCATCTCTATCCACCACTTTCTTCAACATTTGTTTTAGGGTTTTGTTGAATCTTTCAACCAGCCCATCGGTTTGGGGGTGATACACAGATGTACGTAATTGCGTCACTTTGAACAATTTACATAGCTCCTTCATAACCCGGGACATAAAGGGTGTACCTTGGTCCGTAAGCAGTTCTTTACAAATACCCACCCGGCTAAACACAAGAGATAGCTCTTTGGCTATGGTTTTGGCCGAGGTATTTCGGAGAGGGATCGCTTCTGGATAACGGGTGGCATAGTCCATTATAACTAATATGTACTGGTGCCCCCTAGCGGACTTGATTATAGGACCTACCAAATCCATGGCGATCCTCTCAAACGGGACCTCAATGATGGGTAGAGGGACCAGCGGGCTACGGAAATGTGGCATCGGGCCGACCTCTGACACACAGGGCAGGAGGAACAATAATTTTCTATGTCCTTCATCACCCCCGGCCAATAGAATCTCTGTAATACCCTCTCTCGGGTTTTCTCTGTCCCCAGATGACCTCCAAGAATGTGCCCATGGGCCAACTCCAACACCAACTTCCTGTAAGGTTTGGGCACCACAAGCTGCTCAACGGTTTCTTCTGCCCTTTTTGCCACCCGATACAGTAGGTCCTTCTCTACGCTGAAGTATGGGTAAGTGCAGGTATTATCTGGGTTCACTAACTCGCCATCTATTTTCACTACGTTTTCCCGTGCCTTTATTAGGGCGGGGTCTTTCAACTGTTCTGTGGCAAAGTTTTCCCTGTGAACCTCAAGATCAGAAAACTCCACAGACGGTAGGTTTTCGTCTGAGGAGGTGGGCTCCTCTCCAGTTTCTTGAGTCTCCCCTGCCAATACTGACAAGGGAAATTCCGGAGAGTCCTCACCACTCTCAGGGGAGTTCTGGCTATCACATTCCTGGTACATAGGGGCACCAGTGGGGGGCTCAGGATCATCCCACAGTTCCCAGAACTTCGGAAAATCCCTTCCCACAATGGCGTCATGCGGTAACTGAGATACTAAGCCCACTGGATGAGAGAGGGTACCTTTGGGGGTCTCGAAACACACTGTAGTCACTGGATACTCTCGGGTGTCCCCATGCACACAAATAACAGCTACCTTGCTATTCCCAGAGACCTCTGTTTTAACTAATTCAGCCTTTATCAGGGTCACAAGGCTACCTGAATCCAGCAATACCACAACATTTCTACCATTAATACACATTTTGCATAAATGTTTCTCAGTTCCCCGAATGGCAGTGCATGCGACTGTCGCACACAGCGACTGACGTCTGCCCGTCAGAAAGTCACACTGCATGGGTTCCTCCACAACCGGGCAATTTGCTGCAATATGTCCCGCTTGCCGGCAGCGGTAGCAAACGATCCTTCTTGCCGCCTCTTGAGCCGCTGATTTCCCAGGCTGTTCTCGCCAAACTTGGGGTAGAGCTCCCACCCTCTCACTCTCTCCACCCTTACCCCTTGGAATCATCTTATCCGCCCCTGGGGATGGTCTGGTCTTAGGGTGGAAAGTCTGAGTGTCTCTGGAAGAGGCCGTCAGGTTCTCTGTAGCCAAGTATTTCTCCACACGATCCACAAGACCATCGGCCGTCTCTGGGTCTCCATGGCTTACCCACTTTTGGATGGCAGTAGGAAGAGCTCTCAAAAACCGATCCATTACAACACGTTCCACAATCTTTGGTGCGGACAAAGTCTCTGGCTGTAGCCACTTTCTGCTCAGGTGAATGAGATCATACATTTGAGACCTGGGGGGTTTTCCAAGCTGGAAAGTCCAGTTATGCACACGCTGAGCCCGGACAGCCAGGGTGACACCCAGCATTGCCAATATTTCAGCTTTTAGCATCACATAGTCTTTTGCTTGGTCATGCTCTAGGTCATAGTAAGCCTTCTGCGATTCACCAGTTAACAGAGGAGCCACCAGTCCAGCCCACTGCTCCTCAGGCCACTTTTCTCTTTCAGCAGTCCTTTCAAATGTGGTCAAAAATACCTCTGGATCATCCTCTCCAGTCATTTTTGTCAATAAACGACTCACCCCAAAGGACGCGGTATTAGTGGGACGGCTTCCCTCACTGGTCTGCGGACGTTGCTGCACTACTGCTTCCATTTGTTGTAGTCTCTGCTCTTGCTTCTGTAACAGGTCTATGAAGCGGGCCTCAGATTGCTGCAGGGCTTGTTGCTGAGCTTCCAGACTCTGTTGGTGAGCTTGCTGCTGGGCTGCAAGGCTCTGTTGATGAGCTTGCTGCTGGGCTGCAAGGCTCCTTTGCAAACCTGCATTTGTCTGCTGTTGATTGGCATTTGCTAGAGCCAGCTGTTTCAGTATCTCCTCCATGCTGGCTTAAAAAAAAACTGCCACTGGTTCTCCACCAACTGTGAGGGGGTTAGCTCGGCAGCGGGTGTGTGTGACCCCCGGGATGGGCTCCCCACACAAAACAGGCCCAGCAAACGGAGGTTGTGGTTTTCAAAATCAAAAAGGTGCGGTTTATTTTCTATTTACAGTGACAAAACACAGCAAAGCAAAAGAAACATAACCAAAATAAATCCTGGTCAAGTTGACCTCTGACTAAACATACAGGTTTCCTAACTAACAACTGGGATCAGCCTAGTGCTGTCCTAGTCCCTAAGTCCCTGGTTTTAAATGTCCATGCAAATAGCCACACAGGCTTTGTCTCACCGCACAGGGGTTCACTCTCCCTAGACAGTCCACACAGGTCTGGTTCCAGGCATGAGCTAACACCTAATGAATCTGGGAGTTCTTATAGAGGCCTAAATGAGCTGACAAGCTTCAGCTGGTCTCATCAACTCCCTGTCTGCACGACGCCCCACACTCTCCCTAGAGGTATGAGTCATCCATGAGCCCACTAGCCTTATACAACTCTCCACCTAGTTGTATAAGTCGGCGTAAAGCCTGAATCTGGGCGAAATATATCTACCCCCCTGGATGCAACCAGGTGACTTTACCTTCCTGCTGTCACACTGCACAAAGCTGGGATGTATATATATATACTGATTGTACTGCAGCTAGCAGAATCAACTGCCTGCCTATAGTATTATTAGTATAAGAACACCAGCAATTGTCTTCAGGTAGCTTTAGGTGCACACTGTGCAAAGGACACAGTACACTAACTGAAAATACTGCAGCTCCCTGCCTGTGGTATTATTTTTATGAGAACACCAGCAATTGTCTTCAGGTAGCTTTAGGTGCACACTGTGCAAAGGACACACTACACTAACTGAAAATACTGCAGCTCCCTGCCTGTGGTATTATTTTTATGAGAACACCAGCAATTGTCTTCAAGTAGCTTTAGGTGCACACTGTGCAAAGGACACAGTACACTAACTGAAAATACTGCAGCTCCCTTCCTGTGGTATTATTATTATGAGAACAACAGCAATTGTCTTCAGGTAGCTTTAGGTGCACACTGTGCAAAGGACACAGTACACTAACTGAAAATACTGCAGCTCCCTGCCTGTGGTATTATTATGAGAACACCAGCAATTGTCTTCAGGTAGATTTAGGTGCACACTGTGCAAAGGACACAGTACACTAACTGAAAATACTGCAGCTCCCTGCCTGTAGTATTATTATGAGAACATGAGCAATTGTCTTCAGGTATTTTTAGGTGCACACTGTGCAAAGGACACAGTACAGTAACTGAAAATTCTGCAGCTTTCTTCCTGTGGTATTATTTTTATGAGAACACCAGCAATTGTCTTCAGGTAGCTTTAGGTGTACACTGCAAAGAACACAGTACGCTAACTGAAAATACTGCAGCTCCCTGCCTGTGGTATTATTATGAGAACACCAGCAATTGTCTTCAGGTAGCTTTAGGTTCACACTGTGCAAAGGACACAGTACACTAACTGAAAATACTGCAACTCCCTGCCTGTGGTATTATTTTTATGAGAACACCAGCAATTGTCTTCAGGTAGTTTTAGGTGCACACTGTGCAAAGGACACAGTACACTAACTGAAAATACTGCAGCTCCCTTCCTGTGGCATTTTTTTTATGAGAACACCAGCATTTGTCTTCAGGTAGCTTTAGGTGCACACTGTTCAAATGACACAGTACACTAACTGAAAATACTGCAGCTCCCTGCCTGTGGTATTATTTTTATGAGAACACCAGCAATTGTCTTCAGGTAGCTTTAAGTTCACACTGTGCAAAGGACACAGTATGCTAACTGAAAATACTGCAGCTCCCTGCCTGTGGTATTATTATGAGAACACCAGAAAATGTCTTCAGGTAGCTTTAGGTTCACACTGTGCAAAGGACACAGTACACTAACTGAAAATACTGCAGCTCCCTGCCTGTGGTATTATTTTTATGAGAACACCAGCAATTGTCTTCAGGTAGCTTTAGGTGCACACTGTGCAAAGGACACAGTACACCAACTGAAAATACTTCAGCTCCCTGCCTGTAGTACTATTATTAGAACACTAGCAATTGTCTTAAGGTAACGTTAGGTGCACACTGTGCAAAGGACACAGTACACTAACTGAAAATACTGCAGCTCCCTGCCTGTGGTATTATTTTTATGAGAACACCAGCAATTGTCTTCAGGTAGCTTTATGTGCACACTGTGCAAAGGACACAGTAAACTAACTGAAAATACTGCAGCTTCCTGCCTGTGGTATTATTTTTATGAGAACACCAGCACATGTCTTCAGGTATCTTTAGGTGCACACTGTGCAAAGGACACAGTACACTAACTGAAAATACTGCAGCTCCCTGCCTGTGGTATTATTTTTATGAGAACACCAGCAATTGGCTTCAGGTAGCTTTAGGTGCACACTGTGCAAAGGACACAGTACACTAACTGAAAATACTGCAGCTCCCTGCCTGTGGTATTATTTTTATGAGAACACCAGCAATTGTCTTCAGGTAGCTTTAGGTGCACACTGTGCAAAGGACACAGTACGCTAACTGAAAATACTGCAGCTCCCTGCCTGTGGTATTATTATGAGAACACCAGCAATTGTCTTCAGGTAGCTTTAGGTTCACACTGTGCAAAGGACACAGTACACTAACTGAAAATACTGCAGCTCCCTGCCTGTGGTATTATTTTTATGAGAACACCAACAATTGTCTTCAGGTAGCTTTAGGTGCACACTGTGCAAAGGACACAGTACACCAACTGAAAATACTGCAGCTCCCTGCCTGTAGTACTATTATTAGAACACTAGCAATTGTCTTCAGGTAGCGTTAGGTGCACACTGTGCAAAGGACACAGTACACTAACTGAAAATACTGCAGCTCCCTGCCTGTGGTATTATTTTTATGAGAACACCAGCAATTGTCTTCAGGTAGCTTTAGGTGCACACTGTGCAAAGAACACAGTAAACTAACTGAAAATACTGCAGCTTCCTGCCTGTGGTATTATTTTTATGAGAACACCAGCACATGTCTTCAGGTAGCTTTAGGTGCACACTGTGCAAAGGACACAGTACACTAACTGAAAATACTGCAGCTCCCTGCCTGTGGTATTATTTTTATGAGAACACTAGCAATTGTCTTCAGGTAGCTTTAGGTGTACACTGTGCAAAGGACACAGTACACTAACTAAAAATAGTGCAGCTACCACAATCACCTGACTGCCTGTCAGTATATTAGGAAGAGTATAACAGAAACATATCTAGCTAAACAGAATACAGTGTATATATATATATACAACACCTAGGATGCATATATACAGTCATGGCCGAAATTGTTGGCACCCCAGAAATTTTTCCAGAAAATCAAGTATTTCTCACAGAAAAGTATTGCAGTAACACATGTTTTGCTATACACATGTTTATTTCCTTTGTGTGTATTGGAACAAAACAAAAAAAGGGAGGAAAAAAAGCAAATTGGACATAATGTCACACAAAACTCCAAAATTGGGCTGGTCAAAATTCTTGGCACCCTTAACTTAATATTTGGTTGCACACCCTTTGGAAAAAATAACTGAAATCAGTCGCTTCCTATAACCATCAATAAGCTTCTTACACCTCTCACCCGGAATTTTGGACCACTCTTCCTTTGCAAACTGCTCCAGGTCTCTCTTATTGGAAGGGCGCCTTTTCCCAACAGCAATTTTAAGATCTCTCCACAGGTGTTCAATAGGATTTAGATCTGGACTCATTGCTGGCCACTTTAGAACTCTCCAGCGCTTTGTTGCCATCCATTTCTGGGTGCTTTTTGACATATGTTTGGGGTCATTGTCCTGCTGGAAGACCCAAGATCTCGGACGCAAACCCAGCCTCAGTCCATTTTCGGTAAACAGTAGAATGATGTGCTTTACCAAAAAGCTCTATCTTGGTCTCATCTGTCCACAAGACGTTTTCCCAGAAGGATTTTGGCTTACTCAAGTACATTTTGGCAAACTGTAGTCTTGCTTTTTTATGTCTCTGTGTCAGCAGTGGGGTCCTCCTGAGTCTCCTGCCATAGCGTTTCTTTTCATTTAAATGTCAACGGATAGTTGGCGCTGACACTGATGCTCCCTGAGCCTGCAGGACAGCTTGAATTTCTTTGGAACTTGTTTGGGGCTACTTATCCACCATCCGGACTGCTCTGCGTTGCAACCTTTCATCAATTTTTCTCTTCCGTCCACGCCCAGAGAGATTAGCTACAGTGCCATGGGTTGCAAACTTCTTGATAATGTTGCGCACTGTGGACAAAGGCAAATCTAGATCTCTGGAGATGGACTTGTAACCTTGAGATTGTTGATATTTTTCCACAATTTTGGTTCTCAAGTCCCCAGACAGTTCTCTTCTCCTCTTTCTGTTGTCCATGCATAGTGTGGCACACGCAGACACACAATGCAAAGACTAAGTGAACTTCTCTCCTTTTTATCTGCTTTCAGGTGTGATTTTTAGATTGCCTACACCTGTTACTTGCCCCAGGTGAGTTTAACCACTTCCCTACCGGGCACGAAAACCCCCTTCCTGCCCACGCCATTTTTCAGCTTTCAGCGCTGTCACACTTTGAATGACAATTGCGCGGTTGTGTGATGTGGCTCCCAAACGAAATTTGCGTCCTTTTTTTCCCACAAATAGAGCTTTCTTTTGATGGTATTTGATCACCTCTGCGGTTTTTATTTTTTGCGCTATAAACAAAAGAAGAGCGTCCAGTTTGAAAAAAAACACAATATTTTTTACTTTTTGCTATAATATATATCCATTTAAAAAAAAAAAAAAATTTTCCTCTGTTTAGGCCGATACGTATTCTTCTACATATTTTTGGTAAAAAAAAAATCGCAATAAGCGTATATTGATTGGTTTGCGCAAAAGTTATAGCGTCTACAAAATAGGGGATAGATTTATAGCATTTATTTTTTATTTATTTTTTACTAGTAATGGCAGCGATCTGCGATTTTTATTGTGACTGCGATATTGCGGTGGACAGATCGGACACTTTTGACACATTTTTGGGACCATTCACATTTATACAGCGATCCCTTCTATAAAAATGCATTGATTACTGTATAAATGTGACTGGCAGGGAAGGGGTTAACACTAGGGGGAGGGGAAGGGGCTAAATGTGTTTCCTAGATGTGTTCTAACTGTGGGGGGGGGGACTGACTGGGGGACACACCATCGGTCCCCTCTCCCTGACAGGACGTGGATCTGTGTGTTTACACACACAGATCCACTTTCCTGCTCGGTTACTCGGCAATCGGCGCTGCCCGGCGGCCATCGCGGCATCGGGTCCCCAGCAACACGGCGGGTGCGCCCCCTAGCTCCATTTAAAGGCAGGACGTCATATGACGTCCTGTCAGAACGAGAGAGTCTTCCACCCGCCGTCATTTGACGGTGGGCGGTGGACAAGAGGTTAAAGAAAGGATGCCAAGAATTTTGACCAGCCCATTTTTGGAGTTTTGTGTGACATTATGTCCAATTTGCTTTTTTTCCTCCCTTTTTTTGTTTTGTTCCAATACACACAAAGGAAATAAACATGTGTATAGCAAAACATGTGTTACTGTAATACTTTTCTGTGAGAAATACTTGATTTTCTGGAAAAATTTCTGGGGTACTAACAATTTTGGCCATGACTGTATACTAAATACACTGACTGCAGCTAACTGACTCACCTGTCTGCCTGCTCTATCTAACTCAAATGAAATGACACTGTCTCTCTCTCTCTCTCCGCCGCCGCAACACACTACACAAGGCCGCCACGTAGGCGGCCTTATATAGTGTGGGGCGTGTACTAATTGGCCAAAGCCACCCTGGCTTTGGCCAATTATGGCTCTGCGTTCTTACCGCACTGTGATTGGTATAAGCATGCGGGTCATAGTGCATGCTTGGCCAATCATCAGCCAGCAATGCACTGCGATGCCGCAGTGAATTATGGGCCGTGACGTGCCACTCGAATTTGTCGCGAACGGCCCATAATGTTCGAAATTCAGCGAACGGCCGGACAGACAATGTTCTACTTGGCTGTCACAGTACTGGCAATGTTGCCCAGAACCTCCATGGACGCCCACGGAGGGTTTTGAGATGTGCATGAGCGCGCACCGTGCATCAGCGTGCATTGACGCTTACCGGCGCGCATCACCGCGTGCAAGTGGCGTGACTGACGCTGGCGCCAATGGCCCTATTTAAGTCAGCCTGTGACTGCTGGATGGCGCTGGATTATCTCTTCAGTTTCCTGTGTTCCTAGACCTTGTTCCTTGATCCATGCCTATCTGTTGTGACCCGGCTTGCCTTGACCTCGCTTCCTGTTCTCCTCGTTTTGACCCTTGGCCTGCTTCTGGACTCTGTTTCTGCTTCTTGATCACCTGGCTTGACCCTCAGCTTGTACCTGGACCCTGCTCCTGTATGACCTTGGCTCGCCCCTGTAACTGCTCTGGACTGACCTACCTGTGTATGACTCAGTGTTGCCAACCCCCCCAAGTGAAATTTACTGGCAAAACGCCCAAAAATTATGAACGACACCAGATTTTTTTACTGACACTTCAAAAAAGTATCTTAAATTGCTGTTTTCTGTGCTAAACTGTGCAACTATTAGTATTTAAACTATAAACATGTAGTTAGTGCTATTAGCAATGTGTTTTAGTTAAACAAAAGTCAAAAAACAAATTTCTCTATTAACATGAAGGTCAGGTTAATATAACACAGCCAGCACAGAGTTCCCCCTTACAGTGCAAGGTAGAACTCTGCGAACCTTGATGTAAAGGACAATGCCACAGATCATGATCTAAGGACGAACTCTGATGTAAGGGGGGGCTCTGTGCTCCCATTTACATCAGAGTTCCCACTTACATCAGGGTCCACAGAGTTCTCCCTTGCACCATAAGAGGAAATCCTGCAGACTCTGATGTAAAGGGGCACATTGGGAGCTCTAATGAGTGGGGAGGACTCTGGTGAAAACATATTACCTTCCGCAGAGTAAATACACTATGGTAAGGGGGGTTACTGATATAAGGTTAACCTTTATTTCAGTGCCCCCTTACATTATTGTGTTCACGCCCCCCTTACATCAGTGACCCACCCCTCAGACTGACCTCCTCTCAGGTGCACCATGCAGGGCTCAGTCAGGCAACTCCAGCCAGCAGCTAGAACTGAGCACAGATACAGTTCAGTGCAAAATACAGAGACAGAAGCACACTGTGATGGTTTGGGCAGGGGGGCATGTCAGAAGGGGACAGAGAAACAGCAGCACACTGGTCCTTCAGTTGATTAGCTGTGCTGGGGGCATTTCAGCAGAAGTCTGATTACTGGAGTACAGGCAGGCTGTGCTCCCATGTAGGATGTAAGGAACAAAACAAATGTGCTTCCATACCCTGGTGAGTTTGAAATAGGAAAGCAGGGGGACTGGCAAAATCACCAGGGTTTTCACACAAAGGAGGCAATGCAAAGAGAACAGGATAATTGTATTACAACTACATGGTAACATTGATACATATCATAAATATGAAATGCTGGGGTAACATACACTTTTAGCAAAGTGGCATGATCAGCAGCAATATCTGACATTTGCAAATTGGCTTTTAATCACAACATATGATTCCATTTAAGAAATAGGCCCCATTCACACTTGCTAATGGGGCCATTTGCCATTACCTGCATGAGACTCATCAGGATTGCCTGTGATTAGCTGCGGGGGGAAGCCCCTGACTGTGCTTGCAGCTATTCACAGGGGGTTCACATGTAATCATCCGCTGGTAATTACTGCATGAGCGATCAACTGTGGGTTCATCTGAAAATAATTGCTGCATGAGCAAATACATGTAAACGGCTGTGAAAAACTTCAAGCGCGGGAGCCAAGATCTGCTATCTATAGCTGGCGCAAAGGCTGTCACTCGGCCAGAGCGGGACGGAGCTCCCGAATCAAGCCGCCATCTCATGCGCCTTGTTGTGCTGCTCCTTTTAATGTGCACCATCACTAAAGCCAAAATATTAAAAAAGTGACAATTGTGTGATAATGCTTTAAAATTAAATCTCCATAACTGCTTCCAAGTGATAGCCCGTAAATATTAGAAAATAACGTATTCTGCATCCAAAAGGGCCCAATAGAGCGTTTGATTTAAATTGTTTAGTTATCAGTTTCCACCACTATAGTATCTCACAAAAGTGAGTACACCCCTCACATTTTTGTAAGTATTTTATTACACTTTGCTACAATGTAAAGTAGTGAGTGTACAGCTTGTATAACAGTGTAAATTTGCTATCCCCTCAAAATAACTCAACACACAGCCATTAAAGTCTAAACGCCTGGCAACAAAAGTGAGTACACCCCTAAGTGAAAATGTCCAAATTGGGCCCAATTAGCCATTTTCCCTCCCCAGTGTCATGTGACACGTTAATGTTACAAGGTCTCTTGGTGGCCAAGACCATACAGTGGTTTACCAGGAAAGGTTCAAACAGTTTTCTGAAGACAAGCAGACTAAGGACAACCAGATGAGGAGTACAAAGACAAGTGTGTCTTGCCTACAGTCAAAAAAAGAAAACAGGAGGGCGCACCGACCTAGTGCATTACCACTTACAGGTTTATTAAAATATAGATAAAAATCAATAGTCCTACTCACAGACAGAGCTTAAATACAAGCTTATCGGACAAGATGGCTGGAAATCTTGGCATTAACCGACAGGACTTTACAACAGAGACGATACCCCAAAACATCCAGATGGCTGACGCGTTTCAGGGGCGCACCCCTTTCATCAGAGCCTAAGTGGTCCGTAAAAGCTCTCAAAATGTCCTCCGTTATATATGTGTGTGCCGATGTGAAGAAAGCCCCAGCTCAGGTGGAGAGCAATTAACAAGCCCCACCCCCTAATGCGGGCTCGCTCTACCCATAGGGACAGGGCTTAAACCAGCCCACCCCATGCACCCCCCTCCCTCCTGAAAGGTGCCAATTGTGGCACCGGAGGGGGGGAGGAATCCGATGAGCGGAAGTTCCACTTTAGGGTGGAGCTCCGCTTTAATGCAAATAGCTAAATGCTTACTTTAAAAAGGTATTAATAAGATAATAGCATAACACTTGATGGAAAATAAGGTTACATGTATATTAGCATAAACCACTGCCCATAATGGTAAACAGGAACTAAATATAGAGTATACAAATAAAATGTATAGATATAAAATCACTTCATTTGGTAATAAATAAAACAAAAAAACTGAAGTCAAGCAGACTCATAGAGATCCTAACAACACCCCATGTACAGTATCTTACAAAAGTCAGTACACCCCTCACACTTTTGTAAATATTTTATTATATCTTTTCATGTGACAACACTGAAGAAATGACACTTTGCTACAATGTACAGCCTGTATAACAGTTTTTGCTATCCCCTCAAAATAACTCAACACACAGCCATTAATGTCCAAACTGCTGGCAACAAAAGTGAGTACACCCAGTTAAAATGTCCTGAAGGGTCTGGTATGGATTTTTGGGGGAACCCCACGTCATTTTTTTTTTATTTGATGCAGTGTTCCCCTAATAATCCATACCAGACCTGAAGGGCCTGCTAATAAATTTGAGGGGACCCCCACGCAATTTTTTTTTATTTATCAATGACTTTCAATGACTTTCCTCAGTATTGCCGGAAGCCGACAATTCATTACAGCGGCGAGTACTTTTAAATGACTTTTTTTCCTTCAGAAATGACACTTTGTACAGGGACAGTTCTAAGCATGGGAAACAAGCGCTACTTTACAGGCATACTATACACACCCCCTAGGTACGAAATTTAAAGGAATATTTCTCTTTTATTGTTTCACTTTAAGCATTATTAAAATCACTGCTCCTAAAAAAACGGCCGTTTTTAAAACTTTTTTTTGCATTGATTCATGTCCCTTGGGGCAGGACCTGGGTCCCCAAACACTTTTCATGGCAATAACTTGCATATAAGCCTTTAAAATTAGCACTTTAGATTTCTCCCATAGACTTTTACAGTGTGTTCCGCGGCTTTTCGAATTTGCCGCGAACACCCCAAATTGTTCGCTGTTCGGCGAATGGGCGAACAGGCAATGTTCGAGTCGAACATGAGTTTGACTCAAAATCGAAGCTCATCCCTAAGTTTCAGTCTAAAGCAGTCATTGCTGGTTTGGGAACAAAGGGCCCAAATCTGTATCCAGGTCCTAGATTCTAAGAGTCTGCGTGTTTCGGGGAGACATGGACCTGAATCCAAAGTAAAACCACTCCCAGGGTTCCCCAGACACACGCCTCCCCAGAATAGAGCCCCCTCAAAAGCCAGGTCCCATAATCAGTAGGCAAGTGGCTACCACGCAGTCCCTTCCAAAAGCCCCTGTCTTTGTTGGGTCTGTCACAGACCTCTTTTGTATTTCCACTATATATTTTGTAATTCCACTATATATGAAGATTTTATATTTTTTTTAATATGTTTCTATGCTCATTATATACACAGTTTATGTTAAATGTAAGGTATGTAAGTCTTTGTCAGTGTGCCACTATTTAATTTTAGATTTATTGCTTATATGTGGAACACATATTGGTGTCAGCAGTGGTAGTGAGTAAAGGGATCTGTGGTTTTCTTTTATATATATTTTTTGTATTTTTTTCTATATGATGTGTTTTGATTGCACAGGAGGATTATAAATTGTGTAACCTTTTTGGTTACTGACTTCACAAATCAGATAATGCCTGGGACTGCTGACCGGGGGGGGGGGGGGGGGGGATTTAGATCTTTTATGCAAATTGACATCTCTCAAAGAGATGTTTTGTCATCCATTTGGTTTTGCAATTGAATATATCCTCCACTTACTTGTAGCTCTAAATCCAACATTGATCTGGAGAACTTTTCATCAGTATCCCCCTCCTTATGTACATGACCTTCCTCCCACAAATCTATAAGATCCCTGAGAGTTTTATATTCGCATCTATTTAGTCTTTAGAGGACTCAGTGGTATAGCATTAGATTTCCTATTATGTAATACGTGAAGGACTAGTTTTCTTACAAAAAGATATGTGTCATTTGCCAACATCAAAAATATTACCTTTCAGGGTGGGACAGAAGGACATTAATTTAAGTAGGGGGGTAATTTGAGCTGAAGTTAATGACTTTTAAGTCCTCCTGTCCCCCCTGTTGGTCACCTACTGCTCCATCCCGCAATTCTTGGGAAAGTGAGTTACTGTAGAGTTACATTTTTGGATCTAATTATTGAATTAGGAGAGGATCACACTGTAAAGACCAAGTTGTACAGGATGCCCATGGCTACCAATAACCTATTGCACGCTGATAGCCTTCATCTGGAAATATTGATTAGTAGCATTTCCATGGGTCAATATTTGAGGGCCTGTTGGAATTGTTGGGATCTGGGTAATTTTGATCAGGAGGCCAATGGCAGGGAGGACCCTCAGGTGCTAACATAAAGCTGACTGAAACACTTCTGTCAGGGTGTCTGGCATTACTTGTTCTTGTGGGTCCTTCTTTGTTGGCAAGACTACCAGAACGGTGCGTAGATGTTTACAGTACCACATTTATGGAATTTCTACTTACCATCTAAAATCTTCGTTAGCATGACATGTCTGCCTTGAACACAATAGAGATGCCTAAAGATGAAATGCTGGGTTTTGGAAGTTGTCCCTCAGAGCTTGAGAGTAGTGATGAGCCGAACACCCCCGGGTTCGGTTCGCACCAGAACCCGCGAACGGACCGAAAGTTCGAACGAACATTAGAACCCTATTAAATACAATGGATGCGAACGTTCGAATTCTAAAGTGCTAATTATAACAACTATTATGCATGTTATTGTCCTAAAAAGGGTTTGGGAACCCGGGTTCTGCACCAGGGGACATGTATCAATGCAAAAAGAAGTTTTAAAAACGGTCGTTTTTCGGGAGCAGTCATTTTAATGATGCATAAAGTGAAAAAAAAAAAGTCAAATATTCCTTTAAATATCGTACCTGGGGGGTGTCTAAAGTATGCCTGTGAAGTGCCACGTGTTTCCCGTGTTTAGAACTGTCCCTGCACAAAATGACACTTCTAAAGGAAAAAAAAGCCATTTAAAACTGCTTGCGGCTTTAATGTAATGTCTGGTCCCGGTAATATGGATGAAATTCTTTAAGAAAAATGGCATAGCTACCCCATGACCCCCCCCCCCCTACCCCAGCCCATTACCAGCCCCTTTGGGTCTTGTATGGATATTAAGGGGAACCCCGCACATAAAATAAAAAAGGCCCTATATACTCTGAACAGCCCTATACAGGCGGTGCATACAAGACAGGGACTGTAGGTTTGTTCTTATGTAGAATCTGTTTGTAATTTTGAACAGGTACATTGTTGAAGTGTAGCTCCAGACCAAAAATCTATTTTTAAACTTTTTGGAAAACATAGGTAAGGGTTATCACCCCTGTAACATTTGTTTTGCTGTCTGTGCCCCTGTTCAGAACATTTCACCTCACTTTCCGTCCCAATGACAACTGTTTTTGAAATGTGGTGTTTTTCTTGAAACAAGGATTGCTGATAAAGCATCAGTACAGAGGAGACACCTTTCTCCCATATTTATTCTTACAGGAGAGAATTTTCCTTCCTAGTGGTAGATTTCCTCTCACTTCCTGTTGTCTTCTTGCGTTTGCAAGTAGGAGTCGTTTGTAAGTTGGATGTTTGAAAGTAGGGACCTGCCGTATATACTCTGCAGAAATAGGCCCCTTAGTTGTTGGTGTTGGCACAACACTGTAAGCACTCACAGTTACTCTTGGTTGGTGCTGGAACGCCCTGCTGTCAACTATTATATCAGGAATTTTAATTACATATAATTGTTGAACAGTGGTAGTAAAAATTGGGCCTTTGATGGTGGTGCTGGTGCCACAACACTGTAAGCCCTGACAGTTACTCTTGGTGGGTGCAGCAATGGGCCCTGCTGTGAATTATTAGATCAAGAATTGTAATTACATGCCCCTGTTGAACAGGGGCTGAAAAATTGGGCCTTAGGCACTGGTGGCACAACACTGCAACCCCTCACAGATACTGTACTTGGAGCACAGCAATGAGCCCTGTTGCAAAGTATTGCTTCAAAAATTGTAATGACACGCCCCTGTTAAACAGGGGCTGAAAAATTGGGCCTTAGGCACTGGTGGCACAACACTGCAACTCCTCACAGATACTGTACTTGGAGCACAGCAATGAGCCCTGTTGCAAAGTATTGCTTCAAAAATTGTAATGACACGCCCCTGTTAAACAGGGGCTGAAAAATTGGGCCTTAGGCACTGGTGGCACAACACTGCAACTCCTCACAGATACTGTACTTGGAGCACAGCAATGAGCCCTGTTGCAAAGTATTGCTTCAAAAATTGTAATTACACGCCCCTGTTAAACAGGGGCTGAAAAATTGGGCGTTAGGCACTGGTGGCGGCACCCATAAACAAAAATGATCTTACAAGCTATCATCATCAATCGTATCATTGAGGACTCGGAGGAGGAGGATAGCCAGTCAACATAACAGCACAGGCACTCAGCATCAGCATCAGTCTTGAAGGGATGTGACATGTTAAAATCAATTAGTCTGTTATATCAGCATCAGGTGTGTGGTAGCTGGTGGTGATCCAAGACTGGTTCATCTTGATGAAAGTCAGTCGATCAACCGAGTCGGTGGACAGGCGCACCCTGTGATCCGTGACAAATCCTCCAGCAGCACTGAATGTGCGTTCCGAAAGAACGCTGGATGCAGGACAGGCCAGTAGCTCAATTGCATACTGTGCAAGCTCTGGCCAGTGATCCATCCTCAAGACCCAGTAAGCCAGAGGATTTTCGGTGGGGAAGGTGTCCAAGTCTGACCTTGCCCCTAGATATTCCTGCACCATGTTTATCAGACGCTGGCGATGGTTGCTGGAACCGATCATACTTTGGGGCTGCGGACTAAAGAATTGTCTGAACGCATCGGTCAGACGGCCACCTTCCCCACCGCTCCTTCTTTGACTGGCCGAAGCCTCAGCAACTCGTTGTCCAGGACCAGGAGTTTGCAACCTCCCAGTCTCTGGGAACGCGTTGCACAGACCTTTCTGCAAGGCCTCCCGGAGTTGTCTCATCCTCTGCTCCCTCTGCGACGGTAACATAAGGTCCGCAACCTTACCCTTGTACCGTGGATCAAGGAGAGTGGCCAGCCAGTAATGGTCCCTCTCCTTGATCCGAAGAATACGAGGATCCTTCCGCAGACTTTGCAGGATCAGGGAGGCCATGCAGCGTAGGTTTGCTGAGGCATTCGCTCCGGAGTCCTCTGGGTCACTAAGGACGACATGATCCGCAGCCACCTCCTCCCAGCCACGTACAAGTCCACTGGTTTCTTGGGACTGTAAATCATCCCTAAAAGACTGCTGCTGATGATGCTGAGTGCCAGCCTCCACCTCCATGCTGACACAATCCTCCTCCTCCTCCTCCTCCTCCTCCTCCTCCTCCTCCTCTTCCTGTGCGATGGGTGGGACAGAAGGAACACTGTCTGGGTAAAGGGGGCCTTGAGAGGCAAGGAAGTCCTCCTCTTCCTGCCTCTGTTCTGCCTCAAGTGCCCTGTCCATTATTCCACGCAGCGTGTGCTCCAACAGGTGGACAAGAGGTACAGTGTCACTGATGCATGCACTGTCACTGCTCACCATCCTCGTGGCCTCCTCAAATGGTGCCAGGACAGTGCATGCATCCCTGATCATGCCCCACTGGCGTGGAGAAAAAAAACCAAGCTCCCCTGACCCTGTCCTGGTGCCGTAGTCGCACAGGTACTCATTGATGGCCCTCTGCTGCGTGTGCAGCCGCTGCAGCATGGCCAACGTTGAGTTCCACCTGGTGGGCATGTCACATATAAGGCGGTTCTTGGGCAGGTTCAACTCCTTTTGCAGCTCAGCCAGGCGAGCACTGGCATTATAAGATCTGCGGAAATGCACACAGACTTTCCTGGCCTGCCTCAGGACATCCTGTAAGCCCGGGTACCTGCCCAAGAAGCGCTGCACCACCAGGTTAAGGACGTGAGCCACACAGGGCACATGGGTCAGTTGTCCCTGTCGGAGGGCGGAGAGGAGGTTGGTGCCATTGTCGCAAACCACCATTCCTGGCTTAAGCTGGCGTGGCGTCAACCACCTCTCGGCCTGGCCCTGCAGAGCAGACAGGACCTCTGCCCCAGTGTGGCTTCTGTCCCCCAAACACACCAGCGCAAGCACGGCATGGCATCTTTTTGCCTGCGTACTTGCGTAGCCCCGTGAATGGCTACGGAGCACCGCTGGTTCATAGGACAAACCACAGGAAGAGGCCATGGAGGAAGAAGAAGAGGAGGGGGTGGAGGAGAGAGGTGTGTCACAACCAGTAGTAGCATTTTGGAGGCGTGGCGGTGGGACAACCTCCAACACTACTGCACCTTGTCCTGAATCCTTCCCAGCTGCCAAAAGAGTGACCCAATGGGCCGTGAAAGAAAGGTAACGTCCCTGTCCATGCCTGCTGGACCATGAGTCAGCGGTAATATGCACCTTACCGCTGACCGCCCTGTCCAGCGAGGCCAAGACATTGCCTTCCACATGCCGGTAGAGAGCCGGAATAGCCTTCCGTGAGAAAAAGTGGCGTTTGGGAACCTGCCACTGAGGAACCGCACATTGCACAAACTCACGGAAGGGGGCCGAGTCTACCAACTGAAAAGGCAGCAGTTGAAGCGCTAGCAATTTAGCCAAGCTAGCATTCAACCGCTGGGCATGTGGATGGCTGGGAGTGAACTTCTTTCGACGGTCCAGCAGCTGGGGCAGGGAAATTTGCCTGCTAGAATCGGACGTCGGTGTACTGCTAGCAGAGTGGGCGCAAGTACTTGGCTGTGACACACCTAATTCTACACCTTCATTCCTCTCAGTGCATGTTTCAGAGAGGACTGAAGTTATAGTGGGGTTGGAGATCCCAGCTGATGCGGTGCAAGGAGAGGTCCGCTTTGTTCTTTGGTGTGGGTCTTTGAGGTAGGCTTGCCAACGAGCTGCATGGCAGGTCAACATATGTCTGGTCAGGCATGTGGTACCCAAGCGGCTGATGTTTTGGCCACGCGATATACGCTTGAGACATATGTTGCAAACAGCAGCTGTGCGATCTGATGCACTAGCCTCAAAAAAGGCCCACACCAAAGAACTTTTTGAATGACGGGCAGAGGCAGCGCCCTGCACAGGCGGAGCTCTGCGGTGTGATTCCGTCGGTGTACTGCCCTTACGCTGGCCACCAAAGGGCATCCTGCCTCGTTGGAGATGTGCCTCCTCCTCATCCTCCTCCTCCTCCTCTCTCCTATTAGGCACCCACGTGGAGTCAGTGACCTCATCATCCCCTCCCTCCTCATCACTGGAGCCAATCTGGCAGTATGCTGCAGCTGCTGGAACATGACTGCCAGATTGGTGTCCTTCTTGAGCATCCCCTCTGTCTGCTCTCACGCTACTGCCTTCCTCTAGCTGGGTTTCATCATCAGACCCTTCGAAACGCTGGGCATCCTCCTGGAGCATGTACCCAACACTGTGCTGAAACAGTTCGGGGGACTCCTCAGGAGGAGGACATGGTGGGTCTAGGGAAGGAGTGACTGATGATTTGTCTGACATTGATACCAGGGAAGACGACGCTTTGGCAGCTGCTTTTCCAGTACCCTGAGCCTGGGTGAGAGAGGATGAGGAGGAGGAGGAGGGCTTGGTCATCCACTCTACCAAGTCTTCGGCATGATGTGGCTCAACATGTCCAGCTGCCGAAAAGAAGGACAAGCGTGTCCCATGGCCATGTGCTGATGACAATGCACCGCGTCCACGACCAGCACTGTTGCCCCCAGACACAGAGCCTGCTTGCCCTCTTTTATTGCCTCCTGACTGTCTGCCTCTCCTTGTTTGCCTTCCAGACATTCTAATAGATGGCCTGCAGGGAGATGGGAAAAAAGCAATAAGGGCTACCTTCAGGTGTCCTTCTCTGTCCCTTGAAACAAGGACTTTCACAGTGAAAGAAACTGACACTCTCCCTACCTACAGTTTTCTGTCCCTAGAAAAAATATTTTTTTTAATCACAATATAGCACAAGGACAATTCACTCACTGTCCTTACAGGTCCCTGGAAACAAGGACTTGCAGAGTGAAAGAAAAAAAACACTCTCCCTACCTACAGTTTTCTGTCCCTAGAATAAATGTTTTTTTTAAGCACAATATAGCACAAGGACAATTCACTCACTGTCCTTACAGGTCCCTGGAAATAAGGACTTGCAGAGTGAAAGAAAAAAAACACTCTCCCTACCTACAGTTTTCTGTCCCTAGAAAAAATGTTTTTTTTAATCACAATATAGCACAAGGACAATTCACTCACTGTCCTTCCAGGTCCCTGGAAACAAGGACTTGCAGAGTGAAAGAAAAAAAACACTCTCCCTACCTACAGTTTTCTGTCCCTAGAATAAATGTTTTTTTTAAGCACAATATAGCACAAGGACAATTCACTCACTGTCCTTCCAGGTCCCTGGAAACAAGGACTTGCAGAGTGAAAGAAAAAAAACACTCTCCCTACCTACAGTTTTCTGTCCCTAGAAAAAATGTTTTTTTTAATCACAATATAGCACAAGGACAATTCACTCACTGTCCTTACAGGTCCCTGGAAACAAGGACTTGCAGAGTGAAAGAAAAAAAACACTCTCCCTACCTACAGTTTTCTGTCCCTAGAATAAATGTTTTTTTTAAGCACAATATAGCACAAGGACAATTCACTCACTGTCCTTACAGGTCCCTGGAAACAAGGACTTGCAGAGTGAAAGAAAAAAAACACTCTCCCTACCTACAGTTTTCTGTCCCTAGAAAAAATGTTTTTTTTAATCACAATATAGCACAAGGACAATTCACTCACTGTCCTTACAGGTCCCTGGAAACAAGGACTTGCAGAGTGAAATAAACTGACACTCTCCCTACCTACAGTTTTCTGTCCCTAGAATAAATGTTTTTTTTAAGCACAATATAGCACAAGGACAATTCACTCACTGTCCTTACAGGTCCCTGGAAACAAGGACTTGCAGAGTGAAAGAAAAAAAACACTCTCCCTACCTACAGTTTTCTGTCCCTAGAAAAAATGTTTTTTTTAAGCACAATATAGCACAAGGACAATTCACTCACTGTCCTTAGAGGTCCCTGGAAACAAGGACTTGCAGAGTGAAAGAAAAAAAACACTCTCCCTACCTACAGTTTTCTGTCCCTAGAAAAAATGTTTTTTTTTAAGCACAATATAGCACAAGGACAATTCACTCACTGTCCTTCCAGGTCCCTGGAAACAAGGACTTGCAGAGTGAAAGAAAAAAAACACTCTCCCTACCTACAGTTTTCTGTCCCTAGAAAAAATGTTTTTTTTAAGCACAATATAGCACAAGGACAATTCACTCACTGTCCTTCCAGGTCCCTGGAAACAAGGACTTGCAGAGTGAAAGAAAAAAAACACTCTCCCTACCTACAGTTTTCTGTCCCTAGAAAAAATGTTTTTTTTAATCACAATATAGCACAAGGACAATTCACTCACTGTCCTTACAGGTCCCTGGAAACAAGGACTTGCAGATTGAAAGAAACTGACACTCTCCCTACCTACAGTTTTCTGTCCCTAGAATAAATGTTTTTTTAAGCACAATATAGCACAAGGACAATTCACTCACTGTCCTTCCAGGTCCCTGGAAACAAGGACTTGCAGAGTGAAAGAAACTGACACTGTCCCTACCTACAGTTTTCTGTCCGTAGAATAAATGTTTTTTTTAATCACAATATAGCACAAGGACAATTCACTCACTGTCCTTCCAGGTCCCTGGAAACAAGGACTTGCAGAGTGAAATAAACTGACACTCTCCCTACCTACAGTTTTCTGTCCCTAGAATAAATGTTTTTTTTAAGCACAATATAGCACAAGGACAATTCACTCACTGTCCTTAGAGGTCCCTGGAAACAAGGACTTGCAGAGTGAAAGAAAAAAAACACTCTCCCTACCTACAGTTTTCTGTCCCTAGAAAAAATGTTTTTTTTTAAGCACAATATAGCACAAGGACAATTCACTCACTGTCCTTCCAGGTCCCTGGAAACAAGGACTTGCAGAGTGAAAGAAAAAAAACACTCTCCCTACCTACAGTTTTCTGTCCCTAGAAAAAATGTTTTTTTTAAGCACAATATAGCACAAGGACAATTCACTCACTGTCCTTCCAGGTCCCTGGAAACAAGGACTTGCAGAGTGAAAGAAAAAAAACACTCTCCCTACCTACAGTTTTCTGTCCCTAGAAAAAATGTTTTTTTTAATCACAATATAGCACAAGGACAATTCACTCACTGTCCTTACAGGTCCCTGGAAACAAGGACTTGCAGAGTGAAAGAAACTGACACTCTCCCTACCTACAGTTTTCTGTCCCTAGAATAAATGTTTTTTTAAGCACAATATAGCACAAGGACAATTCACTCACTGTCCTTCCAGGTCCCTGGAAACAAGGACTTGCAGAGTGAAAGAAACTGACACTGTCCCTACCTACAGTTTTCTGTCCCTAGAATAAATGTTTTTTTTAAGCACACTATAGCACAAGCACAAAACACACTGACACTCTCCCTACCTATCCTTCTCTTTCCCTAAACTAAAGGAATCCAGGTTAAGCAAGAAAGAAATAACAGTCACTGTCCCTGCCTATGCTGCTCTATCCCTGCTCCGGAACACACTACACTAGGCCGCCGTGCTGGCGGCCTTTTATAGTGTGGGGCGTGTACTAAACACCCTCAGCAATAATTGGCCACAGGCATCCTGCCTGTGGCCAATCATTGCTCTCCTCGCTGCCGGCGCTGTGATTGGCCAAGCATGCGGGGTCACAGTGCATGCTTGGCCAATCACAGCGCCTGGATGACACTGCGATGGCGTAGTGCATTGTGGGCCGTTCGCGTCACTCGAATTTGGCGCGAACGGCCCAAATCGTTCGATCTTCGTCGAACGATCGAACAGCCGATGTTCGAGTCGAACGTATGTTCGACTCGAACACGAAGCTCATCCCTACTTGAGAGGAGTCAATGTTGATCAAATTGTACTAGAACATGAAACTTGGGGACTGGAGGCTACAAAGTTCCCTGGCTTCAGTGATAGCTTGAGTTTTGATCCCTTTCTTAAAACTTTAACTTGTTTCATTATTTTTTATGTTTAATTTAGTATATGTGGGTGACTGTACTGGATGTCTAAGTCTCCAGCGGCTGCGGATGTCTGTGGTGGATGGGCTGGACTCACGGAGACACTTGCATGCTTTATATTTGGATGCACTTCCTCATCACAGTGGCATATTTTATGTCCATCGTTAAATGTTAATTTATGGACTTTTTAAAGGATGTCTTATATTGATTGGTTATTTTGCGCTGCACTGCTTTGAGTAGTATGTATTATTAAGATGTTGTGTGTTAACCTTTACTGTTCAGCTTGCAAATCTATTTAGGAACATTCAGGTGTGTCCTTGCGCTGAATATTTTCTCTTTTATTAGTAACGGGTACGTTTATGCCTCTGATGCAGCTGGTCTGATTTAGCAAAATTGGTCAGATGTTTCCTCCTTAGCCTTGCCTCCTCCCTGGGAGTGATCACCATGCACTGGAAATGCTAAGTATACATATTTTCTCATATACCACTTTGATGCTATCCAGATGATATATATACAGTGGAACCTCGGATTGCGAGTAACGCGGTTAAAGCGGAGGTACACCCTAAAAATTTACTTTCCACTAACAGCTTGGCTTTAATTTAAAAAATACAAATATTTTGAAAAAAATAAAAATAAAACACTGATATCTGTCTGTTACTAGGCAGAATTCGTATTCTGCCTAGTTCCCTGTCCGCGGTGGATAGACTTCCTGTCCTAAGACGCATTGTCTCCTGGGAAATGATGACACTCATTTCCCCAGAGTCTATGGGCATTACTTTGCCTAAATATCACGTTATTTCCTTACAGGAAATTACGCAATTAAGGCCGATCTCCGCGCCATTTTTTGTAAAGGGAAGAACGCCCTCAGTGTTGTCATAACAACGGTGCGGGATGTTCCTCCGTCGCCGCCATTGTCATGATAACAAACCAAACAAACTGCGCTAGTAGCGCCGTTCTAGTGCGCAAGCACGGGATCAAGAGGTGCATGCTGGTTACAAAGCATGCACCTCAGCCAGAAATCCAGGAAGGAAAATGAACTGGGCTTCAAATGCCCTCACATAAAATGGATACGGCAAGATGATGAGAATGAGAAGATAAGGCAAGTGGGCACATAGATTGCTATAAGGACTGGGGAGCCATTGCTATGTTTTATTTACTATTGAATGTGACAAGTACAATCTAGCAAAATTTTTTTTTTATCATTTATGACCGGAGCACCACTTTAACGAGCGTTTCTCAATACGAGCACTGTATTTTAAAAAATCGTAACTCGGTTTGCGAGTGTTGTCTCACAACACGAGCACGATTCAGGCCAAAGCGGTGTGCAGTACCGCGTTTGGCCTGAGGTGGGGAGGCGCCGGAGCCGAGCCCAACAACGCTGATCGGCACCAATCAGCACCGTTCGGAAATGCATGGAAAGGCCAGAGGACAGCTCTGCTGATCTCGGAAAATCTCAGAAACTAAGTCTTTCCGAGGTTTGGCAAGGTCAGTCGAGGTGTCCTTGGGCCTTTTCGGCCGTTTCCAAGGCTCTCTGGTGCCTCTGGCCGCATGCAGTATTACATGCCATTGAAGTCAATGTGGAACAAATTATTTTCGTTTCCATTGACTTCAATGCGGAAACTCACTTTGATATGCGAGTACTTTGGATTACGAGCATTCTCCTGGAATGGATTATGCTCGTAATCCGAGGTGCCATTGTGTATATATATATATATATATATATATATATATATACGCAACCTGGTGATGGCATTTTAAATGGCAGGTATACTTCCAAATGCCTTGTGGGATTCAAATATCGATATATAAATGCAGTCTCCTGTATTAGGGGCTCTCTTCACCACTTGTGCATAGAGCTATGTTGGGACTATTAATTATGCTGGCATAAGGGATGTTTGAATGGAATAGCTATACAAACCATACAGTGGAGCTTAACCACCTCAATACCGAACACTTTCACCCCCTTCCTGCCCATGCCAATTTTTTAGCTTTTTAGTGCTGACACACTTTGAATGACACTTGCAAATAGAGCTTTATTTTGGTGGTATTTAATTACCACTGGGTCTTTTCGTTTTTTCTGAATAAAGGAAAAAAAGACCGAAAATTTTGATATACTGATAACATTTTGCAATTATATAATCTTTCTTCATAAATTTAGGCCAAACTGTATTCTGCTACATTTCTTTGGTGAAAATAACCTAAATCAGTGTTTATTAATTAGCCTGTAGAAAAGTTATAGAGTCCACAAACTATGGTATAAACTGTATACAGTATATCTGAAAATTGATCGTACCTGTACGTTGGCTCTTTAGGGCGCCTCCGGCGGTGCGTGCGCGTGCCCGAAGCGTGCCCCCCCCGGAGCCGATGCGAGTTCCTGTCGGCCGCGATGACTGCCGGGCACCCGCGATTGCTCATTACAGAGCGAGAATGGGGATGTGTGTGTGTAAACACACAAATCCCGGTTCTCTCAGGGGCGAGGAGACAATGTATGAACACCGATCAATCTCTTCCCCCAGTCAGTCCCATCCACCCTACAGTTAGAACACACATTAGGGAACACATTTAACCCCTTGATCGCCCCCTAGTGTTAACCCCTTCCCTGCCAGGGACATTTTTACAGCACTGATCCCTGTATAAATGCCAATGGTCCCAAAAATGTGTCAAACGTGTCCGATGTGTTCGCCATAATGTCGCAGTCCCGATAAAAATCACAGATCGCCTCAATTACCAGTAAAAAAAATAATGAGAAGAAAACAACCCCCTATTTTGTAGGTGCTATAACTTTTGTGCAAACCAATCAATATACGCTTATTGTGATTTTTTTTTACCAAAAATATGTAGAAGAATACATATCGGCCTAAACTGAGGAAAAATTGTTATTTCTTTTTTTAAATTGGGATATTTATTATAGCAAAAAGTAAAAGATATTGTGTTTTTTTTTTTCAAAATTGTCGCTCTTCTTTTGTTTATAGCGCAAAAAATAAAACCACAGAGGGGATCAAATACCACCAAAAGAAAGCTCAATTTGTGGGAAAAAAAGGACGTCAATTGTGTTTGGGTACATCGTCGCACGACCGCACAGTTGTCAGATAAAGCAACGCAGTGCCGAATTTGCAAAATATGGCCCGGTCATTGGGCAGCCAATTCTTCCGTGGCTGAAGTGGTTAAGTTGTAATTTTTTGTCACAATCTGGCAGCAGACAGATTCATCCTCCTCTGGACCCCTACTCCTCACATTGTTGTGTTACCATACCAGGTGTTATCAGTGAGATGTTGATATTAGAGCCCTGTAAGTGAAGATGGGAGACGCATAAAAACAGATTTACAAATGGGCATGCAATGTAAGTATCTGGCTTTCTGCTATCTCCAGGCATTCATTGTCCAGCATTATGGTTTACTTGAGGATTCTTGCCCCCTTGGCTACCTGTCTTCTTGAAATTATTTAACTTAATGTGTGGATATCAAAAGTGTCCCAGGTCCAGATCTAGAGGCCTATTTATGTGATTTACAAGAGTCAATCTTTAGGACTAAAAAAATGTATCTGTATAAAAATTGGCCCCTATGTCATAAGGAATTGAGAGAAGAGGGCAATTTGTTAGTTATTTTATGTTTGTTTTTTTGTGTGATTATGTATTTGCCCAAAGATTAAAATTTTTTGATATATTTGCAATAAAATATTTGTGATTTGTACTACTCAGGTGGAGGCATTGGATAATTTACGCAGTATAGAAAAATAACTTTTTTCATGACTCTTCAGTGGTTGAATCTGAATCATGGTTTTTATGGTAGTTTGGTGTCTTGATAATTACCAGTGACTCGCTCTTTTATTTACATACGAGTCTACAGGATAACTGTGTATGTGAGATAATAGATTTGGACTGCTATTTTATTTAAGTGGTGGCTGCTTGTGGAGAAAAGCATGGGTGGCCCTTTCCTGGCTGATACTTCATTTTTGGCCAGTTTGGCTAGGAAGCGTGCGCCTGTTTTTGGAACTTTTATGGCTCTGGTGCTCATTTTCAGTGGGGGGAAAGATAGAGAGAGAAAGAGAAAAAAGATATGTAAAATCCTTTTTGTAACTTTAATAACTTGGTAATACTTATAAGGAAATGATTAATGGATATATTGGTATAATTGGTTTAGTGATTTCCTCTAATTTGTGCGCAAACTCTAACAATTGTACCACGTAGCTAGTGATGACGGCCTGTTTTAGCATTCGCTCAGCTTCTGACAGTCTTGAAGAAATCTCTTGGTCCTTGCATTATGTTGGGTTAGGAGGCCCATTCATGAGATGTTTGCCCTGAGCCCATCAAGGTCCAAAAACAGCCCTGGGTACACATGATCACTTAATTATGATAGCTTTTACTGATGCAGCTGTGTTTTCTTTCAAGAATATGATTATTATTTCTAACATGCTCATAACTATTAGGGATTATCTGCTACATTTTGTTTTATTGAAGTGGCTTATTTCACTTTTTCATCTAAATTAGTAATTTGAAAAATGGTTGTAAAAGTAGAAGGTTTTTTACCTTAATACAATCTATGGATAAAGGGGAAGCTGCACCATCTTGATATAATACACATTCTAAGCCTTCCCAAACCAAGAATTTAGAGGTCTTTTTTTTCAGAAAGATCATCATTACAGATAAATAATTATTTGCCCCTAAGAAGTTTATAAATCGAACCCTTACTTAAACATCCACTGCTAAAGAGGATACTTTAACAGTATCTATAACCCTAATGTTTTCAAGGCAACTCCCTGTTGGGTGCTTTGTTCTACTATGAAATTGATTTTAGGATTAGATATATTTTTTTTAGTTCTGGATCATTTTCATAATGATGAGTACCATTTGTTATTTTCCAGAGACACTGGCGCCTAATCACTCTCATAAATACTCTTGTTACTTTAAGGTCAAAGATAATTTCTTGTGTACAAACGCATAATAAAAACAATATATAATTATTGTTTAAGTAGGTTTATTAAATTCTAATCACAGAAGAGTGCATTTTAAATTGTACTTTTAATGCATGTATTGGACCCTTTTGAAGGAACCAATTCTTGGGCTGGATGCCCCCCAGTTGCTGTATCTCCTGTACTCTCCAGGTTTCAGGTAGTACTGACGTCCTCTGTAGTTGGGCTCCTCATAAAAGACCCAATATCCATCTTGCACATGGCAGGAATGGATGTCGTTATAGCGGAACTGCTCAAAGACATGTGGGCAATCTTCAGTGAACTCCATCATCTGTCCTTTAAAGTCTTCCCTTTCATACACTCTAAGCCTGAATGGTCCACGGTGCTGTGCCCCCCCCCAAAAAAAACAACAAAGTATGTGTTACAGTATGTTATTGCTAAAACCATATTTCAATAAAGGGTGATGAAAAAGCATGCGTCTTTTAAGGGTTAGCAAGTTTTTATTGTCCTGAGATTTTTGGTGAAACTTTTTCAGCCGGATACATTAGAGTCAAAAGGCAAGCAAAATTAAAAGGGGTTTGAAACATGTAATGCACTTTAAATGCGCTCCCGAGACTTACATAAGATCCTTTAAGCTATCTTGGATGTGTTCTTGTGCCAAAAATAAAATTTTATTAGCTTTATTATTTCATGTTTTTAAGGAAAAAAACTGTGAGGAAAAGTACAATATAAAATTGTGACAGTACACAAATACCAATCAAATGGAAAAAGAAGGAAAAAACACACAAAATTGTTGTAAATTAACTACCCTAAATATACCAAAAAATAACCCATACCTTTTAAATAAAAAAATACATTTTGTCTAATTACCTAAGCAGAGCAAAATCGATTTTGACTATATCATTCAGCTCTTCCTTAGTCTCTTTTTATGAATATTTGATTTGATTTTAAATCTTTTAAGATATAAAAGAATTAGATCAGCATTAAAGGCTAAGTTCACCTTTAGTAACATGTTACATGTTACACCCATATTCAGGCTGTAACATGATACTGTGCACCTTTACCTGCATTCCCCAATCCCCCTCCCCAACAGTGGACCAGGATACTTACCACCCACTGTCCCAATTTAAATTCAGTGCGGCTGTGTGGGGCTCCACCCACACAGCCACGTCATCCATTCACACCAATCTGTGAATGTATAAACTATAAGTTCTGTCTGCCACTCAACTGCAAGTGTGCTGATGAGCGCCCTCATACTATATTACTTTTTGTCTGCACTTCAATAGCTGTCTGCCTGTAGGGGAGATATAGACAGACAGCTTTACTGAGTGTCTGCAGGAGCCTGACATTACACCTGCAATCTGCTGATCATGGATGCAATGCTCTTCATGTTCCGAAGACATTTTTTTTAAATGCACTTTTTTTTTATCTGCAAAAAAAGTGCCTTTTTTAATAATTTTTTTATGAATTTATCCTTTAAGCCTTATTGGAACAATATGCATCCTTTTATTTGGTCCAGGGAAGAAATTCTTACCTTGGAGTATCCATACCTAAAAATCCCCATAACCTATATAAGGTTTATATTCCTCCTGTCATGGATATGCAGTAGTGTTTGTCTGTCAGCTTACCTTCCTTCCTATGTGTTCATCTTAGAGGCCTGAGCCCTTTCACCTGGCTTCCTTTATAATCTCCTCCCAGCCTGACTCCACCCCAGGCCCTATCACAGAACACTATATTAACCTGTGCACTGCAAGCCTGCTTTGCTGATCAACGTGTTTGTTAGGCATTGTGTGTTTGGGTTCCTGCCTGCCGTGTGCTACGTCTGTCTCTCTGTTACATATTTGGCTTGTCCCCGACTATCCCTGTCTGCTCGTGACCCTTGACCTTCGGCTCGTTCTTTTGTTATCCTTGTCTGCTTGTGGCCCCTGACCTTCAGCTTGTTATTCGGTTCTCTCATATCTTGTGCTGCTGCTTCCCCTCTTTTCCCCTTATCCTACGGGGCGTGAGCTAGGAAACTCCAGGGGCCGCGACCTGGTCCCAGCCTGCAGCATAACATCCTCACCACTAGAGGCCCTGGAGAAGACCTGCTGGGTCTTAGACTCCGTGCCCTGGGGAATCTTGGCTCTAGCTTCCGTTAGGATCCCGGTTGTGCTCCTCTGGTCCCGCTTTCCACAACCACCCAGTTTCCTATCCGCAGCAGTCAGCCATAGGGTTCACTACCTTGCGGTGCACTCCTGTCCCCCTACGGTGTGCATCTGTCACCTGGCCACAGGTGACCTTGACAGTTTGATCAGCCATGAACCCAGCTGACATCCCGTTACCCGTGGATGATCCGTTGCAGGGCATAGTTTGCAGACTTGAAACCCAGGAATCGAATCAGACTCAGGTGATGCGATTCCTCCAGGATCTGGCTTCTCACTTTGAGCAGCTTCAGGCCTCCTTGGGAACCCTGAATCCGCAACCTCAAATACAACCAGCGGCTGCACCTATTGCACCAGTCGCAGCCACATACTCACTACAACTGCCAGCTCCGTCCCGTTTCTCTGGGGACTCCAAGGCTTGCAGGGGGTTCCTTAGCCAATGCACAATTCATTTTGAGCTCCAGCCCCAAAACTTCCTGTCTGATCGGGCTAAGGTAGCCTATATCATTTCCCTCCTCTCTGGTGAAGCTTTAGCCTGGGCAGCCCCTCTGTGGGAACTGAATGATCCAGTGGTTTCTAGCCTGTCTGGCTTCTTGAAACTTTTTCGGAATATCTTCGAAGAACCGTCTCGTGTCTCTTCAGCGGCCAGCGCCCTTTTACGTCTCCGCCAAGAGTCTGCTTCTGTGGGACAGTATGCCCTTCATTTCCGCATACTGTCGGCTGAGTTGAGCTGGAACAATGAGGCCTTAGTCGCAACCTTTTTGCATGGCCTGTCTGATAGAGTGAAGGATGAATTAGCAGGAAGAACCATCCCCACTGATCTGGCCGGCGTTATCTCCTTGTGTAACCAGATCGATATTCGCTTTCAGGAGAGGACCTTAGAAAAGCAACGCCAGCACTCCTTGGTTCTTAGTCAGCCTGAGCTCCCCTCTCTTCGACCCGTAGAGCATCTCCTACCAGCTGAGGAACCCATGCAGCTGGGTCGGACCAGGCTATCCCCCGAGGAACGTGCTAGGCGCAGAACTCTTGGTCTGTGTCTTTACTGTGGGGGCAAAGGTCATTTTCGTGACACTTGCTCTCTTTGTCCAGAAAAACGTTCGGGTCCACTTCATCTGGAAAGTGGAGTATTGGACCCAGAAATATCACCTTCCCCTTCTCGTCTTCAGCTTTCTGTGTTCCTTCATGTTGGTGCTTCTTCTCATTCGGTCTCAGCATATCTGGATTCCGGAGCCGCTGGTAATTTTATGGACTGGGAAATCGCATCGTCCATGAGACTTACTCTTTTGCCCCTCAATACACCATTGGTGGTCTTGGCGATTGATGGTACTGTTCTCCCAGGGGGACCTATCCGCTTCCAGACCCTCCCTGTTAAGATGTCGGTAGGGACACTCCACCAGGAGTGGATATCCTTCCTTATCTTACCCAAGGCCTCAACGCCTATAATTTTGGGTCTCCCATGGTTACAGCTCCATTCTCCTCATGTGGACTGGACTACTGGACAGATCCTGGCTTGGGGTCCCCCCTGTTCCTCGTCCTGCCTACCCAAGGTTGCCCCCTGTGAATCTGAGCCGGTCATTCATTCCAGGTTGCATAACCATTTACATTTCTCTGTCCCTAACCACCCTTGGACGCACAGCCAGGCTAGCTTGTCTACAAGTCCTGCAGTCGCTACGTCTTGCGATGCGATTCAGGTAGTCGCTACACCTGACTCAGCTATTCACTCTGCCTCTGTACTAGTTATGCCAGTCCAGCCCATGCCCAGTGAGCCTCCTACTTTTTCTTGTTCGGGACATTCTGCTTGTCCTTCAGCTATTCAGTTTGACTCCGGCGACATGTCACCTTCTAACCAACCTGACTTCAGGGTTCCACTGACATCTGCCCAGTCTGATGGTCCTGTGCAAGATGACCAGTTCCCCTTTAAGGGTCTAGGGGACCCTCCTCAGATTCCTGTTGATCCTCTCATGCCCTTGCTTATTCCTAGAGAGCCTTTGGTCCTCAATAGATCTTCTTGTCATCTCCCTACCTCGTTTTCGGTCTCTGAGGATAATCTTAAGTACGAGGTTAGACAAGTTCTGGATTCTCGGCTCTGCAGAGGCATTCTTCAGTACCTTGTGCATTGGAGAGGTTTTGGTCCTGAGGAGGCGTCTTGGATCGCTGCATCTGATGTCGCTGCACCTCATCTGTTGAGAAGGTTTCATCAGAGATTTCCCTTTAAGCCTGGGCCCAGGCGGGGGAGGGCCCATAAGAGGGAGGGTACTGTCATGGATATGCAGTAGTGTTTGTCTGTCAGCTTACCTTCCTTCCTATGTGTTCATCTTAGAGGCCTGAGCCCTTTCACCTGGCTTCCTTTATAATCTCCTCCCAGCCAGACTCCACCCCAGGCCCTATCACAGAACACTATATTAACCTGTGCACTGCAAGCCTGCTTTGCTGATCAACGTGTTTGTTAGGCATTGTGTGTTTGGGTTCCTGCCTGCCGTGTGCTACGTCTGTCTCTCTGTTACATATTTGGCTTGTCCCCGACTATCCCTGTCTGCTCGTGACCCTTGACCTTCGGCTCGTTCTTTCGTTATCCTTGTCTGCTTGTGGCCCCTGACCTTCAGCTTGTTATTCGGTTCTCTCATATCTTGTGCTGCTGCTTCCCCTCTTTTCCCCTTATCCTACGGGGCGTGAGCTAGGAAACTCCAGGGGCCGCGACCTGGTCCCAGCCTGCAGCATAACATCCTCACCACTAGAGGCCCTGGAGAAGACCTGCTGGGTCTTAGACTCCGTGCCCTGGGGAATCTTGGCTCTAGCTTCCGTTAGGATCCCGGTTGTGCTCCTCTGGTCCCGCTTTCCACAACCACCCAGTTTCCTATCCGCAGCAGTCAGCCATAGGGTTCACTACCTTGCGGTGCACTCCTGTCCCCCTACGGTGTGCATCTGTCACCTGGCCACAGGTGACCTTGACACCTTCCCTGCTATGCTCCATTAAAGCATCCCCAGCTACCTGGACACACTTTAATATTTCCTATATAGGCAGAATAATTTTCATAAAAATGGTAGCTTTTCCTAAACTTTTGTATACAACACAGGTCCTCCCTCTCTTCCTCAAGCATTCTGACATCAAACATGTTTATAAGATTTCCTGAGAATTCGCCTGGGGCAGTAGGAGAGCAACAATAGGCCTACACACCCTACAGCAACCTCCCAGTAACTAAGGCCTAAATTTACTGACCTAAATCTGTGTGACTTGGCATCTCTAACTAGATATTTAAGAGTCTGGATTTATGGCACCTTGATATACTCAAATACTGTTGTCTGTTGTTTACATGCATAAAGAACTCTTCCCCCACAGGGGTGTCAGTGAATCCCTTCTTATGCTACACATGGTTGGCGTGGCACAAAATACACACGCATTCCATGCTAAATAGCCACACATCTCTCTTCCCTTATGAAACAACCCAGACCCTTCAGAGTCCTCTGGCCTTCCTATTCTTAGACAGTGGCACCACAAAGGTCTTTGTTATATAAAACTCCTGTCAGATGTCGATAACAAGCAGCCACTTTATTCCAATATGACCCTAGAGAAATTTCTGAGTTTATCTAATAACGCATTCTTTTCCACAAATAAAACCATACAGCTGGACTACACCTCTCTAATGACTGGTCTTAGCAAATTAACCAAGAGTTTCCACTGGCTTCCGATTGATAATCTTCTAAACGACTTTGTTTATCTTGGGGCACGATCAAAGCCACAATGTACCACAAAATTATGCTTTGACTTTTTCATCATTCTTATGAGCCTAAGCTCTTCTTCTTGCTGCCCAAAATGAGGACATTTACATGTGAACTTGTTTCATGCCTTCTATTTAAAATTCAATGGGCTGCAAACAACTTATCACATCCCTTGTGTGCAAAACCATATCACTTGTGGCACACACAAATTCTACATAAGTGAATTCACCAAGAGCCCCTCACTATCTTTTTTCATTTATAGAAAAATAATTTTACGTTTTTGCATGTAATAGGTGAAGGCCTCTTTGCTTAGGGAATTACAAGTCCAAAACTTTTTTGGATGTTTGGGAATCTTTCATCCAAACCTTGCCTATAGATACCCAACAATCTATATTGCATTGTTTTCTATATACTCAATGGTATCCACTCAGACTCTTAACCAATGACCCCCCAGTGGAGGTTACACCTTCCATTTAGACAAAATTATACCTTCTACTCTAATAAATGAGGCCCCCTCCCCTTTCTTTCACTTGTACTTACTAAAACGACTGCCATCCATTCAAGTGTTTATTAATCTTCATCCCTAGGCCCAGCACTGCTAGTTTATTCTCAAACTATAATAACAAACTGTTCATTGTTTGTCTTACATTGTCTTACTGGCCAAATGTCATGGCCACGTTTATTTTTAACCACATTCTCACATCAAAATAAAAATCTAAAGAAGAATTAGATCATAGTTTTTACCTGAGGAGTCAAGCGGCATGATCTAATACAGTCATTGTATCCCATCCATTGCTGGAAGTCAGGATATTCTCCTCTTCTTAGGAAGTACTGGTGTCCTCTATAGTTAGGGAGCTCATACAGGATCCAGTTCCCATTCTCCACTCGGATAGAGTTACAACGATTGAAGAATGAAGACAAGTCAGAGGAATCAGAGTTGCACTCATAGGAGCGACCCTGGAAGTTCCTGTCCTCATAAAAGACAATCTATAAAAAGAATATGTTTACATGTTTACAATGAAAAATAATGAACAACACATATAACTTTCTCCTATTAGATATACTGTGCCTGTTATCTCTATTTTATTGTGTAAATAGGAAATATCTATAGCATACCTTCACCATCTTGTTGGGAGGTTTGGTGCTGAAGCTGTGACCTGCAGCAGTGTCTGTGTGGAAGCTCTTTTATATATCTGGCCTTGCTGACATCTGCAGTGAGTCAGCTGTGTAGACAGCTTTCCATAAGCTATAGAAAAATGTATAAGCCTTTTCGCTACAGAAAATGTATAGTCTTTTCTGCATTCAACTGCTCTTTTTCATTATGCGCTCATTCAAATTTGTATACTTACTGTAATATTTGTTGAATAATATTTAAAAGCGTATTCCACCCAGTAAAGCCCTGTACACACGATCGGATATCCTATGGATTTTCGTCCGATGGATTCTTTTCATCAGACAAACCGATCGTGTATGGGACCCATCAGTCTTTTTTCCATCGGTTTTAAAAAATAGAACATGTTTTAAATTTTTCCGATGGATAAAAAACCGATCGAAAACTTTGATCGTCTATGGGCAAGTCCATCGGATCAAAAACTCACGCATGCTCAGAATCAAGTCGACGCATGCTCAGAAGCATTAAACTTAATTTTTCTCGGCTCATCGGAGTGTTTTACGTCACCGCGTTTGGAACGGTCGGTTTTTTGACTGATGGTGTGTGGGCAAGACTGATGGAAAACAGTTTCATCGGATATCCGATGGACAAATCCATCGGACTAGAATCCATAGGAAATCTGATCGTGTGTACAGGGCTTTAGAAGTACATTTTATACTAGAGTTTATTTTATTATGTATTTAAAAGGTAACATTTTAAAGGGTTCACTAGTTCTAACTTCAGCTATTTTCTTTATAAAGTCCTGGGTGGAGTTTGTTTAGACTGGTATAAGTTCCATAGTGGATCCATCGATATTAAGCTGGGTCTCATAGGTCCTCTGCACCCCAACATTATATATTTTTTACCTTAGTAGCATAATTTAAAACCCTTTAAATGAGTAAGAGTATCAACCTCCAATAGGACTAGCTGACTAAGTTGACTATACAGTATATGGAAAGGCATACCAGTATGTCATCAACCACTAATACTACATGTTCTGCAGATACAGTATGTAATTCTAATGTCTGGTACACACAATGAGATTATCGGACAAATGATCTTGACGATAATTCTCATACGTTGTGTATTTCAATTGTATTTTCGAATGACAACTGTGCTGATTAACCACTTGCTTACTGGGCACTTAAACCCCCTTCCTGCCCAGGCCAATTTTCAGCTTTCAGCTCTGTCACGTTTTGAATGACAATTGTGCGGTCGTGCGACGTGGCTCCCAAACAAAATTGACGTCCTTTTTTTCCCACAAATAGAGCTTTCTTTTGGTGGTATTCGATCATCTCTGCGGTTTTAATTTTTTGCGCTATAAACAAAAAAAGAGCGACGATTTTGAAAAAAACACAATATTTTTTACTTTTTGCTATAATAAATATCCCATTTAAAAAAATAAATAAAAAAAATTTCCTCAGTTTAGGCCGATACGTACTCTTCTACATATTTTTGGTAAAAAAAATTGCAATAAGCGTTTATTGATTGGTTTGCGCAAAAGTTATAGCGTCTACAAAATAGCGGATAGTTTTATAGCATTTTTATTAATAATTTTTTTTTTTTTACTAGTAATAGCGGTGATCAGTGATTTTTACTGTGACTGCGACATTATGGCAGACACATCGGACACTTTTTTTTGTAAATTTATTTTTATTGAAGATTTTAATACAGACATACAAACATAAGCCGCACAACGCAGCAACACAACGAACCAGGTTCCGTTAGGTGGAACCAATGTCCCTAAACAAACAAAAAAAAAAAAAAACCCAATCACCCCCCCAAAAAAAAAAAAAGAAAAAAAAAGAGAACCCCCCCTAAGGAGGAAAACAAAGGAATGCACAGACTTCGAGTTCCCGAAGGAGACAGATACATAATCCGGCAGGGCAATGATGCCTCCGCCCACCAGAGGAGGTGTTGCACATATTACAGCTCCATCCCCCCCCCACCCCATACCCCATCAGGAGAAATATGGACCCCACAGCCATCAGTACATTATTGATCTATAGTGTATTTATGTCAAAATCACCACCACCCCAGGATCTCAATCCACTTGTTCATGAAAGTTTAATAAGGATCACTCACCAAGTTACCTATGTGTTTAATCAGAAACTGTGTCTGTGGATGCCATCCAACCCCCCCAAACCTTTTCAAACTTGGCCTCTACCCCCCTACTCAAATAAGTTGCCTTATAAAAAGGAATTGCCTTGTTGATCAGGGACTTCCAAGAAGCCAGAGTCGGGGCAGTGGACTTTTTCCAGGACAGGATAATGAGTTTTTTGGCGTAGAACAGCAGGAGGGTAAGTAGAGTTCGTATAGCCCTAGTGGTAGCCAAGGTCTCAACCAAGCTTAGCAGGCACACCTCAACCGTAAGGGGGACCGAAAGGGATGTGACCGACCGGACACATTTTGAAATATCCTGCCAGTAGGGCTTGACATGAGGACAGTCCCAAAAAATGTGCATGAAGTTCGCAAGGGGCGCCAAACACCTCCAACAGACAGAGTGGTGGCTCCCGAACATCCTAGCTAACCTAGCTGGAGTAAGATAAATTCTGTGCAAAAATTTATATAGGATCAGACGATCCCTAGTAGAGATGAGACACCGGAATGGTGCCCCCCAAATATCATCCCAATCATCTCCATCCAATCCAGGGGCCTCCACCTCCCAGGCCAGCCTGCAAGCCCCCATCAGCATGACCGTGTCAGGAAAAAGGTCCCTGTACAGACTGGAGACCGGCTTAGACAAAGAGTCGCTGCGTGTCAGTAGTTCTAAGTCACTGGGGTCAAGGTCAAGAGGATCCCCACCGAATTGAGAGCAAAAAGCATGTCTTAGTTGAATATATCTAAAGAAGTGTGAGTTTGGTAGACCATACCGCTCTTTCAGGTCATCAAAAGTCATCAGAGAGCCATTCGACACTATGTGGTGCAAAGTCTTAATCCCAAATTTAGTCCAGACTACCGGGTCTGTGTAGTCGAAGAAATGCGTTAAGTTTGGATTTCTCCATAGGGGTAGGTTAGGGGAAAATCTGCTGGGCCCGGAGGGCCTAAGCCCCTGAGCCACGGACCATGCCTTGATAACTGAGCGCATGGAAGAAGTGAGCAAGTATGGAGCCTTCGGTCCTCTGTATACCAAGAGGGACAGCGCCTCGTACGATCCCACACAGGCAGCTTCCAGTGATACCGAGGCATCATCTGTGGGGGCAGTTAGCCAGCGGCGAGCAACTGTCAACTGGCCAGCAAGGAAATATTTATAAAAATTTGGCACCGCTAAGCCTCCTTCCCCCCAGGGCTGCTGTAGTATGGCCAATCTCAGGCGTGGGATCCCCCCGTGCCACAAAAAGGAGGAGAGCAAGCCATCAATTAATTTAAAAATCGATTTGGGGATCCATACTGGGGAGTTTCTAAGGACATACAAGAATAAGGGTAAAATTTTCATTTTAATTAAATTTATCCTCCCAATAAGTGACAAAGGGAGGTTTTTCCAAGCATGTAGTTTCTTTTTAAGAATGGCCAGCAACGGTGAAACGTTGAGACCTATGAAGTCTGTGACTGAGTTGGTTATCGTGAGTCCTAAGTATTTAATTTGAGTGACCCACTGTAGGGGATTATCAGGGTCCACCGGCCCAGACATGGGATGGGAACGCAGGGGAAGTATTTTGGACTTAGTCCAATTAACCTTGAGGCCAGAGACCTCAGTAAAATTACCTAGGAGCGACAGTGCTGCCTGCAGGGAAGGTCCCGTGTCACGAATAAACAGTACCAGGTCGTCTGCATAAAGGGCTGTTGTTTCAGTCAGAGTACACACGCTGATCCCCTGAATTTGGGGGGACGAGCGCAACGCAATTGCGAAGGGCTACATCGGACACTTTTGACACCATTTTGGGACCATTGTCATTTTTACAGCGATCAGTGCTATAAAAATGCACTGGTTACTGTAAAAATGACACTGGCAGGGAAGGGGTTAACACTAGGGGGCGAGGAAGGGGTTAAATGTGTGCCCTAGGAGTGATTACTACTGTGTGGGGGAGGGGACTGACTGGGGGAGGTGACCGATCTGTGTCCCTATGTACAAGGGACACAGCATCGGTCTCCTCTCCCTGACAGGACGTGGATCTCTGTGTTTACACACAGAGATCCACATCCTTGTCTGTGTACCGGCCGATCGCGGGTGTCAGGCACGCGCATCGTCATCTCAGTGACGAGCCGGGCGCGTGCGCGCGCCCCCCCAGTGGCCGGGATAGCTGAGGCCGTCTATTGACGGCCTCCCAGATTTTTAGATCCACCTTGAGGCTGTCATTTGTATATGGCCCCGGATCTCAAGAAGTTAAACAAAAATTGTATGATCTGGTATCGTACGAGAAAATTTATCATGCTTGTCCCATCGGATAACATCGGATGAACTGTTCTGAATGGCTCTCAAAAGCTGTGTACTAATGATCAGATTATCATACAATTTGAGAGTGGTATTTTTCGCATGATTTTCTTATCGCGTATGCGGTCTGCAATTCATTACAGGACCCAATTAAACAACACCTGTATTGAGAGTAAAAAGAGACTGTCGTTGCTGATTTCTCTTTCTGAAAATGCTGGTTACCTGACTTCCATGCTGATCCAAAGGCTTCAATATTGTTTGCGTCCCCAGCTAAGAAGAAGTATGTAGATCAGGAGTTTTGACTTTAATAGTTCCATCTGTATTCAGATCGGTGTTAGAAAGTAGCCAGGGATAGCCAGTCAACTAGCATTTTTAGTTGGGGAACAAAAAAGGCAGCTCCTATGTTTATTTGTTAGTATAGTAGGTTTAATTTATTCCCACATAAAACAAATAAATATTCTTAGTTGCCTTACTTTAGAATTTTGTGTATTTTGTTTGTTTTTTAAATATAGATCTGTGTAAACTGTTCTCTAGCTTAAAGCAATCACTAGTTTTGCTACTGTCTTAGCCATAAAAAAAACAAACACACAAAAAAAAAAAAAAAAAAAGTAGTTGTAGGTATGAAGGCACAAGTGTAGCACACCCCCTGCTGATAAACTTGGATCCCCCACTCCTGCAAAGCCAGGCACACCAAATTTCCACAGGCACCCAGAGTCAGAGAATAGTCTGTGACTTTGTTTTTGTTATTTATTAAAGGGTTAATAACTTGGATAGGGTTGGGGGGTTATGGGATGCTCACTGGATCAAGGATGGTTTCAAAATGGGGCAGTCGGGGATAACCCCAAAGTGGGCTGTGTGGGGACCAAGCATCTGGTTTCTCCACCTTGGACCGCACAGTATCCCATACATTCACCATAGTACCCATTGAGGCAGTAATTCGGAGATTGGACCACCAATGGACCGTAACCAGGACCGCGGTCCAATAATATTTAACAAAACAGTGCAGGGCCAGGCCCCCCAAGGATATCGGAAGTTGCAAGGCCGCTTTCGCTGTTCTCGGCGTGCTACCTTGCCAGATAAATTAGATAATTATGCTATCCATTTTTAAAAAAAAAGTAATTGGTATGGGAGTCGGGGTCTGCCTAAAGAGATACAAGAATTTAGGAAGGATTGTCATTTTAATTAGGTTAACCCTGCCAACTAGTGTAGGGGGCAGTGTTTTCCAGATTGTGCATCTCCTAGACAGGGAAGAGATCATCGGGGTCAGATTAAGAGTGATATACTGTGACAGATCCCTATGTTTGGTGACACCCAAGTACCTAAACTGAGAAACTAGCTGTAGTGGGGTATTGGTTGGCATTGCTACAAGTGCAGAGGACAGTGGAAATAAAACTGACTTTCCCAAGTAGATGCAAATGCCAGAGTACTGACTGAATGTGTCAATAATAGACAAGGCCACTCCCAGGGAGTCCTTATCATTCCTCAGATACAAAAGGGTATAGTCGACATAGAGGGAAATCCTCTCCTGTATTGGGCCTATGGGTCTTCCGTCCACTACCTCCGAGGAGCGCAGAAGAATCGACATCGGCTCAATAGCCAGCGCAAAGAGGGACGGAGACAGGGGGCATCCCTGTCTCGTGCCTCTATGTAGTTGGAAGGGTGGGGAAAGGGTTGACCCAGTGTGTACGCTTTTGGAGAGCTATACAGGGCCACGAGATGAAATTAGGTCTGAAGCCGAAACGACGCAAGACCTCCCACAGATAGACCCACTCCACTGAATCAAATGCTTTTTCAGCATCGAGGGAGGCCACTGCGTCCGATGGAGTGAAAAAATCGGTGGATGCCAGAACCATATAAAGCCTCCCGAGGTTAATATCTGTCCCTTTACAAGGCATGAACCCCATCTGATCCTTATGAATCAGGGGGAGGATTTATCCTACCAGCCAATACCTTGGTAAGTACCTTAACGTCAACGTTAGGTATAGATATGGGCCGGTAGGATGTGCATAGTTTAGGATCCTTATCTGGTTTAGGAATCACAGCAATGATAGCCTCTGTCATGCAGGTAGGGGAGAGCTCCCCCCTCCAAGGCTTAAGTCACAATGGCATTTAACTTAGGCAGCCGTTGCTCATCATTCTGTTTATAGAACTCTGTTGCCACCCCCAGGGGTCTTTCCTACCTGCAGGGTACCCAGAACCTGCTGCACTTCCTTGAGGGTAATTGGGCTGTCTAGTCTGTCTCTGGCTCCCTCAGTGAGCTTGGGGAAGGCAATTTGGTCCAGAAATCTACCTTATTTTCTCAATTGAGTACATCACCCTCGATGAATACAGGGACTTGTAGTAAGAGGCAAAGTGGGCATTAATGGCCTGAGGATCAGTCACTACTGCCCCCAGGTCATCTCTAATGCGAGCTATACTGGTAACCGGCTGTTGTTCTTTAGATAGCCAGGCCAGGAGCCGTCCGGTTTTCTCTCCCTGTTCGAAGATGCTCTGCATTTGTGCCAGTTGACTTTTTGGCCTTGGTCACCCTTAGGAGGTCTACTTCCCGATAGGCAGCCTGCATATCTAGACAAGTGATCAGATTTTTGGAGAGGGCGTATTGAGACTCCAGGGTGCGTGCCCTGGACTCAGCCTCCTCTATAGAAACAGCTGCATCCGGACGGGCTCTAGAGATGGAGGATTGATAGCAGCCCCGGACATATGCCTTAAAGGCATCCCATATCCCACTTGCTCTAAACTTTAACACACCTTGTAGTAACTTCTAGCACACACTAGAGGGTGCTACACAAGTATAACTTTCCTTGCCTTCTCGTAATTAAGCCTGAATAACCAAGCATTCGGTTTAGTTGCTGCCTGGGGCAAAAATATATTGCCTGTAATTCGAATGTATGAATGTAGAAAATACCACATTATTACCACTAGATGGAGCTGAGGAGCATTGTTTATTTCCTATGATATTCGTTTCGAACTAGTGGCCATAATGCAATACTTTCCACATTCACACAGAGAATTGGAGCGAATATAACATTTGGTTTTACCCCATTCGTACAGATTGAATTTAATGCAGTTTCAATGATTAAACAGCTATATAATTATTATTTATTTATTTTTTAATTGAAACCCTCTAATGTTCAGAAAAAAGCTAATTTACATTCAAGAATCAGTCTAAGGCTTGGACTAATGTTAGAGGTGAGGATTTTCAGGGAACAGTTGTGTAATATTTCCCAAATTTAAACTTTAGTTCCTTATTGGGCTTAATGTGCCACACCAGCTTCATATACAGTATTTATTAATTGGCTACTGGCACATTCACTCTCTGATCAGAAGTAAGGAAGTGTAATTGGGTGATTCAAAATTTGGTGCAGCAGTGCATGGGAGCCAATCAGCTTCTAACTTCAGCGTGTTCAATTCAAATGATATTAAAGGCTTTCTTTAAAAACAAAACAAAAAAAACATGTCATACTTACCTGCTCTGTGCAATTGTTTTGCACAGAGCAGCCCCTATCCTCTTCTTCTCGAGTTCCTCACCGGCGCTCTTGGCCCCTCCCTTCTGCTGAGTGCCCCCAGAGCAAGCAGCTTGCAATTGTTTTAGTTAATCCAACCCCACAGTGTCATTTCTGTTTGCTGCTTCTTACCTCTGCTATCAGAATTAGTCACTTCTGACAATTCTTCCCGACACCAAGAGAAAAATGGTGACAGTAGAGGGAGCTCCAGCTGAATAACAGTCTCAGCTCTTTTCCTGTGTGCTGTGTGGAGGGGAGTGTGTCCGTTCCCTCCAATCAGCTGTCAGAGCTCTCTGAGCTATGCAGAGTGTAATTTCAGCTCTTTGCCCCCTGGTTTCTGAAAGCTCAGACATCCTTTATAAATTCTACACTTTGAATGAATGTAGAGAAAAGAAGACTGCAGATAAACAGGCACAACCTATATTGGAGGATTTGTTTTATCTCTGTCTATCACCTGAGACCAGTCACTTCACTGGGTATGTGTAAAGGTTTACACTCACTTTAAAGTAAAACTATGGGCAAAATACAATATGTAATATATTGTCTAAGCTGTCTGCATGATTAACATTACCCAGCCTATTTGCCCCTATCCACACCTTTAGCCCTGGTTCACACTGATGCAATGTGTGAAATGCACAATATTCGCTGTGTTTACCCCACATCGCAATGCATAGCAATCGCAACATGAAACAGATTGCAAAACGCAGTGCAATTGCCAGAGTCACATCACATAGGTACTAACACCCATGCAATGCAATTCAGGTGTGGTAAAAAAAGGGTCCTGCACCATTTTTGTGGGAATGCAATGCGATTATGGCAAATCGCACCACACAGACATCTCGTTGTGATTCCTGTTCGAATCACATGGGGTATTCCGCACTCACTAGTGTAAACCCAGGCTCAAAGTGAACCTGTGTCTAAAAGTGTTTACATATTCTAAACAAGCATTCAAAGCACTTTAAATTCATCTTCAAAATTTCAACAGGCACTGAAATTACAACCTTTTACCCTTTACTGATACCCAATTTCACTCAGAGTCTCTATTGTGATCTTTGGGGATTCATTACTTCACAGTACAAGCAGCTAGGAAGGTCAGTAATAATGTAGCACCCTCCAATGTGTGCTACTAGAAGTGAGAGTAGGCAAGGTATATTTGGCCCAGGAAGTCACTGAATCTGGGTCAGTGTAATTAGAGGCCAGGGCTAGATGACCAATCCTGGCAGCTCTCTGGTGCCTCCCCCTGTTTCTAGAATGTTGGAGAATGTTTTAGAGAATAGTGGGCGGAAGCTAGGAGGGGTTGTCTTGAATATTTAGAGGCCTTTAGCCAATCCCCAGGTTGGGGGCCAGGCAGGGAGCTAAAGAAGCCCTTAAGGAGACATGAGCCATGCCAGCAAGGGAGTCGGTGGAAGACGGAGAAGCAGTACTGAGGGAGGCTGTCGATGGCCCTTGAGGGACCCTTTACCTCGGGCTAAAGCTTGGGTGGCTGGCCTGGAAGGATCCCACCACAGGAAGCAGTTGGAGGGGCCCTAACTGGAGAGGCAGTGGAGAGAGCAAGGAGAGACAGTGAGTAAATCAGCATGGTGCAGGGATAGACAAGGGAAGAGACTGCCAGCTGTATCAGGTCTCTCTTAAAGACAGCATTATGCCAAGTCTTCATCAAACCTTGCTCTGGGGAATCTCCATGTGCCTGTCAGTCAGGAGGACTGGGAACAGAGAAACAGCCAGGTACGGCTGGTGGCAGCCAGTTGGGTTGGTATTTTCTGCAAGCAGTGGAACTGGGATCAGTGGCCACAGGGAAGCAGAAGGTGATGTAATATGCTGCTCACTCATATGTGTTACTTTGCCAAGGAACTGAAAGTCCTTGCTTGTAAAGGGCTGTTGCTGAACTGATGATAGACTGTTCTTTCAGGAATAAGCCAGCAAAAGCTATACAAAGAGGAACCAAGTTTTTGCAGGTGGAAGGAAGAGGAGGAGTCTGTAAATAGGAAGGCAAAGCAGAGAAGAAGGCGCTTCTAAGTGCAGGAATACAACACTTTAATGACAAGGAAGAGTTAAAATAGTGTAAATAGGGAGGAAGTGTCCCTGAACTGTTGTTGTTGTCACACTGGGCATCCCATAATCCCTTACCCCATCCAAGTTATCATCCCCTAATTAAACTACTAAACCAAGCCAAATACTTATTTATGTGTCTGGATGAAAGAAGGAAATTCTGTATGACTGGCTTTGTAGCAGTGGGGAACCCTGACTTCAGCAACTCCTACGGGGATATTGCTACAATAATAATATATAATAATCTTTAACCACTTACCTACTGGGCACTTAAACCCCCTTCCTCCCCAGGCCAGTTTTCAGCTTTCAGCACTGTCGCACTTTGAATGACAATTACGCGATCATGTAACACTCACCCATATGACATTTTTATAATTTTTTTCACACAAATAGAGCTTTATTTTGGTGGTATTTAATCACTACTGGGGTTTTTATTTTTTGATAAAAAACAAAAAACAAAACAAAAGTTTGTTATAAAAAATTTCAAACATGTAATATTTCTCCTTCATTAATGTGCACTGATGAGGCTGCACTGATGGGCACTGATAGGCCCTGATAGGTTGCACTGATGGGCACTGATAGGCTGCACTGATAAGGTAGCACTGATGGGCACTGATAAGGTGGCACTGGTGGGCACTGATGAGGTGGCACTGGTGGGCACTGATAGGTGCTATTGGTAGGTGGCACTGATAGTTGGCACTGATGGGCAGCACTGAAGGGCACTAATAGGTGGCACGGATATGTAGCACTGATAGATGACACTGATGGGCACTGATAGGCACTGGTAGGTGGCACTGATAGGCAGCACTGATGATGAGGCACTGATGGCACTGATTGGCAGCACTAATCGGCACTGATAGGTCACACTGCTGGGCATTTATAGGTGACACTGGTGGGCACTGTTAGGTGGCACTGGTGGGCACTGATAGGCAGCACTGATTTGCACTGGTAAGTGGCACTTGTGGGCACTGGCAGGTGGCACTACTGGTGGGCACAAATGAGGCAACAGTGGCTTTCCGTGTTTGGGACCGATGTCCCTCTGACAGAAGCCGCTGTCAGCGTGAGAAAAAAAAAATAGCAAATTACCGGCTCTGTTTAAATCAAGTGATCACTTTGTTATTGGCTGACAGCTGATTACGTGGTAAGGGGATGGGATCGGCCCCTTACTCCGATCTATGATCAGCCGAGTCTCGTGGACTCGCTGAACACAGAGCGTGCTGCGTGCGCCCCGCTGGGGGTGCGCAGGCAGCTAATGCATGGGAGGACGTACATGGACACCATCCCAGCAATTTAGGCTTACACTGTAGCCATCTTTTGGCTATAGCGTGGGCGCGAAGGGATTAAGTAACACAATGGTTTTAATTGACAGGCATAGGTGTGAGCAGCCTTTTGCGTTAGCGTGTGTGCCCCCGAAGCTCAAACACACATGCTTTTCTCTGCAGCCTCAGAGACACTGGACAGTGAATGAATGGGAAGTGTTCTGTGCTGAGTGGCTTCCTGATCATTCACAAACCGAAGCATAGTAAACACAGTTTACTATGCTTCCGTTATGAATGGACACAGAGAGATAGTTTGTTCACTGTGTTCATTTAGAAAAGGAAGGGACCGGTAAATTTACATATTTACTAGCCCCTACCCCCACTCTCCATCCTGAAACATATCCCACAGCAGCCGGGCATAGAGGAGAGGAGGGAAGCCAGCAGCACTGCAGGGTGGGGGGAGGGGCAACAAGGTAGGGGAAGCCTGTGCAGTAGGAGGAATTGGCACCGCACATAGTGATTTAGGTGTGCCCAGGCACACTTGGCACACCAACTGCTCACGCCGATGTTGACAGGTCATAGTGTGCAATTTGGGGGGGGGGGGGATTTGTAGCCTTTTAATATATGAGTACCTTAAATTGTGACAATCTGCAGTTAATAATCCATGCTGCAAAACAGTCTGAGGCCTGGTTCACACTGGTGCAACATGCGCTCTGACTTTGAGAGCATATGTTGCATTACATGTAAAAATCAATGTTTCCCTATGACAGCCGTTTTAACTGGTCCAACTTGTGACGGTCTGACTTTGGAAAAGGTTCCTGCGCTATTTTTGGTCCGACTTCTGTCTGATATCAGCCCATAGAATTTAATTGAAGTCGCATTGAAGTCGGTTCCTCATCTTAATTGATGTGATTTGGATCTGACATTAAAAGAAAATTACACAGGCATTCCCTGAAGTTGCTTCTAAGTTGCGTCAAATTGCGCCAAAGTCGCCTGGCAAAGTCGTGCGACTTTCATGTCGGAGCAGTGTGAACCCGGCCTCAGGGGTTGTAATTCTGGGGGGAAAAGATTCACTAATTGAGTAATGTGTGACTCAGCCTTATTTTATATATATAAATCAAACAATCGGGTTTGTTTTTGGTGTTTCACAATCATGTAATGATATAGATTACTGGCATGAAATGCAGTCATTTAATACTGGCAGTTTTTTTCTTGCCTAACAAAATCATCTAAATAAAAAGAAAAACTGCGCTAACCAGGAAAAATTATTACTAAATATAGGCAGCAGCTTTAAGTGAGATAACACAAACAGAATGGACAAAAAAATGGAAAGCTGCGCCAAGCATTGAAATTTAATTAAATTGTTTGAGCAAGTCCTTAAATGACACAAGGATAACACATTCAGTCTGGTTAAAACATGATACTGTACACCGGGTAACAGTCTATAGGCATATCACAGTTCTTGTATTGAAAAGAAACAACACCACAGTGACTTCTTAAGCATGTGTGAGGCCCCCCACCGAGTAACAAAGCCGCTTACCAGAAGGCAAGCACAATGGAGCGGTCGGCTATAGCCCAGCCAAGGCCTTTGATCCCGGGAAGGATGTGCCTCATATGAGACGGAAGCTCACGGACAAAAATTTCCCCACACGTGCAAGTAGATCAATATATGCAGGTGTAAAAGAAAAAAGGGGGAGGACCATAGCGTAACTCCGTATGGATATATTTATTAAAAAAAGTAGTAAGTTATACTTACAGCATAAAACGTTAAAAATAGCATATGTATAGTGCCAGCCGGCATAACAGGAGCCCTTCCTCCTCAGTTCAGCATGGTGACGTCCCTGCGCGTCCTTCCATACGCGTTTCGTCATCGAACAGACGTTCTCAATGAGACGTTCTCCCCATTGTGCTATTTTGGCATTTTATGGCCTTCAAAACTGTGATAGGTAGTGAGGAGTGAAATCAAAAATTTGCGCCCTTAGAAATCCTGAAGGCGGTGCTTGGTTTCCGGGGTCCCGTACGTGGCTAGGCTCCTAAAAAGTCCCACACATGTGGTATCCCCGTACTCAGGAGAAGCAGCAGAATGTATTTTGGGGTGCAATTCCACATATAACCATGGCATGTGTGAGCAATATATCATTTAGTGACAACTTTTTGTAATTTTTTTTTTGTCATTATTCAATCACTTGGGACAAAAAAAAAATATTCAATGGGCTCAACATGCCTCTCAGCAATTTCCTTGGGGTGTCTACTTTCTAAAATGGGGTCATTTGGGGGGGGGGGTTTGTACTGCCCTGTCATTTTAGCACCTCAAGAAATGAGATAGGCAGTCATAAATTAAAAGCTGTGTAAATTACAGAAAATGTACCCTAGTTTGTAAACGCTATAACTTTTGCGCAAACCGATAAATATACGCTTATTGACATTTTTTTTACTAAAGACATGTGGCTGAATACATTTTGGCCTAAATGTATGACTAAAATTGAGTTTATTCGATTTTTCGTATAACAAAAAGTAGAAAATATCATTTTTTTTCAAAATTTTCGGTCTTTTTCCGTTTATATCGCAAAAAATAAAAATCGCAGAGGCAATCAAATACCATTAAAAGAAAGCTCTATTTGTGGGAAGAAAAGGACGCAAATTTCGTTTGGGTACAACATTGCATGTCCGCACAATTTACAGTTAAAGCAGCGCAGTGCAAAATTCTGAATTCACCTCTGGTCCTTTAGCTACCAAATGGTCCGGGGCTTAAGTGGTTAAGGACTTGCTCAAACTATTTAATTTAATTTCAACGCATAACAAAATCATCTGCTTACTATCTTTGGGACATTAAACATAAATAAGCTTCACTTTACGTCTACCAAACTAGTGTTAACAATGCATGCTTTTGTGGTTACTGCTTTGCTCACATGCCTTTGTAAGCCTAACATAAGCAGGTGCTGACACAGATCATGTTTTTACTTCTACTACAGCTTACTTTGATGGAACAAAGCTTCAGCATGTGAGCAGCAGTCTAACCGAAAAACCAACAAAAGATGTACAACATTTGGAAAGAAGGAAAAAGAACAAATATGTGGAACTTTGAGTGAGGATATATGGGGCCATTCAGTCCCCTCCTCTAACCCGGTTGGGTAATACAAAAATGGAAAGGGCATGAGGCGGGACTTTGCATGAGACACACGGAGGGAGATAGACAAATAAAGTAAAAAACAGCTTTTAATTGGTTAAGATAGTAATATAGGTACATTTTCCTTACATTTCAAAAACTTTATGCATTTTGCTATAAGTCAAGATTACTATGAACACTATATAGAAACCAAAATATTGTAGTATAAAATATTCCAACAAGAAATTGCCATATATATTTGTCAAATACATGAGGTAGTAGAGGTTTAGGAATCACATTGCAGTTAATGTCTATATAGCTTGTCGACCATAATGAAAGTCAAATAAATGTCAAAAAAGGTGAAAATTAATTATTGGAATGGAACGTTCATGCCATATGTAGTAGATGGGTAGACTTGTCGGTAGTTGTAAGCTCTACGCATTTCGGGACCTTAAAATCCCTCATCAGGAGCAAGACCGTAGTCATGGTCTATGAGTAAAAACGAAAAAAATTAGTAGAAGTAGTGGAAAACAAGTGGGTAAGTATAAGACATGATGGCCTTCCTTCCATCACACAAACACTCAGCCCGCTGACTTACATGTACATATGCGCAATGGCGGTGCGGCCATGATGGTGACAAGCCGGCCAGATAAGTCACAGGTGGGAGCTGAGGGGGCATGGCGAAGCGACAGCAAACAACACAGGCGACCATCCCAAGAGGGTCTCAGTGGATGTAATAACATGGATGTAACGCTGAAAGAAGGGACCCCATATAGGGGATCTTGGTGACAAAGACATGAGTGTGAGAAAACAAAAACAAAAAAAATTGTTGGTATACAAAATGTGGAGGTGATTGTGGGGCAAGGTGATAAAGTCAAAGGCAGAAAAAAGGAGGAAACGAGGGAGAGCTGGATGAGTGGGGAGAAGGATGAGGGAAGGGGGAAAGGAAATGAGGACAGAGAGGAATCAGGGGATAGAAGCAACAACAAGTGATGTGTGAGTGAAAAGAGAGGGGAATTACCGTATTGCAGGGTTGCTGGGGGGAAAAAAAGCACACAACACTGGTGTGTGTGGATCCTAGTTGAGAAGTGATGTGAGGTAAGTGTGAAGGTGAGACACAGTTAGGGAGGAAGCCCATATAGGAGAAGCTGCCGCAGACTGGCCCCCAACGTCATGTCAAAGCATGGAGGGGGAATGTAATCCCAGGTGTGCTGACAGATGGTAAACACTCCGCCAATGACGCGGCGCCGCGAGGACGCCGCAATCTGACGTGGAAAGCGTGACATCGACGCGCAGTGATAAGGCCCCCACCCGCCCCGCATCAGATCGGGGCGGAGGGGGGACACGCAGTGTGCATCGCAGCTCCCAAACGTGGCAAAGGGGGGCACAGTCAATCAAACAAACACGGCCAACACCACCAATGCGCACACGACAATCATTAATTACATATTGACTGGGGATGTAAAATAAACAAAAAAGGGGTCTGCAGATGAACGTGCACAGTTATTAGGAATAAATAAATACAGCACAAGCTAGAATAAAGAAGGCTGCTATACAGACATATATACTACAGACATATACAGTGGGGCAAAAAAGTATTAAGTCAGCCACCAATTGTGCAAGTTCTCCCACTTAAAAAGATGAGAGAGGCCTGTAATTGTCATCATAGGTATACCTCAACTATGAGAGACGAAATGTGGAAACAAATCCAGACAATCACATTGTCTGATTTGTAAAGATTTTTTTTTGCAAATTATGGTGGAAAATAAGTATTTGGTCACCTACAAACATGTAAGATTTCTGGCTCTCACAGATCTGTATCTTCTTCTTTAAGGGGCTCCTCTGTCCGCCACTCATTACCTGTATTAATGGCACCTGTTTGAACTTGTTATCAGTATAAAAGACACCTGTCCACAACCTCAAACAGTCACACTCCAAACTCCACTATGGTGAAGACCAAAGAGCTGTCGAAGGACACCAGAAACAAAATTGTAGACCTGCACCAGGCTGGGAAGACTGAATCTGCAATAGGCAAGCAGCTTGGTGTGAAGAAATCAACTGTGGGAGCAATAATTAGAAAATGGAAGACATTCAAGACCACTTATAATCTCCCTCGATCCGGGGCTCCACGCAAGATCTCACCCCGTGGGGTCAAAATGATCACTAGAACGGTGAGCAAAAATCCCAAAACCACACGGGGGGACCTAGTGAATGACCTGCAGAGAGCTAGGACCAACGTAACAAAGGCTACCATCAGTAACATACTACGCCGCCAGGGACTCAGATCCTGCAGTGCCAGACGTGTCCCCCTGTTTAAGCCAGTACATGTCCGGGCCCGTTTGAGGTTTGCTAGAGAGCATTTGGATGATCCATAAGAGGATTGGGAGAATGTCATATGGTCAGATGAAACCAAAGTAGAACTGTTTGGTAGAAACATAACTCGTCGTGTTTGGAGGAGAGAGAATTCTGGGTTGCAACCAAAGAACACCATACCTACTGTGAAGCATGGGGGTGGCAACATCATGCTTTGGGGCTGTTTCTCTGCAAAGGGAACAGGACGACTGATCCGTGTACATGAAAGAATGAATGGGGCCATGTATCGTGAGATTTTGAGTGCAAACCTCCTCCCATCAGCAAGGGCATTGAAGATGAAACGTGGCTGGGTCTTTCAGCATGACAATGATCCCAAACACACCGCCCGGGCAATGAAGGAGTGGCTTCGTAAGAAGAATTTCAAGGTCCTGGAGTGGTCTAGACAGTCTCCAGATCTCAACCCCATAGAAAACCTTTGGAGGGAGTTGAAAGTCCGTGTTGCCCAGCGACAGCCCCAAAACATCACTGCTCTAGAGGAGATCTGCATGGAGGAATTGGCCAACATACCAGCAACAGTGTGTGACAACCTTGTGAAGACTTACAGAAAACGTTTGACCTCTGTCATTGCCAACAAAGGATATATAACAGAGTATTGAGATGAACTTTTGATATTGACCAAATACTTATTTTCCACCATAATTTGCAAATAAATTCTTTCCAAATCAGACAATGTGATTGTCTGGATTTGTTTCCACATTTTGTCTCTCATAGTTGAGGTATACCTATGATGACAATTACAGGCCTCTCTCATCTTTTTAAGTGTGAGAACTTGCACAATTGGTGGCTGACTAAATACTTTTTTGCCCCACTGTATACTACATATTTATAGAGAAACATATAATTTTATGCGACCGTGTGTCCCCATCCCATTGTTTTGGAAAGAAGGAAAAAGAACAAATATGTGGGACTTTGAGTGAGGATATATGGGGCCATTCAGTCCCCTCCTCCATCCCGGCTGGATAATACAAAAATGGAAAGGGCATGAGGTGGGACTTTGCATGAGACACACAGAGGCAGATAGACAAATAAAGAAAAAAACTGCTTTTATTGATTAAGATAGTAATATAGGTAAATTTTCGTTACATTTCAAAAACGTTATGCATTTTGCTATAAGTCAAGATTACTATGAATAGGGATGAGCTTCGTGTTCGAATCGAACCCATGTTCGACTCGAACATCGTCTGTTCGACCGTTCGCCGAATTGCAAACATTATGGGCCGTTCGTGCCAAATTCGAGTGGCGCGTCATGGCCCATATTTCACTGCGGCCTTGCAGTGCATTGCTGGCTGATGATTGGCCAATCATGCACTATGACCCGCATGCTTTGGCCAATCACAGCACGCAAAAAACGGAGAGCCATAATTGGCCAAAGCCAGGGTGGCTTTGGCCAATTATGTCTCAGGGGGTTTAGTACACGCCCCACCCTATATAAGGCCGCCTTCGTGGCGGCCTTGTGCAGTGTGTTGTGGTGTTGGTTAAAGAAAGAGCTTACAGAAAGAGAGAGAGACAGTGTCATTTATATTGAGTTAGATAGAGCAGGCAGGCGAGTCAGTTAGCTGCAGTTACAGTGTGTAGAGGATATATATGCATCCTAGGTGTTGTATATATATATATTTATACACTGTATTCAGTTTAGTTAGATCCGTTCCTGTTATTCTCTATACTGTGACAGGCAGGCAGGTGATTGTGCTAGCTGCAGTGTTTCACTTAGTGTACTGTGTGCTTTGCATAGCATTCACCTAAAGCTTACCTGAATACAATTAGTGGAGTTCTCATAATAAAACCACAGGCAGGGAGCTGCATTAATTTAATTTAGTGTACTGCAGTACTTCTGTCCTTTGCCCAGCGTTCACTTAAAGGAACCTGAATATAATTTGTGGTGTTCTCATAATAAAACCACAGGCAGAGAGCTGCAAGTATTTTTAGTTAGTGTACTGTGTCCTCTACACAGTGTTCACCTAAAACTAACTAAAGAAAATTGCTGCTTTTCTTATACTAATACCACAGCAGGCAGTTGATTCTTATAGCTGCATTATAATCAGTACAGATATATATATATATATATATATATATATATATATATATATACACATCCCACCTTTGTGCAGCTACATCTCACTGCAGGCCATTAGTATGTCTGAAAGGCAAAGAAGGAGAGGCAGACAGTCACAAGGCAATAAAAGAGGGCAAGCAGGCTCTGTGTCTAGAGGCAACAGTGCTGGTTGTGGACATGGTGCATCCTCATCAGCACGTGGCTGTGGGACACGATTGTCCTTCCTTTCGGCAGCTGGCCATGTTGAGCCGCAACATGCCCAAGACTTGGTAGAGTGGATGACCAAGCCGTCCTCATCCTCCTCATCCTCTCTCACCCAGGCTCAGGGTACTTTGTCTGGCAAAGCAGCTGCCAAAGCGGCCTCTTCCCTCAGCTCAATGGCATCAGTCACTCCTTCCCTAGCCCCACCATGTCCTCCTGAGGAGTCCCCCGAACTGTTTGACCACAGTGTTGGGTACATGCTCCAGGAGGATGCCCAGCGCTTTGAAGGCTCCAATGATGGAAACCAGCTAGAGGAAGGCAGTAACGTAAGCCCAGAGAGAGGGGGTAGTAACATGAGCCCAGAGAGAGGGGGTGCCCAACAAGGACAGCTATCTGGCAGTCATGTTCCCCAAGCTGCAGCATACTGCCAGATTTGCTCTAGTGATGAGGAGGGAGGGGATGATGAGGTCACTGACTCCACGTGGGTGCCTGATAGGAGAGAGGAGGAGGAGGCACATCTCCAACGAGGCAGGATGCCCTCCAGGGGCCAGCTTAAGGGCAGCACACCGACTGCATCACTCCGCAGAGATCCGCATGTGCAGGGCGCTGCTGTCTCTGCGCGTTATTCCAAAAGTTCTTTGGTGTTGGCCTTTTTTCAGACGTGTGCAGCAGATCGCACTGTTGCCATTTGCAACATATGTCTGAAGCGTATCTTGCGTGGCCAAAACATCAGCCGCTTGGGCACCACGTGCTTGACCAGACATATGTCGACCTGCCATGCAGTTTGTTGGCAAGCGTACCTAAAAGACCCACACCAAAGAACAAAGCGGACCTCTCCTTGCTCTCCTTGCTCCTCAACAGCTGGGATCTCCAACCCCACTATACCTTCAGTCCTCTCTGAAACCTGCACCGCGAGGAATGAAGGTGTAGAATTAGGTGTGTCACAGCCAAGTACTTGCGGGCAATCTGCTATTGGTACACCGACGTCAGTTTGTACCAGGCAAATTTCCCTGCCCCAGCTGCTGCACCGCCAAAAGAAGTTCACTCCCAGCCATCCACATGCCCAGTGGTTGAATGCTAGCTTGGCTAAATTGCTAGCACTTCAACGCCACTTTTTCTCACGGAAGGCGATATCTACCGGCAATGTCTTGGCCTCGCTGGACAGGGACAGTGGGAAGGTGCATATTACCGCTGACTCATGGTCCAGCAGGCTTGGACAGGGACGTTACCTATCTTTCACGGCACATTGGGTGACTCTGCTGGCAGCTGGGAAGGATGCAGGACAAGGTGCAGTAGTGTAGGAGGTTGTTCTGCCACCACGCCTCCAAAATGTTACTAATGGTGATTCTGACACACCTCTCTCTTCCACCCCCTCCTCTTCTTCTTCCTCCATGGCCTCTACCTGTGCTTTGTCCTCAGAACCAGCCGTGGGGCTACGCAAGTACGCAGGCAAAAAGATGCCATGCAGTGCTTGAGCTGGTATGCTTGGGGGACAGGAACCACACTGGGGCAGAGATTCTGTCAGCTCTGCAGGGGCAGGCTCAGGGGTGATTGACGCCATGCCAGCTTAAGCCAGGAAAGGTGGTTTGCGAAAATGGCACTAACCTCCTCTCCGCCCTCCGACAGGGACAACTGATCCATGTGCCCTGTTTGGCTCATGTCCTTAACTTGGTGGTGCAGTGGTTCTTGGGCAGGTACCCGGGCTTACAGGAGGTCCTGAAGCAGGCCAGGAAACTCTGTGGGCATTTCTGCCGGTCATATAATGCCAGTGCTCGGCTGGCTGACCTGCAAAAGGATTACAACCTGCCCAAAAACCGCCTAATCTGTGACATGCCCACCAGGTGGAACTCTATGCTGGCCATGCTGCAGCAGTTGAACATGCAGCAGAGGGCCATCAATGAGTATCTGTTGCAATATGGCACCAGGACAGGGTCAGGGGAGCTTGGATTTTTTCCCCACACCAGTGGGCCATGATCAGGGATGCATGCACTGTCCTGGCACCATTTGAGGAGGCCACGAGGTTGGTGAGCAGTGACAGTGCATGCATCATTGACACTGTCCCTCTTGTCCACCTGTTGGAGCACACGTTGCGTGGAATAATGGACAGGGCACTTGAGGCAGAACAGAGGGAGGAAGAGGAGGACTTCCTTACCTCTCAAGGCTCCCTTTATCCAAACAGTGTTCCTGCTGGCCCACCTATCACACAGGAAAAGGAGGAGGAGGATTGTGTCAGCATGGAGGTGGAGCCTAGCACTCAGCATCAGCAGCAGTCTTCAAGGGATCAATTACAGTCCCAAGACACCCATGGACTTGTACGTGGCTGGGAGGAGATGGCTGCGAATCATGTCATCCTGAGTGACCCAGAGGACTCCGGACCGAATGCCTCAGCAAACCTACGCTGCATGGCCTCCCTGATCCTGCAAAGCCTGTGGAAGGATCCTCGTATTCGTGCTATCAAGGAGAGGGATCATTACTGGCTGGCAACCCTCCATGATCCACGTTACAAGGGTAAGGTTGCGGACCTTATCTTGCCATCGCAGAGGATAAAACATCGGGAGGCCTTGCAGAAAGGTCTGTGCAACGCGTTCCCAGAGACTGGGAGGTTACAAATTTCTGGTCCTGGACAACGTGTTGCTGAGGCTTCGGTCAGTCAAAGAAGGAGCGGTGGAGAAGGTGGCCGTCTGACCGATGCGTTCAGACAATTTTTTAGTATGCAGCTCAAAGGTATGATCGGTTCCAGCAACCATCGCCAGCATCTGGTTTACATGGTGCAGGAATACCTAGGGGCAAGATTAGACTTGGACACCTTTCCCACCGAAAATCCTCTGGGTTACTGGGTCTTGAGGATGGATCACTGGCCAGAGCTTGCACAGTATTCAATTGAGCTACTGGCCTGTCCTGCATCCAGCGTTCTTTCGGAACGCACATTCAGTGCTGCTGGAGGCTTTGTAACCGATCACAGGGTGCGCCTGTCCACCGACTCGGTCGATCGACTAACCTTCATAAAAATGAATCAGTCTTGGATCACCACCAGCTACCAAGCACCTGATGCTGATGTAACCAAATATTTTTTTTTTAAATGTCAGACCCCTTCAAGACTGCCTAAGCTGATGCTGAGTGACTATCCTGTTATGCTGAGTGACTATCCTCCTCCTCCACAATGATCATGCTGATAGCTTGTAAGAACATTTTTGGTTCTGGGCATCGCCACCAGTGGCTAAGGCCCAATTTTTCAGCCCCTGTTTAACGTGTAATTACAATTTTTGATGCAATACTTTGCAGCAGGACTCATTTCTGCGCTCCAACTAGAGTATCTGTGAGGGGTTGCAGTGTTGTGGCACCAGTGCCTAAGGCCCATTTTTTCAGCCCCTGTTTGACAGGGGCGTGTAATTACAATTTTTGATTCAATACTTTGCAGCAGGGCTCATTCCTGCGCTCCAACTAGAGTATCTGATTCTGTGAGGGGTTGCAGTGTGTTTGCACCAGTGCCTAAGGCCCAATTTTAATGCCCCTGTTCAACAGGGGCATGTAATTACAAATCTTGTTCTAATATTTCACAGCAGGGCCTATTCCTGCACCCACCAAGAGTAACTGTTAGGGCTTACAGTGTTGTGGCAATACCACCACCACCACCACCAAAGGCCCAATTTTTCTGCCCCTGTTCAACAGGGGCATGTAATTACAATTCTTGATCTAATATTTCACAGCTGGGCCCATTCCTGCACCCACCAAAAGTAACTGTGAGGACTTACAGTGTTGTGGCACCAGCACCACCACCACCACTAAAGGCCCAATTTTTCCTACAACTGTTCAACAATGGCATGTAATTACAATTCTTGATATAATAGTTCACAGCAGGGCGTTCCAGCGCCCACCAAGAGTGAAGCCCCGTACACACGATCGGTTTGACTGATGAAAACCGTCCGATGGATGGTTTTCATCAGACCAACCGATCGTGTATGGTACCCATCGGTCTTTTTTCCATCGGTTGTAAAAAATAGAACTTGTTTTAAAATTTTCTGATGGATAAAAAAACAATGGGAATTTCCGATCGTCTATGGGCAAGTCCATCGGTTAAAAACCCCACGCATGCTTAGAATCAAGTCGACGCATGCTCAGAAGCATTAAACTTCATTTTTCTTGGCTCATCGGAGTGTTTTACGTCACCGCGTTTGGAACGGTCGGTTTTTAGACTGATGGTGTGTGGCCAAGACTGATGAAAAACAGTTTCATCGGATTTCCGATGGACAAATCCATCGGACGAAAATCCATAGGTTATCCGATCGTGTGAGGGCTTACAGTGTTGTGGCAACACCAACACCTAAGGGCCAAATTTATGCAGAGTATATACGACAGACCCCTACTTTCAAACATCCCACTTACAAACGACTCCTACTTGCAAACGGAAGGAGACAACAGGAAGAGAGAGGAAATCTACCCCTAGGAAGGGAAATTCTCTCCTGTAAGAGTTAATATGGGAAAAATGTGTCTCCTCTCCACTGATGCTTTATCACCAATCCTTGTTTCACTAAAAACCCCAAATTTTCAAAAAACATTTGTCATTGGGACGGAAAGTGAGGTGAAATGTTCTGAACAGGTGCACAGACAGCAAAACAAATGTTACAGGGGTGATAACCCTTCCCTATGATTTCCAAAAAGCCTAAAAGTAGATTTTTTGGCTGGAGCTACAGTTTAAAAATTTACCAGTTCAAAATTACAAACAGATTCTACGTAACAACAAACCTACTGTCAAAACTGTCTTGTTTGCGCCGCCTGTATACTGCTGTTCAGAGTATATAGGCCCTGGGCGCCCCACGCCTATCCTTTTTTTAATTTGGGTGCGGGATTCCCCTTAATATCCATACAAGAACCAAAGGGGCTAGTAATTGGCTGGGGGGGTACCCATGCCATTTTTCTCAATGATTTTTATCCATATTGCCGGGACCAGACATTACATTAACTTCTTGGAGCCCGGGCCATTGTCAAATGACGGCCACAAGGTGGCTCTTCAGGTCCGGGAGGCCATCTATTGACGGCCTTGGCTTCTCTGGCCACTGGGGGGCGCGCATGGGCGCCGCGTCACTGAGGTGCCGATGCCTGTGCCTGGCGGCCGCAATGTCCGCCAGGTACCCGCGATCGGCTGTTACACAGCCAAGGACGTGGATCTCTGTGTGTAAACACAAAGATCCACGTCCTGTCATGGAGAGGAGACCGATGCTGTGTCCCTTGTACATAGGGACACAGATCGGTCACTTCCCCCAGTCAGTCCCCTCCCCCCACAGTAAGAATCACTCCTAGGGAACACATTTAACCCCTTCCTTGCCCCCTAGTGTTAACCCCTTCCCTGCCAGTCACATTTATACAGTAATCAGTGCATATTTATAGCACTGTTCGCTGTATATATGTGAATGGTCCCAAAAATGTGTCAAAAGTGTCCGATCTGTCCGCCGTAATATTGCCATTACTAGTAAAAAAATAAAATAAAAATAAATGTCATAATTCTATCCCCTATTTTGTAGGCGCTATAACTTTTGCACAAACCAATCAATAGACGCTTATTGCGATATTTTTTTACCAAAAATATGTAAAAGAATACGTATCGGCCTAAACTGAGAAAAAATAAATAAAATAAATATAAAAATTGGGATATTTATTATAGCAAAAAGTAAAAAATATTGTGTTTTTTTCAAAATTGTCGCTCTTTTTTTGTTTGTAGGGCAAAAAATAAAAACCGCAGAGGTGATCAAATGCCACTAAAAGAAATCTTTATTTGTGGGAAAAAAAGGACGTCAATTTTGTTTGGGAGCCAAGTCGCACGACCGCGCAATTTTTATTCAAAGCGTGACAGTGCCGAAAGCTGAAATTTCGCCTGGGCAGGAAGGGGGTATATGTGCCCAGTAAGCAAGTGGTTAAAGCCGCAAGCAGTTTTAAATGACTTTTTTTCCTTTAGAAATGTAATTTTGTGCATGGACAGTTTTAAACATGGGAAACACGTGCCACTTCACAGACATACTATAGACACTTATTTTTTTCACTTTATGCATCATTAAAGTCACTGCTCCCGAAAAAACTTCAGTTTTTAAACCTTCTTTTTGCATTGATACATGTCCCCTGGGGCAGGACCCGGGTCCCCAAACCCTTTTTAGAACAATAACTTGCATATTAGCCTTTAAAATTAGCACTTTTGATTTTGAACGTTCGAGTCCCATAGACTTTAACGGGGTTCGATAGTTCGCGCAAACTTTCGGTCCATTCGCAGGTTCTGGTGCGAACCAAACCGAGGGGTGTTCGGCTCATCCCTACTCATGACAGAGCAAGAACCGTGATCTGTGTGTGTAAACACACAAATCCCGGTGCTCTCAGGGGAGAGGAGACAGATTGTGTATTCTAAGTATGAACACCGATCTCTCTCCTCCTCTAGTCAGTCCCATCCCCCCTACAGTTAGAACACAACTAGGGAACACAGTTAACCCCTTGATCTCCCCCTAGTGTTAACCCCTTCCCTGCCAGTGACATTTATACAGTAATCAATGGCTATTTTTAGCTCTGATCTCTGGATAAATGTCCATGGTCCCAAAATAGTGTCAAAAGTGTCCGATCTGTTCCGCCGCAATGTCGCAGTCCTGATAAAAATCGTAGATTGCCGCCATTACTAGTACAAATTTTTTTAATAAAAATTACATAAATCTATATCCTATTTTGTAGGCGCTATAACTTTTGCGCAAACCAATTAATATACGCTTATTGTGATTTTTTTTTACCAAAAATATGTAGAAGAATACATATCGGCCTAAACTGACGAAAAACATTTTTTCTTTTTTTTTAAATTGGGGTATTTATTATAGCGAAAACTACAAAATATTGTGTTTTTTTCAAAATTGTTACTCTTTTTTTGTTTATAGTTCAAAATATAAAAACCACAGAGGTGATCAAATACCACAAAAAGAAAGCTCTATTTGTGGGGAAATAAATTTGTTTGGGTAAAATGTCGCACGACCGTGCAATTGTCAGTTAAAGCATAGTAGTGCCATATCGCAAAAAAAATGGCCTGGTCAGGAAGGGTGCAAATCCTTCCAAGGTTGATGTGGTTAAGGAGATATGATGCACTACTTGTAACTGTAAAAAACAAACAAAAAAAAAACGAATTTATCCCTTATATAGGCAAAGGGTTCTTTATAGGATATATAAAAAGTGAATAATCTTCCACAGAAACTTGCAGACTTTAGCAGACTCAGTAGAAATCTTCATCAAAGGGTTGGATATTATTTAGATATTATAAGAAATAAACCATAGAATGAGTAGCATGCTCATTTTGGATTATATTTTACGTTTGTATACATTTTACATTAAAATGTATGTCCTTCCATATAAAGGAAAATTCTTCAAGTTTAATAAAATGAAACAAAACTAGTTAGATTTTAAATAATTTTATTCGATACAATATATTGGTTCATCAAAAGACTAGAAACTATTTTATTTTAATGGAAGTAATGAACACGTCTGAAAGAGCCAATTCTTGGCTGAGTAGCACCCCATTCTGAAAATCTTCTATACTCTTCAGGTTTCAGGTAAAACTGACGTCCTCTGTAGTTGGGCTCCTCATAGAACATCCAGAACCCATCTTGTACATGGGCAGAATGGATTTCATGGTAACGGAATCTCTCATAGACATTAGAACAATCTTCAGTGAATTCCATCATCTGACCCCTGAAGTCTTCTTTCTCATAGATCCTGATCCTAAAAGAACCTTCGTGCTGTTAAAAAAAAGGATTGAGAATGAAGACTGAGCAAAGCTATCCAAAATTGTGCTAAAGACTCCACTTCTGGACCCCCCACTGTATAAAGACGACATGACTTTGTCAGATAGCTGCCAAAACCCTGGTATACTTTTACACAGTGGGCGATCCCCTTTCAGATAGAAGTGGTCCCGGCAGCGGTTTCACCACGGGATCACTTTTTTGGGTAGCGGGAGAGGTGCCCCCGTTCATATTCCCCGCTTACCGGAGACGTCAGTAGCGGCAAAAACGTTCTGATATGCTGGAGGGGTGGGTAGGAAGTCGAGCGAGGGCAAAATGGCCCCCAGTCGACTCTATGCCCTTGGAGGACCGGAGCGACATCAAACGTCACTTCCGCCCTAAGGCCTTAAAGGGCCCTTACTTTTGCGTAAAAGTAAAATGTTTTTTTTTCTCAGGGCTTTTAAGTGTAAATGTGAGATCTGTGGTCTTTTTGGCCCTAAATCTCGCATTAAATATGCCCTGCCCGGCTTATTTCTATTACAAGGGATGTTTACAATCCTTCTAATAGGAATAACTGTGATCAAACATTTTTTTAAAGGGACAGTGTAAAAATGAAAAATAGAAAGTAAAATAAATAAGAAAAAAAAAATCTCAGAGCTCGCGTGCAGAGGCGAACACATACATAAGTCACGCCCACTGATGTAAACGGTGTTCAAACCACACATGTGAGAAATCACCGTGAACATTAGAGTGAGAGTCATAATTCTAGCACTAGACCTCCTCTGTTAAGCCTCATACACATGATCTGACTTCCATCTGACTTTTCCATGGATTTTGGTCCGAAGGGCGTTGACTGTGAACTTGTTCTGCATACACACGGCAGAACATTTTCAGCCAACATTCACCAAACCACGTGGTTTTTCAGCTCTTTACCGCAACCCTTTTGGCAACTTCTGCTATTGTTGTCTGATGTTTATCATTGGTTGGGAGCATGCGTGTTTGTACTTTGGATTTTAGTCCGATGGACTTATGTACACACGATCGGATGATCCGACGTAACACATTTGTTGTTGGAAAGTTTGAGAGCACGCACAGCGAATATTTGTCCGTGGAAATTCCGATGACAATTGTCCGATGGAGCATACAGAAGGTTGGATTGTCAGATAAAACACGTCCGTCGGACCGTTGTTGTCGGAAAGACTGATCGTGTGTATGGGCCTTAACTCTAAATTGTAACCTGTAAAAATTTTAAAAGCGTTGCCTATGGAGATTTTTAAGTACCATAGTTTGCCGCCATTCCACGAGCGTGCACAATTTTAAAGCATGACATGTTGGGTATCAATTAACTCGGCGTAACATCATCTTTCACATTATACCAAAAAATTGGGCTAACTTTACTGATTTATTTTTTTCTAATTAAAAAAATCTATTTTTTCCCCAAAAAATTAAGTTTGTAAGACAAATACGGTGTGACATAAAGTATTGCAACTTTATTCTCTAGGGTCTCTGCTAAAAATATAAATATAATGTTTGGGGGTTATACGTAATTTTCTAGCAAAACATACAGATTTTAACTTGTAAACAACAAATATCAGATATAGACTTAGTCCAGAAGTGGTTAACTCAGTTTTTACTTTACATACTGTATATTTATTTCCATCCACTCTTGAACTTCTTGATAGGTAAAAAATAAAGGTGCTTATTCTTGCACAACTTTAACCTACCATGTAATTTATTTTAGATTATTCAGATTTTGAAGCCTACATGCGTGTTTTTTTCTCCGTCGGAGTTCCACACAGACGAACGGAATTTCCGATCGGAAAAAAAGAGAACATGTTCTCTTTCTAAATTCCGACAGAAAAAAGTCAGATGGGGCACACACACGGTCGGAATATCCGTTGAAAAAATTACGTCTGACTTTTTCCATCGGAAATTCCGATCGTGTGTATATGGCATTAGTCTGCCTTTGACATAAATGTTTTTTTATGCCAATTGTTGTTCGGTGAAGTCTAAAAATAATTTGCATAGCTTTAGAAAGTCCCATGTTGTTGGACATTGGGGCTATGTAGGGAATGTCCTACACACTCGATACCTGTGCGAAACGTATTTTTATATCACTTCATAGTTTAATTTTGCTGCTAGCTTTTAATGCATCCCTACATACATAAACCCCTTACAATATAGTAATTGTGGCAGGTTTATGCTGTTCGAACATTTTAACATGGGCTTTGTTCTTAAACTGAGATGCCCATAGTTACCTGGGGGCTCAGACGACAAGATCTAATGGAGTCATTGTAGCCCATCCATTGCTGAAAGTCAGGATATTCTCCCCTGTGAAGGAAATACTGGTGTCCTTTGTAGTTGGTATGTTCATACAGGATCCAGTTTCCACTCTCAACACGGATGGAGTTGCAGCGTCTGAAGTATAAGGACAAGTCTGGGCATTCAGAGTTACACTCATATGAGCGACCCTGAAAGTTCTTGTCCTCGTAGAAGATGATCTGTGGAATAAAAAACAATTCATTTACACTTTCTGAGATGTTTTAAATCGCATACATTTTATGTTATGTTATGCATATATTTTTGTAGGAAAACTGTTTTTCTTTTTAGATTCTGTGCCTTAGAAGAACAAAATTAAATGGTCAGTAAATTAAAAACTGATATTTCTACTTTTGGGTTTATAACAAGATTTAAACCACCTGACCATATTTTCCATCTCTTGGGAATGGTAATATATCTGCCCCTAAGTTCCTAGTTCTGCACACTTGCTGTGGTCAGTCTCCCTGTTGGATCTTTATTTATGTTTTATTATAGAGGATGTAACAGAATGAGCTGAAACACACAAAGGTAAATGGAACACAAAAACCCCTAGGTGGACAAGAGCTGAGTTGTGAAATATGGCAGAAAGATTTTACTGTTAAAGTATCTAAAACATAAGAAAAGCTAGATGTTGACTCAGCCTACCAGGTTCTACAAAAAATAAAGTGTCACTTCTAGGTGGACTGGTTCTTTAATATGTTAACCATATCTATGTCTCTGTGAATCCTAAACTAAATAATTGAATATGCCAAGTAAGTGCTGGCAAAGTAAGTGCTGGCTTTTTAAAGTTAGGCTTAAAGGAGCCACAATAACTAAAGCCTCGTACATACGATCGGATATCCTATGGATTCTAATCCGATGGTTTTGTCCATCGGAAATCCGATGAAGCTGACTTCCATCAGTCTTGCCTACACACCATCAGTCAAAAAACCGACCGTTCCAAACGCGGTGACGTAAAACACTCAGATGAGCCGAGAAAAATGAAGTTCAATGCTTCTGAGCATGCGTCGACTTGATTCTGAGCATGCGTGGGTTTTTTATTTAAAACATGTTTTATTTTTTAAAACCGATGGAAAAAAGACAGATGGGTCCCATACACGATCGGTTTGTCTGATGAAAACAATCCATCGGACGGTTTTCATCGGTTAAACCGATCGTGTGTACAGGGCTATACTGATTTTACTATATATATGGTTTTACTATATTTAATCCAAAGATATCTAGATTAATAGTTGGAAAAGACTGCTATTTAGATTTACATATATAGGAGGTAATGATTTTTTAAGATTAAAGTGTTTTATGATAATATTTCAAAAAGTTATGTCTTACCTTTCCCATTTTAATGTATCTTTACTCACTCAAGCCACAGTCTATGTGCTGTTGTCCAAATGGGAGAATTCTTCCTTTATATGTACCCTGTTTTGCATACATTGAAAATAATGCTGACTTTTTTTTGCCAGTAAGCAGAATGTACAGTTATTTTATCTAGTAATATGTAAAGGTCACATTAGTCTGTCTTTGTGTGTGGTCATTGTTGTAGTGCCTTTTCTTTTACCTGTATTGCAAAGCTGTACCTAAACAAATAAATGGACAAAAACTTTTTACTGTTCAGTCAGCAAGTTCTATTCTTTTGGAACCCCACAGTATGCTCTTTTAACTGTTAATAAATGTAACATAATTGCATATAGTGTTATCTCCATTTTTTCAGATTTTAAATAAAATCAATGCATTTTTGAGCAACAAAATTGCAGTTTCTATTAATACACTTTTGCCTCCTTTAGCTTAATGTTCTTTTTGAATAATAATGAAATGTTACTTAAAAACTTTTAACATATTATATTATATTTAAAGCATTTTTTTTTTTTTTTATATTGGATAGAGTAGGTAATGGGTAAAATCCCTTGTTTATTTTGCCATTGGGGAGATTTTTGCTTCTTTTTCTAACTTGTGAATACAACAGGGCATGGAAGGAATTATCTCCAGAGTAAAAGAAATAAACTTTTAGACAGTTTTCACTGATACAAGATTTCCTTCCTATGCCTATTCCTATAATTTTGGGATTTTTTCCAAACTTTTAGTCCCAGTGACAGGGTTTTCTAGGACAAATAGTAGGTGGATCTCAGCAGAGACACAGACAACAATAACAATCTCACAGGGGTTCTAACTTCTTAACACGGTACCCAGAAGAAAAAATAAATAAAAAAAAATGTAATATTAGATACACTTTTATTTACTGTATATGCCTAGGAAACTTTTATCTCATTGTATGAGTATTATTACACATAGGTAAATTGGTTCATAAATTTGTCTGTTCTTTTTGAATACTGCAGTTTAACTTTTTCGCTGCCTGGCCCTGCGCTCCACTTTTAAACTCAGGTGGCCAAACCATTTTTGCAATTTTTCCATTGCTTTTTAATTTTTCCCTTACAGAGTTTGTGAAAGACACCTCAAACCATATATTTTCTGAAAGCACATGACCTATGGAATAAAAAAAAATATGCTACAAATTTTTTAGGCCTTGTGATATTTGTGCAAATGTTTATGAAATCGCCATTTTCACTAAAAATACACTAAAATCATTATTAGTTGATACATATATAAATTCCTAAAAAAATTAAAAAAAGATAAAACTGTATTGAGTTTATAAAAAACAAATATTTGTAAATTTTAAATTGCGCCCTTTTGTGAAATAGTGAAAACGGTGCACAAAACTATAAAAAAAAATCTAAGATATCCTTGGACCGCAGCCTGCTGCCATTTGAGAAGTATTGTATGGAAAAAGGACCACTTATGCATACGCGCTCTAAGATGTATGCGTTATTGGTCTAACCAATGGAGAATTACCAGTTGCCTTTTTTTGCAAAAATGGGAACTGGATTTGGGTAGAACCTTCTCGGCAGGTCAAAGTACCAATATAATACATTCCATATTTAAAACAGCGACCTGTACGAAAATGCAGGAAACAAATTATAAGATCATCCCCCATTGGTACAGAACCCCACAAACATACTGGATGGTTGCTGGCGCTGTCAGAGGGAACAGGGGACTCTATTACATTTTGTTTTGGTCCTGCCCTAGAATTAGGAAATTCTGGAAAGAGGTCCAGACGATCATGCAAAAAATCAGTGATATTGAAATCCTGGAAGACCTGGCCTTCTTCCTATTGCATTTATCCGAAATCCCAGCTAAAACATACAGGGAGTCCATCTTGTGCCACTTATTGAATGCAGCCAAAGCCTGTATCCCCCTTACTTGGAAACAGACACAGCCCCCCACAGTGGGAATGTGGCTTAGGTAGGTAGAGGAAGTAAACCGAATGGAAGATCTAGTCTTAACGTCTCGACAAAAATGAGAAATCAATATGCAAACATGGTCGCCATGGAATCTTTTTGTTTCTTCAGAGGAAGGAAGAAAACTTATTGATGTGACCCCCAGGAGATGAGGGAGGAGGACATGGGTCCTTTAGTATAACTTAAATTGAGAGGAGGGGGAGCCTTTTGGGGGGGGGAGGAGGGTGGTGGAATTGGGGGGGAGGGGTTCTCCTTGTAGGTTTCGTTTTTTTTTCCTTTTAAGGTGGGGGGGAGGGGACAGAAAACGGAAAGGAGGGGAATAGTCGGACATTAGCTGCTATGTCTGGAACATTAGGGGGTGGTTGCTGTGCCGGGTCCTGAATCAGGGGTTGTGTTCCCCCTAGGGTTGTCCCGATACCGATACTAGTATCGGTACCGATACCAAGCATTTGCGCAAGTACTTGTACTCGCGCAAATGCTCCCGATGCCTTGTCCGATACTTGGCCGAGAGGGCGAAGAGGGGGCGGGGGGCAGAGACCAAAGCACAGAGGGGGCGGAGAGCGAGGCGGGGGGCGGAGACCAGAGCGGAGAACAGAGCGCAGAGGGGGCGGAGAGCGGGGCGGAGACGGGGCGGAGAGCGAAGCAGGGGGCGGAGACCAGAGCAGAGACCAGATCGCAGACGGGGCGGAGAGCGAGGCGGGGGGCAGAGACCAGAGCGGAGACGGGGCGGAGAGCGAAGCAGGGGGCGGAGACCAGATCGCAGACGGGGCGGAGAGCGAGGCGGGGGGCGGAGACCAGAGCGGAGAGGGGGCGCAACCAGAGCGTGTCTTCAGGCGGGTAAGTAAAATTTCATTGTGACATGCACACAGATTTGTTTTCCTTCCGCCCTTGTGATCAAATGGTTGCCTGCCTTGCCTGTCTTTCTGCTGGTCACCCTGCTATTTTGCTCGATGTGCTCCCCCTGACTCTCCTGCCTGTTTTGTTTTTCGATGCTGGAGGGGAGGGAGTTTTTTAAAAAGACATTAACCACTGAGAATGGCCCAGGGGGAGGGAAGAAGGTGTCTTTGCCAATGTAAGGGGCATTCTTCCCACTGACCACCAATGTAAGGGGCATTCTTCCCACTGACCACCAATGTAAGGGGCATTCTTCCCACTGACCACCAATGTAAGGGGCATTCTTCCCACTGACCACCAATGTAAGGGACATTCTTCCCACTGACCACCAATGTAAGGGGCATTCTTCCCACTGACCACCAATGTTAGGGGCATTCTTCCCACTGACCACCAATGTAAGGAACATTCTTCTTACTGATCACCAATGTAAGGAGCATATGCTGACTCAGTACCATCTATCACTGCCATCTATAAGTGCTAGCCACCTGCCATCTATTAGTGGCAGTGCCGTCTATCAGTGCCAGCCCCCTGTCAGTGCCAGCCATATGTCGGTGCCAGTCATAAGTGCCCGCCACCTGTCAGTACTCATCACTGCTGCATATCCGTGCCACCTAATCATATCAGTGCTCATCAGTGCTGCTTAATCAGTGCCGCCTATCAGTGCTGCATAGCAGTGCCACCTAATCTGTATTGTGCTTTAAAACTGTCACCTGACATTATAAAAAAGTATCGGTAATCGGTATCGGCAAGTACTTGAAAAAAAGTATCGGTACTTGTACTCGGTCTTAAAAAAGTGGTATCGGGACAACCCTACCCTTGACTATTGGTTAGCAATTTGTAAAGTGGAATATAGATGGAGATATTTCCTGTCTTTGATATTTCCCCAGATTCAACGTCAAGGTTAAACGATATTGAATTTGATGATATTTTGTTGGTTGCATATATACAGGTAATGTATGTTAATTATGGAAGAGACTGTCTATTTTCCTTTTGTTAAAATAATAAAAAAAAAATAAAAAAAAAATCTAAGATTATAATTTTTCACTTAGAGCTTTCAGAATTTCAGAATTTGTAAAAGACCCTCCCAAACCATACATTTTCTGAAAGCACATGACCTGTAGAATAAAAAAAAAGGTGCTACTGATTTTTTAAGCCCTGCAATAGTTGCACAAATCTTTATCAAATCGTTATTTTCACAAAAAATACACTAAAATTATTATCAGCGGACACAAACACAACATAACTTTCAAAATTCCTGCTCAATTCTACTAAGCCTCATTCCCATTGGCATACAACATCCGTGTTTACCCACAAGGGGAAGCACAGGTGTTCTACGCATCCCTGTGCAAGCAGTCCTAGTCATGTCAATTGGGATGCAACGGCTGCATGGGCACAGCTGCTGCTGCCAATCTGAAATCTGTGTGGGTGTGGGTGTGGGAGCCGACCCCAAAAGCAGACAGTGTGAGCTCAGGGACATGCACCCAGTCTCACATGGATGTAAAATTGGGAGTGACGGCTGTGTTTGTACAGTTGCTACATCCCAAATTACATCAATGAGATGGCCTGCATGAGATGCACAGAACACCTGTGCATCTCTGTACAGGTAAACACAGCCTTGCAGGGGCATACGCTGCTGTATGCCCTGTGTGAACAAGACATTACTCTGTTTTTTTTTAAATTATTTTATTTACATTTTTTCTATGTTTTAGATTTTTCTTTTTTTTACAATTTTCTTTTAATATTTTGTCTTTTGGGGGAGGGGGGACTTTGGTGAGATATAAATAGATCTCTAATGTCTCTTTTTGGAGACTGAGTAAGGGACTGCAAACAGTCCATTTCTCTGCAGCCTGAGCTGCACTGTACATAAATGAATGTATAGATTAGGGATGAGCTTCGAGTTCGAGTCGAACATGAGTTCAACTCGAACATCGGCTGTTCACTCGTTCTCTGAATTTCGAACATTATGGGCAGTTCGCGCCAAAATCGAGTGGTGCGTCACGGCCCATAATTCACTGCGATCCTTGCAGTGCATTGCTGGCTGATGATTGGCCAAGCATGCACTATGACCCGCATGCTTTGGCCAATCACAGCGCCGTCAGCACAGAGAGCCATAATTGGCCAAAGGCATGGTGCCATGTTTCGGACCCGAAGGGGGCGGAACACACAAGCCCGAATCCTTGATTGGGGCACCTCTGTGCCAGCTATTCACTGCATAGGCCCAATCTTTTTTTCGGGTGCGTTTCCAGGCACGTCTTACCCAGGATCGCAACGGGGTCCTACCTTTCTGTATCCCCAGCCTACTTCCTCTGTCCTTGGGGTTCCTGAGCTCACGTTTCTTTTCTGGCAGCCTCCTGCCTTTTCTGCTATTTCCTTTAACCACTTAAGCCCCGGACCATTTGGTAGCTAAAGGACCAAAGGTGATTTCAGAATTTTGCACTGCGCTGCTTTAACTGTAAATTGTGCGGACATGCAATGTTGTACCCAAACGAAATTTGCGTCCATTTCTTCCCACAAATAGAGCTTTCTTTTAATAGTATTTGATTGCCTCTGCGATTTTTATTTTTTGCGATATAAATTGAAAAAAAATGATATTTTCTACTTTTTGTTATAAGAAAAATCGAATAAACTCAATTTTGGTCATACATTTAGGCCAAAATGTATTCAGCCACATGTCTTTAGTAAAACAAATTTCAATAAGTGTAAATTTATTGGTTTGCGCAAAAGTTATAGCGTTTACAAACTAGGGTACATTTTCTGGAATTTACACAGCTTTAAATTTATGACTGCCTATCTCATTTCTTGAGGTGCTAAAATGGCAGGGCAGTACAAAACCCCCCCAAATGACCCCATTTTGGAAAGTAGACACCCCAAGGAAATTGCTGAGAGGCATGTTGAGCCCATTGAATATTTTTTTTTTGTCCCAAGTGATTAAATAATGACAAAAAAAAAATTACAAAAAGTTGTCACTAAATGATATATTTCTCACACATGCCATGATTATATGTGGAATTGCACCCCAAAATACATTCTGCTGCTTCTCCTGAGTACGGGGATACCACATGTGTGGGACTTTTTGGGAGCCTAGCCGCGTACGGGACCCCAAAAACCAAGCACCGCTTTCAAGGTTTCTAAGGGCATACATTTTTGATTTCACTCCTCACTACCTATCACAGTTTTGAAGGCCATAAAATGCCAAGATAGCCCAAAACCCCCACAAATGACCCCATTTTGGAAAGTAGACACCCCAAGCTATTTGCTGAGAGGCATGGTGAGTATTTTACAGCTCTCATTTGTTTTTGAAAATGAAGAAAGACATATATATATTTATTTATTTATTTTATTTTCAATTTTCAAAACTTTGTGACAAAAAGCGAGATCTGCAAAATACTCAACATACCTCTCAGCAAATAGCTTGGGGTGTCTACTTTCCAAAATGGGGTCATTTGGGGGAGTTTTGTGCCATCTGGGCATTCCATGGCCTCCGAAACTGTGATAGGCAGTGAGGAGTGAAATCAAAAATTTACACCCATAGAAATCCTGAAGGCGGTGCTTGGTTTTCGGGGTCCTGTACGCGGCTAGGCTCCCAAAATGTCTCACACATGTGGTATCCCCGTACTCAGGAGAAGCAACAGAATGTATTTTGGGGTGCAATTCCACATATAACCATAGCATGTTTGAGCAATATATAATTTAGTGACAACTTTTTGTACATTTTTTTTTTCTCATTATTCAATCACTTGGGACAAAAAATAAATATTCAATGGGCTCAACATGCCACTCAGCAAATAGCTTGAGGTGTCTACTTTCCAAAATGGGGTCATTTGGGGGGGTTTTGAACTGTCCTGGCATTTTATGCACAACATTAGGAAGCTTATGTCACACATCATCCACTCTTCTAACAACTTGAAGACAAAGCCCTTTCTGACACTTTTTGTTTACATGAAAAAATGTTTTTTTGCAAGAAAATTATGTTGAACCCCCAAACATTATATATATATTTTAAAGCACAGGCCCTACAGATTAAAATAGTGGGTGTTGCATTTTTTTTTTTCCACATAGTATTTGCGCAGCGATTTTTCAAACACATTTTTTTGGGAAAAAAAACACTTTTTTTATTTTTAATGCACTAAAAAACACTATATTGCCCAAATGTTTGATGAAATAAAAAAGATGATCTTAGGCCGAGTACATGGATACCAAACACGACATGCTTTAAAATTGCGCACAAACGTGCAGCGGCGACAAACTACATTCATTTTTAAAAGCATTTAAAAGCCTTTACAGGTTATCACGTTAGATTTACAGAGGAGGTCTACTGCTAAAATTACTGCCCTCGATCTGACATTCGCGGTGATACCTCACATGCATGATGCAATTGCTGTTTACATATGACACTAGACCGACGCTTGCGTTCGCCTTTGCGCAAGAGCTGTTCGCCTTTGCGAAGAAACTGTTCCTTCCATATTTTATTTTTTTACCAATTTTATTGTTATCTCAGGGAATGTAAATATCCCCTATGATAGCAATAAGTAGTGACAGGTACTCTTTTTTTGAAAAAAATTGGGGGTTAGACCCTAGATCTTTCCTCTGCCCTCAAAGCATCTGACCACACCAAGATCGGTGTGATAAAATGCTTTCCCAATTTCCCAATGGCGCTGTTTATATCCGGGGGGGCATTCCCTCCCACTGCTTGTAAAAGCAGTCTAGAGGCTAATTATCTGCTAGAATTGCTTTTACATGAAAGCCGGCCACTGGCTGAAAAGAATGATACCAAGATGATACCTAAACCCGCAGGCATCATTCTGGTATAAACATTTAAAGTCCAGCAACATACCAGTACGTAGCTGGTCCTTGTTGGACATGTATTGTAATCTTTTTTTTTCATGCAGCCTGTTGGCTGAACGAAAAAAAGAGATTGATCGGTGGGTATGCCCACCATTAGAATACCTCCCTTCATCCACCCACTTCTAATGATGGGCATACATGCACCATTTATATATGCCGAAGCATGGGGGCATCCTCCCGCAAAAAAGTTATGCCGCGTACACACGGTCGGACTTTTCCACGGGCAAGCCTTCGTCAGAATTTTGACCGTATGTACGCGGCATAAAAGGTTATGCCGCGTACACACGGTCAGACTTTTCCACGGGTAAGCCTCCGTCGGAATTTCGACCGTATATACGCGGCATTAGGAGCAAAATCGCTCCTCCGCCCCTGCTGCCCCCATGCTTCGGCATATATGCTCTTTTTTTTAACTGTGGTGGTAGAATCACCTCCTACAGCGTTGGAGCCACGGCTTTATGTATCGTGGGAGCAAACGCCGTTGCTGTCAAGATAAATAGATCCGCTCTGCAACTGAATGGCGCACCTGAAAACAAAAAATTACATACCTGAAAAGCAAGCATGATAAAACATTGCAGAATAGAATACAGTAAAAAGGAGCAGACTGAATGGTGTACCTGCTAAGCAAATGATGGTTAACATTAAAACAAAGTAACATTACAGTACAACAGTAAGACCTTACCATACCATACCTGCAAAGCAAATACCAAAACAAAACCTAGTAAAAAATAAAAAAATTTTTTAACGCAACCTGTGCCTAAAATATATATATGCCGAAGCATGGGGGCATCCTCCCGCAAAAAAGTTATGCCGCGTACACACGGTCTGACTTTTTCACGGGCAAGCCTCCGTCGGAATTTCGACCGTATATACGCGGCATTAGGAGCAAAATCGCTCCTCCGCCCCTGCTGCCCCCATGCTTCGGCATATATGCTCTTTTTTTTTAACTGTGGTGGTGAAATCACCTCCTACAGCACTGGAGTCACGGCTTTATGTATCGTGGGAGCAAACGCTGTTGCTGTCAAGATAAATAATTCCGCGCTGCAGTTGAATGGCGCACCTGAAAACAAAAAATTACATACCTGAAAAGCAAGCATGATAAAACATTGCAGAATAGAATACAGTAAAAAAGAGCAGAACAATAGAGAGAAAATAGAGAGAGAGAGACAGAACAATAAAACGACAACTATTTTTGTTTTTTTTATTTTATATTTTTTTTGTGTTTTGTTTTTTACGTTTTTTTTTTCTTTTTTACACTTTTTTTTTGTAACTTTAACAACTGTAATGGTTCGGGTCTCTCAAAATGTAATGGCATCTTGGGAGACCCTGTGTAAGTGTGTCCTAGTCTGTGAAATGCTGTACCCTACGCTAAAACTTCACTTTTGAGTGGTAGCGTTCAAAACATTCACCAAGGCAAAGACCAGGCTTGTCAGGACAGAGTGGACAATAATGACGGGTGTCACGCCTAAATCCGCGCTTGCTACAGACACGACATCTTTTTTGGGGGGCTCGTTGAGTAGGGGTACTCGGGAGGACATACGTATAATGCCTCTCATGCAGCCGGCTTACTGCATTTGGTTGGGGATGGTGAGGTGTAGAACCGCCTGGATACAGGAGTTCTGTGACAATCTCATTCTGGAATTTTAGAAGAGATAAAGCCCCGCCTGAAGCTCTGTATAGCACATGAGCGTTCAGCAAAGCCAATTGGAATAAGGATAGAGACACTTTTTCGTACCAGCGTCTCGCCTTACGGTCAATTAGATACGGCGCCAACAACTGGTCGTTGAGGTCCACCCCTCCCATATTTTTGTTATATTCGTGGACACAGAGGGGTTTCTCCACAACACCAGTCGCCATAGGAATTTGGACTGTCGTGTCTGCATGAAGGGAGGTAAGAAGGAAAACATTCTTATTGTCCCTCCACTTCATAGCGAGCAAGTTATTACACTTTACGCAGACTCTCTCCCCCAGCCTAAGACGGGCATCTACAAGCCGCTGGGGAAAGCCCCGGCGATTAGGTCGCACGGTGCCACATGCTCCAATCTGATGATCAAACAAGTGACTAAACAGTGGCATGCTCGTGTAATAATTGTCCACATACAACTGGTACCCCTTTCCGAATAAGGGTGACACCAGCGCTCCCTATGTAATCCGGGCAGTTGACCGGCTCAACCTGACTATCTTTTCCCTCATAAACCATAAAGCTCCATACATAGCCTGTTGCCCTATCACAGAACTTATAGAGCTTGACCCCGTATCTGGCACGCTTGCTGGGAAGGTACTGCTTGAAAGACAAGCGGCCAGAAAATTTAATCAGGGACTCATCAACACAGACAACTTGATCGGGAGTAAACAAGGCTGCAAAACGTTTGTTGAAGTGGTTTATGAGGGGCCGAATTTTATAGAGCCGGTCGTATTCAGGGTCCCCACGTGGACGACAAAGTTCATTGTCGTTGAAGTGCATGAACCGCAAAATCTGCTCGTATCGTTTCCTGGGCATGGAGGCAGAGAACACGGGCATGTGGTCAATTGGGTGCGTGGACCAATAAGCACGCAATGACGGGAATTTATGTGTGCCCATGTTGAGGGAAAGGCCCAGAAAGGTCTTAAATTCGGAAACCGTAATTGGTTTCCAATCTTTGGCAATGGAAGGCAACTGGGGATTAGCGGCGATGAATTGACCAGCATATAAATTACTCTGGTCCACAATAGATCTATAGAGATCTTCCGTGAAAAACAGCGAATAATAATCAATTGGAAAAAAGAAAGAAATCAAAAAAGCGCAACCCAATGTGAATGATAACAGTGAATCTCTGAAACAATGTGAAATTCCAACCGATATCCCAACCGATATCTCAAAGCTGGAATATAAGTGAAACAAACATATATAAATGGAAAAAGATAAATTGATCTAAATAAAAATAAAACTTACGACATAAAACTCTCAATTGATAAAAAGTCCATATGATGTAATATCTATGGAAGACTAGTCCAAAGATGACATATATAGGATTGTTGCCGTGAAGGAATTCCTATGCGGCGGAAGGCGTAATACTCAGACAGGTTGATAGTATAAGCTTCACATCCAATAGTAAGTAAATGGCTTGCTTACCAGATATAAGATGATATTGGGCTCAGGACTAGGCCGACCTGCCTTCACTCGATCTGTTCTCGGTGTTCACCACACATGGATCGATTGGGAAATCCGGAGGCGGTCACTTTGGCGCTGAATCCCACAGACTGCGGGCCCTTCAAAAATCTTTCGCTTGCCGTAAGGTGAGTATTGTGTTTTATATAACTCACGTTTTCCACATACAGCAAGTGGAGATCAGCATCCAGAAGTCAGCAGTCAATTACCAAAGAGAAGTAAGAAGAAAGGGATCAGGCCTGTCTCTGCGAACGCTGCAGTTATGTGTTTTGTGTTTGGTAAGTGACAGTGATCGATCGATACTGCACTTGGGTGGGCTGGGCTGGGCTGGGCGGAGGGGCTAAACGCAGGTGCTAGCAGGTATCTGGGCTGATCCCGCTAACACTGTGTTTTTGGGAACCCTAAACCGCTGGGGACGCTAGTATAGATCTGATCAGATCAGATATTGATCTGTTCAGATACTATACCACTAAGGGAGGTGTATGCTTTGCGCGTGGGTGTTAGCGTTACTGGCACTAACCTAACGCTGCCTGGGGCGACGCAGACCCTCTCTGGCGCTAAAACCTAATTGATCTCACCCGCTGGGCGATCAGGGGGTAAACCTTTATTGGGTTATATACGGCGGGTGCCCTGATGCTATAAAAAGCAAACTAACCAACCAGCGTCACCCGTAACCTTTATATGGTGATCACTGGTGAAAGGGTTAACTAGGGGCAATCAGGGGGTTAAAACCTTTATTAGGTTAAATATGGGGGTACCCGACGCTATATAAAAACCTGACGGGTTACCTAAATAACTAAATAACTAACTGGGTAACCAGTGTCACCAGTGACGCTTATACGGTGATCACTGGTGAAAGGGTTAACTCTAGGGGCAATCAGGGGGTTAAAATAATATATGGGGGTACCTGACGCTATAAAAACCTGCGGCGAAACTAAAAATAAATAACTGGCTATCTAGGGCACCACCGGCACTAAATACAGCGATCGAAAATACGATCGCTTAGTGACGCTGGCGTTAGGGGGTGAAAGGGTTACCTGGGGGGAGATCAAGGGGTTAAACCTTTATTAGGGGGGGTTAGGGGGCTACCTTGGACCTAAAGGGGCCTAAACTTAACTGCCCTGCAACTTTTTACTGTCACAGATGACACTAAATGCAGTGATCAGTAAAATAAATGATCACTGCAATCAGTGACACTGTGATTGGGGGCTGGGGGGTGATCTGGGGGTGACTGGGGGGTGAAATGTGTGCCTATGTGTACCTATGTGTCAGTGGACTGTTGGTGCACTAACCTGCTTCTTCTCTCCTCCGCGCTGCGGACGAAAAGACCGCCGCGAGGGAGATGACATCACTTCCTCCTGCTTCCTCTGCCTGTGTTTACATTACACGGGCAGAGGGAGCATTTTCATTCGCCGGGAGCGATCGCGAGGGGGTGGCCGGAATCTAATGGCCGTCCCCTCATCTCGGATCGCTCCCCAACGATAAACGGCCGCTCACTGTATAGGAGGGGGGTCCGATCGGACCCCCCAACTGTACAAAGGCGATCACGTACACTGTACGTGATTGTGCCTGTCGGTGCCATTCTGCCGACGTACATATACAGTTAAGTGGTTAAACTCAGTTTGTGGATTCTGTAAGGAACCTGCTCCAGACTCTACGCCTGATGAGGAACCACCTTTTCTTTCACTGGTACCCGTTTTCCCCATCACAATAGGTCCCTTGGGTTTACCAACTCCTTTGCCCTTGACTACCAACTCCCCAGGGCTCAACATCTGTGTATCACACTCATTTTCCAAGAAATTATTCATTTTCATATCCAGGCCATTATTTACATTAACATTCAGTAATAACTCACCATTTCTCCAATTATCAATATCATCAGTTATTTCTTGTTCATGGTTTGTTAGGGCCAAGCCCAAGGAGGGACAACACACATGTGAGCAGCTATCCCCTATGAGACCTTCACAAGGCTTCACTTCACCTGTTGTCCAAATCTCTGTGGGCAGTTGTCCCAACAACTGACATTGAACAACGCATGACCCATTTCTAGCAGTACCAATCTTTGCCAACTCACACTTTTCCATGTTACAATTTTTGTTCCTCTCCATACTATATTTGAGAGCGTCTCCGGGTACCCCAACTTGTACCTCTCTGCAGGTGACAGACAGAATCTCTGCTTTTGCCGTGTCCATATCTGGCCCTTCCTTCTTAGGAGGTCTAGCGGGTGAGGCAGTATCTGCGCCATTTACTAATCCCTGCTCAGCCGCACCTCGGACCGCACTAGCAGACATGTCCATCACCACATCAGGCGGAGAGACCTCTGTCTCCAGCAGCCCCCCAGAGCGCCTTCCGTACTGAACCGTATCCGGAAGCACCCTCACAGGAAACTGGGAGATTATTTGCCACACTATTAGAAAGCACTGTACCAACCAGTTCCATTGGTGATTAATTTTAACCAGCACAGGTTGTACTACCTGACTCAATCCATTGGTACCACGCAGCACCACCACATCCGACTGTAATGGAGGCACCCAGGCATACAAGGACTGTGCTTTCACCATTTCAAGCAGTTCCACTAACATATCTGTAATTTCTACACACTCCACATCAATATGCAAAACATTTTTGGTGACCTTAACCTTATCAGAGACATGGAGGGGCTCATTCACTGCGGCTTGAGGGGCCGAGACATTTAAACAGGCCTCCACCTCACTGGCGGTACCCATCACAGCCTGATGCTCCTCTGGAACACTGTCAGATGCATGTCTCCCACTCATCCCTTCCAACTCAACAATGAGCCCCTGCATGTAAACATTTGTTACATTGTCACCTTCACACTTGACATTCAGCGGCTGGGCTGTGAACACCACATCTTCCATGCATGCGCCCTGATCTGGTCCTTTCGACTGGGGGGAAACAACCCTTGTAGGGACCAACGCACCCTCAACCATCGGTCGCTCTGCGATTTCCCTGTCTGGCATAGCAGTTGTTGTATTCACACCCCTGTAGCTCAACATAGCCTTGTCTATCATGGCTAGTAATTGTTTGGCCCAACTGTCCCAATCCGATGTGCTTCCATTATGAGGGCTCAGCAGTACCTCATCATCTGCTCTAGGAGGCACCTGGGATTCTGCAGCGCAAACAGTAACTTTGTCAGTTCTATATAAATCACATTTTGACAACATGCTTTTACTCTTTGCTAAAGCTTCATCAAACAAGGCAGGCTGCAATACACCATCACTACCTTGCTCTGGGGGCGCTAACACACTCAGCTGTGTACCTTCAGCTCTGGCCAGCTGACTTAACCCCCTACCAACTGGGTTACACATATGATAAATGGACTGCTCACACAAACTCTCACTGCATGGTGTAGACCCAGTTTGTTCCATCAGAGCAATATCAGGGCTGTCCTGGACAATCTCTGGCTCCAACACCTGGAGACCCCAAGAGATTTCCATGGACAACACTGTGGCTCTGCTTCTGGTTGCCAAGGGAGACATCCCCCTTTTCTCATTACTAAAGAACACATCACCATAAATACATGTATCATCAGCAATACCTTTATCATCAGCATTCATAAACATAGCAGTTTCATAAGCTCTATCAGGTTTTCTTTTGTCATAACGCATGGCACCCTGCGTGCCACTCAGCACACCACCCTTCCTCTCCAAAGGAATTATTTTTCCTACTAGGGCAGCTTCACAGTTGTCCTGGGAAACCACTTGCCTCACCACTGCAGACTCCTTGGCGGTTTCCCTTGGCAACTCTGCAGCACCTGTCACTGTCACTAGGGAACATGGCACACCAACTGCTTTGGTTACCCCTAGGACATCTCTCCCAGCACTCTGCTGGATTACCTTAGGTGCACACAGAGTCCACATGTCCTTTTCAGTCCTTGACCTTGCTGCAAGCTGGGTTTTAACCTGTGTCTCCCCGCTGATCTGGGTAGCACACTGCAGCAAGTCCATTTTTACATCTGCGGATCTCCCCACCGAACATAATGCCACTTCACTGGGATCAGACCCACAAATTGCAACAGTCTTACCATATCCTGTAGCAGGTAACTCTGGATTTCCAAAACCGAAGTCTACCGGTGACACTTCTCCCATCCTGGAGCATTGCTGGCGGCCCATGATATGATGGAACTCTCATCTGAGAAGGATTTCCTCTTTAAACCTGCGGTAGTCATCCTGGTCCCCATCCATCAAATGGTAAACCGACCGGTACTCTATCCGTAACAATGTTTGCAGCAATTTTGGCCACCGGTTCCTAGGCCATTTTCTCTTTACAGCAACTTTTTCAAATCTTATCAGGAAGTCCCCAACCTCCTCTGTAGGCAGCATGGGTTGCATATAGTCAGAGGCCACGTTCACAGCCCCTTGCACTGCATCCCAGTCTTTGCGATTCCGCTTGAACCATCCATTCACTGTCTCACGCATCACTAGGCCTTTTGGACTGACCCTTCTAGGTGGAGACATCTTCTCAGGCCATGCTGAGCTCACTTCCACAGGTACACCACCTGTATGCAACACAGTCCATCAATTGAACTTCTGTGCAATGCAGTTCGCCTGGCTGCCACACACAGCTAGCAGCAGTTCACCGCAGAAAAAAAAATGAGTTTTCATTCTACACCACCTGCAACACGCAATGCCTTTTGCCTGGCTGCACTTCCACACACAGCCAACAGTTCCTGACCTGAACTCACTGTGGAGCAAGGACCCGGATTCCACCGTCTTGTGCCCGCTGAATCCACCACTTGTGAGATGGGGGTTGTTAGCTCAAGTGGTAGATGTGTTTTCCCAGCGATTCAAGCCAGTCAGGAACTATATTTAAGGGCATGGTAGCCCATTTTTATTAAAAAAGGCAAAATAAAAGTCCAAACAAAGGTTTCCCACGCAGGGGTTCTTCTCCATCAAATACACATAACAGAAAATGCTAGCCCACCTGGCTCTCTGTAGCAGTACTTCTGCACTTTCCTGGTCACCCAGACCACCGGACACCTCAAAGTAGACGGCTTCCCTTTAGCTTCCACAGCTCTGCCTCTTGCAGTCACTAATGTTCTGGCTGTCACCTACAGCCTCTCTGACTCCTGAAGACCTCCTGTCTCTTGGTGTGGAGCCGTCTCCAACTGGGAGCCAGGTGGTCTTCCCATACACTTATTATAAGGCAGTGGCGGCTCGTCCATAGGAGGCACCTGGACGCCGCCGCCCCCCCCCCCCACAGGCAGTCAAAAAATAATAATAATAAAAAAAATGTCCCTTTAAAAAAAAAAAAGTTGAAAAAAAAGGTCCTTATGTGTCCTGGCGCCGGGCGCCGGGCGCAGTGGGGTATGGGAAGCGCCACGTCTATGCAATCACGAGATTGCAGACGAGGCGCTTCATTTGCAGCCAAAAATCACCTTTGTGGCGCGGTCGATTGCGCCACAGCTTCTGGCACGATAGACTGTATTATGGCTGCCGGGCGGTTGCATTTGCATAGACTTTTCACCGCCCTACCTGGGCGGTGCTTTCTGTTCTGATGTCACTTCCGGTATATACACTAGGCGATTACAGGAAGTGACGTCAGCACTCACAGCTCCGTGGAACGCACTGCCCGAGGGGTACATCAACAGGTAAGCTGAAGCTCCCGGCGCCATGCCTTCCTTAGATTCAGACCTCTCTGCTCTGGGAACGGAAGCCTGCAGTGCTCTGGCTTGACTTCAGTGACTTGTTATGTCATCTGACTTTTCTCAGCTCTGCCGTCCTGTGTACTCCAAGGAACTGACAGGTCGGCAGATTAGCGATCTCAAGAACGTGAGGAGAGAATGTGAGTCAGTGACAGCTTCAGCTTTAACCCCTGCCAGGTATATTTTTGGAGATGGTGGACAAGTGCAGGAACAAGAAGGCAATGTGTAGGGGGATGGGGCCAATATGTACATGGAGGATGCAATACATGAGGGGACGTGTAAAAGGAAGGGGGGTAAATGTGGGCAAGAGGGGGTATTGTGTACAGGTAGGGTGTACTAGATACAGAGAGGGGGGTAATATGTATGGGGGTAATATGTACAGGGAGGGGGTTAATATGTACAGGAGGGTGTAATATGTACAGGGGGTTAATATGTACAGGAGGGTGTAATATGTACAGGGGGGTTAATATGTACAGGAGGGTGTAATATGTACAGGGAGGGGGTTAATATGTACAGGGGGAGTTAATATGTGCAGGGGGAGTTAATTTGTACAGGAGGGGTAATATGTACAGGAGGAGTTAATTTGTACAGGAGGGGTAATATGTACTGGGGGAGTTAATTTGTACAGGAGGGGCAATATGTACAGGGGGAGTTAATTTGTATGGGAGGGTGTAATATGTACAGGGGGTTAATATGTACAGGAGGGTGTAATATGTACAGGGGAGTTAATATGTACAGGAGGGTGTAATATGTACAGGGAAGGGGGTTAATATGTACATAGGGGGTAATATGTACAGGAGGGGTAATATGTACAGGAGGGGTAATATGTACAGGAGGGGGTTAATATGTACAGGGGGGTAATATGTACAAGGAGGGGGTTAATATGTACAGGGGGGTTAATATGTACAGGGGGTGTAATATGTACAGGGAAGGGGGTTAATATGTACAGGAGGGGGTAATATGTACAGGTGGGTGTACTATGTACAAGGAGGGGGAAATATGTACAGGGAGGAGGGGGGTAATATGTACAGGGAGGAGGGGGGTAATATGTACAGGGAGGAGAGGGGTAATATGTACAGGGAGGAGAGGGGTAATATGTACAGGGAAGGGGGGGGGATATGAACTGGAGGGTGTAATATGTACAGGGATGGGAGTTAATATGTACAGGTGGGTCTAATATGTACAGGGAGGAGGGTAATATGTACAAGTGGGTGTAATATGTACAGGGGGGGGTAATATGTACAGGAGGGTGTAATATATCTGTGACTGCACTATATACCCTGATCTGTGAGGCTGAGCTGTACACTCTGTCCTGTGATGCTGGGGCTGTAAAATTGGTCCTGTGATGCTGGGGCTGTATACTCTGTGCAGTGATGCTGGGGCTGTATACTCCTGACACTATGGGTGGAAGCAAGTGGAATACAGGGGACGGAGTGTGTATTCTATAGGGGTGGGGCTTATGAGAAGTGGGAGGGGTCAAAAAGAAAGGGCGGGGTCTGGCGCCCCCCCATCCTAAAACTTCACCAGCCGCCACTGTTATAAGGGCTGTGCTCACCTAAACACACCCTGCTGGTAATCAGCAAAGTCTGGACACAGGGTTGGAGATCCCATCCCTCCCAAGACACTGTGGAATCTCCAAACTACAAAGCCCCTTTTCAGAATACCAAAACCTGGAGAAAGCTGCGAAAGCAGTCTTCTCCAGTCCACATCTACGCTCTGTAGTCTTGCACCTTGCAAATGTGCAGACCCTGTGTCCAGCAAACTGTCCATTTTACCGTGACAGTAGCTCCTACTGTCACAATATATATATATACACTGTATTCAGTTTAGCTAGATCTCACTTCAGAGTGTTCCTGTTATTCTCGCTGCAGTATATTAAGTCAGCGTACTGTATACTGGGCACAGTGTGCAGGTAAAGCTGACTGCAGACCACCCCTGTTCTCTTCCTAATAATACAGACAGGCAGTTGATTGAGCTAAGCTGCAGTATATTAAGTCAGTGTACTGTATACTGGGCACAGTGTGCAGGTAAAGCTGACTGCAGACCATCCCTGTTCTCTTCCTAATAATACAGGAAGGCAGTTGATTGAGCTAAACTGCAGTATATTAAGTCAGTGTACTGTATACTGGGCACAGTGTGCAGGTAAAGCTCACTACAGACCATCCCTGTTCTCATCCTAATAATACAGGCAGGCAGTTGATTGAGCTAAGTTGCAGAATATTAAGTCAGTGTACTGTATACTGGGCAGGCACAGTGTGCAGGTAAAGCTGACTTCAGACCATCCCTGTTCTCTTCCTGTCACATACCTAGCGGTGATGAGCCCGGACTTGCAGAGGAAGGCCTCCATTACGGCTCCCACCAGCGGCCCCTGGTAAGGTAACAGCAGGCGCGGAGGTAGGAGGGGTACGAGTGCCTGGCAGGATCAACCAAGGTGAAGGTAGGTATGCAGACTTGGTAGGCACACTGGAACACAGCAGGTCGAACTGTAATCAGGAACACTCAGCAAACTGGAATCGTTCAGCAGACGGGACCGGAACCAGGAACACAGGAACTCAGCAAACTGGATCAGCTTAGCAGACTGGACCGGAACCAGGAACACAGGAACTCAGCAGACTGGATCAGCTTAGCAGACTGGACTGGAACCAGGAACACAGGAACTCAGCAAACTGGATCAGCTTAGCAGACTGGACCGGAACTAGGAACAGTGAGCTTGGTCAGACAAGCCGGGTCGGTTAACTGGCTGGCAGCAAGGTACAGAGGGATCAGACAGAGGAGAGGTCACAACAAGCCAGGGGTCAGATGCAGGCAGAAAACTGGAGAAGTCACAGGCAGGCCGGGTCAAACACAGGTAAGTCTTCAGATCAGGTTTTCAGGTACTCAACGCTGTAGAGCAGACAGCAGGGACTGTCTGCGATTGACAGGTTTAAATAGCCCCTCTGGCGCCACCTGCAGGGCGGAGCATGCGCAACCGAGAATCAGGAAGACCAGGACGCCTGCTTCTGGCAGGACCTCCATGACATTGCCCCCCCCAAGGGGCAGCCTCCGGATGCCCATCCGGGCAAACTTCTCAGGGTGAGATCTCTTGAAGGACTGCACCAGGCTTCTAGCATGGATGTTCTCCTCAGGCTCCCAAGAGTTTTCTTCGGGTCCGTAGCCCTTCCACTTAATCAGGAATTGGTTCTGGTTATTCCTTCTTCTAAAATCCATAATGGCTTCCACTTCGAATTCCTCCTCCCCGTCTACAATGACAGGATCAGGGAGAGCCGGACTTCGGCCTGGAAATGGGTTGGGAACCGAGGGCTTCAGCAGAGATACATGGAAGACCGGATGGATATTGAGGGAGTCAGGGAGCTCCAGTTCATAAGCCACTTCATTGATTTTCCTTTTGACTGGAAACGGCCCTAAGAATTTGGGGCCCAGTTTCTTAGAGGGACATGCCATCCTCAAGTTTAAAGTGGATAACCATACTTGGTCGCCGGGTGCCAGCATTAATTCACCCCGTCTCTTCCTGTCAAAAATTGTTTTGTTGTGTTCCTGAGTCTTGGTCATGGTTTCCTGCAGAAGTTGGTTGTTGGATGAAAAGAAGTTCAACTTTTCCTGGACTGCGGGCACCGTACATTCAGGAAGGGAATTGGGCAGGAATGTAGGATGGAAACCGTAGTTTGCGAAGAATGGGGACTGCTTGGTAGCGGAATGCGTAGAGTTGTTATAGGCAAACTCGGCCAATGGGAGCAGGGAAACCCAGTCATTCTGAGCGAATGAAGAGAAGCAGCGCAGGTACTGCTCAAGGGTCTGGTTAGTCCTCTCAGTCTGTCCATTGGTCTGGGGATGGTAAGCAGAGGAACGTGACAATTCTATCTCCAGAGCCTTGCAGAGGGATCTCCAAAACCGGGAGGTAAATTGTACCCCTCGGTCGGAGACAATATTGGCTGGTACCCCGTGGAGTCTGACAACCTCTCTGATGAACACCTGTGCAGTTTCGGGAGCTGAGGGAGTCCCCTTCATGGGAATGAAATGTGCCATCTTGGATAGACGGTCTACTATCACGAAGATAGTGGTGTGACTCTCAGCCGGAGGCAACTCGACGATAAAGTCGATGGACAGCATTTTCCAGGGTCTGTCTGGGACGGGTAGGGGTCTCAGTAGTCCCCAGGCCTTGGATTTGTAACCCTTGTTTCGGGTACAAACTATGCAGGACTCCACAAACTTCCTACAGTTCTCGCGGAGCCGAGGCCACCAAAAGGTACGCTGTACCAAGTCGGTGGTTTTGGCAACGCCAAAGTGCCCGGCAAGGGCATGGTCGTGGCAGAGTTCCAGTACGGTTATTCTCAGCTCTTCAGGTACGTAGATCCTGTTCTGGTACCAAAACAGCCCATCTTTGGCCTGCAATTCCGGTTCGGAGGGGAGTCTCTGCCCAGTGGAGGCTTGCTTGATCCGGGAGAGTAGGTCTTCCTGAAGCAGAAGGAAGTTTCCAGGAGCAAGAATGGTGTCTGGGGGAGAGGTTTCCTTAGACTTATGGAACATCCGAGAGAGGGCATCAGGCTTAATGTTCTTGGAACCGGGACGGTAAGTGACATGGAAGGAGAACCGGGAGAAGAAGAGCGCCCACCTGGCTTGTCGTGGTTTTAGCCTTTTCGCTGCCTTCAGGTACTCCAGGTTCTTGTGGTCGGTGAATATCAGAATCGGGTGGGCAGCCCCCTCCAACAGATAACGCCACTCCTCTAATGCGGACTTGATCGCCAGCAATTCCCGATCCCCCACGTCGTAGTTCCTCTCTGCCGCAGATAACTTGCGAGAGAAAAAAGCTACTGGGTGGAGCAAGGCTCTGGTCCCCTGTCTTTGGGACAGTATTGCTCCTACCGCAATTTCTGAGGCGTCTACCTCCAGGACGAATGGTAATGAGGAATCTGGGTGCTTCAAGATAGAGGCAGAGGTAAAGAGACCCTTCAGGGCCTCAAAGGCCTTTTGGGCCTCAGGGGACCAGTGGAAACGGATCCCTTGTTTGGTCAGCTGGGTGATGGGTGCGATGATGGCTGAGAACCCTCTGATGAATTTGCGGTAGAAGTTGGCGAATCCAACGAAACGTTGGATCCCCTTCTTGTCCGCCGGGACTGGCCAGTCCAGGATTGCAGCAATCTTTTGAGGGTCCATCTTGATGCCCTCGCTGGAGATAATTAGTCCCAAGAACGATATACTTTCCAGCTCAAATTCACACTTCTCGGCCTTCGCATACAGGCCGTGCTGGCGAAGCCGAGCCAACACACTTCTGACGTGCCTGCGGTGGGAATCAAGGGAGGAAGAAAAAATTAGTATATCGTCTAGGTAGACAATGACAAAGAGATCTAGGAAGTCCCGGAGCACATCGTTAATGAAATACTGGAAAGTGGCAGGGGCGTTGCACAACCCGAAGGGCATTACCCGGTACTCAAAATGTCCGAATCGGGTGCGGCAAGCGGTCTTCCACTCATCCCCCTCCTTGATGCGGACCAGATTGTAGGCTCCGCGGAGATCAAGTTTGGTAAAAATGATGGCTGTTCCCAGTCTCTGAAATAGTCCAGGTACCAAGGGGAGAGGGTAGCGTTTTTTTACTGTGATTTTATTTAATTCACGATAGTCCACACAGGGTCGAAGGGTATGATCCTTCTTCTCTACGAAAAAGATGCCTGCACCGGCTGGAGATGTAGATGGACGAATGAACCCTTTCTGTAGGTTTTCATCGATATAGTCTTTTAGTGCCCCCTGTTCTACCTCTGTTAACGGGAAGATCCTGCCAAACGGAATTGCCGCTCCGGGAAGTAGGTCAATGGGGCAATCATAGGCCCGATGAGGTGGTAGAGTCTCTGCCCCTTGTTTGCTAAACACATCAAGAAAGTCATGGTAGACCTCAGGGATGGATTGCCGTATTCCAGCCTCCGTATTGATACATAAGAGGGTGGCCGGCCCAGGGGTTTTGAGTGTCCCGCAGGATTGCTGGCAGTAAGGAGAAGAAAAGGTCACCAACCCCGTGGCCCAGTTGATGGTAGGGTTGTGGACCTGTAGCCAAGGTATACCAAGGATCACAGGGAACAATGGGGAAGAGATAATGTCCAGGCGTAAGTATTCTTGGTGGGTTCCGGAGATGGTGGAGATGGTAGCGGGTAAAGGGGCGGTCTCTTGGACCACTGGTCCAGACTTAATGATGGACCCATCAGCCAAATGCACACATAGTCCATGGGTCTTGGTGACAAGAGGGATCTGGTGCTTGATGGCAAAGGCTGAGTCCATAAAGCAGCTGCAAGCCCCGGAATCAATAATAGCGGGCACTTGCAGAGTCCTTCCTGGGAGCTGTAACGAGACAGAGAGAGCAAGGTGAGATGTGGATTTGGCCTGTGGGTTGGTAGTGTCAGAAGATACTGAAAGACACTTACGAAGTTTCAGGGGACAATTTATAACGAAGTGTCCGGGTTCCCCGCAGTACAGGCGCAGATTGTTCACTTGGCGACGTTGGCGTTCCTGTTGGGAGAGGGGAGGACGAAGCACTCCGAGCTGCATGGGCTCGGGTATGTCAGATGTAGCGGCTGGAGGTGCAACAGGTGCTGGGTGCAGATGGCTGGGAGACCGGGGAAGCATCCAGGTCGGGCGGGAGAAGCCCGTGGACCTCTCAGCCCTTCGTTCCCTGAGACGTCGGTCGATCTGGATTGTTAAGTCAATTAGTGAATTCAGGGTTGGTGGTATGCCAACCCTAGCGAGCTCGTCCTTCAGAGGGTCGGACAGACCTATGCGGAACTGATGGCGGAGGGCGGCGTCATTCCAACTGGTATCTGCGCTCCACCGTCTAAATTCCGCTACGTAGTCCTCTGCTGCTCTGCGCCCCTGCTGAAGGGTGCGCAAGGCGGTCTCTGCGGTTACTGAGAGCTGGGAATCTTCATATAGCTGAGCCATGGCGTCGAAGAAGGCAGTAAAGTTGTTTAACGCCATATCTTTCCGTTCCAAGAGACGGTAGGCCCAGCTCTGAGGGTCTCCGGAAAGCAGGGACATCACAAAGCCCACCTTGGTGGCTTCCAAGGAGAAGGTGCGAGGCTGCAGAGCGAAGTAGAGTTCGCAGGAATTACGAAAAGCCCTAAACTTGCTTCGATCCCCGGAGAATCTTTCGGGTGTAGGGACCCTGGGCTCCGGAGGAAGCATGACAACTGTGGGTGAGGATCCTGCCCCAGCAGTGGAGGTAGAGGTATGGGATCCCCCTTGGGCTCCAGAGGGGTTGGAGAGGACCTGCACTTGTTCTTCCAGATGGGTGTAGCCTTGCTGGAGGTTCTTGACCGCTTCAGCCAATCCTGCCAGGTGCCGACATAGTTCCTCCATAGGTGAGGCTCCCTGCTCGTGCTCAGACATGGCTGTCTGCTACTGTCACGTACCTAGCGGTGATGAGCCCGGACTTGCAGAGGAAGGCCTCCCTTACGGCTCCCACCAGCGGCCCCTGGTAAGGTAACAGCAGGCGCGGAGGTAGGAGGGGTACGAGTGCCTGGCAGGATCAACCAAGGTGAAGGTAGGTATGCAGACTTGGTAGGCACACTGGAACACAGCAGGTCGAACTGGAATCAGGAACACTCAGCAAACTGGAATCGTTCAGCAGACGGGACCGGAACCAGGAACACAGGAACTCAGCAAACTGGATCAGCTTAGCAGACTGGACCGGAACCAGGAACACAGGAACTCAGCAGACTGGATCAGCTTAGCAGACTGGACTGGAACCAGGAACACAGGAACTCAGCAAACTGGATCAGCTTAGCAGACTGGACCGGAACTAGGAACAGTGAGCTTGGTCAGACAAGCCGGGGGTCGGTTAACTGGCTGGCAGCAAGGTACAGAGGGATCAGACAGAGGAGAGGTCACAACAAGCCAGGGGTCGGATGCAGGCAGAAAACTGGAGAAGTCACAGGCAGGCTGGGTCAAACACAGGTAAGTCTTCAGATCAGGTTTTCAGGTACTCAACGCTGTAGAGCAGACAGCAGGGACTGTCTGCGATTGACAGGTTTAAATAGCCCCTCTGGCGCCACCTGCAGGGCGGAGCATGCGCAACCGAGAATCAGGAAGACCAGGACGCCTGCTTCTGGCAGGACCTCCATGACACTTCCTAATAATACAGGCAGGCAGTTGATTGAGCTAAGCTGCAGTATATTAAGTCAGTGTACTGTAGACTGGGAAGGCACAGTGTGCAGGTAAAGCTGACTGCAGACCATCCCTGTTCTCTTCCTAATAATACAGGCAGGCTGTTGATTGAGCTAAGCTGCAGTATATTAAGTCAGTGTACTGTATACTTAGCACAGTGTGCAGGTAAAGCTGACTGCAGACCATCCCTGTTCTTTTCCTAATAATACAGGCAGGCAGTTGATTGAGCTAAGCTGCAGTATATTAAGCCATTGTACTGTATACTGGGCAGGCACAGTGTGCAGGTAAAGCTGACTGCAGGCCATTCCTTATGTACCTATTCCAATACATCAAATACAGTATGTCTGGAAGGCCAACAAGGAGAGGCAGACACTCACAGGCCAATAAAAGAGGGCAAGCAGGCTCTGTGTCTGGAGGCAACAGTGCTGGTTGTGGATACGGTGCATCCTCATCAGCACGTGGCTGAAGAAGGAACCAATGAGCTGTTCCGAAACGCGTCCCGCCTCTATGACACACTTCCTGTCCACTTCCTGTTTGTGTTCCATGCTGGTTTCTGTCTCGCTTTCTCTGACATCATCCCCAGGCTCCAGCGTTACTGTGTCCTCTGAACATTCAGAGCACAATCAGCTGCTCGTGGACTTCCTGGAAGCTTTACCATCATAGACTGGGACTGCCCTGCCACTGGAACATCTCCTGGACGCACTTACCTGCTACATGCCTGTTTCATCCACTATCTTGTAAGTGTTTTTAACCCTTTTAGGGGATATTAAAAGTTTTATACTTCTGCACTTAGAGGAGCCTTGTTTGTTTTTCTGTTTTTATGTTCCCCCAGCTGCAGCATACCAGGTTTGCTCCAGTGACGAGGAGGGAGGGGATGATGAGGTCACTGACTCTACGTGAGTGCCTGATAGGAGAGAGGAGGAGGAGGAGGAGGCAGGATGCCCTCCAGGGGCCAGCTTAAGGGCAGCCAACCGACTGCATCACACCGCAGAGCTCCGCATGTGCAGGGCGCTGCTGTCTCTGCACGTTATTCCAAAAGTTCTTTGGTGTGGGCCTTTTTTTAAACGTGTGCAGCAGATCGCACCCTTGCTATTTGAAACATATGTCTGAAGCGTATCAAGCGTGGCCAAAACAGCAGCCGCTTGGGCACCACGTGCTTTACCAGACATATGTCGACCTGCCATGCAGTCCGTTGGCAAGCGTACATAAAAGACCCACACCAAAGAACAAAGCAGACCTCTCTTTGCTCCTCATCAGCTGGGATCTCCAACCCCACTATACCTTCAGTCCTCTCAGAAACCTGCACTGAGAGGAATGAAGGTGTAGAATTAGGTGTGTCACTGCCAAGTACTTGCGGGCAATCTGCTATCGGTACACCAACGTCCGATTGTACCAGGCAAATTTCCCTGCCCCAGTTGCTACACCGGCGAAAGAAATTCGCTCCCATCCATCCACATGCCCAGCGGTTGAATGCTAGCTTGGCTAAATTGCTAGCACTTCAACTGCTGCTTTGTAGCTTAACATTTCATTTAGCCCAGGGTAATCTGTGGCTTTTAATACATGAATCCGATGTGATTCTAATTGCAAAAGCTTTTGATCATTACTGCCATCATTACTGGCAACTTATTGGAGTTTCCATTTTACGCTTTTTAATAAGGGATATATGGTCATTAATTCTCTTGAAAAAGGGATGTTTTGTTTTCAGACATAAAAACACTTGCAGGTACATTGCATCAAGTATACAATACCAGGAGTATGACATATCACTCTATGTCTAGTCCTATGGATTTGGCCATTTGATAATTTTATCTTGTTGTTATTCAACATGAATCGACAGTTGTCACACCTCCTACATGAGAAGGAACCAGGAGATAAATTAGACGATACTGCAGTTTTGTAGTGACTTTGAGTCAATCGATCCTTTAAGTATTTAGCTCATCTATACATGTGTGGTTGTTTTTCCACATATTTGCTTGCTATGGAGTCTGCCAGCAATAGTGGCCAATATTTGTTAATAATTTGTCTCACTTGTCTGTGTTTGGTATAGGACGTAATTATTCTTACTTGTTGTGATATGTTTTTATTTTTTTTATTATAGATTAAAGTATCTCGAACATGGGCTTTGGCTCTATTAAAGGCTTTTTTTAAGAATACTATGGGTATAACCTCTTTCTCGTAAACAAGAGTATAAAGAGTTTTCCTTGAATGTCCTCATCTCTGCTACAGTTACACCTCAGTCTGAGATACTGACTGTATGGGATACTGTTGATCAGAGATTTAGGATGAGAACTAGATGCATGAAAGATAGCATTACTCGCTGATGACTTCCTAAATATAGCGAGGTACCCAGGGAGCCATCAGATTCTAAGAAGATCTGAATATCTAAAAGTTGATAGATTTTTTGTCACATGACATCGTAAACTTGAGGTTATAATTATTATTGCCCAAATTGTTCATATATTCAATTAGTTATTGATGAGTGCCTGACCATATCATTAATACATCATCAATGTATCGATGGAACGTCACCACATGATCTAAATATTTTTTGATGTCTTCCCTTGCAAAAAGGTTCCTCTCCCACCCCCCAGGTACAGGTTGGCATACAATGTAGCACAGCGTGTCCCCATCGCTACCCCCCATTTCTCATGAGAATGAATTTTAACAATTCCAAAATGAACTCATTATATTTATCAGCAGTTTCACCCCGTTCATGTAGATACTCTGCCACAACTCTCATGTGGGATTGCATTGTAGAGGCTCTCCACATCAACGGTGACAGGCCACGCATCCTCGGGAACAGAGATACCCTCAATTATTTTAATAAGATCAATTGTATTTCGTACATAAGAGAACAGTGATTTTACATGAGGACCTAGATAGGTATCAATTAAACTGCTCGTGTTTTAAGTTAGACATCCACATCCAGAAATAATTGGACGGCCGGGAGTATTAGTTAGAGACTTGTGGACCTTAGGTAAGGCATAGAAAGTTGGAACTTTAGGTTCCTGGACATTTAAAAAAGGTCCAGGTTTGTTTGTCAATCAAATTTCTAGAGTAAGCTTTTGCGATAATATATCTATATTCTCTACAGTAGGATTCAATGACTGTCCGTGAGATTGGTCTATACCATTCTGGATTTTGGAGAATTTGTAGACATATTTGTTCATAGTTACTACGGTCCATTACTACAAGGTTTACGCTTTTGTCGGCTGATTTGATTATGAGTTCAGTATTTTTTTGCAATGATACTAATGCCTTCCTCAATGGTGGAGATAAATTGTCAAGTGAAGACTTTGACCAAGTCATCTCCTCCACTTCTTTAGTTATTTGTTGCACAATGGCCAAGATGTTGGGGTTTTTGCCTAATGTGGGAAAGTTCTTAGATCTAGGTTTAAATAATTGTGGAGGGGGAAAGCATCTATTTTTTGTGGTCGCTTCTGATGGAAAGGGAGGATTGAAAGGTGAGTCAATAGAGTCATCCTCCTATAACTCCATTAATTCCTGTATGGCCTGAATTTCTCTAATTGTAAGGTAATTTTTACCAGTAGAAGTGGTAAGATGGTCGATATTGGTTGATTTATGATAAATAGTTTTAAACATTAACCGTCGGGCGAATAGGTGGATATCCTTGATGACATCAAATCTATCCACATTTAAATCAGGACAAAAGGTTAGGCCCAACTGTAAAACTTTGGATTCCTCAATAGTGAGTGAGTAAGATGAGAGATTTAGAATTTGAAACTATTTTCTCTCATCAGGCATTACATGGTTGAAACTTACGGATTTACAGGATTTCGGTATTCCGGTGTTCCTAGTGGTAAAAAAATGGAAGCTACCTTTGGATCAGTTTTGATATTTATTGGCAGAGTAAGATCACTTACCTTAGTAGACATTATTGTCGGTGCTAGAGTTGAGGAAAAAGAAAGAGGGATAGATAAACGACCGGTTAAGCCATTGGTTTTACACCCTTGAGTACCACGTGAATTTTTCACAGAAAGATGAGAAGTGTTAAGACGTTGTGAATTTTTTGGACGAACCACGGGTGATTCACGTTCGTGCATAGGTGCGTTTTTCACATTATCACCTCTCGGGTGATAGTGAGTTTAGTTGGGTACCCCCACCTGTAGACAATACTATGGTTTCGAAGTGCCTTGGTCACAGGTAGTAGAGATTTGCGTTTTTGCATAGTATACTGCAAAAGGTCCGCAAAAATTTGAATAGCAGAATATTGCTCAGGGGGTAGCATGTTCTTGCGAAAGGCCAGCATAAACTGTTCTTTTATGTGATAAAAGTGCACCCCCATCAGCACGTCCCTAGGAATGTTGTCCGGGAGGTGAGGGGGCTTGGGAAGGTGGTGGATTCTATCAATAACCAGTTCAGAGGCCGGTGTCAAAGATAGAAATGTTGCCATGAAATCTTGGGCATATTGGTGGAGTTGTGCAGGTAAAATAGCTTCAGGTATGCCACGCAATTTCACGTTATTCCTACGTGACCTGTTCTCAAGGTCTGCAACTTTAGCGTTAAGCCAGGCCACTTCATCTGATTGGTCATTGTGTGAATCCACTAAAGTGTTGTAAGAGGATGCGTATTCACCCGTGTTTTTTTCCACGTGGTCAATTCTGCCTCCTAGTTCTCCCACTTCAGCTTTAAAGTTTCTCATACATTCCATCATGTCTGCATGAAGGGAGCTGCACAGAGAAATCAGCATATCTTTTAAGGTAGTGCAGTAGGGAAAGAGTTAATGGTGTCTGCCAGCTCCCTCGTGTCCTCCATTGAGCCCTGGTGTGCACTCACCTGTGAAGATCATCAGACATGCGGGGCTTCGACTTCACAGGGCTGCAGGAGAGAGGCGTTGAAGCGTCAGGAGAGTTCCGATGTGGGCCCTCTCTCGATCTCTGGCTCGGCGTGGCAGAGAGAGATCTGCCTGTGGAGACCGGAGAGCAGCCACCGGTGCCATCTTGGAGTGCGCTGCTGTCTTTAGAGGGAAAGAAATCCCTTAGTTTCATCGGGTGAGCTGAGTTTTTCCACTTGTTAGTCATCCCTGGGTGTTGCACGGCACAACAGCTACGTGCTGGGGCTGGTGGTGTCGGTCAGGGTTGCCTCGGAATGCTCGGATTCCCGTCGCTGGAGCGGAGCTCTCAGGTTAGGCGCCCATTCAGTAGCGCGGTAATCACGCCCACCCCGTTTAAAAAAAAAATCATTAATATAGTTGCATACCCTATAAGGGGTTGACGTCTCTATATATATGTATATGCGTGAATCATTCTCTGGCTTCCTTACCCCAGTGTCCGCCCCAAGGGTGCGATCTGCTCCTAGCCACCTCTTTCATCTGCCACATTTTCAGTCTTTAATTTCAGTAGGTGGAGATGTATAATGTAATTATGAAGTATGATGTAAGTACAGTAAATGTTATGTGATCAAACAATGATCAGGTTTTTTTTGTCTAATTAGGTTCAATTTCTGAATCCCAGGATATTGTCCTGAAGAAGCTATCCATGAGAAACGTGTTGACCCTGTGGATCTAGTAACAATACAAGTTATGCAATTTTTATTCATATTGCAAATGCCTTATTAAGATACTGTAAGAGATCACCGAACTCTGACAAATGATCTTGTTTTTAAATTTTTTCATACATAGGGGGTAATTTACTATAGCGCCACGGCGCTAATTAGCGCAAATTGCCGCGAATTCGCGCTAATTAGCGCAAATTGCCGCGAATTTGCGCTAATTAGCACGAAAACGGTATTCACTATAGCGCTGGAGAAAAAATACTTACCAAAATCGAATTTACTATAGTTCCCAGAATCCAAATAGCGCCCAAATCCTTACTCTACTAAAAACTGGAGTTGTGCACATGGAAATAATGTTTGGAGCATGATATAATTGCCTAAATGGTACTGAAATATGCGGTATATTATTTAAAGATAATCTGCTTTTAAACTGTGTGAAAAAGTGATTTCTACACTGAAATATCTTTAAAAGTCTGAGAAGTAAAAAAATGCCCGTTTTTGGACAACTATTTGCAAACGAAACTGAGCATGCCCAGAGCTAATATAACTAAAATTTTAACTCAAGTGACTTTTTTCACAAGAGCCGAAATGAGAGCTAATTTAGGCCCCTTTCACACTGAGGCGTTTTTACCGCGTTTTCGCGGTAAAAATAGCGCTGTAATAACGCCTGAAATAATCCTGCCCCAGCATTCTCAATGTGAAATCTCTGAGGGCTTTCACATTGAGGCGTTTTGCTGGCTGGGCGTTGAAAAAAATCCTGCAAACAGCTTTTTTAGAGCAACTTTAGGGCGCATAAAATAGCGCTGTAAAAACGCCTATCCCCATTGAAATGAATGGGATTCGCGGTAAAAACGCGGTAAAAACGCATAGGCATAAGCGTTATGTTAAAAAATAGCGCTAACGCCTATGCGTTTTTACCGCGTTTTTACCGCGTTCGCGCTAATTTTAGCGCGAACGCGGTAAAATCGCGGTAATAACGCATACGCGTTAGCGCTATTTTTACCGCGATCGCGGTAAAAACGCGGTAAAATCGCGGTAAAATAGAGGTACAAAATCCCATAATTTTTGAGCGTTTTTTCAATGCCTCAGTGTGAAAGGGGCCTAAAGAGCATGTTTTGGAAGTGAAAATCTGAGCTATTTTAGTCCAATGCAAGTTTAAGGCCCCTTTCACACTGAGGCGTTGAAAAAACGCTCAAAAATTATAGGATTTTGTACCTCTATTTTACCGCGTTTTTACCGCGATCGCGGTAAAAATAGCGCTAACGCGTATGCGTTTTTACTGCGATTTTACCGCGTTCGCGCTAAAATTAGCGCGAACGCGGTAAAAACGCGGTAAAAACGCATAGGCGTTAGCGCTATTTTTTAATTGAGCCATTGATTCTAATGATACAATTGTAACTTTCACAAATAAATTATTTTAATGTTGAGATGAAATGTATCTTTCTCTGAAATAAATTTTCCTTTGCAACAATGTTGCTTCTAATTAAAATATTTTGTTTTTAAAGAAAGCTAGAATGTGGAATGTTTTGATAAAATATTTTTTTCTCTGTCGCTTTCACTAGTTAGACCCCTTTCACACTGGGGCGGGCAGGAGCGGTGGCGGTATAGCAGCGCGATTTTCAGCGCTGCTATACTGTCGTTCTTACCGCGGTATGCGGTCGCTAGGGGGGTTAATTTAACCCCCGCTAGTGGCCGAAAAAGGGTTAATACCGCCCTGTCCCATTGATTTCAATGGGAGACCGCGGTAAAGGAGCGGTGAACACACCGCTCCTTTACCGCTGTAAAGAAGCGGCTAGCAGGACTTTTGGAGCGGTCCTGCTAGCGCACCGCTTCAGTGTGAAAGCCTTCGGGCTTTCACATTGAAGGCACAGGGCAGGATTTTTTCATGCGGTATAACAGCGCTATTATTAGCGCTAAACCACATGAAAAACGCCCCAGTGTGAAAGGGGCCTTAGGCCCCTTTCACACGGAGGTCCGTTCAGGTCTGCCTGTCAGTTTTTTAGGCGGACCTGAAACGGATCCTCCATGTAGCCCTATGGAGGCACGGATGTCAGCGGAGACATGTCCGCTGACATCCGCTCCGCCAAAGTGTGACGGAGGAAAACCCTATTTTTCCTTCCGTTGGCGGAGCGGATCGGATGACAACGGACTCTACGGTCCGTCGTCATCCGATTCCCCATAGGGGAGAGCGGCGCTCTGACAAGGCGGTCCCTGCACAGTGTGCGGGGACCGCCCAGTCATCCGTCGGCTCAGCGGGGATCAACGGAGCGATCCCCGCTGAGCAAGCGGAGCTTCACGGGGCGGATCTTCACGGATCCGCCCCGTGTGAAAGAGCCCTTACTCTCCATCTCACGACAATCTTTACCCAAACTCACACAGGTGTCTTTACAAACCACAATCAATACTATTGCTGATGCAAATTTAAAATTAGTCACTTTTTTGTGCTTTTTATTATTTCTAAATAATCATAATTTGAGCCCCAAAAATTTGATATGTGTTCCAACATCAGAAATCAAAATGTAATTCCCCAAAATTTGAGGGTAATATCACTATTTTAAACTCACCCCCCAAAAAAACACCAAATATCACAGAATAAATCAAGAAGAATAACTCTTGAGTAATGTAATTCCATCACCTGTATGTCCAAAGAAATGCAGTATTTATGTGTATTTATCTGTGGCTTAGAGGTTAGAACTTCTGCTTAGCATCCCTTAGTGTCTGGGTTCAAATCCCAAACTTGCTGCTTCATGTAGAGAAGTTGTCTCATCTCCCAGGTCCTAAAACTATGCCTAATGTTGTATTTATGTGTAGGAGGGTTCCACCACCATTGCAAATCTTGCCAGATACACAATTTAGCCCAAAGTATTGCGACGCCTGCCTTTACACACACATGAACTTTAATGGCAGCCCAGTCTTATTCCGTAGGGTTAAAATTTGATTTGGCCCACCCTTTGCAACTAGAACAGCTTCTGGGAAGGCTGGGAAGGCTGTCCACAAGGTTTAGTGTGTCTATGGGAATGTTTGATCATTCTTCCAGAAGTGCATTTGTGAGGCCAGGCACTGATGTTGGATGAGAAGGCCTGGCTCGCAGTCTCTGCTGTAATTCAGCCAAAGGGAGTTCTATCGGGTTGAGGTCAGGACTCTGTGCAGGCCAGTCAAGTTTCTCCACCCCAAACTCCCTCATCCATGTCTTTATGGACCTTGCTTCATGCACTGGTGTGCAGTCATGTTGAAACAGGAAGGGGCCATCCCAAACTGTTCCCACAAAGTTGGGAGCATGAAATTGTCCAAAATGTCTCAGTATGCTGATGCCTTAAGAGTTCCCTTCACTGGAACTAAAGGGCCAAGCCCAACCCCTGAAAAACAACCCCACACCATAATCCCCTTCCACCAAATGATTTGGACCAGTGCACAAAGCAAGGTCCATAAAGACATAGATGAGTGGGTTCGGGGTGGAGGAACTTGACTGGCCTGGACAGAGTCCTGACCTCAACACAACAGAACACCTTGGGGATGAATTAGAGCGGAGACTGCAGGCCAGGCCTTCTCGTCCAACATCAGTGCCTGACCTCACAAATGCACTTGGAAGAATGGTCAAACATTCCCATAGACACCCTCCTAAACCTTGTGCACAGCCTTCCCAGAAGAGTTGAAGCTGTTATAGCTGCAAAGGGTGGGCCAACTCAATATTGAACCCTACGGACTAAGACTGGGATGCGATTGCAGTTCATGTGCGTTTGAAGGAAGGCGTCCCAATACTTAGGCCAATATATTGTATATTGCTTGGAGACACGGAAATTGGCTATGGACTTAGGGCTGGTTCACACCACAGAGATGCAGAGAACATGTGTGAGGCTGCCCGGTGGCTAAGTGGGCAGCAATTCTGTCTAGCAACACTGGGGTTGCTAGTTCAATTCCCCAACATGCTAATGCTTATGTTGAAGTTTATATGTTTTCCATGTGTGGGTTTCTCACCACAATCCGAAGACATGCTGGCATTTTATTTGTCTCCTGTCAAAATAGTCTCTAATGTAAAAAAGTTTATTTTGGACTTTAGATTGGAAGCTCATTGGAGCCAGGGCCCGATGTTAATGTTTGTTAGCACTAATCATGCCCAGGGACTTGGACATTTAAAATTGTAGGGTTTACACTGCACAGGTACATATGCTTAGAAAACTGTTGCTTTGTTTATGTGCATGCAAATGGACTTGGATCTTTGGCCTGTAGTTGGAGATTTGATGCACATAGCCAAGGGCTAACACAGTTGCAAATAGTATTATGTGTTCCTGCCCATCAGGTGAAATCACTTTAGACATACACAAAGGGAGAGATTGAAAGATACTGGTGGGAGTGTACTTCTATTGGGCGTGTACTTCTATTGGACGTGTGTCAGTTTGCTAACAATACAACCTCTCTTATATAAAGGCCTGCAGTATCAGGGATCGTTTGGTCTGAGAAGGCCGGGTTTTTTTTGCTGTGATTTGTGGGGGGGAGAGAAGGAATGATATTGTGCAGATTGACAAACCTCTAACTAGTGTTATTTGCTGAAATTCTTGTGCATTTTTTCAATCAAAAATTGTGTGTGTATGGTTCCTGTCTGACCATGCAAAATCGTTTGGAAGCATCTGCTGACCACCTACTCGTGGATCTCATTGCTTAATCATGTACACAGAAATGCAGCTTCCAGCAGAACATGGTCACCAATGTATGTATATGTGGATTGTGGGGTGGGGGTGGGTGTTTTGAACATGTCTTTTTTATTATTATGTTGGAATGCTTTGTAAGAATAATGACTTGAGTATGTTTCTATATTCTTGCAGATAAAAATGTGATGTGTTGCCCGTTATACACTAAAAGTAAAGCTGTGTGCACTCTAAGGCTTTGACAAATTTTAGATTGTAAGCTCCTATGAGCAGGGCCCTTAAAATCCAATTGCTAAATTGAGTACCGTGTATCCTGTCTCAATTTTTTTTTAAGCTAGTAAATGAATGGACCTAATTTTGTTTCTGCTGGCAAAATAAAAGTACATTATTGAGCTTTTGGTGTGTGTGCTTTTTTTTTTTTTTTGGCAAAGTGCAAAATCCTTAATTTTATTTCTGTATGGATTTGTGCATCAAAAAATGAATCTCTTTGCCCTTGTTCACATTGATGCTACTTTGAAATCGCGCTACGTCACTTAAGCTAGCACGATTTTAGGTACTACTTGATAGACATCGGTGTGGCTTCATACACAAACGTCTATTGAAGTCGCACCTGAAATCGGCAAAAGTAGTGCAGGAACTACTTTTGCAAATCGGTGCGGTGCCACAAAATTGGGGTTGCATTGATTGGAACAGTGCCATTGCCACCAATAGTTATGTGATTTGATTTCTGAAATTGCATGACAAATCGCCCCAATGTAAACCTAGGCTTCAGCACACCTGCAAGTAAATGATAAAGGTGGAATCTTTATATATAACAGCTGTGGAGAATTGCAGGTAATGAATTCAGCTGGAGGATAGACAGTGTTGTATGTGTCAGCTCTGGTTCGCATTGGTGCGATTTGACATGTCAGATCGGTGGCAATTGCGCTGTTCTAATTGGTGTGATTTGTATTGATATAAGTGCAGAAACCTGCACTGATGTCCCCCCCCCCCCCCCCTCCTGCAGTCGGGACTGACATGCGGGAATGAAGAATGAAAATCGTATGAGTTCAGCTGAACGATTTCCTCCCGCTGTCAGTGTGAAGCAGAGCTCAAACCGGGCCTTTTGCCTTTGTAATTCCCCTGCTGCTATGGCAGAGACACCATTCCTTTTCAAACTCCCTTAAGTTTACCTTCAAATATCATATGTAGAAATACAGATTTGCATATCTGCAAATAATAAATTCTAAGTGTGATTGAGATCAAATATTCGCAGCTGCAATCAACAGAGCGTGGTTTCACCTCCTGACCCGGAAATGAGTCATTGTAATCACCCGGAAGTTCCTGTGCTGGTCAGGATCTCCATCTAGGTGGACATGGCGAGCTCCCTCTTTAGCAAAGAGGAGGTGCTGCTGATTTGCCGGGTAAGTGTAGGATCTGTACTTGTGCTTATTCAAGGTGGGGGTGGATTTGGTGTGGGTGGGCTTTATTAATTTGTTTGGTATCACTACACATTTGCTTCTGGCCCATGTGCACACATCACTACTTCCTGCATTTGTTCTGCTGATGTAAATCAGTAAGGACTATGCAAGTATAAATGAGAGCTCCTTTCTATTAAAATATATATGACTTGATTCACAGTTGGGCGACTTTTCATGATTCTCAATGATAACCATTCATGTCTGTGCTACTTTAAGTCAGACCAACTTCAAAGTAGTCCTTGTACTACTTTGGTATGACTTTCAGGCTCGGTTTCCACTAGTGTGACTTGTCATGCAACTGGGGACTGCAAAGTCGCATGACATGTCATACTCCATGATTTCCAATGAGTATGGTTCATATCTGTGCGACATCAAAGTAGTCCCTGCACTACTTTGGTCCCACTTTGATACGACTTGAGGTCCATAGACCTCCAAGAATATACAGGCATTGCTCCAAGTCGCATCAAAATCGCGGCAAAATCATGCGAATTTAGGGTTGCAATAGTGGAAACAGAGCCTCATGTGACTTGAGGTACATAGGGCGCAATATTGCACAGGCATTCCCAGAAGTTGGGGCCAAGTTGCAGCGACAAAGTGGCAGCAAATTAGGGTGACTTTCAGGTCGCAGCAGTGTGAAAGAGATTCAAGGATATCTTTGAATTTGGCCCTATTGTCACTTGTGCATCCTGAAAGTGGGGAAAATTCATCCCTGCACTACCTTGGTTTGACTTTGATGCAATTTGAGGTCCATACACCACAAGATAACACAGACATTGCTTCAAGTCATGGCAAAGCTGTGCAATTTTAAGGTCGCACAAGTGCAAATGGGGCTTTATTCAAAGGTGTTATCATTTAATCTCGTTAGGTTACTTTCACACTTATGTGACTTTTCATGCAGCTTTGGACCTCAGAGTCGCATTAAAAGTATCCCCCCCCCCCTTATGAGTTCCATTCATATTTATGCAACTTCACCCATGTTCACATAGCTCTGAATTGACATGTCAAATTGCAGGCCAAATCGGCGCCTATTGGCGGCAATAGAACTGTCTGAATTGGTGCAACGCCACACAGATTCCCAAAAGTAGTTCCTACACTACTTTGGGCGACTTCAGGAGGCGATTTCTTACCTCCCAACTTTTTGAGATTTGTATAAGGGACAACTATTAGCAAAAGTATGAAGGCATAGGACACACCTCCTAAAACGCCTTCTTAAAGGAGAATTATTAAAAAAAAAAAAAAATATTAGTTAAACCCCCAAGTGCTTTTTTTTTTTTTTTTTAACAATAAGATCCCTTTAGATTGGCTTTGGGAATTTACAAACAAAGCAATTTAGAAATTAGATGAAAGGTTTAGCGCTGGGAAACACTTTTTGAAAGATAAAAATTGCATTTAATATCGAACTCTACAGATCCGAACAAAATGAGGGACAAATGAGGAGGAAAGAGGGACAGAGGGACTTTGTTCCAAATCAGGGACAGTTGAGACCTATGTGATTTCACTAGACATCTGTGCAGGAAAGTGCACTGATGTCTCTGAAATCGCTCACAAAGTCGGGCTGAGGCCCCTTTCACACTTGAGCGACTTTTCCTGCGACTTTGGTCATCAGAGTTGCATGACAAATCATGCCCCATGATTTTCAATGTGTACCATTTATATCTGTGAAACTTCAAGTCACACCGACTTCAAAGTAGTCCCTGTACTACTTTGGTCCGACTTTGATACGAGTTGAGGTTCATAGACCTTAATTTTACACAGGCATTCCCTGGGATCGCAGAAAAAATGCAGACGGAAGTTTGCGCGCCTTTCCCTGCGACTCCTGCGTCCATAGACCTCAAGATTACACAGGCATTGCTTAAAGTCGCATCAAAATCACACAACTTTCAGGTCGCACAAGTGTGAAAGGGGCCTAAGTCACTGTGCTGAGTACTATTATACCTAGAATATAAAGTAGTCCCAATATCAAACACTCAGCAGTAGTGATGAGCCAAACACCCCCGGGTTCGGTTCGCACCAGAACCCGCGAACGGACCGAAAGTTCGTACGAACATTAGAACCCTATTAAATACAATGGATGCGAACGTTCGAATTCTAAAGTGCTAATTATAACAACTATTATGCATGTTATTGTCCTAAAAAGGGTTTGGGAACCCGGGTTGTGCACCAGGGGACATGTATCAATGCAAAAAGAAGTTTTAAAAACGGTCGTTTTTCGGGAGCAGTCATTTTAATGATGCATAAAGTGAAAAAAAAAAAGTCAAATATTCCTTTAAATATCGTACCTGGGGGGTGTCTAAAGTATGCCTGTGAAGTGCCACGTGTTTCCCGTGTTTAGAACTGTCCCTGCACAAAATGACACTTCTAAAGGAAAAAAAAGCCATTTAAAACTGCTTGCGGCTTTAATGTAATGTCTGGTCCCGGTAATATGGATGAAAATCTTTAAGAAAAATGGCATAGCTACCCCATGACCCCCCCCCTACCCCAGCCCATTACCAGCCCCTTTGGGTCTTGTATGGATATTAAGGGGAACCCCGCACATAAAATAAAAAAGGCCCTATATACTCTGAACAGCCGTATACAGGCGGTGCATACAAGACAGGGACTGTAGGTTTGTTCTTATGTAGAATCTGTTTGTAATTTTGAACAGGTACATTGTTTAAGTGTAGCTCCAGCCCAAAAATCTATTTTTAAACTTTTTGGAAAACATAGGTAAGGGTTATCACCCCTGTAACATTTGTTTTGCTGTCTGTGCCCCTGTTCAGAACATTTCACCTCACTTTCCGTCCCAATGACAACTGTTTTTGAAATGTGGTGTTTTTCTTGAAACAAGGATTGGTGATAAAGCATCAGTACAGAGCTTTCTCCCATATTAATTCTTACAGGAGAGAATTTTCCTTCCAAGGGGTAGATTTCCTCTCACTTCCTGTTGTCTTCTTGCGTTTGCAAGTAGGAGTCGTTTGTAAGTTGGATGTTTGAAAGTAGGGACCTGCCATATATACTCTGCAGAAATAGGCCCCTTAGTTGTTGGTGTTGGCACAACACTGTAAGCACTCACAGTTACTCTTGGTTGGTGCTGGAACGCCCTGCTGTCAACTATTATATCAGGAATTTTAATTACATATAATTGTTGAACAGTGGTAGTAAAAATTGGGCCTTTGATGGTGGTGCTGGTGCCACAACACTGTAAGCCCTGACAGTTACTCTTGGTGGGTGCAGCAATGGGCCCTGCTGTGAATTATTAGATCAAGAATTGTAATTGCATGCCCCTGTTGAACAGGGGCTGAAAAATTGGGCCTTTCGTGGTGGTGGTGGTGGTGGCGTTGCCACAACACTGTAAGCCCTCAGAGTTACTCTTGGTGGGTGCAGGAATGGGCCCTGCTGTGAATTATTAGATCAAGAATTGTAATTACATGCCCCTTTTGAACAGGGGCTGAAAAATTGGGCCTTTCGTGGTGGTGGTGGTGGTGGCGTTGCCACAACACTGTAAGCCCTCAGAGTTACTCTTGGTGGGTGCAGGAATGGGCCCTGCTGTGAATTATTAGATCAAGAATTGTAATTACATGCCCCTTTTGAACAGGGGCTGAAAAATTGGGCCTTTCGTGGTGGTGGTGGTGGTGGCGTTGCCACAACACTGTAAGCCCTCAGAGTTACTCTTGGTGGGTGCAGCAATGGGCCCTGCTGTGAATTATTAGATCAAGAATTGTAATTACATGCCCCTTTTGAACAGGGGCTGAAAAATTGGGCCTTTCGTGGTGGTGGTGGTGGTGGTGGTGGCGTTGCCACAACACTGTAAGCCCTCAGAGTTACTCTTGGTGGGTGCAGGAATGGGCCCTGCTGTGAATTATTAGATCAAGAATTGTAATTACATGCCCCTTTTGAACAGGGGCTGAAAAATTGGGCCTTTCGTGGTGGTGGTGGTGGTGGCGTTGGCACAACACTGTAAGCCCTCAGAGTTACTCTTGGTGGGTGCAGCAATGGGCCCTGCTGTGAATTATTAGATCAAGAATTGTAATTACATGCCCCTTTTGAACAGGGGCTGAAAAATTGGGCCTTTCGTGGTGGTGGTGGTGGTGGCGTTGCCACAACACTGTAAGCCCTCAGAGTTACTCTTGGTGGGTGCAGGAATGGGCCCTGCTGTGAATTATTAGATCAAGAATTGTAATTACATGCCCCTTTTGAACAGGGGCTGAAAAATTGGGCCTTAGGCACTGGTGGCACAACACTACAACCCCTCACAGATACTGTACTTGGAGCACAGCAATGAGCCCTGTTGCAAAGTATTGCTTCAAAAATTGTAATGACACGCCCCTGTTAAACAGGGGCTGAAAAATTGGGCCTTAGGCACTGGTGCCACAACACTCCAACCCCTCACAGATACTGTACTTGGAGCACAGCAATGAGCCCTATGGCAAATTATTGCTAAAAAAATTGTAATTACACGCCCCTGTAAAACAGGGGCTGAAAAATTGGGCCTTAGCCACTGGTGGCGGCACCCATAAACAAAAATGATCTTCCAAGCTATCATCAATCGTATCATTGAGAACTCGGAGGAGGAGGATAGCCAGTCAACATAACAGCACAGGCACTCAGCATCAGCATCAGTCTTGAAGGGATGTGACATGTTAAAATCAATTAGTCTGTTATATCAGCATCAGGTGTGTGGTAGCTGGTGGTGATCCAAGACTGGTTCATCTTGATGAAAGTCAGTCGATCAACCGAGTCGGTGGACAGGCGCACCCTGTGATCCGTGACAAATCCTCCAGCAGCACTGAATGTGCGTTCCGAAAGAACGCTGGATGCAGGACAGGCCAGTAGCTCAATTGCATACTGTGCAAGCTCTGGCCAGTGATCCATCCTCAAGACCCAGTAAGCCAGAGGATTTTCGGTGGGGAAGGTGTCCAAGTCTGACCTTGCCCCTAGATATTCCTGCACCATGTTTATCAGACGCTGGCGATGGTTGCTGGAACCGATCATACTTTGGGGCTGCAGACTAAAGAATTGTCTGAACGCATCGGTCAGACGGCCACCTTCCCCACCGCTCCTTCTTTGACTGGCCGAAGCCTCAGCAACTCGTTGTCCAGGACCAGGAGTTTGTAACCTCCCAGTCTCTGGGAACGCGTTGCACAGACCTTTCTGCAAGGCCTCCCGGAGTTGTCTCATCCTCTGCTCCCTCTGCGACGGTAACATAAGGTCCGCAACCTTACCCTTGTACCGTGGATCAAGGAGAGTGGCCAGCCAGTAATGGTCCCTCTCCTTGATCCGAAGAATACGAGGATCCTTCCGCAGACTTTGCAGGATCAGGGAGGCCATGCAGCGTAGGTTTGCTGAGGCATTCGCTCCGGAGTCCTCTGGGTCACTAAGGACGACATGATCCGCAGCCACCTCCTCCCAGACACGTACAAGTCCACTGGTTTCTTGGGACTGTAAATCATCCCTAAAAGACTGCTGCTGATGATGCTGAGTGCCAGCCTCCACCTCCATGCTGACACAATCCTCCTCCTCCTCCTCCTCCTCCTCCTCCTCTTCCTGTGCGATGGGTGGGACAGAAGGAACACTGTCTGGGTAAAGGGGGCCTTGAGAGGCAAGGAAGTCCTCCTCTTCCTGCCTCTGTTCTGCCTCAAGTGCCCTGTCCATAATTCCATGCAGCGTGTGCTCCAACAGGTGGACAAGAGGTACAGTGTCACTGATGCATGCACTGTCACTGCTCACCATCCTCGTGGCCTCCTCAAATGGTGCCAGGACAGTGCATGCATCCCTGATCATGCCCCACTGGCGTGGAGAAAAAAAACCAAGCTCCCCTGACCCTGTCCTGGTGCCGTAGTCGCACAGGTACTCATTGATGGCCCTCTGCTGCGTGTGCAGCCGTTGCAGCATGGCCAACGTTGAGTTCCACCTGGTGGGCATGTCACATATAAGGCGGTTCTTGGGCAGGTTCAAATCCTTTTGCAGCTCAGCCAGGCGAGCACTGGCATTATAAGATCTGCGGAAATGCACACAGACTTTCCTGGCCTGCCTCAGGACATCCTGTAAGCCCGGGTACCTGCCCAAGAACCGCTGCACCACCAGGTTAAGGACGTGAGCCACACAGGGCACATGGGTCAGCTGTCCCTGTCGGAGGGCGGAGAGGAGGTTGGTGCCATTGTCGCAAACCACCATTCCTGGCTTAAGCTGGCGTGGCGTCAACCACCTCTCGGCCTGGCCCTGCAGAGCAGACAGGACCTCTGCCCCAGTGTGGCTTCTGTCCCCCAAACACACCAGCGCAAGCACGGCATGGCATCTTTTTGCCTGCGTACTTGCGTAGCCCCTTGAACGGCTACGGAGCACCGCTGGTTCAGAGGACAAACCACAGGAAGAGGCCATGGAGGAAGAAGAAGAGGAGGGGGTGGAGGAGAGAGGTGTGTCACAACCAGTAGTAGCATTTTGGAGGCGTGGCGGTGGAACAACCTCCAACACTACTGCACCTTGTCCTGCATCCTTCCCAGCTGCCAAAAGAGTGACCCAATGGGCCGTGAAAGAAAGGTAATGTCCCTGTCCATGCCTGCTGGACCATGAGTCAGCGGTAATATGCACCTTACCGCTGACCGCCCTGTCCAGCGAGGCCAAGACATTGCCTTCCACATGCCGGTAGAGAGCCGGAATAGCCTTCCGTGAGAAAAAGTGGCGTTTGGGAACCTGCCACTGAGGAACCGCACATTGCACAAACTCACGGAAGGTGGCCGAGTCTACCAACTGAAAAGGCAGCAGTTGAAGCGCTAGCAATTTAGCCAAGCTAGCATTCAACCGCTGGGCATGTGGGTGGCTGGGAGTGAACTTCTTTCGACGGTCCAGCAGCTGGGGCAGGGAAATTTGCCTGCTAGAATCGGACGTCGGTGTACTGCTAGCAGAGTGGCCGCAAGTACTTGGCTGTGACACACCTAATTCTACACCTTCATTCCTCTCAGTGCATGTTTCAGAGAGGACTGAAGTTATAGTGGGGTTGGAGATCCCAGCTGATGCGGTGCAAGGAGAGGTCCGCTTTGTTCTTTGGTGTGGGTCTTTGAGGTAGGCTTGCCAACGAGCTGCATGGCAGGTCAACATATGTCTGGTCAGGCATGTGGTACCCAAGCGGCTGATGTTTTGGCCACGCGATATACGCTTGAGACATATGTTGCAAACAGCAGCTGTGCGATCTGATGCACTAGCCTCAAAAAAGGCCCACACCAAAGAACTTTTTGAATGACGGGCAGAGGCAGCGCCCTGCACAGGCGGAGCTCTGCGGTGTGATTCCGTCGGTGTACTGCCCTTACGCTGGCCACCAAAGGGCATCCTGCCTCGTTGGAGATGTGCCTCCTCCTCATCCTCCTCCTCCTCCTCTCTCCTATTAGGCACCCACGTGGAGTCAGTGACCTCATCATCCCCTCCCTCCTCATCACTGGAGCCAATCTGGCAGTATGCTGCAGCTGCTGGAACATGACTGCCAGATTGGTGTCCTTCTTGAGCATCCCCTCTGTCTGCTCTCACGCTACTGCCTTCCTGTAGCTGGGTTTCATCATCAGACCCTTCGAAACGCTGGGCATCCTCCTGGAGCATGTACCCAACACTGTGCTCAAACAGTTCGGGGGACTCCTCAGGAGGAGGACATGGTGGGTCTAGGGAAGGAGTGACTGATGATGAGTCTGACATTGATACCAGGGAAGAGGACGCTTTGGCAGCTGCTTTTCCAGTACCCTGAGCCTGGGTGAGAGAGGATGAGGAGGAGGAGGAGGGCTTGGTCATCCACTCTACCAAGTCTTCGGCATGATGTGGCTCAACATGTCCAGCTGCCGAAAAGAAGGACAAGCGTGTCCCATGGCCATGTGCTGATGACAATGCACCGCGTCCACGACCAGCACTGTTGCCCCCAGACACAGAGCCTGCTTGCCCTCTTTTATTGCCTCCTGACTGTCTGCCTCTCCTTGTTTGCCTTCCAGACATTCTAATAGATGGCCTGCAGGGAGATGGGAAAAAAGCAATAAGGGCTACCTTCAGGTGTCCTTCTCTGTCCCTTTACTTAAGGATTTCTAAATATGGTTGAGGATGATTGCTTTTGCACAGAATAGCACAACAACAATTTCCCTGACTGTCCAAAAAACAAGGATTTCAAAGATGGTTGATGAGGAATGCTTTAGCACACTATAGCACAAGGAGAATTTCCCTCACTGTCCTTCCCTGTCCCTAGAAACAAGGATTATCACAGTGAAAGAAACTGACACTCTTCCTACCTATAGTTTTCTGTCCCTAGAAAAAATGTTTTTTTAAAGCACACTATAGCACAAGGAGAATTTCCCTCACTTTCCTTCCCTGTCCCTAGAAACAAGGATTATCACAGTGAAAGAAACTGACACTCTTCCTACCTATAGTTTTCTGTCCCTAGAAAAAATGTTTTTTTAAAGCACACTATAGCACAAGGAGAATTTCCCTCACTTTCCTTCCCTGTCCCTAGAAACAAGGATTATCACAGTGAAAGAAACTGACACTCTTCCTACCTATAGTTTTCTGTCCCTAGAAAAAATGTTTTTTTAAAGCACACTATAGCACAAGGAGAATTTCCCTCACTGTCCTTCCCTGTCCCTAGAAACAAGGATTGTCACAGTGAAAGAAACTGACACTCTTCCTACCTATAGTTTTCTGTCCCTAGAAAAAATGTTTTTTCAAAGCACACTATAGCACAAGGAGAATTTCCCTCACTTTCCTTCCCTGTCCCTAGAAACAAGGATTATCACAGTGAAAGAAACTGACACTCTTCCTACCTATAGTTTTCTGTCCCTAGAAAAAATGTTTTTTTAAAGCACACTATAGCACAAGGAGAATTTCCCTCACTGTCCTTCCCTGTCCCTAGAAACAAGGATTCGCACAGTAAAACACACTGACACTCTCCCTACCTATAGTTTTATGTCCCTAGAAAAAATGTTTTTTTAAAGCACACTATAGCACAAGGAGAATTTCCCTCACTGTCCTTCCCTGTCCCTAGAAACAAGGATTATCACAGTGAAAGAAACTGACACTCTTCCTACCTATAGTTTTCTGTCCCTAGAAAAAATGTTTTTTTAAAGCACACTATAGCACAAGGAGAATTTCCCTCACTGTCCTTCCCTGTCCCTAGAAACAAGGATTATCACAGTGAAAGAAACTGACACTCTTCCTACCTATAGTTTTCTGTCCCTAGAAAAAATGTTTTTTTAAAGCACACTATAGCACAAGGAGAATTTCCCTCACTTTCCTTCCCTGTCCCTAGAAACAAGGATTATCACAGTGAAAGAAACTTACACTCTTCCTACCTATAGTTTGCTGTCCCTAGAAAAAATGTTTTTTTAAAGCACACTATAGCACAAGGAGAATTTCCCTCACTGTCCTTCCCTGTCCCTAGAAACAAGGATTATCACAGTAAAACACACTGACACTCTCCCTACCTATAGTTTTCTGTCCCTAGAAAAAATGTTTTTTTAAAGCACACTATAGCACAAGGAGAATTTCCCTCACTGTCCTTCCCTGTCCCTAGAAACAAGGATTCGCACAGTAAAACACACTGACACTCTCCCTACCTATAGTTTTATGTCCCTAGAAAAAATGTTTTTTTAAAGCACACTATAGCACAAGGAGAATTTCCCTCACTGTCCTTCCCTGTCTCTAGAAACAAGGATTCGCACAGTAAAACACACTGACACTCTCCCTACCTATAGTTTTCTGTCCCTAGAAAAAATGTTTTTTTAAAGCACACTATAGCACAAGGAGAATTTCCCTCACTGTCCTTCCCTGTCCCTAGAAACAAGGATTATCACAGTGAAAGAAACTGACACTCTTCCTACCTATAGTTTTCTGTCCCTAGAAAAAATGTTTTTTTAAAGCACACTATAGCACAAGGAGAATTTCCCTCACTGTCCTTCCCTGTCCCTAGAAACAAGGATTATCACAGTGAAAGAAAGTGACACTCTTCCTACCTATAGTTTTCTGTCCCTAGAAAAAATTTTTTTTTAAAGCACACTATAGCACAAGGAGAATTTCCCTCACTTTCCTTCCCTGTCCCTAGAAACAAGGATTATCACAGTGAAAGAAACTGACACTCTTCCTACCTATAGTTTTCTGTCCCTAGAAAAAATGTTTTTTTAAAGCACACTATAGCACAAGGAGAATTTCCCTCACTTTCCTTCCCTGTCCCTAGAAACAAGGATTATCACAGTGAAAGAAACTGACACTCTTCCTACCTATAGTTTTCTGTCCCTAGAAAAAATGTTTTTTTATAGCACAAGGAGAATTTCCCTCACTTTCCTTCCCTGTCCCTAGAAACAAGGATTATCACAGTGAAAGAAACTGACACTCTTCCTACCTATAGTTTGCTGTCCCTAGAAAAAATGTTTTTTTAAAGCACACTATAGCACAAGGAGAATTTCCCTCACTGTCCTTCCCTGTCCCTAGAAACAAGGATTATCACAGTAAAACACACTGACACTCTCCCTATCTATAGTTTTCTGTCCCTAGAAAAAATGTTTTTTTAAAGCACACTATAGCACAAGGAGAATTTCCCTCACTGTCCTTCCCTGTCCCTAGAAACAAGGATTATCACAGTGAAAGAAAGTGACACTCTTCCTACCTATAGTTTTCTGTCCCTAGAAAAAATGTTTTTTTAAAGCACACTATAGGACAAGGAGAATTCCCCTCACTTTCCTTCTTTGTCCCTAGAAACAAGGATTATCACAGTGAAAGAAACTGACACTCTTCCTACCTATAGTTTTCTGTCCCTAGAAAAAATGTTTTTTTAAAGCACACTATAGCACAAGGAGAATTTCCCTCACTTTCCTTCCCTGTCCCTAGAAACAAGGATTATCACAGTGAAAGAAACTGACACTCTTCCTACCTATAGTTTTCTGTCCCTAGAAAAAATGTTTTTTTAAAGCACACTATAGCACAAGGAGAATTTCCCTCACTTTCCTTCCCTGTCCCTAGAAACAAGGATTATCACAGTGAAAGAAACTGACACTCTTCCTACCTATAGTTTGCTGTCCCTAGAAAAAATGTTTTTTTAAAGCACACTATAGCACAAGGAGAATTTCCCTCACTGTCCTTCCCTGTCCCTAGAAACAAGGATTATCACAGTAAAACACACTGACACTCTCCCTATCTATAGTTTTCTGTCCCTAGAAAAAATGTTTTTTTAAAGCACACTATAGCTCAAGGAGAATTTCCCTCACTGTCCTTCCCTGTCCCTAGAAACAAGGATTCGCACAGTAAAACACACTGACACTCTCCCTACCTATAGTTTTATGTCCCTAGAAAAAATGTTTTTTTAAAGCACACTATAGCACAAGGAGAATTTCCCTCACTGTCCTTCCCTGTCCCTAGAAACAAGGATTCGCACAGTAAAACACACTGACACTCTCCCTACCTATAGTTTTCTGTCCCTAGAAAAAATGTTTTTTTAAAGCACACTATAGCACAAGGAGAATTTCCCTCACTGTCCTTCCCTGTCCCTAGAAACAAGGATTCGCACAGTAAAACACACTGACACTCTCCCTACCTATAGTTTTCTGTCCCTAGAAAAAATGTTTTTTTAAAGCACACTATAGCACAAGGAGAATTCCCTCACTGTCCTTCCCTGTCCCTAGAAACAAGGATTATCACAGTGAAAGAAACTGACACTCTTCCTACCTATAGTTTTCTGTCCCTAGAAAAAATGTTTTTTTAAAGCACACTATAGCACAAGGAGAATTTCCCTCACTGTCCTTCCCTGTCCCTAGAAACAAGGATTATCACAGTAAAACACACTGACACTCTCCCTACCTATAGTTTTCTGTCCCTAGAAAAAATGTTTTTTTTAAAGCACACTATAGCACAAGGAGAATTTCCCTCACTGTCCTTCCCTGTCCCTAGAAACAAGGATTCGCACAGTAAAACACACTGACACTCTCCCTACCTATAGTTTTCTGTCCCTAGAAAAAATGTTTTTTTAAAGCACACTATAGCACAAGGAGAATTTCCCTCACTGTCCTTCCCTGTCCCTAGAAACAAGGATTCGCACAGTAAAACACACTGACACTCTCCCTACCTATAGTTTTCTGTCCCTAGAAAAAATGTTTTTTTAAAGCACACTATAGCACAAGGAGAATTTCCCTCACTGTCCTTCCCTGTCCCTAGAAACAAGGATTCGCACAGTAAAACACACTGACACTCTCCCTACCTATAGTTTTCTGTCCCTAGAAAAAATGTTTTTTTAAAGCACACTATAGCACAAGGAGAATTCCCTCACTGTCCTTCCCTGTCCCTAGAAACAAGGATTCGCACAGTAAAACACACTGACACTCTCCCTACCTATCCTTCTCTTTCCCTAAACTAAAGGAATCCAGGTTAAGCAAGAAAAAATAAATGTCACTGTCCCTGCCTATGCTTCTCTTTCCCTGCTCCGGAACACACTACACTAGGCCGCCGTGCTGGCGGCCTTTTATAGTGTGGGGCGTGTACTAAACACCCTCAGCAATAATTGGCCACAGGCATCCTGCCTGTGGCCAATCATTGCTCTCCTCGCTGCCGGCGCTGTGATTGGCCAAGCATGCGGGGTCACAGTGCATGCTTGGCCAATCACAGCGCCTGGATGACACTGCGATGGCGTAGTGCATTGTGGGCTGTTCGCGTCACTCGAATTTGGCGCGAACGGCCCAAATCGTTCGATCTTCGTCGAACGATCGAACAGCCGATGTTCGAGTCGAACGTATGTTCGACTCGAACACGAAGCTCATCCCTACTCAGCAGCATATGCTGAAAAGAGGCGAATGCCTATTAGCCAATGCCACATCAGCACAAGCATGGTTGTTACTATAATATTAAAGTGGTTGTAAACCCACTTAGACAACTTGCATCTACAGGTAAGCCTAGATTAAAGCTTACCTGTAGGTGCAAGAAATATCTCCTTAATCTACACACACTAGTAGATGTTTGTGCTATGCTCAATAGGCTAGTGGTCAGCACTTCTACCTTGAAAAACTCAGGCTTCGAAGCACTCATGGGTTCAAATCCCACAGAGAGATACTAAAAGATTGTATTGGTGAAAAAAGGCAAATGCCTATTAGCCAATTAGCCAAAGTAGCATATGCTGAAAATAGGTGAATGCCAATTAGCCAATGCACTTTTATTCAATAACATTATGGTGTGGACTTCCAAACATCACACACTAGCTAACAGGCCATTTACATTTCTTTGTTTGTTTATTTTAATTTGCTTGTGCAAATAATAAACATAGCTGTTGGATGGTAGGTTGGCACCTCTGCCGGGTTAGCCCCCCCCCTTATCAAAATTTTTGAAAAAATCTTATGCAGTTTGTTAGATCTTTGTTAGATCAGGTTAGATCAACCGTTGTTTGCGTTAGATCTCACACAGAAGAAGCAATATTAACAGTTATTTGCTGGGGGGGCTAACCCGTCATCAGCCCCCCCTTATCAAAAAATTGACCAAACAGCTATTTTGGAAGCTATTTGTTAGATCCGGTAAGATCAATTGGTTTGAACGTTAGATCTCACATAATTAGAGACTTATTAAGTGATTAATGAGGGGGGGCTGGCCCCCCGTATCAAATTTTCTGGCCAAAAATGATTCAGGCTAATAGATATTCGTTAGATCCGGTAAGATCAAGTGGTTTTAACATTAGATCTCATATTATTTCAGAGATATTCCACATACAAATACAGATATTAGGTGGTACATAAGGACGGGTTGGCCCCCCCTTATCAAATTTTCGGGCCAAAAATCATTCAGGCAAATAGATATTCGTTAGATCCGGTAAGATCAAGTGGTTTTAACGTTAGATCTCACGTAATTAGAGACTTATTAAGTGATTAATGAGGGGGGCTGGCCCCCCTTATCAAATTTTCGGGCTAAAAATCATTCAGGCTAATAGATATTCGTTAGATCCGGTAAGATCAAGTGGTTTTAACGTTAGATCTCACATAATTTCAGAGATATTCCACATAAAAATACTGATATTAGGTGGTACATAAGGACGGGTTGGCCCCCCCTTATCAAATTTTCGGGCAAAAAATCGTTAGATTCGGTAAGATCAAGTGGTTTTAACGTTAGATCTCATATAATTTCAGAGATATTCCACAAACAAATACAGATATTAGGTGGTACATAAGGACGGGTTGGCCCCCCTTATTAAATTTTCGGGCCAAAAATCATTCAGGCTAATAGATATTCGTTAGATCCGGTAAGATCAAGTGGTTTTAACGTTAGATCTCACATAATTTCAGAGATATTCCACATAAAAATACTGATATTAAGTGGTACATAAGGACGGGTTGGCCCCCCCTTATCAAATTTTCGGGCCAAAAATCATTCAGGCTAATAGATATTCGTTAGATCCGGTAAGATCAAGTGGTTTTAACGTTAGATCTCACATAATTATAGACTTATTAAGTGATTAATGAGGGGGGGGGCTGGCCCCCCCTTATGAAATTTTCGGGCCAAAAATCATTCAGGCTAATAGATATTCGTTAGATCCGGTAAGATTAAGTGGTTTTAACGTTAGATCTCACATAATTTCAGAGATATTCCACATACAAATACTGATATTAGGTGGTACAAAAGGACGGGTTGGCCCCCCCTTATCAAATTTTCGGGCCAAAAATCATTCAGGCTAATAGATATTCGTTAGATCCGGTAAGATCAAGTGGTTTTAACGTTAGATCTCACATAATTTCAGAGATATTCCACATGAAAATACTGATATTAGGTGGTACATAAGGACGGGTTGGCCCCCCCTTATCAAATTTTCGGGCCAAAAATCATTCAGGCTAATAGATATTCGTTAGATCCGGTAAGATCAAGTGGTTTTAACGCTAGATCTCATATATTTTCAGAGATATTCCACATACAAATACAGATATTAGGTGGTACATAAGGACGGGTTGGCCCCCCCTTATCAAATTTTCGGGCCAAAAATCATTCAGGCTAATAGATATTCGTTAGATCCGGTAAGATCAAGTGGTTTTAATGTTAGATCTCACATAATTTCAGAGATATTCCACATAAAAATACTGATATTAGGTGGTACATATAGACGGGTTGGCCCCCCCACATGCAATTTACTGTCCAAAAATCCTTCAGGCTAATAGATATTCATTAAATACGGTAAGATCAAGTGGTTTTAATGGTTGATTATACATAATTACAGGGATATTATGGATATTTGGTATCGATGCACGGATATCCATACTAGTGTCTATATCAGGTGTAGCAATACTCCCGCAGGGGGCGCTGGTTTAAGATTTGGGTCTGCCATTACCTTACATGTCGTTTTTTTCGACGAGATTCTTGGACAAGAAACTTGTCCCGGCCGAGTGTACACACGCTCGTTTCAAAGAACCCGCGGTTCTTTGAAAGGAGCGTACGCGGTGACGTCATCGACTACGTCGAGCATGCGCTCGTCACATTCGATGCCGTCGCCGCCATCTTGGTATACCCTACGTATGCCTAGGAAGCTACCGCGCATGCGTCGAATTCATTTCGAACATGCGCGGGCTTCGGGGAGGACAGGTAAGTGTACACACACTCACTTTTCTCGTCGAGAAACATGCCGAGGAGAATCTCGACGAGAAAATAGAGAGCAGGTTCTCTATTTTCTCGTCAAGGTTTCTTGTCGGTTTTCTCGACGAGAAACCCGATAGCAGCGTACACACGACCGATTTACTCGGCAAGACCTCTCTGCCAGCAAGTTTCTTGCTGGTTCTTGCCGAGAAAATCGGTCGTGTGTACGAGGCCTGAGTCTCTTTTTCTCAAGGGTTTTATTAACAGAGGGATGGAGGGTTAGGGGGGGGGATTCAGGTACCTTGCTTGCGGATCACGGGTACTTCTTAATCCAGAGGACAAACAGTCTCCACACTGGATATAGCAACCACCGGATAGGCCTCTCTCACTGACCTAGCAGCCGGTGCGGTGCTCGGCCAAAAGTCTCTGCCACAGACTTGAAGAATACAAATAGTCTCTGCCACAGACTTGGGTAATCACTCACTTGATAAAGTTCTGAAAACATAACACACAGTGCCAGGATCTTTCAGCCAGCCGGCAGCACTGCGAGGCAAATTTTTATCCGGATGCGTCCTCCAATTGAGCCCTCAATTGTTCGGTCCCTTCCCTCAGGCAAGGCGACACGGGACCATCCCCAGATCAGTAGGCCCCCAGAAACTCCTGGGCCTACTCTCAGCAACAGAGCCTCGGGCCTACAGGCCCCGAGGCAGAAAACTACTAACACATCCCTGAGGCCAGGAGGGCTGTCAGGTCAAAAACTGTGTCTGCTCCTTAAGTACCCTCTCCCAGAATGCACAGCGGGGTCACCACTCCCACTGCACTGTCTCCGGGAAAGGAATACCCAATGCATCCAGCCTACTGCATTTCCAACCTTGACCTGTAGTAACAACGACACCTACAGTCAGGTGGAAAATGTGCAGCCCAGCTAAACTGGAACAGAGACCATAATTTGGTACAATTGTTCTGAGCTAAACGACAGCTCAGATAACTAAATTTACACTAGCACCTACCCAATAGGAGCAGGGCGCTACACAGGCTAATAGATATTCGTTAGATCCGGTAAGATCAAGTGGTTTTAACGTTAGATTTCACATAATTTCAGAGATATTTCACATAAAAATAGGGATATTAGGTTTTACAGAAGGTACATCCATCTTCAACCGTCTCTGGATGGTCTCTGGATGGTTCTTCAGCGGATGCCTGTAGTCTCTTCTCACACCTCCGTTCACCTCCCAGCCTCATGGTAATCTCTTTTCAGACCAACAAGCTTAAGTCTTTAGCTAGCCCCCTTCTTTCAAAGCAGAAGTAGCAGCTCCATCCCCAGTAAAAATCAATGGTGCCATTTTGTGATGAGCCTTTATGTCCTGTGGTCCTCTGCTGCTGCTTGATTGACTTCCTCTCCCTGCCAATAGGAACACAGAGAAGAGAGCAGAGCCGACTGATGCCCGTGAGTGAGCGCTGCTCGTCACTCAAGGAAGAGTAGAGTTAGGGGGGAGAAATCCCCCACAGGTACTGACAGGCATGCTCTCCTTCAGTAAGTGCCTGTGTCAGTGTCTATTCAGTCCGACGGTTCCTGGCGGGAATGGAGGGAGGTGTGGGACCATGGGTGACAGAGCAGCCCCCGCTACACACTCCCCCCACCAAAAAACCTTAGGTCCGCCAAAGGTGGTAAAGAGTCTATGACCTGTTACATGCTTTTGATATACACACGTAAAAAAAAAAAACAGGTTAGTGTGCACAGGCAACCATACAATTTGCATCTGCATAAAACCATGGCAGAGGAATATCCAACCAATTAGCATAGGAGGGGAGGTTGTCCTGCCTCGCGGTTTTCATCTTCAGCAAGGGGTACAGACTGAGTGAGATCTAGTCACTGGCTGGGATCTTTGAGAGGCTGTGGGTGGGGGCTGTAAATCTGGCTGTGGTGGCACATGAACTGCTTCTGACAGAGGCAACAGATGATTGCGATGCCAAGTCCTGTGCTTCCCTCTGGCAGGATTTGATATACTGGGAGTCCAGGCAGATGCTTGCAAATGACATAGGGCTGCGACTTCCAGCGGGAAGTTGCTGAGGTATGGTCGAGGGATGTGCCAAAGGCCAAGTCGACTGGCAGCCGGGCCTACCGTCCGAACATCAAACTATAGGGAGCGTAACCTGTGGCATCATTGGCGGTGCTGTTATAAGCATGCACAATAGCCACTATATGCTTGCTCCAGTGCTGTTTTTGTTCTGAATTTAGAGTTCCGAGCATATCCAGGAGGGTTTGGTTGAATCTCTCTGGTTGAGGATCTCCTTGAGGATGATACGGGGGGGTTTAGACTTCCTGATGCCCAACAGGTCTAAAAGTCTCTTGATGAGACTACTCTCAAAATCTCTCCCCTGATCAGAGTGGATGCGTTGGGACAGACCATAGTGCACAAAGATTTTCTCCACAAAGATCTTGGCCACCGTGGATGCTTGTTGGTCCCTCGTGGAAAACGCCTGGGCATACCGAGTGAAATGGTCAGTCACAACCAGGATATTTTCCTGCCCGCTAAAATCAGGCTCCAAGCACAGAATGTCAATGCACACCAGCTCCATGGGTCCCTGACTCCGAAGATGGCCCATTGGGGCAGCTCGTGAGGCAAAGTCTTCTTTTGGATACATCTGACGCAGGAGTGGCAATAGTCCTCAACTTCAGCCTGCATGCAGGGCCAGTAGAACCTGTCCCTCACCAGGTCAAAAGTCCTTTTGGGCCCTAGGTGGCCATGGTTGTCATGTAGGGCAGTTAATACTGTCTCCCTATGTTTTTCAGGTAGGAATAGCTGCAATTTTTTTTCAGAATCGTCAGAGGGGCCCCTTCGGTAGACCAACCCTTGGTGCACCTGAAACTGATCCCACTCTCGGTACAGCAGACGGGTTTCCTTTGGGGAGTCAGTGAGGAGCAAGTCAGGGCGTTGGCTCTCCAAGGCCTTCAATGCCAAGCTGCAGGGAGGGTCCTCCAACTGGTCCCTTTGCAGGTCATTCTTTGACAGCTTCGGGCAGACCTTTATCCCCGACTTGGGTGACATTGCAATAACATCTGGGGACACCAGCGGCTGACACTCCAATGTCTTCGGCCCTGGATCCTTCTCCAGCTTGATGTTCTGCTCCTTGACATAAGGCTCGTACCCCTTCAGGTGTCAGCTGGGGGGTCTCTGGAACAATGGGGCCTTCTTGACAAAGCATCCGCATCTTGTTTCAGGCTGAAAATAAACCCTGATAGAGTAGCCAATCATCTGTGACCCGTGGCATCCAACTTGGTGGTAGTGAGGATGTAGGTGAGAGGATTGTTGTCAGTCTTGATCAAGAACTCCGCTCCATATAGATAATCCCCCAGCTTATCCACCACCACCCACTTCAAGGCCAGGAACTCAAGTTTGTGCATGGGGTAGTTCTTCTCGGCTGGGGGACAAGTTCCGACTCATGTAGGCAACAGGCCGTAGATGACCGTCATGCTCTTGATATAGCACCCCACCTAACCCATCTCGACTGGCATCAACATGTAGCTCATATGGCTTGGTTGGATCTGCATAGGCCAGAACAGGAGCGGTTGTTAGGCTGCCTAAAACCTCTTCACACTTCGGAGTCCATTGTTCCTGAATGGACTCTCTGGGTTTTCTGGGCCCTCCAGCTGGTCTGACAGGCTTCGCCAGATCAGCGTCTTAGCGAATCCCTTGACAAATCTTCTGTAATAAGAGCAGAATCCCAGAAATAACCTAAGCTCAGTCACGTTGGTAGGCCTCGGCCAGGAGGTGACAGCTTCCAGCTTCTGGGGGTCGGTGGCCACTTTGTCGTAAGACACAATATGGCCAAGGTAGTTGACTGAGGGTTGGTAAAACTGGCACTTTTCCAGAGACAGCTTCAACCTCCTCATCATGCAGTCTCTTCAGGACCTTCTCCAGATGCTCTTCGTGCTCTTCCAGGGTCTTGCCGAAAACGATGATGTCGTCTAAGTGCACCAACACCTCAATCAGTTTTATGTCACCCACGGTCTTCTCCATTAGCCTTTGGAAGGTGGCTGGGGCACCAGACAGGCCTTGTGTCACTGTCAGGTGTGTACTGTGTAATTTGATAAGGGGGGGCCAACCCGTCCTTATGTACCACCTAATATCAGTATTTTTATGTGGAATATCTCAGAAATTATGTGAGATCTAACGTTAAAACCACTTGATCTTACCGGATCTAACGAATATCTATTAGCCTGAATGATTTTTGGCCCGAAAATTTGAAAAGGGGGGGCCAACCCGTCCTTATGTACCACCTAATATCAGTATTTGTATGTGGAATATCTCTGAAATGATGTGAGATCTAACGTTAAAACCACTTGATCTTACCGGATGTAACGAATATCTATTAGCCTGAATGATTTTTGGCCCGAAAATTTGATAAGGGGGGCCAGCCCCCCTCATTAATCACTTAATAAGTCTCTAATTATGTGAGATACAACGTTAAAACCACTTGATCTTACCAGATCTAACGAATATCTATTAGCCTGAATGATTTTTGGCCCGAAAATTTGATAAGGGGGGGCCAACCCGTCCTTATGTACCACCTAATATCAGTATTTGTATGTGGAATATCTCTGAAATTATGTGAGATCTAATGTTAAAACCACTTGATCTTACCGGATCTAACGAATATCTATTAGCCTGAATGATTTTTGGCCCGAAAACTTGATAAGGGGGGGCCAACCCGTCCTTATGTACCACCTAATATCTGTATTTGTATGTGGAATATCTCTGAAATTATATGAGATCTAACGTTAAAACCACTTGTTCTTACCAGATCTAACGAATATCTATTAGCCTGAATGATTTTTGGCCCGAAAATTTGATAAGGGGGGGCCAACCCGTCCTTATGTACCACCTAATATCAGTATTTTTATGTGTAATATCTCTGAAATTATGTGAGATCTAACGTTAAACCCACTTGATCTTACCGGATCTAACGAATATCTATTAGCCTGAATGATTTTTGGCCCGAAAATTTGATAAGGGGGGGCCAACCTGTCCTTATGTACCACCTAATATCAGTATTTTTATGTGGAATATCTCTGAAATTATGTGAGATCTAACGTTAAAACCACTTGATCTTACCGGATCTAACGAATATCTATTAGCCTGAATGATTTTTGGCCCGAAAATTTGATAAGGGGGGCCAACCCGTCCTTATGTACCACCTAATATCTGTATTTGTATGTGGAATATCTCTAAAATTATATGAGATCTAACGTTAAAACCACTTGATCTTACCGGATCTAACGAATATCTATTAGTCTGAATGATTTTTGGCCAGAAAATTTGATAAGGGGGGTGCCAACCCGTCCTTATGTACCACCTAATATCAGTATTTTTATGTGGAATATCTCTAAATTATATGAGATCTAACGTTAAAACCACTTGATATTACCGGACCTAATGAATATCTATTAGCCTGAATGATTTTTGGCCCGAAAATTTGATAAGGGGGGGCCAACCCGTCCTTATGTACCACCTAATATCAGTATTTTTATGTGGAATATCTCTGAAATTATGTGAGATCTAACGTTAAAACCACTTGATCTTACCGGATCTAACGAATATCTATTAGCCTGAATGATTTTTGGCCCGAAAATTTGATAAGGGGGGGCCAACCCGTCCTTATGTACCACCTAATATCAGTATTTTTATGTGGAATATCTATGAAATTATGTGAGATCTAACGTTAAAACCACTTGATCTTACCGGATCTAACGAATATCTATTAGCCTGAATGATTTTTGGCCAGAAAATTTGATAAGGGGGGCCAACCCGTCCTTATGTACCACCTAATATCAGTATTTTTATGTGGAATATCTCTAAATTATATGAGATCTAACATTAAAACCACTTGATCTTACCGGATCTAATGAATATCTATTAGACTGAATGATTTTTGGCCCGAAAATTTGATAAGGGGGGGCCAACCCGTCCTTATGTACCACCTAATATCTGTATTTGTATGTGGAATATCTCTGAAATTATATGAGATCTAACGTTAAAACCACTTGATCTTACCGGATCTAACGAATATCTATTAGCCTGAATGATTTTTGGCCAGAAAATTTGATAAGGGGGGCCAACCCGTCCTTATGTACCACCTAATATCAGTATTTTCATGTAGAATATCTCTAAATTATATGAGATCTAATGTTAAAACCACTTAATCTTACCGGATCTAACGAATATCTATTAGCCTGAATGATTTTTGGCCCGAAAATTTGATAAGGGGGGGCCAACCCGTCCTTATGTACCACCTAATATCTGTATTTGTATGTGGAATATCTCTGAAATTATATGAGATCTAACGTTAAAACCACTTGATCTTACCGGATCTAACGAATATCTATTAGCCTGAATGATTTTTGGGCCGAAAATTTGATAAGGGGGGCCAACCCATCCTTATGTACCACCTAATATCAGTATTTTTATGTGGAATATCTCTGAAATTATGTGAGATCTAACGTTAAAACCACTTGATCTTACCGGATCTAACGTATATCTATTAGCCTGAATGATTTTTGGCCTGAAAATTTGATAAGGGGGGCCAACCCGTCCTTATGTACCACCTAATATCAGTATTTTTATGTGGAATATCTCTGAAATTATATGAGATCTAACGTTAAAACCACTTGATCTTACCGGATCTAACGAATATCTATTAGCCTGAATGATTTTTGGCCCGAAAATTTGATAAGGGGGGCCAACCCGTCCTTATGTACCACCTAATATCAGTATTTGTATGTGGAATATCTCTGAAATTATGTGAGATCTAATGTTAAAACCACTTGATCTTACCGGATCTAACGAATATCTATTAGCCTGAATGATTTTTGGCCCGAAAATTTGATAAGGGGGGGCCAGCCCCCCCTCATTAATCACTTAATAAGTCTCTAATTATGTGAGATCTAACGTTAAAACCACTTGATCTTACCAAATCTAACGAATATCTATTAGCCTGAATGATTTTTGGCCCGAAAATTTGATAAGGGGGGGCCAACCCGTCCTTATGTACCACCTAATATCAGTATTTTTTTGTGGAATATCTCTAAATTATATGAGATCTAACGTTAAAACCACTTGATCTTACCGGATCTAACGAATATCTATTAGCCTGAATGATTTTAGGCCTGAAAATTTGATAAGGGGGGGCCAACCCGTCCTTATGTACCACCTAATATCTGTATTTGTATGTGGAATATCTCTGAAATTATATGAGATCTAACGTTAAAACCACTTGATCTTACCGGATCTAACGAATATCTATTAGCCTGAATGATTTTTGGCCAGAAAATTTGATAAGGGGGGGCCAACCCGTCCTTATGTACCACCTAATATCAGTATTTTTATGTGGAATATCTCTAAATTATATGAGATCTAACGTTAAAACCACTTGATCTTACCGGATCTAACGAATATCTATTAGCCTGAATGATTTTTGGCCAGAAAATTTGATAAGGGGGGGCCAACCCGTCCTTATGTACCACCTAATATCTGTATTTGTATGTGGAATATCTCTGAAATTATATGAGATCTAACGTTAAAACCACTTGATCTTACCGGATCTAACGAATATCTATTAGCCTGAATGATTTTTGTCCCGAAAATTTGATAAGGGGGGGCCAACCCGTCCTTATGTACCACCTAATATCAGTATTTTTATGTGGAATATCTCTGAAATTATATGAGATCTAACGTTAAAACCACTTGATCTTACCGGATCTAACGAATATCTATTAGCCTGAATGATATTTGGCCCGAAAATTTGATAAGGGGGGGCCAACCCGTCCTTATGTACCACCTTATATCAGTATTTGTATGTGGAATATCTCTGAAATTATGTGAGATCTAACGTTAAAACCACTTGATCTTACCGGATCTAATGAATATCTATTAGCCTGAATGATTTTTGGCCCGAAAATTTGATAAGGGGGGGCCAGCCCCCCTCATTAATCACTTAATAAGTCTCTAATTATGTGAGATCTAACGTTAAAACCACTTGATCTTACCGGATCTAACGAATATCTATTAGCCTGAATCATTTTTGGCCAGAAAATTTGATAAGGGGGGGCCAGCCCCCCCTCATTAATCACTTAATAAGTCTCTAATTATGTGAGATCTAACGTTAAAACCAATTGATCTTACCGGATCTAACAAATAGCTTCCAAAATAGCTAACTGTTTGGTCAATTTTTTGATAAGGGGGGGCTGATGACGGGTTAGCCCCCCAGCAAATAACTGTTAATATTGCTTCTTCTGTGTGAGATCTAACGCAAACAACGGTTGATCTAACCTGATCTAACAAAGATCTAACAAACTGCATAAGATTTTTTCAAAAATGTTGATAAGGGGGGGCTAACCCGGCAGAGGTAGGTTGGCTGGTATTTGAACTTGTAACATGAGAGCTGTATAGACATGGGAGCAGACCACTAAGCCATTGTGATAAGTACAAGACCTGCATAATAGTAAAGTATGATTAAAGAATGAACATAAATAATTACCGCTTTATAGCCACCTAAATGAAAAAATAAAAACATGAAAAAAAAACAACATACAACAAATAGGTAACCTAAATGTTTAATACATGTAATTTTACATAATAGCAGACATTACTATGTAATAATCCTTCATAACTGCATTCGTTAGCAAAAGAAGGAAAAAAACTAGGAATACTAATTGCAATATACAGCAATAGATAGAGCACATCTCATATAAAAATGTTTCTTTCACATACATGGATCATGGTTACAGTGCAGTGCTATATAAAAACTCAGTGGAAATTGGCATTTGCGCGTACGCGGATTCGCTAATTAGCGCTGATTTCACATTTACTAACACTTGTTTGCTGCTAATAGCGGCGCTCTTTTTCATTCGCAAATTCGCGCATGGAATTTTTAATTGTCAAAAATTGGAGCTATTTTTTGCGATGTGCTCAGTACTTCCTGGAGTTATAGTAAATCAGCCCCATAATACAAAAAATGTGAAGCTCTTTTTATTGATGTCTGTGGAAACATTGCACAAATCTTCCCCAATTCCTGTCCTATAGAGTACCAAGTGTGGGGATTTACTCAAATGTATAGTAGCGATGCAATTTTTTTTATTGTTTTAAATGGAGTAGTGATTTTAATGATGCTTAAAGTCAAACAATAAAAAAATCCTTTAAATATAGTGTTGGTGGGGGGGGGGGGTGTCCCCTTTAGTTTACCTGTAAAGTGGTGCATATGGTCCATGTATGTACCCTGCTGCGGCAAAACTGACATACATAAAGAAAAAAAATGACATTAAAATAGATTTTCCTGGCTGCAAGCCATTGTTGGCAATACAAAGAAAAAAAGGAAAATAGCAGCGTGGGGTAACCCCCCCCTCTTTGAGTCTGGTATGAATTTTAAGGAGAACTCCATGTAAAAATAAAAAAGATTCTGAGGGGAACTCCCACACCAATATTTCTTTTAAAAAAATGGTTGCCCCTAAAATCCTTACCAAACCCTTATCTAAGCACCCAGACTGGCAGGCAAGGAAAGGGACCTGAACCATACCAGGCCACATACTCTTAAAATGGGGGGATGCTTTGCCCCCCCACTCCAAACCAACTTGCCCCCATGTTGATGGGGACAAGGGCCTCTTCCCAACAACCCTGGGCGGTGGTTGTGGAGTTCTGTGGGCAGGGGGCTTATCAGAATCTGCAAGCCCCCTTTACCAAGGGGGCCCCCAGATCCCGCCCCCTACTTACTCACCAAAAAAGTGTCAAAAATAAATGAATCTAGGAGGCAGTTTTGACAATTCCCTAATAAAAAAACAATGTCCCCCGATGTAGTCCATCGTCAATCACGATGCCTGCCACACCATACAGGAGAGGGTCAGAGACTGCAGACATACTACAGAAGATAGTTAGAGACTGCAGACATACTATAGGAGATGGTCAGAGCTGCAGACATGCTACAGGAGATGGTCAGAGACTGCAGACATAGTAAAGGAGACGGTCGGAGACTGCAGACATAGTACAGGAGACGATCAGAGACTGCAGACGTATTACAGGAGATGGTCAGAGACTGCAGACATACTACAGGACATGGTCAGAGACTGCAGACATACTACAGGAGACGATCAGAGACTGTGGACATGCTACGGGAGATGGTCAGAGACTGCGGACATGCTACAGGAGATGGTCAGAGACTGCAGACATAGTAAAAAAAGTGTCAAAAATAAAGACAGGAGGGGGGTGTGGCCGGCTGGAGATGAGTGTGGACGCTTGAGCTCTCAGCTCCTCAGCCAGGGGAAAGAATCCAGCGACATCGGCCGAAATTGCGACACAATCTACAGCCATCCTTGCTCCAGGTACACCGGAGCTTATGCTAACCATGTCCAGGAAAAGATTTACTGATTACAAGCCGCAAAAACTGACTGAATTCGCCTACAAGCCGGCGGCACGAGACAGTGACATCCAAGATGGCACCGGCCAGGCCGTGCCGCGGGACTCCTACATGGACCTCCCGGATGAAATTCCGGAGGAATCACCCAATACAGGTACCCCTGATGTGTCCTCTCATCCCCCGGAGAGTGATCCTCTCACCCGCAGCCCCGCAAAAGCCAAAATGCGGCTCGACGCGCCGCCGCAGCGGCCGCTTCACCCGCAAATTGAGGCCCAGGCTTTCAACCCCCTCCTCTCTAACCAGGCCCTGCATTCCTCCATGGCATCCTTCCCCACCTCAGGCCAACCAGTAATGGACACTACCCTGAAGGACATGCTTCTCTCACTACAGACCTCCCTCATGACTGACCTCTCCTCCCTGTTTACTAAAATCACTGCAGACATCCACTCCATTGATGTCAGGGTGACAAACGTTGAGAGAGGCCTATCTGATTGTACCTCCACTGTGAATGAAGTAATAGACATTTATGAAGATATTAGAGAGGAACAGTCATGGATGCGCGCCAAGCTGGCCGATTTAGAGGACAGGTCCCGCAGGAATAATGTTAAGCTAAGAGGTATTTCTGAAAGTGTCCTCCCTGCGGACCTACCACGATATGCCAAAGAGCTGATGCACATCATCATCCCTGAAGCATCTCCCCGGGATGTGATAAAAGACAGGATACACAGAATCGCCAAACCATCACACCTAGCAGCCTCAGTACCCAGAGACGTCCTGATGAGAGTACACTTCTATCACATAAAAGAAAAACTCCTGATGGGGGTCAAAGCTAAAACGCCTCTGCCAGCTCCCTTCACAGGGATCCAATTCTTTCCCGATCTTTCTAAGTACACCCTTCGAATGAGACGCCAATTGAGTCCAGTCACCAAGGGCCTCCAAAATCATAAAATACAATACAAATGGCGCTACCCCGCCACGCTCCTCATCACGAAGAATGGTCAGTCCCATACCATCAGTGATCTTGATAAAGGAATGCGACTCCTCTACACTTGGGGAATTCTTCTGGAACCCCCCAAACCCACTTCACCTCAAAGTGAAAGAACCCCCCCGCGCAGAAACCTGGACCGCAACCTCAGTTAACTGGCATTTGTTAGCTCCGCCAACATTGGCCAAACAACGTTCTTACAGCTCCCCTGGGCTCTGACAAGTTGAACCCCTGTTTTTTACAGCTCCCAGCCATAATAACAGTTTTTACCCCCACCTAGAGGCTATCGAGGTGCACAGCAGCCCCTCTAAGAACCTTTTTGGTGTTGATTTTCATCCAACATACACAAAGCCTCTCATTGACAGCTTGTTCTAGGAATCTTTATCTTTTTATTTTTGTTCCTGTTTTTCTTTTTTTTTCGCCCTGCTCTCTCGTTGCCACTGTATAAGTGTTTAACGTATTGCTCTATTCGCAGCTTCCTAGCTATCTTACTTCCAGGACCCTGGACTGCTGCATTACTACTACACCGTCTCTTGCTCAGGTACCCTCAACTTGAACTGCAACGCCAAACCGTAAGTGTTCCTACATCGCACCCACTTTCTTCTCATTCACAAGATGCCGCTCACAATCCTATCACTAAATGCCAACGGACTAAACCACCCAGCCAAACGTCACTCACTCTGGAAAACCGCCACGGCTCTCCACAGTGACATTATATGTATACAAGAAACCCACCTGCTACCATCCAGTTCTACCCTATGCTCCAATCGCCAGTTCCCACATGTCTTCCACGCCTTCCATTCTACTAAATCTAAAGGGGTCATGATAGCGATTAAAGACAGTGTGGACTTCCAATCACTAGATGTCAAAACGGACCCTGAAGGTCGCTATGTAATCCTTGTCTGCACCATTAACCAAGTTCAATACACTCTTATTAATGTATATACCTCAAACTCCCATCAATTGCAATTTCTGCGCAAGGTGCTTCGCACCGCCAAATCTATCCAGAAAGGCCATCTAATACTTTGTGGAGACTTCAACTTGGTCCCTGATGTGGTCAAAGACTCCACATCAGCTGCGAAAAGGCAGGACTCACCTTTGAAAAAACGTATCACCACTCACGACCTCTATGATGTTTGGTGTTGCCACCATGGATCTGAGAGAGATTTTACATTTTTCTCCTCCAGACACAAATCGTACTCGAGAATTGATTTGTTTTTGACAGATAAATGGATTTTACATAAAGTCTGTACATCTGCGATCCACACCGCGACATGGTCGGACCACGCCCCAATCTCAATTACTATTGACGACTCTAACCTACAACGTAACACATTTCTCTGGCGAGCAAACAACTACATTATCCAACATGACATTTACGCCCCAGAAATCCCAGCTCAAATTGCTGAATTTTTCTCACTAAACAAGGGCTCTGTGCCTGACCCTGCCATGGTGTGGAGTGCACATAAAGCTTTTATTCGAGGAACCCTTATTAAATTAAGTTCTTATCATAAAAAAAAGAGGACGCAGCGTATTGACGAACTGACAGCTCAGATAGCGACTCTAGAATTAAGACACAAAGCCAACCCTCGAGACCCACAAGCGGACCAACTGCTGTCCCTTAGACAAGAACTCAGAACCCTACTCCTCCACTCATATGAACTTCTCCACAGGAAACTCAAAGCCATTACATACTCCACCTCTAATAAAGCGGGGAAAAGACTAGCACAACGCCTTAAAGGTAGACGTACCAAATCCAAAATTGCCCAACTCCACCATCCTCATACTAAACTCCCCTTGAGCAACCCACAAGACATTGCTGACGCCTTTAGCGCATATTACAGTGACCTATACAATTTGAAGCAGGACTCCCGTACCCCTCAACCCACCCAAGATGAAATCGACCACTTTCTCCGCAACCTTTACCTACCCACCTTGACTGAGGAACAATTAAACACCCTTAATGGCCCGTTCACGGAAATAGAAATTAAAGCATCAATTGACTCCTTACCAAGTGGTAAAGCACCAGGCCCTGACGGACTGACAGGCGAATATTATAAACAATTCTCAACACTCATAACCCCCCACCTCACTGACGTTTTTAATAACGCTGCCTCCTCTTCTACCTTTCCGACAGAGTATCTGAAAGCACTGGTCATAACATTACCGAAACCAGGGAAGGAGCCGAATGTCCCCCAAAATTTTCGCCCGATATCCCTACTCAACCTCGATCTTAAGATCTATGCTAAAACTATAGCAACAAGGCTACTTGAGATAATGCCCGCCCTCATTCATAAGGACCAGTCAGGCTTCACGAAGAGCAGACAGGCATCAGATGCCACCAGAAGAATGATCAACCTCATCCACCACGCGGAATCAGAGAAGGCGTTCGACAGGATCCACTGGTCGTACCTCAATTCAGTCCTTCAAAAATTTGGATTTCAGGGCCATATCCTAAACGCCATCATGGCACTTTACTCTAATCCTATGGCCCAAGTGTTCACAGAAGGAATGCTCTCCTGTCCATTCCCTATCACTAACGGCACACGACAGGGCTGCCCACTATCCCCACTCATCTTTAATATGCTCATGGAACCATTGGCGGAACATGTCCGCTCCCACCCCAATATTTCAGGACTTCAAATTGGACCCTCTTCCCATAAAATCAGCCTATTTGCTGACGATGTCATTCTCATCCTTACCAATCCGACTTCCTCCCTGGCAGAAGTACAGAAACTGTTAAACTGGTTCAGCTCGATTTCGTATTACAAGGTTAACACAACCAAATCCTTCATACTAGATATTAATTTAGATGCTACGACAAGGAACCTCCTACAATTAAAACATCCATATGCGTGGGCAGACAAAGACATTTCCTACCTAGGCATCCAACTACCGAGAACACTGAGCAACCTATACTCATGCAATTTTATACCACTTCTACATACCATCCGTACGACCTCCGACCAATTAGCGAAACATGAACTCTCCTGGTCAGGGAGACTTGCTGCCTTTAAAATGATATGCCTCCCTCAAATACTGTACTTCTTTAGAACCCTCCCCATTCCAATCCCCAAATCATTCTTCAGGTCCCTCCAGACGATATTCAACAAATATCTTTGGAATGGTAAAAGACCCAGATGTGCCCACCTACAGTTGATTAAACACAAATTGGCGGGGGGTATTGGATCCATAGACTTTGAAGATTATCACCTAGCAGCCATCTTAGCCCAATTGCCTAGTTGGTTCCAATCCTCCACTGTCTCATTATGGGGACAAATAGAGAACCTCTCAATCGCCCGCCCCAACCTAAAGAATTGGCTACTAAGCACCCCTCTAAGTGCCCCTGTCCCAGCATGTCTCTCCCCAACCATGAAGGCTACAGCTTATGCCTGGAAAAAAATGATCACCCTCCTGGGCTACAACCCCGCCACGCCACAATTCGATATCCCTATAGAATCTCTTCATCACTTGATCTGGACCTACTGCTCTCTCAATGGACCCTCAAAGGGATCCATTTCCTACAAAACTTAATACAAGGTAACCACCTTAAACCCTTCTCCCAATTACAATCCGAATACGTTCTACCTGCTTCAGAGCACTTGACATTCTTGCGCATCCACCACTGCTTGAATAATATACCCCTACCCCTTTATAGAATTCACCCTAAGACTTGGGACTACCTTACAAACCCTGCCTCCAAAACCAAGGACATCTCACATTTTTACAACAACCTACATCAAAAGTCCACCTTCTCCAAACTAAACCCGCACCATCGGTGGGACACTGATCTTGCTCACACCTTCACAGTCACTCAATGGCAACAGGCATTTAAATCCATCTACGTGGCCACCAAATGCTCAACACTCTGGGAACTCACTCAGAAAATCTCATTACGATGGTACCTCACACCAGCCAAATTAGCAACCTTCAGCCCTCAAAACCCCAACGTGTGCTGGAGATGCAAATCAGCCATAGGAGACATGCTCCATATTTTCTGGGCATGTTCCGCCATACAAAAATACTGGGATGACATTTTTAACCTTATCTCACGAGTAACTACAACCACAATCCCCCCATCGCCTGCACTTGCCATTCTCAACCTAACCATTGACGCCATTCCCCACCCCCTTAGACACGTGACAACCCACATACTCCTGGCAGCCAGACTCAACTTAACAAGGCAATGGAAGTCTGACAACACCCCAACCATAAGTCAAGTTATCAACTTAGTATCCTTACACTTTGGTTACGAGACAATGGCAGCCGCCAGTAATGGTCGGGCTGCAAAAACCCGAACACACTGGCAACCATGGATTGACTGGACTAATGCTGCGACTGTCACCTGAACCTACTATTACCACATCTCACCTATCCTGACCGAGCAATATCCTTGAGTTACACTACTGGTATCTGTTAACTGTTTTTTTTTGTTATATGTTTAAGCAAGTTTCTGGAACGCTGCTGCCAAGCAGTAGGTACTGCCCTACAGGGCTCACACTGTAATAAAAAGATCCTCTCCACTCTATGTACTCATATTGTTATACACCTTCTGTTTGAATTGACTGCAATATGTCAGTGAGGATAAGTTCATTTATAGAAAGTTTTTCCACAACGTCGTTGCACGACGTACAATGTTTAATTGTACACTGTGTTCTATATGAAAAATTAATAAAATATTTGAAGGAAAAAATAAAGACAGGAGGCAGTTTTTGCCAATTCCTTAATAAAAAAAACAATGTCCCGCGATGTAGTCCATCGTCAATCACGATGCCCGCCGCACCGAACAGGAAGGGTCAAAGGCTGCAGACATACTACAAAAGATGCTTAGAGACTAAAGACATACTACAGGAGATGGTCAGAGACTGCAGACATGCTACAGGAGATGGTCAGAGACTGCAGACATAGTACATAGTACAGGAAACGGTCAGAAACTGCAGGCATAGTTATATGAGATGGTCAGAGACTGCAGGGACTTTCCACTGTTGCCACTGACATTTTATGAAGCGCTTTTTACAACCATCCGAATGTAAGTGTAACTACCTACATTAAATATACTCTTTTAGCAGTATTACGCTATGTGCCCTTCTTTTTTCCTTTACACTTGGCTATCATTTTGGCGTAACATCATTGGGCCACCATCTTTCAAGTCGACATTCACCCTTCCATTGTGAGTTGCTACGAGAGACGCTCCTTGGATGAACCATCAGCTGCTGATCCTTCAGGGATACACACCCAAAGCTTTGTTGACCCTCTAGATATATGTTTAGCAGGGTTCACTGAGTCCGGTAAGCCTCCTTTATTGTGGTGGTGGTTTTCACATATATTAATTCAGGATTGTCTGGTTTAATCATCACGGATACATTTTTTGGATCACTGTGGAACACTAATGGACTTTTTATTTTACATCATTATGAATGTACTTTGATATCATTTACCAGAGACATTTTGGTTGTTCTATATGCATTATTGTTTTTCTCAAGGGGATTTTTCCCTTTATTCCCTTTGTTCTTAAGGGTCATTTATTCATTTATTTGCTGACTCACACCTTTTTAGCGCTACAATTATTTGTTTTTCGGTCAGAGACTGCAGACATACTACAGGAGAGGGTCAGAGACTGCAAACATAGTACAGGAGATGATCAGAGATTACAGACATGCTACAGGAGACAGTCAGAGACTGCAGACATGCAAAATGAGACAGACAGAGACTGCGGACTATGTCCAGGCTTGCTCCATTTGTGTGCAGTCTAAGTCCTCCACGTTGTTGTGCTTTTGAGAGTAATTTTGTCCCAATTGTTCTTTTTTTACCACTACCTGTTCCAGATGTACCTTGGCTTTCCATCTCCATGGACTTTATCTCTGAACTACCTCCCTCAGCGGGCTCTACCATTATCTGGGTAGTTGTGGACAGGATTTCTAAAATGTGTCACTTAACTCCACTTCCAGGACTACCCTCTGCTGTCACTTTGGCTTCCCTCTTCATTAAGGAAATCTTTTGTCTTCATGTTATGCCCTTACACATTATCTCTGATAGAGGAGTTCAATTTACAGCCCACTTCTGGAGAGCTCTAGCCACATCCTTTGGAATAAAGTTGGACTTCTCCTCAGCCTTTCATCTGCAGTTAAATGGACAAACCGAAAGGGTCAACCAGAATGTGAAATTGTATCTTCGTGCCTTCGTTTCTGCCTATTAGGATGATTGAGTATTCTGGGCAGAATTTGCCCTCAATAACCATGCTAATGCCAGCACTGGCGAGTATCCCTTTTTCACGGTATATGGTCGCCATCCTTCTGTACCATTTCCTGTTCCCATCTCTGCTGTGGTGCCTACTGCTGCAGCGATGCAATGATCTCTCAATTATTTCTGGGTAGATCTTCCCAAGAATTTACATTTGGCAGCTTCCAAGTACAAAGTAGCTGCAGATCATCATCACCGTGTGAGTCCCAAATTTCTCCCTGATGACAAGTTTTGGCTCTCTACCAAGAATATCCATCTCTGAGTACCTTCTATGAAATGTTATCCCTATTTCATTGGTCCCTTTACAATTCTTTGCCAGGTTAACCCTGTGGCTTTCAAGCTCTGACTCCCTTCACATCTAAAGATCCCTAACGTTTTCCATGTTTCTCTTCTGAGGCTGTAGATCATCAATAGGTTTTCCTGTCCTCTTCGCTATCATTCTTTAACAGTCAGTACCTCGGATCAGTATGAAATCAAGCAAATCTTGGATTCCAAATTCTTCGGGTTAAGGCTTTGTTTCTAATTGACCAGAAGAGATATGGTCCTGAGGAGAAGTGTTGGATTCCTTCTAGTGATAATTCTGCACCTTGTTTGGTGGAACTTTTTCATCAGAAGTTTTCTCTCAAGCCTGGCCCTAAACGAGTGTGGAGACCTCGTAAGAAGGGGGGTTAACATCACAAGTTAGCCTGCAGTTTCCTGCTTGTGTATTCTTACCTTACCTTCTCTACCCTGATTCCTTTCACATGTGTGGTTTGGCTGTTCTCACCTATTGTCACGTACCTGGTCAGTGAGCCTGATGTGTAGAGGAAGGCCTCTCATACTGCTCTGGCTCATGGGCCACTGGTAGTGAGACAGCAGCCGCAGGAGCATGGCGAGGTATAAGAGCGTGTAATATGTCCAGTAGTCTGAGTGGCAGCAGTAAACAGGTAGAAGTGACAGCAGAGCAGGCTGGTAGTTGATGAGCTGGCACGGTGCTTGGCTGGAGGCAGACTGTGGTAAGCATGCTGGAAGCAGAGAACCAGATGGAAACTTGCTGGACTGGAAGCTGTAACAGGCTGGATGAGCAAGGTGCAAGATCAGACAAGCCGGTCAGGCAGATCAGCCAAAGTCAGCAGACAGCAGGATGGTCAGGAAAGAAGCCAAGTCAGCACCGGTAGATCAATTAAGCATAAACAGGAGACAGGAGTAGAATTCAAAAACAAGCCAGGGTCTGGGCAGGTAGCAGACAAGCACAGGTCAGAGGTAAGCCAGATCAAGATCAGAGGTCACACAGAATTAGGGACAACACACACAGAAGCTGCAGACCAAACAGCAATGAGCCCATACTGAAGCCTAATTGGCGCCAACATTGGTGAGAGATGCTCGCATAGATGCGCGCATTTCTTTGCCTACGACTATGCACATCTGCCTCGGCATTTGTCGGTCTGCGCATGCGCATATATGTGCACCGAGAGACACCATCAACACCATGGACATGCTTTCCCTGACACCTATGGGCTTTTATTACCTTCCCTTCCATCAATTCCTGGCCCACCTCCTAGCTTGCACATATAAGACATGCTCAGTGTAACCCACATTGCCTGAGCAACTTTACGGTTCTCTGAGCTCCCCTTCGCTTGTCATTTGTATCCTGTGCCTGACTACCCATGTGCCAATCCCGACTTCATTTACCATCTGTGCTTGTTCGCTGCTTGCCCTGACCTCAACTCGTCTCTTGGATTTCCTGTTGTCTCCTACTGCTTGTACTCTGCACATGCAAATGGTCTCTGCATCCTCAGCTGGGCGTACCTGGGGGCTGTGGCCTGCTTCCAGCTTGCTGCAAGTCCATCCCCACCATCAGGGGCTCTAGTGAAGAAGCAGGCTGCGGCTTAGACTATGCGCCCTGGGGAGCCCCGAGTTGGCGATCTACAAGGGCTCAGGCCTCGTACACACGGCCGAGATTCTCGTTGAAAAAAACATGTCGTTTTTTTCGACGAGATTCTTGGACAAGAAACTTGTCCCGGCCGAGTGTACACACGCTCGTTTCAAAGAACCCGCGGTTCTTTGAAAGGAGTGTACGCGGTGACGTCATCGACTACGTCGAGCATGCGCTCGTCACATTCGATGGTGTCGCCGCCATCTTGGTATACCCTACGTATGCCTAGGAAGCTACCGCGCATGCGTCGAATTCATTTCGAACATGCGCGGGCTTCCGGGCGGACAGGTAAGTGTACACACACTCACTTTTCTCGTCGAGAAACACGCCAAGGAGAATCTCGACGAGAAAATAGAGAGCAGGTTCTCTATTTTCTCGTTGAGGTTTCTTGTAGGTTTTCTCGACGAGAAACCCGCTAGCAGCGTACACACGACCGATTTACTCGGCAAGACCTCTCTGCCAGCAAGTTTCTTGCTGGTTCTTGCCGAGAAAATCGGTCGTGTGTACGAGGCCTCACTCTCACAGATGCTTGGCAATTACTACTGCCAGAATTCTGTAATGGACGGACGGAAGTCACGTGACGTCACCCGCAGGCATTGCTGACTTTGTACACACACACGCTGGAATACCAGGCACTGGGTCACAGTGCCTGTTTTGTAAGTTTTATTCGGTTTCTATGAAAATAAAAGTTTTGGCCTTGCGGAGAGCACTATATATGTTATTTTTATTTGCATGATCTATGTGGCTCTGGAGTTGTGGTTCCCTACACCTGATACATTGAAATTGGTATCGCTTATCTAACAAGGGACATTTCAGGATCTGTTTGCTCGTTTTGGTTGATTGCCATTATACCCCATGAGGGAAAGCGCATATGACCCTCTGTAATTAAAGGGTCCGTTCTGTGAGGTGAGTGGCCATTTCTTCCATTGGTGGATGTTTTTCCCACAAAGTCACCTGCATGCTTACCATAATGTAGCTCCATTGAAGACATCACATATTGGTGGACCTGTGAAATATGGACTTGTTACTAGCGCTGCACTGTCTGTTTATAATTACTGTTTTGGAATTTGACTGCTTGACCCTTAGGGCTCTTTCACACGGATGGACCATTCAGGTCCGCCTGTCAGTTTTTTAGGTGGACCTGAACAGACGCTCCGTGCACCCTTATGGAGCCACAGATATCAGCGGTGATATGCCCGCTGACATCCGACCCGCTCCGATCCGCCAAAGTGTGGCGGAGGAAAACCCTATTTTCCATCCGTCTGGCAGATCAGATCGGATGACAATGGACTCTGCGGTCCGTCGTCATCCGTTTCCCCATAGGGGAGAGCGGTGCTCTGACAGGTCGGTCCCTGCACAGTGTGCGGAGACAGACCTGTCACCTGCCTGCTCAGCGGGGATCGACAGAGCGATCCCCGCTGAGCTAAAATGGAGCCCGCACACGGACAGCCCCGTGTGAAAGGGCCCTTAGTGTTCAGCAGCTTTAGAAGGGGTTCTTTTATTGCGCTGATTGTTTTTTCTTTATATTTATAATCTTTTTAAAATAACAAAAACACTAAGAAATTTTACATCACTTCACTTTAAATCATGCTCACGTCATAAATAACTCTAATGCCGCATACACGCGGTCAGATTTTCCGCCAGCAAAAGTCCAATGTGAGTTTTAGTCAGAAATTCCGACCATGTGTATGCTCCATCGGACTTTTGCTGTCCGAATTTCCACAAGCAAAAGTTTGAGAGCAGGTTCTCAATTTTTCAGACAGAAAAAATTCAGATAGGAAATTCCTATCGTCTGTAGCAATTCTGACGCGCAAAATTCAGACGCATGCTCGGAAATAATTCTACGCATGCTCGGAAGCATTGAACTTAATTTTCTCGGCTTGCTGTAGTGTTGTACGTCACCGCGTTCTTGGTGGTCGGAATTTGGTGTGACCGTGTGTATGCAAGCTTGAGCAGAATTCCGTCGGAAAAACCATCCAAGTTTTTTCCGAAGGAAAATCAGATCGTGTGTACGTGGAATAATAGTTGTGTGTTATTTTCACAGTTCCCAAGTAGTTCGCAAGTAGTTTGATGCTGAATAAGAGAGATTTGTGCTCAAGGTCTTGGGACTATTCTTAGAGATACCATTGGATTCAGTGTGGATGCAATGCTGGAATTATTGTTTGTCTATACCTCCTCCTTAGAACTATGCTCCAAGTAAGTAAATAATTATTGGTTCGAAGATTTCCTTAAATATTCTTTTATTTTTTTCCTGATCTGAGATCCTTCACCACATTATAACACCATTCACACACATACTAGCTTATTTAATAAGACAAATAGATGTTGCTACTAAAATCAAGGAATGTTGACTCTTTTTGAATGCTCTTTCACACTATATTTTCCGCTTTGCTCTTTGGCTTGTTGAGAAAGGGTTATTAGTAAATCAATGTATGGATTCTGTATGTAAATGCAAGTGCAAGCTAATGCGAGCATTACACGTTAACTCACCACAACAAATACAAAAACAAATGCTATATGTTTTCCTCTCTGGATAGAGAAAATGGTGTCAGCATTGCTTTTCATTTAATTGTCAGCAGTTGTTACTGTATTTAAAGTGGTTGTAAACCCACTTTTTCAACTTGCACCTACAGGTAAGCCTAGATTAAGGCTTACCTGTAGGTGCAAGAAATATCTCCTAAACCTACACGGTTTAGGAGATATTTACTAAAATGACAAGCGCCGCTGTCTACGGCGCATGCGCGCCGTAGACAACGGCGCATTTATGGGGTTAATCCCATTCACATACTCGGCTACTTCCCAGCAATCGCTGGGCGTAGCCGAGTGGGACGCCTCCCGCGCGCATGCGCAGAGTGACGTCTCCGCTGCTCCGGCCAATCACAGCGCCGGAGCGGCGCTGTGATTGGCTGTTGCGGCGATACCCGGAAGTAACATTTCGGCTATCGCCGCAGTGATGTCTGCGGCTGAACAGAGGGACGAGGACGGCTTCGGGGGCCCCGATCTAAGGTAAGTGGAACATAATGAGCTATTATGCTAGTCATAATAGCTCATTATGCCTTTCTCTTGCAGGTGGGCCAAAAAATAAAAAAAATAAAAGTGGGTTTGCAACCACTTTAAAGGTTACCTCTCCCTGTCTAATAGCACAGAATTTCATTCAAAATGGGAAAGGTAAAAACTATTTCCTGACAGGTTTCACAGAACTAAAATGTTTAAAATCTTAGTTGTGTAAATTATTTAATATATTCAGGATTTTATGTGCAATATTAACTAAACAGAATGAAAAAGGTTGCCTGATGAATTATAATAATTGTTCTGCTTTCACAGATAATCTTCTACGAAGACAAGAACTTCCAGGGACGCTCATATGAATGCAACCTGGAATGCTCAGATTTGTCCTCATATTTCAGTCACTGCAATTCCATCCGTGTGGAAAGTGGAAACTGGATCCTGTATGAACATCCTCATTTTAGGGGACATCAATATTATCTGCGGAGGGGAGAATATCCTGATTTCCAGCAACGGATGGGCTTCAATGATTCTATTAGATCTTGCCGACTGAGCCCTCAATTAAGCTAAAAAAAATACACATTTTTATTTATAAAACTTTAAAATGATGTTTCTGATTTATCTTTATGTACACTGATAAAAAAACAACACAATCAAATATAGATGTAGGTAAATCCAGGAAAACACTCTTAGAAGGCTGCCAAGGGACTGTGTCTAAAGGCTTTGGGCTTGTGTACATGGCATTGATTTGACATCCGTTTAGGACACTTCTGAGTTCATTCAGAAGTCATTGACAGGTGCATTTGATCTGAAGTTGAACTTATTCTGACCTGCATTTGCCCATGCTTTAAGAGGCAATCCCAAATTGGGAAGCAAAATTATTTGAAGTTAACAAAAGCCATATGACAGAGACCCTAATGGTTGACATAAAAGCAAGATATTGTCGGAGTGTACTTTTTTATTACATAATTGGCTGCTCAAAACTTTACTTCACCTGTTTTACTTCTTTGTGTCATCATCAATGATACATGGTAAAAGGGTTAACGGCAGGCTGGGGAATGATGTTGCATCCAAAGGATGAGTCACACCAAGATGGACCACTGGGTATTGGCAATGGCAGTTTGGAACAGGTATCTGTTAGCTTGGAGCTGTCTAGATTCAGAGTTTTATATGCAATGAGTATACAGAACAAGGGGGTTACATTAGGTTAGGGTTTATTTTTATGACTTACAGTATTAGGGTCAGGTATTAGAAGGTCTGGCTTGTATAGTTAGGTTTGAGTGAGATAAAAGTAATGTGCTGAGGGAAAGCAGAGTATTAGGAGCTTGCTTAAAGGCTTGATTGAATTTTAGGGTCAGGATAAGGGTTACATTTTAGGGTTAGTGAAGTAGTTAGAGTTAATCACCAGGGTCACCAGATCTAGTGTCCCAATTGGAAGATCCCCTATATTACTGTTGATAACTCAAAATTTGGAATCTTTTTTTTTGCTTTTACTTTCAGTAATAAGGGTCATCAGGACAAATAGAGAGGGTAAATCTCTCTAATGGGAACACAGACAGCAATAAAAACCTAACAGGTGTTCTAATACCTCTCGGCTCTTTCTAAATAGGAAGGAAAGGTTTGCCTTCAGTTGTACTTTAAGTGATCAATGTTGTAGGAATAGGTTAAAAGCTCAGTATATTTAATACTTTAGCTAGTAGAATTGTATTGTAATGTAACCATGGACATCACATCCAGCTAATGGACAATTAACAGTACCATAATGTACATTGGGATTTTGAAGATGCCAGCCATCTTTAGCAACACAACATTGTATCTATTAAAAAAAAAATGTAATAATGAGTTTGTTACACAAATGTATTAAAATGTTACACAAATCATAAAATTAGATGCCACATAATACAAATAGCATCTTCTGGAATCTTGCTCTCTTTTTCCTGGGCTAAATTTAAAATGTATGATCACATCAAATAATTACGGTAATTGTAAAACCATGGTTTAGGAGCAGCACAATTCAACACATTTCACTATAAGCTAACGCCTCCATGTCATGCATATGAAAAAAGAGGGCCTTCCCCATGGGGTGGCCACAGGGATGGAGGAGAGAACTACAATTTGGGGCCGTGGTATATAGACGGACCTACCTCAACAAGAGAGGTACAGTATCTCACATTTTTGTATATATTGTATTATTATTTTTTCATGTGACAACACTGAAGAAATTTCACTTTGCTACAATGTAAAGTAGTGAATTTACAGCTTGTATAACAGTGTCAATTTGCTGTCCCCTCAAAATAATTCAACACACAGCCATGTCTAAACCGCTGGCAACAAAAGTGAGTACACCCTTAGCCACTTGACGACCACCCACTGTATATATACGTCGGCATTTTAAAGATGGATATCTCGGTAACGGCAGCAGCTGCTGCCACAACCGACATATCCATATTTTCAGTGAAAGGTCCTGTTTACAATAACGGTGGTCTCTGCAGCGGATTCGCTGCGAGATCACCGTTGTTGGCGGCGGGAGAGGGGCCCACCGCTCTCCCGCACCCTCTTCCGCTTACCGGAGCCATCGGTAGTGGCGGATGCGATCGGGTCCTTCTCCTTTCTGGGTATGGATACGAGTTAGGGCAAGATGGCCCCCCATCCGTCTCCATACCATAGCAGGGCGGAAGCCACGTCAAAACATCACTTCCGTCCATACCCCCTTTTTTTATTGCATTTAAGTCCAAATAGGAGATCTGTCATGCTTTTTTCTATTACAAGGGATGTTTACATTCCTTGTAATAGGAATAAAGTGACCCAAATTTATTTATTGTTTTAAAAGTTTTAAAATCAATAAAATAAAGTAAAATAAATTAGATTTTTTTTTTTTTTTTTTTAAAGCAAGCTCACGTGCAGAAGCGAACGCATACGTGAGCTGCGCCTGCATATGAAAACGGTGTTCAAACCACACACGTGTGGAATTGCTGCAATAGTTAGAGCAAGAGCAATAATTCTAGCCCTAGACCTTCTCTGTAACTCAAAACATGCAACCTGTAGAACTTTTTAAGCGTCGCCTATGGAGATTTTTAAGGCTAAAAGTTTGACGCCATTCAATACATTCCACAAGCAATTTTGAAGCGTGAGATGTTGGGTATCAATTTACTCTGCGTAACATTATCTTTCACAATATAAAAAAAAATGGGCTAACTTTACTGATGTCTTATTTTTTAATTCAAAAAAGTGAATTTTTTCCCAAAAAAGTGCGCTTGTAAGACCGCTGCGCAAATACGGTGTGACAAGAAGTATTGCAATGACCGCCAATTTATTCTCTAGGGTGTTAGAAAAAATATGTATAATGTTTGGGGGTTCTAAATAATTTTCTAGCAAAAAAACTTGTTTTCCACTTGTAAACACAGAGTCTGAAAAACAGGCTCGGTCCTTAAGTGGTTAAGTGATAATGTCCAAATTGGGCCCAATTAGCCAAAACCCCCCCCCCTGTTGTCAAGTTGACCTGTTAGTGTTACAAGGTCTCAGGTGTGAATGTGGAGCAGGTGTGTTAAATTTGGTATTATCGCTCTCACTCTCTCATACTGGTCACTGGAAGTTCAACATGGCACCTCATGGCGAAGAACTCTCTGAGGATCTGAAAAAAATAAATGTTGCTCTACATAAAAATGGCCTAGGCTATAAGAAGATTGCCAAGATCCTGAAAATGAGCTGCAGCACTGTGACCAAGACCATACAGCTGTTTAACAGGACAGGTTCCACTCAGAACAGGCCTCGCCATGGTCGACCAAAGAAGTTGAGTGCACGTGCTCAGCGTCATATCCGAAGGTTGTCTTTGGGAAATAGATGTATGAGTGCTGCCAGCATTGCTGCAGAGGTTGAAGGGGGGGGGGGGGGTCAGCCTGTCAGTGCTCAGACCATACGCCGCATACTGCATCAAATTGGTCTGCATGGCTGTCGTCCCAGAAGGAAGTCTCTTCTAAAGATGATGCACAAGAAAGCCTGCAAACAGTTTGCTGAGGACAAGCAGACTAAGGACATGGATTACTGGAACCATGTCCTGTGGTCTGATGAGACCAAGATAAACGTATTTGGTTCAAATGGTGTCAAGCGTGTGTGGTGGCAATCAGGTGAGGATCACAAAGACAAGTGTGTATTGCCTACAGTCAAGCATGGTCGTGGGAGTGTCATGGTTTGGCGCTGCATGAGTGCTGCCGGCACTGGGGAGCTACAGTTCATTGAGGGAGCCATGGATGCCAACATGTACTGTGACATACTGAAGCTGTGTTGAGTTATTTTGAAGGGACAGTAAATTTAAACTGTTATACAAGTTTTACACTCACTACTTTACATTGTAGCAAAGTGTAATTTCTTCACATGAAAAGATATAATAAAATATTTACAAAAATGTGAGGGGTGTAGTCACTTTTGTGAGATGCTGAATATACCCATAAGTGTTTGAGTATGTAATTCTTTATTGCATCAGGCCCTATTCCTATCATTCAAATGGGTACAATCCCAAACTCACCTCTCTTTCTTGTTGGCCACTATTATTGTGTCCAGGTAGCACCGCCCTGAGCCATGTGCTCTTTACATGGTGGTGCTACCTGGACACATCAGTAGAAAGGCTCTCTTTTTTTATCTTTGGGTTTGCAGCATTTGTCACATGTGAGACATAAGAAATGTAACACTGCTGTGTTCCTGAGTAGGTTTATAGTGAAAAAAAAAAGTGCACTAAAAACTAACAGTGCTCATCTGCCAATGTCAAAAGGTTTAATAGAAAGGTAAAAAAAAGAAAATAATTTGTATAACAAATATTACATGTTTTAGCGGATTAAAGGAACCAATATTTAGATAAAAAACACTTGAAACACTATCTAATAACTTATTCAGTCAGTCACCAGCTTCTTGATTTCAAATGACATTTGACAATGATAGCTTCTTTCTGTATTAAATTAACGAGAACAACATTTTGTAATTAGCAGTAAGCCACAAACCATAAAAACAAACAGAGTAACAACAAAATGAATTTGCACTATGAAACTTTATTCCTATTTTAAAGCATGAAGGATCATTTAGAATCAGGATCTATGAAAGAGAAGACTTCAGAGGTCAGATGATGCAGTTCACTGAAGATTGTCCTCACATATTCAGAGGTTGCGCTTCAATGAAATCTACTCTGCCCATGTGCATGATGGATATTGGATATTCTATGAGGAGCCCAACTTCAGAGGACGTCAGTATTACCTGAAACCTGGAGAATATGGGAGATACACTGACTGGGGTGCTACTAACCCAAGAGTTGGTTCCTTCAGACATATTTATCATTTGTATTAATGTACTGTTGATTTTCAGATTCTATTTACATCCAAATAAAAAAAAAATGTTCAAGCACATGGTCTGTGTAGTTGCTATTAGGAATAGTAGGAATTGTATAAACACATCATATAAAAGTTAAAATTATACTATAACCCACAGCAGTCAATTACTTTTTGATTATTTATTATGATTTTTTATATAAGCTAACAACTGAATGGGGCACCTTTGTTTATGGCATTGCATTAACCACTTAAGTTTTACTGCTCATGTTTGCCTATAGGTGTGTATAAAACCCAGAATCTAGCTAATAGAGGTGATCTTGTATACATCTGCTAAAAGTTATTTTAGTCTTTCCAACATACACATGCCATTAAATATACTACACCTTCTGTCTGGCAATTCACAAAGTGTTAAAACCTAAATGTGTGCCCATTCCCGGAAGAGCAAAGATTTCACCTTCTTGTACCCATCGGCATTGGTCACAACCCCTGCATCTAAACATCCCAACCCCTCCTGTAACACCCTCCACTACAGCCAGAGGCTGAAAATGGCCAATGACTGAACTGTCCTTGATGGATTTACTCAGAGTGTGGATGTATTTAAAAATAATGGCATCCTCAGTGAGGAAGTGACAGTTGCATGTAAGGATCTTACGAAACAGTCCATGATGGGCACTAAACCTAGTAATGACCCTTGTCAAATTCATATTCCTTTGTGGTTTAGAGTTGAAAATTCTTTCTTTGATATGACTTTTTGAGGAGTTACCTTACAGCTTTCAGAGTTTGTAAAAGACCCCCCAAACCATAAATTTTCTGAAAGAACATGACCTATAGAATAAAAAATGGTGCAACTGAGCTTTAAGACCTCAAGATATTTGTGCTAATGTATATCAAAACAATATTTTTTGTAAAAAATAGGGATGCATGGAACACCTGAGCATCTCCATGTGGGTAAACATGACCTTGCAGTGGCATACATTGTAGTATGTCCTGTGTGAACAAAGCTTTACATTTTTTTTTTACAATTTTATTTTTAATATTTTAAACAATATTGGTTTTTTTTTGGGGGGGGGGGCTTTGGTGAGATATCAGAGGTTTAAAAAGACCCCTGATGTCTCTTTTTTTGAGACAGAAAAAGGGACTGCACTCTATGTCTTCATAGAATTCAGTACCTTTCTCTGAAGCCTCAGGTGCTATGCAAATGAATGAATAGAGGTCTCTGCATAAAGGCTCCTATTCATTCATAAACTGACACATAGTAAACACTGTTTACTATGTGTCAGTGATGAAAGAATACAGATGCGATCAGTAGTGATCGCTGACTGTATTCCTTCAGGAAAGGAAAGGGACTGGTGTTTATCATGTTTACCAGCCCCCCCCCCTCTCCATCCTGACACTGATCTCTCTCTCCAGCAGCAGCTGCAGCTGGTGAGAGGGGTGAGGGGGAAAGCCGTCAGGCAGCACTGTGGAGAGGATTGTAGGGGGATTGGTGGTGGGGGGACACTTCTGGGGGGTGGTCGGAATGGTGGCAGGGGCATATATATATATATATATATATATATATAATATATATATATATATATATATATATATATATATATATATATATATATTTATTTTATTCTCTGCTTCTCCCTTGCAACACATAAAGCAGAGGTGGGAAGCTGGAAGCTACAGAGGTGGATTGGCTGCAGGATCTGTGTGGAGCTTTGGGGGGAGGCAGGGGGCTAGAGAGAATCAGAGGTGCAGGGTTTATTGAGGTGTGGAAGAGGAAAAAGAGGGTGGCAAGGGTGCATTTTTGGTGACAGTATTGTTTTGTTCAAAAGTATCTGCTGAACAGTTTTGATATAAGCTCATGGTCATTAAAGTGACCATGAGCTTATTGCAGAAGGAATAACGCTGGTCCGTATGGACCTGGCCAGCTGGAAGCAGTGCTGTAGGTCTGTATGCTGTACTGTCCTGGCACTGAAAGGGTTAAAGGATTGATTCGCTTCACACCCCAAAAGAGATATTTATGTCATGGAGCCTGCTATGATATAGGTAGGTGGTGGATATACACTGGCTACCTTCCTTTACCACTCAGGCTACACACCTGGATTATGTTCTGGCTCTAATTAAGCAAAGCTTTGTAAAAATAAAAAAAAATACACACATCTGTAGAGGGTCTAGTTGTATATTTTCTAGATAAGGTTTTGAGTGTAAAACTTCTGGGTCACAGAAAATTTAACAACAATCACACTATTTAACAGCAACATAAATTTAAACCAGAGAGAAAGAGAGATATTTATTTGCGCTCCTATTTAGCTCCACATAGTGGAAGGAACAAAGATGTGAAAGCATAAAAACAATAAAAGAGCTTCACACTATAACAGTATTAAATATGTAAAGGCAGAACAAACAGTTTAGAAAACAACACATGCTATTTCATATTCAATAGTGCTATTGAAAGAAAAAAAAATATACATAAAGTATATCTATATACACATACTGTTCATACAATGTACATACACACACATACAGCATTTTGAAATTAGATTGTAGTTTTTAAAAATGAAGTTGCAAAATGTAATAACTAGTCTAGACAGTGAGGAGTGAAAAAGTGTCTATCCATCAACAAAGAAACATATTCATCCGCCTCCCCACAACCGAAAAAAAAGAAAACATGTAAATAAATATGCTTTCTGTTTGTAAAATATGACACATACTTGACAAATTAAACACATGCCACAAAGAGCTTGCAAATTTGCAGCTGTATATGGATAGGTAACTAATTACATGAACATGTCCAGAGAGTAGTTTTGATTGACCCATTCTCTGAATGGCCTAATGCTGTTCAGTTTGTTTATTATTGATATAGATGTGGGAATAAAGAGCTTAATTTCAGTGTTTACAGATGCTACCAATTTATGCAGGGAATTATTTTTGGTACAGGATATAGCATCATTAAAAGAAGACCTTGCGCAAAAGTTATAGCGTCTACAAACTACAGTATATTTACTGGAACTTACGCAGCTTTTAGTTTAAGACTGCCTATCTAATTTCTTGAGGTGCTAAAATGGAAGGGAAGTACAAAAACCTTCCAAATTACCCCTTTTTGGAAGGTAGACACCCTAAGGAATTTGCTGAGAGGCATGTTGAGCCCATTGAATATTTTTTTGTCACAAGTGATTGAAAAATAACACACAAAAAACTATTTCTACACAAAGTTGTCAAAGAAATTATATATTGCTCACACATGCCATGGGTATATGTGAAATTACACCCCAAAATAAATTCTGTTGCATCTCCTGAGTAAGGGGATACCACATGTGTAAGACTTTTGGGGAGCCTAGCTACGTGCAGGACGAAAACCAATCACTGCCTACAGGATTTCTAAGGGCGTAAACGTTTGATTTCACTCCTCACAACCTATCACAGTTTCAGAGGCCATGAAATACAAAGATAGCACAAAACCCCCAAATGACCAGCACATAGCTTGGGGTGTCTACTTTCCAAAATGGGGTCATTTTGGGGGGAGGGGGGTTTGTGCTATCTTGACATTTCAGGGCCTCTGAAACTGTGATAGGTAGTGAGGAGTGAAATCAACAACGATACGCCCTTAGAAAGCCTGAAGGCGGTGATTGGTTTTTTGGGGTCCTGTACACGGCTAGGCTCCCAAGAAGTTTCACACGCGTGGTATCCCGAAAACTCAGGAGAAGCAGCAGAATGTATTTTGGGGTGTAATTTCACATATACCCTTGACATGTGTGAGCAATATATAATTTATAATTTATAATATATAATTTTGTGACAACTTTGTGTTAAAAAAAAAAAAAGAAGAAAGTGTAATTTTCCCCAAACTTGTGGCAAAATAGACATTATTTCATGGACTCAATATGCCTCTCAGCAAACAGCTTGGGGTGTCTACTTTCCAAAATGGGGTCATTTGGGGGGGTGTTGTGTTATCTTTATATTTCTGGGCCTCCCAAACTGTGATAGGTAGTGAGGAGTGAAATCAACAATTTACACCCTTCGAAAGCCTAAAGGTGGTGATTGGTTTTCGGGGTCCTGTACACAGCTAGGCTCCGAAATGTCTCACACATGTGGTATCCCCATACTCAGGAGAAGCAGAAAAATGTATTTTGGGGGTGTAATTTCATATATACCCTTGGCATGTGTGAGCAATATATAATTTAGTGCTTCATTGTGGTATAAGCACTCAAATTCCAGCAACATACTAGTACATTACTGGTCCTTGTTGGGCATATATTGCAATGTTCTTTTTTTTCATGCAGCCTGTGGACTAAATGAAAAAAGAGAACCTAACAGATTCCTCCATTCACATCGATCGATGTGGATGAAGAAATCTCTGCCAAGAATAGTGAATAAAAATAAATGGCAAAGCATAGAGGCGATCCGCCCCTATGTCCACCCCAACCCTTATACTTCATCATATATTCTCTTTTTTTTAACTGTGGTGGTAAAATCACCTCCTACAGCGATGTAGCCACAGATTTACATATAGTGAGAGCAAACCCTGTTGCTGTCAAAATAAACAAATCAGTGCTGCAGCTGAATGGCATACCTTCAATGCAAACAATGGTTTACAATAAATCCGTATAAATAAGACATTAACTCAATAACACAACTTTTTTATTGCAATCTGTGCCCAAAAAAAGTAAAGAGTAAAAAATATATGGCGAAGTATAGGGGGAATCCACCCCTATATCCACCCCTGCCCCTATGCTTCGCCATATATGCTCTTTTTTTTAAACTGTGGTGGTGAAATCACCTCCTTCAGCACTGGAGTCATGGATTTACGTACCATGAGAGCAAACCCTGTTGCTGTCAAAATACACAAATCAGTGCTGTGGCTGAATGGCGTACCTGAAAAGCAAACAATGGTTAACAATAAATCACACTAGCAGTACAGTAAAACAGTAGAATGAAATACCTGCAAAGCAAACAATGGTTAACAGTAAATCACAGTAACAGTAGAGTAAAACAGTAGAATGACATACCTGCAAAGCAAACACAATAAAACACAGTAACAATAAAACATTACAGTATAGCATAAAAGACAGTAAAACAGTAAGAACAATAAAACAACAACTATTTTTGGCTTTTATTATTTATTTATTTATTTTTTACACTTTTATGACAACTATAAATGTTCAAGAATCGTATGACACAATGTGCAGCACCAATAACAATTAATTAGATTACTCATATTACAGTGAAAAAAAAAATTATATTTATATATATATATATATATATATATATATATATATATATATAGATAGATATATAGATATATAGATATTACATATATCCTATGAAATAAAAATAATAATATGTCACATCCAAAATAAAGTAAAGTGCAAGTGCTCCATATAATTTGCATATAATGTCCAAAATAAAGTGCAAGTGCTCCGTGTATTGCACACAATCCTTAATGATGTATTATAAGTAATAGTCCATTATAGCAGCATAAAACAGGTGATAATAGTGTCTTCATGCAATGTGCACACTTCGGCTGACGCGAAAGGTAGCAGCAACTGTTTTGGAGAGCAGATACAAGACGGGGTGAACGCCGTATGCCGGGGCTGCAGATCCGGACTCCAAGTGACAATTTCACCCCCCCACCCCCAGTATACCAGTACATTAAAAATGCGGTTTTATTATGTAAATATATGAGTCTAAGTTGTAATTAAACCTTTTTTAAAACGATATCACACTAAGCTAATAAGCCACCATAAGAATAAGGAAATACAGGAGGATCTTTCAAGCTGTTGATATTAACTACAGGCTTATTCATAAAGCCTAGGGATGAGCTCGGTGTTCGAGTCGAACATACGTTCGACTCGAACATCGGCTGTTCGATCGTTCGCCGAACAACGAACGATTTGGGCCGTTCGCGCCTAATTCGCGGCCCACAATGCACTACGCCATCGCAGTGTCATCCAGGCGCTGTGATTGGCCAAGCATGCACTGTGACCCCGCATGCTTGGCCAATCACAGCGCCGGCAGCGAGGAGAGCAATGATTGGCCACAGGCAGGATGCCTGTGGCCAATTATTGCTGAGGGTGTTTAGTACACGCCCCACACTATAAAAGGCCGCCAGCACAGCGGCCTAGTGTAGTGTGTTCCGGAGCAGGGAAAGAGAAGCATAGGCAGGGACAGTGACATTTTTTTTTCTTGCTTAACCTGGATTCCTTTAGTTTAGGGAAAGAGAAGGATAGGTAGGGAGAGTGTCAGTCTGTTTTACTGTGCTAAACCTTGTTTGTAGGGACAGGGAAGGACAGTGAGGGAAATTCTCATTGTGCTATACTGTGCTAAAGCATTCATCATCAACCATCTTTAAAAAAAAATTTTTTATAGGGACAGAAAACTATAGGTAGGGAGAGTGTCAGTGTGTTTTACTGTGCTAAACCTTGTTTGTAGGGACAGGGAAGGACAGTGAGGGAAATTCTCATTGTGCTATACTGTGCTAAAGCATTCATCATCAACCATCTTTAAAAAAACTTTTTTTATAGGGACAGAAAACTATAGGTAGGGAGAGTGTCAGTGTGTTTTACTGTGCTAAACCTTGTTTGTAGGGACAGGGAAGGACAGTGAGGGAAATTCTCATTGTGCTATACTGTGCTAAAGCATTCATCATCAACCATCTTTAAAAAAACTTTTTTTATAGGGACAGAAAACTATAGGTAGGGAGAGTGTCAGTGTGTTTTACTGTGCTAAACCTTGTTTGTAGGGACAGGGAAGGACAGTGAGGGAAATTCTCATTGTGCTATACTGTGCTAAAGCATTCATCATCAAACATCTTTAAAAAAAAAAATTTATAGGGACAGAAAACTATAGGTAGGGAGAGTGTCAGTGTGTTTTACTGTGCTAAACCTTGTTTGTAGGGACAGGGAAGGACAGTGAGGGAAATTCTCATTGTGCTATACTGTGCTAAAGCATTCATCATCAACCATCTTTAAAAAAACATTTTTTATAGGGACAGAAAACTATAGGTAGGGAGAGTGTCAGTGTGTTTTACTGTGCTAAACCTTGTTTGTAGGGACAGGGAAGGACAGTGAGGGAAATTCTCATTGTGCTATACTGTGCTAAAGCATTCATCATCAACCATCTTTAAAAAAACATTTTTTATAGGGACAGAAAACTATAGGTAGGGAGAGTGTCAGTGTGTTTTACTGTGCTAAACCTTGTTTGTAGGGACAGGGAAGGACAGTGAGGGAAATTCTCATTGTGCTATACTGTGCTAAAGCATTCATCATCAACCATCTTTAAAAAAATTTTTTTATAGGGACAGAAAACTATAGGTAGGGAGAGTGTCAGTGTGTTTTACTGTGCTAAACCTTGTTTGTAGGGACAGGGAAGGACAGTGAGGGAAATTCTCATTGTGCTATACTGTGCTAAAGCATTCATCATCAACCATCTTTAAAAAAAAAATTTTATAGGGACAGAAAACTATAGGTAGGGAGAGTGTCAGTGTGTTTTACTGTGCTAAACCTTGTTTGTAGGGACAGGGAAGGACAGTGAGGGAAATTCTCATTGTGCTATACTGTGCTAAAGCATTCCTCATCAACCATCTTTAAAAAAACATTTTTTATAGGGACAGAAAACTATAGGTAGGGAGAGTGTCAGTGTGTTTTACTGTGCTAAACCTTGTTTGTAGGGACAGGGAAGGACAGTGAGGGAAATTCTCATTGTGCTATACTGTGCTAAAGCATTCCTCATCAACCATCTTTAAAAATACATTTTTTATAGGGACAGAAAACTATAGGTAGGGAGAGTGTCAGTGTGTTTTACTGTGCTAAACCTTGTTTGTAGGGACAGGGAAGGCCAGTGAGGGAAATTCTCATTGTGCTATACTGTGCTAAAGCATTCCTCATCAACCATCTTTGAAATCCTTGTTTTTTGGACAGTCAGGGAAATTGTCATTGTGCTATTCTGTGCGAAAGCAATCATCCTCAACCATATTTAGAAATCCTTAAGTAAAGGGACAGAGAAGGACACCTGAAGGTAGCCCTTATTGCTTTTTTCCCATCTCCCTGCAGGCCATCCATTAGAATGTCTGGAAGGCAAACAAGGAGAGGCAGACAGTCAGGAGGCAATAAAAGAGGGAAAGCAGGCTCTGTGTCTGGGGGCAACAGTGCTGGTCGTGGACGCGGTGCATTGTCATCAGCACATGGCCATGGGACACGCTTGTCCTTCTTTTCGGCAGCTGGACATGTTGAGCCACATCATGCCGAAGACTTGGTAGAGTGGATGACCAAGCCCTCCTCCTCCTCCTCATCCTCTCTCACCCAGGCTCAGGGTACTGGCAAAGCAGCTGCCAAAGCGTCCTCTTCCCTGGTATCAATGTCAGACTCATCATCAGTCACTCCTTCCCTAGACCCACCATGTCCTCCTCCTGAGGAGTCCCCCGAACTGTTTGAGCACAGTGTTGGGTACATGCTCCAGGAGGATGCCCAGCGTTTCGAAGGGTCTGATGATGAAACCCAGCTAGAGGAAGGCAGTAGCGTGAGAGCAGACAGAGGGGATGCTCAAGAAGGACACCAATCTGGCAGTCATGTTCCAGCAGCTGCAGCATACTGCCAGATTGGCTCCAGTGATGAGGAGGGAGGGGATGATGAGGTCACTGACTCCACGTGCCTAATAGGAGAGAGGAGGAGGAGGAGGATGAGGAGGAGGCACATTTCCAACGAGGCAGGATGCCCTTTGGTGGCCAGCGTAAGGGCAGTACACCGACGGAATCACACCGCAGAGCTCCGCCTGTGCAGGGCGCTGCCTCTGCCCGTCATTCAAAAAGTTCTTTGGTGTGGGCCTTTTTTGAGGCTAGTGCATCAGATCGCACAGCTGCTGTTTGCAACATATGTCTCAAGTGTATATCGCGTGGCCAAAACATCAGCCGCTTGGGTACCACATGCCTGACCAGACATATGTTGACCTGCCATGCAGCTCGTTGGCAAGCCTACCTCAAAGACCCACACCAAAGAACAAAGCGGACCTCTCCTTGCACCGCATCAGCTGGGATCTCCAACCCCACTATAACTTCAGTCCTCTCTGAAACATGCACTGAGAGGAATGAAGGTGTAGAATTAGGTGTGTCACAGCCAAGTACTTGCGGCCACTCTGCTAGCAGTACACCGACGTCCGATTCTAGCAGGCAAATTTCCCTGCCCCAGCTGCTGGACCGTCGAAAGAAGTTCACTCCCAGCCATCCACATGCCCAGCGGTTGAATGCTAGCTTGGCTAAATTGCTAGCGCTTCAACTGCTGCCTTTTCAGTTGGTAGACTCGGCCCCCTTCCGTGAGTTTGTGCAATGTGCGGTTCCTCAGTGGCAGGTTCCCAAACGCCACTTTTTCTCACGGAAGGCTATTCCGGCTCTCTACCGGCATGTGGAAGGCAATGTCTTGGCCTCGCTGGACAGGGCGGTCAGCGGTAAGGTGCATATTACCGCTGACTCATGGTCCAGCAGGCATGGACAGGGACGTTACCTTTCTTTCACGGCCCATTGGGTCACTCTTTTGGCAGCTGGGAAGGATGCAGGACAAGGTGCAGTAGTGTTGGAGGTTGTTCCACCGCCACGCCTCCAAAATGCTACTACTGGTTGTGACACACCTCTCTCCTCCACCCCCTCCTCTTCTTCTTCCTCCATGGCCTCTTCCTGTGCTTTGTCCTCTGAACCAGCGGTGCTCCGTAGCCGTTCAAGGGGCTACGCAAGTACGCAGGCAAAAAGATGCCATGCCGTGCTTGCGCTGGTGTGTTTGGGGGACAGAAGCCACACTGGGGCAGAGGTCCTGTCTGCTCTGCAGGGCCAGGCCGAGAGGTGGTTGACGCCACGCCAGCTTAAGCCAGGAATGGTGGTTTGCGACAATGGCACCAACCTCCTCTCCGCCCTCCGACAGGGACAACTGACCCATGTGCCCTGTGTGGCTCACGTCCTTAACCTGGTGGTGCAGCGGTTCTTGGGCAGGTACCCGGGCTTACAGGATGTCCTGAGGCAGGCCAGGAAAGTCTGTGTGCATTTCCGCAGATCTTATAATGCCAGTGCTCGCCTGGCTGAGCTGCAAAAGGAGTTGAACCTGCCCAAGAACCGCCTTATATGTGACATGCCCACCAGGTGGAACTCAACGTTGGCCATGCTGCAGCGGCTGCACACGCAGCAGAGGGCCATCAATGAGTACCTGTGCGACTACGGCACCAGGACAGGATCAGGGGAGCTTGGTTTTTTTTCTCCACGCCAGTGGGGCATGATCAGGGATGCATGCACTGTCCTGGCACCATTTGAGGAGGCCACGAGGATGGTGAGCAGTGACAGTGCATGCATCAGTGACACTGTGCCTCTTGTCCACCTGTTGGAGCACACGCTGCGTGGAATAATGGACAGGGCACTTGAGGCAGAACAGAGGCAGGAAGAGGAGGACTTCCTTGCCTCTCAAGGCCCCCTTTACCCAGACAGTGTTCCTTCTGTCCCACCCATCGCACAGGAAGAGGAGGAGGAGGAGGAGGAGGATTGTGTCAGCATGGAGGTGGAGGCTGGCACTCAGCATCATCAGCAGCAGTCTTTTAGGGATGATTTACAGTCCCAAGAAACCAGTGGACTTGTACGTGGCTGGGAGGAGGTGGCTGCGGATCATGTCGTCCTTAGTGACCCAGAGGACTCCGGACCGAATGCCTCAGCTAACCTACGCTGCATGGCCTCCCTGATCCTGCAAAGTCTGCGGAAGGATCCTCGTATTCTTCGGATCAAGGAGAGGGACCATTACTGGCTGGCCACTCTCCTTGATCCACGGTACAAGGGTAAGGTTGCGGACCTTATGTTACCGTTGCAGAGGGAGCAGAGGATGAGACAACTCCGGGAGGCCTTGCAGAAAGGTCTGTGAAACGCGTTCCCAGAGACTGGGAGGTTACAAACTCCTGGTCCTGGACAACGAGTTGCTGAGGCTTCGGCCAGTCAAAGAAGGAGCGGTGGGGAAGGTGGCCGTCTGACCGATGCGTTCAGACAATTCTTTAGTCCGCAGCCCCAAAGTATGATCGGTTCCAGCAACCATCGCCAGCGTCTGATAAACATGGTGCAGGAATATCTAGGGGCAAGGTCAGACTTGGACACCTTCCCCACCGAAAATCCTCTGGCTTACTGGGTCTTGAGGATGGATCACTGGCCAGAGCTTGCACAGTATGCAATTGAGCTACTGGCCTGTCCTGCATCCAGCGTTCTTTCGGAACGCACATTCAGTGCTGCTGGAGGATTTGTCACGGATCACAGGGTGCGCCTGTCCACCGACTCGGTTGATCGACTGACTTTCATCAAGATGAACCAGTCTTGGATCACCACCAGCTACCACACACCTGATGCTGATATAACAGACTAATTGATTTTAACATGTCACATCCCTTCAAGACTGATGCTGATGCTGAGTGCCTGTGCTGTTATGTTGACTGGCTATCCTCCTCCTCCGAGTCCTCAATGATACGATTGATGATGATAGCTTGGAAGATCATTTTTGTTTATGGGTGCCGCCACCAGTGCCTAACGCCCAATTTTTCAGCCCCTGTTTAACAGGGGCGTGTAATTACAATTTTTGAAGCAATACTTTGCAACAGGGCTCATTGCTGTGCTCCAAGTACAGTATCTGTGAGGGGTTGCAGTGTTGTGCCACCAGTGCCTAAGGCCCAATTTTTCAGCCCCTGTTTAACAGGGGCGTGTAATTACAATTATTGAAGCAATACTTTGCAACAGGGCTCATTGCTGTGCTCCAAGTACAGTATCTGTGAGGGGTTGCAGTGTTGTGCCACCAGTGCCTAAGGCCCAATTTTTCAGCCCCTGTTCAACAGGGGCATGTAATTACAATTCTTGATCTAATAATTCACAGCAGGGCCCATTGCTGCACCCACCAAGAGTAACTCTGAGGGCTTACAGTGTTGTGGCAACGCCACCACCACCACCACCACGAAAGGCACAATTTTTCAGCCCCTGTTCAAAAGGGGCATGTAATTACAATTCTTGATCTAATAATTCAAAGCAGGGCACATTCCTGCACCCACCAAGAGTAACTCTGAGGGCTTACAGTGTTGTGGCAACACCACCACCACCACCACCACCACCACGAAAGGCCCAATTTTTCAGCCCCTGTTCAACAGGGGCATGCAATTACAATTCTTGATCTAATAATTCACAGCAGGGCCCATTGCTGCACCCACCAAGAGTAACTGTCAGGGCTTACAGTGTTGTGGCACCAGCACCACCATCAAAGGCCCAATTTTTACTACCACTGTTTAACAATTATATGTAATTACAGTTCCTGATATAATAGTTGACAGCAGGGCGTTCCAGCACCAACCAAGAGTAACTGTGAGTGCTTACAGTGTTGTGCCAACACCAACAACTAAGGGGCCTATTTCTGCAGAGTATATACGGCAGGTCCCTACTTTCAAACATCCAACTTACAAACGACTCCTACTTGCAAACGCAAGAAGACAACAGGAAGTGAGAGGAAATCTACCCCTAGGAAGGAAAATTCTCTCCTGTAAGAATTAATATGGGAGAAAGGTGTCTCCTCTGTACTGATGCTTTATCACCAATCCTTGTTTCAAGAAAAACACCACATTTCAAAAACAGTTGTCATTGGGACGGAAAGTGAGGTGAAATGTTCTGAACAGGGGCACAGACAGCAAAACAAATGTTACAGGGGTGATAACCCTTACCTATGTTTTCCCAAAAAGTTTAAAAATAGATTTTTGGGCTGGAGCTACACTTAAACAATGTACCTGTTCAAATTTACAAACAGATTCTACATAAGAACAAACCTACAGTCCCTGTCTTGTATGCACCGCCTGTATACGGCTGTTCAGAGTATATAGGGCCTTTTTTATTTTATGTGCGGGGTTCCCCTTAATATCCATACAAGACCCAAAGGGGCTGGTAATGGGCTGGGGTAGGGGGGGGGGGGGTCATGGGGTAGCTATGCCATTTTTCTTAAAGATTTTCATCCATATTACCGGGACCAGACATTACATTAAAGCCGCAAGCAGTTTTAAATGGCTTTTTTTTCCTTTAGAAGTGTCATTTTGTGCAGGGACAGTTCTAAACACGGGAAACACGTGGCACTTCACAGGCATACTTTAGACACCCCCCAGGTACGATATTTAAAGGAATATTTGACTTTTTTTTTCACTTTATGCATCATTAAAATGACTGCTCCCGAAAAACGACCGTTTTTAAAACTTCTTTTTGCATTGATACATGTCCCCTGGTGCAGAACCCGGGTTCCCAAACCCTTTTTAGGACAATAACATGCATAATAGTCGTTATAATTAGCACTTTAGAATTCGAACGTTCGCATCTATTGTATTTAATAGGGTTCTAATGTTCGTACGAACTTTCGGTCCGTTCGCGGGTTCTGGTGCGAACCGAACCCGGGGGTGTTCGGCTCATCACTAATAAAGCCCTTAAGGTGAGGATACACCTGGTGGGGGGAGTGTGCCCATTGCACAAAGACACTATTATCACCTGTTTTATGCTGCTATAATGGACTATTACTTATAATACATCATTAAGGATTGTGTGCAATACACAGAGCACTTGCACTTTATTTTGGATGTGACATCATATTATTTTTGTTTCATAGGATATATGTCATTTATATATATATATTGTGATGGGGTTAACTCAGCAGCGGGTGTGTGTGACCCCCTGGATGGGTTCACCACACAAAAACAGGCACAGCAGACAGAGTTGTAGGTGAAAAAACAAAAAGGTGCGGTTTATTTAAACTATATACAGTGAAAAATATAACAGCAAAACAAAAGAAACATGAAAAGAAATCCTGGTCAGCTTGACCGCTTACTACACACGCAGTTTCCCTGTCTAACAACTAGGTGCAGCCTTGTGCTGCCCCAGCCCCTATCTCCCTGTTTTAGAAGTTTAAGCCACACAGGCTTTGTCTCACCGCACAGGACAGAAAGCACACTCTACAGTCTACACAACATAGAACTGGTTCCAGGATGGAGCATCTCCCTTAGCATTTTGGGAGTACTTGTAGAGGCCCTAATGAGCCCACTTACTTCAGCTGGGCTCATTAACCCTTCCCCTGAAAGACTCCCAGCACTCTCCCTAGTGGTATAAATTGGCATAAAGCCTGAATCTGGGACATATATATCTTCCATCCTGGATGCAACCTAGTGATTTTACCTGCCTGCTGTCACAATATATATATATATATATATATATATATATATATATATATATATATATATATATTTTCACTGTAATATGAGTAATCTAATTAATTGATATTAGCGCTGCACATTGTGTCATACGATTTTGTATTGTCACATTCTGGGGAAGTGTGGGGAGTGTTGGCAGCTGTTTTTAGTTTTTAGCTTAGTTTAATTTTTCACTTTAGGTTTTTGTTTGGCAGCTCACAAGATTTTTTCCATTTATAAATGTTCCAGGTTAGGGTTTCTCAAAATGCGATGGCCATCTAACATTTTTCGAGACCCTGTGTAAAAGTGTGCCCCAGAACTATGCCGTAATACTCCACTAGTGTGTGGTAGCAACAGAAACAGTTCCTGATGCAGAGACCAGGTTGGCCAGGACAGGAGGGACAAAAAAAGTGGGTATCACACCTATGTCCACGTTTTCCACAGACACAACATCTTCTTTGGGGTGCTTTTGTGGATAGGGTGACCAAAGAGGACATCTGGAAAATGCCTCTCATGCAGCCGGCTCATTGCATCTGGATTGGGAAGTTGGGGCACAGCACCATCTGGATACAGAAGGGCTGTGATGATCTCTTTCTGGAATTTTAGGAAGGATACACTTCTTCCTAAAGCTTTGTATAGTACATAAGAGTTGAACAGAGCCAATTTGAATAAGTATACATACACTTTTTTGTACCAGCATCTGGCCTTATGGGCAGTTAAGTATGGCCCCATCATCTGGTCGTTGAAGTCCACCCTTCCCATTTTAAGGCTCTATTTATCGACACAGAGAAGCTGCTCAACAACACCAGTCGCCATTACTGTTTGGACTGACATGTCTGCGTGAATGCAAGACAGAACGAAAACGCTCTGTTTGTCTTACCATCTCACTGCAAGTAATACATTGGACCTCATTGGAGCTTGTATAAAAATTGTCCACGTATAAATGGTACCCCTTTTGGAATAAGGGTGACACCAAGTCCCAAACAACTTGTCACTGAACCCTATGTAGCCTGGGCAGTCAGGGGGCTCCACACTGCTATCTTTTCCCTTGCCCCTGCTAATCAGGGACTCATCAACGCAGACATCTTGTTTGGGGATATACAAGGCTGCAAACTTTTGGTTGAATGGGGTTTATGAGGGGCCGAGCTTTGTGGAGCCGATCATATGCAGGGTCACCCCGAGGACGTCAGAGTTTATTGTCGTTGAACTGCATGAACCGCAAGATTTGCTCGTGTCTAGTCCTGGCCATGGCAGCAGAGAACACGGGCATATGGTGAATTGGGTCAGTGGACCAATATGACCGCAACTCACACTTTTTAGTAATGTCCATGAGGAGGCATAGGCCCAGAAAGGTCTTAAATTCAGGAACTGTATTATAAGTTTCCAGCCAAATTGTCTGGCAAGGGTCAAATTTGGGTTGGCCGCGATAAATTGACCAGCATGTAAATGGCTTTGATCCACAATAGACCTATACAGATCTTTTGTGAAAAACAGCTCATAAAAGCCATGGGGAGTTAAATGTACTGTTTCCAACTGAATTCACTATGGGCTCTACGAGCCTGTCTTTAAATTCTTGGTGGCTGTGGGACACAACTTGTGCTAGCCACTGCACCAGCTTAAACTGCACTTGTGGGACTCGCCACGTCACCAACTGTTACTGCAGTGCTGGTTTGTCTAAGACCAGAATGTACTAGGCCGCGGGTGCTTGCCAGTTCACCAGAAGGATGAGCGGCACTAGTACTGGAACTCTGCTGCATACGAGAACCATGCGATTGTTGCACCTCAGCAACAGAAGAACAGGGTCGGGTACACCTAATCTTAGCAGGGACCTCTACTCAGAGCTATCTGTCAGGGTGCCGCTGCTCTCCACAGGTTTGTATACTGAGCCTGAATCTGATTTTGATTCTGACAGTGAGGCTTCCCCTGCGCTTTCATCTGTCATGCTCAGTATCCTGTAGGCCTCTTCATTAGAGTACCTTTCCTTTGACATTTTGGCCACTAAATTTACAGGTGCCTAGCTTGACTCACAGGTAAAAAGGCTCCTGGTTGTCAGAGACTGCTTGAATCACTACAAAAAAATATTAACTGCTAGCGTTAGCAGGGATCAGGCCTGACTCTGCTAACACTGCGGTTTTGTGTACTGTGTATTGGACGTGACTTGTGACAGTTGACTTGAGTGCACTTGTTTGGGTGGGCTGGTCAGAGGGCAGAAATGCAGGTGCTCGCAGGTTTCGGGGCTGATCCAGTGGTATTAATAAAGCATGAATTATCATCTGAATCACATCTACCTATTTTTTCCCTCCCCTGTCTTACCATCTGGTTGTTTTTATGGATTTTGTACAGGAATAAAGCTGCTTTTGCAAGGATTGAGTCAGAAGCCATCCTATCTTTTGTGTTCTACGAGTCTGCAGCAGTGGCAAGGCGTGCGCCTTATCCGTATGCAGTCTGAGCATTGGAGCCAGAGAATATCACCTGTGAGCAGCAGCTTTTCTCTACTTGGACTTGGATAACCTTTGGAATTACCTACCCCGATCTGTCCGACTATCTCCTAATCTATCCATCTTTAGATGATCCATAAAAACCCTTCTCTTTAAAGAAGCCTATCCTTTAACTCAGGAGTCCTCAAACTACGGCCCGCAGGCTGCATCTGGCCCGCCAGTGTGATTTACCCGGCCTGCGGACTGCCCCATTAAAATTGCAGAACTCCCCCTCTCCTCTGCTACCTTTATCACACAAGATGAGAAACATGAGAGGTCCGGACAAAGGGCGGGACTCAGTGGCGGAACTACCGCCATAGCGACCCACATGGGCACTATGGGGCCCACAGCCTAGAGGGGCACGGTAACGGTCACAGTTGCCAATAGGTACAACTTTTTTTACTATTTTTCGCCGCCCGCCGCCGCCGCTAGAGGTCCGCGGCCGGCGGAGATAATGTCTCCGCCGGCGGCCATTTTCAAGAAGACCACAGACGAGTTATAAATGAGAAGGGGGCCTGCCGAGTGGCTACAATAGAAATGGAGCTGCGGCACCGCCCAGCCCCCACCCCCGGTCTGTCTGTCATCTGTGACCTGTTGTAGAAAGGGGTGGCGGGTGGGCGGTGCCGCAGATCAATTTCTATTGTAGCCACTCGGCAGGCTCCCTTCTTGTTTATAACTCGTCTGTGGTCTTCTGGAAAATGGCCACCTCTAATTTGTTCCCCCTCAGTCTTCAGTAATGGCAGCGGAGACACCGCTGCTGGGATATAGAAGGGCTCCAATGGATGGGACACCTGAGATGTAAGGAAGCACTCCGCTGGGGACAGTGACACCTGAGATGTAAGGAAGAACTCCGCTGGGGACAGTGACACCTGAGATGTAAGGACGCACTCCACTGGCTAGGGACAGTGACACCTGAGATGTAAGGAAGCACTCCACTGGGGACAGTGACACCTGAGATGTAAGGAAGCACTCAGCTGGGGACAGTGACACCTGAGATGTAAGGAAGCACCCCGCTGGCTGGGAACAGTGACACCTGAGATGTAAGGAAGCACTCCGCTGGCTGGGGACAGTGACACCTGAGATGTAAGGAAGCACTCCGCTGACTGGGGACAGTGACACCTGAGATGTAAGGAAGCACTCCACTGGGGACAGTGACACCTGAGATGTAAGGAAGCACTCCGCTGGGGACAGTGACACCTGAGATGTAAGGAAGCACCCCGCTGGCTGGGTACAGTGACACCTGAGATGTAAGGAAGCACTCCGCTGGCTGGGGAAAGTGACACCTGAGATGTAAGGAAGCACTCCGCTCGTTGGGGACAGTGACACCTGAGATGTAAGGAAGCACTCCGCTGGCTGGGGACATTGACATCAGAGCTCCCACTGATTCTGATTCAGCATTATGGTGAGTTGAACTATTTAATTGTATATTACAATGTAATAATAGAAATAATGCGCTTCAATCACCCTGACACCATAACAACCGTGGTGCCGGGATGATTGAAGCGCTAACACCAGATGTTTGGAGTATCTTTATCTGCTGATTGTTAAACTTTCTGGAATACACATATTTCTATTGTGGTTGGGGGAAGACTGTAATGGGGGGAGTCTGTGATGGGGGAGTCTGTTATGGGGGGAATCTTATAGGGGGATCTGTGAGGGGGGAGTCTGTTATGGGGGCTCTGTGATGGGGGTGTCTGTTACGGGGGGCTTTGTGATGGAGAGGAGTTTGTGTTGGGGGGCTTTGTGATGGGGAGATTTGTGATGGGGGGTCTGTGATGGGGGATCTTTTATGGGGGGCTTTGTGATGGATGACCTTATATGGGGGCTTTTTGATGGGGGGAATCTGTGATGGGGGATCTGTGATGGAGAGGTTCTGTGATGAGGGGGTTCTGTGATGCGGAGTGTGTTCTGTGATGGGGAGGGGGATCTGTGATGGGGAGGGGATCTGTGATGAGGGAAGTCTGTGAAATACTAATAAGTTTATGTTGATTACATTTTTTTTTTTATCTTAAATACAGTATTCAATTGTTTTTTCCTGTTTTTTTGCACTACAAATAAGATGTGTGCATAGGAATTCGTTCATATTTTTTTAAACTATAGTCCGGCCCCCCAACAGTCTGAGGGACTATGAACTGGCCCCCTGTTTAAAAAGTTTGAGGACCCCTGCTTCAACTAATACACTGTGTTCTTATTTTCTCCATCCGCACATCCCCCACAGTTATTAACTTTTGTATCACTTGACCCTTCCTCTTAGATTGTAAGCTCTAACGAGCAGGGCCCTCTGATTCCCCTTGTACCAAATTGTATTGTAACTGTAATGTCTGCCTTCTTTTTGAAAAAGCTCTGTGCAAACTGTTGGCGCTATATAAATGCTGTATGATAGAAAAAAAATACACAAGTAGGAAACTGCAGGCTGACTTGTGACACCTGGGCAGAATAAGGGTGAAAATGTTCAGTACATTGGTGGTTAAAATCCAATATTCACAGAATAAAATGCATCAGGTTACAGAGTATTCTTATGAAAGCTCAGAACATCCCATCAATATGCTATTTGATAGTCAGTCTACACATTTCCTGTATATTCCACTTCTTCAGGACTGGGGATGTGCTTTCTTGTACATTTTCACAATAACATTTCTTTATCTAAAAACAACACTGCAACATAGACACTGTCACCTGATGGGCAATGAGGATGCTCCTAGTCTGTGGGGAAGCTCAGAAGGCAAACTGTGGGGATAACTGGACTAGCATAGAGTCTGCTTGGAGTTCAGTATGTGAGCTATTTATATGTAGCCATAATGTCAAACCATACCACCTTATATACCCGATATAGTGGGTAGGGGGCATGTAAGTCCAGCAAACAGCAACAAAAAAAATAAGGCGGATGGAGGACCTCAGCTATCAGGATTGATTACATAGATTGGACACACATTGGAAAAGAGGTGCTTAAGAGGGGATATAATTATAATGTACTAACATATCAAAGGTGAATTCAGTAACTGTAATAAACTGTTTACACTAAGAGGACACGACGATGCCACGGTTAGATTAGAAGAAAGGAAGATTAACCTTAAATTGCAGAAAGGGTTCTTTACTGTTAAAACTGTGAAAATGTGGAACTCCTCTTAGCTTTGTCAAAGTGCAAAGCCGGGTACACGGTATGCTGGTAAATGAAAAGCATATGGCAATATTAACTGAGACACATCATAAGTATTGTATATATACGCATTTGGCAGCTTTGGCTGGATCACTTTCCATCTGCATCACTTTCCATCTGCACAGCCGCCTGTATGCTTTTTGGAATTGTAACCTAATACAGTGTATCAATATATGCACACAAAGAGCCTCAGGGGTATAAACAATCCTCCCCTGCCCCACTTTCTCTGCTTTCCCTTTTTTTCCCCTATTTCTTCCCTTCCCTCACTTTTCTTCTTACCTTCCTACTTATTTTCATGGCTCTCTCGGCCTGGCGACCATATACGTGCCTGAATGACTAGGCATCTGCCCATAAATGGTCCTGTGGCCAATTACACAAGCATAGATATATCTCAGTCTGTTTATTGGATTTTATGACAAGATCTCTTGAGAGATGAGTCTACACTGCAATTTTAGTACCGCTCTGCTTTCTGATTACTTATTGTATTAATGCTGACCTGACATGGAAATCAGCATTCATGTTTATTGCTTAATGCTCTATTTTTAGGGCCTTGTTAGCTAAGAGAATATCTCTCCAAATCTCTTTTTAATCCTTTAGATTTTTCTTTCTTTGCCAAATAAGGTGCCTTTCGGTTGTTCTTCTTATCATTATTATTGTGTAACACGACCCCCTTGAGGACTGCTTGGATTTACCTGCTCATCTGCACCTCCATGACCTTGTGAACATTCCAAACCACCTGACACTCTGGGTTCAGACATCTTTGCACCACCTTAAAGTAATAAGGCAAACAACTCAGTGTGTTTAAATTCTATTAACGTTTACTGAAACAATTCAAAGAGGATTATGTTACAAAATGAGGCAATAGATCTACTGAATTTTGGGTAACAGTCCTAGCTTAGTAGAGGAATATCCCTACAATAACACAAGCCAAGATAATTTGTAGATATGTAGACAACAGTATATTATATACACATATGTATAGTAGAATACTACTTGAACCTGAAAAGATAAGCAAAGGTTAAGTATTTATACTGGTAAACATCTGAAGGGGTAACCCAGGCCAGTCTATTAACCTTTAATCCTAATGAGAGACCAGGCTTAATAGAAATGGTATGAGGGCTCTTTAACCACTTCAGCCCCAGACCATTTGGCTGCTCAAAGACCAGAGCACTTTTTGCGATTCGGCACTGCGTTGTTTTAGCTGACAATTGCGCGGTCATGCAACTTGGCTCCCAAACAAAATTGACATCCTTTTTTTCCCACAGATAGAGCTTTCTTTTGGTGGCATTTGATTACCTCTGCGGTTTTTAATTTTTGTGTGTAGCGGCCTCACCCCTCTCCCTTGCTCTATCGGTTACATGGCTGTTGTCTAGGGGTACCTGGGGGAGAGAGATAAAACACACCACGGCCCATGTCCTCCGTAACTGGGAGGTGAAGGCCAGAAGATTGGGCTTTTGTGTAGGTGTCCTAAAGTCAAGTCCAGTCCTTCGTCCCTGACTCCTTTGCTTTAGTAACCCAAGTTCCACACAGTGAATAGGTACAACTCAGTTTTATTCTTCTTGCCAAGCAATAAAACAATCCTTCTCCTTTGGAAAATGGGGACAGATCGAGGCACAATCCTTTCCCTTCTTGCTGCTGCCCACTGTGCTGTCACCAGTGGTGAATAGTCACTGCCACTGACTAGGTAATATAGAACATGAATTACCTTCGCTCACTTTGCCCCTGACAGAGGAAGAAATCCGTCCAAGGGAGAAGTGGAGGCCTCTCCGTCACCAGCGATGCTGCGCCGGGCTCTGCAGAGAAGTTACTGCGCACCAGTCCTCACAAACTCAGACACGGGCACCCAAGGAGTTAGGGCCACCTCGGATTCCTCCACCCTCGCGGAACTCATTCGAAGGTACTGAGCCCCAGGCATCCGCCATAGTACCTCACCCCAGGCTAAAGGTGCCTGAGATGGACTCTATCCCCGCTCGAGCTAGGCCAAGGGCGCCTAGGCCTGAAACACCGGAACGCCAGCACCCAAGCTGAAGGTGCCTGGGTGCGGCCACGTCCTCCAACTCTCTGCCTCAAAATCAGGGCGTCCGCCCATTTTATGACCTCTCGCTTTGCGCCACAGCGAGTTCCCCGCCCCGCTGTACCAGCTCCAGGGGAGGACAAAAAGGCACAGTTTTCGGTGTGAGTTCAGCTCCGGCCCAAGGCAACAACGCCACCTGTAGGCCCCAAGAAACCCCACACCACCGGAGTGAAGCACACGGGAGTCTCTTTTTTCCCTTACAGATAAAACCTTGGATGAGGCAGTGATATAGGCTTCAAACGATCATCAAAAGCCTCCACATGGTACTCAATACTTTTTCCTTCTTTGCGGCAGATCACCACTTTGTCCGCATGAATGTGTCTTCCCAGCATTCATTTAGCTTTACAGTCCTGAAACTTCTTGGTGACCGTTGGTGAACAGGAAAGGTACCGCCGTGCTTGCTGTACTTTCAGTTTGTCCCACACAAAGGTATCATACCATCTCTGCCGAAAGACCTCCACCTCATAGAGCAGTTCCCGAGGCAGATACGGGTATTCCCACCCATATTCCTGAGCAACCTTCTGGCCAAAGAGACGCTGCAGCCTTGACAAAGGTGGCATAGTAGCTCGGTCTCCTTCTCCAGGTGGAACAATCGCTTCTAGGTGGCGAGGTGCGTTCACCACCTCGGTAGACCTGGGCCTAGGAGCCCACAGTGATTGACGTTGCACTCCTGCAACAGGAGCATGTGAAATGGATGTTGAATCCAGAAGGGGAACTTCAGAGGACCAGCTTCTTCCCTTGGCGCCGGGGCCTCTACCCGGGGTGTACTATCTCCCGTAGACATGGGCAGGTCCCTTGTGACACGGGCCGAGGGTAGCTTAATTTTGTCCCATCCCTTCTGTTGGAAGATTTCGTCTATCTCCCCATCATCGCCATTGTCAGACAATGAATCCAGGTTAGAGGTGTCGTAGCACTCAGCGGGCAGATAATTCCCAGTCACGGAACTATCCCCCTTGATGGCCTCTACCGACTGTGGGCTACCGCCACTTTCTACCACACAGACAGTCCCAACCCCTGGCTCACCTGGACCTTTAAACGAGCATGGATGTCCAGGACGTTGTCTACCGAATCCATCCAGGTCAGGCAAGCAGTGGGGCGAAACTCTTCCACAGCCACACAAGGCCATCACTAGGCCGACTTTTCTCTTCGGCGGCCGGAGCAGGGAGCTGCTAGTGACTGAGGCAGCATCCTCGGATTTCTCTCTTTTCACTTCCGCTTGGGCAGTCCCTTCGCCCGGATCAGTGCGCACGGGGAACGCACCAGCATCGATCTCTCCCTTCGGAGTGGCAGTCCCTGTGAGGTAGTTGAGGTGGAAAGCCCGAGGCTTTTCTGTGGATGGTTCCACCTCGAAGAGAAATTCTTTGCAGACCTCACAGCGCCCGAACGGCTTCAGCTGGACCACCAGTTCCGAACAGCCGGGACAGATCACACCGAGGGCTTCCATGTCTCTACAGGTAAAGAGAGCCAATCGCCCTCGGGCCTTAGTCTTATCCCCGTATCTATAATTGGAGCAGCCAGAGAAGACATATACGCAAAGGATCCAGAAATCCATGGAGCACTTGAAGCCATCCTCTCTCTTTGCTGCTCCATTGCGCACTGACCCACCTGCGCCGGAATCTCCACGTGCGTACCTCCACGTGGCCAGACTCCTCCCACCTCCTGCACTTGTTCACAGGCTTTTCCCCTGCCCCGCCCACGAACTACACAGTTATGGGTTGCCTCGTGATGCGTTGGCCAATATGGCCGACCTACTCGGAACTCCTCCGGGCAGCAAAGTTCAATTTCAGACACCATACACATATCCCGGATACGATGCCCCCACGTGTAGCGGCCTCACCCCTCTCCCTTGCTCTATCGGTTATATGGCTGTTGTCTAGGGGTACCTGGGGGAGAGAGATAAAACACACCACGGCCCATGTCCTCCGTAACTGGGAGGTGAAGGCCCGAAGATTGGGCTTTTGTGTAGGTGTCCTAGAGTCAAGTCCAGTCCTTCGTCCCTGACTCCTTTGCTTTAGTAACCCAAGTTCCACACAGTGAATAGGTACAACTCAGTTTTATTCTTCTTGCCAAGCAATAAAACAATCCTTCTCCTTTGGAAAATGGGGACAGATCGAGGCACAATCCTTTCCCTTCTTGCTGCTGCCCACTGTGCTGTCACCAGTGGTGAATAGTCACTGCCACTGACTAGGTAATATAGAACGTGAATTACCTTCGCTCACTTTGCCCCTGACAGAGGAAGAAATCCATCCAAGGGAGAAGTGGAGGCCTCTCCATCACCAGGCTCTTCAGAGAAGTTACTGCGCACCAGTCCTCACAAACTCAGACACGGGCACCCAAGGAGTTAGGGCCTCCTCGGATTCCTACATCCTCGCGGAACTCAGTCGAAGGTACTGAGCCCCAGGCATTCGCCATAGTACCTCACCCCAGGCTAAAGGTGCCTGAGATGGACTCCATCCCCGCTCCAGCTAGGCCAAGGGTGCCTAGGCCTGAAACACCGGAACGCCAGCACCCAAGCTGAAGGTGCCTGGGTGCGGCCACGTCCTCCAACTCTCTGCCCCAAAATCAGGGCGTCCGCCCCTTTTATGACCTCTCGCTTTGCGCCACAGCGAGTTCCCCGCCCCGCTGTACCAGCTCCAGGGGAGGACAAAAAGGCACAGTTTTCGGTGCGAGCTCCGGCCCAAGGCAACAACGCCACCTGTAGGCCCCAAGGAACCCCACACCACCAGAGTCCTCACATAAATTCAAACACCCGCTACATGTGCTATAAACAAAAATATAGCGACAATTTTGAAAAAACAAAACAATATTTTTTACTTTTTGCTATAATAAATATCCCCCAAAAATATATATAAAAAAAAAAAAATTTCCTCTGTTTAGGCCGATACGTATTCTTCTACATATTTTTGGTAAAAACAAAATCGCAATAAGCGTTTATTGATTGGTTTGCACAAAATTTATAGGGTCTACAAAATAGGGGATAGTTTTATGGCATTTTTATTCATTTTTTTTTTTTTTACTAGTAATGGCGGCGATCAACGATTTTTATTGTGACTGTGACATTATGGCAGACTCTTCGGACACTTTTGGCGCTATTTTGGGACCATTCACATTTATACAGCGATCAGTGCTATAAAACTGCAATGATTACTGTGTAAATGTGACTGGCAGTGAAGGGGTTAACCCACTAGGGGGCTATAAGGGGTTAAGTCTGTCCGAGGGAGTGATTCTAACAGTTAGGGAGCATGGCTTACTGTGACACGACACTGATCGCTGCTCCCGATGGGAGGGAGCAGACGATCAGTGTCCAGTCACTAGGCAGAACAGGGAGATGCTTGTTTACACAGGCATCCCCCGTTCTGAAGCTCCGTGACACACGATCGCAGGACACCGGCGGACATCGAGCCCGCGGGTCCCGCGGACACGATCAAGGAGCTCGCGGCAGGGGCACGCAAATTTAAAGTGATGTATATTTACGTCAATTTGCCTGTCCATGCCATTCTGCTGACATAAAAGTGCGTGACCCAGTCCTTAAGTGGTTAAATAGTAATGACAGCAATGTCCCTGTTGCAGGCCTGATGGTCTTCACCGGCAGTCAGAGCTCATTAATTATATCCAATAAGGTGCAGCAACAAGCAATGAGATTTCTTGAAATGGAAGAAGCTAAAGATGTCTATGTACAGTGTTCAAAGGTAGGTGCAGTAAAATATTCCCAAGGTACAGCTGTCTGTACACAGAGTCCCAGTGAAGTAATAAGAAAAGGTTTACAAAGATGGTCAATTGCCCTCTCACCAACGACTAGGCCGATTCAATGCCTTCTGGACAGCAGCTCCCAGAGTGGTGCTCGTGCAGTGGATCCGCTCCTGATGCTAAACTCGAAGCACGGGTTGTCGGATGACTGAGGTGGTGCTGGATGGATGTCTGAAGAATAGGGATGAGCTTTGAGTTCGAGTCGAACTCGAGTCGAACAATTTGGGGTGTTCGCTGCAAATTCGAAAAGCCGCAGAACACCCTGTAAAAGTCTATGGGAGAAATCTTAAGTGCTAATTTTAAAGGCTTATATGCAAGTTATTGTCATAAAAAGTGTTTGGGGACCCGGGTCCTGCCCCAGGGGACATGTATCAATGCAAAAAAAGTTTTAAAAACGTCAGTTTTTCTGGGAGCAGTGATTTTAATAATGCTTAAAGTGAAACAATAAAAGTGAAATATTCCTTTACATTTCATACCTAGGGGCCTGTAAAGCAGTGCTTGTTTCCCGTGCTTAGAACTGTTCCTGCAAGTCATTTAAAAGCACTCACGGCTATAATGAATTTTCGGCTCCCGGCAATACAGAGAAAAATCATTAATAAAAAAAAAAAAAAAAATGTGTGGGAGTCCCCCCAAATTCAATTACCAGGCCCTTCAGGTCTGGCATGGATATTAAAGGGAACCCTGCGTCAAATTTAAAAAAAAATGACGTGGGGTTCCCCCCAAATATCCATACCAGACCCTTCAGGTCTGGTATGGATTTTAAGGGTAACTCCACGCCAAATGTAAAAAAAAAATGGCGTGGAGTTCCCCCCAAAATCCATACCAGACCCTTTATCCGAGCATGCAACCTGGCAGGCCGCAGGAAAAGAGGGGGGGCCGAGAGAGCACCCCCTTCTCCTGAACCATACCAGGCCACATGTCCTCAACATGGGCAGGATGCTTTGGGGGTCTGTGACCCCTCAAAGCACCATGTCCCCATGTTGATGGGGACAAGGGCCTCATCCCCACAACCCTTGCCCGGTGGTTGTGGGGGTCTGCGGGCGGGGGGCTTATCGGAATCTGAAAGACCCCTTTAACAAAGGGGACCCCCAGATCCCAGCCCCCCTATGTGAATTGGTAAGAGGTACATTGTACCCCTACCATTTCACAAAGAAAGTGTAAAAAAAAAAAACACACAGACGCCGTTGGGAAAAGTCCTTTATTAAAAATAATATAAAAATAAAAAAAAGATTCCAGCTTGTCTCCGCTCCGGTGAAGAGTGCTGTTCCTCGCTGCGCTGGACATCTTCATTGGAGCCTGGACCCCGGAGAGGAGAGATCATCCATCGCTGGACCCCAGAGAAGAGATCACCCATCGCAGGATACCGAGAGTGGGTTACCGCCGCTGGAATCTTTTTTTTATTTATTTTTGATTTTTAATAAAGAACTTTTCCCAACGGTGTCTGTGTGTTTTTTTTACATTTTTTTACACTTTCTTTGTGTACCCCTTACCAATTCACATAGGGGAGGGGATGGGATCTGGGGGTCCCCTTTGTTAAAGGGGTCTTCCAGATTCTGATAAGCCCCCTGCCCGCAGACCCCAACAAACACCTGACAAGGGTTGTGGGAATGAGGCCCTTGTCCCCATCAACATGGGGACATGGTGCTTTGAGGGGTCACAGACCCCCAAAGCATCCTCCCCATGTTGAGGGCATGTGACCTGGTACAGTTCAGGGGGGGCGCTCTCTTGTCCCCCCTCTTTTCCTGTGGCCTGCCAGGTTGCGTGCTCGGATAAAGGGTCTGGTATGGATTTTTGGGGGGAACTCCACGCCATTTTTTTTTTATTTGGCATGGAGTTCCCCTTAATATCCATACCAGACCTGAAGGGCCTGGTCATTGAATTTGGGGGGACCCCCACACATTTTTTTTTTTATCAATGATTTTTCTCTGTATTGCCGGGAGCCGACAATTCATTATAGCCGCGAGTGCTTTTTCAATTACTTTTTTTCCTTCAGAAATGACACTTTGTGCAGGGACAGTTCTAAGCACAGGAAACGAGCGCTGCTTTACAGGCATACTCTAGACACCCCCTCAGGTACGAAATTTAAAGGAATATTTCACTTTTATTGTTTCACTTTAAGCATTATTAAAATCACTGCTTGTTTATTGCCTGTTCGCAAACTTTGGTGCGAACCGAACTGGGGGGGTGTTCGGCTCATCCCTACTGAAGAACAGCAAGCAGTGCTAGGCCCTTCTAATCTGGGTTAAAATGTTGTACCCCGCGTGGTAGGCCACGACCCCGCTCTCCATGCATGGAAAGGTCTGTCACGCATCAGAGGAGGAAGAGAGCGTGGGACAGGTATCTGGCTTCTTTTATAGCTCCTCCCAGCAATCTCCCTGATGGTAGCAAAGATCCCAGGGATATGTAGTCCAGGTGTATAGTCATGCGGAGCAATTGCCATTCTGAGGAACTACTAACCCCACAATCTCCCTGATGGTAGCAAAGATCCCAGGGATATGTAGTCCAGGTGTATAGTCATGCGGAGCAATTGCCATTCTGAGGAACTACTAACCCCACAATCTCTTTAGTCTGGCTCACGAATATGATGTCTTTTAGTAATGTTGGGCACTAGAGGGACATGCGATATATAGAAATACCGAAGGATCACTGTACTTTGCAATTGTAGTCCACATTGTTACATCTGCATAATAAAGAATCTAATTTTCTAAACAGATATCTAATATGAGGGAAATATATAAAATATATTTAAATATTTATATTTATATTTATATATTTATAAATAAATCCTATATTGCTAAGGAAGTTTTGGTTGAAATGGTCCACAAATATTAGGGTTGGGATTTCTGTTTATGTCCTAGGTTTTTCAGATTCACCTTTTTTTTTTTTTTAGAGTTCTAAAGTGGTGTAATGTCTGCAAAGTTTTATGATCAATAGAGGTCTGATTTGAGTAAATGTCCTATTGTATTTCTAACTATAGGGGTTTTTTTTCTTTTAAAGTTGCCTATCATCTGTTCTTGAAATACAATATAAACACTTCATACAGTGTAAAATCATCATTTGTTCAAAGTAACACAATGTTTTGCCGGCTTTGTGCCATGGAACAAATAAGAACAATAATCACAAAGAAACTGAGGGGTCCTTTACATAAAAGGGATGAAACAGCTCTCTTTTTTGTTCACTGGTGAAAAGTGCAAGCATTAATTTTACACATTCAGAGCATTGTGTATATAAACCTTCCATCCCTGCTCTCCAGAGTTCACACTTTACTGGGACACATCTAAGCCTACAACATGGGAAAGGTATACTAAATTTACTTTGATTTTTAGAATTGTTGACTTTAGGTTAGCACATTTTTTATTTCACAAGAACAGAATTACTTGCATTTTAAATCATCTGTTTTCAGTAATGAAAGAAATGCACAAATGGCTGACAATATATTACTTTTGACAGATCATCTTCTACGAAGACAGGAATTTCCAGGGTCGCTCTTATGAGTGTAACACTGAATGCCCAGACCTGTCTTCATACTTTAGACGCTGCAACTCCATCCGTGTGGAGAGTGGAAACTGGATCCTGTATGAACACCCCAACTACAGAGGACACCAATACTTCCTTCACAGAGGAGAATACCCAGACTTCCAGCAATGGATGGGCTATAATGATTCTATTAGGTCTTGTCGCCTGAGTCCTCAAGTAACTATCAAACATTTTTTTTTTTGTTTAACAATGCACTTAAATTGCCATGCAATTGTGTTTTTAAAAAAAATCTAAGAATATTTTGATAAAATAGATTAAATCATATACAGATAAGGTCAACTATCTCCTGATCCACCCTTTACATACCAAACATTGCTACTTAGAGGCGACTTTGTTTTTAAATATCAGCAAAACATTTTTTTTCACAAAAACAATGTAATATCAGTATGCATTTTCTGTATATAATTTGAACTTAATAATGATTACTAACGCAGATCCTTTAAGTCATTGTTGAGCTATTATTTGCATGTAATGAAAGACATTCTCTACTAAGTGCCCCAAGGAGGTACCCCCTTCTAAAGTGCCCTAAGAGCCTAAAATGCTCTGACGTACCAATTGTATCTTCTTAGATTAAGTGAACATCTGTCACAGGCTTCTAAAGAAGTTGTTTTTGAACCTATAAAAAGGCATATACAGTAGAAAGGGACTTGAGTCAGGTACTAGATTTACATAGGAAGCTGACATATGCAAATCAAAAGACCAAAGTGGCCCTATTAAGCTTTAGAAGAAAATGTAAGCAACCTGAATTCACCTTGTCTGCTATCATATGCGAGGGACAGCCTAATAACTTTATTACAACGACAGGTAATAATTTAGAAAACAATTTATTTATTTTTTTCCTATTATTATTACTATTACTATTTTTAAAGTGATTGTAAAGTCTTGTTTCTTTTTTTCTATAAAAATAACAAACATGTTATACTTACCTGATCTGTTGCAGTGGTTTTGCCCAGAGCGGCCCGGATGCTCCTCTTCTCAGGTCCCTCTTCGGTGCTCCTGTCTCCTTCCTGTCAAGTGCCCCCACAGCAAGCAGCTTGCTATGGGGACACCCAAGCTGAGCTGCAGTTCCGTGTGTCCATTCAGACACAGAGCTTCTGTTGGGCCCCGCCCCCTCTCTCCTCATTGGCTCACTGACTTTGATTGACACCAGTGGGAGCCAATAGCGCAGTTGCTGTGTCTCAGCCAATGAGGAGGGAGAGTCCCAGATGGCCGAGAAACTCATGGACATCGCTGGACAGAGATGGGGCTCCGGAAAGTATTAGGGAGGCTGAGGGGGCCTGCTGCACACAAAAGGCTTTTTATCTCAATGCATAGAATGTATTAAGATAAAAAAACCTTCTGACTTTACAACCACTTTAAGCTTTTTATGAACCATGACTTTTTTAAAAGCACAATCAAATATTTCAAAAAGAAATCAAGACAAAATGGGATAGAGTGTACTTTGTGCTATTAACTTTTGAACTGTAATTTTTTTTTTAATGTTTTTGTTTTTTTTATCACAGCATCAGGGTTTATTCAGAATCAGGATTTATGAAAGAGAAGACTTCAAAGGTCAGATGATGGAGTTCAACGAAGACTGTGAAAATGTCTATGAGAGATTCCGTTACCATGACATCCACTCCGTGGATGTACAAGATGGATACTGGATGTTCTATGAGGAGCCCAACTACAAAGGACGTCAGTTTTACCTGAAACCTGGAGAGTACAGGAGATACAATGACTGGGGAGCCAGTCAACCAAAAATTGGTTCCTTCAGAAGAGTCCACCACACCTATTAAACATAAAACTATAGCTCATCTTTTAATTTCACGCAATAAAATATTTAAATAATCCTTCTCTTGACACTGTACTAATTTATTTTTAATTGGTAAACTGTTAGTTAGTTAGTAAAAGTATACATATAAGAAAGAGATTGATGGTTGAGGCAAGGAGGGTCATAGGTGTTTTTTGCCTACAGCAGAAAAGGGTATCTGCTTTGTATATTTCCCTTTTGACATGGACCAATATTTCTAAAGGTTCCATGTTTCAGGTAAACAAAAAAACTATGGGTGGGACTTTAAGTGAGACACAGAAGACGTGTCTCCATCTCTAATTGGGTTATATAAGGAAGGAAAAGTTCGGGACTTTAAATGAGGCATATGACAGACCATATATGTAAAGAAGTATAAAAGTATTTATTGATACTGAGTATATTTGTACATGATACATACATGCAGAGTAAAATTGTATACATAACATAGATACATTAAATATATGTTAAAACATATATTGCATTGGTGTCAAGACACAAGCTGGTAGCTAGTATAAGGTAATCCATGTAGTGGGTATAAAAGTAAAAACATAAGGATATGAAGAGAAACATGATATTTATTAAGGTCATGACTGCATTTAATGAAGCCCAACAGGTTTCATGGTATAAAACCACTCTTCAGGGGCGAATGCGTTAATCTGTCTATGAAGGACAAAAAGATAAAATAAAAAACGAGAAAGTAATATCTGCATATATAGGTATATGGTAAGTGGAATTGGAATATTATATCCCACATGACTTACATGGAGCCAGTAAACAAGGCATATGTTGTGGTCCGGCCAGGGTGCATATGATAGCCTGTCCCGGGAGCTGAGGCGGGCAAGCTGCAGAGGGCGCACAAGCGCACACAGATCCCAATAAATGAACATGTTTCAGGTAATGTAGAAAATGTTCCAAATGCAGATTTTTTGCTATTTTAAGTATTTATTTTTTAAACTAATTTCTCTATCTTCTAGAATTCCCTTTACCTTACATATTAATTTAAATAAGGGGATAAAAGTAGCCTCTTTACTGTGTATAGATTACACAAAGCACATAATTGGAGGGGGTTACCCATAATGCATAATCCATAATGTTGGGCTACTATTAAAGGGTATTGCACATATAAGAAAGCAAGGCTACACTGCATCATTATTTTTCTTATACAGTTGTGCTTTTATTTAGTCTACAACGTTGTTACTTTTCAGGCTGTTGTATCAAAGTAATGTATGCCTGCTTAAGAGCATAACATGAGAACTGAAATTTTGCAAAATGTTCTAATTTTAGACTTACGCTTTACTTTTTTCCCACTCCCCCTTCACCCCCCTATGCTGCCTGACCCTCAATAAAACCTGGTACTTCTTTGTATGGTGCAATACCTATACACATACAATTATGAAACACTCTGTAAACACTTTCTACACTTTTCTAAAACACGTATCTATACTGTACTACAGCAGACACTGCAAATTCTATAGTTGTCTAACCTGAATGTAAAGGTGAATTTGACTGAAGTATATGAAGGATAAATCATGACGGTGAATTCTGGCTGTTTTATGGATAATAGGCAAATTACAGTATAGTCAGAAAAGGCATTGGGGGATGGTCACTGCCATGAGGAGGGGGGATGTCCCAGCACCACACATGTTTTTTTAAAAATACCATTCTACAGGGAAAGGGTCTTTTCGTGTACATTCAAAGAGTGACATTGCAAATGTGCAAATCCTGAAATATACAGGCTTGGGGGATGCCTTATGGGGGAGTATTTAGGACTTTAAATGAGACGTGAGGGAAGGTTCACGCCTCCATCCCTGTGCTGTAAGCAACAGAAAAAAGGGGAGGAAGGTTTGGGACTTTATATGAGGTATGTGTGGTAAGACCAAACAGATAATATAGAGTAGGTAAATAACATACATGTATTTGTTTATTAATAAACCATTGATTGGCATAACATGATGTAACATAACAAGCATGGTATAAAAGTCGCAATAAAATCAAGAGAAATGTTAGTCGCATGACACATAACAGTAGAAATATGCATAAATATTGGGCAGGACATAGTCCAATGGAAACATAAATGGATAAAACCATAAAAAAGTATCAATATAAACTGGATGCATCAAAGTAGGCTCAACGCGTTTCATGGGCTGTATCCACTCATCAGGAGCCGTGCATCCATGTTCTAAAAAGAAAGGGATAGGTGACCATTAGGTCTACTATATCAACTAAATGTGGAAAAAAAAGAAAAGTGGAAGGGAGCTGCGCAAAAAAATAAATACTTAAAAAATATTGTACCATCAGTGAAAAAGGTGTACATATATAAAGAAAATCACCAATATGAATAAAATGGATTATAAATGAAAATCCAAAGTGACATCAAATAAGTCCAATATATTAAAAATGAAAGTCCATATGCAATTCACAGTGAAATCTTGGGAGTAGAGAAGAAGGTGAATCTTGAGAATAAACACCAATAAACACTCGTGTACCACCACCAATAAGATGCGCTTACCGAAGGCAAGCTGAATACAAGCCCAGAGAAACACATAGGAAATCTCCGTCCTCACGATGAATGGATGTTCAGGGATTTGCACACTCAGGAGTCAGGACTCAATGGCCCAGCAATATCCGAGAAATAGAAGGAGAGACCAGCATAGTGTGTACCGTTCATATAAAACATTTATTAAAGTAAAAAGTGGCAACTTACATCCATGCGGTGCATAAACATCATAAAATTAAAGAGAGGAGCCGGCCGGCATGCAATCTCCCGGCCGGCATGCAATCTCCCGTTCTCGAGCGATGACGTCAGTACGTCTGCCTCCCAAGACCAAACATATAATATAGAGTAGGTAAATAACATACATGTATTTGTTTATTAATAAACCATTGATTGGCATAACATGATGTAACATAACAAGCATGGTACAAAAGTCGCAATAAAATCAAGAGAAATGTTAGTCGCATGACACATAACAATAGAAATATGCATAAATATTGGGCAGGACATAGTCCAATGGAAACATAAATGGATAAAACCATAAAAAAGTATCAATATAAACTGGATGCATCAAAGTAGGCTTGACGCATTTTGTGGGCTGTATCCACTCATCAGGAGCCGTGCATCCATGTTCTAAAAAGAAAGGGATAGGTGACCATTAAGTCTACTATATCAACTACCGTAAAAAACTTGAAATTATTAAAAAATATATGACTGGCCAAACCTAAGGTTACTCACGTATGGACTGAACCATATGATGGCGTACGCCAAGGACCGGCTAAATATGTCTCGCCCGGAAGCTGAGGAAAGGATCCAAAAGGAAAAGCCAGGTGCACGGCCGCAATCCCTCATAGAAAGTGAGTGCAACCTATCAATGATTAATGGGAATTCTGGAATATGTGACATAAAGTATACATTATAATATGATATACAGTCATGCTCGAAATTGTTGGCACCCCAGAATTTTTCCAGAAAATGAAGTATTTCTCACAGAAAAGTATTGCAGTAACACATGTTTTGCTATACACATGTTTATTCCCTTTGCGTGTATTGGAACAAATCAAAAAAAGGGAGGAAAAAAAGCAAATTGGACATAATGTCACACAAAACTTCAAAAATGGGCTGCTCAAAATTCTTGGCACCCTTAACTTAATATTTGGTTGCACACCCTTTGGAAAAAATAACTGAAATCAGTCGCTTCCTATAACCATCAATAAGCTTCTTACACCTCTCACCCGGAATTTTGGACCACTCTTTCTTAGCAAACTGCTCCAGGTCTCTCTTATTGGAAGGGCGCCTTTTCCCAACAGCAATTTTAAGATCTCTCCACAGGTGTTTAATGGGATTTTGATCTGGACTCATTGCTGGCCACTTTAGAGCTCTCCATCGTTTTGTTGCCATCCATTTCTGGGTGCTTTTTGACATATGTTTGGGGTCATTTTCCTGCTGGAAGACCCAAGATCTTGGACGCAAACCCAGCTTTCTGACACTGGGCTCTACAGTACGACCCAAAATCCTTTATTAATCCTCAGATTTAATGATGCCTTGCACACATTCAAGGCACCCAGTGCCAGAGTCAGCAAAACAACCCCAAAACTTCAATGAACCTCCACCATATTTCTCAGTAGGTACTGTGTTCTTTTCTTTGTAGGCCTCATTCCATTTTTGGTAAACAGTAGAATGATGTGCTTTACCAAAAAGCTCTATCTTGGTCTCATCTGTCCACAAGACGTTTTCCCAGAAGGATTTTGGCTTACTCAAGTACATTTTGGCAAACTGTAGTCTTGCTTTTTTATGTCTCTGTGTCAGTAGTGGGGTCCTCCTGGGTATCCTGCCATAGCCTTTCATTTCATTTAAATGTTGACGGATAGTTTGCGCTGACACTGATGTTCCCTGAGCCTGCAGGACAGCTTGAACTTCTTTGGAACTTGTTTGGGGCTGCTTATCCACCATCCGGACTATCCTGCGTTGCAACCTTTCATCAGTTTTTTCTCTTCCGTCCACGCCCAGAGAGATTAGCTACAGTGCCATGGGTTGCAAACTTCTTGATAATGTTGCGCACTGTGGACAAAGGCAAATCTAGATCTCTGGAGATGGACTTGTAACCTTGAGATTGTTGATATATTTTCACAATTTTGGTTCTCAAGTCCTCAGACAGTTCCAATACACACAAAGGGAATAAACATGTGTATAGCAAAACATGTGTTACTGCAATACTTTTCTGTGAGAAATACTTGATTTTCTGGAAAAAAATCTGGGGTGCCAACAATTTCGAGCATGACTGTATTGCTGTATCAGTGTATATTAGTATATACGGATAGAACCCATATCCGTGGTTGAAAAGTAAGAGTATGATAGGTGTGCACAGCCAATAGTTGTTCATAATAAAGCCAAATGTGAAGTAAGGTGAAGAACACCCTGAAAGGAACGTATTGAATAGGAACAGTAGTGAGCATAAACTAGCTCCAAATAATGGAGCCAGGATAAAAAATGATCCATACGTGATTATTATGAATGACCTGTTTGGGGAATAGAGTAAGACAGACGGGGTTACTCCAGAGACACCAATGTGGAGACTAAACAAATGTGCTGGGACACGGGCTGTGGATGAGTGAAGACTGCGGATGCAGACCCGGCATGCCCCCCAGGTCCCCTCCAGCTTCACGCTGGCATGGCACATATAGAGAGCCAGCCTGGCAGCCATCTGAGTGACTCCCCTTGTGTCATTTGAGCTGAAACACCAAATGCGTGCGTGAACCGACGCCCAAACAGGACGTCACACGGATTGCGTGGCGCAAACTCGTGATGAGAACGCCCGCCCAATCCCCTGCATCCGAGTTACGGAGGGGAGGGGAGGGGAGGGGAGAGGGAGGGCGCCCAGTGCGAGTTGCAACTCCCGGGAATGAGGCACAGCCCACCCACTGCCAGTGAGAAGGAAGGCCAGCGACAATGCATGCCAATGCGTGCCATGCATTGTGCTAGACAAATTATTGATGTTGTCTCACATAGTGGAGCCAACCATCCAGATTGATGATCTAAAACCACAACATAACCTCCATCCCTATAATTATGAGAAAAATGGGGGAGTATTTGGGACTTTAAATGAGATGTGAGGGAAGGTTCATGCCTCCATCCCTGTGCTGTAACCAACAGAAATTAGGGTAGGAAGGTTTGGGACTTTATATGAGGTATGTGTGGTAAGATAACATAGGTAAATAACATACATGTATTTGTTTATTAATAAACCATTGATTGGCATAACATGATGTAGCATAACAAGCATGGTACAAAAGTCGCAATAAAATCAAGAGAAATGTTAGTCACATGACACATAACAGTAGAAATATACATAAATGGGGGATGCCTTAAAGCTGTACATGGTGTTATGGAATTTTCACGGACGGCCTCAATGACTGCATACATTGGCATTCCTTATTTGGCTGAGCATGCTTAACTGTGGAATTGATTTTTTTTTCTTTTACAATAACCCTGGGTTAATATGGCAACTGCACCCTAATATGATTAATTTCAGCTTGGAAATAAGTCTGTTTTTAGGTAGTCTTAGCAGCGGTACATCTTTTTTACATGAAACGGTTAAATGCTAGCTTTGACTTGCAGACAGAAATTGGATAGTGGTTCTCTGAGGCTGTCCCTGCTCTTGTTGATGCAAAACTGTCCTAACAGATAAAAATGTTGGCCAATTTCTATCTAACTGTACAAAAAAGGTGGCAACCACCCTAATCTATAAATAGCTTTTGCAGCAAGGTGCACATGGAAGGGCAATGCACATACCAAACAAAAATTTCCCAGCACACTTACCGACCAGCCTTCAAAACAACTGAATTGTCCTGTCTAACAGTTTACGTAAAAACAGAGGGTTTTGTTTGCACACATTTGCAAATATATGCGGATGCCACAGTGCCCATGCCAAGGGACTTCTTTATATATGCTGTGGTCCTATCTTTAAATTTTCAGAGCCTCCATAGTAAGAGCCCATATAAGAATGGATAGATTTATGCCCAGTACACACGATCGGTTTTACCAATGAAAACAGTCCGATGGACTTTTTTCATCGGACAAACCGATCGTGTATGGGCCCCATCAGTCTTTTTTCCATCGGTGAGAAAAAATAGAACATGTTTTAAATTTATCCGATGGAAAAAAAAACGATAGAAAATTCCGCTCGTCTGTGTGGAACTCCATCGGAGAAAAAACCCACGCATGCTCAGAATCAAGTCAACGCATGCTCAGAAGCATTGAACTTCATTTTTCTCGGCTCGGCTGAGTGTTTTACGTCACGGCGTTTGGGGCGGTCGGATTTTTGACTGATGGTGTGTAGGCAAGACTGATGGAAGTCAGCTTCATCGGATTTCCGATGGAAAAATCCATCGGATTTGAATCCATAGGAAATCCGATCTTGTGTACAGGGCTTAAAGAGGAAGTAAAGCCTCCTGAAAAAAAATACACCCTGCAAGACAAAGGCATAATGAGCTAGTATGCATAGCATACTAGCTCATTATGAAGTACTTACCTGAGATCGAAGCCCCCGCAGCGGCCCTCGTTCGCCTCCTCCGTCGCCGCCATCTCCCCCGGAGTGACCTCCAGGTATCGGGGCTCCGGCGCTGTGAGTGGCTGGAGCCGTGATGACGTCACTCCCACGCATGCGCGCGGGAGCCGCCAGTGATGGCTCGATCACCTTCACTAACGGCATGCTCAGTGCGCCTGCGCTGTTGTCTACACGCCAAAGACATCGATGCCGTCTTTTCTGCAAATATCTCCTAAACCGTGTAGGTTTGGGAGATATTTCTTGTACCTACAAGTAAGCCTTGATCTAGGCTTACCTGTAGGTAAAAGTGGTCTGTAAGGGTTTACAACCACTTTATGGGCAAGTTTGCCTGGAGGGAACCCACCCCTTCTTAAAGGCACAAACAAAACCTTCTGTTTTTAATGTAAACTGTTATGTCGGCCATAGACAGTGTGGATTTTATTCCTGCAACCGATTCGACCATCAACACAGTAAGTTCTGACAGTGGAACCCCTCCTGCCAAGCAATTGTCTGCTCCCGGCGGGGGGCTGGGGGCTGGCAGGGGAATCCGTGAATTAGAAGACAGTGAAGTAGAAGGAGAAGACAGCGATTGTTGTTAGTGGCTATAGCAGCTGTGATTTTTTAATGGAATCTACATAATCTGCATACCAGCACATTATGTGATACTTACCCTAGAATGAAGCCCTTCCAGTGACAAGCTGTTCCTTGCACATTGTTAAAGTAGACATATATCAGTCAATATAGCCTGCAGTGACAAATTACCTTTCCTTTTCAATCTGCAGCCACTGTAAAAAAAAATTAACTGCAATGTAATATGGCTATTTGGAGTTGTTCTGTACACAGAGAGTGTACTGACCACCCCCCAGAAACATAATTCAGATTCACAAAGTCAGATATCAGGCATCCCCTGCAACAAAAATTTCATTTTTGGCAAGACACACCCTGTAGGAACACGCCTAAAGGCATGCAGGCCCAGCAGATGCAGGTGCATAGCTGATAGATAATTATGGAACCACTCCTATTAGACCCACTCAGCACAGAGGAACATACAGGGATTTCTTCAGAATAACAAAAGGTAGGAATCTGCAACAAAGGTTGTTTTAATCCCTGCAATGTACATTGATCACCCAGAGGGGAATGTTTTTTTCTTAACAAAAGTGGAGTTACACTTTACCAAATCTTTATTAATACAAAATATACGAAACATTACAATACATCTTAAAAATGATGGAAAAGTGTTCTTAACACTGTACTAAAGTTGGAATCGCAAAAACAGAGGATGAAAAATTATGAACACCCAGCATGTTTCAAATTAGATGTTCTTCTTCAGGGGTGCATACACATTGAAGAAAGTAAATTGCTTTCTTAAAAAGCTATGAGTATGAGTACATCTTGAATAAAGAACCAGAATTAAAATATTGGTTGCAATTGTCTTCTAAATGTCTACGAGGGGCGTCCAGACCGGTGCCCAAACAGTGAGTCATTGAGGTCAAGTCATTCGCCGAAGACAAATGGGGATGTGTGCTAAAACTGTGGTCATCAAAAATCGTTTTATGTGGCGCAAATAAAGTGTTACACGATCTGTATATCTTTACTAAACATGTGAACATCACTCATTACAGTCCGTTCGATATCCGTTTGGGTCAGTATGTGGATAAGAATGGCAACAGAGAAGGGAAAGGAGTCTATCCCAAAGACTGCAAAGAGCTGTAATATTGGGATTAAGCTGTGTGGATGGTCACCCGGTCCGTGGACACTATTTACGCCACATAAACCAATTTTTCATGACCATTGGTGACTGTGTATTAAAGAGCTATTGGCATTGCATGGACTTTACAGTTTTAGCACACATCCCCATTTGTCTGCGGTGAATGATCTGACACCAATGACTCACTGTTTGGGCACCGGTCTGGATGCCCCTCGTTGATATTTAGAGAACAATTGCAACCAATATTTTAATTCTGGTTCTTCATTCAAGATGTGCTCATAGCTTTCTAAGAAAGTAATTTCCTTTCTTGAATGGATATGAACCCCTGAAGATGAAAATTTAATTTGAAACGCTTTGGATGTTGCAACATGTGACCTAGCTTCTATATAAGCTAGAGGCACACAGCACACATGTCACTCTGCTTCAGAATAGATAGGGAGAGGATCCAGTCTGCTGCTGCTGCTTTTAGGGAGAGATAGAAAGATAGATGAGGTAGTCCTGATTCTACAATCTGAGGGAAAAGATAGAGAGATAGTGTAGTGTAGGGCCAGGTTCCTGTGTTGGGGCTTTCAGGGAGAGAGAATATTATATAGGAGTCCAGATTCAGAGATTAAAATCAGCGATCTGCATAGGTTTACCTATTTGTGTTGCAGTGCAGTCTTTTTACACTGCCATGAGCCCAGTGTCAGAGAAAATCTAACTTTTAGGGGAAAAAAAAAGGCACTTTATCGTTCTCTTTTCCAAAAGACCCATAGGGCAAAAAAAAAAAAGCATTTTATTTTGCTCGTGCAAAAAAAGACCCGTTTAGGGCAAAAAAATAAAATAAAAAAATTTGCACTTTAATGTACGCTTGCAAAAAACGCCGTTTAGGGGCACAAAAAAAAGTTTGCAGTGTGTTATACATATTTTGAGGTGTGTGAAATAAACAATTTCTATATAGTTTTCTCCTACTGTGCTATACTAAAAAAACAACATTTTTTTTTAATAGCTTTTTCTGCAGTTCTGTAGCTGTGTGATTCAGCGGTTACGTACTGTGGGTGTGTTCTGCTCTTCCAAAAAACGCCGTTTAGTGGCACAAAAAAAAGTTTGCAGTGTGTTATACATATTTTGAGGTGTGTGAAATAAACAATTTCTTTATAGTTTTCTCCTACGTTGCTATACTAAAAAAACAACATTTTTTTTGAATAGCATTTTCTGCAGTTCTGTAGCTGTGCGATTCAGCGGTTACGTACTGTGGGTGTGTTCTGCTCTTCCAAAAAACGCCGTTTAGGGGCACCAAAAAAAGTTTGCAGTGTGTTATACATATTTTGAGGTGTGTGAAATAAACAATTTCTATATAGTTTTCTCCTACTGTGCTATACTAAAAAAACAACATTTTTTTTGAATAGCATTTTCTGCAGTTCTGTAGCTGTGCGATTCAGCGGTTACGTACTGTGGGTGTGTTCTGCTCTTCCAAAAAACGCCGTTTAGGGGCACAAAAAAAAGTTTGCAGTGTGTTATACATATTTTTGAGGTGTGTGAAATAAACAATTTCTTTATAGTTTTCTCCTACGTTGCTATACTAAAAAAACAACATTTTTTTTGAATAGCATTTTCTGCAGTTCTGTAGCTGTGCGATTCAGCGGTTACGTACTGTGGGTGTGTTCTGCTCTTCCAAAAAACGCCGTTTAGGGGCACAAAAAAAAGTTTGCAGTGTGTTATACATATTTTGAGGTGTGTGAAATAAACAATTTCTATATAGTTTTCTCCTACTGTGCTATACTAAAAAAACAACATTTTTTTTGAATAGCATTTTCTGCAGTTCTGTAGCTGTGCGATTCAGCGGTTACGTACTTTGGTTGTGTTCTGCTCTTCCAAAAACACCCATTTAGGGCAAGATCCTAAATTTTGAAAATATGAGGAGAAGGTCAAAGGGACGTGGTGGCCCCGGTCGTGGTGCTGCTGGTGGAGCTCCTGTTGCAGGGAGAGGACGTGGTGGATCTGTGCCAGATACACGCACAAGTGAAACACCTTCCTCAGGTGCGAGTAGGCGACCGAGCCTGCAGCGGTATTTTGTCGCGCCTAATGAGGCTATACGAATGTTTAGGCCAGGACAAGTACAGGCGATAGTAGATTGGGTTGCTGACAGTGCCTCAGGTTCCTTCACATTGTCTCCCACCCACTCTTCTGATGAAAGAACAGAGTTGGCACCTGAAACCCATGGCCATCAGTCTTTCACCTCACCCCCTTGCAAATCAGCCAAGCAGTCTGAGCCCCAAATCATGCAGCAGTCTCTTCTGCTTTTAGATGACTCTGTTAGCAGGGTTTCCCAGGGCCATCCACCTAGCCCTGCCCCAGAAGTGGAAGAGATTGAGTGCACCGATGCCCAACCACTTATGTTTCATGATGAGTACATGGGAGGACCATCGCAGTACGTCTCGGATGATGACGAAACACAGGTGCCAACTGCTGCTGCTTTCGCAATTGTGCAGACAGACAAGGAGGGCAGGGGTGAAGACTGGGTGGAAGATGATGTGGAGGACGATGAGGTCCTCGACCCCACATGGAATCAACGTTATGCAGGTGACCAGTGTAGTTTGGAGGAAGAGGCGGTGGTCGCACAGAGCCACCAGCACAGCAGAAGAGGGAGCAGGGTGCAAAAGCGGAGCGTCTGTCAGCTAGACAGTATGTCTGCTACTGCCCAACGCAGCAAGGGACCGAGCACACCAAAGCCAGGTCCAAGGAGTTCCCCAGCGTGGCAGTTCTTCACACAATGTGCTGATGACAAGACACGAGTGGTTTGCACGCTGTGCAATCAGAGCCTGAAGCGAGACATAAACGTTCTCAACCTGAGCACAACCTGCATGACCAGGCATCTAAGTGCAAAGCATGAGCTGCAGTGGAGTAGACACCTCAAAAACCAAGAAAGGTCTCTGGCTCCTCCTGCTTCCTCTTCTGCTGCAGTCTCGGCCTCTTCATCCACCTCTGTAGTGACAGTGGCACCTGCCACCCCGCAAACAGAGGATCTGCCAGCAACACTACCACCTGGGTCACCAACCATCTCCACAATGTCCCATGGAAGCGTTCAGCTCTCTATCTCCCAAACATTTGAGCGGAAGAGGAAGTACCCCCCTAGCCACCCGCGATCCCTGGCCCTGAATGCCAGCATTTCAAAACTCCTGGCCTTTGAAATGCTGTCATTCCGTCTGGTGGAGACGCAGAGTTTTAAAAGCCTGATGGCATTGGCTGTCCCACAGTACGTCGTGCCCAGCCGCCACTATTTTTCCAGGCGAGCCATCCCTTCCCTGCACAACCAAGTGGGGGACAAAATCAGGTGTGCACTGCGCAACGCCATCTGTGGCAAGGTCCACCTAACTATGGATGCGTGGACCAGTAAGCACGGTCAGGGACGTTATATCTCCCTAACAGCACACTGGGTAAATGCAGTGGCAGCTGGGCCTGAGGCAGATAGCAGTTTGGCGCATGTCCTTCCACCACCGAGGATTGCAGGGCGCTTCAGTTTGCCTCCTGTTGCTAACTCCTCCTACTCCGCTTCCTCATCCTCTACCGCCTCCTCATCCGGTCAGCGTAACACATTCACCACCAACTTCAGCACAGCCAGGGGTAAACGACAGCAGGCAGTTTTAAAACTTTCCTGTTTGGGGGAAAAACCCCACACCGCGCAGGAGTTGTGGAGGGACATGGAACAACAGACCAATGAGTGGTTGCTGTCAGTGAGCCTCAAGCCCGGCCTGGTGGTGTGCGATAATGGGCGAAATCTCGTAGCAGCTCTGGGCCTAGCCGGTTTGACACACATCCCTTGCCTGGCGCATGTGCTGAACTTGGTGGTCCAGAAATTACCCCAATATGCCAGAGCTGCTGCAGAAAGTGCGGGCTGTGTGTGCGCACTTTCGGCGTTCTCACCCTGCTGCTGCTCGCCTGTCAGCGCTGCAGCGTAACTTTGGCCTTCCCGCTCACCGCCTCATATGTGACGTGCCCACAAGGTGGAACTCCACCTTGCACATGCTGGCCAGACTGTGCGAGCAGCAGCAGGCGATAGTGGAGTTTCAGCTGCAGCAATCACGCGTGAGTCGCTCTGCGGAACAGCACCACTTCACCACCAATAACTGGGCCTCCATGCGAGACCTGTGTGCCTTGTTGCGCTGTTTCGAGTACTCCACCAACATGTCCAGTGCCAATGACGCCGTTCTTAGCGTTACTATCCCAGTTCTATGCCTCCTTGAAAAAACGCTTCGGGCGATGATGGAAGAGGATGTGGCACAGGAGGATGAGGAGGAGGAGGAGGAAGCGGGATCATTTCAAAGGCTTTCAGGGCAGTCTTTCACAAGTGGCTACGAGGGTGGGTTCCTGAACCAACAAACGCCAGGTACACAATTGTCCGGCAGAAAGGGCACAGTTCTGGAGGATGACGAGGTGGAGGAGGAGATAGAGGAGGAGGAGGAGGAGGAGCCATTTTCACAGCAGGGTGGCACCCAGACCAGCTCGTGGCCATCACTGGTGCGTGGCTGGGGGGATACAGAGGACACAGACGATACACCTCCCACAGAGGACAGCTTTTCTTTGCCTCTGGGCAGCCTGGCACACATGAGCGATTACATGCTGCAGTGTTTCCGCAATGACCGCCGAGTTGCCCACATTTTAACTGGTGCTGGTGCTGATTACTGGGTGGCCACCCTGCTGGATCCCCGTTACAAGGATAATGTACCGTCCTTAATTCCCTCACTGGAGCGGGATCGTAAGATGCGCGAGTACAAGCGCACGCTGGTAGACGCGCTGCTGGTGGCATTCCCACCTGACAGCGGGCGTACGGTGGAAGCACAAGGCGAAGGCAGAGGAGGAGGAAGAGGTCGCCAACGCAGCCGGGGCACCGGCAGCACCTCAGAAGGCAGGGTTAGCATGGCTGAAATGTGGAAAAGCTTTGTCAGCACGCCACAACAACCAGCACCACCAGCTGAGATGGAACGTCTTAGCAGGAGGCAGCATTTCACCAACATGGTTGAGCAGTATGTGTCCACAGGCCTACACGTACTGGATGACGGGTCTGCCCCCTTTAACTTCTGGGTCTCCAAATTGGGCACATGGCCTGAGCTTGCCCTTTATACCTTGGAGGTGCTGGCCTGCCCTGCAGCCAGTGTATTATCTGAACGTGTATTTAGCACGGCAGGGGGCGTTATCACAGACAAGCGCAGCCGCCTGTCCAGAGCCAATGTGGACAAGCTCACGTTCATTAAAATGAACCAGGCATGGATCCCACAGGACTTGTCCGTACCTTGTGCAGAATAGACATGTATACCGGTGTTGTGACAAAAACTGTCCGGCCATCGGATTGTGTCCGGCCCATACTGCGAAGGCGCAGCGCTTTCGCAGTACAGAGGACAAGGAGATTCACAAAATCTCCGAAGATGAACGGCGCCTGCGCTGTGAGTGCAGGTTCAAGCCCCACCATCCAAGTGGACATACGGTAGCACATAGTAACAGGGCCCCTCACGGGCTTGGTTCGATCGCCACGCTTCGGGCACGGCCTCACTTGGCTCGGCTTGAACCACGGATGGTGTGGCCTTCACCTGAACTCACCACGCAGGCGCCGTTCGTCTTGGGAGATTTTCGAAATCCCCTTGTCCTACATACTGAGCAAGCGCAGTACATGGTGGACACTATTTGACGGGGGACAGAATTCGACACATCACCGGCCTTACCCAGCCATTGTTGTATTTTTGAATCAGTGTTGGCTACCTCGTCCTCCTCCACCGCCGCTTCCACCTACACAGCCACATCCACCGCCACCTCAACCTCCTACTCCATATGGACCTCGTCCTCCTAGGTCAAGATTATTATTTTTAATTTTTATTTTTTTTATGTTATTTTAAGTTATTTCCCTATCCACATTTGTTTGCAGAGCACTTGCCATGCTCTTAACAACATTTTTCTGCCATTTGCAGCCCTCTAGCCCTTTCCATTACCTTTTTAGAGCCTTTTTAGAGCCTTTTTAGTCCTTAGAAGTCCCGAACCCGAACTTTTTTCCGAAGTTCGGCCGAACCGGTCGAACCCGAACATCCAGGTGTCCGCTCAACTCTAATTGTAACGTTTTGTATATTTTGTATATTTTGTATTAATAAAGATTTGTTAAATTTTACACTATTTAGAAATACTTTCATCTACTTAATACAACAATGACCCAGTGCCGTTATATACAATTCAGGGATGTTGGTACCCCACTAGATACCATTCTCATTTTGAAAGGGATAACAATGGCCTACTCCAATGAAGCTCTGCCATCTAGTGGAATAGGATGGCTGCTCCCTCCACTCCTCTGAATCCTGCCCCTGGAAGACAAGATGCTGTGCCTCTCCCTCACTTTATTCCCCTGCTATATCTCGCACCTCATTATCATTCACTCCCTCCTCATTGCCGGAGCCAACTTGGCAGTAAGCTGCAGCTGAAGGAACTGAGTCAATTGTTTTTTCCTGTCTGTTCCACCTACTTCTATTCTCTCATTGCTATTATTCTTAACCTCAGTGTATGAAACTCTCTATAGTTGCATAGTTTTGTTAAAAAAATGAGTTAATGGGTCCATAAGGGGGCAATTACAAATGCCCTGCATTGGTTTTACTCTTATCATGCCATGATAATGACCTGTCTTGAATGTTATATGTATAACAACTTTTATATACTTGTTACTACTGTTGAAATAGTATTTTCAAAATTCTGATTCTAATTTTATCCTATTTGCTGTTTTTCTTGTGTGTGATTTTAAAGGCCCTGGCAAAGCGTGGCTACTTATGATACACCTGACCAGGATCTACACAACCTGGACCAAAGTAACAGTAAAACTGTACTTTGTATCAAACTGTGACATACTGTTTTAAAGAATCCCATCCAAGGATGGTAAATAAAATATTTTCTACGTTGTTTTAAAATTGTGATAGAACTTATTTACTCTTTTCTAAACCCCACCAAGGCACATTTAAAATTCCGCCTCACTTTGCACTTTTTGAATTTTCATATTCTGCAGGGACGGTGCCTCCGTGGAGTTATAATCTTCTCAATATTCTTAACCTCAGTTGCAATTTATTGTTATGCATCCTCTTGCAACAGGTGGCTGACACTGTGTTCAAATAACTAAGTCAGGGCAACAGTGGGAGTAGCCGTGGATAAGCAGGCAGAACTGGGCATGTTATCAGCTGATGATGACTTTAAGCTACTCTGTGCCTTGGAGACAGTGTGGGAGGATGATAAAGGCTTGCTTAGCCACTCCACCACCTCCTCCCCATGCTTTTGGAGTATATCAAGCCCATTGCCAAACAAAGGAAGGGGACACATGCACTGCCTCTAGATGATCCACATTGAACACCACTTTGGCCTAAGGATGCATATGCTTGCCCCCTTTTATCTGCACAGGAACCACTTCATGTAAAAAGAGAAAAGAGTGCAAATATCTTTTATTGTTACATAAATCAAAAGTTCATGGAAACAATGAAGGAAAGACAGCCTGAGAGTAGACATATGCTATTTGTTTCGTTACAAATCAAAATTCGGACACAATTTTCGTTATTCAGAGATTCAGATGTATTCAAATTTCCAAATTACAATAGTAATGAATTTCAACAAATCTGAAATAAATTATAATGAAACACATTATCTGAATTCAAAAATGTATTTAAATTTGAAAATAAATTTGAATTTGAAAAGGAATTTGAAATGGAAACATATTGCACTACATACAGTAAGGTATAAAAGTGAAATAAGATGATGATTCATACTAAGGCTGCTTAATAGAATAGAATAGTATAGAATAACACAGAATAGAATAGACTAGAATGGAATAGAATAAAATTTATGTAAAAAAGACAGCGCTGTGCACAGATGTATGTTAAACTAGTCAACTCAAAATTAGAGACATACAACCAAACATAATTCCTATAGTTCTATAGTCCTATAGTCTCTCTCCAATACTTCCTAATGTGAATCATATACTAGTAATAATACTAGTAATAATTTTATCTAAGAAATGTGACAAAGAATAATTACATAAAATGTGATGTGTGACCACATCAACACGTGATAAAGGAGTGTGTGATTGGACCCACATACACATCTAATAAAGTCTGTGTGTGTATATATACCAAAACAAGAAACAAAGAAAAAAATCCATAAAATGTCCCAAAAAAAAATAATATATAGTATCAATTAGTATCAAAAAAGTTCAATACATTTTCCACATGTGATAAAAAATTTCTTCATAATAAGAGAACCAAGTGATATATCCTCCACCGCTTATGATCAATATCACTCACCAATGTTAGTGGCTGGTGATGAGGAACCAGCAAACAAGTTTTTTCTTTTAACAGGGGGCAGTATACTGCAGATCTGTGATTGATGATCTCAAATTATCTCTGTTGTAACTGAACAATCTTGACATCCAACAGGTAATTACTTTCCTTTGCAAGGTGCAATACTCTGCAAGTTCAAGAAACAGCCGCTCCCTACTCATCTCCACTTTAGTATGATCGATTACTCTAGAGAGGTTTAACCCGAAACAAAAAAGAAGCACAGCATAGCATAAAATTCTTTACCAGTTAAGCCCCGGACCATTTTGTTGATAAAGGACCAGGCACCTTTTTGCGATTCGGCACTGTGTCATTTTAACTGACAATTACGCAGTCGTGCGACGTGGTTCCCAAACAAAATTGACGTCCTTTTTTTCCCACAAATAGAGCTTTCTTTTGGTGGTATTTGATCACCTCTGCGGTTTTTATTTTTTGCGCTATAAACAAAAATACAGTGACAATTTTGAAAAAAAATTCTATATTTTTTACTTTTTGCTATAATCAATAGCCCCAAAAAATCTCTAAAAAAATTTTTTGCCCTCAGTTTAGGCCGATACGTATTCTTCTACATATTTTTGGTAAAAAAAATCACAATAAGCGTTTTTTGACTGGTTTGCGCAAAAGTTATAGCGTCTACAAAATAGGGGGTAGTTTTATGGCATTTTTATTAATAATTTTTTTTTTACTAGTATTGGCGGCGATCAGTGATTTTTATCGTGACTGCAACATTATGACGGACACATCGGACACTTTTGACACATTTTTGGGACCATTGTAATTTTTACAGCGATCAGTGCTATAAAAATGCACCGATTACTGTGAAAATGACACTGGCAGTGAAGGGGTTAACCACTAGGTGGCGCTGTAGGGGTTAAGTGTGCCCTGATGAGTGCTTCTAACTGTAGGGGGGATAGGCTGTGTGTGACAAGACAGTGATCACCGCTTCAGATTACAGGAAGCGGTGATCAATGTCATTGTCACTAGGCAGAGGGAGGAGATGCTTGTTTACATAAGCATCTCCCCGCTCTATCTCTCCGTGAGACGATCGTGGGTGTCCCCGCGGCGATCGAGTCCGCGGGACCCATGGTCGGGCTCACGGAGAAAGTGGCAAGGTCGCGAGCGCGACCACACAGCGGCATCTTAAAGAGGACGTGCCTGTACATGCTTGTGCCTGTCCGTGCCATTCTGCCGACGTATATATACAGGAGGCGGTCCTTAAGCGGTTAAACAGGTATTTCCTTTTTTTTAAACCACAAAGCACTTACATTTAAAAGTGTCTCCCGACACTGGTAAAACACGCATTGGCTATATATATCTGTCCCGGATTTCACAATACCCCAACACAGTCATTCAATGTAGTGTGGTAACTATGCCTCCAACAGCAACCCTACGTACGTTTCATTGTTAGACGTCCTCACAGGGCAGTGAAATGATTGTTACCATGCCTCATTTAAATACACCGTAGTGTTTAAATCATAATAGATTAAAATAACACATATTTCTAAAATTGATAACCTTGTGCTAGCCAATTAATTCTACTTTATTGTCCCTAACATTCAACAACCATTTTAAGTAAAATATTATCATGGGAAAGAAAACTAAACTAACTAAAAAGTGCCACTCCTCAGATATCACTATAAACAATTGAATAGGATCTACGCCTGCATTTTTTCTATTACCGTATTTTATGCTCCATAAGACGCACCTGACCATAAGACGCACCTAGGTTTTAGAGGAGGAAAACAAGAAAAAAAATATTCTGAGGAGGTTACTACACATTACCATTCACCATTCGGTTGCTAGAGGTTACTAAACATTACTGCTCACTGATTGGTTGCTAGAGATTACTACACATTGCTACTCACCATTCAGTTGCTAGAGGTTACTACACTTTACTGATCGCTGATTGGTTGCTAGAAGTTACTACAAATTGCCACTCACCATTCAGTTGCTAGAGGTTACTGCACACTAATTGCCCCCCTCTGCAAGCTGCTCAGTCCTGCCGCTGCTTTAATAATCCCCACCCCCGCTGCTGACAGAAGAAGGGTGGGGAAATGGAATGCATACACAGCCCACTCTGTGTGTCTTTGATCTCCTGCTGGGCCTGTGCTGCTGCCTGGAGAAGGAGGGGGGGCACAGAGAGCCCACTCTGCCCGGAGAAGGAGGGGGAATAGAGAGCCTGCTTTGCCCGGAGAAGGAGGGGGAATAGAGAGCCCACTCTGCCCGGAGAAGGAGGGGGAATAGAGAGCCCGCTCTGGCCGGAGAAGGAGGGAACATGCTCCCTGTCACAGATGCTCTTGTCCTGACAGGGAGAAGCAGGCAACCCACAGCTGAGGAGCTCAGCGGCCGGCCCGGTATTCAGCGCGGGGGGGGGCTGGTCTATTTTCACTCCATAAGATGCACAGGCATTTCCACCCATTTTTGGGGGGGAAAAAGTGTGTCTTATGGTGCGAAAAATACGGTATATACTAAATTTGATCAATATGATTAATCCATCTGCTATCCACCCCTTGTGTGGATTATATTATAAATAAATAACATCAATAGGCATTACTAGTGTTGTTAATCCTTAATTGTTTGACAGTTATCATTGACTCTTAATTTCTTGCATCTTTAAAATAGAAAATAATAGAATAGAAAATAAAGGAACAGAATAGAATAGAAAAAAAAGAATAGAATAGAATAGAATAGAAAGAATATAGCCATCTCTTGAATTTCGAATGGAACAGAGTAAAACAGAAAGAATTTAGAATACAATAGAATAGAATAAAATAGAACACAAATAGAATAGAATAAAAGACAGAATATAGCCATCTTCTGAAAATTTAATTTCAAAATTTTAATTTATTCTATTCTAATAGAATAGAATATATTAGGAAGAATATAGCCACATTCCAAAATTTTAATTTGAACATTTTTAATTTCAAATAGAACAGAATAAATTTGAAAATATATAGTCGCCTTCTGAAAATCAAATTTTGTAATGTGAATTTATTCTATTCTAATAGAATAGATTATATTATAAGACTATAGCCATCTTCTAAAATTCTAATTTTGAATTGATTCAAAAATAACAAATATACTAAATGAATCCGAATTTAGGAAACAAATTCCAAAAACAAATCATAACGAATATGACTAAACAAAATTATTAACTTAATGAACGAATCCGAAACAAAACAAATTTTTTTTATTGTGCACATCTCTACCTGAGAGATTCCTTCCTCAAAGTCATCAGGTCACTCAATACTCCAATCACAAGCTGCCATGTTTTCTGGATAGCAGAGCACTCCTGTCTTCACACTCTCTAGGCAGGGATAGTAGAATAAAGTGTGCACCACATTGATGTAATCAAAATGACATCAGAAATGTATATTAAAATTATATTACTACTCCTCCAACTACTACTACTATTAATTTTAGCAATAACAACAAATAGTTTACTATTAAGAAAATAATATAACCAAATCTAAAATCAAAAAATGTTGCTTAGATGTTAACAATGTCTTAATATATTTAAAGTGGTATTAAACCCAAAACCAAAAATGTATTATATTGCAGCTTTCCAATCATTAGATGTGATGGCTGCATCAGTTTTCTTTTCTTTGGCTTCTTTCACCTCTGCTTTTACCTGGTGATCTGGCCTGTAACACACCTCCTGAATCAGTGAGACACAACTCTGAATAAATGATCACCAGAGGCACAGCAGACAGCAGGATTGTCAGTCTGGGGAAAGTGTGGTATGAAATGTATTTGCGGTTTTAAATACACTAACAAATTGAAGCCAAACTCTAGCTCACACCTTATAAGCAGTTTCAGCAAAAAAAATTTTTCCTTTTGGGATAAAGATTTTACATAAATAAAAGCTGTTCTTTTTAATCACCCCTGCCAGTGTTAAATGGTTAGCCTCATCCATTTAAAGGGACACATTCTACTGGAGAGATAGCACTTTTGAAAAGCAACAGACTTGCTGTCCAGCTCACCAGATGATAATAGAAGAAAGAAAGCCTAAAAAAGCAAACTAATGCAGTCATCACATCTAAGAATTGGTAAGCTGCAATTTAATAAATGTTTGGTTTTGTGTTTAATTCCACTTTAAAACAAAACATTTAAAGTTTATGTATCACCCTCTACCATAGGTAGGTGCTAGATGTGAGGTTTTTGAGTAAAGCTGCCAGTGCAGGTAAATTTAAGCAGGTCTATGCTGTGAGCTAGGCCTGTTTTTTTTTTGATCTGGGGGCAGGGGAGTGGTTTTAGCAGTAGGTGACTGACATGTGCTTCAGGTCTTGGGCGCCTCCCCTGTTTACAGGGAGAAGGTTCTGGAAAAGGGGCAGGACTGAGTGCTGGAGTGACATGGGGTACATGTGAGATGAGCTCTGACCAATCCCCATCTAGGATTGGCAGGGGGGGCAGGCCTCCTACATATACCCATGGTCAGAGAGGAAACAGAGAACGGGGGCCACTTGAGTAAAACTGTATAATTTTAATAGACAATTGCATTAAAACACTCACATAGAAGTTTTTTATGGAGGCATAGTTGTGTCCGGTGAGGTAACGATCTCCTCTCTGGTCAGCAATTTCAAATTGTCCCAGTGATACTGTGAAGCCATGTGGAAGAGAGCCGACGTCCAGTCCACTAGGTGTGTTCCGGCTCTCAGGCAACAACCAGAACGAGGTCTGGAACGCAATCTGCAGGTCTCGGATGAGGGCTGGAACGCAGCATGAAGCGGGATGACGCTTGTTCTCTGTTTGCTCTCTTTACATGTCTTGAAGTTCTGCTTCAGCTCCCCTTGCAAGGCAGCCCTGGGTATAAAAGACTGTTATCTCACATCAGAGCTATACAGCTCAAAGGACTTGTATGGACTTGTTTTTACATTGTATACCACAGCTTTGCGCCACTACCTTGTGTATTTTTTTATACCCATGGTCAGCCTGCTGGGGGGGACTTGGCGGCTGGGTGAACTGAAGGATGGAGTGATATACTGTCGTGCTGGAGGAACACCCCCATCTGGGGGGGTTGGGATCCGGCGGAGTAGCTCGGGAGCTGGGAGGGAGCCTCTCCTTACACAGTCATGGAGAGGTGTCCTGGAACAGGAGCTGGGAGAGACAGTTGGTCTGCACTGTCCGGAGTAAGTCCTTCAGGAAGGATCTAGGGTGGATGTTGGTGAGTGAAAGCACAGTGGAGATCTGGGAGAGGCACGCCAGGGGAGCTGGGTGTAGAGCCAGAGGAAAGACTGCGTAGTTTGTTTCAAATCGATGCAGCCTCAGGGTGCAGGATTTGCAAGTCGTGTTTGCTGGGATCAGTAGTCCATCATCAAATATTCTCTTCAAGTAATGTCCACGGCCACAAAAGGGGTACTGCAGGCCCCTGGCCTATTCAGGATCATCAATTAAAACTACTACTAGGACTTATTCAGAGTGTGGCCTAGTCAGCTCAAGATGGCGGGACAGGAGTACTAATGCTGTGACAGGAAAGTGGTGTGCAGGAGGAGAAGTGTCCTGAGGTAAAAGTCTGCAGGGACAGTGCAGAGGCAGGAAACGTTCTGAGGTGAAGTCTGTCAAAATTAGTGTCCACCATTTTGTCCTATCTGAGGAAGTGTAATGCATGAACCGCTATAACATTTCCAATACTAGCATGAACCGCTATAACATTTCAAATACTAATTCATCCTATGAGCATCCCATGTCCCTATTCCCCATCCAAGTTAATCCCCTAATAAAATAACAAAAACGAGCAAAAGACTTTTCATTGACTGAAGGAGTGTGTCTAATGGATGTCTAACAGCAGGGTAATATCAGTGGATGTAGTAACTAGTAGCAACACACCGCTACATTTAAAAATATTAATTATTTTTGTTGGTGATCAATTTCATCAGGATAGAAAGTTAAGGGAAAAAAACAACATTGCGTGGTTGTCCCCAAGAACAAATGGGGAATGGGGAGTGAGATTTTCCCCTCTTTGAGATTCCCTTTTATTTCATGTTGTGTCCCCAGTTCTCAAATAATGATGTTAGGCTCAGTTAGTTTTGCTTTCTATGAGGTCTGTCAAACAATCCTTTAATTTCTTAGTAGTGAATCAGAGACTTTGGTCTTATATTTAGTCTTAGTCTTATATTTACAGAATTGTTCAATAAATTGCAAGTATGGGTAAAGAGAAGAGAGAATCTCCTGTGACAGACAGATGGTCTGTCACTGTGTTAAGATGCAGATAGTACCTGTTTCAGGCCGGGTTCACACTGCTCCGACACGAAAGCCGGGCGACTTCCAATCCGGCATTGCCCTGTGACTTTGGTCCGACATCAATCCGACTTTAATGAACAGGATCCAACTTGAGATGAGTGTAACTTGGGTCTGCTATGGATTTCCAAGCCAAATTTCCAAGAAAAAAAGCGTGAGGCCCACCCCAAAATCCATACCAGACCCCTAGGTCTGGTATGAATTTGGAGGGGAAGCCCCACACCCAAAAAAAAAAATGGCGGGGGGTCCCCTCAAAAATCTATACCAGACCGTTATCTGAGCATGCACCCCCCAGCAGGCCAGGAAAGGATGGGGGGCGAGTGAACGCCCTAACCTTCCTGAACCATACCAGGCTGCATGCCTTCTGGGTTTGGTATGGTTTATGGGGGGGCCCACACCTTTTTTTTTTCAATACATTTTGCATTGCTAACATGAGCACAAGTCACATCTCACAAGTCTGATCAGTTAAGATGCTGATCCAACTTCCATTCAATTTTATGGGCTGAAATCACATCCAAGTCGGACCAAAGTAGCGCAGGTACATTTTCAAAAGTTGGACTGCAAGAACAGCTTGAGTCGGACATCTGGGGAGCATGTTTCCAGGTCTTTCCAGGTCTTTATGCACTAAATAGACAGCCTGCTGAGCCAGACTGAACACTGAGAGAGCATGCAACTGGGGCAGCTGTGTCCTAAGGTGGAGAAGACAGGAATGTGCTACAAAACAGCCAGAAAGCTGAAATGCATTTATGTTCACTGCTATGCTAAACAGCCTCAGCATTGACAGAACACTGTGTTATGTTGACATTTGGATAAACAAAAGTGGGAAAAAATACCTAAAATGCATTCTCCTGCGTGAACTGAGTCCTTGGTAAACCCTCCATGTAAAGCTTATTTGCACATACTCCCTAATTACCTATTTTAATTTCCTTCTGTGATAGGGTCAGACCTTACAGATATTGTTATTACCAATATACAAAAGCATTCAGTTTTCCATGTGCATGCTCCTGGATGAATCCACGAAATGCATAGAGCTATTATATGCCATGTTTTTATGCCAACTATATGTTTTACCTTTATGATCACCTTTATTATGTGAATTGTACCATTGTGTGGCAAATTGTTATTGCTGTATGTATAGCTACTGAATGAATTATTGGTTTTCTTTGTTCTCATGATTACCCTCATGCATAGGGATGAGCTTCGTGTTCGAGTCGAACATACGTTCGACTCGAACATTGGCTGTTCGATCGTTCGACGAAGATCGAACGATTTGGGCCGTTCGCGCCAAATTCGAGTGACGCGAACGGCCCACAATGCACTACGCCATCGCAGTGTCATCCAGGCGCTGTGATTGGCCAAGCATGCACTGTGACCCCGCATGCTTGGCCAATCACAGCGCCGGCAGCGAGGAGAGCAATGATTGGCCACAGGCAGGATGCCTGTGGCCAATTATTGCTGAGGGTGTTTAGTACACGCCCCACACTATAAAAGGCCGCCAGCACGGCGGCCTAGTGTAGTGTGTTCCGGAGCAGGGATAGAGTAGCATAGGCAGGGACAGTGACTGTTATTTCTTTCTTGCTTAACCTGGATTCCTTTAGTTTAGGGAAAGAGAAGGATAGGTAGGGAGAGTGTCAGTGTGTTTTGTGCTTCTGCTATAGTGTGCTTAAAAAAAAACATTTATTCTAGGGACAGAAAACTCTAGGTAGGGACAGTGTCAGTTTCTTTCACTCTGCAAGTCCTTGTTTCCAGGGACCTGGAAGGACAGTGAGTGAATTGTCCTTTTGCTATATTGTGATTAAAAAAAACATTTATTCTAGGGACAGAAAACTCTAGGTAGGGACAGTGTCAGTTTCTTTCACTCTGCAAGTCCTTGTTTCCAGGGACCTGGAAGGACAGTGAGTGAATTGTCCTTTTGCTATATTGTGATTAAAAAAAACATTTATTCTAGGGACAGAAAACTCTAGGTAGGGACAGTGTCAGTTTCTTTCACTCTGCAAGTCCTTGTTTCCAGGGACCTGGAAGGACAGTGAGTGAATTGTCCTTTTGCTATATTGTGATTAAAAAAAACATTTATTCTAGGGACAGAAAACTCTAGGTAGGGACAGTGTCAGTTTCTTTCACTCTGCAAGTCCTTGTTTCCAGGGACCTGGAAGGACAGTGAGTGAATTGTCCTTTTGCTATATTGTGATTAAAAAAAACATTTATTCTAGGGACAGAAAACTCTAGGTAGGGACAGTGTCAGTTTCTTTCACTCTGCAAGTCCTTGTTTCCAGGGACCTGGAAGGACAGTGAGTGAATTGTCCTTTTGCTATATTGTGATTAAAAAAAACATTTATTCTAGGGACAGAAAACTCTAGGTAGGGACAGTGTCAGTTTCTTTCACTCTGCAAGTCCTTGTTTCCAGGGACCTGGAAGGACAGTGAGTGAATTGTCCTTTTGCTATATTGTGATTAAAAAAAACATTTATTCTAGGGACAGAAAACTCTAGGTAGGGACAGTGTCAGTTTCTTTCACTCTGCAAGTCCTTGTTTCCAGGGACCTGGAAGGACAGTGAGTGAATTGTCCTTTTGCTATATTGTGATTAAAAAAAACATTTATTCTAGGGACAGAAAACTCTAGGTAGGGACAGTGTCAGTTTCTTTCACTCTGCAAGTCCTTGTTTCCAGGGACCTGGAAGGACAGTGAGTGAATTGTCCTTTTGCTATATTGTGATTAAAAAAAACATTTATTCTAGGGACAGAAAACTCTAGGTAGGGACAGTGTCAGTTTCTTTCACTCTGCAAGTCCTTGTTTCCAGGGACCTGGAAGGACAGTGAGTGAATTGTCCTTTTGCTATATTGTGATTAAAAAAAACATTTATTCTAGGGACAGAAAACTCTAGGTAGGGACAGTGTCAGTTTCTTTCACTCTGCAAGTCCTTGTTTCCAGGGACCTGGAAGGACAGTGAGTGAATTGTCCTTTTGCTATATTGTGATTAAAAAAAACATTTATTCTAGGGACAGAAAACTCTAGGTAGGGACAGTGTCAGTTTCTTTCACTCTGCAAGTCCTTGTTTCCAGGGACCTGGAAGGACAGTGAGTGAATTGTCCTTTTGCTATATTGTGATTAAAAAAAACATTTATTCTAGGGACAGAAAACTCTAGGTAGGGACAGTGTCAGTTTCTTTCACTCTGCAAGTCCTTGTTTCCAGGGACCTGGAAGGACAGTGAGTGAATTGTCCTTTTGCTATATTGTGATTAAAAAAAACATTTATTCTAGGGACAGAAAACTCTAGGTAGGGACAGTGTCAGTTTCTTTCACTCTGCAAGTCCTTGTTTCCAGGGACCTGGAAGGACAGTGAGTGAATTGTCCTTTTGCTATATTGTGATTAAAAAAAACATTTATTCTAGGGACAGAAAACTCTAGGTAGGGACAGTGTCAGTTTCTTTCACTCTGCAAGTCCTTGTTTCCAGGGACCTGGAAGGACAGTGAGTGAATTGTCCTTTTGCTATATTGTGATTAAAAAAAACATTTATTCTAGGGACAGAAAACTCTAGGTAGGGACAGTGTCAGTTTCTTTCACTCTGCAAGTCCTTGTTTCCAGGGACCTGGAAGGACAGTGAGTGAATTGTCCTTTTGCTATATTGTGATTAAAAAAAACATTTATTCTAGGGACAGAAAACTCTAGGTAGGGACAGTGTCAGTTTCTTTCACTCTGCAAGTCCTTGTTTCCAGGGACCTGGAAGGACAGTGAGTGAATTGTCCTTTTGCTATATTGTGATTAAAAAAAACATTTATTCTAGGGACAGAAAACTCTAGGTAGGGACAGTGTCAGTTTCTTTCACTCTGCAAGTCCTTGTTTCCAGGGACCTGGAAGGACAGTGAGTGAATTGTCCTTTTGCTATATTGTGATTAAAAAAAACATTTATTCTAGGGACAGAAAACTCTAGGTAGGGACAGTGTCAGTTTCTTTCACTCTGCAAGTCCTTGTTTCCAGGGACCTGGAAGGACAGTGAGTGAATTGTCCTTTTGCTATATTGTGATTAAAAAAAACATTTATTCTAGGGACAGAAAACTCTAGGTAGGGACAGTGTCAGTTTCTTTCACTCTGCAAGTCCTTGTTTCCAGGGACCTGGAAGGACAGTGAGTGAATTGTCCTTTTGCTATATTGTGATTAAAAAAAACATTTATTCTAGGGACAGAAAACTCTAGGTAGGGACAGTGTCAGTTTCTTTCACTCTGCAAGTCCTTGTTTCCAGGGACCTGGAAGGACAGTGAGTGAATTGTCCTTTTGCTATATTGTGATTAAAAAAAACATTTATTCTAGGGACAGAAAACTCTAGGTAGGGACAGTGTCAGTTTCTTTCACTCTGCAAGTCCTTGTTTCCAGGGACCTGGAAGGACAGTGAGTGAATTGTCCTTTTGCTATATTGTGATTAAAAAAAACATTTATTCTAGGGACAGAAAACTCTAGGTAGGGACAGTGTCAGTTTCTTTCACTCTGCAAGTCCTTGTTTCCAGGGACCTGGAAGGACAGTGAGTGAATTGTCCTTTTGCTATATTGTGATTAAAAAAAACATTTATTCTAGGGACAGAAAACTCTAGGTAGGGACAGTGTCAGTTTCTTTCACTCTGCAAGTCCTTGTTTCCAGGGACCTGGAAGGACAGTGAGTGAATTGTCCTTTTGCTATATTGTGATTAAAAAAAACATTTATTCTAGGGACAGAAAACTCTAGGTAGGGACAGTGTCAGTTTCTTTCACTCTGCAAGTCCTTGTTTCCAGGGACCTGGAAGGACAGTGAGTGAATTGTCCTTTTGCTATATTGTGATTAAAAAAAACATTTATTCTAGGGACAGAAAACTCTAGGTAGGGACAGTGTCAGTTTCTTTCACTCTGCAAGTCCTTGTTTCCAGGGACCTGGAAGGACAGTGAGTGAATTGTCCTTTTGCTATATTGTGATTAAAAAAAACATTTATTCTAGGGACAGAAAACTCTAGGTAGGGACAGTGTCAGTTTCTTTCACTCTGCAAGTCCTTGTTTCCAGGGACCTGGAAGGACAGTGAGTGAATTGTCCTTTTGCTATATTGTGATTAAAAAAAACATTTTTTTCTAGGGACAGAAAACTGTAGGTAGGGAGAGTATTTTTTTTCTTTCACTCTGCAAGTCCTTGTTTCCAGGGACCTGTAAGGACAGTGAGTTAATTGTCCTTGTGCTATATTGTGCTGAAAAAAACATTTATTCCAGGGACAGAAAACTCTAGGTAGGGACAGTGTCAGTTTCTTTCACTCTGCAAGTCCTTGTTTCCAGGGACCTGGAAGGACAGTGAGTGAATTGTCCTTTTGCTATATTGTGATTAAAAAAAACATTTTTTTCTAGGGACAGAAAACTGTAGGTAGGGAGAGTGTTTTTTTTCTTTCACTCTGCAAGTCCTTGTTTCCAGGGACCTGTAAGGACAGTGAGTTAATTTTCCTTGTGCTATATTGTGATTAAAAAAAACATTTATTCTAGGGACAGAAAACTCTAGGTAGGGACAGTGTCAGTTTCTTTCACTCTGCAAGTCCTTGTTTCCAGGGACCTGGAAGGACAGTGAGTGAATTGTCCTTTTGCTATATTGTGATTAAAAAAAAACATTTATTCTAGGGACAGAAAACTCTAGGTAGGGACAGTGTCAGTTTCTTTCACTCTGCAAGTCCTTGTTTCCAGGGACCTGGAAGGACAGTGAGTGAATTGTCCTTTTGCTATATTGTGATTAAAAAAAACATTTATTCTAGGGACAGAAAACTCTAGGTAGGGACAGTGTCAGTTTCTTTCACTCTGCAAGTCCTTGTTTCCAGGGACCTGGAAGGACAGTGAGTGAATTGTCCTTTTGCTATATTGTGATTAAAAAAAACATTTTTTTCTAGGGACAGAAAACTGTAGGTAGGGAGAGTGTTTTTTTTCTTTCACTCTGCAAGTCCTTGTTTCCAGGGACCTGTAAGGACAGTGAGTTAATTTTCCTTGTGCTATATTGTGATTAAAAAAAACATTTTTTCTAGGGACAGAAAACTGTAGGTAGGGAGAGTGTTTTTTTTCTTTCACTCTGCAAGTCCTTGTTTCCAGGGACAGAGAAGGACACCTGAAGGTAGCCCTTATTGCTTTTTTCCCATCTCCCTGCAGGCCATCTATTAGAATGTCTGGAAGGCAAACAAGGAGAGGCAGACAGTCAGGAGGCAATAAAAGAGGGCAAGCAGGCTCTGTGTCTGGGGGCAACAGTGCTGGTCGTGGACGCGGTGCATTGTCATCAGCACATGGCCATGGGACACGCTTGTCCTTCTTTTCGGCAGCTGGACATGTTGAGCCACATCATGCCGAAGACTTGGTAGAGTGGATGACCAAGCCCTCCTCCTCCTCCTCATCCTCTCTCACCCAGGCTCAGGGTACTGGAAAAGCAGCTGCCAAAGCGTCGTCTTCCCTGGTATCAATGTCAGACAAATCATCAGTCACTCCTTCCCTAGACCCACCATGTCCTCCTCCTGAGGAGTCCCCCGAACTGTTTCAGCACAGTGTTGGGTACATGCTCCAGGAGGATGCCCAGCGTTTCGAAGGGTCTGATGATGAAACCCAGCTAGAGGAAGGCAGTAGCGTGAGAGCAGACAGAGGGGATGCTCAAGAAGGACACCAATCTGGCAGTCATGTTCCAGCAGCTGCAGCATACTGCCAGATTGGCTCCAGTGATGAGGAGGGAGGGGATGATGAGGTCAATGACTCCACGTGGGTGCCTAATAGGAGAGAGGAGGAGGAGGAGGATGAGGAGGAGGCACATCTCCAACGAGGCAGGATGCCCTTTGGTGGCCAGCGTAAGGGCAGTACACCGACGGAATCACACCGCAGAGCTCCGCCTGTGCAGGGCGCTGCCTCTGCCCGTCATTCAAAAAGTTCTTTGGTGTGGGCCTTTTTTGAGGCTAGTGCATCAGATCGCACAGCTGCTGTTTGCAACATATGTCTCAAGCGTATATCGCGTGGCCAAAACATCAGCCGCTTGGGTACCACATGCCTGACCAGGACATATGTTGACCTGCCATGCAGCTCGTTGGCAAGCCTACCTCAAAGACCCACACCAAAGAACAAAGCGGACCTCTCCTTGCACCGCATCAGCTGGGATCTCCAACCCCACTATAACTTCAGTCCTCTCTGAAACATGCACTGAGAGGAATGAAGGTGTAGAATTAGGTGTGTCCAGCCAAGTACTTGCGCCCACTCTGCTAGCAGTACACCGACGTCCGATTCTAGCAGGCAAATTTCCCTGCCCCAGCTGCTGGACCGTCGAAAGAAGTTCACTCCCAGCCATCCACATGCCCAGCGGTTGAATGCTAGCTTGGCTAAATTGCTAGCGCTTCAACTGCTGCCTTTTCAGTTGGTAGACTCGGCCCCCTTCCGTGAGTTTGTGCAATGTGCGGTTCCTCAGTGGCAGGTTCCCAAACGCCACTTTTTCTCACGGAAGGCTATTCCGGCTCTCTACCGGCATGTGGAAGGCAATGTCTTGGCCTCGCTGGACAGGGCGGTCAGCGGTAAGGTGCATATTACCGCTGACTCATGGTCCAGCAGGCATGGAACAGGGACGTTACCTTTCTTTCACGGCCCATTGGGTCACTCTTTTGGCAGCTGGGAAGGATTCAGGACAAGGTGCAGTAGTGTTGGAGGTTGTCCCACCGCCACGCCTCCAAAATGCTACTACTGGTTGTGACACACCTCTCTCCTCCACCCCCTCCTCTTCTTCTTCCTCCATGGCCTCTTCCTGTGGTTTTGTCCTATGAACCAGCGGTGCTCCGTAGCCGTTCACGGGGCTACGCAAGTACGCAGGCAAAAAGATGCCATGCCGTGCTTGCGCTGGTGTGTTTGGGGGACAGAAGCCACACTGGGGCAGAGGTCCTGTCCTGCTCTGCAGGGCCAGGCCGAGAGGTGGTTGACGCCACGCCAGCTTAAGCCAGGAATGGTGGTTTGCGACAATGGCACCAACCTCCTCTCCGCCCTCCGACAGGGACAACTGACCCATGTGCCCTGTGTGGCTCACGTCCTTAACCTGGTGGTGCAGCGGTTCTTGGGCAGGTACCCCGGGCTTACAGGATGTCCTGAGGCAGGCCAGGAAAAGTCTGTGTGCATTTCCGCAGATCTTATAATGCCAGTGCTCGCCTGGCTGAGCTGCAAAAGGAGTTGAACCTGCCCAAGAACCGCCTTAATATGTGACATGCCCACCAGGTGGAACTCAACGTTGGCCATGCTGCAGCGGCTGCACTACGCAGCAGAGGGCCATCAATGAGTACCTGTGCGACTACGGCACCAGGACAGGGTCAGGGGAGCTTGGTTTTTTTTCTCCACGCCAGTGGGGCATGATCAGGGATGCATGCACTGTCCTGGCACCATTTGAGGAGGGCCACGAGGATGGTGAGCAGTGACAGTGCATGCATCAGTGACACTGTACCTCTTGTCCACCTGTTGGAGCACACGCTGCGTGGAATAATGGACAGGGGCACTTGAGGCAGAACAGAGGCAGGAAGAGGAGGACTTCCTTGCCTCTCAAGGCCCCCTTTACCCAGACAGTGTTCCTTCTGTCCCACCCATCGCACAGGAAGAGGAGGAGGAGGAGGAGGAGGAGGAGGAGGATTGTGTCAGCATGGAGGTGGAGGGCTGGCACTCAGCATCATCAGCAGCAGTCTTTTAGGGATGATTTACAGTCCCAAGAAACCAGTGGACTTGTACGTGGCTGGGAGGAGGTGGCTGCGGATCATGTCGTCCTTAGTGACCCCAGAGGACTCCGGAGCGAATGCCTCAGCAAAACCTACGCTGCATGGCCTCCCTGATCCTGCAAAGTCTGCGCGAAGGATCCTCGTATTCTTCGGATCAAGGAGAGGGGACCATTACTGGGCTGGCCACTCTCCTTGATCCACGGTACAAGGGTAAGGTTGCGGACCTTATGTTACCGTCGCAGAGGGAGCAGAGGATGAGACAACTCCGGGAGGCCTTTGCAGAAAGGTCTGTGCAAACGCGTTCCCAGAGACTGGGAGGTTGCAAACTCCTGGTCCTGGACAACGAGTTGCTGAGGCTTCGGCCAGTCAAAGAAGGAGCGGTGGGGAAGGTGGCCGTCTGACCGATGCGTTCAGACAATTCTTTAGTCCGCAGCCCCAAAGTATGATTGGTTCCAGCAACCATCGCCAGCGTCTGATAAACATGGTGCAGGAATATCTAGGGGCAAGGTCAGACTTGGACACCTTCCCCACCGAAAATCCTCTGGCTTACTGGGTCTTGAGGATGGATCACTGGCCAGAGCTTGCACAGTATGCAATTGAGCTACTGGCCTGTCCTGCATCCAGCGTTCTTTCGGAACGCACATTCAGTGCTGCTGGAGGATTTGTCACGGATCACAGGGTGCGCCTGTCCACCGACTCGGTTGATCGACTGACTTTCATCAAGATGAACCAGTCTTGGATCACCACCACCAGCTACCACACACCTGATGCTGATATAACAGACTAATTGATTTTAAAATGTCACATCCCTTCAAGACTGATGCTGATGCTGAGTGCCTGTGCTGTTATGTTGACTGGCTATCCTCCTCCTCCGAGTCCTCAATGATACGATTGATGATGATAGCTTGGAAGATCATTTTTGTTTATGGGTGCCCGCCACCAGTGCCTAACGCCCAATTTTTCAGCCCCTGTTTAACAGGGGCGTGTCATTACAATTTTTGAAGCAATACTTTGCAACAGGGCTCATTGCTGTGCTCCAAGTACAGTATCTGTGAGGGGTTGCAGTGTTGTGCCACCCAGTGCCTAAGGCCCAATTTTTCAGCCCCTGTTCAACAGGGGCATGTAATTACAATTCTTGATCTAATAATTCACAGCAGGGCCCATTGCTGCACCCACCAAGAGTAACTGTCAGGGCTTACAGTGTTGTGGGCACCAGCACCACCATCAAAGGCCCAATTTTTACTACCACTGTTCAACAATTATATGTAATTAAAATTCCTGATATAATAGTTGACAGCAGGGCGTTCCAGCACCAACCAAGAGTAACTGTGAGTGCTTACAGTGTTGTGCCAACACCAACAACTAAGGGGCCTATTTCTGCAGAGTATATACGGCAGGTCCCTACTTTCAAACATCCAACTTACAAACGACTCCTACTTGCAAACGCAAGAAGACAACAGGAAGTGAGAGGAAATCTACCACTAGGAAGGAAAATTCTCTCCTGTAAGAATAAATATGGGAGAAAGGTGTCTCCTCTGTACTGATGCTTTATCAGCAATCCTTGTTTCAAGAAAAACACCACATTTCAAAAACAGTTGTCATTGGGACGGAAAGTGAGGGTGAAATGTTCTGAACAGGGGCACAGACAGCAAAACAAATGTTACAGGGGTGATAACCCTTACCTATGTTTTCCAAAAAGTTTAAAAATAGATTTTTGGGCTGGAGCTACACTTCAACAATGTACCTTAAGAACAAACCTACAGTCCCTGTCTTGTATGCACCGCCTGTATACGGCTGTTCAGAGTATATAGGGCCTTTTTTATTTTATGTGCGGGGTTCCCCTTAATATCCATACAAGACCCAAAGGGGCTGGTAATGGGCTGGGGTAGGGGGGGGGGGGTCATGGGGTAGCTATGCCATTTTTCTTAAAGAATTTCATCCATATTACCGGGACCAGACATTACATTAAAGCCGCAAGCAGTTTTAAATGGCTTTTTTTTCCTTTAGAAGTGTCATTTTGTGCAGGGACAGTTCTAAACACGGGAAACACGTGGCACTTCACAGGCATACTTTAGACACCCCCCAGGTACGATATTTAAAGGAATATTTGACTTTTTTTTTTTCACTTTATGCATCATTAAAATGACTGCTCCCGAAAAACGACCGTTTTTAAAACTTCTTTTTGCATTGATACATGTCCCCTGGTGCAGAACCCGGGTTCCCAAACCCTTTTTAGGACAATAACATGCATAATAGTTGTTATAATTAGCACTTTAGAATTCGAACGTTCGCATCCATTGTATTTAATAGGGTTCTAATGTTCGTTCGAACTTCCGGTCCGTTCGCGGGTTCTGGTGCGAACCGAACCCGGGGGTGTTCGGCTCATCACTACTCATGCAACATATTATCGATTTTCAATAAATGTAAATTACTTACACATGCCTGCTTCATTCAAAGTCCCAACCCTTAGTTGTTGGGTCTTTGATAAAATTATCAGACCTCTGAAGGGACAGAGGAAACACATTGTCCAGTTCCTTTCAGCAGCCTCAGCTGCACTGCAGATGAATGAACAGGAGACAGAGGCTCCTGTTCATTCATAAACTGAAGCATAGCAAACAAAGTTTACTATGCTTCAGTTATGACTGAATACAACGAGTGATCAGTACAGATCCCTCACAGTATTCATTTATTAAAGGAAGGAGCCAGTAAACTACATATTTACTGGCAGTGCTGGGGAGTGGGGGGGGGGGCACACAGGAGGACCAGGCAGCAGAGAGAGTCTGATAGTGAACAGGAAGGGGTTATCAGTGTGGCAGGTTAGAGAAACTACTGGAACTGATATTTTGTGGCTCACCCTGCAGCAGCTGAAAGACAGCGTGAGGGAGGAGGAGATGCCGGCTTTCAGCTGATGCAGTGAGTGTCACAAAATATCGGTTCCAGTTATTTCTCCTACCCGTGCACTGATCACCCACTCTGTCCACATGTGATTCCCCCTGCTATGGTTAAAACTGCAGGGGGCCCAATGCATCTGGGGCCCCAGGACAGTTCCCAGGAGTGTCCGTATAAAAGGACAGTGTGGTCATAATTCTGGGCCTAGTGAGCTGCCTTTCAGATAATGATAGTCAAATCACTAAACAGATGTACAACTTCTGGGTTTATGACTAACAGCACCTAATACAAACATTCATCTCATTTGAAATTCTTTTAAAACATGTATTGATTAGGAGGATCAGATACAGTGAATGCATTTCAATGGAAAAACTCCCCCTTATTCAGGGCTTAAAATCAGTTTGTGATGAAATCGGGATGTAATATCATAGAAAGAATGAACTGAGTCAGGTTTAGGACTAGTATGTCCCAACGGCAGTGTGAATAGCCACCTGATGCTGTGGCATTAGGACATGCTAGCCCTAAAATATCCACAATTCAGAATTCCTACGATTTTTCATAAATTTTCCAGAAAAAGTCACTATTCAAGCCAAATTAAAGCAACACTTCACCCAAAAGGGGAAGTTCCACTTTAAGTCCTCCTTCCTTCCTCTTCTGCCAAATTTGACATGTCATTTGTGGGGGGGGGGGGGTACCTAGTTTTGACAGTTCTCCTCTCCCTCCCTCCACACAGTCTTCTAGGACATGTGACAGGTCCCAGAAGACTGCAGGACCATTCACAAAGCGCAGCGCGGCGCAAGCTTGTGCAGTGGGCAGCCGGCTATGAAGCTGAAAGCTTTATAGCCAGCTCTCCACAGTTAGGATGCCAATGTCGGGAAGCCGTAAGCTAGTGAAGAACTAGCCCAGGTGAAGACGGTGCTGGATCCCTGGATAGGTAAGTGTCATTTTATTAACCACTTAAGCCCCGGACCATTTGGTAGCTAGAGGACCAGAGGTGAATTCAGAATTTTGCACTGCGCTGCTTTAACTGTAAATTGTGCGGACATGCAATGTTGTACCCAAACAAAATTTGCGTCCTTTTCTTCCCACAAATAGAGCTTTCTTTTAATGGTATTTGATTGCCTCTGCGATTTTTATTTTTTGCGATATAAACGGAAAAAGACCGAAAATTTTGAAAAAAAATGATATTTTCTACTTTTTGTTATAAGAAAAATTGAATAAACTCAATTGTAGTCATACATTTAGGCCAAAATGTATTCAGCCACATGTTTTTAGTAAAAAAAATGTCAATAAGCGTATATTTATTGGTTTGCGCAAAAGTTATAGAGTTTACAAACTAGGGTACATTTTCTGAAATTTACACAGCTTTAAATTTATGACTGCCTATCTCATTTCTTGAGGTGCTAAAATGACAGGGCAGTACAAAACCCCCCCAAATGACCCCATTTTGGAAAGTAGACACCCCAAGGAAATTGCTGAGAGGCATGTTGAGCCCATTGAATTTTTTATTTTTTTGTCCCAAGTGATTGAATAATGACTAAAAAAAAAAAAAAAAAATTACAAAAAGTTGTCACTAAATGATATATTGCTCACACATGCCATGGTTATATGTGGAATTTCACCCCAAAATACATTTTGCTGCTTCTCCTGAGTATGGAAATACCACATGTGTGGGACTTTTTGGGAGCCTAGCCGCGTACGGGACCCCGGAAACCAAGCACCGCCTTCAGGATTTCTAAGGGCGCAAATTTTTGATTTCACTCCTCACTACCTATCACAGTTTCGAAGGCCATAAAATGCCAAAATAGCACAAAACCCCCCCAAATGACCCCATTTTAGAAAGTAGACACCCCAAGGAAATTGCTGAGAGGCCTGTTGAGCCCATTGAATATAATTTTTTTGGTCCCAAGTGATTGAATAATGACAAAAAAAAAAAAAAATTACAAAAAGTTGTCACTAAATGATATATTGCTCACACATGCCATGGTTATATGTGGAATTACACCCCAAAATAAATTTTTCTGCTTCTCCTGAGTACGGGGATACCACATGTGTGGGACTTTTTAGGAGCCTAGCCGCGTACGGGACCCCGAAAACCAAGCACCGCCTTCAGGATTTCTAGGCACAAATTTTTGATTTCACTCCTCACTACCTATCACAGTTTCGAAGGCCATAAAATGCCAAAATCGCACAAAAACCCCCCAAATGACCCCATTTTGGAATATAGACACCCCAAGCTATTTGCTGAGAGGAATGGCGAGTATTTTACAGCTCTCATTTGTTTTTGAAAATGAAGAAAGAAAATATATATATATATATATATTTTTTTTCAATTTTCAAAACTTTGTGACAAAAAGCGAGATCTGCAAAATACTCACAATACCTCTCAGCAAATAGCTTGGGGTGTCTCCTTTCCAAAATGGGGTCATTTGGGGGGGGGGGTTTGTGCTATCTGGGCATTCCATGGCCTCCGAAACTGTGATAGGCAGTGAGAAGTGAAATCAAAAATTTACACCCTTAGAAAGCCTGAAGGCGGTGCTTGGTTTTTGGGGTCCCGTACATGGCTAGGCTCCCAAAAAGTCTCACACATGTGGTATCCCCGTACTCAGGAGAAGCAACAGAATGTATTTTGGGGTGTAATTCCACATATGCCCATGGCATGTTTGAGCAATATATCATTTAGTGACAACTTTGTGCAAAAAAAAATAAAATAAAAAAATTGTCGTTTTTCCGCAACTTGTGTCAACATATAAAATATTCCATGGACTCGACATGCCTCTCAGTATATAGCTTGGGGTGTCTACTTTCCAAAATGGGGTCATTTGGGGGGGTTTTGAACTGTTCTGGCATTTTATACACAACATTAGGAAGCTTACATCCACTCTTCTAACCACTTGAAGACAAAGCCCTTTTTGACACTTTTTGTTTACATGAAAACATTTTTTTTTTTGCAAGAAAATTATGTTGAACCCCCAAACATTATATATATATTTTTAAAGCAAAGGCCCTACAGATTAAAATGGTGGGTGTTGCATTTTTTTTTCTACACAGTATTTGCGCAGCGATTTTTCAAACGCATTTTTTGGGTTAAAAAATACACTTTTTTTAATTTTAATGCACTAAAACACACTATATTGCCCAAATGTTTGATGAAATAAAAAAGATGATCTTAGGCCGAGTACATAGATACCAAACACGACATGCTTTAAAATTTCGCACAAACGCGCATTGGCGACAAACTACATACATTTTTAAAAGCCTTTAAAAGCCTTTACAGGTTACCCCAGTAGATTTACAGAGGAGGTCTACTGCTAAAATGATTGCCCTCGATCTGACCTTCGCGGTGATACCTCACATGCATGGTGCAATTGCTGTTTACATATGACGCCAGACCGACGCTTGCGTTCACCATTGGGCAAGAGCAGGGCAGGACAGGGGTGCTTTTTTTTTTTTTTTTTTTATTATTAATTTTGCTTTTTTATTTTATTTTTAAATTGTTCCTTCCAAGTATTTTTTTTTTTTTTATCATTTTTATTGTTATCTCAGGGAATGTAAATATCCCCTATGATAGCAATAGGTAGTGACAGGTACTCTTTTTTTGAAAAAACTGGGGTCTTCTAGACCCTAGATTTTTCCTCTGCCCTCAAAGCATCTGACCACACCAAGATCGGTGTGATAAAATGCTTTCCCAATTTCCCAATGGCGCTTTTTATATCCGGGGGGGGCATTCCCTCCCACTGCTTGTAAAAGCAGTCCAGAGGCTAATTAGCCACTAGGATTGCTTTTACATGAAAGCCGGCCGCAGGCTGAAAAGAATGATACCAAGATGATACCTAAACCCACAGGCATCATTCTGGTATAAACATTCAAAGTCCAGCAACATACCAGTACGTTGCTGGTCCTTGTTGGACATGTTTTGTAATCTTTTTATTTCATGCAGCCAGTTGGCTGAACGAAAAAAGAGATTGATCGGTGGGTATGCCCACCATTAGAATACCGCCCTTCATCCACCCACTTCCAATGATGGGCATACACGCACCATTTATATATGCCGAAGCATGGGGGCATCCTCCCGCAAAAAAGTTATGCCGCACACACATGGTCGCACTTTTCCACGGGCAAGCCTCCGTCGGAATTTCGACCGTATGTACGCGGCATTAGGAGCAAAATCACTCCTCCGCCCCTGCTGCCCCAATGCTTCGGCATATTTGCTTTTTTTTTTTAACTGTGGTGGTGAAATCACCTCCTACAGCACTGGAGTCGCAGGGATCAGGCCTGTCTCTGCGAACGCTGCAGTTATGTGTGTTTTTGTTTTGTAAGTGACAGTGATCGATCGATACTGCACTTGGGTGGCCTGGGCTGGACGGAGGGGCAAAACGCAGGTGCCAGCAGGTATCTGGGCTGATCCCGCTAACACTGCGTTTTTGGGAACCCTAAACTGCTGGGGACGCTAGTATAGATCTGATCAGATCAGATATTGATCTGTTCAGATACTATACCACTAAGGGGGGTGTATGCTTCACGCGTGGGTGTTAGCGTTACTGGCACTAACCTGACGCTGCCTGGGGTGTGACTCAGACCCTCTCTGACGCTAAAACCTAATTGATATCACCCGCCGGGCGATCAGGGGGTTAAACCTTTATTGGGTTATATACACGGCGGGTGCCCTGACATTATAAAAAGCAAACTAACTAACCAGCGTCACCCGTAACACTTATATGGTGATCACTGGTGAAAGGGTTAACTAGGGGCAATCAGGGGGTTAAAACCTTTATTAGATAATATATGGGGGTACCTGACGCTATAAAAACCTGCGGCGAACCTAAAAAAAATTACCAGCTACCGATCTGCATCACCGACACTAAGACAGCGTTTAGAAAAACGATTGCTTAGCGACAGTGGTGATGGGGGTGAAAGGGTTACCTGGGGGACGATCAAGGGGGTTAAACCTTTATTAGATAATATATTGGGGTACCTGACGCTATAAAAACATGCGGCGAACCTAAAAAAAAATACTGGCTACGATCTGCATCACCGACACTAAGACAGCGTTTAGAAAAACAATTGCTTAGCGACAGTGGTGATAGGGGGTGAAAGGGTTACCTGGGGGGCGATCAAGGGGGTTAAACCTTTATTAGATAATATATTGGGGTACCTGACGCTATAAAAACCTGCGGCGAACCTAAAAAAAAATACCGGCTACCGATCTGCATCACAGACACTAAGACAGCGTTTAGAAAAACGATCGCTTAGTGACAGTGGTGATAGGGGGTGAAAGGGTTACCTGGGGGGCGATCAAGGGGGTTAAACCTTTATTAGATAATATATTGGGGTACCTGACGCTATAAAAACATGCGGCGAACCTAAAAAAAATTACTGGCTACGATCTGCATCACCAACACTAAGACAGCGTTTAGAAAAACAATTGCTTAGCGACAGTGGTGATAGGGGGTGAAAGGGTTACCTGGGGGGAGATCAAGGGGGTTAAACCTTTATTAGATAATATATTGGGGTACCTGACGCTATAAAAACCTGTGGCGAACCTAAAAAAAATTACCGGCTACCGATCAGCATCACAGACACTAAGACAGCGTTTAGAAAAACGATCGCTTAGTGATAGTGGTGATAGGGGGTGAAAGGGTTACCTGGGGGGCGATCAAGGGGGTTAAACCTTTATTAGATAATATATTGGGGTACCTGACGCTATAAAAACCTGCGGCGAACCTAAAAAAAATTACTGGCTGCCGATCGGCATCACTGACGCTAAGACAGCGATCAGAAAAATGATCGCTAAGCGACAGTGGTGATAGGGGGTGAAAGGGTTATCTGGGGGGTGATCAGGGGGTTAAACCTTTATTAGGGGGGGTTAGGGGGCTACACTGGACCTAAGACTAAACTTTGGTGACACTTTTACAGTCACAAATGTCACTGATTGCAGTGATCACTAAATAAATGGTCACTGCAATCAGTGACACTGTGACTGGGGGCTGGGGGGGTGATCTGGGGGGTGATCTGGGGTGTCTGGGGGGGGCGATTTATGTCCCTATGTGTCCTGGTGTCAGTGTAGTGTTGTGTGCACTGACCTGATATCTTCTCTTGTACGGCGCTCGGTATATGTGAGCGCCGCACCAGAGATGACATCACTTCCTCCTGCTCCCTCTGTCTGACACAGACAGAGGGGGCATTTCCATTCGCCGGGAGCGATCGCGAGGGGGTGGCCAGAAACGAATGGCTGCCCCCTCATCCCGGAACGCTCCCGGACACTTAGCCACCGCTCACTGTATAGAAGGGGGGTCCGGTTGGACCCCCCAACTGTACAAAGGCAATCACGTACACTCTACGTGATTGTGCCTGTCGGTGCCATTCTGCCGACGTATATATACAGTGAGCGGTCGTTAAGTGGTTAATAGTCAGCGACTATAGGATTTGTAGCTGCAGAGTTTTTTTTCCAGTGAACCTCATCTTTAAGTAATACAATTAGTGAATAATATGATTTCAAACTTTACCCTTGGCATAGATAATAAAAGAAATGTTCACTGCAAAAATATATTTAATACCAAGTATATAGTAAAATATTAAAAAGGTAATATAGTGAATAGATATCCAATAAAACTAAATAAAAAAGCAGTGGAATGAATTTCAAAATAAAAGTTAAAGGAAGTAAAATGTTTCAGCATTGAAGCCAAATGACTATATAGGTATTATATTTACTGTATATACATATATTTTCATATACAGTATGTGTCTGTACACTGAGATGTGGTGACACTTTATTTTATCTGGTTAGCACACTTCAATTGCAACTTTTTGGATTTAAAATGTCTAAACATGAAGTTACTTTGGGTGAACTGAATGGTCAGGTAGTCAGTTGTGCCTAACGCGCACTCACAATTTCTGACAGCAAATCACATGATGATGCACAAAGACACTTTGTAAATATTCCCTCTAAAGCAGTGGTTCTCAACTCCTGTCCTCAGGGCCCACCAACAGGCCAGGTTTGCAAGATAACTGAAATACATCACAGGTGATAACCTTTGCTGCTCAGTGATTGCAGTATTCTAGCCTGCATCTCCCCAAGGTAATACTTAAAATCTGGCCTGTTAGTGGGTCCCGAGGACAGGAGTTGAGAACCACTGCTCTAAAGCAGGGTTTCTCAACTCCAGTCCTCAAGGCGCCCCAACAGGTCATGTTTTCAGGCTTTTCATTATTTTGCACAGGTGATTTGTTCAGTTTCACTGCCTTGTAATTACCACAGCTGTTTCATCTGAGGGAAATCCTGAAAACATGACCTGTTGGGGCGCCTTGAGGACTGGAGTTGAGAAACACTGCTCTAAAGAATCACAGCTTATTGTGTTCAACTAAAAGTGAAAAAATTTGCATTGTGGGATTAGGGTTGTTTAAATAGTTGTATAATGGGTGAAGCAAATTCTTAGAAAAGCTTGCTCTACATTCTGCTTAAAGGTAATACCATGTCAGCATTACCTTTGACTTTACCAGACTTTGACATATGACACTATATAAAGCCCTCTGCTCTATGTGACGGCAACAGCACAGCATAGCTGAACAAGGCTACACAAGCATAATGGGGAAGGTAAGATACTATCCCAAACATCAATAAATATGGCTACAAAAGTCTGTTAAAAATGTTATAATATTTAAATTTTAGTTATTACTTCAGTCCTTTTAAAGGAATATGGGCTCTTTCACACAGGCAGACTCTGGCAGCCTGAGCGTTTACATCCGATGTGATCCCCCAGACAGATTTGGAACGCATTCCCCATCCATCTGTTTTTAGTGGATAGGATCGGATCGGATGTCGGCAAGTGTCAACGGACACATGTCCGTTGACACCCGCAGCTACATAGATGGCAATGAATGATCCGATCAGGTCCGCCTAGAAAGCCGACAGGCAGACCCGATTGGTCTGTCCGTCTTAAAGGAACCTTTATCTACCTAAATTAAATATATATTATGCCATTAATGAAAAGCAGAATAAATTAATGTTCAATACATTCTTTTAACAGATCATCTTCTACGAGGACAGAAATTTCCAGGGTCGCTCTTATGAGTGTAACTCTGAATGTCCTGATATGTCCTCATACTTCAGACGCTGCAACTCCATTCGTGTGGAGAGTTGAAACTGGATCCTGTATGAACATCCAAACTACAGAGGACACCAGTATTTTCTTCACAGGGGAGAATATCCTGATTTCCAGCAATGGATGGGTTATAATGATTCCATTAGGTCTTGTCGTCTGAGCCCCCAGGTAAACATTTCATTTGTAAAAATATCTCTAATTACTGTCATATTTATCTAAATAAAGAATTATCTATTATGGAGGACGTTTACTATGCTTTTATAAATCTTTATGGATGTCACTAATTGGTAAATCTAAATTAAGCTTTTTTAAAGCATTAGCTGCATATTTTTTTTACAGCATCAGGGTTCATTTAGGATCAGGATCAATGAGAAAGAAGACTTCAAAGGTCAGATGATGGAGTTCACTGAAGATTGTCCTCATATCTATGAGCGATTCCACTATCATGATATTCATTCTGCCCATGTACAAGATGGATACTGGATGTTCTATGAGGAGCCCAACTACAGGGGACGTCAATATTACCTGAGACCTGGAGAGTATAGAAGATACACTGACTGGGGAGCCACAGACCCAAGAATTGGATCTTTTAGACGTCTCCATCATTCCTATTAGTTAACTAAGTGCATTTAATAAATTATTTCAAATAATGTAAAGAGTCTGTTATATGCTTTATGAACATTCATTTACATTGAATATCCCAATATAATGATATGTTGCAAATAGAAAAGCAAGTCACAAGAACTAACTATAAAACATTCTAGTACACACATTCACAGCCAGAACTAGATTGGGGGGGGGGGGGAAACATACAAAATCATTCTACGTTTAATAAATGACACATCTTTTGAAGTAATAGTAATTATATATCGAATAGGTAACATATTTAAAAGAGTTGTGGGTGCTGCACACCCCGATTAAATAGAATTAAATAGTAGACATGTGCAAAAGGAAAAAATTTGTTTAGTTTCGTTTCGTTTTAATTTGTTAATTAATTAATTTCGTTTAGTTAGATTCGTTAAATTTGTTAAATTCGTTTTCGGATTTCGTTTAGTTTTCGACCGAATTCGAAAAATCGGTCGCATCCGAAAATATTTCAACCGAATTCGAAAATATTTCTACCGGATTCGAAATTATTTCAACATGATTCGAAATTATTTCAACATGATTCGAAATTATTTCAACCGCATTCAAAACTATTTCAACCGCATTCAAAACTATTTTAACCGGATTCGAAAAAATTTCAACCGGATTCGATAAAATTTCAATCGGATTTTTGCAGATTACTATTCAGATCTCCTGCAGTATATTAACAACTATTTAATATTTTTTTTTTTTTGCAGGTCTCATCCGAAACAAATAGTAAACCTGCAAAAATAAATAAAAATGAAATAGATAGTATCTATATTTTATTCTGTTGTTCTATTGTTTTTCTAGTCTATTTTCTATTTCTATTCTAATCTTTTCTAATTGGAATTCGAAAAATCGGTCGCATTCGAAAATATTTCAACCAAATTCGAAAATATTTCTACCGGATTCGATAATATTTAATCCGCATTCGTTAATATTTCAACCAAATTCGATAATATTTCTACCTGATTCGAAATTATTCCAAACAAATAGAAAAGGTTATAATAAACCATGTTCCGACATTCGAATTTCATATAGAATGAATTCAAATTCCAATTAGAAAAGATTAGAATAGAAATAGAAAATAGACTAGAAATAGACTAGACTTGGGAAATGGCTGCTAATGGTTTGCAGGAGACCTGCAAAAAAAAAAATGAAATAGATGCTTATAGTCTGCAGATCTGATGAGAAAATGAAATAGATACTAATAGTCTGCAGGAGAGCTGCAAAAAAATTAGATAAATGCTAAAAGTCTGCAGGAGATCGGATGGAAATAAATAGTAATCTTAAAAAAAAAATGAAATAGATGCTAATAGTCTGCAGGAGATCTGCAAAAAAATTAAATAGATGTTAATATACTGCAGGAGATCTGATGGAAATAAATAGCATCTATTTCATTTTTTTTTTGCAGATTACTATTTATTTCCATCAGATCTCCTGCAGTATATTAACATCTATTTCATTTTTTTTGCAGATCTCCTGCAGACTTTTAGCATCTATTTCATTTTTCTTTTCTTTTTCTTTTTTTGCATTAGAACAGCCATTTCCTTTATTTCAGCAGATCTCCTGCAGACTATTAGCATCTATTTAATTTTTTTTTTTCAGATTACTATTTATTTCCATCCGATCTCCTGCAGACTATTAGCATTTATATCATTTTTTTTTGCAGATCTCCTGCAGACTATTAGTATCTATTTAATTTTATTATCAGATCTGCAGACTATAAGCATCTATTTAATTTTTTTTTGCAGGTCTCCTGCAAACTATTAGCAGCCATTTCCATAGTCTAGTCTATTTCTAGTCTATTTTCTATATCTATTCTAATCTTTTCTTATTGGAATTTGAATTCATTCTATACAAAATTCGAATGTCGGAACATGGTCTTTTCTATTCAGTTGAAATAATTTCGAATACGGTTGAAATATTATCGAATTTGGTTGAAATATTAACGAATGCGGATGAAATATTATCGAATCATGTAGAAATATTTTCGAATTTGGTTGAAATATTTTGGAATGCGACCGATTTTTTGAATTCCAATTAGAAAAGATTAGAATAGAAATAGAAAATAGACTAGAAAAAAAATAGAACAGAATAGAATAAAATATAATATATAATTATTGTATTTTATTCTATTGTGTTCTATTGTTTTTCTATTCGATTCTTTCCAATATTTTCGATTCTATTCTAATTGTTTTCAAATTCGATTCGAATTTCGTCCGTGATTTTTCGATTCGAAACGTTATTTCGGATTCGGTTGAATTTTTTAGCATTGTAATTCGTTAATTCGGATGCATCCGAACGTCCGAATAATGAAAATTCGTCTGAATTTCGATTCGGAACAAAACGAAATGCACATGCCTATTAAATAGGAGATCCCTCAAGGTTTTTTTTTAGGCAGCAGAGTAATGTATAAAACAGGTGACAGGTGGTTTCTATACAAAACATATTTATTCCATGTATCACAGTATCAAAACAGAGGGGGATAGGGCATAGTTACATGGGAGTAGGGATGAGCCGAACACCCCCCGGTTCGGTTTGCACCAGAACCTGCGAATGGACCGAAAGTTTGCACAAACTTTAGAACCCTATTAAATACAATGGACTCGAACGTTCGAAATCAAAACTGCTAATTATAACGGCTAATATGCATGTTATTGTCCTAAAAAGGGTTTGGGGACCCGGGTCCTGCCCCAGGGGACATGTATCAATGCAAAAAAAAGTTTGGGAGCAGTGATTTTAATAACAATAAAAGTGAAATATTCCTTATTTGGGGGAACCCCACGCATTTTTTTTTAAATTTGCGCCAGGGTTCCTCCTAATATCCATACCAGACCTGAAGGGCCTGGTAATTGAATTTGGCGGGACCCCCACGCATTTTTTTTATTTTTATCAATGACTTTTCTCTATATTGCGGGGAGCTGACAATTCATTATAGCCGCGAGTGAGTTTTAAATGACTTTTGTTCCTTCAGAAATGACACTTTGTGCAGGGACAGTTCTAAGCACGGGAAACAAGCGCGACTTTACAGGCATACTATATACACACCCTAGGTACAAAATTTAAAGGAATATTTCCCTTTTATTGTTTCACTTTAAGCATTATTAAAATCACTGCTCTTATGACAATAACTTGCATATAAGCCTTTAAAATTAGCACTTTAGATTTCTCCCATAGACTTTTCGAATTTGCCGCGAACACCCCAAATTGTTCGCTGTTCGGAGAACGGGCGAACAGGCAATGTTCGAGTCGAACATGAGTTTGACTGGAACTCAAAGCTCTTCCCTACTCAGCATAACAGAATAGTCACTCATCATCAGCATAGGCAGTCTTGAAGAGATCTGACATTAAAAAAAAAAAAAATTCTGTTACATTAGCATCAGGTGCTTGGTAGCTGGTGTTGATCCAAGACTGATTCATTTTAATGAAGGTCAGTCGATCGACCGAGTCGGTGGACAGGCGCACCCTGTGATCAGTTACAAAGTCTCCAGCAGCACTGAATGTGTGTTCCGAAAGAACGCTGGATGCAGGACAGGCCTGTAGCTCAATTGCATACTGTGCAAGCTCTGGCCAGTGATCCATCCTCAAGACCCAGAAACCCATAGGATTTTCAGTGGGAAAGGTGTCCAAGTCTGATCTTGCCCCTAGGTATTCCTGTACCATGTAAACCAGACGCTGGCGATGGTTGCTGGAACCGATCATACCTTGGGACTGCGTACTAAAAAATTGTCTGAACGCATCGGTCAGACGGCCACCTTCTCCACTGCTCCTTCTTTGACTGACCGGAGCCTCAGCAACACGTTGTCCAGGACCAGGAATTTGTAACCTCCCAGTCTCTGGGAACGCGTTGCACAGACCTTTCTGCAAGGCCTTCCAAAGATGCTTCATCCTCTGCTCCCTCTGCGACGGCAAGATAAGGTCCGCAACCTTACCCTTGTAACGTGGATCAAGGAGGGTTGCCAGCCAGTAATGATCCCTCTCCTTGATCGCACGAATATGAATATCCCTCCGCAGGCTTTGCAGGATCAAGGAGGCAATGCAGCGTACGTTTGCTAAGGCGTTTGGTGCAGAGTCCTCTGGGTCACTGAGGATGACATGATCCGCAGCCACCTCCTCCCCGCCACGTACAAGTCCATGGGTGTCTTGGGACTGTAATTAATCCCTTGAAGACTGCTGATGATGCTGAGTGCTAGGCTCCACCTCCAAGCTGACACAATAATCCTCCTCCTCCTTGTCCTCTTCCTGTGTGATAGCCGGGCCAGCAGGAACACTGTCTGGATAAAGGGGCCCTTGAGAGGTAAGGAAGTCCTCCTCTTCCTGCCTCTGTTCTGCCTCAAGTGCCCTGTCCATTATTCCACGCAGCGTGTGCTCCAACAGATGGACAAGAGGGACAGTTTTACTGATGCATGCACTGTCACTGCTCACCATCCTTGTGGCCTCCTCAAATGGTGCCAGGACAGTGCATGCATCCCTGATCATGGCCCACTGGCGTGGGGAAACAATCCAAGCTCCCCTGACCCTGTCCTGGTGCCATATTGCAACAGATACTCATTGATGGCCCTCTGCTGCGTGTGCAGCCACTGCAGCATGGCCACAGTAGAGTTCCACCTGGTGGGCATGTCACAGATTAGGTGGTTCTTGGGCAGGTTTTAATCCTTTTGCAGCTTAGCCAGCCGAGCACTGGCATTATATGATTGGCGGAAATGCCCACAGAGTTTCCTGGCCTGCTTCAGGACCTCCTGTAAGCCTGGGTACCTGCCCAAGAACCGCTGCACCACCAAGTTAAGGACGTGACCCAAACAGGGCACATGGGTCAGTTGTCCCTGTCGGAGGGCGGAGAGGAGGTTGGTGCCATTGTCGCAAACCACCTTTCCTGGCTTAAGCTGGCGTGGCGTCAACCACCTCTGAGCCTGTCCCTGCAGAGCTGACAGAATCTCTTCCCCAGTGTGGCTCCTGTCCCCCATGCACAGCAGCTCAAGCACCGCATGGCATCTTTTTGCCTGCGTACTTGCGTAGCCTCTTGAACGCCTACGGAGCACCGCTGGTTCCAAGGACAAAGCACAGGTAGAGGCCATGGAGGAAGAAGAAGAGGAGGGGATGGAGGAGAGAGGTGTGTCAGAATCACCAATAGTAACATTTTGGAGGTGTGGTGGCGGAACAACTTCTAACACTACTGCACCTTGTCCTGCATCCTTCCCAGCTGCCAGCAGAGTCACCCAATGCGCCATGAAAGATAGGTAACGTCCCTGTCCATGCCTGCTGGACCATGAGTCAGCGGTAATATGCACCTTACCGCTGACCGCCTGTCCAGCGAGGCCAAGACATTGCCTTCCACATGCTGGTAGAGAGTCGGAATCGCCTTCCGTGAGAAAAAGTGGCGTTTGGGAACCTGCCACTGAGGAACCGCACATTTCACAAACTCATGGAACGGGGCAGAGTCTACCAACTGAAAAGGCAGCAGTTGAAGTGCTAGCAATTTAGCCAAGCTAGCATTCAACCGCTGGGCATGTGGATGGCTGGGAGCGAACTTCTTTCGGCGGTGCAGCAGCTGGGGCAGGGAAATTTGCCTGGTACAATCGGACGTCGGTGTACAGATAGCAGATTGCTCGCAAGTAGTTGGCTGTGACACACCTAATTCTACACCTTCATTCCTCTCAGTGCAGGTTTCAGAGAGGACTGAAGGTATAGTGGGGTTGGAGATCCCAGCTGATGAGGAGCAAGGAGAGGTCCGCTTTGTTCTTTGGTGTGGGTCTTTTAGGTACGCTTGCCAACAAACTGCATGGCAGGTCGACATATGGTCAAGCACGTGGTGCCCAAGCGGCTGATGTTTTGGCCACGCAAGATACGCTTTAGACATATGTTGCAAATGGCAATGGTGCGATCTGCTGCACACGTCTGAAAAAAGGCCCACACCAAAGAACTTTTAGAATAATGCGCAGAGACAGCAGCGCCCTGCACATGCGGAGCTCTACGGTGTGATGCAGTCGGTGTACTGCCTTTAAGCTGGCCCCTGGAGGGCATCCTGCCTCGTTTGTGATGTGCCTCCTCCTCCTCCTCCTCTCTCCTATCAGGCATCCACGTGGAGTCAATGACCTCATCATCCCCTCCCTCCTCATCACTGGAGCAAATCTGGCAGTATGCTGCAGCTGGGGGAACATGACTGCCAGATAGCTGTCCTTGTTGGGCACCCCTTCTCTCTGGGCTCACTTTACTACCCCCTCTCTCTGGGCTCACGTTACTGCCTTCCTCCAGCTGGGTTCCATCATCAGAGCCTTCAAAACGCTGGCCAACCTCCTGGAGCATGTACCCAACACTGTGGTCAAACGGTTCGGGGGACTCCTCAGGAGGACATGGTGGGGCTAGGAAAGGAGTGACTGATGCCATTGAGCCGAGGGAAGAGGCCGCTTTCGCAGCTGCTTTGCCAGACAAAGTATCCTGAGCCTGGGTGAGAGAGGATGAGGAGGATGAGGACGGCTTGGTCATCCACTCTACCAAGTCTTGGGCAGGTTGCGGATCAACATGGCCAGCTGCCGAAAAGAAGGACAAGCGTGTCCCACGGCCACGTGCTGATGAGGATGCACCGTGTCCAAGATCAGCACTGTTGCCTCTAGACACAGAGCCTGCTTGCCCTCTTTTATTGCCTCGTGACTGTCTGCCACTCCTTGTTTGCCTTCCGGACATACTAATGGCCTGCAATGAGATGTAGCTGCACAAAGGTGGGATGTATATAAATATATATATTGTGACAGCAGGAAGGTAAAGTCACCTGGTTGCATCCAGGGGGGTAGATATATTTCGCCCAGATTCAGGCTTTACGCCGACTTATACAGCTAGGTGGAGAGTTGTATAAGCCCAGCTGAGACTAGTGGGCTCATTGATGACTCATACCTCTAGGGAGAGGGCTGGGCGTCGTGCAGACAGGGAGTTGATGAGGCCAGCTGAAGCTTGTCAGCTCATTTAGGCCTCTATAAAAAAACTCCCAGATTCATTAGGGGCTAGCTCATGCCTGGAAGCAGACCTGTGTGGACTGTCTAGGGAGAGTGAACCCCTGTGCGGTGAGAGAAAGCCTGTGTGGCTATATTTTGCTTGGACATTTAAAACCAGGGACTAGGACAGCACTAGGCTGATCCCAGTTGTTAGTTAGGAAACCTGTATGTTTAGTCAGAGGTCAAGTTGACCAGGATTTATTTTGTTTATGTTTCTTTTGCTTTGCTGTGTTTTTGTCACTGTAAATAGAAAATAAACGGCACCTTTTTGATTTTGAAAACCACAACCTCCGTCTGCTGGGCCTGTTTTTGTGTGGGGAGCCCATCCCGGGGGTCACACACACCCGCTGCCGAGCTAACCCCCTCACAGTTGGTGGAGAATGCGGGCAGTTTTTTTTTAAGCCAGCATGGAGGAGATACTGAAACAGCTGGCTCTAGCAAATGCCAATCAACAGCAGACAAATGCAGGTTTGCAAAAGAGCCTTGCAGCTCAACAACAGAACTTCGCAGCCCAGCAGCAAGCTCATCAACAGAGCCTTGCAGCCCAGCAGCAAGCTCACCAATAGAGTCTGGAAGCTCAGCAACAAGCCCAGCAACGATCTGAGGCCCGCTTCATAGACCTATTACAGAAGCAAGAGCAGAGACTACAACAAATGGAAGCAGTAATGCAGCAACGTCCGCAGACCAGTGAGGAAAGCCGTCCCACTAATACCGCGTCCTTTGGGGTGAGTCGTTTATTGACAAAAATGACTGGAGAGGATGATCCAGAGGTATTTTTGACCACGTTTGAAAGGACTGCTGAAAGAGAAAAGTGGCCTGAGGAGCAGTGGGCTGGACTGGTGGCTCCTCTGTTAACGGGTGAATCGCAGAAAGCTTACTATGACCTAGAGCCTGACCAAGCAAAAGACTATGTGATGCTAAAAGCTGAAATATTGGCAAGGCTGGGTGTCACCCTGGCTGTCCGGGCTCAGCGTGTGCATAACTGGACTTTCCAGCTTGGAAAACCCCCCAGGTCTCAAATGTATGATCTCATTCACCTGAGCAGAAAGTGGCTACAGCCAGAGACTTTGTCCGCACCAAAGATTGTGGAACGTGTTGTAATGGATCGGTTTTTGAGAGCTCTTCCTACTGCCATCCAAAAGTGGGTAAGCCATGGAGACCCAGAGACGGCCGATGGTCTTGTGGATCGTGTGGAGAAATACTTGGCTACAGAGAACCTGACGGCCTCTTCCAGAGACACTCGGACTTTCCACCCTAAGACCAGACCATCCCCAGGGGCGGATAAGATGATTCCAAGGGGTAAGGGTGGAGAGAGTGAGAGGGTGGGAGCTCTACCCCAAGTTTGGCGAGAACAGCCTGGGAAATCAGCGGCTCAAGAGGCGGCAAGAAGGATCATTTGCTACCGCTGCCGGCAAGCGGGACATATTGCAGCAAATTGCCCGGTTTTGGAGGAACCCATGCAGTGTGACTTTCTGACGGGCAGACGTCAGTCGCTGTGTGCGACAGTCGCATGCACTGCCATTCGGGGAACTGAGAAACATTTATGCAAAATGTGTATTAATGGTAGAAATGTTGTGGTATTGCTGGATTCAGGTAGCCTTGTGACCCTGATAAAGGCTGAATTAGTTAAAACAGAGGTCTCTGGGAATAGCAAGGTAGCTGTTATTTGTGTGCATGGGGACACCCGAGAGTATCCAGTGACTACAGTGTGTTTCGAGACCCCCAAAGGTACCCTTTCTCATCCAGTGGGCTTAGTGTCTCAGTTACCGCATGACGCCATTGTGGGAAGGGATTTTCCGAAGTTCTGGGAACTGTGGGATGATCCTGAGCCCCCCACTGGTGCCCCTATGTACCAGGAATATGATAGCCAGAACTCCTCTGAGAGTGGTGAGGACTCTCCCGAATTTCCCTTGTCAGTATTGGCAGGGGAGACTCAAGAAACTGGAGAGGAGCCCACCTCCTCAGACGAAAACCTACCGTCTGTGGAGTTTTCTGATCTTGAGGTTCACAGGGAAAACTTTGCCACAGAACAGTTGAAAGACCCCGCCCTAATAAAGGCACGGGAAAACGTAGTGAAAATAGATGGCGAGTTAGTGAACCCAGATAATACCTGCACTTACCCATACTTCAGCGTAGAGAAGGACCTACTGTATCGGGTGGCAAAAAGGGCAGAAGAAACCGTTGAGCAGCTTGTGGTGCCCAAACCTTACAGGAAGTTGGTGTTGGAGTTGGCCCATGGGCACATTCTTGGAGGTCATCTGGGGACAGAGAAAACCCGAGAGAGGGTATTACAGAGATTCTATTGGCCTGGGGTGATGAAGGACATAGAAAATTATTGTTCCTCCTGCCCTGTGTGTCAGAGGTCGGCCCCGATGCCACACTTCCGTAGCCCGCTGGTCCCTCTACCCATCATTGAGGTCCCGTTTGAGAGAATCGCAATGGATTTGGTAGGTCCTATAATCAAGTCCGCTAGGGGGCACCAGTACATATTGGTTATAATGGACTATGCCACCCGTTATCCAGAAGCGATCCCTCTCAGAAATACCTCGGCCAAAACCATAGCCAAAGAGCTATCTCTTGTTTTTAGCCGGGTGGGTATTTGTAAAGAACTGCTTACGGACCAAGGTACACCCTTTATGTCCCGGGTTATGAAGGAGCTGTGTAAATTGTTCAAAGTGACGCAATTACGTACATCTGTGTATCACCCCCAAACCGATGGGCTGGTTGAAAGATTCAACAAAACCCTAAAACAAATGTTGAAGAAAGTGGTGGATAGGGATGGAAAGGATTGGGACTGTCTACTTCCTTATTTGATGTTTGCTATTAGGGAGGTGCCCCAATCCTCTACGGGATTCTCCCCCTTTGAGTTACTGTATGGGAGACACCCAAGAGGGCTGTTGGATATTGCCAAGGAAACTTGGGAAAGTGAGAGTTCTCCCCACAGGAGTGTGATTGAGCATGTCGCCCTGATGCAAGATCGAATTGCACAGGTAATGCCCATCGTGAAGGAACATTTGGCCCAAGCGCAGTTGGCACAGCAGAGAGTGTACAACCGTGGAGCCAAGACCCGTACCTTTTCCCCGGGGGATAGGATATTGGTACTTGTCCCTACGGTTGAAAGTAAATTCCTTGCCAAATGGCAAGGCCCCTACGAGATAATGGAAAAAGTGAGCGAAGTGAATTACAAGGTCAGACAACCAGGAAGGCGAAAGCCCGAACAGATCTATCACGTTAATCTGTTGAAAGCCTGGAGGGATAGAGAGTCCCTAGTCGCAGACACTTGGTCACCAGCTCAAACTGGTTGCGTGATTCCTGAGGTTGGAATCGCAGCCACCTTGTCACAACCCCAACAACAGGAGGTTAAGGAGTTTGTGCTTCGCAACAAGGAGGTATTCTCTGAGCTGCCGGGACAAACATCTGGGGTAGAGCATGACATTATTACCCCGCCCGGTGAAAGGGTGAAGTTAAAACCCTATCGGATCCCAGAGGCCCGACGGGAGGCAATACGGGAGGAAGTACAGAAAATGCTGAACTTAGGGGTGATAGAGGAGTCCCAAAGTGATTGGTCTAGTCCCATTGTGTTGGTGCCTAAACCGGATGGGAGCTGGCGATTTTGTAACGATTTTCGTCAGTTGAACAAAGTTACAAAATTTGACACCTACCCCATGCCACGTATAGATGAGTTGATCGACCGGCTGGGAACAGCCCGATACATGACGACTCTTGACCTCACAAAAGGGTATTGGCAAATCCCCCTGGCCAAGTCAGCCAAAGAGAAAACCGCATTTGTAACCCCAGACGGGGCGTTCCAATATAAAAGAATGCCGTTCGGGTTACAGAATGCGCCGGCCACATTCCAGCGGAAAATGGACCAGATGCTGAGGCCCCATCGGAAGTATGCTGCGGCTTACCTGGATGACGTAATTGTCCATAGCACAGATTGGGCCTCACATCTGCCAAAAGTGCAAGCAGTCCTGGACTCTGTTCGGGAAGCAGGGTTTACGGCTAACCCCAAGAAGTGTACCATTGGGCAGGAGGAGGCCAAATATCTTGGGTACACCATTGGGAGGGGAGTAATAAAACCCCAACTCAACAAAGTCGAGGCCATCCAGAGTTGGCCACGTCCCAACAGCAAGAAGCAGGTACGAGCCTTTCTGGGAATCGCTGGGTATTATCGGCGATTCATTCCCCACTTTGCTTCTAAGGCTGTGCCCCTAACCAACCTGACGAAGGGGAAAGGGTCGGTCATGATTAAATGGACCCCCGAGGCTGAGGCAGCATTCCAATTCTTGAAACAAGCCTTATGTAGCCAGCCAGTGTTGTACTCACCCGACTTCTCTAAAGACTTTGTCGTACAAAGTGATGCGTCAGATGTGGGGTTAGGAGCAGTATTGTCCCAGGTCTGGAACGGGGAAGAGCACCCAGTCATTTACCTCAGCAGGAAGTTGAAGTCCCATGAGGTAAATTACGCCACCGTTGAAAAGGAGTGTTTAGCGGTGAAGTGGGCTCTAGATTCCCTTCGGTACTACCTGCTAGGTAGGCACTTTGACATGGTTACGGATCACGCTCCGTTAAAGTGGATGGCTCAAAACAAGGAAACAAATAGAAGAGTGAATAGGTGGTTCCTGGCCCTCCAGGAATTCAACTTCACAGTAAAGCATCGCCCTGGCGTTCAAATGGGGAATGTGGATGCTTTGTCTCGAGTACATGAATGCCTGATTGCTGGTGTTCCAACCCCGAGGTTAAAACAAGAGGGGGGGTATGTGACAGCAGGAAGGTAAAGTCACCTGGTTGCATCCAGGGGGGTAGATATATTTCGCCCAGATTCAGGCTTTACGCCGACTTATACAGCTAGGTGGAGAGTTGTATAAGCCCAGCTGAGACTAGTGGGCTCATTGATGACTCATACCTCTAGGGAGAGGGCTGGGCGTCGTGCAGACAGGGAGTTGATGAGGCCAGCTGAAGCTTGTCAGCTCATTTAGGCCTCTATAAAAAAACTCCCAGATTCATTAGGGGCTAGCTCATGCCTGGAAGCAGACCTGTGTGGACTGTCTAGGGAGAGTGAACCCCTGTGCGGTGAGAGAAAGCCTGTGTGGCTATATTTTGCTTGGACATTTAAAACCAGGGACTAGGACAGCACTAGGCTGATCCCAGTTGTTAGTTAGGAAACCTGTATGTTTAGTCAGAGGTCAAGTTGACCAGGATTTATTTTGTTTGTTTCTTTTGCTTTGCTGTGTTTTTGTCACTGTAAATAGAAAATAAACGGCACCTTTTTGATTTTGAAAACCACAACCTCCGTCTGCTGGGCCTGTTTTTGTGTGGGGAGCCCATCCCGGGGGTCACACACACCCGCTGCCGAGCTAACCCCCTCACAATATATATATATATATATATGTGTATATATATATCTGTACTGATAATGCAGCTATCAGAATCAACTGCCTGCTGTGGTATTAGTATGGGAAAAGCAGCAATTGTCTTCAGTGAGTTTTAGGTGAAAACTGTGCAGCAGAAAATACTTGCAGCTCTCTGCCTGTGGTTTTATTATGAGAACACCACTATTAGTCACTAACTGTATTCAGGTAAGCTTTAGGTGAACGCTATGAAAAGCACACAGTAAACTAAGTGAAACACTGACTGCAGCAAGCACAATCACCTGCCTGCCTGTCACAGTATAGAGAATAACAGGAACGGATCTAGCTAAACTGAATACAGTGTATAAATATATATACAACACCTAGGATGCATATATATCCTCTACACACTGTAATTGCAGCTAACTGACTCGCCTGCCTGCTCTATCTAAGTCAAATTAAATTACACTATCTCTCTCTCTCTCTCTCTGTCTTTAACCACCGCCGCAACACACTACACAAGGCCACCACGCAGGCGGCCTTATATAGTGTGGGGCATGTACTAAACCCCCTGAGACATAATTGGCCAAAGCCACCCTGGCTTTGGCCAATTATGGCTCTCCATTTTTTTGCGTGCTGTGATTGGCCAAAGCATGCGAGTCATAGTGCATGCTTGGCCAATCATCAGCCAATCATCAGCCAGCAATGCACTGCGATGCCGCAGTGAATTATGGGCCGTGATGCACCATTTGAATTTGGCGCCAACAGCCCATAATGTTCGCAATTCGGCGAACAACCGAACAGGTGATGTTCGAGTCGAACATGGGTTCAACTAGAACAGGAAGCTCATCCCTACATGGGAGTCATAAAAGGCAATTACTGGTCGTATCATCAAGAACATAACATAACTCATCAATAAAGGAACATTTTAGACTCAAAGTTGGAACAACAGTGAATTCATATGAAATTCCACATATAAATCCCTACGCGTTGCGACCAAAGTTCATGGTTAACTGTCTTCTTCAGGGGAATACGTTCTATGTGGAAAAAAAAGAATTATACTAACAGTAAATACATAATTATTTTGATGGGTTTAGTTAGCGTAAGATTGAGTGTGTTTACCAGTTCCTTGACGAGAAAGTTGTATTTCATGGCCGACCGAATTGCTGCTTTTCGAAAAGTGAACCAAGCCCAGACGACTCCGGAGTGTCTCCATATGCCCCAGGTACCCCACGAGGAATGGCCCCACCTCCACCCAGGGCAGCCTGTTGCCAGGGTGTGCACATGCCTACACACATATCACTTATATATTCTATTATTATAAAAAAACATAAATGGAATCAACTGTTGTGTAAATTAAAATAAAAAAATATAATTATGTGATGTGAGTGATGTGATACTGAAGTGAAGTGAAGGTCAGAGGGCATCCTGGGGTAGGCATGCCCCATCTCCCCCTTCTTCACAGGGAGATGACTTGGAGTCCTAGTGATTCCTCTTTGTCCCTCCCAAGCCCCTTCTGCAACGCATTTTGCCTTTGCACCGCTAGATGGGGCTATATCCATGTGTCGGCAGCGTCCCGTGTACATCGCCGGATGCCTTGTTGTTGCTCGGGTCCGCTAGTTGCCACAGAGATGTTGGCAGCAGCCGGGGTTGACGCCCTCTGGAACGCTGAGGGAGCCACGCCCCTTTTGCCGTCAGCTGACGGCGTGTACTGGGGGAGTTCCCGGGGATTAGAGGAGGGGATGAGTGTCAGCAGCTGATGGAAATTATTCCATCTCATCTGCAAGATCAAAAGTGCAGCTCCGCTAAACATGATCCACCACTAGGGTTGAGCGAACCCGAACTGTAAAGTTTGGGTCCGTACCAAACTTTTGAGTTTTGGGGCCCCGGACCCGAACCCGAACAATTCACTGTATGTTCGGGTTCGGGTCCGGTGTTCGGCAATATGCATGTAAAGTCGCGCATGTTTCCCGTGCTTAGAATTGTCCCTGCACAAAGTGTAATTTCTGAAGGAAAAAAAGTCATTTAAAACTCACTCGCGGCTATTAATGAATTGTCGGCTCCCGGCAATACATAGAAAAGTCATTGATAAAAAATAAAAAAAAGCGTGGGGGTTCCCCCAAATTCAATTACCAGGCCCTTTAGGTCTGGAATGGATATTAAGGGGAACTCTGCCGCAATTTTTTTTTAAAAAATGCGTGCGGTTCCCCCCAAATATCCATACCAGGCCCTTCAGATCTGGCATGGAGTACCCCCAAAAATCCAGACCAGACCCTTTATCCGAGCACGCAACCTGGCAGGCCGCAGGAAAAGAGGGGGGGACGAGAGAGCGCCCCCCCCTCCTGAACCATACCAGGCCACATGCCCTCAACATGGGGAGGATGTCCCCATGTTGATGGGGACAAGGGCCTCATCTCCACAACCCTTGCCGGTGGTTGTGGGGGTCTGCGGGCGGGGGGCTTATCGGAATCTGGAAGACCCCTTTAACAAAGGAGACCCCCAGATTCCGACCCCCCTTATGTGAATTGGTAATGGGGTACATTGTACATTGTACCCCTACAATTTCACAAAGAAAGTGTAACAAATGTTAAAAATGACAATAGCCGGTTTTTGAAAATTCCTTTATCAATGTCTTCTCCTTTCTTCCATCTTCTTCCTTCTTCTTCTTTTCTCCATTCGGGTTTCTTCCTCTTCATCTTCATCTTCATCTTCATCTTAATAGCCGCAAGTGAATTTTAAATGACTTTTTTTTCCTTCAGAAATTACACTTTGTGCAGGGACAGTTCTAAGCACGGGAAACAGCACTAATAGTCCTCAGAAGTTCTGACTTCAATGGGGTTCGGGTTTGGGTTCGGGGTAAAGTTCGGTCCCGAACCCAAACTTTTTTCCGAAGTTCGGCCGAACCCGTCGAACCTGAACATCCAGGCGTTCGCTCAACTCTATCCACCACGGTTTAGTCCGACTGTGTGACTATCTCTATATTACTTAACTTGATTTCACTTGCTCCAGTCGGAACATCCGACATATTGTAACAAATGTATATCTTGTTTACTTTACTGAAAATGATAAAGAAATATTGAAATAAAAAGTGCAGCTCCCAGCTGATCCATATGAGATAGCTGGAAGGCTGTCTAACACACAGGGGCTGATTTACAAAACGTTTGCGCCATGAGTATTGGCGCATCTGCGTGCGCAATGGCTGTTTTGGTATTTACAAAACATTAGCGCCTGTAGCGCAGCCCTATTTCCCATTTACTATAGTGTTGTCGGCGGACGGGAGGAGGCGCTCAGTGCGCCACATGTTAAAATCTAAATATAAAGAAGCTGGAAGTGAGAATATAATGGGGGTGACATGGGGTGATGTGAGTAAGTATAGTGACACCTGTCCAAATAACAAACATGGCCAAAATTGAGTGATAAAGTAACTTTTTCAAAACCAGCCAGCTGCGCCGGCAAGTACGATTCGAGCTGCGGGAGGTTTTTTTGAGCTCAGCGCGGGAATTTCAATGGTTCAAATGCGCCAAGACACTGCGCCGGCAAAATCTTAGTAAATGTCAAGTCACGTAAATCAATTTGCATAAGTTGAACAGGCGCAGCTCTGAACTTTCCAGTGCGCCTGCAAAATGACATTTCTAAAGGAAAAAAAAGGCATTTAAAAGCAGCCGCGGCTGTAATGAATTGTCGGCTCCCGGCAATATAGAGAAAAGTCCTTGAAAGTCTTTGCTAACCAAAAAAAAAAGCGTGGGGGTTCCCCCAAATTCCATAACCAGGCCCTTCAGGTCTGGAATGGATATTAAGGGGAACCCCGCTGCAAATTAAAAAAAAAATGGCGTGGAGTCCCCCCAAAAAGCCACACCAGACCCTTATCCGAGCATGCAACCTGGCCGGCCGCAGGGGAAAAGGGGGGGACGAGAGCGGCCCCCCTCCCTCCTGAACCGTACCAGGCCACATGCCCTCAATATAGGGAGGATGTCCCCATGTTGATGGGGACAAGGGCCTCATCCCCACAACCCTTGCCCGGTGGTTGTGGTGGTCTGCGGGCGGGGGGCTTATCGGAATCTGGAAGACCCCTTTAACAAAGGGGACCCCCAGATCCCGCCCCCTACCCCTATGTGAATTGGTAAGGGGTACATTGTACCCCTACCATTTCACGAAGAAAGTGTCAAAAAATGTAAAAAATGACAAGAGCCGGTTTTAGACAATTCCTTTATTAATGTCTTCTCTTTTCTTCCTTCTTCTTCTTCCTTTTTTTTTTTCTTATTTGTGTGAAAAAAAGGACAAAAATTTCATATGGGTACAGTGTTGTATGACTGAGTAATTGTCATTCAAATTGTGAGAGCACCGAAAGCTGAAAATTCGTCTGGTTAGGAAGGGGGTTTAAGTGCCCAGTTGTCAAGTGGTTAATTTCCCTACTCTGTGACGCAAAAATTTCTTTTATCACAATATTACATTATTTAGATTTTTTTTTGTTGCTTATACACTCCTACCCATCCCCCTTGTCGTTTATAATTTCAATGAACTTCCTTCCACTCACCTTCACTTCACTTCAGTATCACATCACTCACCATCACATAATTACAAAAAAATATTTTAATTTACACAACAGTTGATTCCATTTATGTTTTTTTATAATATTAGAATATTTAAGTGATATGTGTGTAGGCATGTGCACACCCTGGCGACAGGCTGCCCGTAGGCATTGGCTGAGTGGTTAAATACCACATATGCACAATTGATCAATTAGCATGGTTCTCTTTGTTCAATTGATCCTAATACAATATAATAATAATTTTTTATAATAATACTTACACACAGTCGCCAGATCATGTTAGCACAAGCACACACACTCACTATTATTCAAAGCCCTATAAGGCAAATAGCTTCAGTTTAAAGGATAACATAGTGTTATTCTGTATACGCAAAGTAGGGCCCAGCTAAATTGTTCTGTATGCCTCCTTGGGTAGATATAATAAATTTATTACAAATATATTTCTTTAATCTAGAAAAATCACGGGTGGTCCTCGGGTCGTACCCTTTCCCCCAAAGGACACCCCTCATCTCCCCTCTCCAACAATCCTCTTTCTTTCTTCCCCCAGCATTGCTAGGGGGTGACTCCTTGTAAGCTGGGTGGAGGTGGGACCCTTCCTTGTGGGGGACTTGGGGCATGTGGAGACACTCCGGAGTCGTCTGGGCTTGGTTCACTTTTAGAAGAGCAGCAATTTGGTCGGCCATGAAATACAACTTTCTCGTCAAGGAACTGGTAAACACACTCAATTTTACGCTAACTAAATCCATCAAAATAATTAAGTATTTACTGTTAGTATAATTATTATTTTTTTTCCACATAGAACGTATTACCCTGAAGAAAACCGTTAACCATAAACTTTGGTCGAAACGCGTAGGCATTTATATGTGGAATTTCATATGAATTCACTGTTGTTCTAACTTTGAGTCTATGTGTTAAATGTTCCTTTATTGAAGAGTTATGTTCTCGATGATACGACCAGTAATCGCCTTTTATGACTCCCATGCAACTATGCCCTATTCCCCTCTGTTTTGATACTGTGATACATGGAATAAATATATTTTTTATAGAAACCATCTGTCACCTGTTTTATACATTACTCTGCTGCCTAAAAACCCCTTGACGGATCTCCTATTTAAAAGTAATTATATATCTACCCATATCTTTAAAAGGTTTGTGATAACTGAGACTAACCTGTCCTATAATCTAATGTATTGTTTACTTGACATGAGCTCAAATGGGTTTAACATCCAGGACTACACTTGAAAATATTTGCACTGTTGGTTAAAGTTCCAATATTGTGCAGTACCTGTTTACCTTTATCTACTGCATAAGGAAATACTGAGGGCAGAGTCCTGCAGAAGGCCACATGTCCTTAACCTGGGGCATAGGGAGAGTACCTTGCCAAGGAGAAGTAACCTCTTGTTACTCATTCACAAAAAGTAAAATTGTCAATAAATTCACTGATACTTTTTTTGAAAAAAGACAAACATCTGTAGTGATTTATGTAAAAAAAAAAGAAAGAAAAAAGCCCCACAATGCAAATCCACAATTAATCATGCTGTCATGCAATGTAGATCAATGCCAATCATGATGAATGATACCCGCCAACCTGCCAAAAAATAAACATACAGAGTCGCTGTCAGACTGCTCTCCATGAATGAAAGCTGAGCCTCACAGGTGAATGTAAATAAAGGGTTAGGGTATCTCAGGTGCTGTCATTGATCAAATAAGGACATGACCATATTTGGTCAATGACAGCACAATCCCATTGTTACCATATAAAGTTTTGCTTGTGTAATGTATTCTTTAGGTATTCTGATATATGGGAATATAATTAAACCCATGATTGTGTTTCTCCACATAATATACCACTTCCAGTTTCTCAAATGGGTTAATGTGACTCTTTCTACTTCAAGGGCCTGGTTACTGATTGCCTGTTACATCTCATATGGGTTGTAAACTAATGCTAATGATTTCCTGTTACATCTCACATGGGTTGTAAACATCAGCACATTAGCTACTGTAGGTGTAGTGACCAATTAGTGTGTCTTATATTAGCCACTGTACAGAAAAAAAATTAGAGATATAATGAATTGTTAGATCAGTGTTTCTCAACTCCAGTCCTCAAGGCGCCCCAACAGGTCATGTTTTCAGGATTTCCCTCAGATGAAACAGCTGTGGGAATGACTAAAGCAGTTAAACTGATCAAATAACCTGTGCAAAACAATGGAGAGCCTGAAAACATGACCTGTTGGGGCGCCTTGAGGACTGGAGTTGAGAAACACTGTGTTAGATAATAGAAGAATGGAGAGCAATGGTGTCCCTAGGGGGGGGGGGACCAGAGGGGGCCCTGCCCCCCCAACATTATGCTGTGCCCCACCATGTGCCCCCCCCAAAAAAAAAAAAAAAATTTTTTTCTTTTGCATTTTTTTTTTCGCTCGGGCTGCTGCTGGGGTAACATAGTCTCTCCTGAGAGGGAGAGCGTCCCCAGTCAGCTCCTGCGGGGGATTCCTCCCCCCTCCCTCTGCTCGCTGACATTGCATAATGCGAGCGCTCACACAATTACAGCCGCCCGATCTGCTCCTTTCCCTGCATCCTCATTGGCACGGAGAAGAGCGAGTTGCAGGAAGGACTCCACGAGCACTGTGGGAGGGGGGGAGGGGGGCCCAAGCCTTCATCTCATTCAGAACCAGCCTGTAAATTCCGAGAGTGGTGACTGCAAGCTGAGCCGAATGTCAGTCTATGACACTCTTTCACAGCCCAGCGAGTCCAGCCACCCCCCCTCACTCTCCTCACATATGAGCAGGGAGGAATACAACTCCTCCTCCTCCTTCAAGTCCCGCCCACACTATCCGGGTGTGCTGTATCTGAAGAGAGGGGATGTGTGGGCGGGAAATATGAAAATCAGCAGCATTCCTGGCTGTGTGTGAATGATGCCTGAGATTCTAGCCTGGACCGTGGGTAAGTGTGTGCACTGCAGACTGCAGTACACTGTAATCACTGAACTGCATTATCTCCATCCCTTCTCTCCCCCATCTGTCTCCCTCCCCCTCTCCTGTTCTTTCAAGACATTCACAATTTACTTTCACTTTCAGTTAGGCAGGTAATAGACAGTGCACATTTCTTTCCTGCATCCACAGATTTCAGGAAAGAAACTTGCATAATTCCCCCATCAACACAGACAGTGCTGACAGGGGAATATCCCTCCTGCCCAGCAATTGTATTCTCCTGACAAACAGTGATTATCACTAGTAGCCATAGCAACCACTAGAGATAATCATAAGAGAATCTGCTCATTAATGGTAGAAATCTCAGCCAGTTCCTGCTGAACCAGCTGAGATTTAAACTGTCTATGGCTGGTCTTGGCTCTTAGGCAGCCCATACATTGATCACTTTTTTTCATTCAACTATTAGGTTGAATGAAAAAAAAAAGGAAATGATCCAATTCCTCCATCTACACATTATAGGTGGATGGGGGAATGTTTCCAGTGTGGACCAGTGCTGGAACAACCAGAGTTGCTGTCCTGTCCCGGCTATTCACAGCACTGGTCTCTGTCTCCATGGTAGCGGCGGCAGCACATTGGAACCCAGTGCTGGTTACTTTATGGGGCTGATGTACAGGAGGGCCAGCACAATTTGTTGGTAGAGATGGGCTGGGCATGTTCAAAATTCCACATGCCAGAGCCTGCCAGGAAGCCCACACTGCACAGCGCTAATCACAGGCAGTGAGACATTTCCCGGTCTGCAGCTGCACAGATCAGGAAATGTCTCACTGGCTGTGATTAGCACCGTGGAGTGTCGGCTTCCTGGCGGGATCGGGCATGTGGGATTTCTCGTCCAGATGAAGCTACGCGGAATCCCCCCTTGCGAAACGCGTTGACATCACCCACCCACGTCACGTGACACCTGCTTCTGACATCCCGGAAGTCCGCCCGTGGAGGACGCGGTGGAACGCGGAAGTACTTGATCTGTCCACAGTGGCGATCTACCGCTGTGCTGTACACTATCCTATGCGCTGGGGCTTTCCTTAGGGACATACCCTTCGTCATTCGGTGACATCCAGCTGCAATATACGGGAGTCAAGTGCTCCATACAGCTACTACAGTCGGAACTGAACACACTGAGCAGCATCGTTTCCATGACCAGGCCCCCCGATATCAGGGTATCGTATGCCTCACTTAGCTATTGATATATAGCCTGGCTGCGAACTATACATGCTGACTATACTGCCACACTGCATTGCAGTGTTTATAGTCATATCAGGTGTTCTCTTCTGCTGCTGTTTGATTACCACCATTTACCACCGATTCCATCTGGTCTTTGGTCTGATATCCTGCACCAGTGTATATCACTAATTGTTATATCATCTCATTACCCGTTTTGTGCCAGTGGATACGACGATTGGATTTTATTTATTCTGCTCCCTTTGGACTTCCATGGTATTGGGAACCTTCCCTCATCTCCTGTTCCCCTGAGGTCCCACCGACTTTCCCTTTTGCCCCTCCCCTCTCCTTCCCCTTCCCCCTTTTTCCCCCATTACACACGGGCTATAGCCTTCCTGGGATCTCTGTGGGGCTTACCTGCCTAGTCTATACACATTTGGTTTTTCATTTTTTGCTAAATTTTTCGCAGCAGGCTGCCCGCACATAGATATCAGGCGTCCGGACGTTTTGTCACTGTCTCATGTTTTGTGGTCACTGTCCTGTTTTTTGTCATTTTGTTTATGGTTACACATGGATAGCAAGTTGCTTTTCCATGTTTTGTGTCAGTTTTTTGCTATCCACATTCTCTCCAAGAGGATTGTTTTATGGAAATAATTTCCAATCATTTAATAAATTATTATCTTTTGTACCTACCTCCTGATTTTGGAGTCTCTCATTTTGGTCTTTGGATCCCCCATTAATTTGGTTGGGACCCTTTCCCCCCCTTTTTTTTGTTTTCATATATGACTTTTTGACTAGTGAGACTCCACCCACATTGGGTTAACAGTTTAGGTTAGGACTTTTTCTATTGTACTAATCGTACATTATATGCCCTATGCGCCACCCCCTTTTTTTGTATACATGTGGGATTTCAAACACACCTGAGCCCATCTCTATTGGTTGTAGACAGTTGAGCTCCCTGTAGGTTGCTTAGCAGCAGTGGCGCCTTCTCTGACATGCTGATCGTGATGCAATCCAGGTGATGCTCCTAGTCAAATCCTAGTGTTAAATATCAGTGATTTTATTGATCAAAGCCCACACTTTACAGGCATAGAGCCCACATGGCTGCTGAACATACAGTTTTTATATATATATATGTGGTTGTACTCTTGATGCTAATAAATACTGTGTTTATTAGATCTGACTGGGAGCATCACTAGGATCACATCCCGATCAGCATGTCAACAGAGAAGGTTATAGAGCATTACTGCTGCTAGTTGACCAGCTGGGGGCTCGGCTCTCTATAACCAATAGTGCCAGCCTTCCCCTGCATGCACCCATAATGTCACCAGCACTAGGTCCTAATAGACTGCCGCCGCTGCCAAGGAGACAGATGCCAGACCAGTACTGTCAATAGCAGGGACAGGACAGCTGGGGAACCCCACAGTGGCAGAACACCAGGGCCCCGTGGCAAGACAACCTTTGCAACCCTGATAGTTCTCCCACTGCTTTGGACCCTTATATTTTCTTGGTGAGCTGGTGACATATATCTCTTGTTTTCTGCCACCCTGGGGGGCCCCAGTATAGTAGGAAGGGAGCTCACTGCAGAACATGTGAAAGGGCCCGTTGTGGGATCGTAGTAAAGGGCCCCAGGATATATATATATATATATATATATAATTGCATTTTATAGTTGGCCCCCCTACTTTTGTCCCTGTCCCCCCATGTGCCCCCCTTAAATATGAAAGCTGGAGACGCCACTGACAGAGAGCACACAGCCGTCCTAGTGTAATAACATTTAATAGGGAACATAACAACCAATAAAGTTGCACTCACAGCGGAAGACTTAGTGTGCACATGATGGACAAAATTCTGCCTCCTCTCACGACCTGTCCCTTGGGAAATCACCCGATGGTGTGGGGAATGAGCAAGGGATGAGGGTCAGAGAGTCCCAGCTGCTGCATCCCGCTGAACAGCTTTGTGAGCCGTTCCTGCACCCGGATCAGCCGGCGCCACGTGACGTCAATCCCGGCCGCAATATGGAGGAAGTCCTGGCAGATGGCTTGCTTGTCACTTGCTCCATATCGCGGCTGGGATTGACGTCACATGGCGTCTATGGTCACTGTCATTGCCCAAAAATGGCCAAACGGATACACTTGGTTACTAATTTCATGCTATCCCCACCCGCTTGTTTGCATGGCTGAGCCATGAAATGATTGAATGGGCCGGGCAAGAAAGGTAATGCGGCTGGGTGACGTCAGTGGACATAATTTTCTGAAAAACATAATCCATGTGTTAAGTGAGAATCAAGTGGTAACAATCCACTGTGCAGACTGTATAAATTTCAATCCTTACCAGATAAATTGTTCTCCTAATGCTGAGGTCAAATGGCACCATCATAAGAATGGATGTTAGCACACCACAACACCCAGGTGTCAGATTGTAGCAGCAGTTTAACCAAGGACTCAATCACTTTTGGATGATGTTGCCAGCGCCCCCACTAATCGCAAAGGTATTCTGGCCCCAAATGACATGGAGGAAAATAGAGGAGCTATAATGCATTCATTTTTTTTTTATAAAAACACTTTATTAGGATAAAAAGATACTCAAAAAAATCATGAAAAGAGTATCATGCGAAAGTGGAAGCACGGCACTTCCCAAGCATGTGTTGGAGACGATGTCACAACCAAGGCCCTGCCCATCCCACTGGATCTCTTTAGGGAACTCTAATAGGTTAGTGATACCGACAGTCTATATTATACAGTCTGTAAGTTCATTTTAATACCCTGTTAGATAGAGACCCCACTTCAAACACATATGTGGAATATGTGTCCAAATCAAGTTCTAGCAGTAGCGGCCCATCCATTATGGGTGCAGGGGCGCCGCCCCCTATCCATGTGTCCGCCCCCTAATCTACAAATGCATGGGTTCCAATGGGGGGGTATTTTTTTTTTAAGCACATGATTAGAGCCAGAGACTCTAATAGGCTTCAAAAAAGGGTGGGCTCGGGGCGCAGAGCACTGCGCTCCGAGCCCACCCAGTTGTGTGATAATAGCGAATGAATATTCGCCGTTGTCACACTGAAGTTTCTCTCCACCAATCAGGAAGCGTTTCCCGATTGGCCAAAACAACAAGCAATCCTATTGGACCATGATGAGGAGAGAGGGGAGGGAGGAGATGTGGAGGCCGCTGGAGGAGACGCAGGGGACGAATCCGTTGCCCAGAAGAAGTGCGGGGATCATTGACCAACCGATGGTTGTGGTGGTTGCGTGCGGACCCAACCGACTGCCGCAACTGGGGTCTAGCATCCCAATATATAATATATAAAGTAGAGGTGGGTAAACAGGACTTTAAGATCATCTATACAAAAACACACAGATATATAAAAACTTAATTGACTTATTTATACAAATAATAATATCAATTTGTTTATAAATCAATGGCTGAGGAGACAGGAAAGATTTTCATTCTCATAGATACAATATTTCAAAATCTCAATATTGGAAAATCGATGAATGAATGAAATGAAATGAATTCCTGTAGATTACATATATTCCTTTTGATTTTGCCTTTACCCTCGTTATTTTGGATCAAGATCTGTGATAAAGATAATTTTAGAAGTCTTATTGGTCTCACTTGATAACAAAGCAGTGAGTGCAGATACCTGCCGTGGTCCTGAACAACCATCTCCAGGCCCTATCAATTTAATGACCAGCAACCCCCAATCATGTAAATAAAGGGGCGGTGATAGAATGACATCACTGACCAAATAGGGACACATGACCCTATTTGGGAAACATTGACTAAATATGGCCATGGTCATATTCCGTAAGTTACATCACACAGGGGACCCATCCTCTTCTTTTTTTGTTGTTTTTTGTTTTTAATTCTTTACTTAGTGAAATGCAAAGGATAACAGACTAAATTAAGTAATATTATTAATAATGACAAGACAGCTTAGGCACAGGAGGTATCAAAAAGGAATCAAGCTACACATCAAATAATGAGTAGGTCAAGAGATTTTCTATGAAGGTTTGGTGAATGCGTGATAGCTCTGGACCAATGAGAGTGAAAATTCACGGAAATACATGAAGAAAAACTGTAATTGTTCTTGCCAGAGGTGAGCTTGTGGTAAAAGTAGGGTATGTGTGGACACAGTGCCACCTTAATAGCACCATGGGCCTCTAGGCAAAGGAAAAAATAATAATAAAAAATAAATAAATAAATATATATATATATATATATATATATATATGTAGCGGCCTCACCCTCTCTCTTCTTCTTTAGCGGTTACTCTGGCTCCAGTCTAGGGGTACCTTGAAGGGGAGAGCGATGTGTGCCACGGCCCATGCCCTCTAGAATACAGCATGTAGAGGTGAAGGCCAGCACCAGATTACCTTCGGGCTGTGTATACGCTCAGAGCCAAGTCTGTTCTGCTGATAACCCCCTTTGCTCCCAATATCACACACTGAAAAGGTCCAACACTTATTTATTCCATAACGGCAAACAAATAGTCCTTTGCGAGCAGACAGTTTGAGACCCATAGAACAGTTCAGTATTGGTGTGGAGTAGGTCAAGGCACAATCCTCAAAGAAACAAAACCGTTGAGGTTTCACCAACGGTTGCTAAGCACAGTGGCTGTAAAACGTACTTTTTGGCTTCAGAGTTTCTTCCAGCGACTCTAATGAACAGGAACTGGAGTTACCTTCGCTATGCTGCAGCCCCTGTCAGGGGGAAGACATCCCTCCAAGAGAGTTACCAGAGGCCCCGCCGTCACCGGATTAATGCTGTACCAGGCTATTCGGAAGGGTTACACTCCCCGGCCTCCTCACCTCAGATACGGGTCCCAGCACCTTAGGGCCCCTCGGACTCCTCCACCCTCGCGGAACCCAGTCAAAGTTACTGGGCCCCAGGCCTTGGCCATAGTACCTCACCCCAGGCTTAAGGTGCCTGGGATGGACTCCATCTCTCGCTCCGGCCAGGTCAAGGGCACCTGGGCCCGGAACTCCGGAATGCCAGCACCCAGGCTGAAGGTGCCTGGGTGCGGCCGCGTCCTCTAACTCCGAACTCTGAACCCTTGGACCACAACAACCACGTGGTAAGGTTGTCCGCCCCTTTTATCCCCTCTCCCTTTGTGTCACAGCGGGTACCCCGCCCCGCTGTACCAGCACCAGGAAAGGACAAAAAGGAGCAGTCTTGCGGTGCGGGTTCAACTCCGGCCCAGGGCGACAACGCCACCAGCAGGCCACAGGGAACCTTGCACCACCAGAGTCCTCCAAGAACCACAAAAGAGGTTCTCAGACTCCCTAACAATTAGTGCACCCGGGTTGAATAACCCAGATGCTCCCCCCCCCAAATTTAAATGCCCTCTATATATATATATATATATATATATATATATATATATATATATACACACATACATACTGTGTATTTATATATATATATATATATATATATATATATACAGTTTCTCCCAAAAGTGAAAGTGAGTACACCCCTCACATTTTTGTAAATATTTTATTATATCTTTTCATGTGACAACACTGAAGAAATTACACTTTGCTATAATGTAATGTAGTGAGTGTATAGCTTGTATAACAGTGTACATTTTCTGTCCTCACAAAATAACTCAACACAGCCATTAATGTCTAAATCGCTGGCAACAAAAGTGAGTACACCCCAAAGTGAAAATGTCGAAATTGGGCTCAATTGGCCATTTTCCCTCCCAGTGTCATGTGACTTGTTATGCCGCGTACACACGATCGATTTTCTCGACGGTGAAAACACTGTTGAGAAAATCGACGGGAAAAACAAGGAACGGCTTGTTACCCTACACACGGCCGTTTTTCCCGTAATTTTTTTTCTTGGTCGAGAAAAACGACCGTGTGTAGGCTCCCCGGCAGTGTTTCCCTATGGGAAAACTGCGGCGAGAAAAAAATGGCGTGAATCACGATGAGAAAAATTAGAGCATGTTCTAATTTTTCTCGTCGTGATTAATGCCGTTTTTCTCGTCGGGAAAAATGACCAAAAGCCCACACACGGTCGTTTTTCTCGTCAAAGTGAAAAAATGTAATTTTTCCCGACGAGAAAAATGGTTGTGTGTACGCGGCATCAGTGTTACAAGGTCTCAAGTGTGAATGGGGAGCAGGTGTGTTAAATTGGTGTTATTGCTCTCACTCTCTCATACTGATCACTGGAAGTTCAACAACTCATGGCAAAGAACTCTCTAAAGGTTTTGAAAAAAAGAATTGTTGCTCTACATAAAGATGAAAAAAATACTGTGACCTGGCATAAGACACCAGGGAAGGGTTACTGGTGGCAACATAAATTAGATCAATCTGAATTAATAATATATTGAAACATTTTATTAAATAAATCAGAAAGTTTTTAAACAAAATCAAAAAAGACATTGAGTTTAAAAAGGTGCAATTTTCCTAAAGGCTAACTATAGCAATTAAACTAGTTGAGTAAAAACCACATATATACATGCACTGACAAGACACAACATAAAACAATACAATGACACATCCAGACGCCTTGTCTTGACCCGCAGTCAGTCAGTCAGATGAAAAATTTCATCATGGATTAATGGTCCTATTAATATTAGTGAAAGACGATCGGCTTGTCAAAAAAGAACTGGCTGGCTGAGGGTGACTCCAAGGAATGGAGGAAGGGTATGGGGTTAATGGAGGAGGAAAAGTGGGTATTAGGAAATGGGTAGAACAAGGATATTATAGTTAATTAACTAGCAGTGGTGGAAAATGATAATCTGAGACACATCAAATATTCCTCATTGAGTGATGATTGACCATGGTATCATGCTGGGCTAATATTCATACTGCAACAGTCCTTAGTATGCATACTAAATAGTTCAAGTGGATCCAGACAGTCAAGTGACAGCTGTAAGAAGATTATTTGTAATTCACCGATGGTCATCAAAGTTCAAATGTCAACAGTGTATCAATGGGATGAACAGTATCGAATATGTGAGTGAGTGAGTGAGTGAGTGAATAACTTGTATAGCGCTACAAATGCGAACTAAATCGCCTCAAGGCGCTTTGCATCCAGTGACATCCTGACCCTTCAGAATAGGTGGGTCTTAAGTTTTTTCCTGAAGGCCCGGTGGTTTTCTTCAATGCGGATGTTGGTGGGTAGAGCGTTCCATAGCCGTGGTCCTATGTCTCCTCAGATAGCAGGTATAAGGAGGAGGCTGCACCTGTGCATGCTGCAAGAATGATCATAAGCTGCAAGCATTAGCCCTGTGGTAAAGATACATTACCGTCCTGTGCGGGCGCTCAGGTGATTATCTCCATCCTTTCGAATTCCGTCTGCTATACATGTGAGATCACTGGTGTCAGGAATTGAAAAGGGAATTGTCCTGTTCAATATTTCCAAGTGTTCTGTTTGCATGGGGCAAGCCGCGCAATGTCCGCTATCTCGTGTACGAGGCTAGCAGAAGTAATCAACAGCTACGCATGTCACGTGATGCTGCCCGTACCTGGGGCCCCTGGATTGGAGGACGCTAGCTTCTGCTAGCCTCGTACACGACATAGTGGACATTGCGCGGCTTGCCACATGCAGACCGAACGCTCGGAAATATTGAACATATTGAACATTTTTTTCATATGCCTTTTGGTTACGGCAACAGCACCCTACAAGGTGAATGATCTATGGTTGGCCATTTGATTTACTTGACCAATAATTAGTACCAAAGCTTGCCCTTTTTTGTTTCTTATCTACATAAAGATGGCCTAGGATATCAGAAGATAAGACCCTGAAAAGGAGCTGCAGCACAGTGGCCAAGACCATACTACAGCGGTGTAACAGGACAGGTTTCACTCAGAATAGGCCTTGCCATGGTCGACCAAAGAAGTGGAGTGCACGTGCTCAGCGTCATATCCAGAGGTTGTCTTTGGGAAATAGACATATGAGTGCTGCCAGCATTGCTGTAGAGGTTGAAGGGGTGGGGGGTCAGCCTGTCAGTGCTCAGATCATATTCTGCACACTGCGTCAAATTGGTCTGCATGGCTGTCATCCCAGAAGGAAGCCTCTTCTAAAGATGATGCACAAGAAAGCCTGCAAACAGTTTGATGAAGACAAGCAGACTAAGGACATGAATTACTGGAACCATGTCCTGTGGTCTGATGAGACCAAGATAAACATATTCGGTTCAAATGGTGTCAAGCGTGTGTGGCGGCAACCAGGTGAGGAGTACAAAGACAAGTGTGTCTTGCCTACAGTCAAGCATGGTGGTGGGAGTGTCATGGTCTGGGGCTGAATGAGTACTGCCGGCACTGGGGTGCTACAATTTATTGAGGGAACCATGAATGCCAACATGTACTGTGACATACTAAAGCAGAGCATGATCCTCTCCCTTTGGAGACTGGGCCGCAGGGCAGTATTAAAACATGATAACGACCCCAAACACACCTCCAAGACGGCCACTGCCTTGCTAAAGAAGCTGAGGGTAAAAGTGATGGACTGACCAAGCATGTCTCCAGACCTAAACCCTATTGAGCATCTTTGGGGCATCTGCAAAAGGAAAGGTGGAGGAGTGCAAGGTCTTTAATAGACTTGTGCACAACGGAAAAATTTGTTTAGTTTCGGTTCGTTTCTTGTGCACAACGGAAAAATTTGTTTAGTTTTGGTTTGTTTCTTTTCGGTCCTGTTGATTTGTAATCGTTCGTAATTTTGCTACACGGGATTTTTCGTGTTCGGACTAATTCGTATTTCCGCAAGCGACATTTTTTGTTGAATTTTTAGTTGATTTATAATTCGCACTTTCGGTAGGGTACATTGTTTTTCGTTGATTCTGGACACAACTCCTACTTTCGTAACTTTTTTTGGGTTCGTTGATTCGTAATTTTCTGTGTCTCTCTCACGACGACGCTGCCTATTATGCCTAATGTGCTTCGAATGGATTTGTACTTTTCTAAATACATAACGGTTATTTGTAACGATTCGAAATCTCGTATTTTACTTTCGTTTTTTACATGCGGCTATAGCCTCCGCCCCTGTACACCATTTTGAGAGGGTTCAGCACGGTGAGGGAGAAGCAGAGAGCAGAGCAGAGTGTTATTGTGCTTTGAATGGATTAGAAATCTCGTATTTTACTTTCGTTTTTTACATGCGGCTATAGCCTCCGCCCCTGTACACCATTTTGAGAGGGTTCAGCACAGTGAGGGAGAAGCAGAGAGCAGAGCAGATTGAGTGTTATTGTGCTTCGTATGGATTCGTACATTCGTAACTTTTTTCATAACGAATTATGCCGAAGACATTCGGGCATTCGCTATTTGCGGTATAATTTATTGCGGATTCGGTTTTATTCGTAATTGCTTTGTTCGGAAATTCGAATGCTTCCGAATGTCCGAAAGTTGCTAAATTCTGACGAATTTCGATTTGTTACGAAACGAATTGCACAAGCCTAGTCTTTAACCACTTGACCACTGGGCACTTAAACCCCCTTCCTAACCAGACAAATTTTCAGCTTTCGGTGCTCTCACATTTTGAATGACAATTAGTCATGTGCAACACTGTACCCATATGACAATTTTGACCTTTTTTTCACAAAAATAGAGCTTTATTTTGGTGGTATTTAATCACCGCTGGGTTTTTAATTTTTTGCACTATAAAAAAATTATTTTGCTTCATACATTTTGTCAAAATTACCCCTTTTTGGAAAATAGACATTCCATTGTATTTGAGGCATGGTGAGTTTTTTGAAGTTGTAATTTTTTCCCAGAATTCTTTGGAAAATTATTATTTTTTCCACAAAATTGTCATATTAGCAGGTTATTTCTCTCACACAGCATATGCATACTACAAATTACACCCCAAAACACATTCTGCTACTCCTCCTGAGTATAGCGATACCACATGTGTGAGAGTTTTTTACAGCGTGGCCACAGACAGATGCCCAACATGCAGGGAGCACCTTCAGGCGTTCTAGGAGCATTAATTACACATCTAATTTCCTGACTACCTCTTGCACTTTTGAAGGCCCTGGAGCACCAGGACAATGGAAACACCCCAAAAATGACCCCATTTTGAAAAAAAAAACACCAAAATTTATAATCTACAAGGCATAATGAGTCTTTTGAACTTGTCATTTTTTTCTACAAGCTTTTGGAAAATGTGGAAATAAAATTAAAAAGCATTTTTTTTTACACAAAGTTGTCAATTTATACAATATTTCTAACACATAGCATGCACATACCAAAAAAGCCCAGGTTTCCCCTTGCTTCAGAGGGGGACGGGGTCACGTGACGGATGGCCCCGTCCTCAGCTACATAAGACCTGTCAGGCTGCCGCAATGTCATTCCCGGGGTGTCTCCGGTGGAGACAGGATCGTGTGCTGTTCTTCGCTGGACATCATCGCTGGAGCCTGCAGATCATCCATCGCTGGATACCGACATCACTGGAGTGGAGATCGAGAGTGGATTACCACCGCTGGAATCTTTTTTTTTTTTTTTAATAAAGAACTTATCCCAACTGTGTCTGTGTGTTTTTTTTTTTTTTTACACTTTTTACACTTTCTTTGTGAAATGGTAGGTTACCAATTCACATAGGGGAGGTGGGATCTGGGGGTCCCCTTTGTTAAAGGGGTCTTCCAGATTCCGATAAGCCCCCCGCCCACAGACCCCACAACCACCGAGCAAGGGGTGGGGATGAGGCCGTTGTCCCCATCAACATGGGGACATGGTACTTTGGGGTCCAGACCCCAAAGCATCCTCCCCATGTTGAGGGCATGTGGCCTGGTATGGTTCAGGAGGGGGGGGCGCTCTCTCGTCCCCCCTCTTTTCCTACGGCCTGCCAGGTTGCGTGCTCGGATAAGGGTCTGGGATGGATTTTTGGGGGGAACTCCACGCCATTTCTTTTTACATTTGGCCTGGAGTTCCCCTTAAAATCCATACCAGACCTGAAGGGTCTGGTATGGATATTTGGGGGGAACTCCACGTAATTTTTTTTTTAAATTTGGTGCAGGTTTCCCCTTAATATCCATACCAGACCTGAAGGGCCTGGTAACTGAATTTGGGGGGAACCCCCACGCATTTATTTATTTTTTATCAATGACTTTCAATGACTTTTCTCTGTATTGACGGGAGCCGACAATTCATTATAGCCACGAGTACTTTTAAATGACTTTTTTCCTTCAGAAATGACATTTTGTGCAGGAACAGTTCTAAGCACGGGAAACAAGCGCTACTTTACAGGCATACTATACACATCCCCCAGGTACGAAATTTAAAGGAATATTTCACTTTTATTGTTTCACAATAAGCATTATTAAAATCACCTCTCCCGAAAAAACTGCAGTTTTTAAAACAATTTTTTCCATTGATACATGTCCCCTGGGGCAGGACCCCGGTCCCCAAACACTTTTTATGACAATAACTTGCATATAAGCCTTTAAAATTAGCACTTTAGATTTCTCCCATAGACTTTTACAGGGTGTTCCGCGGCTTTTCGAATTTGCCGCGAACACCCCAAATTGTTCGCTTTTCGGCGAACAGGCAATGTTCGAGTAGAACATGAGTTTGTCTCGGACTCGAAGCTTATCCCTAGTCCTGTCACTAGGAAGAATGGGGAAATGCTTGTTTACATCAGCATTTCCCCGTTCTTTCTCTCCGTGAGAACATTGTGGGTATCCCGGCGGACATCGAGCCCACAATGCCGCACCTTCAAGGGGACGTACCTGTACGCCCATTTGCACAGCCGTGCCATTGTCCTGACGTATATCGTCGTGCGATGGACGGCAAGTTCCCTCTGTTCTCAGCTGCATAAGAGCTGGGAGTAGGAGATGCAGCAGAACACTGAGCTTCCCAGTGAGTGTCAGGATAAGTCTGATCATTGGAGAGTACACTGAGTTCCCAGCATATCTAGAAAACTGGCCATGGTGGGCTCTGCTGCTTAGTGTGGTCAGTTTTTATTAGGAAAGCAAGGGGATTAGCAGGAACACCAGGGATTTCACATAAATGAAGCAATACAAAGAAAACAGGATACTTTTTTATACAAGTACATGGTACAACAGGCTCATTTCAGGAATATGAAGTGTTGGGGTAACAAGCACTTTAAGTCCTCCTACCCTTCTCTTCTGCTACACTTGATATGTCATTTGTGAAGGGGGATACTTAGTTTTGACAGTTCTCCTCTCCCCCTGCCTCACTACAGTTTTCTAGGACACATCACAGGTCCCAGAAGACTGCAGGACCATTCACAAAGCGCAGTGTGGATCACGCATGGGCAGTTGGCTATGAAGCTGAAAGCCGTATAGACAACATTCCACAGTTAGGATGCCTAGCCCCGGGGGGAGGACGGAGTTAGATCCCTGGACAGGTAAGTGTCCCTTATTAAAAAATACAGGATTTGTAGCTGCTGACCTCATCTTTAAGTAATACAATTATGCCGCGTACACGTGGTCGTAATTTCTGATGGAAAAAGTCAGACGGGATTTTTTCATTGGATATTCCAAACGTGTTTATGTTCCATCTGACTTTTTCCCTCGGAAATTCAGACGGACTTAGATAGATAGATAGAGTTCGTCTGTATGCAATTCCAATGCACTAAAAACCATGCATGCTCGGAATCAATTCGACGCATGCTCGGAATCATTGAACTTCATTTTTCTTGGCTCGTCGTAGTGTTGTACATCACCGCGCTCTTGACGGGCGGAATTTCGTGTGACTGTGTGTATGCAAGACAGCTTGAGCGTAATTCTGTCAGAAAAACCCATCGGAGTTTATTCCGATGGGAAAACCGGTCGTGTGTACGCGACATTAGACAATAATATGATTTCAAACTCTACAATTAGCACAGATAGTAAATAAAATGTTCATTGCAAAAATATAATTAATACCAAGTATATAGTAAAATATTAACCACTTGCCTACTGGGCACTTTTACTCCCTTCCTGCCCAGGCCAATTTTCAGCTTTCCGTGCTGTCACACTTTGAATGACAATTGCGCGGTCACCCATCCAAAATATTTATAATTTTTGTCACACAAATAGAGCTTTCTTTTGGTGGTATGTTATCACCACTGGGTTTTTTTTTTTTGCTAAACAATCAAAAAAAGGCAGAACATTTTGAAAAAAAGGTGTGCTCTTTGAGTGGCTGTTTACATAGACGCACCCATACATTTATATCCACCAGCACTAGGTCTGAATTTACTATTAAGTCCTTTATAACGTGTTCCACTGAGGGGGTCGTTTATCTACTGCAGTGCCCATGTGGGCTTTAAAATGTGGGCAGGACTAAGCGACCCCTAAAAGTGAGACTCAATGAACACGTTACGAACATTTTGACAGGGTTCCCCAAGCACCCTGTGTCTCGCCACTACCTAGAGGTACATAACAAAAACCCTGACAAGACCTTGTTTCTTGGCATTGATAGATACACCCCTCAGTGGAGGGGGGATTCCCTAGTGCAGAGTATCTCTAGGTTAGAGATGTCTTGGATACATTGAATAAAATGCTCTGCCCCTATCGGGTTAAATGTGGATACAGATTTAAATGCCTTTATAGATAATTCCTGATTGATATCTTTTATTATCTATTCTGCATTGTGGAATTTTTTATTCCTTTTGTGTTTTTTCTTTATTTCTTATTTTTATTTTTGTTTCTCGGTTGATCCGGGAATCTAGTTCAATTCACATTTACATTTATATGAGTAATGTTAGTATTGTCTTTTTCAGATTTTGACATCCGTTCTGAGTCCCGGGCAGCATATAAGGCAAGGGTCTCAAATTGGTGGCCCTCCAGCTGTTGTGAAACTACAAGTCCCATGACGCATTGCAAGGCTGACAATTGCAAGCATGATTCCCACAGGCAGAGGCATGATGGGACTTGTAGTTTTGCAACAGCTGGGGGGCCACCAGTTTGAGACCCCTGATATAAGGTTTTTGCCATCTGTTTTGGGTCTTTAGATTGAGCCCTATGATTATTTATTGAGTTTATACACATCTCCTTGTTTTTATTTAGGAGTGAGATGTTGTTGGTGACAAATTAATTTAATCTGTGGCTGTTCTGCTTTTTGGCCACAAGATGGTGCTGTTTTTCGTCCTGATTATTTGGGATTTCCTGATTATCTGGGATTATTTAGTCCCCGTGACACTTCCTCCCAGCAGTGTCTTTTAGATATTTTAATTCATGTTCAATTCTTTTTTAATTATATAAATGAACATTTTTGTAAATAACAACCAGCATTTAAATTAGTATTTTATGTGCTTTGTATTGTATTTATTATGGTTCCACTTCGTGACCTTCACAAGTTCCTGTTCCGGGTCGTGGGGCTGCCTGTGACTCAGACAGAGGCGTGGTTCCAAGTGTATAAATTTGCGATGAGTCAGTGCGTCGCCCGTTCCCCAGACGATGTTACCTATAGCGAAACGTACGTCGGGAGGTTGCCGCGCTGATGTCATCGCTGAACGGGAGACTGCATGCCGGCCGGCTCTTCCTATGTTTTTATGCCTGAATTTCACCTACTTGATGTAAGTTACCACCTTTTTATTTGAATAAATGCTGTTTGGACGATATACACTATGTGGTTTCCCCTTCTCATTTTTATGACTGGTGAATACTGAGTTCCAATATCGCAAGAGTTCCTTTCCATCCTTGGATATCCATCTACTGCAAGGAAGCGAGTGATTCATAGTTTGGCATTCCAATAGCTTGCCTCTGGTAAGCACATTATTTTGGTGGTGGTGCACGTGTGCATTTTTTTGGGTGCAATTTAGGAGTTCACCCTTCTTCCAATTTGCATTGCAATTTGTTTATGTTCAGAATTTATATGGACTCTTACATGGACAATTATATGATTAACCGTTATTCCTTTGGGGTCAAACTCGATTAATGTGTCGGTTTATCATATCATACCATACATTATATAAAAAAATATATATATATTTTTTTGTCACTATGTATTTATTTATTTTTTGTCACTATATTAAGTTATAGTTATTGCCCAATATTTCCAGATTATTGTTAGATTGTATATTCACTGTATACAGGTTTGCGCAGCTCTTTTTTCCTTTTTTTCTGCATATTGGTGTTTGATCTACACGTATGAGTTTGCTGCATTTTTAGGGTTCATCAATCCATCTATTCATTCAATCATTTGTATTACTCTTTATCCATTTAAGCGCAGTATATCCTCCTTCCCATTTTGAAAAAACTAATTTTTTTTCATAGTTCGTTTTAAAAATTTGCAAACAGGTATTTTTTTTTCCTTCACTGATGTGCGCTGATGAGGCTGCAATGATGGGCACTGATAGGCTGCACTGATAGACACTGATGGGCACTAATGAGGTGGGACTGATGAGGTGGCATTGATGGGCACTGATAGCTGGCACTGATAGGTGGCACTGATGGGCACTGAGGAGGCACTGAAGGGGCTGCACTGATAGGCAGCTCTGATTAGCACTGATAGCTGGCACTGAGAGGTGGCACTAATAAGCAGCACTGATAGGCACTGGTAGGTGGCACTGATGGGCACTGATAGGTGACACTGATGATGAGGCAATGACAGGGCCAGCACTACCACTATGCGAACTAGGCATCCACCTAGGATGCACTGCCACCTAGAGTGCCACCAAGGCTGGTTTCCCCACTCTCCGCCGGGAGGAGGGGGTGCCAGGAGCTTGTCAGTACCTTGTTCTCTATCCTGCTGTGTGACAGTATACCCATGTGTGACCCATAGTGTAGTGACCTGTTTTTTAAAAATTTTGAAGTTTTTTTTGGGGGGGAGGGGTGCAAGTAGCTGGTCTTGCCTAGGGTGTAAAATAGCCCAGCACCGGCCCTAGACACTAATGGGCACTGATTGCCAGCAATGATGGGCACTGATTGACAGCACTGATTGGCGGAACTGGTGGGCACTGTTTGGCAGCACTGGTGGGCACTGATTGGCTTTCTTCTCCCTTCACGCTGTCAGTTAGAGGAAAGAAAGCTGACAGCTAATCACGTGGTAAAGGGTCATTGTAAGGATTTGGCGATCAAATAGGGCGCCACCCAATGCGCAGCAGGGGGCATGAGGGCAGCGCGATCATGGGAGGACGTCCATGTACACCTGTGCTGTAGCCATCTTTTAGCTATAGTGTGGATGTGAAGTGGTTAAAAAGATAATATAGTAAATAGACATCCAATAAAACAAAATAAAAATGCAGTAGAATTAATTTTTAAATAAAAGTTGAAAAGAAGTAAATTGAAGCCCAATGACTGTATAGGTTTACTGTATATACATATATTTTCATATACAGTATGTGTCTGTACACTGAGATGTGGTGACACTTTATTTTATCTGGTCAGCACACTGTTGTTAAATTGCAACTTTTTAAATTTAAAGTTACTTTGGGTAAACAAAATGGTCAGGTAGTCAGTTGTGCCTAACGCGCACTCGCAATTTCTAAAAGCAAATCACATGATGATGCACAAAGACACTTTGTAAATATTCCCTCTAAAGAATCACAGCTTATTGTGTTCAACTAAAAGTGAAAAATGTTGCTTTGTGGGATTAGGGTTGTTTTAATAGTTGTTTAATGGGTGAAGCAAATTCTTAGAAAAGCTTGCTCTACATTCTGCTTAAAGGTAATACCATGTCAGCATTACCTTTGACTTTACCAGACTTTGACATATCACACTATATAAAGCCCTCTGCTCTATGTGACGGCAACAGCACAGCATAGCTGAACAAGGCTACACAAGCATAATGGGGAAGGTAAGATACTATCCCAAACATCAATAAATATGGCTACAAAAGTCTGTTCAAAATGTTATAATATCTATATTTTAGTTATTACTTCAGTCCTTTTAAATGAATATGGTCTCTTTCACACAGGCAGACTCTGGCAGCCTGAGCGTTTACATCCAATGTGATCCCCCATCCATCTGTTTTTAGCGTATAGGATGGGATTGGGTGTCAGCGAGTGTCAACAGACACATGTCTGTTGACACCTGCAGCCCCATACAGGGAAATTGATGGTTTGATCGAGTCTGTCTAAAAAACTGACAGGTGGACCCGATTGGTCCCCCAGTGTTAAAGGGGCCTTTGTCTACCTAAAATAAATATGTATTATGCCATGAATGAAAAGCAGAATAAATTAATGTTCAATACATTCCTTTAACAGATCATCTTCTACGAGGACAGAAATTTCCAGGGTCGCTCTTATGAGTGTAACTCTGAATGTCCTGATATGTCCTCATACTTCAGACGCTGCAACTCCATTCGTGTGGAAAGTGGAAACTGGATCCTGTATGAACATCCAAACTACAGAGGACACCAGTATTTCCTTCACAGAGGAGAATATCCTGACTTCCAGCAATGGATGGGTTATAATGATTCCATTAGGTCTTGTCGTCTGAGCCCCCAGGTAAACATTTCATTTGTAAAATATCTCTAATTACAGTCATATTTATCTAAATAAAAAAAATTCTATTATGGAGGAAGTTTACTATACTTTTATAAACCTTCATGGATGTTACTACTGTGTTTCCCCTAAAATAAGACCTACCCCGATAATAAGACCTAGCATGATTCTCGGGGAGGGCTGCAATATAAGCCATACCCTGAAAATAAGACCTAGTAAAACTTGTAAAAAAGATTTTTATTCCACCTTGCAGAATGATTACACCACCATAAGGTGTGTGTGTCTCCCTTTGTAACTGCACCGCACGAAACACCCTGTTTACAGACTCGCCGGAGGTCTTCTCCTCTATTCCTGGCTGAAGCCCGAGTCCCCCCTCCTAAACGCATGGAGCGGGCTGACGCCAGCGGGACAGCGGCTCCCCCCCCTCCACTCTCCTCCCGCCCAATGCCCGCGGCCCCCCTCCCTAGTGCACGGAGCAGGCTGACACCAGCGGGACACTGGCTCCTCCGCTCTCCTCCTGACCAACGCCCGCGGCCTCCCCTCCCCAGTGCACGGAGCGAGCCGACGCCAGCGGAAATCCCGGAGCAGAGAAAAAGACCCCGGCAGACCATGCAACACCCAGGGGAGCTGCAACAAAGGTACCGATATTTCCCACAAAACAATCACAAAGGGAGACACACTGCATCCCATTACATAATTCTACGGTATAAGGATGGATTTTAAGATGCTTTTTATGTCAAAATACTGACTCCTGACATGATGGGGAGGGGGAGGGGGAGGGGGAGAAGACAGGGGACACAGGAGATGGATAAGAGACACAGCAGAAGCACTATGCAATCTATCATGCTTTAAAGGAAAATTAATTTTTTTTAGAGTTAAAACCACTTTAAGATCATTGTACATACCCTAAATAAATAAGCCCTTCCCCGAAAATAAGCCCTAGTGTGTTTTTGGTTGCCAAAATGAATATAAGACCCAAGCTTATTTTCGGGGAAACACGGTAACTGATACATCTAAATTAAGCTTTTTTAAAGCATTGGCTGCATATTTTTTTACAGCATCAGGGTTCATCTAGGATCAGGATCTATGAGAAAGAAGACTTCAAAGGTCAGATGATGGAGTTCACTGAAGATTGTCCTCATATCTATGAGCGATTCCACTATCATGATGTTCATTCTGCCCATGTACAAGATGGATACTGGATGTTCTATGAGGAGCCCAACTACAGAGGACGTCAATATTACCTGAGACCTGAAGAGTACAAAAGGTACACTGACTGGGGAGCCACAGACCCAAGAATTGGATCCATCAGACGTCTCCATCATTCTTACTAGTTAACTATGTACATTTAATAAATTATTTGAAATAATGTAAAGAGTCTGTTATATGCTTTATGAACATTCATTTACATTAAATATTCTAATATAATGATATGTTTCAAAAAGAAAAGTCACAAGAACTACCGTAATTATAAAACATTTTAGTACACACATTCACAGCCAGAACTAGATTGGGGGAAAAAACAACTTATAAAATCATTGTACGTTTAATAAATGACACATCTTTTGAAGTAATAGTATTTATATATCTACCCATATCTTTTTTTTTTTTTTATATCTCTTTATTGTTTTTTCAAGTATACACTTTAACAAAAAACACAACAGTAAAATAAAATAAACTGCACAGTATAAAATGCAGAGTGCACCCTCGCATGGGCTATAGAAGACAGTATTCCATTATCGCCCTATATCTTTAAAATGTTCATAACTGGGACTGACCTGTCCTATAATCTAATGTATTGTTTACTTGACATAAGCTCAAATGGGTTTGACATCTAGGACTACACTTGGAAATCTTTGCACTGTTGATTAAAGTTCAAGTATTGTGCAATACCTATTTACCTTTTTCTTCGCATAAGGTAATTCTGAGGGCAGAGTCTTGCAGAAGGCCACATGCCCTCAACCTGGGGCATAGGGAGAGTACCTTGCCAAGGAGGAGTAACCCTTTGTTACTCATTTACAAAAAGTCAAATTGTCAATAAATACACTAATACTTTTTTGAAAAAGAAAGACAAAAACATCTGTGGCAAAGTAATTTATGTAAAAAAAGTCCCACAATCCAAATCCATCATCAATCATCCTGTCATGCTATGTAGATCGAAGTCAATCGTGATGAATGATACCAACCTGCCATAAAGAAACAAACAGACTGCTCACCATGAACGACAGCTGAGCCCCACAGGTGATTGCAAATAAAGGACTAGGGTATTTCAGGCGCTGTCATTAACCAAATAAGGACATGACCATATTTTAGTCAATGACGTCACAATCCCATTGTTACCATATAATGTTTTGCTTGTGTAATGTATTCTTTAAGTATTCTGATTAGGGATGCACCCTTAACTAAACTTTTTAGTACTCGTCAATACCAATTACCGATACCTACCACAACTATTTTTCTTCAGCTGTCAGCAATGGTACAAAGCACTTCAATACAGGGCACTTTCACCCCCTTTCTTCCCAGAGCAATTTTCAGCTTTCAGCACTCCCACAATGACAATTACTCAGTCACGCAACACTGTACCCAAAAAAAATTGTTATCATCTTTTTCAAACAAATAGAGCTTTTTTTTGGTGCTATTATTCACCATTGGGTTTTTTATTTTTTGTGATATAAGTGACAGAAAGAGGGAAAAAGTTTGAGTTTATATTATAAAATTTTGCAAATAAGTGAGTAAACCAAAACTTATACTGCTACAAATCTTTGGTAAAAATAACCCAAATTAGTGTATATTATTTAGTCTGTGTCAAAGTTATAGAGTCTAAGCTATGGTGCCAATAATTGAAAATTGATCACACCTGATCACACCTGATGTACTGACGGCCTATCTAAGTCCTTGAGGCCCTGAAATTTCAGGACAGTACAAATACCCCCCAGAATACCCCTTTTTGGAAAGTAGACAGTACAAGGTATTTAGTAAGAGGCATGGTGAGTTTTTTGAAGCTGTAATTTTTTCCCACAATTTTGGGGAAAATTAAGACATTATTATTTTTTCAATTTTTTACACAAAATTTTCATAATAACAAGTTATTTCTTACAAACAGCATATGCATACTTGCAATTACACCCCAAAATACATTTAGCTACTCCTCCTGAGTATCGTGATACCAAATGTGTGAGACTTTTACACAGCCTGGCCATGTACAGAGGCCCAACATGCAGGGAGCGCTGTCAGGTGTTCAAGGATCATAAATTACACATATAATTTCCTGACGATGTATCACACTTTTGAAGGCCCTGGAGCACTAGGACAATGGCATTTCCCAGAAAATGACCCCATTTTGGAAAGCAAATACCCCAATGTATATTCTAAGAGGCATGGGCTGCAGATAGGTACTCAGGTTCCCTGATGGGCTGCAGATAGGTACTCGGGTAGTCTGATGAGCTGCAGATAGTTACTCGTGTACTCTGGACTGGAGACAAGTACTCGGGTACACTGATGGGCTGGTGACATGTACTTGGGTACTCTGATAGGCTGGTGACAGGTACTCGGGTACTCTAGGCTGGTTACAGGTACTTGGGTACTCTGCTGAGCTGGTGACAGGTATTCGGTTACACTGATGGGCTGGTGACACGTACTCGGGTACTTTGATGGGCTGGTGACAGGTACTCAGATGGGCTGGTGACAGGTACTCAGATGGGCTGATGACAGGTACTCTAAAGGGGTTGGTGACAGTCTTTATTTATGGGCAATCAGTGTGTTTTAGTGTGCACTGTAGGCGGTAACTAGTTGTTACTGCAATCTCCACCTCACACAGGATAAATGTGTGAAGAGGAGAACCCGATAACAGCTAGTTAGTTACCAGTGTTTGACATTTCAATCACAGCCGGTCACGTGGTAAAGAGCCAATTTCATTAACTCTTTACCCTGATTGGGGATGGGCTGGGTCAGAGTGATATGCCTCATCCCCGATCGCCGCGTGAGACTGGCGAGCATGGGCGGACATCATATGATGCCCGCCCAGAGGGAGGGAATGTTTCTGACGGCGTAAGTTTACAATGCGCCAGTAGGGAAGTGGTTAACGGACAAAGTAAGCAAAAAACATTTTTAATTATTAATAGTTTATAAAATAGAAGTGAACAAAAAAAATCAGCAGGAAAATAATAATTAAATGGAGAATACAGAGTTATTTAAGACTGATTAGAGTAAATTAAGGGTCAATAAGAGGTTATATACTGGTATCCGTATCGGTGCAACCCTAATTCTGATATATGGGAATATAATTAAACCCTTAATTTTGTTTCTCCACATATTATACCACTTCCAGCGTCCCAAATGTGTTACTGTGACTTTTTCTACTTTAAGGACTTGACCATTGTAATGCTTGCCTGTTACATCTCACATGGGTTGTAAACAGCAGCACATAAACTAGGTGTAGGGACCAAATAGTGTGTCTTTTATTAGCCACTGTACAGAAAAGAAAGGGGAGATATAATAAATTGTTACCAATCTAGTATGGATGTCAATGGGGACCCCAAGCAAAAAGAAAAAATGTTGGGTCCCACCAAATTCAATGTCAGAACCTTTGGGTATGTTATGAATTTTAGGGAATCCCCATGCAAAAAACAAGAAAATAGAGTGGGGTCTCCCAAACATCTAAACCAGATTCTTATCTGACTATGCATCCTGGCAGTCCAGGAAAGATTGGGGGATACTTCCTGGCAAAGCACCTCATCACCATGTTGATGAGTTCAAGGTCCTTTCTCCCACAACTCTTCCTTTTTCCCACATCGCTGCCCCAGTGGTTGTGGGGGTCTGGAGCAGGGGGATTATCTCAATCTCAAATCCCCTTTAACAATATAGGGGCCCCAGATACTGCTTTCTCCCATGCAAGTAAGGTGTATATTGAACCCTACAATGCATTAACATCAAATGAGAAAAAAATTAAAAACACACACAGTTTTGACAATAATTTTTTTTAAATAAAAATGTCCCACAATGTAAATCCCTCATAAACTATCTTGTTCATTGATGCAGATCCATGTGAGTCATGTTGAACAATGTCCAAAAAATAAATAAAAAATAAATCACACTGACCAGCAGACACATCCAGTCCCATCACTGACTGGCACTGAATGATATTACCTGTTCCCTGCCATTAAAAGTAAACAAAGGCGCAATGTCTCCTGGGTGATGTCATTGACCAAAAATGACTATGGCCATATTTGGTCACTGTTATTGCCAAAATATGGCCACATGGCTTCACTTGGTTAAAGATTTCATGCTATCTCCACCCCTTTATTTGCATGGTTGGGCCATTAAAAGAATAAATGGGCCGGGAAAGAAAATGAATGGGGTTGGATGACGTCACTGGACATAATTTTCTCCATAGCCAATTTAAAGGAAAATTAGATTTAAAATTTGTCTGTTGAAACTCTGGGATGGTAAAATTTAGTGCTTTAGATTTATCCTAAAATGTATCCTAAAAGCTGCTGTTCATATTTAATGAGTGAGTTAGGCAACAATGTCACCAGCTGTGTTATCTGCATTAAAGACTACCTTATTTTCTTATTTTTTCCAAACAAATATTTTATTGTAATAAAAGAACAATACACAGTAGTGACATACTATAGGTACATTGATCTACAGTGAAAGGTACATATTAGCACATCATATACATATTTTGTATGTGATAACATCTCAGACAATTAGCGGTCTGCATTTTCAGATATAGTCATCGAAATGAAATAGAATGGATTCTAGCATGAAAAAAATTGGTTAACAGATACGATAAAGAACATATTGTTGAAGCCCCATTTCTGTGAAAAGCTTGGGGGAGAACATTAATGATGATAACTAATTGCGTGGTCGAGGGGTTACCTATGAAAGTCTTCCATTCGTCTGGCAAAAATTCAATGTGGTACTTTCAGGTGTTATGAGATGTTACTAAAGGCAAGGAGGGGGTCGAGTAAGGCGTCTTACTGGGTATATAGGGTTTGTATGGGGGTAAAGCACGAAAAAGGTAGGGTTTGTGGGAGTAATCAGGGTGGGTGGGGAGGAGAATGGAGCCTCCTCCCCAGACAGGGTTATATCTTCTATAAAGAGGTAATTATAAAATAGTGGATATGTAATTAGAATTCTAGAGTGTAGTTTGAGTATTAATCTTTCTTGATGGGGAACCTCCCAAGCACAGCCCTTGGGTTGGGGCAGGACTTATTTTCTACATCACCTGCTAAAAGGCCCACAATATTTGAATTGGATATGATGTGACCAAGAGATGCTTCCAAAGTCAAGGTAAATATCAAGGATGACAATGGGCAAACTTGTCTTATCTTATGTGCAGATCAAACGAGAGTGAAATCATATTAATAATTTTAGCCATGGCCAAGAGGTGGGAATATATAGAATTAATTAAATGTCTCATATGTGCCCCAAGGCATAGACATCAAAAAGTGATTTTAAAGAATGCCCAATTCACTCTATAAAAGGCTTTCTTGGCGGCAGTAGATAGGAGAATGATGGAGGTCCTCTTTGTCTGCTCTAGGTATATCACATTTAGCTACTCTACATGGAATAAAAACCACCACCCAATTTTCATAGCATGTCACAGGAAGCACCCTTATGGCTAACAGAGGACAGATTTAGAAATAGACTTGAAAAACTTAACATAAATAAGTCACTGGGACCAGATGGCTTGCACCTGAGGGTCCTTAAGAAACTAATTTAAGTGATAGCCAGACTATTGTTCCTAATTTTTGTAGACAGTTTACTGACTGTAATGGTACCAGCTGATTGGAGAAAAGCCAATGTGGCACCAATATTTAAAAGAGGGCCAAGATATATCCCTGGGAACTACAGGCCAGTTAGCCTAACATCAATAGTCTGCAAGCTATTGGAGAGTATGGTAAGGGATTACAGTGGGGCAAAAAAGTATTTAGTCAGCCACCAATTGTGCAAGTTCTCCCACTTAAAAAGATGAGAGAGGCCTGTAATTGTCATCGTAGGTATACCTCAACTATGAGAGACAAAATGTGGAAACAAATCCAGACAATCACATTGGAAAGAACTTATTTGCAAATTATGGTGAAACATAAGTATTTGGTCACCTACAAACAAGCAAGATTTCTGGCTCTCACAGACCTGTATCGTCTTCTTTAAGAGGCTCCTCTGTCCTCCAATCATTACCTGTATTAATGGCACCTGTTTGAACTTGTTATCAGTATAAAAGACACCTGTCCACAACCTCAAACAGTCACACTCCAAACTCCACTATGGTGAAGACCAAAGAGCTGTGGAAGGGCACCAGAAACAATATTGTAGACCTGCACCAGGCTGGGAAGACTGAATCTGCAATAGGCAAGCAGCTTGGTGTGAGAAAATCAACTGTGGGAGCAATAATTAGAAAATGGAAGACATACAAGACCACTGATAATCTCCCTTGATCTGGGGCTCCACGCAAGATCTCACCCCGTGGGGTCAAAATTATCACAAGAACGGTGAGCAAAAATCCCAGAACCATACAGGGGGACCTAGTGAATGACCTGCAGAGAGCTGGGACCAATGTAACAAAGGCTACCATCAGTAACACACTACGCCGCCAGGGACTCAGATCCTGCAGTGCCAGACGTGTCCCCCTGCTTAGGCCAGTACATGTCCGGGCCCATCTGAGGTTTGCTAGAGAGCATTTGGATGATCCAGAAGAGGATTGGGAGAATGTCATATGGTCAGATGAAACCAAAGTAGAACTGTTTGGTAGAAACACAACTCGTCGTGTTTGGAGGAGAGAGAATGCTGAGTTGCAACCAAAGAACACCATACCTACTGTAAAGCATGGGGGTGGCAACATCATGCTTTGGGGCTGTTTCTCTGCAAAGGGAACAGAACGACTGATCCGTGTACATGAAAGAATGAATGGGGCCATGTATCAAGAAATTTTGAGTGCAAACCTCCTCCCATCAGCAAGGACATTGAAGATGAAACGTGGCTGGGTCTTTCAGCATGACAATGATCCCAAACACACCGCCCGGGCAACGAAGGAGTGGCTTTGTAAGGAGCATTTCAAGGTCCTGGAGTGGCCTAGCCAGTCTCCAGATCTCAACCCCATAGAAAACCTTTGGAGGGAGTTGAAAGTCTGTGTTGCCCAGCGACAGCCCCAAAACATCACTGGTCTAGAGGAGATCTGCATGGAGGAATGGGCCAACATACCAGCAACAGTGTGTGACAACCTTGTGAAGACTTACAGAAAAGGTTTGACCTCTGTCATTGCCAACAAAGGATATATAACAAAGTATTGAGATGAACTTTTGATATTGACCAAATACTTATTTGCCACCATAATTTGCAAATAAATTCTTTCCAAATCAGACAATGTGATTTTCTGGATTTGTTTCCACATTTTGTCTCTCATAGTTGAGGTATACCTATGATGACAATTACATGCCTCTCTCATCTTTTTAAGTGGAAGAACTTGCACAATTGGTGGCTGACTAAATACTTTTTTTGACCCACTGTATATACAGATTTTTAGCAATGAAAACTGTAGCATTAGCAGTAATCAGCATGGATTCATGAAAAATCGTTCTTGCCAGACCAATCTATTAACCTTCTATGAAGAAGTGAGCTGCAATCTAGGTAGAGGATGACCTGTGGATGTGGTGTATCTAGATTTTACAAAGGCATTTGATACAGTTCCCCACAAAAGTTTGCTGTACAAACTAAGGTCTGTCGGCGTGGACCATAGGGTGAGTACCTGGATTGAAAACTGGCTACAGGGGCGAGTCCAAAGTGTGGTGATAAATGGGGAGTACTCAGAATGGTCTGGTGTGGAAAGTGGGGTCCCCCAGGGTTCTGTTCTGGGACCAATTCTGTTTAAATTATTCATAAAAGATTTGGAGGATGGGATAAACAGCTTATTCTCAGTATTTGCGGACAATACTAAGTTAAGCAGGGCAATAACTTCTACGCAGAATATGGAAACCTTACAAGAAGACCTAAACAAATTTATGGGGTGGACAACTACATGAAAAATGTAAAGTAATGCATTTAGGTGCCAAAAATGTGAATGCAATTTACTCACTGGGGGAGAACCTCTGGGGGAATCTAGGATGGAAAAGGACCTGGGGGTCCTAGTAAATGACAGGCTCAGCAATGGCAAGCAATGCCAAGCTGCTGCAAGCAAACACAGAATATTGGCATGCATTAAAAAGGGGATTCACTCCAGAGATAAAATGATAATTTTCCCACTCAACAAGACTCTAGTCTGACCACATCTGGAGTATGCCGTCCAGTCCTGGGTACCAGTCCTCCAGAAGTATGTGCTGGAACTAGAGAGAGTCCAGAGAAGGGCAACAATGCTAATTAAGGGACTGGAGGACCTCAGCTATGGGGAAAGACTACAAGCATTGAACTTAATCTATCTGAGGGGAGACACTTGAAAGGGGATATGATATCAATGTACAAATACCGTACTGGTGACCCTAGCATAGGGAAAAAACTTTTCGGTGAAAGGGAATTTAAAAAGACACGCGGCCATACACTAAAATTAGAAGAGAAGAGGATTAACCTTAAACTGCGTAGAGGGTTATTTACTGTCAGAGCGGTAAGGATGTGGAATTCTCTTCCACAAGCAGTGGTATGAGTGGGGAGCATCGATAATTTCCAAAAACTATTAGATTGGTACCTTAACGACCACAACATACAGGGATATACAATGTACTATTAACATAAAAGCACTCACACAGGTTGGAGTGGATGGTCTTTTTTCAACCTCACCAACTATGTAACCAGGTCCAGACATATCAAATGTTGGACTATGGTTAAAAATCTATTGGCATGTATTTGGGTAAAAATGTTTCAAATCTACAGTTAGGAAAAAAAATAGGGTGGTAACTTGTATATTGGGCAGGGTCCATACACTCTTTAGGGATAACTATGCATGTCTCCCTCAGTAGGTCAGCAAGAAGCCACATGTAAAATAAAGTTGTAGGCTTTTAAAAATGGTTAAACTAGAATGTTATGAAGCTGAGAAAAATTTATTTGGGGCTAGTGACTTTATGTGATTTTGTCTCTTTACTCACCCAGGTCAATTCTTCCTCCTTGAGAGGTACAGTACAGTGATAAGGACTTTGACTTTGTTTGGCAAAATACAAGGGGCACCAGAATCAATCATATTCTAAAAAAAAGAGTTTCAGTATCCGGCAAAAACAGAAAGGAATACTGCTCACTTAGGCTGTCCCCTCACATCACAGTGAAGGTCAGGGGAGAAGGAGCTCCCAATGTAGACTGTGAATGAAAAAACTACCATAAAACATTAAATTAAGTGCAAATATATGTGCAAAAATAAGGCTGTCCAATAATTGCAGTAACTCCACCCTATATAATTTCCATGTGACGTAAAATAAACAGTATATATACAATATATTAAACATATGACAAATTGAAAAAAAGTTCAGCCACTATAAAGTATCAGCCACTATACTGTATCATGTGACCAAATAACAGTTGCACTCTCCCTTTGAACAATAGCAATATCTTTGTAATAATAGATTAATAGATTAAATATATAAAGACCACACTTGTGGAAAATTACCACACTTTTGGAAAATTACAGTAAACTTGTTATCTGGAACACTCAAAAACATAATCCATGTGTGGAGTGAGAATCAAGCTCTAACAAACTAACAATCCACTGTGCAGACTATATAAATTTCAGTGCTTACCAGATAAGTTAACCTTCTAATGCTGAGGTCAATTGGCATTTTCATAAAGTCTGGTACACAGTGGGTTGCATAAAAAAAACACAGCTCTGGTCGGAGCTGCTGTACTAACCATCCGACATTCGTACAGCTATCCCCTCTGCTGAGCTGTTGTGTTCTGACAGGGGGATGCCCCCCCCCCCCCCGGCAGAACACTCCGATCAGTGCTCTCCACCCTTTGTTTTCCAGCATGCTCACCAAACAGCCAAATGTCTGTTTTTTTGGGGAACCGGCAAATGTCTCCCGACATTCTGCCCATCTGTATCTGGCTTTAGAATAAATGTTATCACACCACAACACTCAGGTGCGGCAGCAGTTTAACCAAGGGCTCAATCCATTTTGGATGATGTTGACAGTGCCCCCACAAACCACAAAGGTTTTCTGGCCCCAAATGACATCGAGGAAAATAGAGGAGCTATATTGCATTCCTTTTTTTATAAAAATGCTTTTTTAAGATTAAAATATACTTACAAAAATCATGATAAGGCTTGGCCAAGCGCTTGTAGGGGATAATGTCACAACTAAGGCCCTGCCCATCACACTGGATGTCTTAAGGGAACTCTGATAGGTTGGTGATACCAACAGTCTATATCAGGGATATGCAATTAGCGGACCTCCAGCTGTTGCCAAACTACAAGTCCCATGAGGCATAGCGAGTCTCTGACAGCAGCAACCATGACACCCAGAGGCAGAGGCATGATGGGACTTGTAGTTTTGCAACAGCTGGAGGTCCGCTAATTGCATATCCCTGGTCTATATTATATAGCCTGTAAGTCCATTTTAATACCCTGTTAGATAGAGACCCCCTTCAGACACATATGCTTGATATTTGGTGTGACCTGAGTCCAAAACAGGTTCTAGCACCCCAGGACTTTAAGATCACCAATACAAAAATACACAGATATATAAAAACATAATTGATTTATTTATACAAATACAGTGGAACCTTGAATTACGAGCATAATTTGTTCCAGGAGAATGCTTGTAATCCAAAGCACTCACATATCAAAGCAAGTTTTGCCATAGAAGTCAATGGAAACAAAGATAATTAGTTCCACATTGACTTCTATTGTATGCAATACCGCATGTGACCAGAGGTGGGGGGGCGCCGGAGAGACTCGGATGCACTCGGAAACCCCCAGAAAGGCTCGGAAACACTCGAGAACTGAGTATTTCCGAGTATTTCCGAACGGCTCAGAGGGTCACCGGCACCCTCGCACCTATGGGAAAATGCGGTACTGCACACCGCAGAGGCTTGAATCCTGCTTGTTTTGCGAGACAACACTTGCAAACTGAGTCAGGAGTTAAAGAAAAAAAATTGCTCGCATTGTGAAATGCTCGTTAACCGCGTTACTCGCATTCAGAGGTTCCACTGTAATAATATAAATTTGCTTACAAATCGATGGCTGAGCAGATGGGAAAGATATTCATTCTCATAGATACAATATTTTAAAATCTCAATATTGGAATATCCATAGGATGACAAACATGAATTCCTGTAGATTACATATATCCTTTGTTGATTTTGCCCTTGCTCAGAGAAGAGTTACTTAAAACGCGTGGGGTAAGGTAAAAATCTTCTTCTTCACCCATTGATTACCACATTTACAACAAAGTATATACTGTAAGTAATCTAAAGTAATTCATGTTTGTGGAAATTATATAAAAAAAATTAAATATTGTATGAGAGACTCCTGCTGTGAGCCGCTGCGTGTTCTAGGGTGAACCCAGCCTAAATGGCAGAACTGGTTGTGGATACTGTTTTAGTGCTCCCAGTTTTTAAAGATGGACATTCTTGATAGGTCTTCTGGATAAAACAGGGGTCAAAGCTCTTTTCCAAAAAAAAAACTATCAAAATATGCCGCAGTATGGAAAAATCCTCATGCAGGGTGCAGTTCTTATGGAGCCTACAAAACTGTCCCTGTATGGTACTAGTACACTTTGGATGATGGCAACTGCGGTAATGCAAATATGAATTCCCAGATGTGGGCTTGAAGTGGGTCCTGGAAATAATCTTACCATACAAGTGGCCCAATTCAAGGTCCAGAAACACCAAGAAGGTGGGGTTCCACGTGTGTGAATGAGAGATCCAGGTTGCTGTTGCTGCAGTGCTGTACAAACAGGTCAATCGTAGATTGAGAGCCATCCCATATGACAATGTCTATATACCTGCCATAGAAGATGATGTAAGCAGCAATGGGGTAATTATATATACAAGACTCCTCCCACCAACCAATAGTGAGATTGGTGTAACAGGGTGCAAAGGACATGCCCAGAGCTGTGCCCCATATCTGGAGACAATAACCCCCCTGAAATTTAAAATAATTATGCTCAAGGCAGAAATGTGTGCCCTCCAATAAAAACTGGGCCTGAGCAGTGTGCAACTGTTACTCCTTGGCTAAAAAGTGACCTAAAGCTGTAATACCTATCTCATGGGGATTAGAGGGCTACAGGTAATTGACGTCCAGGGATAGTTAGCAGTAAGGGATGTTTTATGTATGAGGGGAGTGACTATACCATAGCCTGAAGAACAAAATATCAATATATTACTCTCCATAGAGGCCACCTCGGATCTACTTGGAGGGTTCTGGGGTTTTTATGCACATTAGGAAGGTGATAAAAATAGAAGTGCTTAAAATATCTCTATATAGGAATAGGGGTGAGCCGACCCCCCCCCCCCGGTTCGGTTCGCACCAGAACATGCGAACAGGCAAAAGATTTGTGCGAACATGCGAACACCGTTAAAGTTTATGGGACACGAACATGAAAAATCAAAGGTGCTCATTTTAAAGGCTTATTTGCAAGTTATTGCCATAAAAAGTGTATGGGGACCTGGGTACTGCCCCAGGGGACATGTATCAATGCACAAAAAAGTTTTAAAAACAACAGTTTTTTCAGGAGCAGTGATTTTAAGAATGCCTAAAGTGAAAGTGAAACAATAAAAATGAAATATTCCTTTAAATGTCGTGCCTGTGGGGTCACCTCAGTCTGCCTGTAAAGTAGCGCATCTGTCTCATGGGTTTTACAGTCCCGCAGCAAAATTATTAAATATCATTTAAAATTGCTTGCGGCTGTAATGTTTTGCTGGCTCCCGGTAATATAGATAAAAATCAAGGGAACAAATGGCATGGGTTCCCGCTCCCCAGTCCATACCAGGCCCTTTGGACCTGGTATGGATATTAAGTGGAACTGCATGCCAAAATGTAAAAAAAAAAAAACAGCGTGGGGTCCCCCCCAAAATCCATGCCAGGCCCTTCGGGTCTGGTATGGATTTTAAGGGGAACTCCATGCCAATACAAGGGGATATGCACAAGCTTGACTTGCATATGCACAAAAAGCAACTGAAGTTGGGTGGACCCATGTGCTCTAACTGTGATTTTACTGTCTGAAAAAGGCTCAATTTAGCTGGTTGCAAGTGTGCTTACATCAAACTATAGCATCACATTCATTTTAATCATACATTTTAAATATTTTTATTTTTATTAAAAAACAGTCCTAGTAGCAAATCAATACAGGACTAGAAATGGTAACTAGGGATGAGCTGAACTGTCCTGGGTTCAATTCGAGCACTGTTCTGTAAACTTCAATGTTCGGTTGATGAACCAGAACCCAATTGAAATTAATGGGATCTGAATCTGTCAAATCAAAAATGTCAGATTTCTGGGCTAATAGGGAAAGGAGTGTCAAAAAAGAGCATGGGAGGTGCACACTGCCCTAAGGAACATACAAACAAATGTAATTCTATTTGACCAGGAGCTGTGACTTTTTAAATGCTTTAAAGTGAAACATTAAAAATGACCAATTCCTTTAAATATCATGCCTGGGTGTGCCCTAATCCTGCCTGTGAAGGGAAACATCTCTGTGATGCACAGAAAGTGCTGCAGCAGCACTGACATTTACAAAGGAAATAAAAGTGTCAAAACTGCCAGCAAATTACATTTTGTTGCGTTTTTTTTTTCCGTTTTTTTTAAGCACTCCTTCAGGAGTTTGCTTTGTATATTTGTGGATCTTTGGAGGGGTCTGTGTGTTGTTTATTTTAAGAATCTGGCAGTGAAATGTCATTTACTGACAATTTAAACTTTATCACTCTTTTCGTTGTAAATGTCACTTTTGCGGTAGCACATCCTACAGCAAGAATAACCCTTTAAGTCTGATATGGATTTTAAGGGAATGCCTCATGCATGAGAAAAAGCACAACGTCCCTCTAAATATCAATATCAGACACCCCTACATGTGCCCCTTCCAATTATACCAGGCCTCATGCCCTGAACTTGGAAGGGTTACCGTGTTGATGAGGACAAGAGCCTCTCCCCCACAACCCTGACCAGTGGTTGTGATAGTCTGTAGGTGGGGACTTATCAGAATCCGAAAGCACTCTTTAATAGTAAAGGGGCCCCAAGATTCACCCCCCCTTTCGTGAATGAGTATGGGGCAGTGGTGTATTTTGGTTTTGTGCTGCCCAAGGCAAGACTAAAATCGGGCGCCACCCCCGATTTAAATTTGTCCCACCCCTTCCTGTCCCTCGATACCCACCACTGTCTGATCCCGCCAAAAACAGACGGATGGGGGATCTATTCACCATCTGTCTGGCAGATTGGATTGAATGGCAGTCTGATGGAAATGGACTGGTGGTCCGTTTCCATACAACCGCCCCATAAAGAAGAGCAAGCTTTGTCCGTGTCCGCATAGCAGACAGATCCCCCGCTGAGCAGGCGGATCTGCTTTACAGAACCCGTGTAAAAGGTCTCTTACTATGTTTTTGGTTTTATTTAAAAAAATTACAACATTGTTTATTTTTTTTTGTACAGGTACAATTTTTTTTTATTATTATTATTATTTTTTACATTTTTGGGGGAGCTTTAGAGAGACATCAGGGGTCTAAACAGACCTCTAATGTCTTTTTAGACAGAGAAAGGAAATGAAGACAGTCCCTTTCTCTGCAGCCTGAGCTGCACTGTGGATGAATAAATAGAAGTCTGTATAGAGATTTCTATCTATTCATAAAATGAAATATAGTAAACAGTGTTTACTATATTTCATTCACAAACTGACAAATAGTAAACACAGTTCAGTATGTGTCAGCGATTAATGAATACCGAAGCGATCAGTACTGTAATTGCTGTCTGTATTATTTCAGCAAAGGGGCTGATAAACACAAGTTTACCAGCCCCCCCTCCATCCATCCATCCAGATCTCCTGCACTAGTAGCGGCTGCAGCCAGCGATAGGGGGGTGGGAGAGCCGATGAGCAGCTGCATGGAGCAGCCCCCCTCGCCCTCCATCCATCCACATTTCCCGCACTAGCAGTGGCTGCAGCCGGCGGGAGGGGGAGGCAGGAGAGATGGTCAGCCACTACAGAGAGCAGCCTCCCCGCTCTTCATCCATCCACATCTCCCGCATTAGCAGCTGCTGCATCTGGCGGGAGGTGGTCAGAGCCGGCCAGCAGCTGCATTGAATGGGCGCCTGGCAATCAGAGATGGTGGGGTCACTAATGGGAGGGGCAGAGGAGCAGAGGGAGATCCATGTGGACAAACTGATCCCTTTATGGATGCTCTGCAGCTCCCAAAGTTGGCGGGAGGGCAGAGGAGGGAAGCCGATAGATGCAGGGCATGAGGTTTGCAGGGGTCAGTGCTGCGAGGTGAAGTGTCAGGAAGAGGGAGCCTGGGGGAGGCTGGGGGAGGCTGGGGGCGGCACCACCCCCCTCAAAGCTGCAAATGCCTTGTTTGCCTCGCGGCAGATACGCCCCTAGTATGGGGTACCTGTACTCATTCACAAAAAAATAAGTAACTTAGAAAAAGACACCTAAACATGTGACAAGGCGTTTATATAAAAGAAAATGCAAAAAAAGTTCCTCATTATAAATTCATCATCAATCACAATGGCAGCTGCTCATTGACTCGCAGAAAAAAAATCAAAACAGTCCAGCGCACATGATCAGTCCCAACAGTACCACTAGATGAATGACAGCTACTGGTGCTGTCATCAGTTATTAGGTAAGAGGTGTAGGTAGTGGTGTGTCACGTACCTGGCAGAATAGCCTGATATGATGAGGAAGGCCTCTCTTTCACCTCTGACTTGGGGCCCCTGGTAGTATGAACAGACGGTGCAGGAGTACAGAGTGGCATGAGTGCCTGTAGTAAACATAAAATGTGCAGCACTTTAATGATTATAAATGATTATAAATGCGAGTTACATAAAAAAAAAAACATAATAAAGTCCTTCTGTGTTAAACAAAAAAGTCCAATGTTCCCACTCAGGAAGTGCAAAAGAAGCTGTCTGGCCACCATAAGGATTGAAGGCTTACCAGAATTTGTGGCTACACAATTAAGTGCAGCAAAAACGCTTTGATAATGCCACTCAGATGAATCCTCTCCTTTTGTCCTTATCTCTGGAACTGCAGATAAGCAGGAAAAATAAAACAAATAATAGGGTGTAATACTGTTACCACTCTGATAAAGTACACCAAGGTGAGTAACACTCCATGCATAAATTATAAGTGCAACTGCCGATCACTAGCCTCCACTAGGGATGAGCTTCGTGTTCGAGTCGAACATACGTTCGACTCGAACATCGGCTGTTCGATCGTTCGACGAAGATCGAACGATTTGGGCCGTTCGCGCCAAATTCGAGTGACGCGAACGGCCCACAATGCACTACGCCATCGCAGTGTCATCCAGGCGCTGTGATTGGCCAAGCATGCACTGTGACCCCGCATGCTTGGCCAATCACAGCGCCGGCAGCGAGGAGAGCAATGATTGGCCACAGGCAGGATGCCTGTGGCCAATTATTGCTGAGGGTGTTTAGTACACGCCCCACACTATAAAAGGCCGCCAGCACGGCGGCTTAGTGTAGTGTGTTCCGGAGCAGGGATAGAGCAGCATAGGCAGGGACAGTGACTGTTATTTCTTTCTTGCTTAACCTGGATTCCTTTAGTTTAGGGAAAGAGAAGGATAGGTAGGGAGAGTGTCAGTGTGTTTTGTGCTTGTGCTATAGTGTGCTTAAAAAAAACATTTATTCTAGGGACAGAAAACTGTAGGTAGGGACAGTGTCAGTTTCTTTCACTCTGCAAGTCCTTGTTTCCAGGGACCTGGAAGGACAGTGAGTGAATTGTCCTTGTGCTATATTGTGCTTAAAAAAACATTTATTCTAGGGACAGAAAACTGTAGGTAGGGAGAGTGTCAGTTTCTTTCACTCTGCAAGTCCTTGTTTCCAGGGACCTGTAAGGACAGTGAGTGAATTGTCCTTGTGCTATATTGTGCTTAAAAAAAACATTTATTCTAGGGACAGAAAACTGTAGGTAGGGAGAGTGTCAGTTTATTTCACTCTGCAAGTCCTTGTTTCCAGGGACCTGGAAGGACAGTGAGTGAATTCTCCTTGTGCTATATTGTGCTTAAAAAAAACATTTATTCTAGGGACAGAAAACTGTAGGTAGGGACAGTGTCAGTTTCTTTCACTCTGCAAGTCCTTGTTTCCAGGGACCTGTAAGGACAGTGAGTGAATTGTCCTTGTGCTATATTGTGATTAAAAAAAACATTTTTTCTAGGGACAGAAAACTGTAGGTAGGGAGAGTGTTTTTTTTCTTTCACTCTGCAAGTCCTTGTTTCCAGGGACCTGTAAGGACAGTGAGTGAATTGTCCTTGTGCTATATTGTGCTTAAAAAAAACATTTTTTCTAGGGACAGAAAACTGTAGGTAGGGAGAGTGTTTTTTTTCTTTCACTCTGCAAGTCCTTGTTTCCAGGGACCTGTAAGGACAGTGAGTGAATTGTCCTTGTGCTATATTGTGCTTAAAAAAAACATTTATTCTAGGGACAGAAAACTGTAGGTAGGGAGAGTGTCAGTTTATTTCACTCTGCAAGTCCTTGTTTCCAGGGACCTGGAAGGACAGTGAGTGAATTGTCCTTGTGCTATATTGTGCTTAAAAAAACATTTATTCTAGGGACAGAAAACTGTAGGTAGGGAGAGTGTCAGTTTATTTCACTCTGCAAGTCCTTGTTTCCAGGGACCTGTAAGGACAGTGAGTGAATTGTCCTTGTGCTATATTGTGCTTAAAAAAAACATTTATTCTAGGGACAGAAAACTGTAGGTAGGGAGAGTGTCAGTTTATTTCACTCTGCAAGTCCTTGTTTCCAGGGACCTGGAAGGACAGTGAGTGAATTGTCCTTGTGCTATATTGTGATTAAAAAAAACATTTTTTCTAGGGACAGAAAACTGTAGGTAGGGAGAGTGTTTTTTTTCTTTCACTCTGCAAGTCCTTGTTTCCAGGGACCTGTAAGGACAGTGAGTGAATTGTCCTTGTGCTATATTGTGCTTAAAAAAAACATTTATTCTAGGGACAGAAAACTGTAGGTAGGGAGAGTGTCAGTTTATTTCACTCTGCAAGTCCTTGTTTCCAGGGACCTGTAAGGACAGTGAGTGAATTGTCCTTGTGCTATATTGTGCTTAAAAAAAACATTTATTCTAGGGACAGAAAACTGTAGGTAGGGAGAGTGTCAGTTTATTTCACTCTGCAAGTCCTTGTTTCCAGGGACCTGGAAGGACAGTGAGTGAATTGTCCTTGTGCTATATTGTGATTAAAAAAAACATTTTTTCTAGGGACAGAAAACTGTAGGTAGGGAGAGTGTTTTTTTTCTTTCACTCTGCAAGTCCTTGTTTCCAGGGACCTGTAAGGACAGTGAGTGAATTGTCCTTGTGCTATATTGTGCTTAAAAAAAACATTTATTCTAGGGACAGAAAACTGTAGGTAGGGAGAGTGTCAGTTTATTTCACTCTGCAAGTCCTTGTTTCCAGGGACCTGGAAGGACAGTGAGTGAATTGTCCTTGTGCTATATTGTGATTAAAAAAAACATTTTTTCTAGGGACAGAAAACTGTAGGTAGGGAGAGTGTTTTTTTTCTTTCACTCTGCAAGTCCTTGTTTCCAGGGACCTGTAAGGACAGTGAGTGAATTGTCCTTGTGCTATATTGTGATTAAAAAAAACATTTTTTCTAGGGACAGAAAACTGTAGGTAGGGAGAGTGTTTTTTTTCTTTCACTCTGCAAGTCCTTGTTTCCAGGGACCTGTAAGGACAGTGAGTGAATTGTCCTTGTGCTATATTGTGCTTAAAAAAAACATTTATTCTAGGGACAGAAAACTGTAGGTAGGGAGAGTGTCAGTTTATTTCACTCTGCAAGTCCTTGTTTCCAGGGACCTGGAAGGACAGTGAGTGAATTGTCCTTGTGCTATATTGTGATTAAAAAAAACATTTTTTCTAGGGACAGAAAACTGTAGGTAGGGAGAGTGTTTTTTTTCTTTCACTCTGCAAGTCCTTGTTTCCAGGGACCTGTAAGGACAGTGAGTGAATTGTCCTTGTGCTATATTGTGCTTAAAAAAAACATTTTTTCTAGGGACAGAAAACTGTAGGTAGGGAGAGTGTTTTTTTTCTTTCACTCTGCAAGTCCTTGTTTCCAGGGACCTGTAAGGACAGTGAGTGAATTGTCCTTGTGCTATATTGTGCTTAAAAAAAACATTTATTCTAGGGACAGAAAACTGTAGGTAGGGAGAGTGTTAGTTTATTTCACTCTGCAAGTCCTTGTTTCCAGGGACCTGGAAGGACAGTGAGTGAATTGTCCTTGTGCTATATTGTGATTAAAAAAAACATTTATTCTAGGGACAGAAAACTGTAGGTAGGGAGAGTGTCAGTTTATTTCACTCTGCAAGTCCTTGTTTCCAGGGACCTGGAAGGACAGTGAGTGAATTCTCCTTGTGCTATATTGTGCTTAAAAAAAACATTTATTCTAGGGACAGAAAACTGTAGGTAGGGAGAGTGTTTTTTTTCTTTCACTCTGCAAGTCCTTGTTTCCAGGGACCTGTAAGGACAGTGAGTGAATTGTCCTTGTGCTATATTGTGCTTAAAAAAAACATTTATTCTAGGGACAGAAAACTGTAGGTAGGGAGAGTGTCAGTTTATTTCACTCTGCAAGTCCTTGTTTCCAGGGACCTGGAAGGACAGTGAGTGAATTGTCCTTGTGCTATATTGTGATTAAAAAAAACATTTTTTCTAGGGACAGAAAACTGTAGGTAGGGAGAGTGTTTTTTTTCTTTCACTCTGCAAGTCCTTGTTTCCAGGGACCTGTAAGGACAGTGAGTGAATTGTCCTTGTGCTATATTGTGCTTAAAAAAAACATTTATTCTAGGGACAGAAAACTGTAGGTAGGGAGAGTGTCAGTTTATTTCACTCTGCAAGTCCTTGTTTCCAGGGACCTGGAAGGACAGTGAGTGAATTGTCCTTGTGCTATATTGTGATTAAAAAAAACATTTTTTCTAGGGACAGAAAACTGTAGGTAGGGAGAGTGTTTTTTTTCTTTCACTCTGCAAGTCCTTGTTTCCAGGGACCTGTAAGGACAGTGAGTGAATTGTCCTTGTGCTATATTGTGCTTAAAAAAAACATTTATTCTAGGGACAGAAAACTGTAGGTAGGGAGAGTGTCAGTTTATTTCACTCTGCAAGTCCTTGTTTCCAGGGACCTGGAAGGACAGTGAGTGAATTCTCCTTGTGCTATATTGTGCTTAAAAAAAACATTTATTCTAGGGACAGAAAACTGTAGGTAGGGAGAGTGTCAGTTTATTTCACTCTGCAAGTCCTTGTTTCCAGGGACCTGTAAGGACAGTGAGTGAATTGTCCTTGTGCTATATTGTGATTAAAAAAAACATTTTTTCTAGGGACAGAAAACTGTAGGTAGGGAGAGTGTCAGTTTCTTTCACTGTGAAAGTCCTTGTTTCAAGGGACAGAGAAGGACACCTGAAGGTAGCCCTTATTGCTTTTTTCCCATCTCCCTGCAGGCCATCTATTAGAATGTCTGGAAGGCAAACAAGGAGAGGCAGACAGTCAGGAGGCAATAAAAGAGGGCAAGCAGGCTCTGTGTCTGGGGGCAACAGTGCTGGTCGTGGACGCGGTGCATTGTCATCAGCACATGGCCATGGGACACGCTTGTCCTTCTTTTCGGCAGCTGGACATGTTGAGCCACATCATGCCGAAGACTTGGTAGAGTGGATGACCAAGCCCTCCTCCTCCTCCTCATCCTCTCTCACCCAGGCTCAGGGTACTGGAAAAGCAGCTGCCAAAGCGTCGTCTTCCCTGGTATCAATGTCAGACAAATCATCAGTCACTCCTTCCCTAGACCCACCATGTCCTCCTCCTGAGGAGTCCCCCGAACTGTTTCAGCACAGTGTTGGGTACATGCTCCAGGAGGATGCCCAGCGTTTCGAAGGGTCTGATGATGAAACCCAGCTAGAGGAAGGCAGTAGCGTGAGAGCAGACAGAGGGGATGCTCAAGAAGGACACCAATCTGGCAGTCATGTTCCAGCAGCTGCAGCATACTGCCAGATTGGCTCCAGTGATGAGGAGGGAGGGGATGATGAGGTCACTGACTCCACGTGGGTGCCTAATAGGAGAGAGGAGGAGGAGGAGGATGAGGAGGAGGCACATCTCCAACGAGGCAGGATGCCCTTTGGTGGCCAGCGTAAGGGCAGTACACCGACGGAATCACACCGCAGAGCTCCGCCTGTGCAGGGCGCTGCCTCTGCCCGTCATTCAAAAAGTTCTTTGGTGTGGGCCTTTTTTGAGGCTAGTGCATCAGATCGCACAGCTGCTGTTTGCAACATATGTCTCAAGCGTATATCGCGTGGCCAAAACATCAGCCGCTTGGGTACCACATGCCTGACCAGACATATGTTGACCTGCCATGCAGCTCGTTGGCAAGCCTACCTCAAAGACCCACACCAAAGAACAAAGCGGACCTCTCCTTGCACCGCATCAGCTGGGATCTCCAACCCCACTATAACTTCAGTCCTCTCTGAAACATGCACTGAGAGGAATGAAGGTGTAGAATTAGGTGTGTCACAGCCAAGTACTTGCGCCCACTCTGCTAGCAGTACACCGACGTCCGATTCTAGCAGGCAAATTTCCCTGCCCCAGCTGCTGGACCGTCGAAAGAAGTTCACTCCCAGCCATCCACATGCCCAGCGGTTGAATGCTAGCTTGGCTAAATTGCTAGCGCTTCAACTGCTGCCTTTTCAGTTGGTAGACTCGGCCCCCTTCCGTGAGTTTGTGCAATGTGCGGTTCCTCAGTGGCAGGTTCCCAAACGCCACTTTTTCTCACGGAAGGCTATTCCGGCTCTCTACCGGCATGTGGAAGGCAATGTCTTGGCCTCGCTGGACAGGGCGGTCAGCGGTAAGGTGCATATTACCGCTGACTCATGGTCCAGCAGGCATGGACAGGGACGTTACCTTTCTTTCACGGCCCATTGGGTCACTCTTTTGGCAGCTGGGAAGGATTCAGGACAAGGTGCAGTAGTGTTGGAGGTTGTCCCACCGCCACGCCTCCAAAATGCTACTACTGGTTGTGACACACCTCTCTCCTCCACCCCCTCCTCTTCTTCTTCCTCCATGGCCTCTTCCTGTGGTTTGTCCTATGAACCAGCGGTGCTCCGTAGCCGTTCACGGGGCTACGCAAGTACGCAGGCAAAAAGATGCCATGCCGTGCTTGCGCTGGTGTGTTTGGGGGACAGAAGCCACACTGGGGCAGAGGTCCTGTCTGCTCTGCAGGGCCAGGCCGAGAGGTGGTTGACGCCACGCCAGCTTAAGCCAGGAATGGTGGTTTGCGACAATGGCACCAACCTCCTCTCCGCCCTCCGACAGGGACAACTGACCCATGTGCCCTGTGTGGCTCACGTCCTTAACCTGGTGGTGCAGCGCTTCTTGGGCAGGTACCCGGGCTTACAGGATGTCCTGAGGCAGGCCAGGAAAGTCTGTGTGCATTTCCGCAGATCTTATAATGCCAGTGCTCGCCTGGCTGAGCTGCAAAAGGAGTTGAACCTGCCCAAGAACCGCCTTATATGTGACATGCCCACCAGGTGGAACTCAACGTTGGCCATGCTGCAGCGGCTGCACACGCAGCAGAGGGCCATCAATGAGTACCTGTGCGACTACGGCACCAGGACAGGGTCAGGGGAGCTTGGTTTTTTTTCTCCACGCCAGTGGGGCATGATCAGGGATGCATGCACTGTCCTGGCACCATTTGAGGAGGCCACGAGGATGGTGAGCAGTGACAGTGCATGCATCAGTGACACTGTACCTCTTGTCCACCTGTTGGAGCACACGCTGCGTGGAATAATGGACAGGGCACTTGAGGCAGAACAGAGGCAGGAAGAGGAGGACTTCCTTGCCTCTCAAGGCCCCCTTTACCCAGACAGTGTTCCTTCTGTCCCACCCATCGCACAGGAAGAGGAGGAGGAGGAGGAGGAGGAGGAGGAGGATTGTGTCAGCATGGAGGTGGAGGCTGGCACTCAGCATCATCAGCAGCAGTCTTTTAGGGATGATTTACAGTCCCAAGAAACCAGTGGACTTGTACGTGGCTGGGAGGAGGTGGCTGCGGATCATGTCGTCCTTAGTGACCCAGAGGACTCCGGAGCGAATGCCTCAGCAAAACTACGCTGCATGGCCTCCCTGATCCTGCAAAGTCTGCGGAAGGATCCTCGTATTCTTCGGATCAAGGAGAGGGACCATTACTGGCTGGCCACTCTCCTTGATCCACGGTACAAGGGTAAGGTTGCGGACCTTATGTTACCGTCGCAGAGGGAGCAGAGGATGAGACAACTCCGGGAGGCCTTGCAGAAAGGTCTGTGCAACGCGTTCCCAGAGACTGGGAGGTTGCAAACTCCTGGTCCTGGACAACGAGTTGCTGAGGCTTCGGCCAGTCAAAGAAGGAGCGGTGGGGAAGGTGGCCGTCTGACCGATGCGTTCAGACAATTCTTTAGTCCGCAGCCCCAAAGTATGATCGGTTCCAGCAACCATCGCCAGCGTCTGATAAACATGGTGCAGGAATATCTAGGGGCAAGGTCAGACTTGGACACCTTCCCCACCGAAAATCCTCTGGCTTACTGGGTCTTGAGGATGGATCACTGGCCAGAGCTTGCACAGTATGCAATTGAGCTACTGGCCTGTCCTGCATCCAGCGTTCTTTCGGAACGCACATTCAGTGCTGCTGGAGGATTTGTCACGGATCACAGGGTGCGCCTGTCCACCGACTCGGTTGATCGACTGACTTTCATCAAGATGAACCAGTCTTGGATCACCACCAGCTACCACACACCTGATGCTGATATAACAGACTAATTGATTTTAACATGTCACATCCCTTCAAGACTGATGCTGATGCTGAGTGCCTGTGCTGTTATGTTGACTGGCTATCCTCCTCCTCCGAGTCCTCAATGATACGATTGATGATGATAGCTTGTAAGATCATTTTTGTTTATGGGTGCCGCCACCAGTGCCTAACGCCCAATTTTTCAGCCCCTGTTTAACAGGGGCGTGTAATTACAATTTTTGAAGCAATACTTTGCAACAGGGCTCATTGCTGTGCTCCAAGTACAGTATCTGTGAGGAGTTGCAGTGTTGTGCCACCAGTGCCTAAGGCCCAATTTTTCAGCCCCTGTTTAACAGGGGCGTGTCATTACAATTTTTGAAGCAATACTTTGCAACAGGGCTCATTGGTGTGCTCCAAGTACAGTATCTGTGAGGAGTTGCAGTGTTGTGCCACCAGTGCCTAAGGCCCAATTTTTCAGCCCCTGTTTAACAGGGGCGTGTCATTACAATTTTTGAAGCAATACTTTGCAACAGGGCTCATTGCTGTGCTCCAAGTACAGTATCTGTGAGGAGTTGCAGTGTTGTGCCACCAGTGCCTAAGGCCCAATTTTTCAGCCCCTGTTTAACAGGGGCGTGTCATTACAATTTTTGAAGCAATACTTTGCAACAGGGCTCATTGGTGTGCTCCAAGTACAGTATCTGTGAGGAGTTGCAGTGTTGTGCCACCAGTGCCTAAGGCCCAATTTTTCAGCCCCTGTTTAACAGGGGCGTGTCATTACAATTTTTGAAGCAATACTTTGCAACAGGGCTCATTGCTGTGCTCCAAGTACAGTATCTGTGAGGAGTTGCAGTGTTGTGCCACCAGTGCCTAAGGCCCAATTTTTCAGCCCCTGTTTAACAGGGGCGTGTCATTACAATTTTTGAAGCAATACTTTGCAACAGGGCTCATTGGTGTGCTCCAAGTACAGTATCTGTGAGGAGTTGCAGTGTTGTGCCACCAGTGCCTAAGGCCCAATTTTTCAGCCCCTGTTTAACAGGGGCGTGTCATTACAATTTTTGAAGCAATACTTTGCAACAGGGCTCATTGCTGTGCTCCAAGTACAGTATCTGTGAGGGGTTGCAGTGTTGTGCCACCAGTGCCTAAGGCACAATTTTTCAGCCCCTGTTCAACAGGGGCATGTAATTACAATTATTGATCTAATAATTCACAGCAGGGCCCATTCCTGCACCCACCAAGCAAGAGTAACTCTGAGGGCTTACAGTGTTGTGGCAACACCACCACCACCACCACCACCACGAAAGGCCCAATTTTTCAGCCCCTGTTCAACAGGGGCATGCAATTACAATTCTTGATCTAATAATTCACAGCAGGGCCCATTGCTGCACCCACCAAGAGTAACTGTCAGGGCTTACAGTGTTGTGGCACCAGCACCACCATCAAAGGCCCAATTTTTACTACCACTGTTCAACAATTATATGTAATTAAAATTCCTGATATAATAGTTGACAGCAGGGCGTTCCAGCACCAACCAAGAGTAACTGTGAGTGCTTACAGTGTTGTGCCAACACCAACAACTAAGGGGCCTATTTCTGCAGAGTATATACGGCAGGTCCCTACTTTCAAACATCCAACTTACAAACGACTCCTACTTGCAAACGCAAGAAGACAACAGGAAGTGAGAGGAAATCTACCACTAGGAAGGAAAATTCTCTCCTGTAAGAATAAATATGGGAGAAAGGTGTCTCCTCTGTACTGATGCTTTATCAGCAATCCTTGTTTCAAGAAAAACACCACATTTCAAAAACAGTTGTCATTGGGACGGAAAGTGAGGTGAAATGTTCTGAACAGGGGCACAGACAGCAAAACAAATGTTACAGGGGTGATAACCCTTACCTATGTTTTCCAAAAAGTTTAAAAATAGATTTTTGGTCTGGAGCTACACTTCAACAATGTACCTGTTCAAAATTACAAACAGACTCTACATAAGAACAAACCTACAGTCCCTGTCTTGTATGCACCGCCTGTATAGGGCTGTTCAGAGTATATAGGGCCTTTTTTATTTTATGTGCGGGGTTCCCCTTAATATCCATACAAGACCCAAAGGGGCTGGTAATGGGCTGGGGTAGGGGGGGGGGGGGGGTCATGGGGTAGCTATGCCATTTTTCTTAAAGAATTTCATCCATATTACCGGGACCAGACATTACATTAAAGCCGCAAGCAGTTTTAAATGGCTTTTTTTTCCTTTAGAAGTGTCATTTTGTGCAGGGACAGTTCTAAACACGGGAAACACGTGGCACTTCACAGGCATACTTTAGACACCCCCCAGGTACGATATTTAAAGGAATATTTGACTTTTTTTTTTTCACTTTATGCATCATTAAAATGACTGCTCCCGAAAAACGACCGTTTTTAAAACTTCTTTTTGCATTGATACATGTCCCCTGGTGCAGAACCCGGGTTCCCAAACCCTTTTTAGGACAATAACATGCATAATAGTTGTTATAATTAGCACTTTAGAATTCGAACGTTCGCATCCATTGTATTTAATAGGGTTCTAATGTTCGTTCGAACTTTCGGTCCGTTCGCGGGTTCTGGTGCGAACCGAACCCGGGGGTGTTCAGCTCATCACTAGCCTCCACCAGCTTTAACCTCAATGCAGTGGGGCCAATACTGCAGCCCCTAAGGATGCATTTTCATGAGAATCGCGAAGGGTAGGGTTTCAGAGCCAGAACATTAAACCGCCACAGCGGAGGTCCATGTGGTGGTGTTATTTGTTAGTCTAGCGGCATGATATATTGTTTTCATGCAATTTTACCTGTTCATTGTATGTGCTTTTATTAAATACTACACTATGAGGCATATCTTTTGTTTATGGCCTTTGGTATTTTGGGACATATAAATGATGCCTGTGAAGTGAGATAATATGAGAGGAAATCCTTGTACTGAAACCTGTGGACATTCCTGTTTTCCCTTTTCATGCTTCTCACGATCTTTTGTTCGGCGAGTGCGCACTGAGTGGGAAACATTGGACTTTTTTGTTTAACACAGAAGGACTTTATTGTGTTTTTTATGTTTATGTAACTCGCGTTTATAATCATCACAGTGCTGCACATTTTATGTTTATTGCTTTGGAGGATTTTTTTTGCTAGCAGCTGTTATCTTATTTTTCTGTTTAGAGCTCACGTTATTTATTTTTTCAGTCATGAGTGCCTGTAGGTCTTGCTAGCTGCAGAGCAGGTGTCACGTACCTGGTTAGTGAACCTGACGTGAAGAGGAACCTCTCATACAGCTCCGACTCGGGCCACTGGTAGTGAGACAGCAGCCATGGGAGCACAGCGAGGTACAAGTTCCTGGGATACCGTATATACTCGAGTATAAGCCGAGATTTTCAGCCCTTTTTTTGGGCTTAAAGTCCCCCCCTCGGCTTATACTCGAGTCAGCAAAATCGAACATTTTAAATTGTAAATGAAAAAAAATTTGAGAGGCGTCCATCGTTTAAATCTCGCGGTCTCTTCCTGGTCCCTTCCGTGATAGGCGGAACTGTGTCTGCTGAGAATCGCCTATCACAAACGTTCTCTCATCCTCACCCATCCCAGCAGACACTGTGTTCAGTGTTCCGCCAATCACAGATGTTTGCTGGGAAACTGAGGATGAGAGAACGTTCGTGATAGGTGGAACTGTGTCTGCTTAGAAAACGCCTATCACGGAAGGGAAGAAGAAGAGACCGTGACTTTTAAACGATGGACGCCGCAGCCTCTCAATTTTTTTTTAGGTACAATTTACAATGTTCAATTTCGCTGACTGTTCAATTTAAATTTTAGGGGAACAGTGAGGATGGGAACAGTGAGGATGGGAACAGTGAGGATGGGAACAGTGAGGATGGGTACAGTGAGGATGGGAACAGTGAGGATGGGAACAGTGAGGAACAGTGAGGATGGGAACAATGAGGATGGGCACAGTGAGGATGGGCACAGTAAGGTGGCAATGGGCAGTGACAATTGGCTTAGTGAAGTTGCAATGGGCACAGTGAGGCGTGCAAATGGGCATTGTTGACCCTCGGCTTATACTCGAGTCAGTAAGTTTTCCCATTTTTTTGTGGTGACATTAGGTACCTCGGCTTATACTCGGGTCGGCTTATACTCGAGTATATACGGGTAAGTCCAGTAGACTGCGTGAGCAGCAGCAGTCAGCAGGTGGATGTGGCAGCAGAATAGGCTAGTGGCAGATGAGCTGGCATGGAGCTTCGCTGGTGGCAGATTGTAGATATGCAGCAGGAAGCAGGAACCAGATGTGAGCTCACTGGACTGAAGAGCTGTACCAGGCTGGATGAGCAGGATGCAGGGTCAGACAGCCCAATCAGTAATGGTCGGGCAGATCAGGCATAGACGGCAGGCAGCAGGATAGTCAGATCACAAGCCAAGTTAGGAGGTAGGTCAGGCAGCAAAAGGAGACAGAAGCAGAATCCAGAGTCAAGCCAAGGTCAGGGTAGGTAGCAGACAAACGAAGGTCAGGAGCAAGCCAGTCAGGATCAGAGGTCACGCACAAGAATCAGGAACAAGCACACAGAAGCTGTGGACCAAACAGCAATGAGCCAATACTGCAGCCTAATTAAATATCATTGGTGACAGGCACGTGCCTGGATGCGTGAGTGGGCATGCACTCACATGTGCACGTCTATGTGCACATCCATGCACATCTGCCTGGCCAGTTTCTGGCCTGTACATGCACATACCTATGAACTGGGAAACTTCATTTCCGCAAACCTTCCCTGACAGCAGGTGTCCACGGCAGGTGGGGGTAGTCGTCAGTGGTTTTTAGTGAAGCAGGCAAGTAGAAGCCAGCTGGTGAGCAGCAGACAGAAGCAGAGTGGCATTGGCAACAGCAGGAAGATGAGGTATATGCTGGTAGCAGGCAGAAGATAAGCAGGCTCAGCTGGATGGTAGGCAGGTACTGATAGCAGCAGGAATAGAAGCCAGATCATACACTGGCAGATGGTTCAGGTACAGGCAAAAATGTGGTCAAGGTACAAGCCAGGTCAGGAGCCAATCAGAGGAGCAGTAGCAAGAGGAGCAGGCAGAAGGGGTGGTCAGAAGACAAGCCGAGGTCAGTACAGGCAGAATTCAAGGAGTAGTCAGAATGAGTCAGGATACAGGATCACAGAGTCTCAGGACATAGAATGCTGTAGACAAAACATCACTGAAACAGAGCACTGACTCATTTTAAATAGCCCATTTGGTGCCATTGTCTGTTACTAGTGCACGTGAGCACGCTAATGCTCGGGCATATGCGCACAGGTGTACGTGCAATGCGTGGGCATGTGCCCATCTTCTATATGCATGGGAAGGAATGTAAATAAACCTGTGATGATTCAAGGAAGTATGCCCAGGAGGGCCATCTTGTCTACTGGCATGCCAGGGACCATATTTAGGCAGTGTCACTGCTATCTATGCTTCTTTGCTTATGCGGCTGGGGAATGCCGCCTATGTAACGCAAGGTGCCATTATATCAACAGTTCCTACCCGCTGTATCCGCTGCTTCCCTGGGAATCAGTGACAGGGGAAAAGTATCATATAAGGAAACAGTAGAAATAACACTTATATATATATATAATACTCATCTCCTGCTGAACACGTGTTCAAATGCCTGTACAGCTAAAGTTTGGAAAGAACTGTCAGCTCACTCCTACCGCTAACATCTGACAATGTGACTGGAGCTAGACATTAGTGATTTTGAGTATAGTTTTACATTCATATACATTCATATCACAAAGGTTTCACAACAGATTTGGTAAAGGTTGAATTTATGGCATAAAAAGGAATCTATGACCTATCAATTGGACAACTGTTGTTTTTAACAAAATCTACGGTATTTAAAAACTTTAAGGCTGTCTTTACACCTATGTGTTGCCGGCACAACAAAACAGGGCTAATTTACTAAAACTGGAGATTGTAAAATCTGGCACAACTGTGTATAGAAACCAATCAGCTTCCAGGTTTTATTTTTATCAAAAGCTTAATTAAACAAGCTGAAGTTAGAAGCTGATTGGCTACCATGCACAGCTGCACCAGATTTTGCACTATCCTGCTTTAGTAAATCAACCCCAAAGAATTGCATGACTTTTTGTGGGTAGATTGCAGTTTCATTTATTCAAAATGGTACCCTGCACACATGTACAGTAGCCTGCAATGTACCTGCATTGCAGCATATTACATAACATATGCCTTGCATTTTGGTGAGCTTCTTTATTTTTTTTCTGCTGTTTTGGCAGCCCATAAAAAATGAATGTATAGCCTTAACACAATGCATGTTATTACTCACAATACCACGTGTTAATACGTGTGCAGTATGCACCACAACGGAATGTACAAATGTGTAGAAGCTCTTAAATATTCATTTATTTTTTATTGCAGACTGTAAGACCCCTTTTACACGGGTCGGATCCACTGGAAGGACTTTGAGAACTCAGCGGGGGGGATCGCTCTGTTGATCCCCGCTGAGCAGGCGGATGACAAGTCCATCTCTGCTCACTGTGCAGGGACGGACCTGTCAGAGCGTCGCTGTTCTCTATGCAGAGATCGAATCGAAATGGACAGTTTGTCTGTTTTCATCCGATCCCATCCGATCCGTTGAATGGATGGCAAACGTATCACCATATGTCTGTTTTAAGTGAATCTTGTCAGATCGGATGGCAGGGGTGTCAGCGCACACATCTCTGCTGACATCCGCCTGCCCATAGAAGTCAATGGGTGGCCTGATTTGATCCACCTTAAAAACAGACAGACGCATCGGAGCAGGCCGATCGTGTGAAAGGGGCCTAAGAACTGTAAATGATCATAACTGTTATTAAAACAAACAAAAAAATCTTCCTGTCCTGTTTAATTTTTTCAATTTCTTATATACTGTATAATTTATTCTCACTAATTACAGTCTAAGCAATAGTATACTAAACGTTGGTTTAATCTAAACACAGGTTGAATTTTCTAGACATAAAACACAGAAAGGCTTTTTGTGTATTATTGCCCTAAACTGCTAACAGACTATGCTCAGTACTGCAACAGAGACTATTCACACACTTACAAAATAGAATTTGTTTAAAAGTGCTGTATAGCTGTTTAGGTAAAGCTTTGGGATATAGGTATCCAACAAAGAAAGACATTAAGCATACAGTATATACATACTAAGCACTAATTTACATAACAATGAATACAATAGCTATACATTTGTATCCACTAAAAAGATCAGCATTATTTCAAACGCATGCAAATATGGTACAGCATAAAAAGGTTCCCTCTTTCTAAGCAGAGCAGTTCACTTGAACAGATCTCAATATTCTATACAAAATGGGAAAGGTAATAATTTAATTATAATATGATAAGCAGATGTTGAATATACATTTAGAAATAAGGATTTTAAAGCTGAATTAAAATGCATAACATGTTACAATTAATGCTCATCAAGCACTGTATAACATGTAGATGATAAAAAACATAATTTTCAATAATTAAGTAATGTTAAAGTTATCTAAGAAGTGAAACACATATCAATATAATCAGCAGAACTGTATATACAGGAAATGCTTTAGAGTAAATTTGTTTTAAAAATAACAAAGAGCAGTTTATTTTTAAAGTATATGTAGATCCCAACAATGATTTTTTTTTTATTTGTTTCCTTTAAAGTGGAAAAAATGTCTCTAACTCTAATTATTTAAAAAAAAAATGTTCCCTCCCTCCTCCTTCTACCTATTCTGCATTCCCTGTATAAATAAGTTGTGTATACTTACCTATTTTTATTCTGGTTCGGACGGGTAATGTGACCCAGCAGGTCCAGCTGCCAACAATGGCTGTACCATGGGAGCCTAAGGGTGATGTTAGTGCTTCATGATATTACAGCCGTTGTCAAGCGCTCCCTTACACAGGGAACCATAGCTGATGAATCACACTAAGCTGGACAGATTAAAAAAAAGGTCAGTACTTGGATCTTTTTTATACAGGATATGCAGAATAGGTGTGTGTGTGTGTGTTGGGGGGGGGGGGGGGGGGCGTGATATTTAGAGGTAACCTTTACTACTATTTTAAAGTGGTTGTAAACCTTAACAACCACTTTATGCTACAGGTAAGCCTATATTAAGGCTTACCTGTAGCTACCCAGGATATCTCCTAAACCTGCACGGTTTAGGAGATATCCCCTGTCCCCTGCATGTGCCGATGCACTAAAGCAAACTGAAGCAACGGAACCTATGTGCTGTTGCTTTAGTCCGTGTACCATTACTAGCGTGACATCATCGCGGCTCTGGCCAATCACAGCGCCGAAGCCCCGATACCCATAAGTAACCCCTGGGAGAGATGTCGCCACCGGAGGGGGCGAGGACCGCTGCAGGGGCTTCGATCTAAGGTAAATAATTCATAATGAGCTAGCTCATTATGTCTTTGTCTTGCAGAGTTTTTTTTTTTTTTATTGGGTTTACAACCACTTTAAGTCTGTTTAATATACCAATAAAATAATGTTTAATATATGAGAAAAATACCTACTGATTCCACCAGAAAGCTTGTGAGCAGGTAACTTTCTGCGCTCTCTGCCTGTATTGTTATTAGTTAGCAAGATTCCCAGCTATTTCTGTGGTCTGCAAAATACCTCTCAACTATGTTATAGAAAACAGGAGAGTGAAAGGTGTTGTGTAGTCCTGTCCTAGGATGACAATACTACACCTCCATAGATAAAGTACAATGTATGAAAAATGGTGATCAATGTATCAAGAATGGTTATTGAAGCTAACTTTGTTAGGCATGCATCTTTGTAGGAAGGGCATATTTTTTACTACAGTGTCACTGAGTTGAGGTTTTGAGAGATGTTTTTGCATTTTTGTACAGCCAGCTTAGCTTTCCCATTCATCTCTAGAGATCTTGTAGTTGTGCCGGCGCACTGCAACACAAAATCCAGAGGGAGATTCAGATGTGGACATAGCCCTGCACAGCAGAGAGCCAGGCAATATAAACTGTACCAAGCTGTATCTGAGGACTGTCTTTTGATCTAATAGAAACTAGATGGGATTGGGGAACTATACATAATTTTTTGTGAATCTATGTTTCTATCGATTTACAGTATATCTGTATTTAAATAGACCTGCACTTTAAATGGCCATGCCTGCTAGTGTATCAGAGGGGGTGAATTTGTTACTTTCTATGCAGTACTTACACTACTATAGCTGACTATAGTGTGATGCAGTGCAGAATAGGAACATGAAAAACACCAATGTGCATGTAGCCATTGGGGGAGACTTACAAAAACTAGTTGTAACGGCACCCCAAGTATGAAAGGGGTTAACGCCATTTAGGACATTCCCTTTCCAAACACACATCAGCTACCGACACTCCACAGTCAGGCGACCGAGACCCATAGGAATAATTCTCCCCCAGATACGAGACAAATGCTCTGTATGAGGTTCAAACAGGGAATGAATCTTTATTGCAAGCACATGATAACACACTTCTCTTCAAAACACTTCCCTCCCATCCTTAGGAAACAGGGCGGGTTAAACTGTCCAATGACAATGGTGATACAGGTCAGGTGTGTTCAAACTTCTCCTTCAGTAAACAGTCTTAGCAGGAGGAGTTGCTGGAGTGATTCCCCCCCCCCCTTTCCTCACAGCAATACACTTAAACATCCCATAATAGGCAGCCAGACTGTCTACCAAGCTCCAATCCACATCACCACAAACAACAATGAAAAGGTCTTTAGAAGCTAGTCTGGATTCATTAACATTACAACAGGCATCCAGGTGGTTGGAGGTGATGACATTAACATCTTTCAACTAACATGTTGAATTCAGAATCAAACACACAGTAAATAGTTCTTTACAGATATCCTGGGGAATATTGTTGACTAATATTACAGACCCATTTTAAAGCAATCCAAGACATATTCTCAATGTCCATTATTTTCTGGCTCATACTTTCTAAGAACTTCTGGGTTACACAGGCCCACCCGTTACACTAGTGCACATGAAATCTGGTGTAGCTGTGCATTATAACCAATCAGCTTTCAGGTTTTATTATCAAAGCTTAATTGAACAAGTTAAAGTTAGAAGCTGATTGGTTACTATGCACAGCTGCACCATATTCTGTGTGCACCGGTTTTAGTAAATCTTCCCAATTGTGTCATATAAAATAAAAAGCTTAAAATAAAAATATAGCTTTAGATCTGATTATTGCAAATGTTTCAAGTTAAAAATGTACACAAATTTACAAAAACTTAATTTCCTAGATCATCTTCTACGAGGACAGAAACTTTCAGGGTCGCTCCTATGAGTGCAACTCTGAATGCCCAGACTTGTCCTCATACTTCAGACGCTGCAACTCCATTTGTGTAGAAAGTGGAAACTGGATCCTGTATGAACATACCAACTACAGAGGACACCAGTATTTTCTTCACAGGGGAGAATATCCTGACTTTCAGCAATGGATGGGTTATAATGATTCCATTAAATCTTGTCGTCTGAGCCCCCAGGTAATATTTAATAGTTTTGTCAAGATGTAAAAATACCTAAACTAATAGAACATAGTCATATTATTGGTTTGGATGGTTTATTTCGATTTATGGACACTAGCAGTTCAGATTCTGACCGTAATGATATTATGTCCTTTTCACATCAAAATGTTCAAACCCAAATTTGCTTAAAAAATGGGTGTTAATATATTAATTGTTTGCTTTATTTATAAATGGTATGCGCATGGAGGCAGCTGTATATGCTCATTACATATGCTGCTTCAGTTTCCTTTGTGGTTTTCTGTTCCTCCACTACAAGTCTACTCAAGTCTTTCTTATGTAGCGGAGCTCACCCCTCTCTCTCTCTTTATCGGTTATGCGGCTGTTGTCTAGGGGTACCTGGGAGAGAGAGATGAGATACACCACGGCCCATGTCCTCCATAGCTAACAGGTGAAAGCCAGCAAATTGGGTCTTTTGTATAGGTGTCCTAGAGTCAAGTCCAGTCCTTCGTCCCTGACTCCTTTGCTTTAGTAACCCGAGTTCCACACAGTGAATAGGTCCAACTCAGTTTTATTCTTCTTGCCAAGCAATAAAACAATCTCTTTTCTTTGGAAAATGGGGACAGATCAAGGCACAATCCTTTCCCTTCTGCTGCTGCCCACTGTGCTGTCACCAGTGGTGAATAGTCACTGCCACTGACTAAGTTATATAGAACGTGAATTAGGTTCGCTCACTTTGCCCCTGTCAGAGGAAGAAATCTGTCCAAGGGAGAAGTGGAGGCCTCTCCATCACCAGCGATGCAGCGCCGGACTCTTCGGAGAAGTTACTGCGCACCAGTCCTCACGAACTTAGACACGGGCACCCAAGGAGTTAGGGCCCCCTCGGATTCCTCCACCCTCGCGGAACTCAGTCGAAGGTACTGAGCCCCAGGCATCCGCCATAGTACCTCACCCCAGGCTAAAGGTGCCTGAGATGGACTCCATCTCCGCTCCAGCTAGGCCAAGGGCACCTAGGCCTGGAGCACCGGAACGCAGACACCCAAGCTGAAGGTGCCTGGGTGCGGCCGCGTCTTCCGACTCTGACCCAAGGTCAGGGCGTCCGCCCCTTTTATGACCTCTCCCTTCACGTCACAGCGGGTTCCCCGCCCCGCTGTACCAGCTCCAGGGGAGGACAAAAAGGCACAGTCTTGCGGTGTGAGTTCAGCCCCGGTCCAAGGCAACAACGCCACCTATAGGCCGGCGAGAACTTCACACCACCAGAGTCCTCAAAGACTCACAATGGGAACCTTGAATTTCGTAACAATCAAGGCATCTGGGCTACACTACCACCCAGATGCTTCCCTAAATTCAAGTACCCGCTACACTTAGATACTGTACTTACTTTTGTAGTTGATGGGTGGTAGCCCGAGATCATGTGATCTGGTTTTAATAACCTGTTAGTTAGGAAACCGCATTTTTGTTGATTTGTCAATGTAGGAAACAACTTATTGATTAATTAGAAGTGAATTTTTGTGACAGGTCAATAACTCTAGTACTCTCTATTACTTTTTTACAACTAAAGTATACTATGATGTTTTTGGAAATGTAATTAAACGTTAATTTTGTCTTTTATTAACACAGCATCAAGGTTCATTTAGGGTTAGAATTTATGAGAGAGAAGACTTCAGAGGTCAAATGATGGAATTCACTGAAGATTGTTCTAATGTTTATGAAAGATTCCGCTATCATGACATCTATTCGGTCCAAATTCAAGATGGATACTGGATGTTCTATGAGGAACCTAACTACAGGGGACGTCAATATTACCTGAGAACTGGAGAGTACAGAAGATACACTGAATGGGGAGCCACAAGCCCCAAAATTGGCTCCTTCAAACGTGTTCACTATTTCCATTAGAGAAGCATTACATTCAAATCAGTTCAATCAATAATTTGAACACTTTTCTTGTTTCATAATTGACTTTTGCATTAGTTATTTCTTTAGCAAAAAAAATTCTGATTTACTGTAAATAAACTCATTTAAATACCTCAATGTGAATTCACAAAAATTATTAAGATCAACTGAATCTGAGTACACACAAATATTTTAAGTCATTAATATTTGATAGTGGGAAGACATTTTAGGGGTGAGGACTGGTTAAAAAAATTGTAGAAGGCAACTATAAGGAGGACAGATAGACAGAGGAAAAAAAAAAAGAACTTAACAAAAAAAGTTAAAATTCACACTCAGTCTATGCTTACAAATTACTGGTGTTCAAAGAGTCAGCAAACTATGGAATACAAGTTGTATCTAAAAATAAGAGCCAAGTCCCTTAACACCTCCATTTTAGTACAAGACCTGCCCTGTTCTACATATAATTTTTAAATCATCACAGGCTTTTTTGTGTCACACTGGTCACTTTCTTTCCTTAAAAAACATGCAGCTCAGCCATACTCTTCAGCATTCAAAAATCCTAAGGAGTGGAACATCTGGCTGGTGTTTAAATACTTTTTTAAGTTTAGTTGCATTTTATTTTTATTTTTGCTTTCCAAATTTCGCAAATAATTTCTCCACTACTAATTATGTGGTCTAGTTTTCTTAGATTTTGAATGTACAAAATTGGCATACTAAATAGTGCAGCACAAATAAGGACCACAGACCCAGAACATGCACCTTCTAAAGCAAGTCACCAGTGGTAGCTCACATGAGTCTATCCTTCCTAATTTCCCACTGTGCTTATTGTATTTTAATAGCCAGCCCCACCAGCTGTTAATTCATACGGTGTATTGCCAGTTTTAAGCCATACAGACAAAAAAAATACAAGATACAACCAGTAAACTTTTCACCCAGCCAGCAAATCATCAATTTGCAGCCATAAAGCTAGCCACACAGCGAATTAGTCAGAAAGCTAAGTGCAGTTAAAATATAAAATATTCCATTTGAAATTACCTAATGTGTCACACAATGGATGATATGAAAATATTCTATGACCAATTGAATAAGACCTTTCAATCTCGATTTATCTGTATGATAAATGATGAATGTTATGCTGCGTACACACGATCGGACATTCCGACAACCAAACCGTGGATTTTTTTCCGACGGATGTTCGCTCAAACTTGTCTTGCATACACACGGTCACACAAATGTTGTCGAAAATTCCGAACGTCAAGAACGTGGTGACGTACAACACGTTCGACGAGCCGAGAAAAATTAAGTTTAATAGCCAGTGTGGCTCTTCTGCTTGATTCCGAGCATGCGTGGACTTTTGTGCGTCAAAATTGTGTACACACGGTCGGAATTTCCGACAACGAGCTTTGTTGTCAGAAAATTTGAGAATCAGCGCTCAAATTTTTGTTGTCTGAAATTCCGACAGCAAATGTCCAGTGGAGCCTACACATGGTCGGAATTTCCGACAACAAGCTCCCATCGAACATTTGTTGTTGGAAATTCCGACCTTGTGTACGCGGCATAACTGTTATTCACAAACAGAACAAATCTGTGATGTGAGTAAAGCCTCGTACACACGGTCGGACTTCCATCGGACTTTTCCGTGGTTTTTTGTCCGAACGGAGTTGGTTGGGAACACCCATAGCATACACACGCTCGGACTTTTCTGCAAACTTTCTTAAAACTTCTTACAACATCACGTGTTTTTTCTGCTCTTTTCTGATCTATACTGCCATTCTTTGGTCAACTTCTGCTATTGTTGGTTGATTTTAACATTAGTTGTTTTGTCCATCGGACTAAAGTCCGATGGTTTTCTGTACACACGGTCGGACTTTGCTCCATCTGACTTTTGTTGGGCAAAAGTTTGTCCGTTTGCAGACCCAACTTTTGTCGATTGAAATCCAAAACCAAACGAAAAAAGTTTGTCCGATGGAGCGTACACACGGTCGGACTTTTGCCCAACAAACTTTGTTTTGAGCAAGTTGGACCAACAATCCGACCGTGTGTACGCTCCATCGGACAAACTTTTTTCGTTTGGTTTTGTTTTCATCGGACAAAAGTTGGGTCTGCAAACGGACAAACTTTTGCCCAACAAAAGTCCGATGGAGCAAAGTCCGACCGTGTGTACAGAAAACCATCGGACTTTAGTCCAATGGACAAAACAACTAATGTAAAAATCAACCAACAATAGCAGAAGTTCACCAAAGGATGGCACTAAAGATCAGAAAAGAGCAGAAAAAACACGTGATGTTGTAAGTTTTAAGAAAGTTTGCAGAAAATTCTGAGCGTGTGTATGCTATGGGTGTTCCCAACCAACTCAGTTCGGACAAAAATCCACGGAAAAGTCAGATGGAAGTCCGACCGTGTGTACGAGGCTTTAGAGTTAAATTATGCCTATATGGCGAATACATTTTTGTTTTTGGGTTATGTCGATGGGATACCCAATAAATAGAGCTGAATTTGAACTCTTATGCCGCGTACACACGGCCGTTTTTCTCGTCGAGAAAAACAAAATTTTTCCCATTCGACGAGAAAAACGATAGTCTGTGGGCTTTCTGTCGTTTTTTTCGACGAGAAAAACGGCATTAAAAACGACGAGAAAAATTAGAACATGTTCTAATTTTTCTCGTCGTTTTTTTCTACATGTTTTCCGCGGCAGTGTTTCCCTATGGGAAACACTGCCGCGGAGCCCACAGACGGTCGTTTTTCTCGACAAGAGAAAAAACGATGTGAAAAACGACCGTGTGTGGGGAACTAGCCGTTCCCTCGTTTTTAATGACATTATTCACGGCGGTTTTTTAACCGCCGTGAATAATGATCGCGTGTACGCGGCATTAGGTTGGCCATGGAGACTTTTTATATCCAACAGTGCATTCAATATTCACCAGTCTTGAAGTGCTCCAGAATAGGGGTTGATTCACTGCCAGGTAATGAGCTGCTTCTCACACTCACACTTAAATGGTCTTCTACTAGCTACTACTGTACATTAATAGAAATATGCCAATAGTTAAAGTAAACAAGCTACCAAATATAATGGTCCTTTTTAAAATATGCTTTAAATGAATAAGAGTACGCTAGACCACCAGAATAAATCAGCACCTGTCCTGATCAGGAAATATAATGTACATTATGAATAAATGATGCTGAAAACATGATAGCTTACTTTTAGAAACTAAAATGTAACCCTAAGCTCCTGACAACAGTTTGCTGCACACCAATCTCCACGTGAAGACCTGAGGACAACAGAAATCCTCCTCCTGTCATTTGTTTTCTACAACTTTTATTCCTAAGTTTTTTTCAAAATATAAAATAACACATTTAAACAAACCAGTATCCTATTATACTTATAATATATCTCATTAAAAAGGTCCTCAAATACCTGCTCACCTGAAAATGTGAAAAATCTTCACTTGCTGGCTGAAAATGAAAAACACAAAATATTGTGATATGTGATATTTCATATTTTCAATATTTATTTTTGGCCTTCTCTATAATAAATAGATAAAAAAAGGACGTATATACAAAATTATTATATTTTTTACTAAATCCTACCACTGCAGCTTTAATTGTGGGGCAGACAAAAGCTAAAAAACAGCTGCTAGAGGAATAAAAGTGGAAGCTACTGATTACTTCTTTATAGTGGCACTGATGTTGGACGAGGCCTGGTTCGCAGTCTCCGCTCTAATTCATCCCAAATGTGTTCTGTGGGGTTGAGGTCAGGACTCTGTGTAGACCAGTCAAGCTCCTAAACCCCAAACTACTCATCCATGTCTTTATGGACCTTGCTTTGTGCACTTGTGCGCAGTCATGTTGGAACAGAAAGGGGCCATCCCCAAACTGTTCCCACAAATTTGGGTGCATGAAATTGTTCGAAATGTCTTGTTATGCTAAAGCCTTAAGAGTTCCCTTCACTGGAACTAAGGGGCCAAGCCATCCTCCTGAAAAACAACCCCACACCATAATCCCCTCCTCCACCAAATGATTCGGACCAGTGCACGAAGCAAGGTCCATAAAGACATGGATGAACAAGTTTGGGGTGGAGGAACTTGACTCGCCTGCACAGAATTCTGACCTCAACCCCATAGAACATCTTTGGGATGAATTTGAGTGGAGACTGTGATCCAGGCCTTCTCGTCCAACATCAGTGACCTCACAAATGCGCTTCTGGAAGAATGGTCAAACATTCCCATAGACACACTCCTAAACCTTGTGGACAGCCTTCCTAGAAGAGTTGAAGCTGTTATAGCTGCAAAGGGTGGGCCAACTCAATATTGAACCCTACGGACTAAGACTGGGATGCCATTAAAGTTAATTTGTGTGTAAAGGCAGCACGTCACAATACTTTTGACAATATAGTGTACCTGCAAAGCAGAGGCTATCTTTTCCCATCTGCATTGTCTGGAGACAGAAGAGACATTAAAATTCCAATAAATGATTAAAGAGTGCCTGGCGCTGTCTCTTTACTATCACATAAGGGAATTGTCATACTCCTTTTGATAATATTAAAGTTGAAAAAATCTAGTTAGATAACATATATTAAACATATGTACTGTATGTGCAGTTAGGAGGCACATACAGTATGTCTGCAAACAAGTATTGTGTAACAAAAATTATGTGTTTAACTACTTAAATACCAAATGCTTTCATCCCCTTCCTGCCCAGGCCAATTTTCTGATTTCCGCACTGTCACATATTGAATGACAATTACTCAGTCATGCAACGCTGTACCTAAATTACATTTTTATCATTTTTTTTTAGACAGATAGAGCTTGCTTTTGGTGGCGGTTAATTGCAACTGGGCTTATTATTTTTGCTAAATAAATGAAAAAATATTCTGAAAAAATAAATGTTTTTCTTAGTTTTTGTTATAAAATTTTGCAAATAAGTAATTTTTATTTTTTACTAATGTACATTGATTAGGCTGCACTGATATGCACTGGTGGGCACTGATGAGGCTACACTTATGAGGCTGAACTGATGTGCACTGATGGGGCTACACTGATGGACACTAGGGATGAGCTGCGAGTTCGAGTCGAACATGAATTCGACTCGAACATCGGCTGTTCGCTCGTTTGCCGAATTTCGAACATTATGGGTCATTTGCGGCAAATTCAAGCACCGCGTCACGGCCCATAATGCACTACGTCGTCGCAGTGCATTGCTGGCTGATGATTGGCCAAGCATGCACTGATCCGCATGCTTTGGCCAATCACAGCGCCGTCAGCACAGAGAGCCATAATTGGCCAAAGGCAGGGTGCCTTTGGCCAATTATGGCGCAGCGGATGAAGTACACGTCCCACTCTATATAAGGCCGCCTGCACGTCGGCATTGTGTAGTGTGTTGCGGCGGCGGAGAGAGAGATAGAGAGAGAGAGAGAGCGTGTCATTTAATTTCAGTTAGCTAGATTGAGCAGGAAGTTGATTCAGTTATATATACATTCCAAGCTTTGTATATATATATATATATATATATATATATATATATATATATATATATATACTGTATACAGTTTAGCTAGATCTCACTGCAAAGCGTTCCTGTTGTTCTCTTCCTAATATACTACAGGCAGGCAGTTGATTCAGTTAGCAGCAGTATATTCAGTACTGTATCCTGTGCACAGTGTGCAGCTAGATCTCACTGCAGAGCTTTCCTGTTGTTCTCTTCCTAATATACTACAGGCAGGCAGTTGATTCAGTTAGCAGCAGTATATTCAGTACTGTATCCTGTGCACAGTGTGCAGCTAGATCTCACTGCAGAGCGTTCCTGTTGTTCTCTTCCTAATATACTACAGGCAGGCAGTTGAATCAGTTAGCAGCAGTATATTCAGTACTGTATCCTGTGCACAGTGTGCAGCTAGATCTCACTGCAGAGCGTTCCTGTTGTTCTCTTCCTAATATACTACAGGCAGGCAGTTGATTCAGTTAGCAGCAGTATATTCAGTAATGTATCCTGTGCACAGTGTGCAGCTAGATCTCACTGCAGAGCGTTCCTGTTGTTCTCTTCCTAATATACTACAGGCAGGTAGGCAGTTGATTCAGTTAGCAGCAGTATATTCAGTAATGTATCCTGTGCACAGTGTGCAGCTAGATCTCACTGCAGAGCGTTCCTGTTGTTCTCTTCCTAATATACTACAGGCAGGCAGGCAGTTGATTCAGTTAGCTTCAGTATATTCAGTACTGTATCCTGTGCACAGTGTGCAGCTAGATCTCACTGCAGAGAGTTCCTGTTGTTCTCTTCCTAATATACTACAGGCAGGCAGTTGATTCAGTTAGCAGCAGTATATTCAGTAATGTATCCTTTGCACAGTGTGCAGGTAGATCTCACTGCAGAGCGTTCCTGTTGTTCTCTTCCTAATATACTAGAGGCAGGCAGTTGATTCAGTTAGCTGCAGTATATTCAGTACTGTATCCTGTGCACAGTGTGCAGCTAGATCTCACTGCAGAGCATTCCTGTTGTTCTCTTCCAAATATACTACAGGTAGGCAATTGATTAATTTAGCAGCAGTATATTTAGTACTGTATCCTGTGCACACTATGCAGCTAGAACTCACTGCAGAGCGTTCCTGTTGTTCTCTTCCTAATATACTACAGGCAGGCAGTTGATTCAGTTAGCTGCAGTATATTCAGTACTGTATCCTGTGCACAGTGTGCAGCTAGATCTCACTGCAGAGCATTTCTGTTGTTCTCTTCCTAATATACTACAGGTAGGCAATTGATTAATTTAGCAGCAGTATATTTAGTACTGTATCCTGTGCACACTACACAGCTAGATCTCACTGCAGAGCGTTCCTGTTGTTCTCTTTCTAATATACTACAGGCAGGCAGTTGATTCAGTTAGCAGCAGTATATTCAGTACTGTATCCTGTGCACAATGTGCAGCTAGATCTCACTGCAGAGCATTCCTGTTGTTCTCTTCCTAATATACTACAGGAAGGCAGTTGATTCAGTTAGCTGCAGTATATTCAGTATATATATATACATCCCAGCTTTGTGCAGCTACATCTCACTGCAGGCCATTCCTGGTGTACCTATTCAAGTACATTACAAATACATCAAATACAGTATGTCTGGAAGGCCAACAAGGACAGGCAGACGCTCACAGGCCACTAAAAAAGGGCAAGCATGCTCTGTGTCTAGAGCCAACAGTGCTGGTCGTGGACACGGTGCATTCTCAGCACGTGGCCGTGGGGCATGCTTGTCCTTTGTTCCCGGCAGCTGGCCGTCTTGAGCCACAACATGCAGAAGAGTTGGTAGAGTGGAGGATCAAGCCATCCTCATTCTCCTCATCCTCTGTCACCCAGGCTCAGAGTACATTGACTGCCAATGCAGGTGTCAAAGCGGCCTATTCCATCGGCTTGAGGTAATCAGTTACTCCTTCCCTAGCCCCACCATCATGCACGGAGGAGTCCCCCGAACTGTTCGACCACAATGTTGGGTACATGCTGCAGGAGGATGCGCAGCATTTTGAATGCTCTGATTATGGTACCCAGCTTGAGGAAGGCAGTAACGTGAGCCCAGAGAGAGGGGGTGCCCAAGAAGGACAACAAACTGGCAGTCATGTTCCCCCAGCTGCTGCATACTTCCAGGTTTGCTCCAGTGACGGGGAGGGAGGTGATGATGAGGTCACTGACTCTACGTGGGTGCCTGATAGGAGAGAGGAGGAGGAGGAGGCACATCTCCAATGAGGCAGGATGCCCTCCAGGGGCCAGCTTAAGGGCAGCCAACCGACTGCATCACACCGCAGAGCTCCGCATGTGCAGGGTGCTGCTGACTCTGCGCGTTTTTCCAAAAGTTCTTTGGTGTGGGCCTTTTTCAGACGTGTGCAGCAGATTGCACCGTTGCTATTTGCAACACATGAAGAAAGGGTTGAGTATAGCCTCAGTTATGATAAAAATAAACTAACAGTATATAGTGCCCTCATTCATAATAAATGTTGAGGAGGGAACCCATCGGACATAGGGTGATGGTTGCTAGGGCCATCTTTCCCCTAATAGTCACTCAGGATTAAAGGTTTTGTGGACTTTTGCAGGCACTGATATGACAACATACAAAAATGCATTGAAAAAATATATATAATTTATTGATATTTATCAAAAGAGAAAGGCAATAATTTAAAAACATAGACCAAACCCCACAGTATAGAACAGCATGAATCGGTGACACAACAGCCGTTACAGACTATTAAAGTGGAACAGGCCGGACCTCAGCCGGTTTCGCGGCACAACACCGCTTCTTCAGGAGGGTCTGTACAAAACATAATATGCATTATAAGTACACTAGCAATATGTTAATACAATAAATAAAACGTACTTAATATCAAAAATATAATCAAAAAGTCAAGGTCTGTTGACTGCTCACCGTAAGGACGTTCAGAGGTGCAACAACTGCCCAGGTAAACCCCCCGCGGCGAATGAGGGGGAGTAAAAGTATATGGTGCAGATTGATACAATCTAATAATAATGATTATAATAATTTTTGGTTAGATAATCCATATTTAAACTAGTTTGGCATGGGACACCCAGTAGAACAGTGAAGGGAAGGGGGGGGGGGGGGGGGGAAGGGGGGTGAGAGGGGAGGGTTTGTGAAAGGGGGGAGGGGGAGGAATTTGGGGAGGGGGGGAGCGGGAAAAGGGGGAAGGAAAGGAAAGAGGGGAGGGGGCGGGGGAAGGAAAGGAAAGAGAGGAAGGGGAGAAAAACCAGAAAAAACAAAATAGATAGGGGGGGGGGGGAAAGGAGGGGGGGGGGGGTGAAGGGAAAGAAAGAAACAGACAGCCTCAATCTCCCAGTTGGCTGTGGATACCAACAACAAGCCACTGTGTCCAGCAGAAAAGTGAGGAAGGAAATGAGGGAAGCAAGCCAAGGGACCCGGGGGAAGCAAGGGGCTGAGCTATATCATAGCCAGCACATATGAAATGCTCTTACCAATACTCAAACATATTGCAGTGATGGAAAAACCTAACGAGGATCTAGACAGCCGGAGGGTTGTGGTAACCCAGGTATGGAGCCCAATGTCCAGCAGAAATAGGAGGACAGGATTGTAGGCTATAAATAAAACCAAAAATTGGATGTAAAGGTCAGCAGCGCTGAGCGAGCTAAACAGCAGCTGAGCGGCTATGGCCGTATAAAGCACTCACCTCGGCGTCTCAGTTCCTCGCATACGGTTTCCCAAGGAGAGTGTGCATGCACCACTCACACTAGCGGCTTGCGAACAAGCCGCTTATGTGTGTTCCCCGACCCCGCCGTCAGACACGCCGCGAGTAACGTGCGGCGCGTGACGTCACGGGGTCATCCCTTCCGCACTCTGCAAAGCTGTAGTGCGAGTGCGCGTCGATTAACCCAAGGCCGTGAGGCCAGGTCAGTCAGCGCAAGTACGGGATGGCGTCAGTCATCCCAACCAGGAAGAGAACTCATCCGCCAATGGGGTGAAAGTAGGAAGTCGTCACATGCTGTGATACGTCAGCAGACAGAGACCAAAACAATGAAAATATAATACAATAACAAATATGCGTATGATGGCAATATAAGGCATTTAATGAATAATTAACAATACCTATCAACAACAATATGTTTGACAGTAATCACCGATATACAATTTAGGAAATTGAAAGGAGAAGAACCCACTAGCAAGGATGTATCATATTAATGGCAAAAATGGGTTAGATATAAACATATATACCGGCCATATTAGGAAAAAGGGGGGAAGGAGGGGAGGATGGGAGGGGGGGAAAAAGGGAACATGAGGGGGCGGGAACATAGGAAAGGGAAGGGGAAAAAATGAAGAAAAAGGGGAAAAGAAAGAGGGGTACTTATAAAAAGGGTTTATAGGAATTCATCTCGTTAATTCCAGGGGGGTTGTGGCATTGAGGTGTTCTATCCACAGGGTTTCCCTCTGTAGGATAGTCCTATCCCAATCACCCCTGGGACTAGGTTTGACAACTTCCAAGACAAAGAAACGCACGGCAGACAGGTCATAACGGTGGTATGACCTATGTGTCGTCCGATGGTAGTCAATTTACCATTGCCAGAATAGTATATATGATCTCCTATACGCTGTCTGAACTCTCTGATGGTTTTACCCACATAGAATGCTTTGCAAGAGCACACCATGAGGTAAATAACCCCTTTGGTGCCACAATTAGCATGTGTAGAGGAGCGGAAATGCTCTCCATTTGGGAGAGTAAAATTCCGGCCCTCAAGAACCCAAGGGCAGCGGGGACAATCCCCACATTGATAAGTGCCGTTGGGTCCCTGTTTGGGAACACTATAGGGAATATAATGACTCTGAGTCAGACGATCCCGTAGTGAGTGAGCTCTGCGAAACACCAATTCTGGGTAGGATTTAAGGTGTTTTTGCAAAGTGATATGTTCGGTGAGTAAATGCCAGTGTTCGTTGAGAATATTTCAAAGTGTATGATGGTGACCAGAAAAGGTGGTAACAAATCTAACTGATTCTTGGATCAGTTTCAATCTAGGAGGGGGGTAAATTTTAAAATGTAAAATTTTAAAATTTAAAAAATTTAAAATTTTAAGAAAGTGACTTTAAAATTCAAGCCAATGCTCTACGTGAGCGTTTACTATCAAGAGGCTATTCTCGTTCCAATTTGAGAAAGGCCTACAACAAGGCATGCCTCCGTTCCAGACAATCCCTGCTTTACCCCCCTCCTAGATTGAAACTGATCCAAGAATCAGTTAGATTTGTTACCACCTTTTCTGGTCACCATCATACACTTCGAAATATTCTCAACGAACACTGGCATTTACTCACCGAACATATCACTTTGCAAAAACACCTTAAATCCTACCCAGAATTGGTGTTTCGCAGAGCTCACTCACTACGGGATCGTCTGACTCAGAGTCATTATATTCCCTATAGTGTTCCCAAACAGGGACCCAACGGCACTTATCAATGTGCGGATTGTCCCCGCTGCCTTTGGGTTCTTGAGGGCCGGAATTTTACTCTCCCAAATGGAGAGCATTTCCGCTCCTCTACACATGCTAATTGTGGCACCAAAGAGGTTATTTACCTCATGGTGTGCTCTTGCAAAGCATTCTATGTGGATAAAACCATCAGAGAGTTCAGACAGCGTATAGGAGATCATATATACTATTCTGGCAATGGTAAATTGACTACCATCGGACGACACATAGGTCATACCACCGTTATGACCTGTCTGCCGTGCGTTTCTTTGTCTTGGAAGTTGTCAAACCTAGTCCCAGGGGTGGGGATTGGGATAGGACTATCCTACAGAGGGAAACCCTGTGGATAGAACACCTCAATGCCACAACCCCCCCTGGAATTAACGAGATGAATTCCTATAAACCCTTTTTATAAGTACCCCCTCTTTCTTTTCCCCTTTTTCTTCATTTTTTCCCCTTCCCTTTCCTATGTTCCCGCCCCCTCATGTTCCCTTCCCCCCCCTCCCCTCCTTCTCCCCTTTTTCCTAATATGGCCTGTATATATGTTTATATCTAACCCAATTTTTGCCATTAATATGATACATCCTTGTTAGTGGGTTCTTCTCCTTTCAATTTCTTAAATTGTATATCAGTGATTACTGTCAAACATATTGTTGTTGATAGGTATTGTTAATTATTCATTAAATGCCTTATATTGCCATCATACGCATAATTGTTATTGTATTATATTTTCATTGTTTTGGCCTCTGTCTGCTGACGCATCACAGCATGTGAGGACTTCCTACTTTCACCCCATTGGCGGATGAGTTCTCTTCCTGGTCGGGATGACTGACGCCATCCCGTACTTGCGCTGACTGACCTGGCCTCACGGCCTTGGGTTAATCGACGCGTACTCGCACTACAGCTTTGCAGAGTGCGGAAGGGATGACCCTGTGACGTCACGCACCGCACGTTATTCGCGGCGTGTCTGACGGCGGGGTCGGGGAACACACATAAGCGGCTTGTTCGCAAGCCGCTAGTGTAAGTGGTGCATGCACACTCTCCTTGGGAAACCGTATGCGAGGAACTGAGACGCCGAGGTGAGTGCTTTATACGGCCATAGCCGCTCAGCTGCTGTTTAGCTCGCTCAGCGCTGCTGACCTTTACATCCAATTTTTGGTTTTATTTATAGCCTACAATCCTGTCCTCCTATTTCTGCTGGACATTGGGCTCCATACCTGGGTTACCACAACCCTCCGGCTGTCTAGATCCTCGTTAGGTTTTTCCATCACTGCAATATGTTTGAGTATTGGTAAGAGCATTTCATATGTGCTGGCTATTATATAGCTCAGCCCCTTGCTTCCCCCGGGTCCCTTGGCTTGCTTCCCTCATTTCCTTCCTCACTTTTCGCCCTGACTAGTTTCGTTTAATCCAAACGTTCTCAAAGGGCACGGGCGACACACTGAAGTGTCACTCAATAAGTACTAGCGAGGCGTGATCCACGCCTCGCTTTCGTATCAGTCGTCATGACGTTAAAGTCATGGCGCATCTACGCCTCGTTTCCATATCAGCAGACCCGACAGTGAAACGTAAACATGACGGTAACCTTACGCTCATACAAGGGGAGGGGTCAAGAACCCACAGTCTCCTCCCTGGGAAGCGAAGGGATAACAAATTCGATATATACAAGTGAAGTGCATTCAAACCTCATGAAACACCATGACAATGAAGTCATGACGAAAGAGCAGAACCATCTCTCTGATGCGAGGGGAGGAGAAGGGAACATCACTCAACCCTCCCCCAGCAGCAGCAAGAAAATGTCCCAAACCTGTCATATATCTGCACCCAGAGGCGCTTCTCTCCTTGTGTCTTTTCTGTGTTAAATGAGACCTGATAGGCAAATTTACTAGAATAAGATTATTTATACTATAAGTAAAGAGTGTCACTTACAGGGGTTCCATATCCAGAGTCTGTGTGGAAGCAAAAATGTCACAGAGGTGCACAGGGCACACTAGAAGTCACTAGGTGATACAGGATATTCTGGGGTGCAAAGGAGTCAAGGGGCATGCAGGGGTGTATTGGGATCACTGGGTGACACAGGATACTCTGGGGTGCAATGGAGTCATGGCACATACACAGGTACACTAGGGTCACAAGAGTTTTCTGGGTGCACTGGCATCAGTAGTAATGCTCAGCAACTGTTGTCAGGTTCCTCCATGAGGAGAGTTCAATACTTGCTATAATAAACAGTAGATCTGTGAGTCACTGGTTATTCTAAGTCCATCCAAGTTTTATCTGTTGAATAGGGATGAGCCGAACACCCCCCCCGGTTCGGTTCGCAGCAGAACATGCGAACAGGCAAAAAAATTTGTTTCGAACGCGCGAACACCGTTAAAGTCTATGGGACACGAACGTGAAAAATCAAAAGTGCTTATTTTAAAGGTTAATAAGCAAGTTGTTGTCATAAAAAGTGTTTGGGGACATGGGTCCTGCCCCAGGGGACATGTATCAATGCAATTTTTTTTTTCGGGAGCAGTGATTTTAATAATGCTTAAAGTGAAACAATAAAAGTGAAATATTCCTTTAAATTTCGTACCTGGGGGGTGTCTATAGTATGCCTTAAAAGTGGCGCATCTTTCTCATGTTTAGAACAATCCCTGCACAAAATGACATTTCTAAAGGAAAAAAAGTCATTTAAAACTACTTGTGGCTATAATGAATTGTCGGGTCCCGGCAATACAGATAAAAGTCATTGAAAAAAACGGCATGGGTCCCCCCCCCAGTCCATTACCAGGCCCTTTGGGTCTGGTATGAATTTTAAGGGGAACCCGAACCAAAATGTAAAAAAAAAAATTCCCTTCAGGTCTGGTATGGATATACCCTGCGACAATTTTATTTAGAAAATTGCGTAGGGGTCCCCCTCAAAATCCATACCAGACCCTTTAGATCCTTCAGACCTTACCAGACCTTTCAGACCTTACCATTTTTTACCCTTTTTTTTGTAAAATGGTAGGGGTACAATGTACCCCGTTACCAATTCACATAGGGGGGGCCGGGATCTGTGGATCCCCTTGGTTTAAGTGGGCGTCCAAATTCCGATAAGCCTCCCGCCCGCAGACTCCCATAACCACCGGGTAAGGGTTGTGGGGATGAGGCCCTTGTCCCCATCAACATCCTTCTCATGTTGAGGGCATGTGGCCTGGTACGGTTCAGGAGATGGGCGCTCTCTCGTCCCCCCTCTTTTCCTGCGGCCTGCCAGGTTGCGTACTCGGATAAGGGGTTCTTAATTTAAAATGACCTGAAGGGCCTGTTATGGAATTTGGGGTGACCCCCACGCAATTTTTTTTTTAAATTTGTTTCAGGGTTCCCCTTAATATTCATAGCAGACCCAAAGGGCCTGGTAGGGGACTGGGGGGGGGCCCATGCCATTTTTTTCAATGACTTTTATCTGTATTGCCGGGACCCGACAATTCATTATAGCTTCGAGGAGTTTTAAATTACTTTTTTTCCTTTAAAAATGTAATTTTGTGCAGGGACTGTTCTAAACACGGGAAAAATGCCCCACTTTACAGGCATACTATAGACACCTGAAAAGAAAGCGAACGGCGCCCTCTAAGTGCAGCATGTTTAAAACATCTTTAAGATATAGGGATTAAAAACACTCACATGTGAGTAGAGGCAATCAGACATGTCAGGGGTTAAACTTGTTTCATCCGCATGAGTCCTGGTGGAGTGTGTGCATCACGGGCTGATGGTGAAGATCTGGGTCCTGTAGCAGTCCTGTCTGCACTGAATGTGTACAGCGCTGACTGGCGGCTGGGACGGGGATCGTGGAGGCTCTGTGATGTGATGGTGTCGTCACTTTCGGTATACAGACAACCCCCAGGTACGAAACTTATAGGAATATTTCACTTTTATTCATTTTAAGCATTATTAAAATCACTGCTCCCGAAAAAACTGTAGTTTTTAAAACTTTTATTTGCTTTGATACATGTCCCCTGGGGCAGGACCCGGGTCCCCAAACACTTTTTATGACAATAACTTACATTTTAACCTTTTTTTTTAACTTTACATTTTTATTCATTGAGAATAGAAAAGTTACATACAGGTACATACGCATTGGAATATCTACAGTGTAGGTACCAACATATTCATAAAGTACAAAAGAGTGAACAATATATCAGTCACCAGAAGGCAACTCGGTTCCTCTAAAAACTCTAAGTTGTCTAGGGAGCATTAGCTCCAGTGTACTGGGCTTGGAGCCTCAAATACGGATAATCTTAGACTGAAGAGCCTGTCACCCCTTCCGGGATCATGCTGTGAGCAGGCTGGCTATAAGTAAGTCCTAGTACTGCTAGTACGGCCCAGAATATGGCCGTTCGAGTCACTCATGGGGTATATTGTAGTTATAATCCTGGAACCGAGTTGCCTGAACAGAATAGTCGTAGAAATAGTATAAACATTAGTTGAAATGAGAGTACCTCCTATCCTGTGTGCATGCCGTTAGTTACTGTAGTGCTTGGTTCAATATCACTGCTCTAGTTTAGCCTTTACACCACCAGTCATCAATTTGCATTGTCATTTAAATTCAGTGTAAGTATAGTTCAATGCTATAAGGTAACAGTAGGCTGAGGCCAGTGATCCCAGAATTTTTGATAAATATGTATTCTATCCACTTTATAAGCTAGCATCCTTTCCATTATACTCTGGTTATTTACTCTATTTTTGACTTCCGCTATGGTCGGAGGGTTTGAAGTCCTCCATTTGGCTGCTATGGCTATACGTGCCGCATGTAGAATGTTTACTACTAGTTTCCTACTTGTGTAGTGAAAGGATTCTATCCCTATTGAAAGCAGAGCTAGTTCCGGGTGGGTGCACACCTTGTCTTAAAAATGTCAGAGATAAGAATAAATATGTCTCTCCAAAAGCTTGATACAAAGCTACAATGCCACATGATATGGAGGAGATTGCCTCTGGTCTGACATCCCCTCCAACAGAGTGGGGAGATCGTGGGGGACATTACGTGAAGGCGGGTAGGAGTGATATACCACCTATGTAGGATTTTACATGAGTTGTCCCAGTGATCCACACAGGCTGAGGATACTCTGTTAAATTTAATAGCAGTCAGCCAATGTGTTAGAGAGAAGGATTTTTGTAGGTCCTGCTCCCATTTGAGCATAATAGGGATCTTGGACTTTATAAGTTGTTGGTTACAGAGTCTGTAGCATAGTGAAATACCCCTAACGTGTGTCCCACTTTTACTAAGGAAGAAGTTCCAAAGAGTCAGTGGAATTTCTATTGCCTTGTGAGGATTCTTTTTGGTATACTCCCGAATTTGTAGGATCAATAATTTATCAAGTGCTGTAGGATGAGTTATGTCTGCGAGGTCGAAATTTATTCCCGTTTTCTTCCAGTGATGAGTCGAAAAGTTTTGAATGAGGAATGTGTATGTCGTTAGTGGGATGTGTAGTTTGTGGATCGATTCTTCCGGAAATATCAATTTGGTGAACATGGACCATGCCGTGAGCGTGGCCTGTATAGTAGGATATTCCGGTACCATGGGTTTGTGGTGAATAGTGGTTGCCATTAATAGTGCAAAGAGGTCATGGGTGGGGGTTAGCTCTCTCTCAATTTGATTCCATAAATTATCTTCCTGTCTGGAGAACCAAAATTTCAGCTGATCCAGTATAGAAGCATTATAGTATGCATAAGCGTTTGGTAAACTCCCTCCACCCGCAGTTCTGTGTAGGTAGAGAGTTTTCAGTGCTATTCTAGGTTTCTTTTCCCCCCATATGAATTTAGTTAGGTGCTTTGCTAGTTCCGAGAAAAATTTTTGGGGTATGGGGATTGGTATGGTTCTGAAAAGGTACAAGATCTTAGGGAATACTTGCATCTGATATGCTGCTATTCGCCCCATCCATGTCAGTTGGATTTTGGAGATTTGTGCAAATTCCTTTTTGATTTGTTCTAAAAGGGGTAAAAAGTTGTCAGAGTATAGATTGGTTGTTGGGTGGGACAGTTGGATACCTAAATAGGTGATGGAAGGAGCATCCCAGGTGCATGGAAACAGAAGCTTGAGTTGATTTACTTTTTGGGGGGGGATATTAAGGGGGAGGGCAAAGCATTTAGAAGTGTTTATTTTATAGTATGTTATTTTCCCAAAATCCTGCATAATTTCTGTGGCTTTACTTAGGGAAGTAATTGGGTTGGTAAGAGTAAGGATTATATCATCTGCGAATAATCCCAGTTTGTGTTCCAGGTGTCCTATTTTGAGGCCTGTAATTTCTGTAGTAGACCGAATGAGTTCTGCTAGGGGTTCAATAGCTAAGGAAAAGACAATTGGGGACAATGGGCATCCCTGTCTCGTTCCATTGGTAAGATTGAAGGGATCAGATAGCATTCCTGAGGATAGTACTCTGGCGGACGGGTTCGTGTATAGAGACATGACAGCTGAATGTAAGAATCCATGTATACCAAATTTATGGAGTGTGTGTGAGAGATATGACCAGTGGACTCTATCAAATGCCTTTTCTGCATCTAATGCTACAAATATGCTTGGCGTGCGAGTAAGTTCTGCGCGTCTGAGTAGGTTAATCATTTTTCTAGTGCCGTCCGGGGCCTGTCTACCCTTAACAAAGCCTACTTGATCTAAGCCTATGAGTGTGGGGGTTATATGTAATAATCTGTTTGCCAATATTTTCGCATATATTTTAAGGTCCGAGTTTAAAAGTGAGATGGGTCTGTAGTTCTGGGGATGGGCAGGGTCTTTTCCGGGTTTTGGGATGGTCACTATGATGGCTTGGAGCATTTCTTTGGGGAACGTGCTCGTGTTTGCAGCTGTGTTGTATAGATCAGCTAGTCTGGGGGTGAGTATTGATGAGAAATTTTGGTAGTATTCGGCTGAAAAGCCGTCTGCTCCTGGAGATTTATGTTTGGGGAGGTTCTTAATTACTTCCTTTACCTCTTCTTCTGTAATAGGTTCATTAAGTTTGTCTAACGATTTCTGGTCTAGGGATGGGAGATCAATACGTCTAAGAAAATCAGTAATTTCTTTCTCTGTGGGTTGGTGGGTAGTCTCGTCCTTACTAAGGTTGTAGAGGGCTTCGTAAAAGTCTTTAAATGTATTCGCTATATCTTTGGGGTTCTTATATGACCTGTTGGCAGTGGGATGTGTAATCATAGATATTTTTGCTTGTTTTTGTCTTTTCTTCAGTTGAGACGCTAGTAGTTTTCCTGCTCTGTTGTTCTGGGAATAATATGACAATCTGAGTCTCTTATAGTAAATGTCAAAATCTGATTTTATGGCCTGTCTCAGTTCTTCCCTAGCAGAGTTCAGTTGATCTAATAAGGAGTGGTCCCCAGATTGTTTGTGTGAACCTTCTAATTCAGCTATACGGTTATGAAGTTGCATTATTAGCTTGTTTTTTTTCCTTTTCTCTCTAGCTGCTATTTGTATCAGGGATCCTCTTGAGAATGCTTTATGAGCGCACCATACTGTGGAAGGGGAGGCATCGGGGGTCTCATTGAATTCAAAGAATTCCATTAATGACTTGTGGAGTTCCTCTTTAATAAGGGGCTGGGAAAGTAGGTAGGTGTTATTACGCCATAGGGGCGAGACGTCAGTTTTATCAGCAGAAGTTATATCAATAGTGACGGGGGCGTGGTCTGACCAGGTGATAGAATGAATGTCTGCTTTAATTACTTTTTGTAAGGTGTATTTGTCCGTCAGGAAGAAATCAATCCTAGAATAAGATTTGTGCACCGGTGAGTAGTAGGTGTAGTCCCTCTCTGTGGACCGGAGACAGCGCCAAGGGTCATAGAGGTCTTCTCCTAGGCAGAAGTCACCCAGGGATGGTCTCTGTCTCCGTCCCCCCGAGGAGGAGTCAAGGGTATCATTCATGATGACATTGAAGTCTCCACATATTACTAAGTTGCCCCTTTTCATTGCTTTAGCTTTCTTTATAATTTTGCGAATAAATTTCATTGGACTTTTGTTAGGAGCATATATATTAACCAGTGTATACACTTCATTATTGATTTCGGACACAAGAATTATATACCTACCATTACTATCACATTGTTCTTCTATAAGCTTAAAAGATACATAGTCCCTGATAGCTATCAACACTCCATTCTTTTTACTACTGTTATTTGCCCTAAAGACATGTTGGAATTTCTTATGGGAGCACTTTGGTGTATTGTTATCCAAAAAGTGGGTCTCTTGTACACATACCACGTCACAGTGGTTGTCCATGGCAGTTTTCCAGAGGGATCTGCGTTTGAACGGACTGTTCATCCCTTTAGCATTGAGAGATAAGAGTTTAAGTGACATTATATTCATTTGTGGTGCTTCGCTGACATCTAGTGGCGCAAAACGGTAATTGACTGGAGCATAGAATTATAACCTTAGCAGTGAGAAGCTGTGAATTGGATTTGACATCAGCAATCTGGAGTGTCCAAAAGATAAAACAGCAAATAACCATCGCAACGTCAATGGTCGAGAAATTAAACCGTAGATCCGTCATCATCAACAGGATGAATTCGGGATAATCCCAAAAGCAGTGTTGGGGTAAAGTCATTAAGGTAATTACCTTATCAGCCGAACATCAGGAGACAAATTCTTCAGTTTCATAAGACATACGAGGTGCAGATGGGTTCAAGGGGAAAACAGGAAGTTCAACATAGCAGAAATTTTTCTGGAGTAGATTGGGTGCGGCTATTTTTCACGGTTGTTCCTGGCACTGCGGTAAGCAGTAGAGATTGTTCTGGGCGGCGTCTGGTCCATAGATTCCGAGTGTTCTTCCTGGGGAAGGAGTCCCCACTTGCGGAGAAGCTCCAGCCCTTTTTCCAGAGAAGAGATGGTAAACCATTCGTTGTTTTTCTCCAAAATGATTTTTGCCGGAAAACCCCATCTATAGAGAATCTTGTGGTTCCTCAGCATTTTGGTTACAGGAATCAAATTATTTCTGGCTTTCATGGTAGCCTGTGATAGGTCAGCATATATTGTGATCCCAGCATATGGGTCCGGGAGATTGCCGTTTTGTCTGGAAAATCTCATAAGTTGATCTTTCACATGAAAGAAATGAATTCTGGCTATAACATCCCTGGGGATCTTCTCAGGGAGATGTTGTGGTTTGTGCAATCTGTGGGCTCTGTCTATAATGACGTCCGACGCAGTGAGAGAGGGGATAGCTTTTTTCATCAGTTGTTGGAGGAATGTGCTCAGCTCGGCAGGTTTAATTGATTCAGGGATTCCTCTGAACTTCACATTGTTCCTGCGTGCTCGGTCCTCAAGATCTGAAACTTTTAGACGGAGGGCCTTGAGCTCATCTTCTAGGTCAACATGAGCATCTACCAGCTCATTATGGGCTGCAGAAAAATCCCCCATCTTAGTTTCCACATACAGGATCCTGTCTCCCATAGCATTCAGTTCTTTGTGTGTGGAGTGGGAAAGGTGAACTATATCTTGCTGTATGGCCCCTCTCAGCGTCAGAATCATATCTTTCATTAATATATCAGTCATGGGCTGGCCAGATACAGGGATAGCGTCCAGCTTCTGGGTATAGGAGTCAGGCTGCTCCACATCATTTCTCCCCTCACCTTGTTCAGTGTTTTCTTCTCCTGGAGCACTGATCCTCCGTTTTTGTTTGATAGGGCTGTTAGATGGGGATGGGTAAGGGAGCTGATATAGGGTGCTTTCATGCGACTCACCCTGCACAGTGAAGACCGCGCTGTTCTCCCCCTCATGGCTCTGTGGCGCCGACAGTCCCGCAGCGGCGCCATCTTGGACAGTCCGGCCTGACATGGGAGGGAAGAAGTCCGTCAGTTTTCTGGGCCCCTCTCTCTCCTTTCTTTTGAACATCTTGCCAGCCGTGTTCCCCCTGTGTTCCGCCGTCCGGATGGGTAGTTTTATAGCCTCGTATGCTGCTTTAAGTTGCTGATTGCCTCCTGATGTGACGGAGCTCTCCTCTCACACCACCATCCGCTCCGGCTGCCGGCTCCGCCCCCCCACATTTTAACCTTTTAAATTGATTTTTCCCATAGACTTTTAAAGGGTGTTCCGCGGCTTTCAAATTTGCCGCGAAGACCCCAAATTGTTCGCTGTTCGACGAACAGGCGAACACCCGATGTTTGAGTCGAACTTACGTTCGACTCAAACGTCGGGCTCATCCCTACTGTTGAACCCTGATGAAGGAAAGTGGCATTGCCCCGAAACAGCTTGGATGTTTCTATAAGACTTTTTTATCAACAACAAAATTATCTTGAACAGTTTTATCTGATTTTGGTCTGTCACTCTATGCTGTATTTTTATGGTTTAACCCTTTTGCTGTCAGGTCTGTATGCCATACAGACCTACAGCACTGCTTACAGCTGGCAAGGTCTGTACGTCGTACGGAACTGACATTCCTCCTTCTGCTATAAGCACACGGTCAGTTCAGTGACCATGAACTTATAGCAGAACTGTTCAGCAGACTCTGCCAAACAATCCAATAGCTCTGCGGAATTATAAAGTAAAGAATAAGGCGCTATACATGTTCATGTGAAAAACTGGAACAAAGAAAAACACTGCATCAAACGTAAATGTGCACATAAATAAAAAAATAAGCAAGCATATAGTCCATTAATGAATAAATCCCAACACCAAAACAAAATGCTGAGATAACACTTCTAGATCTTCCACCACGAGTGCTCAGTATGAAGATGGCCACTCTCCAGAGCTGTTTGACCCCTTTTTACAGGACGGTCAAAAAACGCTTTAGGAACACCAGATTGGTTCCGCTAATGGCAAGAATCCACTCCAATGGCCACTCAGGAAGGGGCTAGAATGTAAAAAATTACTCCACAGGAGACACGGATAAAAGTCTCATAGTGTAGTATTTTTTAATAAAGAAAAAACAGCAGCAATAATAGCAGTTACACTCACATGGCCTGTCACTATGTGTAAACAGCGTGTGTGAGTCAGCTGATCCCTGGGGGTGGCCGCGTTCCACGTCTCGCTCCAAAGGGCAAAGCCTGATGTGGGGTATCAAGTAGGGACCCGGAAATGACAGATCCTCTGCTCCAACATATGTTTTGCTGTGATTGGCTCTTCAGGAAGAGCCAATCACTTCCTTCCTGAAGATTTTTGCAAACCAATAGCTCTGTTCATCCAGATGACAATTCGCTGATCAGAGTTACTCACCTAAAATGTGACCCCCCCGCTGATGCCGCTGATGCCTGCTTTTCAATGTCTCCAGCCTCTCCACCTCCCACCGCTGTTTAATGCCACCACACACTTGTTTGCCTTTTTCCGTGCCAGTGCAACCCCTCCTGCACCAATTACCCCCTGCTCTGATCCCCCCCCCGCAGCCTTGAGTACCTGTACCTACCCTGCAGCCACCAGCATCGCGCCTCTCCCACCTTCAGGATACCCATAATGGCTTTAAAAATATTTTCCATACACCCTCGGTCTTTCTGACCCCCCAAACAGTGGCCCCCCTTACCAATCCCTTGGCATCTTGTAAATTGTAAATTGTAAAATTGTCCATGTATGTATCAACTAGTAATGATTTTAGTGTATTTTTAGTGAAAATTGTAATTTGATGAGCATTTATGCAAAAATCTCAGGGCCTAAAAAATCAGTAGCATTTTTTTTTTATTCTATATGTCATGTGCTTTCAGAAAATATATAGTTTGAGGGATATTTTATAAATTCTGGAAGATGTAAGTGAGAAATGGCAACCTACAGATTTTTAGAGTGAATTGTTTTTATTTACTTTTGCGCACCTTCAGTTTTCACCATTTCACAAAAAGTAAAAATGTAACAAATACAAATGTTTGTTATTTATGAACTCAATACAGTTTTAACTTTTATATTTAGCAAGAATTGTGTACTAATATTGATTTTAGGCCTGGTTCACACAGGGGCGACTCGTCAGGCGACTCGGTCGCCTGACGAGTCGCGTCCCACGCTGTTCAATGGAACCGTTCTAATAGGAGCGACTCAGGTCGCTCCGACTTAGAAAAAGGTTCCTGTACTACTTTTGGGGGCGACCCAAGGCGACCTGCATTGACATCTATACAGAAGTCTTTATGCAAATCGCCTCGGCGGGCGTCTCAAGACGTCTTGAGATCGCGCCGCCGAGGTCGCCCCCGAAGTCGTGCCGCCCCTTGTGTGAATGAGGCCTTAGTGTATGTTTAGCAAAAATATTATTTGGATAAACATTTCCGCAAATATCGCAGGGTCTAAGAAAATCAGTATCACCTTCCTTTTATTCTACTGGTCCTATGATTTCAGAAATTGTCTGGTTTGGGGGGTCTTTCAAAAACTCTGATAGCTGTAATGGAAAAAACCTGGCAGCGAAAAGGTTAAGCTACTGTTGGGTGCCCATTGAAGGAAGCCTTACTACGTGGGAATCACTTTCCCAGAGCTATTGAGCTTGTTTGAACTGTTCCCACACTGACTCTTTGAACATATTGTTCTGGAGAAGGATAGTAACGTCACCCTCATCTGGGCTCTGCAGGGGGCAGTGGGGGTAGATAAGCATACTAACTTTTTTATCCACAAGTTATTTCTTCTTTTTTTTAAATGCAGTGTTTTGTCCTGTAGAAGGGGGCTCTGGTTAAATAAGTGGACTTTGCATTTTTAGGTCCACTATAATCATCTATTGTAACCTATCTGTAAGAGATGAACTAATAAGCATGATTGTGTTCAAATATGTCATTGCTAATAAATGCAAGCAAACTAAGCATCATTGTGCCATTAAGTGGAAGCAAGCACTGTTCATCCTTTACTAATAACATAAGTTGGACTTCATAAATCAACTCCTTTATATTTGTAAAAAAAAAAAATCTAGTGCATTTTAATTTTATGGTATCACCAAATCTTACTATGATTTGGCATTTAGTAAAGGCTAATTTCAATTCTGAGTATGGAAAATGGGTAGTCAAAAAAACATTGTAAAGTGAAACATCATAAATGCAGAACTCACATACAGGAAAAATCCAGTTTTATTAATTGGCAACAATACATGCTGTAGAACACATTTCATTTTAATGCATCTAATGCAGTCTTCTTAAGGATCCAATACGAGCATTTACAGCGCCCCATTCAGAGTATTTCTTGTATTCTCCAGGTCTCATGTAGTACTGACGTCCTTTGTAGTTGGGCTCTTCATAAAACATCCAATGACCATCATGTACGTTACAAGAATTAATGTCATTGTAGCGAAATCTCTCATAGACATGAGGGCAGTCCTCTGTAAATTCCATCATCTGGCCTTTGAAGTCTCCTCTCTCATAAATTCTTAATTTAAACGGGCCATTATGCTTAAAAAGGAAAATAAATAATGGATATGAGCTTAACGTCATCATGTATATAAAGCAGGGTATACACGTTGAGTTTTTTTTTTGCTCAACCAGCGGGTTAAATGAAAACAAAACTAACAGATCCTTCCATCAACACAAGCAATGTTGATTCAGGGATCTTTCCCACTGTGTCTTTGGATTGTGATAAACGTACCCCCCCCCCGCCTCAGGCTGCAAGCACTGATCGAAAGCTGGATCTCTAATAGTGATGGGCGACATTTGCCTGCTCGGCCTTTCACCTAACACCCGAATTTGCAGGGTGTTTGCCGAGTGTTCACCCTGACGAACACCCTGAAATGCACTGAGCACTGCACAGTGCATTCTGTGCCCTGATTGGGCAAAGCTTTGCCCAATCAGGGCGCAGTGTAAGCTGCTTGTTAAGGTGTGGGGTCAGGAAGCCGGCCACAGTGTCCTTAACAACCGATGAGTCATCAGTTGTCAATGGGTTTTTCCCGCTCCAGTCCGTGACACCCCTTACCTATATAAGAGATGTCTAAGTGCAGAGCAGGCATTCAGCGGGAGGCCATCCCAGGAGGCAGAGCATTTTTGATTTATTTTATTTTTTGGGTCGGCGGGCTGCGTGATTGACAATGGATTTACACTGAGGGACAAAATATTTTTTATTTTTTAATAAAGGAATTTTCAAAAACGTGTCTCTTGTTTTTATTACTTTTTGACATTTTTTCAGTGAATGGTTAGGGATACTATGTACATGATACTCATTCACAGAGGGGGGACCCTGCAGCTGCTGACTTTTAATATAAGGACACACACTTGTCAAGGGATTCCCTGATGTTGGCACCTGAGCCGACTCGTCAAAAGGCTTTAGGTGCAGGCTCCGGCATTGTAAGTAAGGGAACCAGGCAGTGAAGCCAGGTGCATGCACTTTCTAAATGGTCCCATCGTCTTCTGGGGCCTGTGTGTGTCCCAGAAGGCAGCGGGGTGAAAGGAGGAGTGGCCGAAAATGTCATAGATCACCAATCAGCAATCTTACCCGGAACTGGCAGGGGGAACCTGTCAAAACCAAAAAGTGCCAAATGAGGCAGTAGAGGGGGGGGGTGCAAAAAAAGCAAAGCTTCCCCTTTTGGGTGGAGCTCCGCTTTAAAAACGTGTGAAAATCATATATCTAAGCAAATTAGCTATAACGTTTTTACCAAACTACCTCATGTAAACTGGTGCTGCTAAATTTGTGTTAGGCTTTAATGACCTCTGGTCATGAAGGAGCTAAGAATGCCATTTTTTTTACTGTGTTGATACATATACATCCTTGGTTATATTGACAATATAGCAGATTTAGAACTGGAGAGAAAGTTAAATAATATACAATAACTCTATAATCTAAATACCTGAGGTGTCAGGCGACAGGATTTGATTGAATCATTGAAACCCATCCACTGGTGGAAGTCAGGATATTCTCCTCTCCACAGATAATACTGACATCCTCTGTAGTTGGGGTGTTCATAGAGAATCCAGTTTCCACTCTCTACACGGATGGAGTTGCAGCGGTTAAAGTAAGAGGACATATCAGTACAATCAGAGCTGCATTCATAGCATCGGCCCTGAAAGTTCCTGTCCTCATAGAAATATATCTGCAAAAAGATGCAAACTATTAAATATGCTAAACAAAAAAGTTACATTAAAATGTAACACATAAACCAATTAAACTACATTTTGAGTACTACGGGAAAAACAATTATTGTACATTTATTACTGTAGAACAGAGATATGCAATTAGCGGACCTCCGGCTGTTGCAAAACTACAAGTCCCATCATGCCTCTGCCTCTGGGTGTCATGCTTGCTGCTGTCAAAGTCTCGCTATGCCTCATGGGACTTGTAGTTTGGCAACAGCTGGAGGTCCGCTAATTGCATATCCCTGCTGTAGAAACTAAAAACCTGTATTAGTAACAGAAGACAATGTTGCGCATTTAGCTATATCAGTAAATCAGAAATCATCTTACATTTGTCTAATTACACAATCCTGAAAAAGACCTACCGTATATACTCGAGTATAAGCTGACCCGAATATAAGCAGAGGCACCTAATTTTACCACAAAAAAATGGGAAAACGTATTGACTCGAGTATAAGCCTAGGGTGTCCATCTGCATGCCTCACTGTGTCCATGCCTCACTGTGCCTTACTGTGGCCATGTCTCACTGTGTCCATGCCTCACTGTGTCCATGCTTCACTGTGCCCATGCCTCACTGTGCCCATGCCTCACTCCGCCCATGCCTCACTGTCACTGTGCCCATGCCTCACTGTGTCCATGCCTCACTGTGCCCAATCTCCCTGCCTGATCTCCGGCACTGTGTGACTAGACTGACTTTTAACATGGGAGTCTATGGAAAGGGTGCCCGGCTTTGAAAAATCGGTGCTCCCCGGCCGTAGGTTCCCCGGACAACAAACTTTGTACACTTGTAGAGGAAGAGTGGGGCTACATGTGTGCCAAGGATCAGAGTTGAAGATGGACACAGACTCGAGTATAACCAAGGGGGGCATTTTCAGCACAAACAAAATGTGCTGAAAAACTCGGCTTATACCCGAGTATATACGGTATATATGTATTATATGTATCTGTGGATAGTGAATTACAAAACATCAATAAGATTTACATGATGTGCACTTATGTCATGAGAAAAATGCAGATGCTATATGAAGTTAGACTATAACTTTCATTGTCATTACAAATTTTATTTTATGCAGTTAAAAAAAAAAAAATATGATTTCTTCTTTCTCATAAATACATATATACGGTATATATATTTCAATATATATATATATATATATATATATATATATATATATATATATATAGGAAGGCCAGTATGCTGGCCTGAAATTATGGGAGGAGTTCGAGGGGTACTTAAGCAGACCGTCCACCATCGTCAGTGTCGGCTCTAGTGCGCGGTATTCGTCGTCATCAGCCGACGCCATACGACTCGCAACGTCCGTGTAGTTGCTTTCGTACCTTCCAGGTTCGCTCGCAGTTGATCGTATCCCCGCTCGCTGTCGCAGGTAGGACCGGCCGTTACCATTCGTACGAATCGTAGCGCCGGTACACGTTTCTTCTTTTACAAATCACACGGTTCATAACCCCGTGTTTTTCCGTCTGCATCGTATGTATACCGACTAGTCCAGTTGTCTTTCGAACCCTGTCGCACGTACGTTACCACTGTAACGGCCCGCCTAGACACTACGTCTCACAGAGCTGTTGCACGAATTACTCGCAGCTCGCAAGCCTCTTACCTCAAGTCGCACATCCGATACCCAGTCGTCGGACTGGTATCCCACACTTCACTTCCTCATCCCTAGTCACTGATGCCCTACACCTCCTACGATACTCTTCCTTCACCTTACTGATGCCCCACACCTCCTACTACACACACCATACACCGAACAGCCCGGTCCGGCCCTAGTCGCAACAATCGACACTACAGGTCGGACCCTCGGCAATCACAAACCCCTTCAACTTCGAAACACCGAACAGCCGTCCGAGTCCAGCCGTATCTCCGGCGCTATGATTCGGACCCGGCAATTCAAACCCCCTCCTCTTGCACCCGTTATTAGCCCGAATACAGGCACAGCATCGGTTTAGAGATTCGGATCTCTGGCATCCACGTTTGTTCTGAGCACAGTCGCACCACCGGCTCATCGGCTCGGATCTACAAACATCAAACTTCTAACCATCCGAATTCAGTCGTAGCATCGGCTCAAACTTTCGGACCTATGGCATTCCCAATCGATCCGAGTCCAGTCGCAGCACCGGCTCGTCCGACTCGGATCTTTAGCAACAAACCATTCTATCCGATCCAAACGCAGTCATAGCATCGCCTTGACGTTCGGTCCTCTGGCATCTACGGACGATCCGAGCACAGTCGCACCATCGGCTCATCGGCTCGGATCTACAAACGTCAAACTTCGAACTGATCCGAATTCAGTTGTAGCATCGGCTCAAACTTTCGGATCTATGGCATTTACAATCGTTCCGAGTCCAGTCGCATCACCGGCTCAATCGACTCGGATCTCTAGCAACAAACCCTCCTATCCGATCCGAACCCAGTCGTAGCATCGGCTCAAAGGTTCGGATCCTCCGCTAACATGACCGATCCGAGCACAGTTGCACCACCGGCTCATCGGCTCGGATCTACAAACATCAAACTTAGAACTGATCAGACCCATCCAACCGATCCGAACCCAGTCGTAGCATCGGCTCAAAGGTGCAGATCCTCCGCTAACACGACCGACGCAAGCATAGTCGCACCACCGGCTCAAACGGTTGGATCCGCGGCATCAAACTTTCTAATCCATCCGAATCCAGTCGTAACGTCGGCTCTAAGATTCGGATCCTTTTCAAACACTATCAATTCAAGTACAGTCGCACCTCCAGCGCAGCAACTCAGCTTCCCAGCACTACAGACCCATCCTAACGATCCAAACTCAGTCATAGCAGCAGCTCAGACATTCAGTTCATTGGCCATTCGAAGTGCTAGTACATTACCGGTCGCATTAGCGGCGCCTCACGCTTGAATCGTTCCCCGAAAAAAATAAAATAAAAAAATAAATGAATAAATAAATAACAAATAGTTGAATATAAATAAATTAATAGTAATTAAATGCGACTTTTCTTCATGCATTACATACACGCCTTACTTTAATTACTCCAGGTTCATCACGGACGGTCATCCCTACATACTCACAATTCACAAACTTTCCTTCTTTCGCCTCTCAGCAAGGCTACTTTCCCTCGCAATCGCTGCGAGCATACGACAAGTGGTTCAAATCAGCCACTCATCATCTCCAGTAGCAACACGGCTACTCACCTTTTCTCTGTCGCTTTCCCCACGCAGGTCAGTGTCACAGGTTTCGGGTCGACCCATGTCTCGACCTCGACCAGACTTAAACTACTAGCGCACAAGTCAGGTGCGTCAATGCAAGCCCCCCTTGCTTTCTCCTCGCACTCTTTCAGGACATATGTTTCTTCACATACACAATTTGACCGCTCGTGAGGCGTTAGTAACTGTCACATACTTCTGTGCACTACACTCTGTTTTCGAAGAGCGATCCGAGATCCTTCACCACACAGACAAGGTTGCCTAACATCCACCTTGCTGGCAGTGCGAGGGTTAGCAGACCGACCACACGTCAACCACTACAGATCGAAACATTCTTACTTAGCATACCGGACTTCAGCCACTCGCCCCAGCACGCCCTGGGGGCTCTGGTTCATTAGTCTGTGCCGAGCACAGACGGCACCTGAGCTATCGGTTATCTTGCCAGTCACCTCCTGGCTCACCTCAGTTGCCTCGCATTCTTTTGAGTTTTCCAAATTTCACTCAACCACGCTCGTACGCAAACTAATCTGTCATCTACGCCTATCGCTCCTTGCCCTGTCCTCACTGCTCTCCTTCTTCCTCCCCGTTTTCTTAAACCCTTCTATCCCCTCCAAACCTTGCAAACTTACTCTAAAACATATGCATTCCCCTCCTTTTAGCCGACGCCATGCCGCGAGCCGACAGCAAACTTTTGCCTCACCATCACCCTTCGCGGGTCCGGCGGACGGCAATACACAGTCCCCCAGACCTCGGACCACCCCCAGGCCACGGCCGAACTACGACGTATGGGCATCCCCTACCTGGCCTCAGCCAGGAAAGCCAAGCTTAGGCTGCTGTTTCCTCCACCAGCGGCAGCCTTACCAGACACACAAGCTCCATCGCAGTCGATATCCTCTGCAATTATCCAGCTGCACGCCTTGGCGACCACACTGGCAACTGCAGTCACCGATGTCCAGGCTAGAGTAAGGGGCCCTGGAAACACGACCAGCCACGCCCCCCCTTAGCCCCAGTCTCCACCGGCTGGCACAGTGCCAGCTAACACCAACTGGAGCACTATTGACACAGAACCATTCTACCGCCACTTCACCGACCTTCACTCCCCACTCTGTACAATCTGTCAATCTGCCACCCTCACGATTAATTGGTGCTCCGAGCTGAGTCGCAGACAATACGCCTCATAGATTATCAGCAAGCCACACAGTCCTCCCAGTCGGGCACACTAGAACGTCTAATTTGTGCACCGGGGGGGCGCAGCCATCTCCAACGACTTTCTAGGGTTGATTTTACCTACACTGCAAACCTCTGCACATCTGTCTCCTACTCCAGACGGCTCCCCTCAAAGTACCTGCGGCACCGAGCAGCAGAGCCCAGCTTGTCTAGGCTGCATGCACGTCGGGCGGCTTGGCTTCTCTCCTCACATCCAACTCCCCCTCTAGCAGCCTTTCTAGGGCAGGAGTTCACTACAGGGTTCCACACCGGACTCATCACATTACCCGACTCTACCCATAGAAAAAAAAAAACACGCTCTCAGTAGCCCCAACGTAGAAGTTATCAGCACTCCGCTTCAGATCGAAATGGACCGGGGGCATGCGATCAAACCCTCCCCTCTTTTCGCAGTCACCGTTCACAGTACGGAGAGTCAGTCTTCGATCTTGTCGAGGGCAAGTTTTCTAATAAACTTTGATTAGTCTACTACTTATCCGCGCCTCATTCTTCTAACGTACCCAGTTAAACTCCCTCATACCCTCACAGGAGTTCTCACTAAATACTAAACCCCCAGGAGTCCTAGGAATTCTAAAAGAGGTCTTTTAAATCAATATGCCCGTAACTGAGGAAAACGTAGGAAGCCCGGCTTAGCTCATCTCCTTCCGGACATCATCCTAGACAAACGCGCCATGCAGGCCAGCCCACCTCTCGGTAGATTGACCCGCAACAGGACTGTCGTCCCATATGTTACCGTCACGCCAGGGTGCACCAAACACACAGCTACAATCCCTACTGGGCATGCTCAACTTCACGATGAGGTTCATTCCTCAAGGGCGATCCTTTATCTCACGCTTCTTAAGCCCTGTACACACGATCGGATAACCTATGGATTTTCGTCCGATGGATTTGACCATCGGAAATCTGATGAAACTGTTTTTCATCAGTCTTGGCCACACACCATCAGTCAAAAAACCGACCGTTCCAAACGTGGTGACGTAAAACACTCCGATGAGCCGAGAAAAATGAAGTTTAATGCTTCTGAGCATGCGTCGACTTGATTCTGAGCATGCGTGGGTTTTTTAACCGATGGACTTGCCCATAGACTATCGGAAATTACCATCGGTTTTTGATCCATCGGAAAATTTTAAAACAAGTTCTATTTTTTCCATCCGATGGAAAAAAGACCGATGGGTACCATACACGATCGGTTTGTCTGATGAAAACCATCCATCGGACGGTTTTCATCAGTTAAACCGATCGTGTGTACGGGGCTTTAGTGTTCCTCTCCCAGGCACAAGACCCTGACCAAGTCATTAAGCTAGACGCAGCCGCTATAGCGGATCTGGCCATCTGGGCCCATTTCCTCGAGAACTAGCATAGTAGACCCACGTTCATCCCATCAGCATCCCTTTGTCACCACAGATAATCAAGGACATAGCAGCTTCCACAAGCTTCATTGCAATTTTTGGCCATCATTGGTTCGCGGGTCCGTGGCCGTCAGAGATACTCACAAATCCGCGTTTAGTCAGTCCTCCTCTCTATTCGAGATCTACCCCATAGTTGCAGCGGCTCAAGTATGGGGCCGCACCTGGGCAGGACAGGCCGCCACGTTCGCCACAGATAACCAGGCCACAGTCGTTAAAAGAGGCTGGTCAAAATCGGTGGCCACCATGGCCTTCCTACGCAGGCTGTTGCTACTGTCCCTACAACATCAGTTCAGTATCCCCAGGGTCCACATCCCTGGTAAATGCAATACCTCGGCCGATGCACGTTCCCGCCTAACTATGCCTCATCCTTTCACCGGAGACCGGAGCCGACCATGTCCGGCATCCCACGTTAGTCGCAACCAACTCTGCAATGAGATAGCACCTCCTTGGTGCTACCTCCCTCATCAATGTGTTCTATTCTTCCAATACACTAAAGGCCTACCATACTGCCTGGAAGACCGGCAGGTTCCTAGCCGCTAACCCCGGGGCGGTTCCAGGAAACTCAGACATATCTGGCCTTTGTTTCCTACTGTCACACAATACCATCAGACTCTATTCAGCCGGCATCCAGCATTTATCTCTCTACTAGACCCTACCAAATCTTCCCTGTTCGCCGCTCATGCGGTCAAAACCATACCACGTGGCATCCACAGGCAGCAACCACACACTGGTACCTAACGCTTACCAGTGACCAACGCCGTATTCCAGGACATGTCTGCTATGCTTCCACGTTCCCCCTTCGGTTATGACCCAGCCTGGTAATTCGAGCAGCCATTACCTAGCCTTTCCCGGTTTTCTGCGGCCCAGCGAATTTACTGTCATGAACCCGAATACCAAGTACTACGCAGGCACCACCTGACTCACCACCAGAGTCGTCTCATCCTACACCCGACGGTGTCGGGAAACGCTACAATCCGGTCCCAGAGTAGACGTCAAACTTTCCAGACGCACAACGCCTGGTGCCCTATGGCCGTTCTAAAGCAATTGGTATACTCTACTGCCCAACCTATCAGAGGACAGCCTCTACTACGTTTCCCAACTGAACCCCTAAGCAAGTACCAGTTCATCAGTTAAGTCAGAACGCTCCCATGCATCTTAGGCCTTAAACCCAGGTCGTTACTCAGGACATTCTTTCGCATGGGAGCAGCCTTAGCCGCATCGCGTAACTGAGTTCCAGACCACGCAATCAGGATGATGGGCAGGTGGAAGTCCACGCGTTTCGCCCGATACGTCCCCAATCCTCAAACAGATCGTCACGAGTCTCCAACAGACTCGCTCTGTTGTTATTGCCTTGTACAATAAAACAATTCCTTCCCTAACCAAGTGTATTTTGGCCCCTTCTCTTGGCATACCGTCCAACAGGCCAGGCCACACTTCAGGTCTTATCTGTGTTGTTAGTCTTGTGATGTGTTTATGTGATCCATATCTCTTCTGACTGAGGGCTCCGACCATAAATAGGAAGGCCAGTATGCTGGCCTGAAATTATGGGAGGAGTTCGAGGGGTACTTAAGCAGACCGTCCACCATCGTCAGTGTCGGCTCTAGTGTGCGGTACCCACCCATCCATACCCCTTTTTAGGGCACTTCCCTTCAAACAATTCTCAACAGAATTATTCATTACTTCTATCTTAGGTATGGCCCCTTCTCTTGGCATACCGTCCAACAGGCCAGGCCACACTTCAGGTCTTATCTGTGTTGTTAGTCTTGTGATGTGTTTATGTGATCCATATCTCTTCTGACTGAGGGCTCCGACCATAAATATTTATATATATATATATATATATATATATATATATATATATATATCATAAACACATACAGTATATGTGTTGTCTGTAAAATTGTAAATTGATATATAATTTATACCTTATATGAAATTCCTATTAACTGGTTTAAGAAAAGAGCCACTTACCTTCCCCATTTTGATCTAGTACTGACAGCATGAAACTCAATACTTGATCAGGACCAGAGGGGGCCCAGTTATATAGTTCTGTAACGCTGATGCATGCATACTGTACATTTGAAAGAATAGTGACCTTTCTGTCCACTAAGGAAAATGTATAGCTTTTGTCTGTACCCTGATATTGTTGTTTAGTTATGCCAGAAGCTACAGTTCATTGTTACACAAATGGAAAAAAAGAGCTGTCTAATGATCATCAGACAATGCTGGAAAGTTAATATACAGCATAGCATAAATTTTCTGTTTCAATGTATTTATTGGTCTTTAAGAATAAAGATTTATTGGTCTTTAAGAATAAAAATGCTCAAAAATGATCAGGTATTACAAGACAAACAAGAAAGGTTGCAATCATAATAACCAACGCTAACAAACTCTTAAACCAAGCACAAATTTTAATTTAGCAGAAATTTTCTTCAAAACATATAGAGGTAACTCGTCAGATGAATGCAATTGATAACCCCACTTTAGGTAAACAAAAAATGTATACAACACATTACATTTCTACATGTCTTTAAGTAATTTGGTGTTAAAAATAAATATAATCATAACATTGACTTCTCTAGTTCTGCCTAAAGCTACTTTTAATTTTTAGAATTGGAAAAAATGTATGTCACAGTTTACTACCTTCAAAACCAAACTGTGTCACTGTCTACAGCCATTCATGTAGAGTCTCTGTAGGATCAGTATGCTGTTTCATACTTGGGTCCAATGCAAGTTTTCTGTTCCACTTTAGAATTCTCAAGAAACATGATCTAGGTCTTTTACTGCCCAGTGCCCAGACTTTCTGGCACTGCTAGTTCTCAGTGAGAAATACTGCCAGGCACTTCATCTGACTTCATGTGTGAAAAAGCTATTTAACCACTTCAATACTGGGCACTTTCGCCCCCTTCCTTCCCAGGCGAATTTTCAGCTTTCAGTGCTCTCGCATCTTCAATGACAATTGCGCGGTCATGCTACACTGTACACAAATGAATTTTTTTATCGTTTCATTCGCACAAATAGAGATTTCTTTTGGTGGTATTTATTCATGACTCTGTTTTAAATTTTTTGCTATATATGCGAAAAAAGAGTGGAAATTTGGAAAAAAACATTATTTTCTTCTTTCTATTTTAACCACTTAAGGACCACCGCACGACGATATACGTCGACAGAATGGCGCGGCTGGGCACAAGAGGGTATAGGTACGTCCCCTTTAAGATCCCAGCCATGGATCGCGCGCGTGCCGCGATCGGGTCACAGAGCTGAAGTACGGGGAGAGGTAAGTGTAAACAAACCTTTTCCCGTTCTTCTCTGTGACACTGTCAGTGATCGTCTGTTCCCTGACATCGGGAGCAGTGATCAATGATATGTCACACCAAGCCAAGCCCCCTAACAGTTATAAACACTCCCTAGGACACACTTAACCCCTTCAGCGCCCCCTACAGGTTAACCCATTCACTGCCAGTGTAATTTTTACAGTAATCAGTACATTTTTATAGCACTGATAGCTGTAAAAATGACAATGGCCCCAAAATGGTGTCAAAAGTGTCCGATGTGTCCGCCATAATGTCACAGTCATGATAAAAATCGCTGAACGCCACCATAACTAGTAAAAAATTAATTATTATTAAAAATGCCATAAAACAGTCCCCTATTTTGTAGAAGCTATAACTTTTGCACAAACCAATCAATAAACGCCTATTGCGATTTTTTTTATACCAAAAATATGTAGAAGAATACGTATCGGACTAAACTGTGGAAAAAAAAATAATTACCGTATATATTTTTTGGGGATATTTATTATAGCAAAAGGTAAAAATATTGAATTTTTTTCAAAATTGTCACTCTATTTTTGTTTATAGCGCAAAAAATAAAAACCGCAGAGGTGATCAAATACCACCAAAAGAAAGCTCTATTTGTGGGAAAAAAAGGACATCAACTTTGTTTGGGAGCCACGTCGCACGACCGCGCAATTGTCAGTTAAAGCGAGGCAGTGCCGAATCGCAAAAAGTGGCCTGGTCTTTAACCTGCCTAATGGTCCGGGGCTTAAGTGGTTAACAGAAATCCAATAAAATCGAATTTTGTCATAAATTTAAGCCAAAATGTATTCTGCTACATGTCTTTGGTAAAAAAAATCCTGTTAAGGGAAGTCATTGTTTGTTAGGACGCTGGTAGACCTATTAGCCAGTCACGGTAAAGGAGGGGGGAACCTGTGCTAGGGACTGGCCAGCTATCTGATGGTTCAGAAAAAGCCTTTCAACCTGAAGGCCCATACTTACCATCATTCACCCCCTCCAGAGTACCCCCTTCTTGGGATCAGGTGTCCCTGCCAGAATGGCCCTTGCCACTATAAGCCCTCACCATGTTAGTGCCCCTCCCCACCAAAGTGTGCTTCTTACTAGGGATGAGCTTCGTGTTCGAGTCGAACATACGTTCGACTCGAACATCGGCTGTTCGCTCGTTCGACGAAGATCGAACGATTTGGGCCGTTCGCGCCAAATTCGAGTGACATGAACGGCCCACAATGCACTACGCCATCGCAGTGTCATCCAGGCGCTGTGATTGGCCAAGCATGCACTGTGACCCCGCATGCTTGGCCAATCACAGCGCCGGCAGCGAGGAGAGCAATGATTGGCCACAGGCAGGATGCCTGTGGCCAATTATTCTTGAGGGGGTTTAGTACACGCCCCACACTATAAAAGGCCGCCAGCGCGGCGGCCTTGTGTAGTGTGTTCCGGAGCAGGGAAAGAGAAGCATAGGCAGGGATAGTGTCATTTTTTTTCCTTTACTAATCCTGGATTCCTTGTGTTTAGGGACAAATAAGGATAGGTAGGGAGAGTGTCAGTGTGTTATTCTGTGCTAAACCTTGTTTGTAGGGACAGAGAGGTACAGTGAGGGAAAGTGTCAGTGTGCTATTCTGTTCTAAACCAATCTTGCTGAACCATATTTGAAATCCTTGAGTTTAGGGACAGAGAGGTACAGTGAGGGAAAGTGTCAGTGTGCTATTCTGTGCTAAATCTTGTTTGTAGGGACAGAGTAGGACAGTGAGTGAAACTGACAGTGTGCTATTCTGTTCTAAACCAATCTTGCTGAACCATATTTGAAATCCTTGAGTTTAGGGACTGAGAGGTACAGTGAGAGAAAGTGTCAGTGCGCTATTCTGTGCTAAATCTTGTTTGTAGGGACAGAGTAGGACAGTGAGTGAAACTGACAGTGTGCTATTCTGTTCTAAACCAATCTTGCTGAACCATATTTGAAATCCTTGAGTTTAGGGACAGAGAGGTACAGTGAGGGAAAGTGTCAGTGTGCTATTCTCTGCTAAATCTTGTTTGTAGGGACAGAGTAGGACAGTGAGTGAAACTGACAGTGTGCTATTCTGTTCTAAACCAATCTTGCTGAACCATATTTGAAATCCTTGAGTTTAGTGACAGAGAGGTACAGTGAGGGAAAGTGTCAGTGTGCTATTCTGTGCTAAATCTTGTTTGTAGGGACAGAGTAGGACAGTGAGTGAAACTGACAGTGTGCTATTCTGTTCTAAACCAATCTTGCTGAACCATATTTGAAATCCTTGAGTTTAGGGACTGAGAGGTACAGTGAGGGAAAGTGTCAGTGTGCTATTCTGTGCTAAATCTTGTTTGTAGGGACAGAGTAGGACAGTGAGTGAAACTGACTGTGTGCTATTCTGTTCTAAACCAATCTTGCTGAACCATATTTGAAATCCTTGAGTTTAGGGACAGAGAGGTACAGTGAGGGAAAGTGTCAGTGTGCTATTCTGTGCTAAATCTTGTTTGTAGGGACAGAGTAGGACAGTGAGTGAAACTGACAGTGTGCTATTCTGTTCTAAACCAATCTTGCTGAACCATATTTGAAATCCTTGAGTTTAGGGACAGAGAAGGACACTCGTGGAAACTATCAGTGTGCTATTCTGTGCTAAATCTTGTTTGTAGGGACAGAGTAGGACAGTGAGTGAAACTGACAGTGTGCTATTCTGTTCTAAACCAATCTTGCTGAACCATATTTGAAATCCTTGAGTTTAGGGACAGAGAAGGACACTCGTGGAAACTCTCAGTGTGCTATTCTGTGCTAAATCTAGTTTGTAGGGACAGAGTAGGACAGTGAGTGAAACTGACAGTGTGCTATTCTGTTCTAAACCAATCTTGCTGAACCATATTTGAAATCCTTGAGTTTAGGGAGAGAGAAGGACACTCGTGGAAACTATCAGTGTGCTATTCTGTGCTAAATCTTGTTTGTAGGGACAGAGTAGGACAGTGAGGGAAAGTGATAGTGTGCTATTCTGTTCTAAACCAATCTTGCTGAACCATATTTGAAATCCTTGAGTTTAGGGACAGAGAAGGACACTCGTGGAAACTCTCAGTGTGCTATTCTGTGCTAAATTTAGTTTGTAGGGACAGAGTAGGACAGTGAGTGAAACTGACAGTGTGCTATTCTGTTCTAAACCAATCTTGCTGAACCATATTTGAAATCCTTGAGTTTAGGGACAGAGAGGTACAGTGAGGGAAAGTGTCAGTGTGCTATTCTGTGCTAAATCTTGTTTGTAGGGACAGAGTAGGACAGTGAGTGAAACTGACAGTGTGCTATTCTGTTCTAAACTAATCTTGCTGAACCATATTTGAAATCCTTGAGTTTAGGGACTGAGAGGTACAGTGAGGGAAAGTGTCAGTGTGCTATTCTGTGCTAAATCTTGTTTGTATGGACAGAGTAGGACAGTGAGTGAAACTGACAGTGTGCTATTCTGTTCTAAACTAATCTTGCTGAACCATATTTGAAATCCTTGAGTTTAGGGACTGAGAGGTACAGTGAGGGAAAGTGTCAGTGTGCTATTCTGTGCTAAATCGTGTTTGTAGGGACAGAGTAGGACAGTGAGTGGAACTGACAGTGTGCTATTCTGTTCTAAACCAATCTTGCTGAACCATATTTGAAATCCTTGAGTTTAGGGACAGAGAGGTACAGTGAGGGAAAGTGTCAGTGTGCTATTCCGTGCTAAATCTTGTTTGTAGGGACAGAGTAGGACAGTGAGTGAAACTGACAGTGTGCTATTCTGTTCTAAACCAATCTTGCTGAACCATATTTGAAATCCTTGAGTTTAGGGACAGAGAAGGACACTCGTGGAAACTATCAGTGTGCTATTCTGTGCTAAATCTTGTTTGTAGGGACAGAGTAGGACAGTGAGTGAAACTGACAGTGTGCTATTCTGTTCTAAACCAATCTTGCTGAACCATATTTGAAATCCTTGAGTTTAGGGACAGAGAATGACACTCGTGGAAACTCTCAGTGTGCTATTCTGTGCTAAATCTAGTTTGTAGGGACAGAGTAGGACAGTGAGTGAAACTGACAGTGTGCTATTCTGTTCTAAACCAATCTTGCTGAACCATATTTGAAATCCTTGAGTTTAGGGACAGAGAAGGACACTCGTGGAAACTATCAGTGTGCTATTCTGTGCTAAATCTTGTTTGTAGGGACAGAGTAGGACAGTGAGGGAAAGTGATAGTGTGCTATTCTGTTCTAAACCAATCTTGCTGAACCATATTTGAAATCCTTGAGTTTAGGGACAGAGAAGGACACTCGTGGAAACTCTCAGTGTGCTATTCTGTGCTAAATCTAGTTTGTAGGGACAGAGTAGGACAGTGAGTGAAACTGACAGTGTGCTATTCTGTTCTAAACCAATCTTGCTGAACCATATTTGAAATCCTTGAGTTTAGGGACAGAGAGGTACAGTGAGGGAAAGTGTCAGTGTGCTATTCTGTGCTAAATCTTGTTTGTAGGGACAGAGTAGGACAGTGAGTGAAACTGACAGTGTGCTATTCTGTTCTAAACTAATCTTGCTGAACCATATTTGAAATCCTTGAGTTTAGGGACAGAGAAGGACACTCGTGGAAACTCTCAATGTGCTATTCTGTGCTAAATCTAGTTTGTAGGGACAGAGTAGGACAGTGAGTGAAACTGACAGTGTGCTATTCTGTTCTAAACCAATCTTGCTGAACCATATTTGAAATCCTTGAGTTTAGGGACAGAGAGGTACAGTGAGGGAAAGTGTCAGTGTGCTATTCTGTGCTAAATCTTGTTTGTAGGGACAGAGTAGGACAGTGAGTGAAACTGACAGTGTGCTATTCTGTTCTAAACTAATCTTGCTGAACCATATTTGAAATCCTTGAGTTTAGGGACAGAGAAGGACACTCGTGGAAACTCTCAGTGTGCTATTCTGTGCTAAATCTAGTTTGTAGGGACAGAGTAGGACAGTGAGTGAAACTGACAGTGTGCTATTCTGTTCTAAACCAATCTTGCTGAACCATATTTGAAATCCTTGAGTTTAGGGACAGAGAAGGACACTCGTGGAAACTATCAGTGTGCTATTCTGTGCTAAATCTTGTTTGTAGGGACAGAGAGGTACAGTGAGTGAAACTGACAGTGTGCTATTCTGTTCTAAACCAATCTTGCTGAACCATATTTGAAATCCTTGAGTTTAGGGACAGAGAAGGACACTCGTGGAAACTATCAGTGTGCTATTCTGTGCTAAATCTTGTTTGTAGGGACAGAGTAGGACAGTGAGGGAAAGTGTCAGTGTGCTATTCTGTTCTAAACCAATCTTGCTGAACCATATTTGAAATCCTTGAGTTTAGGGACAGAGAAGGACACTCGTGGAAACTCTCAGTGTGCTATTCTGTGCTAAATCTAGTTTGTAGGGACAGAGTAGGACAGTGAGTGAAACTGACAGTGTGCTATTCTGTGCTAAACCAATCTTGCTGAAGCATATTGCAAATCCTTGTGTTTAGGGACAGAGAAGGATAGGCAGGGGACAGTGTCAGTGTCATTGTTGCTAAGCCTCCTGCACAGTATACACCTGAAGGTAGCCCTTATTGCTGTTTTTCCCATCTCCCTGCAGGCCATCCATTAAAATGTCTGGAAGGCAAACAAGGAGAGGCAGACAGTCAGGAGGCAAAAAAAGAGGGCAAGCAGGCTCTGTGTCTGGGGGCAACAGTGCTGGTCGTGGACGCGGTGCATTGTCATCAGCACATGGCCATGGGACACGCTTGTCCTTCTTTTCGGCAGCTGGACATGTTGAGCCACATCATGCCGAACACTTGGTAGAGTGGATGACCAAGCCCACCTCATCCTCCTCATCCTCTCTCACCCAGGCTCAGGGTACTGGCAAAGCAGCTGCCAAAGCGTCCTCTTATCTGGTATCATTATCTTCATTAGTCAATCCTTCCCTAGACCCACCATGTCCTCCTCCTGAGGAGTCCCCCGAACTGTTTGAGCACAGTGTTGGGTACATGCTCCAGGAGGATGCCCAGCGTTTCGAAGGATCTGATGATGATACCCAGATAGAGGAAGGCAGTAGCGTGAGAGCAGAGAGAGAGGATGCTCAAGAAGGACACCAATCTGGCAGTCATGCTCCAGCAGCTGCAGCATACTGCCAGATTGGCTCCAGTGATGAGGAGGGAGGGGATGATGAGGTCACTGACTCCACGTGGGTGCCTAATAGGAGAGAGGAGGAGGATGAGGAGGAGGCACATCTCCAACGAGGCAGGATGCCCTTGGGTGGCCAGCGTATGGGCAGCACACCGACGGAATCACACCGCAGAGCTCTGCCTGTGCAGGGCGCTGCCTCTGCCCGTCATTCAAAAAGTTCTTTGGTGTGGGCCTTTTTTGAGGCGAGTGCATCAGATCGCACAGCTGCTGTTTGGAACATATGTCTCAAGCGTATATCGCGTGGCCAAAACATCAGCCGCTTGGGCACCACATGCTTGATCAGACATATGTTGACCTGCCATGCAGCTCGTTGGCAAGCCTACCTTAAAGACCCACACCAAAGAACAAAGCTGACCTCTTCTTGCACCGCATCAGCTGGGATCTCCAACCCCACTATACCTTCAGTCCTCTCTGAAACCTGCTCTGAGAGGAATGAAGGTGTAGCATTAGGTGTGTCACAGCCAAGTACTTGCGGGCACTCTGCTAGCAGTACACCGACGTCCGATTCTAGCAGGCAAATTTCCCTGCCCCAGCTGCTGGACCGTCGAAAGAAGTTCACTCCCAGCCATCCACATGCCCAGCGGTTGAATGCTAGCTTGGCTAAATTGCTAGCGCTTCAACTGCTGCCTTTTCAGTTGGTAGACTCGGCCCCCTTCCGTGAGTTTGTGCAATGTGCGGTTCCTCAGTGGCAGTTTCCCAAACGCCACTTTTTCTCACGGAAGGCGATTCCGGCTCTCTACCGGCATGTGGAAGGCAATGTCTTGGCCTCGCTGGACAGGGCGGTCAGCGGTAAGGTGCATATTACCGCTGACTCATGGTCCAGCAGGCATGGACAGGGACGTTACCTTTCTTTCACGGCCCATTGGGTCACTCTTTTGGCAGCTGGGAAGGATGCAGGACAAGGTGCAGTAGTGTTGGAGGTTGTTCCACCGCCACGCCTCCAAAATGCTACTACTGGTTGTGACACACCTCTCTCCTCCACCCCTCCTCTTCTTCTTCCTCCATGGCCTCTTCCTGTGGTTTGTCCTCGGAACCAGCGGTGCTCCGTAGGCGTTCAAGGGGCTACGCAAGTACGCAGGCAAAAAGATGCCATGCCGTGCTTGCGCTGGTGTGTTTGGGGGACAGGAGCCACACTGGGTCAGAGGTCCTGTCTGCTCTGCAGGGGCAGGCCGAGAGGTGGTTGACGCCACGCCAGCTTAAGCCAGGAATGGTGGTTTGCGACAATGGCACCAACCTCCTCTCCGCCCTCCGACAGGGACAACTGACCCATGTGCCCTGTATGGCTCACGTCCTTAACCTGGTGGTGCCGCGGTTCTTGGGCAGGTACCCGGGCTTACAGGATGTCCTGAGGCAGGCCAGGAAAGTCTGTGTTCATTTCCGCAGATCTTATAATGCCAGTGCTCGCCTGGCTGAGCTGCAAAAGGAGTTGAACCTGCCCAAGAACCGCCTTATATGTGACATGCCCACCAGGTGGAACTCAACGTTGGCCATGCTGCAGCGGCTGCACACGCAGCAGAGGGCCATCAATGAGTACCTGTGCGACTACGGCACCAGGACAGGGTCAGGGGAGCTCGGGTTTTTTTCACCACGCCAGTGGGGCATGATCAGGGATGCATGCACTGTCCTGGCACCATTTGAGGAGGCCACAAGGATGGTGAGCAGTGACAGTGCATGCATCAGTGACACTGTACCTCTTGTCCACCTGTTGGAGCACACGCTGCGTGGAATAATGGACAGGGCACTTGAGGCAGAACAGAGGCAGGAAGAGGAGGACTTCCTTGCCTCTCAAGGCCCCCTTTACCCTGACAGTGTTCCTTCTGTCCCACCCATCGCACAGGAAGAGGAGGAGGAGGAGGAGGAGGAGGATTGTGTCAGCATGGAGGTGGAGGCTGGCACTCAGCATCATCAGCAGCAGTCTTTTAGGGATGATTTACAGTCCCAAGAAACCAGTGGACTTGTACGTGGCTGGGAGGAGGTGGCTGCGGATCATGTCGTCCTTAGTGACCCAGAGGACTCCGGACTGAATGCCTCAGCTAACCTACGCTGCATGGCCTCCCTGATCCTGCAAAGTCTGCGGAAGGATCCTCGTATTCTTCGGATCAAGGAGAGGGACCATTACTGGCTGGCCACTCTCCTTGATCCACGGTACAAGGGTAAGGTTGCGGACCTTATGTTACCGTCGCAGAGGGAGCAGAGGATGAGACAACTCCGGGAGGCCTTGCAGAAAGGTCTGTGCAACGCGTTCCCAGAGACTGGGAGGTTACAAACTCCTGGTCCTGGACAACGAGTTGCTGAGGCTTCGGGCAGTCAAAGAAGGAGCGGTGGGGAAGGTGGCCGTCTGACCGATGCGTTCAGACAATTCTTTAGTCCGCAGCCCCAAAGTATGATCGTTTCCAGCAACCATCGCCAGCGTCTGATATACATGGTGCAGGAATACCTAGGGGCAAGGTCAGACTTGGACACCTTCCCCACCGAAAATCCTCTGGCTTACTGGGTCTTGAGGATGGATCACTGGCCAGAGCTTGCACAGTATGCAATTGAGCTACTGGCCTGTCCTGCATCCAGCGTTCTTTCAGAACGCACATTCAGTGCTGCTGGAGGATTTGTCACGGATCACAGGGTGCGCCTGTCCACCGACTCGGTTGATCGACAGACTTTCATCAAGATGAACCAGTCTTGGATCACCACCAGCTACCACACACCTGATGCTGATATAACAGACTAATTGATTTTAAAATGTCACATCCCTTCAAGACTGATGCTGATGCTGAGTTCCTGTGCTGTTATGTTGACTAGCTATCCTCCTCCTCCTCCTCAATGATCCGATTAATGATGATAGCTTGGAATATCATTTTGGTTTATGGGTGCCGCCACCAGTGGCTAAGGCCCAATTTTTCAGCCCCTGTTTAACAGGGGCGTGTAATTAAAATTTTTGATGCAATACTTTGCAACAGGCCTCATTGCTGTGCTCCAAGTACAGTATCTGTGAGGGGTTGCAGTGTTGTGCCACCAGTGCCTAAGGCCCAATTTTTCAGCCCATGTTCAACAGGGGCATGCAATTATAATTATTGATCTAATAATTCACAGCAGGGCCCATTGCTGCGCCCACCAAGAGTAACTGTCAGGCCTTACAGTGTTGTGTCAACACCACCACCACCACCACCAAAGGCCCAATTTTTCAGCCCGTGTTCAACAGGGGCATGCAATTCTAATTATTGATCTAATAATTCACAGCAGGGCCCATTGCTGCGCCCACCAAGAGTAACTGTCAGGCCTTACAGTGTTGTGTCAACACCACCACCACCACCACCACCAAAGGCCCAATTTTTCAGCCCCTGTTCAACAGGGGCATGCAATTCTAATTATTGATCTAATAATTCACAGCAGGGCCCATTGCTGCGCCCACCAAGAGTAACTGTCAGGCCTTACAGTGTTGTGGCACCAGCACCACCATCAAAGGCCCAATTTTTACTACCACTGTTCAACAATTATATGTTATTACAATTCCTGATATAATAGTTGACAGCAGGGCGTTCCAGCACCCACCAAGAGTAACTGTGAGTGCTTACAGTGTTGTGCCAACACCAACACCTAAGGGGCCAATTTCTGCAGAGTATATACGGCAGGTCCCTACTTTCAAACATCCAACTTACAAACGACTACTACTTGCAAACGGAAGAAGACAACAGGAAGTGAGAGGAAATCTACCCCTTGGAAGGAAAATTCTCTCCTGTAAGAATTAATATGGGAGAAAGGTGTCTCCTCTCTACTGATGCTTTATCACCAATCCTTGTTTCAATAAAAACACCACATTTCAAAAACAGTTGTCATTGGGACGCAAAGTGAGGTGAAATGTTCTGAACAGGGGCACAGACAGCAAAAAAAATGTTACAGGGGTGATAACCCTTCCCTATGTTTTCCAAAAAGCTTAAAAATAGGTATTTGGCCTGGAGCTACACTTAAACAATGTAGCTGTTCAAAATTACAAACAGATTCTACATAAGAACAAACCTACAGTCCCTGTCTTGTATGCACCGCCTGTATACGGCTGTTCAGAGTATATAGGGCCTTTTTTATTTTGTGTGCGGGGTTCCCCTTAATATCCATACAAGACCCAAAGGGGCTGGTAATGGGCTGGGGTAGGGGGGGGGGGGTTGATGGGGTAGCTATGCCATTTTTCTTAAAGATTGTCATCCATATTACTGGGACCAGACATTACATTAAAGCCGCAAGCAGTTTTAAATGGCTTTTTTTTCCTTTAGAAATGTTATTTTGTGCAGGGACAGTTCTAAACACGGGAAACACGTGGCACTTCACAGGCATACTTTAGACACCCCCCAGGTACAATATTTAAAGGAATATTTGACTTTTTTTTTTCACTTTATGCATCATTAAAATGACTGCTCCCGGAAAACGTCCGTTTTTAAAACTTCTTTTTGCATTGATACATGTCCCCTGGTGCAGAACCCGGGTTCCCAAACTCTGTTTAGGACAATAACATGGATAATAGTCGTTATAATTAGCACTTTAGAATCCGAACGTTCGCATCCATTGTATTTAATAGGGTTCTAATGTTCGTGCGAACTTTCGGTCCGTTCGCGGGTTCTGGTGCGAACCGAACCCGGGGGTGTTCGGCTCATCACTACTTCTTACCATCAGAGATTTTTAAGTATTTTAGTTTTTCTCCATTCCATGACTGTGCACAATTTTAAAGCATGACATGTTAGGTATCTAACATCATCTTTTATATTTTACCAAACAATTGGGTTATATATTGTATATATTATAATTGATTAAAGTGTATTTTTTTAAAATTGCGTTTAAAACACTGCTGCACAAATACTGTGTGACATAAAATATTGCAACAACCACCATTTTATTCTCTAGGGCCTCTGTTTAAAAAAATATATAATGTTATAATGTTTGGGGGTTCTAAGTCAGTTTCTAGCAAAAAAAACAAACAGATTTTTACATGTAGGAGAGAAGTGTCAGAATAGGTCTGGTCTTCAAGTGGATAAGCCACATACTATATATATATATATATATATATTGTGACAGCAGGCAGGTAAAATCACCAGGTTGCATCCAGGATGGTAGGTATGTATGCCCTAGATTCAGGCTTTATGCAAGTTCATACCACTAGGAGGAGTGCTGGGAGTCTTGCGGGGGAAGAGTTAATGAGCCCAGCAGAATCAAGTGGCTCATTGAGGCCTCTACAAGAACTCCCAGCATGCTAAGGGAGATGCTCCATCCTGGAACCAGTTCTGTGTTGTGCAAGACTGGGGAGTGTGTTTCTGTCCTGTGCGGTGAGACAAAGCCTGTGTGGCTAAAACCTTAAAAAACAGGGAGAGAGGGGCTGGGGCAGCACAAGGCTGCGCCTAGTTGTCAGACAGGGAACCTACGTGTGTAGTAAGCGGTCAAGCTGACCAGGATTTCTTTTTTATGTTGTTTCTTTTGTTTTGCTGTTTTTCCACTGTAAATAGTTTAAATAAACCGCACCTTTTGTTTTTGCAACTAAAAACTCTGTCTGCTGTGCCTGTTCTTGTGTGGTGAACCCATCCAGGGGGTCACATACACCCGCTGCCGAGTTAACCCCCTCACAGTTGGTGGAGAACCAGTGTCAGTTTTTTTTAAGGCCAGCATGGAGGAGATATTGAAACAGCTGGCTCTAGCAAATGCCAATCAGCAGCAGACAAATGCAGGTTTGCAAAAGAGCCTTGTAGCTCAACAACAGAGCTTTGCATCCCAGCAGCAAGCTCATCAACAGAGCCTTGCAGCCCAGCAGCAAGCTCACCAACAGAGTCTGGAAGCTCAGCAACAAGCCCTGCAGCAATCGGAGGCCCGTTTCATAGACCTGTTGCAGAAGCAAGAGCAGAGACTACAACAAATGGAAACAGTAATGCAGCAAGATCCGCAGACCAGTGAGGAAAGTCGTTCCACTAATACCGCGTCCTTTGGGGTGAGTCGTTTATTGACAAAAATGACTGGAGAGGATGATCCAGAGGTGTTTTTGACCACATTTGAAAGGACTGCTAAAAGAGAAAAGTGGCCTAAGGAGCAGTGGGCTGGACTGGTGGCTCCTCTGTTAACTGGTGAATCGCAGAAAGCTTACTATGACCTAGAGCCTGACCAAGCAAAAGACTATGTGATGCTAAAAACTGAAATATTGGCACGGCTGGGTGTCACCCTGGCTGTCCGGGCTCAGCGTGTGCATAACTGAACTTTCCGGCTTGGAAAACCCCCCAGGTCTCAAATGTATGATCTCATTCACCTGAGCAGGAAGTGGCTACAGCCAGAGACTTTGTCCGCACCAAAGATTGTGGAACGTGTTGTGATGGATCGTTTCTTGAGAGCTCTTCCTACTGCCATCCAAAAGTGGGTAAGCCATGGAGACCCAGCAGTGGCCGATAATCTTGTGGATCGTGTAGAGAAGTACTTGGCTACAGAGAACCTGACTGCCTCTTCCAGAGACTCACGGACTTTCCACCCTAAGACCAGACCATCCCCAGTGGCGGGTAAGATGATTCCAAGGGGTGAGGGTGGAGAAAGTGAGAGGGTGGGAGTTCTACCCAAGGTTTGGCGAGAACAGCCTGGGAAGTCAGGGGCTCAAGAGGCAGCAAGAAGGATTGTTTGTTACCGCTGCCGACAAGAGGGACATATTGCAGCAAATTGCCCGGTTGTGGATGAACCCATGCAATGTGACTTTCTAACGGACAGAAGTCAGTCGCTGTTTGCAACAGTCGCATGCACTGCCATTCGGGGAACTGAGAAACATTTATGCAAAATGTGTGTTAATGGTAGAAATGTTGTTGTATTGCTGGATTCAGGTAGCCTCGTGACACTGATAAAGGCTGAATTAGTTACTACAGAGGTTTCTGGGAATAGCAAGGTAGCGGTTATTTGTGTGCATGGGGACAACCGAGAGTATCCGGTGACTACAGTGTGTTTTGAGACCCCCAAAGGTACCCTCTTTCATCGGGTGGGATTAGTGTCTCACTTGCCTCATGATGCCATTGTGGGAAGGGATTTTCCAAAGTTCTGGGAACTATGGGATTGTCCTGAGCCCCCCACTGGTGCCCCTATATACCAGGAATGTGATAGCCAGAATTCCTCTGAAAGTGGTGAGGACTCTCCAGAATTTCCCTTGTCGGTATTGGCAGGGGAGACTCGAGAAACTGGGGAGGAGCCAACATCCTCAGACGAAAATATGCCGTCTGTGGAGTTTTCTGATCTCGAGGTTCACAAAGAAAATTTTGACACAGAACAGTTAAAAGACCCCACCCTAATAAAGGCACAGGAAAACGTAGTGGAAATAGATGGCGAGTTAGTGAACCCAGATGAGACCTGCACTTACCCATACTTCATCGTGGAAAAGGATCTACTGTATCGGGTGGCTAAAAGGGCAGAAGAAACCATTGAGCAGCTTGTGGTGCCCAAACCTTACAGGAAGTTGGTGTTAGAGTTGGCCCATGGGCACATTCTTGGAGGTCATCTGGGGACAGAGAAAACCCGAGAGAGAGTATTGCAGAGATTCTATTGGCCTGGGGTCCCGAAGGAAACAGAAAATGATTGTTCCTCCTGCCCTGTGTGTCAGAGTTCAGCACCGATGCCACTTTTCCGTAACCCGCTGGTACCTCTTCCCATCATTGAGGTCCCCTTTGAGAGGATCGCAATGGATTTGGTAGGTCCGATAATGAAGTCCGCTAGGGGGCACCAGTACATCTTGGTTATAATGGACTATGCCACCCGTTATCCGGAAGCGATTCCTCTCCGAAATACCTCGGCCAAAACCATAGCCAAAGAGCTATCTCTTGTTTTTAGCTGTGTGGGTATTTGTAAAGAACTGCTTACGGACCACCCTTTATGTCCCGGGTTATGAAAGAGCTGTGTAAGTTGTTCAAAGTGACACAATTGCGTACATCTGTGTATCACCCCCAAACAGATGGGTTGGTTGAAAGATTCAACAAAACCCTAAAACAAATGTTAAAGAAGGTGGTGGATAAAGATGGAAAGGATTGGGACTGTCTAATTCCCTATTTAATGTTTGCTATTAGGGAGGTACCCCAATCCTCTACGGGTTTCTCACCCTTTGAGTTACTCTATGGGAGACACCCAAGAGGGCTGTTGGATATCGCCAAGGAAACTTGGGAAAGTGAGAGTTCTCCCCACAGGAGAAACTTGGGAAAGTGAGAGTTCTCCCCACAGGAGTGTGATTGAGCATGTCGCCCTGATGCAAGATAGAATTTCACAGGTAATGCCAATCGTAAAGGAACATTTGGCCCAAGCGCAGTTGGCACAGCAGAGAGTGTACAACCGTGGAGCCAAGACCCGTACCTTTTCCCCGGGGGATAGGGTATTGGTACTTGTCCCTACGGTTGAAAGCAAATTCCTCGTCAAATGGCAAGGCCCCTATGAGATAATGGAAAAAGTTAGCGAAGTGAATTACAAGGTCAGATAACCAGGAAGGCGAAAGCCCGAACAGATCTATCACGTTAATCTGTTGAAAGCCTGGAGGGATAGGGAATCCCTAGTCGCGGAAACTTTGTCACCAGCTCACTCTGATTGCGTGATTCCTGAGGTTGGAATAGCAGTCACCTTGTCAAACCCCCAACAACAGGAGGTTAAGGAGTTTGTGCTTCACAACAAGGAGGTTTTCTCTGAGCTGCCGGGACAAACGTCTGGGGTAGAGCATGATATTATTACCCCGCCCAGGTGAAAGGGTGAAACTAAAACCGTATCGGATCCCGGAGGCCCGACGGGAGGCAATACATGAGGAAGTACAGAAAATGCTTAAGTTAGGGGTGATAGAGGAGTCCCAAAGTGATTGGTCAAGTCCCATTGTGTTAGTGCCTAAACCGGATGGGAGCTGGCGATTTTGTAACGATTTTCGACAACTGAACAAAGTTACAAAATTTGACACCTACCCCATGCCACGTATAGATGAGTTGATCGACCGGCTGGGAACAGCCCGATACATGAAAACTCTTGATCTCACAAAAGGGTATTGGCAAATTCCCCTGGCCAAGTCGGCCAAGGAGAAAAACGCATTTGTAACCCCAGACGGGGCGTTCCAATATAAAAGAATGCCGTTTGGGTTACAGAATGTGCCGGCCACATTCCAGCGGAAAATGGACCAGATACTGAGGCCCCATCAGAAGTATGCTGCGGCTTACCTGGATGATGTAATTATCTACAGCACAGATTGGGCCTCACATCTGCCAAAAGTACAAGCAGTCCTAGACTCTATCCGGGAAGCTGGGTTTACGGCCAACCCCAAAAAATGTACCATTGGGCAGGAGGAGGCCAAATATCTTGGGTACACCATTGGGAGGGGAGTAATAAAACCCCAAGTCAACAAAGTCGAGGCCATACAGAATTGGCCACGTCCCAACAGCAAGAAGCAGGTACGAGCCTTTCTGGGAATCGCTGGTTATTATCTGCGATTCATTCCCCACTTTGCTTCTCAGGCTGTGCCCCTAACCAACCTGACAAAAGGGAAAGAGTCTGTCATGGTTAAATGGACCCCAGAGGCTGAGGCAGCATTCCAATTCTTTAAAAAAGCCTTGTGTAGCCAGCCAGTGTTGTACTCACCAGACTTCTCTAGGGACTTTGTCGTACAAAGTGATGCATCAGACGTTGGGTTAGGAGTAGTATTGTCCCAGGTCTGGAACGGGGAAGAGCACCCAGTCATTTACCTCAGCAGGAAATTGAAGTCCCATGAGGTAAATTACGCCACGATTGAGAAGGAGTGTTTAGCGGTGAAGTGGGCTCTAGATTCCCTTCGGTACTATCTGCTAGGTAGGCACTTTGACATGATTACTGATCACGCTCCTTTAAAGTGGATGGCTCAAAACAAAGAGACAAATAGAAGAGTGAATAGGTGGTTCCTGGCCCTACAGGAATTCAACTTTACGGTAAAGCATCGCCCTGGCGTTCAAATGGGGAATGTGGATGCTTTGTCTCGAGTACATGCATGCCTGATTGCTTGTGTTCCAACCCCAAGGTTAAAACAAGGGGGGGGGTATGTGACAGCAGGCAGGTAAAATCACCAGGTTGCATCCAGGATGGTAGGTATGTATGCCCTAGATTCAGGCTTTATGCAAGTTCATACCACTAGGAGGAGTGCTGGGAGTCTTGCAGGGGAAGAGTTAATGAGCCCAGCAGAATCAAGTGGCTCATTGAGGCCTCTACAAGAACTCCCAGCATGCTAAGGGAGATGCTCCATCCTGGAACCAGTTCTGTGTTGTGCAAGACTGGGGAGTGTGTTTCTGTCCTGTGCGGTGAGACAAAGCCTGTGTGGCTAAAACCTTAAAAAACAGGGAGATAGGGGCTGGGGCAGCACAAGGCTGCGCCTAGTTGTCAGACAGGGAACCTACGTGTGTAGTAAGCGGTCAAGCTGACCAGGATTTCTTTTTTATGTTGTTTCTTTTGTTTTGCTGTTTTTCCACTGTAAATAGTTTAAATAAACCGCACCTTTTGTTTTTGCAACTACAAACTCTCTCTGCTGTGCCTGTTCTTGTGTGGTGAACCCATCCAGGGGGTCACACACACCCGCTGCCGAGTTAACCCCCTCACAATATATATATATATATATATATATATATATATATATATATATATATTTATATATATATATACAGTGCCTTGAAAAAGTGATCATACCCCTTGAAATTTTCCACATTTTGTCATGTTACAACCAGAATTGTCAATTTTTTTTTGGGTGTGGAGTGGGGGGATTTTAGGTGTTAGACCAACACAAAGTAGCACATAATTGTGAAGTTGAAGGAAAATTATAAATGGTTTTCAACACTTTTACAAATAAATATCTGAAAAGTGTGGCGTGCATTTGTATTCAGCCCCCTTTACTCTGATACCCCTAACTAAAATCTAGTAGAACCAATTGCCTTCAGAAGTCACCTAATTAGTAAATAGAGTCCACCTATTTGTAATTTTATCTCAGTATAAATACAGCTGTTATGTGAAGCCCTCAGAGGTTTGCTAGAGAACCTTAGTGAACAAACAGCATCATGAAGGCCAAGGAACACACCAAACAGGTCAGGGATAAAGGTGTGGAGAAGTTTAAAGCAGGGTTAGGTTGTAAAAAAATATTCCAAACTTTGAATATCTCACGGATCCCTGTTCAATTCATCATCTAAAAATGAAAAGAGTATGACACAACTGCAAACCTACCAAGACATGGCTTCCCACCTAAACTGACAGGTCGGTCAAGGACAGCATTAAACAAAGAAGCAGCCAAGAGGCCCATGGTAACTCTGGAGGAGCTGCAGAGATCCACCGCTCAGGTGGGAGAATCAGTCCAAGGGGCAACTATTAGTCGTGGCAAGAAGAAAGCCATTGTTAAAAGAAAACCATAAGAAGTCCAGTTTTTACAGTGTGCAAGAAGCCATGTGGGTGACACGGCAAACATGTGGAAGAAGGTGCTCTGTTCAGATGAGACCAAAATGGAACTTTTTGATTTAAAAGCAAAATGCTATGTATGGCGGAAAACACTGCACATCACCCTGAACACACCATCCCCACTGTGAAACATGGTTGTGGTAGCATCATGTTGTGGGGATGCTTTTCTTCAGCAGGGACAGGGAACATGATCAGAGTTGATGGGAAGATGTATGAAGACAAATACAGGGCAATCTTAGAAGAAAGCTTGTTAGAGTCTGCAAAAGACTTGAGACTGGGGCAGAGGTTCACCTTCCAGCAGGACAAGGACACTAAACATACAGCCAGAGCTACAATGGAATGGTTTAGATCAAAGCATATTCATGTGTTAGAATAGCCCAGTCAAAGTCCAGACCTAAATCCAAATGAGAATCTGTGGAATGACTATCTATTAAATCTGACAGAGTTTGAGTTATTTTGCAAAGAAGAATGGGCAATATTTCCCTCTCTAGATGTGCAAAGCTGGTAGAGACATCCTCAAAAAAGACTTTCAGCTTTAATTGCAGCGAAAAATTGTTCTACAAAGTATTGACTCAGTGGGCTGAATACAAATGCACGCCACACTTTTCACATATTTATTTGTAAAAATTGAAAACCATTTATCATTTTCCTTTCACTTCGCAATTATGTGTCACTTTGTGTTGGTCTATCACATAAAATCCCAATAAAATACCTTTACGTTTTTGGTTGTAATATGACAAAATGTGGAAAGGCACTGTAGTATTTCAGTATAATAAATAAATATTTGTTTAATAAAGTGTTTTAATTTAACAGGTTAAATAAAATTAAATATGGAATCTTAATATTTGTATAGTATTGATTGAAATTACACATTTATTAGTCCAAATGATTATGTCAATACAAATAAATATCCAACATTAACCACTTGAGCTCCGGACGCTTTTACCCCCTACCTGACCAGACCATTTTTTGCAATTTGGCACTGCACTATTTTAACTGGTAATTGCGCAGCCAAGCAACGCTGTACCCAAACAAAAGTTATGTCCTTTTTTTCCCACAAATAGAGCTTTCTTTTGGTGGTATTTGATCACCACTGGGATTTTAATTTTTTGCGATATAAGCTAAAAAGGAAACTCTAATTTTGAAAAAAAGCACAATATTTTCTACTTTTTGTTATAAAAAATATCCAATAAATGTATTGATCTACATGTCTTTGGTAAAAAAAAGCCCAATATCTACAAACTATGGTGTATATACTGGAATTTATGAAGCTTTTACTTTCTGACTGCCTATCTATATTCCTCAGATGCTAAAATGGCAGGGCAGTAGAACCCCCCCCCCCCATTACACCTTTTTGGAAAATAGACACCCCAAGGAATTTTCTCAGAGGCATGTTGAGCCCATTGAATATTTTTTTTTTTTTTGTGTTTGAAAAATGCAGAAAAAATAAAACTTTTACACAAAACTGTCATCTAAATGATATATTGCTCACACATGCCATGGGTTTAGGTATAACGACACCCCAAAATACCTTCTACTGCTTCTCCTGAGTATGGGGATACCGCATGTGTAAGACTTTTTGGGAGCCTAGCTGCGTACAGGTGCCGAAAATCAATCACCGCCTTCAGGCTTTCAAAGGGCGTAAATTGCTTCTTATTTCACTTCCTCACTACATATCACAGTTTCGAAGGCCCTGAAATGCCACAAAACCCCCCAAATGACCCATTTTTGAACTGTAGACACCCCAAGCTTTTTGCTGAGAGGCATGTTGAGCCCATGGAATATTTTTTTTTACACAAAGTTGTCATTTAAATTATATATTGCTCACACTAGCCATGGGTATATGTGGAATTACACCCCAAAATACATTTTGCTGCTTCTCCTGGGAATACCACATGTGTGAGACATTTTGGCAGTCTAGCCACGTACAGGACCCCTATAAGGCTTCAGGTCTTCCGGCTTTCTAAAGGTGTAAATTGCTCATTTCACTTCCTCACTACCTATCTTAGTTTTGGAAGCCCTGAAATGCCAAGATAGCACAAAACTCCCCCAAATGACCCCTTTTTGGAAAGTAGACACCCTTAGACCCCTTTCACACTGGGGTGGTTTGCAGGCACTATTGCGCTAAAAATAGTGCCTGCAAACCGACCCAAAACAGCGGCTGCTGCTTCTCCAGTGTGAAAGCCCAAGGGCTTTCACACTTTAGCGGTGCGCTAGCAGGACCGCTCCAAAAGTCCTGCTAGCCGCATCTTTGGATCGGTGAGAGGAGCGGTGTGTTTACAGCTCCTCCACTGCTCCTTCCCATTGAAAGCAATGGGAAACTGCGGCTATACCGCCCTCAATGCGCCTCTGCAGAGGCGCATTGCGGGCGGTATTAACCCTTTTTCGGCTGATAGCGGGGGTAAAACCGCACCGCTAGCGGCCGAATACAGAAGCAATTCCGACGGTATAACGCCAGCGCACCTCCCGCCCCAGTGTGAAAGGGGCTTAAGGAATTTGATAATAAGCATGTTGAGTGTTTTTCAGATCTCACTTCTTGTCACAAGGCTTTGAAATTTTAAAAAAATAAATAATACATTTTCGTTTTCTTTCTTCATTTTCCAAAAAAATGTGCCAACAAATGAGATCTGCAAAATACTCACCATGCATCTTAGCAAACACCTTGGGGTGTCTACTTTTTGAAAAGGGGTCATGGGGGGGGGGGGGGGGTTTGCTATCTTGACATTTCAGGGCCTCCAAAACTGTGATAGGTAGTGAGAAAGTAAAATGAGCAATTAATTGCCTTAGAAGAGCTGACAACGGTGATTGGTTTTCAGGGACCTGTAAGTGGCTAGACTGCCAAAAAGTCTCACACATGTGGTATCACCATACTCAGGAGAAGCAGCTTAATGTATTTTGGGGACTAATTCAACATATACCCATGGCTTGAGTGATATATCATTTCAGTGACAACTTTGTATAAAAAAATTAATGAAATTTGTCATGTTCCAGAAACTTGTCGAAAAAAATAAAATATTCCATGGACTCAACATGCGTCTTATCAAATACCTTGGGGTGTCTACTTTCCAAAAAGGGGTCATTTGGGGGGTGTTTGAACTGTCCAGCATTGGCGGACAGCTCTGCATATGGTTCAGAATATGAGCCCCCCGAAGGCAGCACATCAGGATCCGAATTAGAGGAGGACACAGTCCGTCCAAAAAGAAGACGGTCTGAACACCAGGCAGCTACCAGCAGTGCCAACGGCGGTAGACCCCAGGAGGCGAGGCCCAGTACAAGTGCTGCTAGACCCCAGGAGGAGAGGCCCAGTACAAGCGCTGCTAGACCCCAGAAGGAGAGGCCCAGTACAAGCGCTGCTAGACCCCAGGAGGAAAGGTGCACGCCAAAGAAGTAGGGCCCAAACCCTGCTTCCAGATGGCTTGGCAAACCCATTGTGGCTGCCTTCTAACTCAGGGTCAGCCACGATCCCCCCTTTTACAGCACAGCCAGGTGTGCAGGTCTACACTGCAGGTTTTTCCAAACTTGTTTTTTTTTTTCCTCTGATGAATTGGTTCAAGGCATTGTGGACCAAACCAATCTTTTTGCTCGACAATTTATTGAAAACAACCCCAGCTCCAGCTTTGCCTGCCCTTTTGAATGGAGACCCCTAACAGATTATTTTTAGGCCAAACGCTTAACATCGGGCTTACAAAAAAAATGAAATGAATAAGTATTGGTCGAAGAAACCCATCCACCATATGCCAATTTTTACATCGGCCATGTCCAGGTCCCGATACAAACTTATAATGCGGTTCCTGCATTTCAGTGACAACTCACAGTGACCCCCCCACCCCTGAAATCACCCAAAACTTTGACAAATTATATAAAATTTGCCCCCTAATTAATTTTTTTTCAAAGAAGCTTGCCGAACTTTATGTCCCTGACAAAAACATTTCTGTGGACGAATCCCTGGTGCATTTCACAGGCCGGCTGGGAATCAAGCAATATATCCCCAGTAAGCGGGCGAGGTACGACTTGAAGCTCAACAAGCTCTGTGAAAGCGCCACTGGTTGTGTGCACTCATTCCACGTGTACGAAGGCAAAGATTCCCAGCTCCAGCCCCCTGAGAGTCCATCGTACATGAGAATAAGTGGAAAATTTGTTTGGGAGTTGGCATTCCCACTCCTCCAAAAGGGGTATCATATTTACATGGACAACTATTATACTAGCCTGCCCCTTCTCCGTCACCTCTACCTAAAAAAAACTCTGGCCTGTGGTACAACAAGAAAAAACAGAAAGGGCTTCCCACAGCGTCTTGTCACCACAACCATTCAAAAGGGGGAATCGGCAAGCTTGAGGAACAAGGAAGTGTTGGCTGTGAAGTGCAGGGATAGGAAAGATGTGTACATCATGTCCACCATCCACGATGACACCTCGGTGGAACTTCACAGAAGACGCGGTACCGTTCGCAAGCCTTCCTGCATCAATGAGTACAATAAAATCATGGGGGGGTGTGGATTTAAATGACCAAATGTTGCAGCCCTATCTTTCAACCCGAAAATCCCTCTTCTGGTATAAAAAATTAGCAATTTACTTTTTTAATTTGGCCCTGTTAAATTCTTTCATAATCTACCAAAAATCAACAGGAAGACCCACCACCTTCATGAGGTTTATTGAAGACATTGTCACTGCCCTGATCTACCAACAAACATCCCCCCCAGAAAGCATTCACTCAGATTGTGTCAGCAGACTACATGAGCGCCATTTTTTGGACCATATTCCACCATCAGGATCCGGAAGACGACGCCCAAAAACATGTCGGGTGTGCACCAGAAGACTAATTAGGAAAGACACCAGCTTCCATTGTCCCGACTGTCCCTTCCAACCTGGCCTTTGCATCGGAGAATGCTTCAAGCGATATCACACTCTCGAAAACTATTAGCCCATATTTCTAATACTGCCATTTCCCCATTTTCAATTTGTCCTGAATATTTCCCTGCCTCAATCAACCATATCATTGTCTTCCATGTGAACTGACCCTGGCCTGTTTCTCGACTATGCCTCTGCCTACCGTCTGCATTGTTTATCCGCCATGTTTCTGCCTTTCACGTGAACTGACCCTGGACTGTATCGACTATGCCTCTGCCTACCGTTTATTTCTGCCTTATACCTGCACTGACCTCGGCCTATTGACCATGTTTTTGCCTGCCCCCTTGGGCTGATCTTTCACCCTGCTACACAGGGGTCTCACATATGTGAGGGGCTCCAGAATAATGTTCTGAGTTCAGAAAACCAGTTTTTGGTTTTCTGTGTTCCCAGAACAGGGTCTGGTTGTCCGGAGGCTTCAAAGCAATTTGGTTGGGAGAAGCCTCTACCCCTGTCCCCATTCTTTCCTGACCGATGCCCTAAGCTTGATGGTCCTGCCTGCTCCCTGGACAAATACTCTGGCTGTGCTGACCATACCTCTGCCTGTTGCAAGTACTAACTATAGACAGTATTCCTGCCTGCTGCATGGACGATCCTTTGTTCTTTTTGCTGTTGCTGACCACATCCCTGCCTGCTATATGGACCAATGCTTTGGCTGTGCTGACATCATCTCTACCTGTACTGACTATTCCTGCCTGCTGTCTGTTTTGCTGTCGCTGTCTACGTTCCTGCTTGCTGCCTGGGCCGATGCTCTCCTCTTTGGACCACTGCACTACTAAAACCACAGGTAATCTTTTCTTTACCCTTTTCTCAGAAGAATGTATTTTGGTTTATAATTGGTATGTACAGTACATGCTATGTGTTAGAAATATGAAGGGCCTTCAACAATGTGATAGGCTGTCAGGAATTTATGTGTGTAATTTATGCTCCTAGAACACGTGACGGTGCTACTTAGATGTTAGGCCTCTGTATGTGGCCAGGCTTTGTAAAAGTCTCACACATGTGGTATTGCCATACTCAGGAGGAGTAGAAGAATGTATTTTGGGGTGTCCTTTTTTCTATGTACATGCTATGTGTTGGTAATATCTTATAAATGGACAACTTTGTATAAAAAAAATGCGTTTTCATTTTTTTCCCACACATTCCAAAAACTTCTGGAAAAAAATAAACCATTCAAAAGACTCATTATGCCTCATAGATTATACATTGGGGTGTTAGCTTTCCAAAATGGGGTCATTTTGTGGGCGTTTCCATTGTCCTGGTGCTCCAGGGTCTTCAAAACTGTAATAGGTGGTTGAGAAATGAGATGTGTAATTTATGCTCCTAGAATGCCTGAAGGTGCGATTTCAATGTTGGGCCTCTGTATTTGGCCAGGCTGTGTAAAAGTCTCAAACATTTGGTATCGCCATACTCAGGAGGATTAGCAGAATGTATTTTGGGGTGTAATTTTTGCTATCTACATGCTATGTGTTGGTAATATCTTATAAATTGACAACCTTATATAAAAAAAATGCGTTTTCATTTTTTTCCCACATATTCCAAATTTTCTGGAAATAAATGAACCGTTCAAAAGACTCATTATGCCTCATAGATTATACGTTGGGGTGTTAGCTTTCCAAAATGGGGTCATTTTATGGGCGTTTCCATTGTCCTGGTGCTCCAGGGTCTTCAAAACTGTAATAGGTGGTTGAGAAATGAGATGTGTAATTTATGCTTCTAGTTAGGGTCTCAAGAAATGAGATAGCCCTTCAGTACATCAGGTGTGATCAGATGTGATCATTTTTCAATGATTTGCACCATAGCTTGTAGACTCTATAACTTTCACAGAGACCAAATAATATACACTTTTTTTGGTTATTTTTACTAAAGATATGTAGCAGTATACATTTTGGCCCAATTTTATGAAGAAAAATTACTTATTTGCAAAATTTTACAATAGAAACTAAAAAAAAGTGTTTTTTTTTTAAAGAAAAATCTAAATTTTTTCGCTTATATTGCAAAAAATAAAAGACCCAGCGGTGATAAAATATCACCAAAAGAAAGCTCTGTTTGTGAGAAAAAAATGATAAAAATTTGGTTTGGGTACAGTGTAGCATGACTGAGTAATTGTCATTCAAAGTGTGAGAGCGCTGAAAGCTACAAATTGGTCTGGTAAGGAAGGGTGTATAAAAGCCCTGTATTGAAGTGATTAAAGCAGGGATATGCAATTAGCGGACCTCCAGCTGTTTCAAAACTACAAGTCCCATCATGCCTCTGCCTCTGGGTGTCATTCTTGTGGCTGTCAGAGTCTTGCTATGCCTCATGGGAATTGTAGTTCTGCAACAGCTGGAGGTCCGCTAATTGCATATCCCTGGATTAAAGCATCTGACCACACCTAGATCTGTGTGATAAGATGCTTTCCCAATTTAAAAATGGCGCTGTTTATAACGGGCAAAACCCGAAAGTGATGAAATGCTCGTAACTTCCAGTTTCTTAGGCTATAGAGATATTTGGAGCTTTTCTGGTTTTCAATCAGCTCTATGGTCAGCTGGTGGAATCAGAGGCTGCATTCTTGGGATTCGCCCTCTGTCCACCCCAGCCCCTATGCTTCACCATATACAGTATGCTCTTTTTTTAAAACTGAAGTGGTGAAATCACCTCCTTCAGCGCTGTAGTCACTGATTTATGTATTTTGATGGAAACTCTGCTGCTGTCAGAATAAACAGATCAGTACCGCAGCTGAATGGAGTACCTGCAAAGCAAACAATGGTTAACAATAAAACACAGTAACAATAAAACATTACAATATAGCAGTATAGCATACAATACAGTAAAACAGTAGAATGACATACCTGCAAAGCAAACAATGGTTAACAATAAAACACAGTAACAATGAAACATTACAGTATAGCAATATAGTATAGTAAAACAGTAAAAACAGAACATTAACTCAATAAAACGACATGGCTTTTTTTTGTTAAACTTTATTTTACACTTTTTTGTTACTGTCAAAAACTTTCAACGTACCAGGCTAGGGTCTCTCAAAATGCGACAGCCATCTAACATCTTTCAAGACCCTGTGTGAATGTGTGCCCTAGACTGTGCCATGCTGTACCCTATACTACTACTCCACTAGTGTGTGGTAGTGACGGAAACAGTCCTTGAGGCAGAGTCCAGGTTGGCCAGAACAGGAGGGACAAAAATAGTTGGTGTCACGCCTGTATCCGCATCTACTACAGACACAACATCTTATTTGGGGTGCTCTTTGGGTAGGGGTACCAGGGAGGACATCCAGAAAATAGCCCTGTACACACGGGCGGGAATCCCGTCTATTTGAAAACCGTTGATTTTCCTGACGGGATTCCTGGCAAGCTTGTCTTGCCAAGCCCTGAGTACAGACGGCCACTCCAAAAAAAGCCGTTCTTTTGAATGGCAAGAACGCAGTGACGTCTTCGACTACGACGAGCTGGCGCTCGTCACATTCGATGCCATCATCGCCATCTTGCTACACCCCACACTAACCTTGTATGCTACCGCGCATGCGTCTAAGTCTTTTCGAGCATGCGCGGGCTTACCTTGGACAGGTAAGCATACAGACGACCGGTTTTCTTTTCAGGAAACACTCGCCAAGAATCATGACGAGAAAAATAGAGAGCAGGTTCTCTATTTTTCTCTTCGAGATTCCCGGCAGTTTTCCTGTCGAGAAAGCATACACACGAACGGTTTTCACTGCAAAAAGCTCTCCCAGCAGTTTTCTTGCTGAGAAAACCGGTCGTGTGTACGAGGCTAATGCCTGTCATGCAGCTGGCTCACTGCATCTGGATTGGGAAATTGGGCCACAGCACCTTCTGGATACAAAAGGACTGTGATGATCCCTTCCTGGAATTTTAGGAAGGATCCACTTCTTCCTGACATATTGTATAGTACAAAAGCGTTGAACACGGCCAAGTAGAATAAATATAAAGGCACTTTTTTGTACCAGCTTCTGGCTTTACACGAAATTAAGTACAGCGCCATCATCTGGTTATTGAAGTCCACCCCTCCCATGTTAAGGTTGTAGTCGTGAACAGAGAGGGACTTATCAACAACACCAGTCGCCATTGCAATTTGGACTGTCATATCTGCGTGAATGGAAGACAGGATAAAAACATTCAGTTTGTCCTTCCACTTCACTGCAAGCAATTCTCTATTTCTCAAGCAGGCTCTCTCCCCCCGTCTAAGTGTCAAAATATTTACAAGCCATTGGTGGAAGCCCCGGCGATTAAGTCGCCCGGTGCCACATGAGCCAATTCCAAATTCAAAAGGGTATCTAAAAAGTGGCAAGCTTGTATAATAATTGTCCACATACAAGTGGTACCCTATTCCGAATAAGGGTGACACTAAGTCCCAAACAATCTTGCCACTGCTCCCTATGTAGCCTGGGCAGTCGGGGGACTCCACGTGATTATCTTTTCCCTTTTTTTTTTTTCATATATTTTATTTTTATTTTTATATCCAAGCAGACAAAGAGGAATTAACAATAAGAAAAAGGAATACATAGTCATGTTCACAGTTCAACCAAATAAATGTATCCTTATCTGTCTTCCCCTATAATAACTATGCTTGAACTGACCTAGTAATCCACCATATCCATACCTTTATCTTTACTTATATCTATCTTTATTTTTATTTCCATCTTTCACCATTACCTCTTTATTTTCCCTTCTTTACAAAACCCGATATCCCTCCCCCCCCAAATAAAAGAAAAAAGAAAAACCCCCCCCCCCAGGCCCCCCCCTTCCCATTACCTAAGGAGAGATGGAGGGACTACATTTCTATTTTATCTCATGTACAGGTACGGATTCCGTATTGGGATGTCTTCACTCCTCACATTCCCCATCTAGCATTCTGTTGCCCTCATCAGAATACATAAATAGGTTCCATCCTGTCCATGTTTTAATGTACTTTTCTCTCTTATTTTGGGTTGAGAGGACTAAGTCCTCTATAGCCCCTATCTCTTGCACTCTATTGAGCCATCTTGCAATGGAGGGTGGTCTAGTTTCCCTCCACTGCAGAGTTACTCCGCTTTTAGCCGCATTGATTAGATGGCACAGCACCGATTTTTTTATAGGTCTGCACTGGAATCTGTGAACAGTGGAGAAGGAAAAAAGCAGGGTCATCTAGTATCGGAAATTCTGTACATTTTTGAGAAATTCTCTGGACCTCCAGCCAGTATTGTCGCACTTTTTCACAGGACCAGAATATATGCAATAGAGTTCCTCATTCCACCCCACATCTCCAGCAACACTCTGGGGTTTCTGTAGAGAATTTGTGCAGCCTTACTGGTGTGTAATACCATTGGGTTAGGAGTTTATAATTGGATTCCTGAGTCCGTGTACAGACCGAGGAATTCAATGCCAAAAAAATTATATGTTTACCCTGAGTTAGCGTAAAGGTCCTATCCAGGTCTCTTTCTCACTTACTGATACCTGGCATCACAAAGTCCTCCGGGGGTGTATTCAACAACCCATACATCTTAGAAACCACTCGAGAGAGTGGTTCCTCATCTTCGCAGTAGATTTAGAACGTTGTTAATTGACGCCAGAAGTCTAATGGTGACCCCAAAGATCTCAGGAAATGGCTTACTTTAAGCGCCTGCCAAAAACTTAGTTCAAAGGTCCCCCCAGGTTTCATCATCGAATCAATAGTTGGCCAGGTTTTTGATTGTAAGAAGTGTGACACCTGAACAAGACCCTTCTCTTTAGGTTTATTAAACTCCCCTCCCATGTTAAGGTTGTAGTCGTGAACAGAGAGGGACTTATCAACAACACCAGTCACCGTTGCAATTTGGACTGTCATATCTGCGTGAATGGAAGACAGGATAAAAACATTCAGTTTGTCCTTCCACTTCACTGCAAGCAATTCTCTTTTTCTCAAGCAGGCTCTCTCCCCCCGTCTAAGTGTTTAAGTATTTACAATCCATTGGTGGAAGCCCCGGCGATTAAGTTGCACGGTGCCACATGAGCCAATTCCAAATTCAAAAGGGTGTTTAAAAAGTGGCAAGCTTGTATAATAATTGCCCACATACAAGTGGTACCCCTTTCCGAATAAGGGTGACACTAGGTCCCAAACAATCTTGCCACTGCTCCCTATGTAGTCTGGGCAGTCGGGGGACTCCACGTGATTATCTTTTCCTTTTTTGACCCCATATATGGGACGCTTCCTGGAGAGAAACTGTTTGAAAGCAAGGCGGGCAAAAAAATTATTCAGGGACTGGTCTACGCAGACAACTTGTTAGGGGGTTTACAAGGCTGAAATTTTTGGTTAGAATTATTTACGAGGGGCTGAATTTTGTGGAGTCGATCATATTCAGGATCATCCCAGGACAACAGAGTTCATTGTTGCCGAATTGCATAAATCACATACTATTCTCATATCTATGCCTGGCCATAGCATCAGAGAACATGGGCATATGATAAATTGGGTCTTTTTAGTAATGCCAGGGTTAGGCCCAAAAATGTCTTAAATTTGGAAACCGAGATACGTTTCCATTCAAATTGTCTGGCAAGGTTCGAATTTGGATTTGCGGCTATAGACTGTTCAGCATATAAGTTACTTGGGTCCACAATAAATCCATACAGATCTTCCATGAAAAACTGTTTAAAAAAAAACAAGGGTGCTGTTTCCACCTGAATTCTGGGTTGGCCAGTGAATGGGGGAAGTACGGGCGCTTCAAAATCTGTGGACTCGGAATCAGGATTTGCAAGTGCATCAGGAACGGCACTATGGGCTTTACAGGCCTGCGTTGGAATTATTGGTGGCTGCGGGACACTACTTGTGCTAACCAGCTTGAACTGCACTTATGGGACTCGCCACATCACCAAGTGTTACTGCAGTGCTTGTGTGTCTAAGACCAGGTTGTATTAGGCTGCTGGTGCTCGCCAGTTCACCATAAGGTAGAGCTGCACTAGTACTAGCACTCTGCTGCATACGTGAATCATGCGACTGTACCACCTCAGCAACCTGGGCATGGGGTCCGGTACACCTGAACTTAGCAGGGACATCTACTGTGTCGTCAGAGCTATCTGTCAGAGTGTGGCTGCTCTCTACAGGTTCGTATTTTGAGCCTGATTCTGACAGTGAGGCTTCCCCATCGTTCTCATCTGTCATGCTCAGAATCCTGTAGGCCTCTTCCCTAGTGTACCTTTCGTTTGAAATTTTGGCCACTAAATTTTTTAGCTATCTAGTGCGACTTATGGGTAAAAGAGCACCTTGCTGTCAGGGACTGCTTGAACTGCTACAAAAAAAATTACCAGCTAGTGCTAGCAGAGATCAGGCCTGACTCTGCTAAAACTGCGTTTTTGTGTGCTGTGTATCGGAAGTGACAGTGATCTACAAACATTACACTTGTTGGAGAGGGAGGAGGGGCAAAATGCAAGTGATGGCAGGTGTCTTGGCTGATCCTGCTAATGCTGCATTTTTGGGAACCCTATACTATTGGGGACGCTAGTATAGTTCTGATCTGAACAAAGATATTGATCTGTTCAGACACTATACTAGTAATAGAGGTGTACAGTGTGTGTGTGCGTGTTAGTGTTACTAGCAATTAAAGGGTTAAAATTTATTAGTGGCTATGTGGCGGGCAATCTGTCAGGAATTGATGTTAACTTATGCTAACACTATCTGGTGTCACCCGTGATACTAATACAGTGGACCTGTAGACAGATTGGTGCTGGAGCAAATCGCGGCACCGCTGGGTGGGCAGACAGGCCCCTACTACCCGGAAGAGTGGCCGCCCTGGTGCAGTAAATCTATGGTGGCCGGTCCTTAACTGGTTAACATGGAATAAAATAATTTCACCCAGTTTTGTATACCCAAACTTTTTTTTTTTACCAATTTATTTTTCGTTGTCTGTTTCCTGTTGGGGAGATTTTTGTTCACCTTCTGGCATGGAAACAAAGCTGAAAGTAAGTGTAAATCTCTGTAAAATGAGGGCAAGTGTCCTCTTAGATAGTTGCCTCACTGAAAGATTTCCCCTCTATAGCCAACCGGACAAATAGTTGAATCTCCCCAGTGGGACACAAACAGCATTAAAAACTTGCAGGGGTTGTAACCCTTCCCCACTCTACCCACGGCTTTAAAAATGTTTGACTATGCACACTCTTTTAGCATTTAGCATTACTTCATTTGAGTTGCAAAGTTTCATTCCGTCCTCATTTCAAATTTTTGTGCCTAGCAATTTGTGTTTTTAGAATTCTAACTACAGGCTGATTTCACAAAGCTAACACACCAGGATGAAGATGCTTTCAGAAAGTGACAATTATCCACAGCTGAGTTTAGCAGCACATCAAGGAAAGAAGTCAGCAGCAGAGGGTCCTTACTCCTTGTTCCGCAATTTCTGCACCCCCCCTGCAATATTCTCCTGTCGCTTCCCCCCGAAACATTTTTGGCCTTAAGTGACAGGGAGGGAAGTCTCAAAAGAGGTTTCATAGACTTTTCATGCACCATGTCAAGTAGGGAAGAGGCCAAGCGAAGACTAGAAGCAAGGGAAGACTAGAATATAGAAATTCTCCTACATTCACCTGCCTTTGCAGCATCCTTCCTAAGGCAGGCATTCTTCCTCAGCTGCTGAAGTGGATGAAAAAATGTCCTTAAATCACCCCCATGCCCATTGTCATATCACCTAGGCAAAACTGCTGACTTTGCAGCTGCTTGCATTCCAGCTTCTGGAATCCACGCTCTTCTGTGATTTTATAGCCTGTGCTACTACCCTGCTGCTATAATTTTGCCTAGTATCAGCATGTGTAATTTAATGTGTCTGTGTAACTGGACCACACTGTCATTGGCAGGCACACACTTGGTCCAATAAGAGGAAGGGGTACTACATATCCTTAATGACACACTGGGTTTATCTTCGGATGGTTAGGAAGGATTCAGGATGGGGCACACCACTGAAATTGGTAGTACTGCCATGTGTGCTGTTTGATGGTGACAGTGCAGTCTCTCTTAGCACCACTTCTTCCCTGACCTGATCCCATTCTCCAACATCTTGTAACTAGCTGTCCCCACCAAGCAACCCAGAGCATTAGCAACATCCTTGTATGCCTAGAGCAGGGTTCCCCAACCCCCGGTCCGCGGCCCACTGCCGGGCCGTGGCCTATTTGCAGATGGGCCGTGAAGGCTGCACTGTGTGAGGTGCGGCAGCGGGCAATCAGAGAGATGACATCTCTCACCGCCCGCCCGGATCACGGCACTTCCGCCCACACAGCGGGGCTCCTATGCTGCGGTGAGGCGCGGGAGCAGAGAGATGAGATCATCTCTCGCCGCCCGCCCGGAACGCGGCACATCCGCCCACACAGCGGGGCTCCTATACTGCGGTGAGGCACGGGAGCAGAGAGATGAGATCATCTCTCGCCGCCCGCCCGGAACGCCGCACTTCCGCCCACACAGCGGGGCTTCTATACTGCAGCGAGGCGCGGGAGCAGAGAGATCATCTCTCACCGCCCGCCCCGCATTACAGCTGTTCTCCCTCACCTGCCTGTGCTGCCACCACGGCAGGTGACAAAAAAATCTACTGGCAGGTGGCAAACCACGTCCGTGGCAGGTGGCAATCCACACCTGGTGGCAGGTGACATGGCAAGTAGCAATCCACACCTGGTGGCAGGTGACGTGGCAATCCACACCTGGTGGCAGGTGACGTGGCAATCCACACCTGGTGGCAGGCGACGTGGCAATCCGTACCTGGTGGCAGGCAATGTGGCAAGTGGCAATCCGCACCTGGTGGCAGGCGACGTGGCAATCCACACCTGGTGGCAGGTGTTGTGGCAAGCGACAATCCACATCTGGTGGCAGGCAATGTGGCAAGTGACAATCCACACCTGGTGGCAGGCGACGTGGCAATCCACACCTGGTGGCAGGTGACATGGCAATCCATACCTGGTGGCAGGTGACGTGGCAAGCAACAATCCACACCTGGTGGAAGGCGACGTGGCAAGTGACAAACCGCATCTGGTGGCAGATTCTGCATTATGGTGAGTTTGAACTATTTCATTTTATATTACAAAGCAATGACAGAAATAACGCGCTTCAATCATCCCAACACCATATCAGCCATTGTTCTGTGATGATTGAGGTGCTAACACCAGCCATTTCCCCGACAAACTGCCCGCGAAAAGCTACATAACAACCCAACCCCCCCCCGGGCCTTGGCACGATTCTATTCCACAACGCCGGTCCTCGGTGCCAAAAAGGTTGGGGACCACTGGCCTAGAGGACAGGAGCCAAACTGGGCCAGTGTTCCAGGCACAGGCTGAGAGATGACTGACTTCACTCCACCTTCAGCCAGATAAGGTTGTGTGTGATAATGGCACTAGCCTGTTGGCCAACCTTTGCCTGGAAAAAATCCTGCATGTTCTCTGCCTGGCACACGTCCTCAACCTGATGGTACAGCAGTTCATCATAAGGTACTTTGGTTTCCTGGAGGTCCTTTGTTGGGTCAGGAGGGAATAAATACGTTAGGTAGTATACCTGGCCATGGCTAAACTTGCAGAAATGCAGTGACAACATCAGCTGCCTGCCAACTTCCTAATCTCTGAACTCTTTTCACTGTTTCCATTGTTTATCAATCAGGATATGTGCAGAATTTTGGCCCCTTTTAAAGGGACAACCAAAATGGTGAGCTGCAGTGAGGAGATTGGTGATATGACCTGTCTTGTGTTTGTCATGAAACACACACTGAGAGGCCTGACAAACTGGGAATTGGAGGCAGAGAAGAAAAAGGGAGAAGGGGACTTGCAGCTATTTCAGCATTAGCAGGATCCTTTGCCCACTGCCTTCATCCCTTTAAGGCAAAGGCAGCAGGAGTTGGAAAAAGAGAAGGAGGGTTGGGGCGCAGGCAATGAGGAGGAGAAGGAAATGGGGCAGGTTTCATGAGAGATATTTTACCATTTCCAAACCGTGGGTGTTATACGTGGGTGGGATGATATTGTTGTATTCTGGTAAGTATATGAAATGCTCGTAACTTCCAGTTTCTTAGGCTATAGAGATATTTGGAGCTTTTCTGGTTTTCAATCAGCTCTATGGTCAGCTGGTGGAATCAGAGGCTGCATTCTTGGGATTCGCCCTCTGTCCACCCCAGCCCCTATGCTTCACCATATACAGTATGCTCTTTTTTTAAAACTGAAGTGGTGAAATCACCTCCTTCAGCGCTGTAGTCACTGATTTATGTATTTTGATGGAAACTCTGCTGCTGTCAGAATAAACAGATCAGTACCGCAGCTGAATGGAGTACCTGCAAAGCAAACAATGGTTAACAATAAAACACAGTAACAATAAAACATTACAATATAGCAGTATAGCATACAATACAGTAAAACAGTAGAATGACATACCTGCAAAGCAAACAATGGTTAACAATAAAACACAGTAACAATGAAACATTACAGTATAGCAATATAGTATAGTAAAACAGTAAAAACAGAACATTAACTCAATAAAACGACATGGCTTTTTTTTGTTAAACTTTATTTTACACTTTTTTGTTACTGTCAAAAACTTTCAACGTACCAGGCTAGGGTCTCTCAAAATGCGATAGCCATCTAACATCTTTCAAGACCCTGTGTGAATGTGTGCCCTAGACTGTGCCATGCTGTACCCTATACTACTACTTCACTAGTGTGTGGTAGTGATGGAAACAGTCCTTGAGGCAGAGTCCAGGTTGGCCAGAACAGGAGGGACAAAAATAGTTGGTGTCACGCCTGTATCCGCATCTACTACAGACACAACATCTTATTTGGGGTGCTTTTTGGGTAGGGGTACCAGGGAGGACATCCAGAAAATAGCCCTGTACACACGGGCGGGAATCCCGTCTATTTGAAAACCGTCGGTTTTCCTGACGGGATTCCTGGCAAGCTTGTCTTGCCAAGCCCTGAGTACAGACGGCCACTCCAAAAAAACGCCGTTCTTTTGAATGGCAAGAACGCAGTGACGTCTTCGACTACGACGAGCTGGCGCTTGTCACATTCGATGCCATCATCGCCATCTTGCTACACCCCACACTAACCTTGTATGCTACCGCGCATGCGTCTAAGTCTTTTCGAGCATGCGCGGGCTTACCTTGGACAGGTAAGCATACAGACGACCGGTTTTCTTTTCAGGAAACACTCGCCAAGAATCATGACGAGAAAAATAGAGAGCAGGTTCTCTATTTTTCTCTTCGAGATTCCCGGCAGTTTTCCTGTCGAGAAAGCATACACACGAACGGTTTTCACTGCAAAAAGCTCTCCCAGCAGTTTTCTTGCCGAGAAAACCGGTCGTGTGTACGAGGCTAATGCCTGTCATGCAGCTGGCTCACTGCATCTGGATTGGGAAATTGGGCCACAGCACCTTCTGGATACAAAAGGACTGTGATGATCCCTTCCTGGAATTTTAGGAAGGATCCACTTCTTCCTGACATATTGTATAGTACAAAAGCGTTGAACACGGCCAAGTAGAATAAATATAAAGGCACTTTTTTGTACCAGCTTCTGGCTTTACACGAAATTAAGTACAGCGCCATCATCTGGTTATTGAAGTCCACCCCTCCCATGTTAAGGTTGTAGTCGTGAACAGAGAGGGACTTATCAACAACACCAGTCGCCATTGCAATTTGGACTGTCATATCTGCGTGAATGGAAGGCAGGATAAAAACATTCAGTTTGTCCTTCCACTTCACTGCAAGCAATTCTCTATTTCTCAATCAGGCTCTCTCCCCCCGTCTAAGTGTCAAAATATTTACAAGCCATTGGTGGAAGCCCCGGCGATTAAGTCGCCCGGTGCCACATGAGCCAATTCCAAATTCAAAAGGGTATCTAAAAAGTGGCAAGCTTGTATAATAATTGTCCACATACAAGTGGTACCCTATTCCGAATAAGGGTGACACTAAGTCCCAAACAATCTTGCCACTGCTCCCTATGTAGCCTGGGCAGTCGGGGGACTCCACGTGATTATCTTTTCCCTTTTTTTTTTTCATATATTTTATTTTTATTTTTATATCCAAGCAGACAAAGAGGAATTAACAATAAGAAAAAGGAATACATAGTCATGTTCACAGTTCAACCAAATAAATGTATCCTTATCTGTCTTCCCCTATAATAACTATGCTTGAACTGACCTAGTAATCCACCATATCCATACCTTTATCTTTACTTATATCTATCTTTATTTTTATTTCCATCTTTCACCATTACCTCTTTATTTTCCCTTCTTTACAAAACCCGATATCCCTCCCCCCCCAAAAAAAAAGAAAAAAGAAGACCCCCCCCCCAGCCCCCCCCCTTCCTATTACCTAAGCAGAGATGGAGGGACTACATTTCTATTTTATCTCATGTACAGGTACGGATTCCGTATTGGGATGTCTTCACTCCTCACATTCCCCATCTAGCATTCTGTTGCCCTCATCAGAATACATAAATAGGTTCCATCCTGTCCATGTTTTAATGTACTTTTCTCTCTTATTTTGGGTTGAGAGGACTAAGTCCTCTATAGCCCCTATCTCTTGCACTCTATTGAGCCATCTTGCAATGGAGGGTGGTCTAGTATCCCTCCACTGCAGAGTTACTCCGCTTTTAGCCGCATTGATTAGATGGCACAGCACCGATTTTTTTATAGGTCTGCACTGGAATCTGTGAACAGTGGAGAAGGAAAAAAGCAGGGTCATCTGGTATCGGAAATTCTGTACATTTTTGAGAAATTCTCTGGACCTCCAGCCAGTATTGTCGCACTTTTTCACAGGACCAGAATATATGCAATAGAGTTCCTCATTCCACCCCACATCTCCAGCAACACTCTGGGGTTTCTGTAGAGAATTTGTGCAGCCTTACTGGTGTGTAATACCATTGGGTTAGGAGTTTATAATTGGATTCCTGAGTCCGTGTACAGACCGAGGAATTCAATGCCAAAAAAATTATATGTTTACCCTGAGTTAGCATAAAGGTCCTATCCAGGTCTCTTTCTCACTTACTGATACCTGGCATCACAAAGTCCTCCGGGGGTGTATTCAACAACCCATACATCTTAGAAACCACTCGAGAGAGTGGTTCCTCATCTTCGCAGTAGATTTAGAACGTTGTTAATTGACGCCAGAAGTCTAATGGTGACCCCAAAGATCTCAGGAAATGGCTTACTTTAAGCGCCTGCCAAAAACTTAGTTCAAAGGTCCCCCCAGGTTTCATCATCGAATCAATAGTTGGCCAGGTTTTTGATTGTAAGAAGTGTGACACCTGAACAAGACCCTTCTCTTTAAGTTTATTAAACTCCCCTCCCATGTTAAGGTTGTAGTCGTGAACAGAGAGGGACTTATCAACAACACCAGTCACCGTTGCAATTTGGACTGTCATATCTGCGTGAATGGAAGACAGGATAAAAACATTCAGTTTGTCCTTCCACTTCACTGCAAGCAATTCTCTTTTTCTCAAGCAGGCTCTCTCCCCCCGTCTAAGTGTTTAAGTATTTACAATCCATTGGTGGAAGCCCCGGCGATTAAGTTGCACGGTGCCACATGAGCCAATTCCAAATTCAAAAGGGTGTTTAAAAAGTGGCAAGCTTGTATAATAATTGCCCACATACAAGTGGTACCCCTTTCCGAATAAGGGTGACACTAGGTCCCAAACAATCTTGCCACTGCTCCCTATGTAGTCTGGGCAGTCGGGGGACTCCACGTGATTATCTTTTCCTTTTTTGACCCCATATATGGGACGCTTCCTGGAGAGAAACTGTTTGAAAGCAAGGCGGGCAAAAAAATTATTCAGGGACTGGTCTACGCAGACAACTTGTTAGGGGGTTTACAAGGCTGAAATTTTTGGTTAGAATTATTTACGAGGGGCTGAATTTTGTGGAGTCGATCATATTCAGGATCATCCCAGGACAACAGAGTTCATTGTTGCCGAATTGCATAAATCACATACTATTCTCATATCTATGCCTGGCCATAGCATCAGAGAACATGGGCATATGATAAATTGGGTCTTTTTAGTAATACCAGGGTTAGGCCCAAAAATGTCTTAAATTTGGAAACCGAGATACGTTTCCATTCAAATTGTCTGGCAAGGTTCGAATTTGGATTTGCGGCTATAGACTGTTCAGCATATAAGTTACTTGGGTCCACAATAAATCCATACAGATCTTCCATGAAAAACTGTTTAAAAAAAAACAAGGGTGCTGTTTCCACCTGAATTCTGGGTTGGCCAGTGAATGGGGGAAGTACGGGCGCTGCAAAATCTGTGGACTCGGAATCAGGATTTGCAAGTGCATCAGGAACGGCACTATGGGCTTTACAGGCCTGCGTTGGAATTATTGGTGGCTGCGGGACACTACTTGTGCTAACCAGCTTGAACTGCACTTATGGGACTCGCCACATCACCAAGTGTTACTGCAGTGCTTGTGTGTCTAAGACCAGGTTGTATTAGGCTGCTGGTGCTCGCCAGTTCACCATAAGGTAGAGCTGCACTAGTACTAGCACTCTGCTGCATACGTGAATCATGCGACTGTACCACCTCAGCAACCTGGGCATGGGGTCCGGTACACCTGAACTTAGCAGGGACATCTACTGTGTCGTCAGAGCTATCTGTCAGAGTGTGGCTGCTCTCTACAGGTTCGTATTTTGAGCCTGATTCTGACAGTGAGGCTTCCCCATCGTTCTCATCTGTCATGCTCAGAATCCTGTAGGCCTCTTCCCTAGTGTACCTTTCGTTTGAAATTTTGGCCACTAAATTTTTTAGCTATCTAGTGCGACTTATGGGTAAAAGAGCACCTTGCTGTCAGGGACTGCTTGAACTGCTACAAAAAAAATTACCAGCTAGTGCTAGCAGAGATCAGGCCTGACTCTGCTAACACTGCGTTTTTGTGTGCTGTGTATCGGAAGTGACAGTGATCTACAAACATTACACTTGTTGGAGAGGGAGGAGGGGCAAAATGCAAGTGATGGCAGGTGTCTTGGCTGATCCTGCTAATGCTGCATTTTTGGGAACCCTATACTATTGGGGACGCTAGTATAGTTCTGATCTGAACAAAGATATTGATCTGTTCAGACACTATACTAGTAATAGAGGTGTACAGTGTGTGTGTGCGTGTTAGTGTTACTAGCAATCAAAGGGTTAAAATTTATTAGTGGCTATGTGGCGGGCAATCTGTCAGGAATTGATGTTAACTTATGCTAACACTATCTGGTGTCACCCGTGATACTAATACAGTGGACCTGTAGACAGATTGGTGCTGGAGCAAATCGCGGCACCGCTGGGTGGGCAGACAGGCCCCTACTACCCGGAAGAGTGGCCGCCCTGGTGCAGTAAATCTATGGTGGCCGGTCCTTAACTGGTTAACATGGAATAAAATAATTTCACCCAGTTTTGTATACCCAAATTTTTTTTTTTACCAATTTATTTTTCGTTGTCTGTTTCCTGTTGGGGAGATTTTTGTTCACCTTCTGGCATGGAAACAAAGCTGAAAGTAAGTGTAAATCTCTGTAAAATGAGGGCAAGTGTCCTCTTAGATAGTTGCCTCACTGAAAGATTTCCCCTCTATAGCCAACCGGACAAATAGTTGAATCTCCCCAGTGGGACACAAACAGCATTAAAAACTTGCAGGGGTTGTAACCCTTCCCCACTCTACCCACGGCTTTAAAAATGTTTGACTATGCACACTCTTTTAGCATTTAGCATTACTTCATTTGAGTTGCAAAGTTTCATTCCGTCCTCATTTCAAATTTTTGTGCCTAGCAATTTGTGTTTTTAGAATTCTAACTACAGGCTGATTTCACAAAGCTAACACACCAGGATGAAGATGCTTTCAGAAAGTGACAATTATCCACAGCTGAGTTTAGCAGCACATCAAGGAAAGAAGTCAGCAGCAGAGGGTCCTTACTCCTTGTTCCGCAATTTCTGCACCCCCCCTGCAATATTCTCCTGCCGCTTCCCCCCGAAACATTTTTGGCCTTAAGTGACAGGGAGGGAAGTCTCAAAAGAGGTTTCATAGACTTTTCATGCACCATGTCAAGTAGGGAAGAGGCCAAGCGAAGACTAGAAGCAAGGGAAGACTAGAATATAGAAATTCTCCTACATTCACCTGCCTTTGCAGCATCCTTCCTAAGGCAGGCATTCTTCCTCAGCTGCTGAAGTGGATGAAAAAATGTCCTTAAATCACCCCCATGCCCATTGTCATATCACCTAGGCAAAACTGCTGACTTTGCAGCTGCTTGCATTCCAGCTTCTGGAATCCACGCCCTTCTGTGAGTTTATAGCCTGTGCTACTACCCTGCTGCTATAATTTTGCCTAGTATCAGCATGTGTAATTTAATGTGTCTGTGTAACTGGACCACACTGTCATTGGCAGGCACACACTTGGTCCAATAAGAGGAAGGGGTACTACATATCCTTAATGACACACTGGGTTTATCTTCGGATGGTTAGGAAGGATTCAGGATGGGGCACACCACTGAAATTGGTAGTACTGCCATGTGTGCTGTTTGATGGTGACAGTGCAGTCTCTCTTAGCACCACTTCTTCCCTGACCTGATCCCATTCTCCAACATCTTGTAACTAGCTGTCCCCACCAAGCAACCCAGAGCATTAGCAACATCCTTGTATGCCTAGAGGACAGGAGCCAAACTGGGCCAGTGTTCCAGGCACAGGCTGAGAGATGACTGACTTCACTCCACCTTCAGCCAGATAAGGTTGTGTGTGATAATGGCACTAGCCTGTTGGCCAACCTTTGCCTGGAAAAAATCCTGCATGTTCTCTGCCTGGCACACGTCCTCAACCTGATGGTACAGCAGTTCATCATAAGGTACTTTGGTTTCCTGGAGGTCCTTTGTTGGGTCAGGAGGGAATAAATACGTTAGGTAGTATACCTGGCCATGGCTAAACTTGCAGAAATGCAGTGACAACATCAGCTGCCTGCCAACTTCCTAATCTCTGAACTCTTTTCACTGTTTCCATTGTTTATCAATCAGGATATGTGCAGAATTTTGGCCCCTTTTAAAGGGACAACCAAAATGGTGAGCTGCAGTGAGGAGATTGGTGATATGACCTGTCTTGTGTTTGTCATGAAACACACACTGAGAGGCCTGACAAACTGGGAATTGGAGGCAGAGAAGAAAAAGGGAGAAGGGGACTTGCAGCTATTTCAGCATTAGCAGGATCCTTTGCCCACTGCCTTCATCCCTTTAAGGCAAAGGCAGCAGGAGTTGGAAAAAGAGAAGGAGGGTTGGGGCGCAGGCAATGAGGAGGAGAAGGAAATGGGGCAGGTTTCATGAGAGATATTTTACCATTTCCAAACCGTGGGTGTTATACGTGGGTGGGATGATATTGTTGTATTGAGGAATGGAGCTAATTTCAGCAACACGTCAACTGAGTTTTCTTCAGCAATACCTTTGCTTTAGGCAATTTTTGGCAAATACAGTTCTTTATGCAGCAAGAGGTTTTGCAACTGATGGGCGAATCTCTCTGTCCCTCGACATTGTGGGGATTGTTTTCTGCAGGGTAAATCGCATGTTTCACCTCAGAGTTTTTGTGAAAACAGTTAAATTGATGGGTTATTTTGAGTGTTCTTTTTCTGTCCTAGACAGCTAGCAGGAGTTCCAGAGGCTGACAAGATACATGTGTCCATGTAAATGAATTGTTCTACAACTCTTATCAATCTCCGTTCACTAGTAAGCAGAGAAGAATTTTATGTGCTATAATATTCAGTATTTCCCTTTACGTACAGTAACTACAGACAAGAGGAGGAATTCAGCATTGGCATCAAAAGAGAAGTGGAGTTGAAACAGTACAGGCCGGCCATACATATCAGTACTGTGATAATCCCACCTACAATACACTCCCCACTAACGTGTTTATATCAAACATAGCAGCACTGAGAAAAAAAGCGCTGAGAAAAAAAGGCGCAGTGAGGGGACAAGTCCCTGTGCAGATAGGGAGCAGGCAAATGTGAATGGTCCCCAGAACGAGAAACATTGACTATGAATGAGGGTAATGCTGTATGTCTCACAAATATATTTTTGTAAGTAAATAAGTACGTTACTGCCAATATACAGATTGATTTAGAATTTTACCTGGAGTTGGGCTGTAAAGGCATCTCCCAAGCATGTCATTTAAAGTATTGGTAATTTGTTCATGCCTCCTTCAAATTTGGATTAAAGTGGAGGTCCACCCTAAAAATTTAAAAAATAGCCAAAAAGGCTCAAAAAATAAATAAAAATGTTTTATTATACTTACCAGAATAATACATAATCTGCCTCTTCCTCTTCCACGGTGAGGCTCCTCGCGTTGCCTCCTGGGAAATGGAAGCGCGCTGCCTTCTGGGACACACGGGACGGTGTGCCCATTAACAAATAGACGTGCGACTCGCGCATGGCAAGTAGGAAACGGGCAGTGGAGCCGCAAGGCTTCACTGCCTGTGTCCCTTAGTGAGGATGGCGGCGCCGGGACCCAGTCCGAGGGACGGATCTGCCTCGGGCGGCTGACATTGCGGACATCGTGGGCAACCTGGACAGGTAAGTGTGCTTATTAAAAGTCAGCAGCTACAGTGTATGTAGCTGCTGACTTTTATTTTTTATTTTTTTTACCGCCGGACCTCCGCTTTAAAAGGGCTCTTTTCCCCAGTACAATACTTTTAAAACTTTTTTGCATTGTTGAATGTTCTGCATCACAGTGACCTGCCCCCCCCCCCCATACCTTGTTTGACAACAGTTTGCCTATTAACCCCAAAAAATTGCAGAATTTAGCAGAAAAATTCACTTAACCCTTAGTTAATCAAACCCGGGCAGATGCGCACATAGCTAATTTCAACTAATACATTTCAGATGGTAAAAAAGCATAAACCAAGCATTAAGGATCAGGTTTTATTTTTAAAAATCAAACATGATGTTGTTTTTATTTTTACTGAATAAATTGGACTCTTCTGAAGGAGCCAACTTTGGAATTTGAGGCACCCCATTCAGTATGTCTCCTGTATTCTCCAGGTTTCAGGTAATATTGACGTCCTCTGTAGTTTGGTTCTTCATAGAAAACCCAGTGACCATCAAATACATGGGCGGAGTGGATATCATTGTATCGGAACTGCTCAAAGACATGGGGACAGTCTTCAGTGAACTCCATCATCTGACCTCTGAACTCTTCCTTCTCATAGATCTTCATTCTGAATGGACCACGATGCTTTAAGGAAAAATAGATGTTAGGAGGCATGTTCATAAAATACAACAAAGATTCTGGAATAACTTACCTCATCGTTGCAGAATGCTACTACTCACAAGCCAGTGTCTTCTAACCCCAGTTAGCAGAACCAAATCCATGTTTCAAGAGTCAAGATTGCAAACACATATCAGTACACTAATAACACACATTAGCTGCTTACCGCTTGCCCACAGTACATTTACTGTGGGCTGGCGGCACAGCCAGGCTGGGTCACCTACATGTACGTCTTCCATCTCCTTCTGGGTTCAGGGGGCACATGTGCTCATCCGCTCTGAAACTGGCTACAGGGCAATTTTGTCAAAAGGTCCCAGCAAATGATTTTTGGCCATGGACTTGCTGATTGGCTGTAACCAATCACAGAACAGAGACCTGTGTTTACAAACACACAGGACTCTGTACCCAGAGTAGCAATCTAATTGCTTCTTCTCTCTGCAGAGAGAAAAAACTGCCAGATCTGTAAGTAAACACAGCACATATTATACACATTACACTTGTTAGGCACCCCATTAACCCTTTTGATTGTCCCTAGATGTTCACCCCTTCCCAACCTGTGTCATTAGTACACTATCAGTGTTCAGTATTATATCTGATCACTATATTAGTGTTACTAGTGATGTCAGTGTCAGTTAATCAGTTAGTGTACCTCTCAGCGAGGGTCTGTTACCACCAGATTGTCCGCCACACTATCACAGTCTAACTAGAAGTTGCAGATCACTGTCATTACAGTATAACATCTATAGGTGTGTACATTCCAGTATTTATACCATAATTTGTAGGCTCTATAACTTTCATGCAAACCAATTCATATACACTCATTGGGATTTTTTTACCAAGGAAATGTAGCAAAAAATGCTCTGGTCATGAAGGGGGGACAACCTTCCAGAGGTCAAGTGGTTAATTACACTGATCACTGCATTTCCTATTATGTTACAACAGCTTACATACTTCCCAATTAGCATCACTGGAAATGCAAGACAACATGTGTGTTAGTGAGTTTGATATTTGTATGTATAGCAGAAATTATATTTGGACACCTATTTATCCATACTTCCAAAATATGGCACTTCAGAGAGTCCTCTAGATACTCACACTGGCAAACTATGAAAGTAGGCAATACGTTGTATTGGCCAACGGAATATATTTTCAGGTTCAAGCTTTTGAAAACAATTAAATTTTTTCTTCAGGTTTTCATATAAATAATTGAAAAACCATACTTAATTACACACGCAAGTATAGTAAGCACCAAGAACACAACTCAAAATGTTACCAAACCCACAACAGGAAAATCAGTCTGTATGCAATAAAGCATGCTTGTTATACTCACTGTCGAACCTAAGCAGTTAATCCTTTGCATTGTGTAAAAAGGCTGTTTGATCCTGTCTTATGTGATCCTCCCCTTCTTCCACAGCCCCCAATTTATCTCCTGATAGAAGAGAGTTTTGGGGACACTCTGCACATGCTCATTTTGGAATGTATTACTAGAGTGTTTTTTTTTTTATTCTTGGAAGGGTGCATGTGATTGGCACAGGGCAAATCAGTACAGTACTGTCCAGACAGAGGGTCAGGGGCCCTGCAGCCTCATAGGACTGTAAGAGTAAAATAAAAACTTTGATTCTCATACTGCTGATGAGAAGAGGTATTTCACAGTTTATATTTACTAAAATAATTGCATTTCAATGTTCTATGTACTGTGGGAGGCCAGATTTAATGAATGCAGTGTTCTGGGTTTAATAACACTTTATTAAACCAACAACAAACAATGAGGCAAAGATACATATCAGTAGGGCATGGGAGTTATTTACAAATGAACCCAGGCAATAATCACATTTGGTCATGGTATTTTATCTTTGTACCTGTTGTTTGCCTAGAAGTTGAAAGATGACATCTAAATTGGGGTCATAGTGGCACAATATTCCTAGTAAGGCCCAAATTTAGTGTGCTATTTTTCTGCTACATGTTCTATTCCCTCTGCAACCTAAAGTTCCTCATCAGAACAGTGACCCTTATAATAGGTACAAACAAGCTTTTTTCATTCAACCCAGCTGACTGAGAGGTTGACAGAACCAACTAAGCACTATGTTAGTGTGGCATTCACCCCCACTTTGGTATTGTGCACTGATGGGGGGACCCCGCCCATCAGAACACTCTGATCAGTGCTGCAAGTGCTGATCGGCTGCTGGTAAAACCGGCTTTTGTGCGACTGGTAGCTGTACACACTGTCCGAATGTCATCTGGTTTCTGCAGCTGAGTTTAATATTCGGATCGTGTATACCTAGCTTTAGATCCTAAAATTCATAGTCAGGTCTTCAAATGTGTTCTGCAATAACTGATCCTGCTGTTGTTAATAGTAAATTGATGGGAGTTCATCTGATCTTTATTTTACCCACATAAAGATCTGTGCTGGGGTATCACATACACATTATCAGATACACCACACTGAAGGACCTGCAGAAAAATGTTCCTTTGCTGAGATTATCTCAGCCTTGTATGCTTTATTTAAATGTCCCTATTGACCCATTGACTCAATAGTATGCGATTCTTCTGGAACTTTTAATTTATGTACAAATACTCACTTGAGGGGTCAGGTGACATGACCTGATAGAATCATTGAACCCCATCCATTGCTGGAAGTCTGGGTACTCTCCTCGCCTCAGGTAATATTGGTTTCCCCTGTAGTTGGGATTCTCATAGAGGATCCAGTTTCCACTGTCGACTCTAATGGAGTTACAGCGGTTGAAAAAGGAGGTCATATCAGGACAGTCAGAGCTGCACTCATAGGAGCGGCCCTGGAAATTCTTGTCCTCATAAAATTTGATCTGTAGAAAAAAAAAGATATAATATATTGTGACCTGTGCTTCATAATATTTTACTTCAACACTAATTATTTGTCAAATTATTAGTACCAAGGATCACCTACTAGCTCACTGGGACTCAAGTGTTTCAGTATGGCATTTCACTCATAGCCCACGTTCACACTGGGGCTGCGGGAGTGAAGCCTGCGAGTTCAGCTGAACTCGCACGATTTCACTCCCGCTGGCAGTCCCGATTTCAGCCACGATTTCAAAGACATCTGAAACAGATGTCAATGTAAATCGCGGCTGAAATCGCAAAAAGTAGTACAGAAACTACTTTCTGTAATTGGTGCAGCGCCGCAGATGCAGTGTCGCACCGATTAGGACAGTGCCATTGCCTGCAATTTGCGGCAAATTTCGCTGATTTGATATGCGATTTGACATGTCAGATCGCATGTTAAATCGCACCAGTGTGAACCAGGGCTTAAAGCGGAAGTAAACCCAACGATTTAATAGTTTCAAAAAACAGTTACATTCCCGGCATGCCGGAAATGCTAACTGTCACATTGGTTGTGCTCTCAACCAAACTATCACACCATCCAATGTCTGGTATCATAACTGATCACATGTGCAGCATCATGGCAGTTGAAGATTAAACAGAGGCCAAGATGGCAGCTTCCTTGGCTGAAAATGATAGGAGGGTTTACTTCCACTTTAAGAAAGAAGTAAACAATTTAGAAACATGAAACACCTGTATGTACGGCTACAGAGGAAGTGATTTTAGTAGCTTTGTTTTGACACTGTTTCCATAAAAAAAAAAAAAAAAAAAAAATTGCAATGAAGACTGCTGCTGAAGATAATCATATAAATTATTAATACAGACTAGTAGACCTACCAATGCCAACACTACTTCTGCATTGCATTTTAAAGTGTACCTTTAGCTTATACTATTTTTTTTTTAGTTCTCAATATTACATAGAAGGTTTTGAACACCTGTTCACTTGCCCTGGTGACCATTGTCATTGTAACAGAAAATGAAAGAAAAGCAAACATTTTACAGTTGTTACCAGAACAGGAGATGAGGTTAAATCTTCCAATGGAGACATTTGTTTGAGTGACAACTACTTAAGAGGGGATTTACCCTTCCTTTAAAGAGATTTCCTCTCACTTCCTGTTTCGGTCTCTGGGATAGAACATGAATAAAAATCTCCTCAATGAGACACAGACAGCAAATTAAAACCTGACATGACGTCTAGCCATTTTATTCTCATCAGTTCATCTAAAGCTAAAAAGAAAACTAGAGATACACTTTAAAGTTGGCATAAAAACCATGTGTACACAGTACACAAACAGGGGCTATCTGTGTCCATATAAAGTAAGAATCGCAATCAGCGCAATTAATATGTGTATAAACAAAAATTACCAAGCCAAACACTGCCCAGCCAAACACTGTATATTTATTCCACAACACTGACAAATCAAAATGTACCAAAAAACAGTGTAGCGCAACACCTCACCAGATGAAAAAATGAAAAAAAAACAAAAAAACAAAGAATATCAATATAATTATTCTATGTACATAAAGTCTATTGTTTAAATATATTGTGTTCCAAAAATGTCTATAGTCCACCAATAAATAAAAAATGAAAAAAGGGAAGAAAAAACACCCAGTGTCTTCACTTATCATGCATCGGTGTATATCCTCCACCAGGGAATTTTTTCTTCCCTTATTTCATTTTTTATTTATTTTTGAACTATAGACATTTTTGGAACACAATATTTTTAACCACTTCCCAACCTCCACGCTCCGATATACGTCGGCAGAATGGCACGGCTGCACTAAAGGGCGTACCCGTACATGCCTTTGTAACGGCGGCACGCTCATGCCCACCGCGTGCCACAGGAGCGTGCCCGTGGGTCCCGCAGACTCGATGTTTGCCAGCATTTTCCTGTTCTGCTTAGTGACATGACAGAGATCTTCTGTTCCCTGTCATCGGGATCAGTGATCTCTGTCATGTCAGTGGTAGCCCACCCCCCTACAGCTAAAACACACTGAGAAAACACATTTAACCCCTTGATCGCCCCTAGTGTTTAACCCCTTCCCCGCCAGTGACATTTATACAGTAATCAGTGGCTATTTTTAGTTCTGATCGCTGTATAAATGTCAGTGGTCCCAAAATAGTGTCAAAAGTGTCCGATCTGTCGGCCGCAATGTCGCAGTCCCGATAAAAATCGCAGATCACTGCCATTACTACTACAAAAAAATAATAATAATAATAAAAATGCCATAAATCTAAATACTATTTTGTAGACGCTATAACTTTAGCGCAAACCAATCAATATACACTTATTTTGATTTTTTTTACCAAGAATACATATCAGCCTAAACTAAGGAAGATTTTTTTTTTTTTTTTTTGGGGGATATTTATTATATCAAAAAGTAAAAAATATTGCTTTTTTTTCAAAATTGTCAGGACTTTTTTGTTTATAGCACAAAAAATAGAAACCGCAGAGGTGATCAAATACCACCAAAAGAAAGCTCTACTTGTGGAAAAAAAAACATACATTTTGATTGGCTACAATGTCACACGACCATGCAATTGTCAGTTAAAGCAATGCAGTGCCGAATCGCCAAAAAAGCTCTGGTCATTAACGGAGTAAAAACTTCCGGGGCTGAATATGGTTAAAAAATAGATTTTAAGTACACAGAATAATTGTATTGATATTCATAGTTTTTTTCTTATTTTTTTCATCTGGTATCAAAATAGCAAAAAGCTAAATAAAAAAAAAAAATATTTCATACAACTCTGAAATACATGCTTATCTCTAAATTCCTAAGCATGTGTTGTTGGTTCTACCTACCTAATTTCTAAAGCATTACAAAAAACACAGACCTCTCCTCATGTGCCTTTTCTCTCCCTACCCACCTAACCGCTTCTTGTGCACAGGTAGGGAGCACAGGAAGTTATCAGCTCACAAGATTTCTGGTAAAATCAACGGGTATTTCTTTCACTAGATAAATCAGATTTTTTTTAACAGATTTTACAAAAAACTTTTAATGGTATATTTAGCACACAAGAGGAGAAATTCATTGTCACGATCTAAATACATTTAAAACATTTTTCATAGGCCTATAAATAAAATTCTAAACTCTATAATAAAACTATACTCATAACTATTTCTCACTGCTGCATATTTATTTAGAACTGCTCACACTGTTCATATTTGTTTCTCATCCTCTTTCGAACCTAGCTTTATATATCACACAAATTAAACTGTGATTTTTAAATATATTTGTACACTGGTGATACTTCTAAAAAAAAATCATATTACCTTCCCCATTTTTGTCGATGGTGGAGTAAGTTCTTGACGATGCTTAGTGCAAAGTACTGTATATCTGTCCTTATATACAACTTCAATTGCTGATGCCTGAATGCATTGAATGTCAGATGTCAACTGTTTTTGTGTTTAGTAAGGTAAATGTATGGCTCTTTCATTCATTGTGGTTTAGACTGTTCTGTGCTTACATAAGGTCATTGTCTCTAATTGCTTACTAAGAATTCCATGTAAAAAAAAAAAAGTATAAAAAGAATGCAGAACAAAACCTGAATTTGCCCTTTGTAAAACAATTTTTAAGTGTATAGACATAGAAATGTCAATTAAATGCATTGCAATTATGGCAGCAGTTAGGAAATTCCATACAAATACATAATTTGTAAACTATGCAGTTATTTTAAACTGACCCAATCATGAATCCAACATGCCCAATTAAGCTGTTACCTGTAAAAAAAGAAACGGAATACTTATCTCTCCTGTTGCTCACACAACTGAATACTTCAATCAATATAAATGAGAAAAATTGAAGGAGCAGCCTGATTTTTTTTTTTTTAATGAACGAATTTCTAACAGTGAATGTGGTTTTCATTAGGGGAAAGCTCATTCATTCTGAAATCAAATGTTAAAAGCAAAAAAAAAAACGTTTTAACTACTTTCAAACAACATTTGTCAAGTCATCATATGACCATTTGAAAATCTACTAGTGTATAGCCAGTTTTAAAGTAGTGTCACTCTCCTGTGACCCACACAGATCTCACTGGTTCCCCTTGCTGAACTCTATATTACTAAAGAAGACTATAGTTGGGCAAACGATTCAGGCCAAGCAAAAGTTCGGGCCGAATATCGTCTGTTCACCTGTTCGGCAAACACCGACCGCTAAAGAAGAGGATACCGGGGTTATGGTATCTAGCTACTGCTATAACATCAATATTTCTCTTCAAAGTACCGACGTATAATGACGGCGGGCGGTCTGTAAGTGGTTAAATATGAGATCTGGGGTCAAAAAGACCTCAGATCTCATATCTACACTAAAATGCACTAGTAGGGAGGGGGGCCCTCCCCCGCCACTGATCCTCCCCCGCCACCGATAAAAGTGATCTTGCGGCGAATCTGCCACTAAGACCACTTTTATCTGAAAGCAGATGGCCTTGTGACGAAGTGGATACTGGGGTTATGGCAGCTAGCTTTTTCAGGGTGGATCTCCGCTTTAAGTGATCATTTCTGGCATAGACTGTATTTGCTAGCCAGCGCTACACTTGAGCTATACAACCCCAAACTTCAAAGTATACATACATTTTTGCAAGGTATCAGTCAGGAAGTTTAAATAAAGTTTAGGCTCCTGACTGAGAACTCCAATGTAGCAGCAAAAAATAAAATAAAATAAAGAGTAAAGTTGACAGGTTATATCTGCAAAGTTGCTTGATCTGCCTTTATCTTTCTATAATAGGATGTCCATGCATGCACTGTTAGTTGTGGTGGATGCAGGTGTTCAGCGGACATGCAAAAGCGTCCACGTCCTGCCGTGGCAGAAGTCGGCATGGGTGGGAGGGACATAAATGCAGCCAGCTCTGTTGGGCACCTTGCTAGAGCTCATGGACGCTCATGCACATTGTTGTCACATCTTAATGAGTTGAATTTTTAAATCCTATTATACCTGTTTCTTTTATACAATCTCTTTGAGGATTTCATTAATATTTTTTTTCCATGCAAGAATTACTTCCTTCTAGTTCAGGTAAAATACCCTCTTTTTTTTCTCTTGAGACATTGTAAATTTATTTGTTTAAAAAAGTAGTTGAGGTATTGATTTGGCTGGAGAGTTGGTTATTAACTTAATAGTTTAGAGTGATCCCCTGTTTTGGCATGCTACTGTATTATGGCTATATATTCCTAGTAGGGATGAGCCGAACACCCCCCGGTTCGGTTCGCACCAGAACCTCTGAACGGACCAAAAGTTTGCGCAAACTTTAGAACCCTGTTAAAGTCTATGGGACTCGAATGTTCAAAATCAAAAGTGCTAATTAGAAAGGCTAATATGCAAGTTATTGTCCTAAAAAGGCTTTGGGGACCCGGGTCCTGCCCCAGGGTACATGTATCAATGCATAAAAAAGTTTGAAAAACTGACGTTTTTTTGGGAGCAATGATTTTAACCACTTAAGCCCCGGACCATTTTGTAGCTAAAGGACCAGAGGTGTTTTCAGAATTTGGCACTGCGCTGCTTTAACTCGAAATTGTGCGGACATGCAATGTTGTGCCCAAACAAAATTTGCGTCCTTTTCTTCCCACAAATAGAGATTTCTTTTAATGGTATTTAATTGCCTCTGCAATTTCTTTTTTGCGATATAAACAGAAAAAGACTGAAAATTTTGAAATAAAATTATATTTTCTACTTTTTGTTTCTAAGAAAAATCGAATAAACTCAATTTTAGTCATACATTTAGGCCAAAATGTATTCAGCCACATGTCTTTAGTAAAAAAAAGTCAATAAGCATATATTTATTGGTTTGTGCAAAAGTTATAGCGTCTACAAACTAGGGTACATTTTCTGGAATTTACACAGCCTTTAATTTATGACTGCCTATCTCATTTCTTGAGGTGCTAAAATGGCAGAGCAGTACAAAACCCCCCCAAATGACCCCATTTTGGAAAGTAGACACCCAAAGGAAATTGCTGAGAGGCATGTTGAGCCCATTGAATATTTTTTTTTTGTCCCAAGTGATTGAATAATGACAAAAAAATAAAATAAAAAATTACAAAAAGTTGTCACTAAATGATATATTGCTCACACATGCCATGGTTATATGTGGAATTGCACCCCAAAATACATTTTGCTGCTTCTCCTGAGTACGGGGATACCACATGTGTGGGACTTTTTAGGAGCCTAGCCGCGTACGGGCCCCCGAAAACCAAGCACCGCCTTCAGGATTTCTAAGGGTGCAAATTTTTGATTTCACTCCTCACTACCGATCACAGTTTCGAAGGCCATAAAATGCCAAAATAGCACAAAACCCCCCCAAATGACCCCATTTTGGAAAGTAGACACCCCAAGCTATTTACTGAGAGGCATGTTGAGTCCATGGAATATTTTATATTTTGACACAAGTTGCGGGAATATGACAAACTTTTTTTTTTTGCACAAAGTTGTCACTAAATGATATTTTGCTCACACATGCCATGGGCATATGTGAAATTACACCCCAAAATACATTCTGCTGCTTCTTTTTGAGAGCCTAGCCGCGTATGGGGCCCCAAAAACCAAGCACCGCCTTCAAGATTTCTAAGGGCATAAATTTTTGATTTCACTCCTCACTACCTATCACTACCTATCACAGTTTTGAAGGCCATAAAGTGCCAAGATGGCACAAAACCCCCCCAAATGACCCCAGTTAGGAAAGTAGACACCCCAAGCTATTTGCTGAGAGGCATGTTGAGCCCATTGAATATTATTTTTTTGTCCCAAATGATTGAATAATGACAAAAAAAAAAAATTTACAAAAAGTTGTCACTAAATGATATATATGCCATAGTTATATGTGGAATTGCACCCCAAAATACATTTTGCTGCTTCTCCTGAGTACGGGGATACCACATGTGTGGGACTTTTTAGGAGCCTAGCCGCGTACGGGCCCCCAAAACCAAGCACCGCCTTCAGGATTTCAAAGGGCGCAAATTTTTGATTTCACTCCTCACTACCTATCACAGTTTTGAAGGCCATAAAATGCCAAGATAGCACAAAACCCCCCCAAATGACCCCATTTTGGAAAGTAGACACCCCAAGCTATTTGCTGAGAGGCATGGTGAGTATTTTACAGCTCTCATTTGTTTTAGAAAATGAAGAAAGAACATTTTTTTTTTTTCTTTTTTCAATTTTCAAAACTTTGTGACAAAAAGCGAGATCTGCAAAATACTCAACATACCTCTCAGCAAATAGCTTGGGGTGTCTACTTTCCAAAATGGGGTCATTTGGGGGGGTTTTGTGCCATCTGGGCATTCCATGGCCTCCGAAACTGTGATAGGCAGTGAGGAGTGAAATCAAAAATTTACACCCTTAGAAAGCCTGAAGGCGGTGCTTGGTTTTCGGGGTCCTGTACGTGGCTAGGCTCCCAAAATGTCTCACACATGTGGTATCCCCGGACTCAGGAGAAGCAACAGAATGTATTTTGGGGTGCAATTCCACATATAACCATGGCATGTTTGAGCAATATATCATTTAGTGACAACTTTTTGTACATTTTTTTTTCTTTTTCTTTTTGTCATTATTCAATCACTTGGGACAAAAAAAAATATTCAATGGGCTCAACATGCCTCTCAGAAAATAGCTTGGGGTGTCTACTTTCCAAAATGGGGTCATTTGGGGGGGTTTGAACTGTCCTGGCATTTTATGCACAACATTAGGAAGCTTATGTCACACATCATCCACTCTTCTAACCACTTGAAGACAAAGCCCTTTCTGACACTTTTTGTTTACATGAAAACATTTTTTTTTTTGCAAGAAAATTACGTTGAACCCCCAAACATTATATATTTTTTTAAAGCAAAGGCCCTACATATTAAAATAGTGGGTGTTGCATTTTTTTTCCACACAGTATTTGCGCAGCGATTTTTCAAACGCATTTTTTTTGGGTAAAAACACACTTTTTTTATTTTTAATGCACGAAAACACACTATATTGCCCAAATGTTTGATGAAATAAAAAAGATGATCTTAGGCCGAGTACATGAATACCAAACACGACATGCTTTTAAATTGCGTATAAACGCGCAGCGGCGACAAACTACATACATTTTTAAAAGCCTTTAAAAGCCTTTACAGGTTACCATATTAGATTTACAGAGGAGGTCTACTGCAAAAATTACTGCACTCGATCTGACCTTCGCGGTGATACCTCACATGCATGGTGCAATTGCTGTTTACATATGACGCTAGACCGACGCTTGCGTTCGCCTTTGCGCAAGAGCAGGGGGGGACAGGGGTGCTTTTTTTTTTTATTATTTATTTTGCTTTTTTATTTTTATTTTAAACTGTTCCTTCCATATTTTTTTTTATTTTTTTTTTTACCATTTTTATTGTTATCTTAGGGAATGTAAATACCCCCTATGATAGCAATAGGTAGTGACAGGTACTCTTTTTTTGAAAAAAAATTGGGGGGTTAGACCCTAGATCTTTCCTCTGCCCTCAAAGCATCTGACCACACCAAGATCGGTGTGATAAAATATTTTCCCAATTTCCCAATGGCGCCGTTTATATCCAGGGGGGGGCATTCCCTCCCACTGCTTGTAAAAGCAGTCTAGAGGCTAATTATCTGCTAGGATTGCTTTTACATGAAAGCCGGCCGCTGGCTGAAAAGAATGATACCAAGATGATACCTAAATCCACAGGCATCAATCTGGTATAACCATTCAAAGTCCAGCAACATACCAGTACATTGCTGGTCCTTGTTGGACATGTATTGTAATATTTTTTTTCATGCAGCCTGTTGGCTGAACGAAAAAAAGAGATTGATCGGTGGGTATGCCCACCATTAGAATACCTCCCTTCATCCACCCACTTCTAATGATGGGCATACATGCACCATTTATATATGCCGAAGCATGGGGGCATCCTCCCGCAAAAAAGTTATGCCGCGTACACACGGTCGGACTTTTCCACGGGCAAGCCTCCGTCGGAATTTCAACCATACTGTATGTCCGCGGCATAAAAGGTTATGCCGCGTACACACAGTCTGACTTTTCCATGGGCAAGCCTCCGTCGGAATTTCGACCATACTGTATGTCCGCGGCATAAAAGGTTATGCCGCGTACACACAGTCTGACTTTTCCATGGGCAAGCCTCCGTCGGAATTTCGACCGTATGTACGCGGCATTAGGAGCAAAAATCGCTACTCCGCCCCTGCTGCCCCCATGCTTCGGCATATATGCTCTTTTTTTAAACTATGGTGGTGAAATCACCTCCTACAGCGTTGGAGTCACGGCTTTATGTATCGTGGGATCAAACGCTGTTGCTGTTAAGATAAATAGATCCGCGCTGCAACTGAATGGCGTACCTGATAAGCAAATGATGGTTAACATTAAAACAAAGTAACATTACAGTACACCAGTAAGACCTTACCATACCATACCTGCAAAGCAAATACCAAAAAAAAAACTAGTAAAAGATAAAACATTTTTTAATGCAACCTGTGCCTAAAATATATATATGCCGAAGCATGGGGGCATCCTCCCGCAAAAAAGTTATGCCGCATACACACGGTCGGACTTTTCCACGGGCAAGCCTCTGTCGGAATTTCGACCGTATGTACGCGACATAAAAGGTTATGCCGCGTACACACGGTCTGACTTTTCCACGGGCAAGCCTCCGTCGGATTTTCGACCGTATGTACGCGGCATTAGGAGCAAAATCGCTCCTCCGCCCCTGCTGCCCCAATGCTTCGGCATATATGCTCTTTTTTTAACTGTGGTGGTGAAATCACCTCCTACAGCACTGGAGTCACGGCTTTATGTATCGTGGGAGCAAACGCTGTTGCTGTCAAGATAAATAATTCCGCGCTGCAGCTGAATGGCGCACCTGAAAACAAAAAAATACATACCTGAAAAGCAAGCATGATAAAACATTGCAGAATGGAATACAGTAAAAAAGAGCAGAACAATTGAGAGAAAATAGAGAGAGAGAGAGAGAACAATAAAACGACAACTATTTTTTTTGTGTTTTTTGTTTTTATGGTTTTTTTTTCTTTTTTACACTTTTTTTGTAACTTTAACAACTGTAATGGTTCGGGTCTCTCAAAATGCGATGGCATCTTGGGAGACCCTGTGTAAGTGTGTCCTAGTCTGTGAAATGCTGTACCCTACGCTAAAACTTCACTTTTGAGTGGAAGCGTTCAAAACATTCACCAATGCAAAGACCAGGATTGTCAGGACAGAGTGGACAAAAATAACGGGTGTCACGCCTAAATCCGCGCTTGCTACAGAAACGACATCTTTTTTGGGGGGTTCGTTGGGTAGGGGTACTCTGGAGGACATACGGATAATGCCTCTCATGCAGCCGGCTTACTGCATTTGGTTGGGGATGGTGAGGTGCAGAACCGCCTGGATACAGGAGTTCTGTGACTATCTCATTCTGGAATTTTAGAAGAGATAACATCCCGCCTGAAGCTCTGTATAGCACATGAGCGTTCAGCAAAGCCAATTGGAATAAGGATAGAGACACTTTTTTGTACCAGCGTCTCGCCTTACGGTCAATTAGATACGGCGCCAACAACTGGTCGTTGAGGTCCACTCCTCCCATATTTTGGTTATATTCGTGGACACAGAGGGGTTTCTCCACAACACCAGTCGCCGTACGAATTTGGACTGTCGTGTCTGCATGAAGGGAGGTAAGAAGGCAAACATTCTTATTGTCCCTCCACTTCATAGCGAGCAAGTTATTACACTTCAAGCAGGCTCTCTCCCCCAGCCTAAGACAGGAATCTACAAGCCTCTGGGGAAAGCCCTGGCGATTAGGTCGCACGGTGCCACATGCTCCAATCTGATGATCAAAAAAGTGACTAAACAGTGGCACGCTCGTGTAATAATTGTCCACATACAAGTGGTACCCCTTTCCGAATAAGGGTGACACCAAGTTCCACACTATCTTGCCAGCGCTCCCTATGTAATCCGGGCAGTTGACCGGCTCAACCTGACTGTCTTTTCCCTCATAAACCGTAAAGCTCCATACATAGCCTGTTGCCCTGTCACAGAACTTATAGAGCTTGACCCCGTATCTGGCACGCTTGCTGGGAAGGTACTGCTTGAAAGACAAGCGGCCAGAAAATTTAATCAGGGACTCATCAACGCAGACAACTTGATCGGGAATAAACAAAACGTTTGTTGAAGTGGTTTATGAGGGGCCGAATTTTGTTGAGCCGGTCGTATTCAGGGTCTCCACGTGGACGACAAAGTTCATTGTCGTTGAAGTGCATGAACCGCAAAATCTGCTCGTATTGTTTCCTGGGCATGGAGGCAGAGAACACGGCCATGTGGTCAATTGGGTGCGTGGGCCAATAAGCACGCAATGATGGGAATTTATGTGTGCCCATGTTGAGGGAAAGGCCCGGAAAGGTCTTAAATTCGGAAACCCTAATTGGTTTACAATCTTTGGCAATGGAAGGCAACTGGGGACTAGTGGCGATGAATTGACCAGCATATAAATTACTCTGGTCCACAATAGATCTATAGAGATCTTCCGTGAAAAACAGCGAATAAAAATCAATTGGCATAAAATCAGCTGTTTCCACCTGAATACCGGGTTGGGCAGTGAATGGGGGAAGTACGAGTTCTGCAGAAGTGGTGGGGACCCAATCAGGATAGGCGAATTCTGCAGGAAGGGCACTACGGGCACGACGGGCCTGCCTTTGTCTTCTTGGTGGCAGCGGGACACTACTTGTGCTTGCCACCTCGCCAGCTTGAACTGCACTTATGGGACTAGCCACGTCACCACGTGATACTGCAGTGCTGGATGTACGCCCAGGCTGTACTAGGCTGCTGGTGCTTGCCAATTCACCAGAAGGAATAGCGGCGCTAGTACTACTCTGCTCCATGATACGAGAGACCTGCGGTTCTTGCTCCTCAACAACCTCAGAAGATCGGGATCGGGTACGCCTGACCTTAGCAGGGACCTCATCTTCGTCGTCAGAGCTATCTGACATGGAGCCGCTGACTTCACTGTCTTCTACGGGAAGATATTCTCAGCCTGAATCTGACAGATGCGTGACCTCCTCTTCACTATCTGTCATGCTCAGAATCTCGTAGGCCTCTTTACTAGTGTACCTTCGTCTTGCCATTTTGGGCTCTAAATTTATGGGTACACTAGTAAGATTCACAGGTAAAAAAGCACCTGACTGTCAGCAAATGTATCAAACGCTTAAAAAAAAACTGTTAGCGATCGCAGGGATCAGGACTGTCTCTGCGAACGCTGCAGTTATGTGTGTTGTGTTTGGTAAGTGACAGTGATCGATCGAAACTGCACTTGGGTGGGCTGGGCTAGGCGGAGGGGCTAAACGCAGGTGCTAGCAGGTATCTGGGCTGATCCCGCTAACACTGCGTTTTTGGGAACCCTAAACTGCTGGGGACGCTAGTATAGATCTGATCAGATCAGATATTGATCTGTTCAGATACTATACCACTAAGGGAGGTGTATGCTTTGTTCGTGGGTGTTAGCGTTACTGGCACTAACCTAACGCTGCCTGGGGCGACGCAGACCCTCTCTGGCGCTAAAACCTAATTGATATCAGCCGCCGGGCGATCAGGGGGTTAAACCTTTATTGGGTTATATACAGCAGGTGCTCTGATGCTATAAAAAGCAAACTAACCGACCAGCGTCACCCGTAAAACTTATATGGTGATCACTGGTGAAAGGGTTAACTAGGGGCAATTAGGGGGTTAAAACCTTTATTAGGTTATATATGGGGGTACCTGACCCTATATAAAAACCTGACGGGTAACCTAAATAACTAAATAACTAACTGGCTAACCAGTGTCACCAGTAAAACTTATACGGTGATCACTGGTGAAAGGGTTAACTCTAGGGGCAATCAGGGGGTTAAAATAATATATGGGGGTACCTGACGCTATAAAAACCTGCAGCGAAACTAAAAATAAATAACTGGCTATCTAGGGCACCACCGGCACTAAGTACAGCGATCGGAAATACGATCGCTTAGTGACGCTGGCGTTAGGGGGTAAAAGGGCTACCTGGGGGGCGATCAAGGGGTTAAACCTTTATTAGGGGGGTTAGGGGGCTACCCTGGACCTAATGGGGCCTAAACCTAACTGCCCTGCAACTTTTTACTGTCACAAATGACACTGATTGCAGAGATCATTAAAAAAATGACCACTGCAAACGGTGCACTATGACTGGGGGTACTGGGGGTGATCTGGGGGGTGATCTGGGGGTGACTGGGGGGTGAAAAGTGTGCCTATGTGTACTGGTGTCAGTGGGCTGTTGGTGCACTTACTGTGAGATGTCTTCTCTCCTCGCGCCGGATCGAAAAGACCGCCAAGAGGAGAGATGACATCACTTCCTCTGCCTGTGTTTACATTACACAGGCAGAGGAAGGTTTTCATTCGCCGGGAGCGATCGCGAGGGGGTGGCCGGAATCGAACAGCCGTCCCCTCATCACGGATCGCTCCCGAACAAATAACCACCACTCACTGTATAGAAGTGGGGTCCAGCAGGACCCCCCCAACTATACGAAGGCAGTCACGTACCGGCACGTGATTGTGCCTGTCCGTGCCATTCTCCCGACGTATATTTACAGTGGGCAGTCGTTAAGTGGTTAATGATGCTTAAAGTGAAAAAAATGTTAAATATTCCTTTAAATATCATACCTGGGGGGTGTCTATAGTATGCCTGTGAACTGGCACGTGTCTCCCTTGTTTAGAACTGTCCCTGCACAAAATGACATTTCTAAAGGAAAAAAAGTAATTTAAAACTGTTTTAATGTAATGTCTGGTCCTGGCAATATGGATGAAAATCATTGAGAAAAATGGCATGGGTACCCCCCCCCCCCTCAGCCCATTACCAGCCCCTTTGGGTCTTGTATGAATATTAAGGGGAATCCCGCACCCAAATCAAAAAAAGGAAAGGCGTGGGACCCCCAGGCCCTATATACTCTGAACAGCAGTATACAGGCGGTGCAAACAAGACAGGGACTGTAGGCTTGTTGTTACGTAGAATCTGTTTGGAATTTTGAACTGGTACATTTTTAAAGTGTAGCTCCAGCCAAAAAATCTATTTTTAAGCATTTTGGAAAACATAGGGAAGGGTTATCACCCCTGTAACATTTGTTTTGCTGTCTGTGCACCTCTTCAGAACATTTCACCTCACTTTCTGTCCCAATGACAATTTTTGGGGAAAATGTGGGGGTTTTAGTGGAACAAGGATTGGTGATAAAGCATCAGTGGAGAGGAGAGACGTTTTACCCATATTAACTCTTACAGGAGAGAATTTCCCTTCCTAAGGGTAGATTTCCTCTCACTTCCTGTTGTCTCCTTCCGTTTGCAAGTAGGAGTCGTTTGTAAGTTGGATGTTTGAAAGCAGGGGCCTGCCGTATATACTCTGCAGAAATTTGGCCCTTAGGTGTTAGTGTTGCCACAACACTGTAAGTCCTCACAGTTACTCTTGGTGGGTGCTGGAACGGGCCCTGCTGTGAACTATTATATCAAGAATTGTAATTACATGCCATTGTTGAACAGTGGTAGAAAAATTGGGCCTTTGGTGGTGGTGGTGGTGTTGCCACAACACTGTAAGCCTCTTGGTGGGTGGAGGAATGGGCCCTGCTGTGAAATATTAGATCAAGAATTGTAATTACATGCACCTGTTGAGCAGGGGCAGAAAAATTGGGCCTTAGGCACTGGTGCCACAGCACTGCAACACCTCACAGATACTCTAGTTGGAGCGCAGGAATGAGCCCTGCTGCAAAGTATTCCATCAAATATTGTAATTACACGCCCCTGTTAAACAGGGGCTGAAAAATTGGGCCTTAGGCACTGGTGCTGGTGCCACAACACTGCAACCCCTCCCAGATACTCTAGTTGGAGCGCAGGAATGAGCCCTGCTGCAAATTATTGCATCAAAAATTGTAATTACACGTCCCCGTTATACCGGGGCTGAAAAATTTGGCCTTAGCCACTGGTGGCGGTGCCCAGAACCAAAAACTGTTCTTACAAGCTATCAGCATGATCATTGAGGAGGATGAGGATAGTCACTCAGCATAACAGGATAGTCACTCAGCATCAGCATAGGCAGTCTTGAAGGGATCTGACATTTAAAAAAAAAATACTCGGTTACATCAGCGTCAGGCGCTTGATAGCTGGTGGTGATCCAAGACTGATTCATTTTTATGAAGGTCAGTCGATCGACCAAGTCGGTGGACAGGTGCACCCTGTGATCGGTTACAAAGCCTCCAGCAGCACTGAATGTGCGTTCCGAAAGAACGCTGGATGCAGGACAGGCCAGTAACTCAATTGCATACTGTGCAAGCTCTGGCCAGTGATCCATCCTCAAGATCCAGTAACCCAGAGGATTTTTGGTGGGAAAGGTGTCCAAGTCTGATCTAGCCCCTAGGTCTTCCTGCACCATGTAAAACAGATGGTGGTGATGGTTGCTGGAACCGATTATACCTTGGGGCTGCGGACTAAAAAATTGTCTGAACGCATTGGTCAGACAGCCACCTTCTCCACCACTCCTTCTTTGACTGACCGAAGCCTCAGCAACACCTTGTCCAGGACCAGGAATTTGTAACCTCCCAGTCTCTGGGAACGCATTGCACAGAACTTTATGCAAGGCCTCCCGAAGATGTTTCATCCTCTGCTCCCTCTACGATGCCAAGATAAGGTCCGCAACCTTACCCTTGTAACATGGATCAAAGAGGGTTGCCAGCCAGTATTGATCCCTCTGCTTGATAGCACGAATACGAGGATCCTTCCACAGGCTTTGCAGGATCAGGGAGGCCATGCAGCGTAGGTTTGCTGAGGCATTCGGACCGGAGTCCTCTGGGTCACTCAGGACGACATGATCCGCAGCCATCTCCTCCCAGCCACGTACAAGTCCATGGGTTTCTTGAGACTGTAATTGATCCCTTGAAGACTGCTGCTGATGCTGAGTGCTAGGCTCCACCTCCATGCTGACACAATCCCCCTCCACCTCATCCTCTTCCTGTGTGATAGGCGGGTCAGCAGGAACACTGTCTAGATAAAGGGGACCTTGAGAGGTAAGGAAGTCCTCCTCTTCCTCCCTCTGTTCTGCCTCAAGTGCCCTGTCCATTATTCCATGCAGCGTGTGCTCCAACAGGTGGACAAGAGGGACAGTTTCACTGATGCATGCACTTTCACTGCTCACCATCCTCGTGGCCTCCTCAAATGGTGACAGGACAGTGCATGCATCCCTGATCATGGCCCACTGGCGTGGGGAAAAAAAACAAGCTCCCCTGGCCCTGTCCTGGTGCGATATTGCAACAGATACTCATTGATGGCCCTCTGCTGCGTGTGCAGCCGCTGCAGCATGGCCAACGTAGAGTTCCACCTGGTGGGCATGTCACAGATTAGGCGGTTCTTGGGCTGGTTGTATTCCTTTTGGAGGTCAGCCAGCCGAGCACTGGCATTATATGACCGGCGGAAATGTCCACAGAGTTTCCTGGCCTGCTTCAGGACATCCTGTAAGCCTGGGTACCTGCCCAAGAACCGCTGCACCACCAAGTCAAGGACGTGAGCCAAACAGGGCACATGGGTCAGTTGTCCCTGTCGGAGGGCGGAGAGGAGGTTGGTGCCATTGTCGCAAACCACGTTTCCTGGCTTAAGCTGGCGTGGAGTCAACCACCTCTGAGCCTGCACTTGCAGAGCTGAAATAATCTCTGCCCCAGTGGGGCTCCTGTCCCCCAAGCACACCAGCTCAAGCACCGCATGGCATCTTTTGGCCTGCGTACTTGCTTAGCCCCTTGAACGCCTACGGAGCACCGTTGGTTCTGAGGACAAAGCACAGGAAGAGGCTGTGGAGGAAGAAGAAGAGGAGGGGGTGGAGGAGAGAGGTGTGTCAGAATCACCAGTAATAGCATTTGGGAGGCGTGGTGGCAGAACAACCTCCAACACTACTGCACCTTGTCCTGAATCCTTCCCAGCTGCCATCAGAGTCACCCAATGCGCCGTGAAAGATAGGTAACGTCCCTGTCCATGCCTGCTGGACCATGAGTCGGCGGTAATATGCACCTTACCACTGACCGCCCTGTTCAGCGAGGCCAAGACATTGCCTTCCACATGGCGGTAGAGAGCCAGAATCGCCTTCCGTGAGAAAAAGTGGCGTTTGGAAACCTGCCACTGAGGAACCGCACATTTCACAAACTCACGGAAGGGGGCAGAGTCTACCAACTGAAAAGGCTGCAGTTGAAGTGCTAGCAATTTAGTCAAGCTAGCATTCAACCGCTGGGCATGTGAATGGCTGGGAGCGAACTTCTTTTGGCGGTGCAGCAGCTGGGGCAGGGAAATTTGACTGGTACAATCTGACGTCGGTGTACCGATACCAGATTGCCCGCAAGTACTTGGCTGTGACACACCTAATTCTACACCTTCATTCCTCTCAGTGCAGGTTTCAGAGAGGACTGAAGGTACAGTGGGGTTGGAGATCCCAGCTGATGAGGAGCAAGGAGAGGTGTGCTTGCCAACGAACTGCATGGCAGGTCGACATATGTCTGATCAAGCATGTGGTGCCCAATCGGGTGATGTTTTGGCCAGGCGAGATACGCCTGAGACATATGTTGCAAATAGCAGCACTGCGATCTGATGCACTCGTCTCAAAAAAGGCCCACACCAAAGAACTTTTGGAATAAAGCGCAGAGACAGCAGCGCCCTGCACATGCTGAGCTCTGCGGTGTGATGCAGTCAGTGTGCTGCCCTTAAGCCTGCCCCTGGAGGGCATCCTGCCTCGTTGGAGATGTGACTCCTCCTCTTCCTCTCTCCTATCAGGCACTCACGTTGAGTCAGTGACTTCTTCATCCCCTCCCTCCTCATCACTGGAGCAAACCTGGCAGTATGCTGCAGCTGGGGGAACATGACTGCCAGATTGCTGTCCTTGTTGGGCACCCCCTCTCTCTGGGCTCACATTACTACCCCCTCTCTCTGGGCTCACGTTACTGCCTTCCTCTAGCTGGGTTCCATCAATGGAGCCTTCAAAACGCTGGGCATCCTCCTGGAGCATGTTCCCAACACTGTGGTCAAACAGTTCGGGGGACTCCTTAGGAGGACATGGTGGGGCTAGGGAAGGAGTGACTGATGCCACTGAGCCTAGGGAAAATGCCGTGTTGGCAGCTGCTTTGCCAGACAAAGTACCCTGAGCCTGGTCATCCATTCCACCAAGTCTTCGGCATGTTGCGGCATGTTGCGGGTCAACATGGCCAGCTGCCGAAAAGAAGGACAAGCATGTCCCACGACCTTGTGCTGATGAGAATGCACCGTGTCCACAACCAGCACTGTTGCCTCTAGACACAGAGCCTGCTTGCCCTCTTTTATTGGCTCATGACTGTCTGCCTCTCCTTGTATGCCTTCCAGACTTACTAATGGCCTGCATTGAGATGTAGCTGCACAAAGGTGGGATGTATATATAAAAAATTATACTGATTATACTGCAGCTAGCAGAATCAACTGCCTGCTGTGGTATTAGTATGAGAACACCAGCAATTGTCTTCAGTTAGTCTTAGGTGCACACTGTGCAGAGGACACAGTACACTAACTGAAAATACTTGCAGCTCCCTACCTGTGGTATTAGTATGAGAACACCACCAATTGTATTCAGGTACCTTTAGGTGCACGCTGTGCAAAGGACACAGTACACTAAATGAAATTAATGCAGATCCCTGCCTGTGGTATTAGTATGAGAACACCACCAATTGTATTCAGGTACCTTTAGGTGCACGCTGTGCAAAGGACACAGTACGCTAAATGAAATTAATGCAGCTCCCTGCCTGTGGTATTAGTATGCGAACACCACCAATTGTATTGAGGTACCTTTAGGTGCACGCTGTGCAAAGGACACAGTACACTAAATGAAAATTCTTGCAGCTCCCTGCCTGTGGTATTAGTATGAGAACACCACCAATTGTATTCAGGTACCTTTAGGTGCACGCTGTGCAAAGGACACAGTACACTAAATGAAATTAATGCAGCTCCCTGCTTGTGGTATTAGTGTGAGAACACCACCAATTGTATTCAGGTACCTTTAGGTGCACGCTGTGCAAAGGACACAGTACACTAAGTGAAAATTCTTGCAGCTCCCTGCCTGTAGTATTAGTATGAGTACACCACCAATTGTATTCAGGTACCTTTAGGTGCACGCTGTGCAAAGGACACAGTACACTAAATGAAATTACTGCATCTCCCTGCTTATGGTATTAGAATGAGAACACCACCAATTGTATTCAGGTACCTTTAGGTGCACGCTGTGCAAAGGACACAGTACACAAAGTGAAAATTCTTGCAGCTAGCTACCTGTAGTGTTAGTATGAGAACACCACCAATTGTATTCAGGTACCTTTAGGTGCACGCTGTGCAAAGGACACAGTACACTAAGTGAAAATAATGCAGCTCCCTGCCTGTAGTATTAGTATGAGAACACCACCAATTGTATTCAGGTACCTTTAGGTGCATGCTGTGCAAAGGACACAGTACACTAAATGAAAAAATTGCAGCTCCCTGCATGTGGTATTAGTATGAGAACACCAACATTTGTATTCAGGTACCTTTAGGTGCACGCTGTGCAAAGGACACAGTACACTAAATAAAATTAATGCAGCTCCCTGCTTGTGGTATTAGTATGAGAACACCACCAATTGTATTCAGGTACCTTTAGGTGCACACTGTGCAAAGGACACAGCATAATAAGTGAAAATTCTTGCAGCTCCCTACCTGTACTATTAGTATGAGAACACCACCAATTGTATTCAGGTACCTTTAGGTGCACGCTGTGCAAAGGACACAGTACACTAAGTGAAAATTCTTGCAGCTCCCTGCCAGTAGTATTAGTATGAGTACACCACCAATTGTATTCAGGTACCTTTAGGTGCACGCTGTGCAAAGGACACAGTACACTAAGTGAAAATAATGCAGCTCCCTGCCTGTGGTATTAGTATGAGAACACCACCAATTGTATTCAGGTAACTTTAGGTGCACGCTGTGCAAAGGACACAGTACACAAAGTGAAAATTCTTGCATCTAGCTGCCTGTAGTGTTAGTATGAGAACACCACCAATTGTATTCAGGTACCTTTAGGTGCACGCTGTGCAAAGGACACAGTACACTAAGTGAAAATAATGCAGCTCCCTGCCTCTAGTATTAGTATGAGAACACCACCAATTGTATTCAGGTACATTTAGGTGCATGCTGTGCAAAGGACACAGTACACCAAATGAAAATAATGCAGCTCCCTGCCTGTGGTATTAGTATGAGAACAGCAATTGTATTCAGGTACCTTTAGGTGCATGCTGTGCAAGGGACATAGTACACTAAATGAAAAAATCGCAGCTCCCTGCCTGTGGTATTAGTATGAGAACACCACCAATTGTATTCAGGTACCTTTAGGTGCACACTGTGCAAAGGACACAGCATAATAAGTGAAAATTCTTGCAGCTCCCTGCCTGTACTATTAGTATGAGAACACCACCAATTGTATTCAGGTACCTTTAGGTACACGCTGTGCAAAGGACACAGTACACTAAGTGAAAATGCTTGCAGTTCCCTGCCTGTAGTATTAGTATGAGAACACCACCAATTGTATTCAGGTACCTTTAGGTGCATGCTGTGCAAAGGACACAGTACACTAAATGAAAAAATTGCAGCTCCCTGCATGTGGTATTAGTATGAGAACACCAACATTTGTATTCAGGTACCTTTAGGTGCACGCTGTGCAAAGGACACAGTACACTAAATAAAATTAATGCAGCTCCCTGCTTGTGGTATTAGTATGAGAACACCACCAATTGTATTCAGGTACCTTTAGGTGCACACTGTGCAAAGGACACAGCATAATAAGTGAAAATTCTTGCAGCTCCCTACCTGTACTATTAGTATGAGAACACCACCAATTGTATTCAGGTACCTTTAGGTGCACGCTGTGCAAAGGACACAGTACACTAAGTGAAAATTCTTGCAGCTCCCTGCCAGTAGTATTAGTATGAGTACACCACCAATTGTATTCAGGTACCTTTAGGTGCACGCTGTGCAAAGGACACAGTACACTAAGTGAAAATAATGCAGCTCCCTGCCTGTGGTATTAGTATGAGAACACCACCAATTGTATTCAGGTAACTTTAGGTGCACGCTGTGCAAAGGACACAGTACACAAAGTGAAAATTCTTGCATCTAGCTGCCTGTAGTGTTAGTATGAGAACACCACCAATTGTATTCAGGTACCTTTAGGTGCACGCTGTGCAAAGGACACAGTACACTAAGTGAAAATAATGCAGCTCCCTGCCTCTAGTATTAGTATGAGAACACCACCAATTGTATTCAGGTACCTTTAGGTGCATGCTGTGCAAAGGACACAGTACACCAAATGAAAATAATGCAGCTCCCTGCCTGTGGTATTAGTATGAGAACAGCAATTGTATTCAGGTACCTTTAGGTGCATGCTGTGCAAGGGACATAGTACACTAAATGAAAAAATCGCAGCTCCCTGCCTGTGGTATTAGTATGAGAACACCACCAATTGTATTCAGGTACCTTTAGGTGCACACTGTGCAAAGGACACAGCATAATAAGTGAAAATTCTTGCAGCTCCCTGCCTGTACTATTAGTATGAGAACACCACCAATTGTATTCAGGTACCTTTAGGTACACGCTGTGCAAAGGACACAGTACACTAAGTGAAAATGCTTGCAGTTCCCTGCCTGTAGTATTAGTATGAGAACACCACCAATTATATTCAGGTACCTTTAGGTGCATGCTGTGCAAAGTACACAGTACACTAAATGAAAATAATGCAGATCCCTGCCTGTGGTATTAGTATGGGAACACCACCAATTGTATTCAGGTACCTTTAGGTGCACGCTGTGCAAAGGACACAGCAGACTAAGTTAAAATACTTGCAGCTCCCTGATCGTGGTATTAGTATGAGGAGAACACCACCAATTGTATTCAGGTACCTTTAGGTGCACGCTGTGCAAAGGACACAGTACACTAAGTGAAAATTCTTGCAGCTCCCTGCCTGTAGTATTAGTATGAGTACACCACCAATTGTATTCAGGTACCTTTAGGTGCACGCTCTGCAAAGGACACAGTACACTAAGTGAAAATAATGCAGCTCCCTGCCTGTAGTATTAGTATGAGAACACCACCAATTGTATTCAGGTACCTTTAGGTGCAGGCTGTGCAAAGGACACAGTACACCAAATGAAAATAATGCAGCTCTCTGCCTGTGGTATTAGTGTGAGAACACCACTAATTGTATTCAGGTACCTTTAGGTGCACGCTGTGCAAAGGACACAGTACACTAAGTGAAAATTATTGCAGCTCCCTGCCTGTGGTATTAGTATGAGAACACCACCAATTGTATTCAGGTACCTTTAGGTGCACGCTGTGCAAAGGACACAGCACACTAAGTTAAAATACTTGCAGCTCCCTGCCTGTGGTATTAGTATGAGAACACCACCAATTGTTTTCAGGTACCTTTAGGTGCACGCTGTGCAAAGGACACAGTACACTAAGTGAAAATAATGCAGCTCCTGCCTGTAGTGTTAGTATGAGAACACCGCCAATTGTATTCAGGTACCTTTAGGTGCACGCTGTGCAAAGGACACAGTACACTAAGTGAAAATAATGCAGCTCCCTGCTTGTGGTATTAGTATGAGAACACCACCAATTGTACTCAGGTAACTTTAGGTGCACGCTGTGCAAAGGACACAGCAGACTAAGTTAAAATACTTGCAGCTCCCTGCCTGTGGTATTAGTATGAGAACACCACCAATTGTATTCAGGTACCTTTAGGTGCACGCCGTGCAAAGGACACAGTACACTAAGTGAAAATTCTTGCAGCTCCCTGCCTGTAGTATTAGTATGAGTACACCACCAATTGTATTCAGGTACCTTTAGGTGCACGCTCTGCAAAGGACACAGTACACTAAGTGAAAATAATGCAACTCCCTGCTTGTGGTATTACTATGAGAACACCACCAATTGTATTCAGGTAACTTTAGGTGCACGCTGTGCAAAGGACACAGTACACTGAGTGAAAATTCTTGCAGTTCCCTGCCTGTAGTGTTAGTATGAGAACACCACCAATTGTATTCAGGTACCTTTAGGTGCACGCTGTGCAAAGGACACAGTACACTAAATGAAAATAATGCAGCTCCCTGCCTGTGTTATTAGTATGAGAACAGCAATTGTATTCAGGTACCTTTAAGTGCATGCTGTGCAAAGGACACAGTACACTAAATGAAAAAATTGCAGCTCCCTGCCTGTGGTATTAGTATGAGAACACCACCAATTGTATTCAGGTACCTTTAGGTGCACGCTGTGCAAAGGACACAGTACACTAAATTAAATTAATAAAGCTCCCTGCTTGTGGTATTAGTATGAGAACACCACCAATTGTATTCAGGTACCTTTAGGTGCACATTGTGCAAAGGACACAGCATAATAAGTGAAAATTCTTGCAGCTCCCTGCCTGTACTATTAGTATGAGAACACCACCAATTGTATTCAGGTACCTTTAGGTGCACGCTGTGCAAAGGACACAGTACACTAAGTGAAAATAATGCAGCTCCCTGCTTGTGGTATTAGTATGATAACACCACCAATTGTATTCAGGTACCTTTAGGTACACGCTGTGCAAAGGACACAGTACACTAAGTGAAAATTCTTGCAGCTCCCTGCCTGTAGTATTAGTATGAGAACACCACCAATTGTATTCAGGTACCTTTAGGTGCATGCTGTGCAAAGGACACAGTACACTAAATGAAAAATAATGCAGCTCCCTGCCTGTGGTATTAGTATGGGAACACCACCAATTGTATTCAGGTACCTCTGGGTGCACGCTGTGCAAAGGACACAGCAGACTAAGTTAAAATACTTGCAGCTCCCTGCCTGTGGTATTAGTATGAGAACACCACAAATTGTATTCAGGTACCTTTAGGTGCACGCGGTGCAAAGGGCACAGTACACTAAGTGAAAATTCTTGCAGCTCCCTGCTTGTGGTATTAGTATGAGAACACCACCAATTGTATTCAGGTAACTTTAGGTGCACGCTGTGCAAAGGACACAGTACACTAAGTGAAAATTCTTGCAGTTCCCTGCCTGTAGTGTTAGTATGAGAACACCACCAATTGTATTCAGGTACCTTTAGGTGCACGCTGTGCAAAGGACACAGTTCACTAAATGAAAATAATGCAGCTCCCTACGTGTGGTATTAGTATGAGAACACCACCAATGGTATTCAGGTACCTTTAGGTGCACTCTGTGCAAAGGACGCAGTACACTAAATGAAATTATTGCATCTCCCTGCTTGTGGTATTAGTATGAGAACACCACTAATTGTATTCAGGTACCTTTAGGTGCACGCTGTGCAAAGGACACAGTACACTAAGTGAAAATAATGCAGCTCCCTGCTTGTGGTATTAGTATGAGAACACCACCAATTGTATTCAGAAAACTTTAGGTGCACGCTGTGCAAAGGACACAGTACACAAAGTGAAAATTCTTGCAGCTCCCTGCCTGTAGTATTAGTATGAGAACACCACCAATTGTATTCAGGTACCTTTAGGTGCATGCTGTGTAAAGGAAACAGTACACTAAATGAAAATAATGCAGCTCCCTGCCTGTGGTATTAGTATGAGAACAGCAATTGTATTCAGGTACCTTTAGGTGCATGCTGTGCAAAGGACACAGTACACTAAATGAAAATAATGCAGCTCCCTGCCTGTGGTATTAGTATGAGAACACCACCAATTGTATTCAGGTACCTTTAGGTGCACTCTGTGCAAAGGACACAGCACACTAAGTTAAAATACTTGCAGCTCCCTGCCTGTGGTATTAGTATGAGAACACCACCAATTGTATTCAGGTACCTTTAGGTGCACGCTGTGCAAAGGACACAGTACACTAAGTGAAAATAATGCAGCTCCTGCCTGTAGTGTTAGTATGAGAACACCGCCAATTGTATTCAGGTACCTTTAGGTGCACGCTGTGCAAAGGACAGAGTACACTAAGTGAAAATAATGCAGCTCCCTGCTTGTGGTATTAGTATGAGAACACCACCAATTGTACTCAGGTAACTTTAGGTGCACGCTGTGCAAAGGACATAGCACACTAAGTGAAAATTCTTGCAGCTCCCTGCCTGTAGTATTAGAATGAGAACACCACCAATTGTATTCAGGTACCTTTAAGTGCACGCTGTGCAAAGGACACAGTACACTAAGTGAGAATAATGCAGCTCCCTGCTTGTGGTATTAGTATGATAACACCACCAATTGTATTCAGGTACCTTTAGGTGCACGCTGTGCAAAGGACACAATACACTAAGTGAAAATTATTGCAGCTCCCTGCCTGTAGTATTAGTATGAGAACACCACCAATTGTATTCAGGTACCTTTAGGTGCACGCTGTGCAAAGGACACAGTACACTAAGTGAAAATAATGCAGCTCCCTGCTTGTGGTATTAGTATGATAACACCACCAATTGTATTCAGGTACCTTTAGGTACACGCTGTGCAAAGGACACAGTACACTAAGTGAAAATTCTTGCAGCTCCCTGCCTGTAGTATTAGTATGAGAACACCACCAATTGTATTCAGGTACCTTTAGGTGCAGGCTGTGCAAAGGACACAGTACACTAAATGAAAATAATGCAGCTCCCTGCCTCTGGTATTAGTATGAGAACAGCAATTGTATTCAGGTACCTTTAGGTGCATGCTGTGCAAAGGACACAGTACACTAAATGAAAAATAATGCAGCTCCCTGCCTGTGGTATTAGTATGGGAACACCACCAATTGTATTCAGGTACCTTTAGGTGCACGCTGTGCAAAGGACACAGCAGACTAAGTTAAAATACTTGCAGCTCCCTGCCTGTGGTATTAGTATGAGAACACCACAAATTGTATTCAGGTACCTTTAGGTGCACGCGGTGCAAAGGACACAGTAGGCTTGTGCACAACGGAAAAATTCGTTCCGTTTCGGTTCGTTTCTTTCCGGTCCTGTTGATTCGTAATCATTCGTAATTTTGCTAGACGGGATTTTTCGTGTTCGGACTCATTCGTATTTTTGCAAGCGACATTTTTCGTTGAATTTTTTGTTGCTTTATAATTCGTACTTTCGGTAGAGTACGTTGTTTTTCGTTGATTCTGGACACAACTCCTACTTTCGTAACTTTTTTTGGGTTCGTTGATTCGTAATTTTCTGTGTCTCTCTCACGACGACGCTGACTATTATGCCTAATGTGCTTCGAATGGATTTGTACTTTTCGAAATACATAGCGGTTATTTGTAACGATTCGAAATCTCGTATTTTACTTTCGTTTTTTACATGCGGCTATAGCCTCCGCCCCTGTACACCATTTTGAGAGGGTTCAGCACGGTGAGGGAGAAGCAGAGAGCAGAGCAGAGTGTTATTGTGCTTCGAATGGATTAGAAATCTCGTATTTTACTTTCGTTTTTTACATGCGGCTATAGCCTCCGCCCCTGTACACCATTTTGAGAGGGAGTTCAGCACGGTGAAGGAGAAGCAGAGAGCAGAGCAGAGTGAGTGTTATTGTGTTTCCAATGGATTTGTACATTCGTAAGTTTTTTCATAACGAATTATGCCGAAGACATTCGGGCATTCGCTATTTTGCGGTATAATTTATTTCGGATTCGGTTTTATTCGTAATTGCTTTGTTCGGAAATTCGAATGCTTCCGAATGTCCGAAAGTTGCTAAATTCGGACGAATTTCGATTCGTTACGAAACGAATTACACAAGCCTAGGACACAGTACACTAAGTGAAAATTCTTGCAGCTCCCTGCTTGTGGTATTAGTATGAGAACACCACCAATTGTATTCAGGTAACTTTAGGTGCACGCTGTGCAAAGGACACAGTACACTAAGTGAAAATTCTTGCAGTTCCCTGCCTGTAGTGTTAGTATGAGAACACCACCAATTGTATTCAGGTACCTTTAGGTGCACGCTGTGCAAAGGACACAGTTCACTAAATGAAAATAATGCAGTTCCCTGCGTGTGGTATTAGTATGAGAACACCACTAATGGTATTCAGGTACCTTTAGGTGCACTCTGTGCAAAGGACGCAGTACACTAAATGAAATTATTGCATCTCCCTGCTTGTGGTATTAGTATGAGAACACCACTAATTGTATTCAGGTACCTTTAGGTGCACGCTGTGCAAAGGACACAGTACACTAAGTGAAAATAATGCAGCTCCCTGCTTGTGGTATTAGTATGAGAACACCACCAATTGTATTCAGAAAACTTTGGGTGCACGCTGTGCAAAGGACACAGTACACAAAGTGAAAATTCTTGCAGCTCCCTGCCTGTAGTATTAGTATGAGAACACCACCAATTGTATTCAGGTACCTTTAGGTGCATGCTGTGTAAAGGAAACAGTACACTAAATGAAAATAATGCAGCTTCCAGCCTGTGGTATTAGTATGAGAACAGCAATTGTATTCAGGTACCTTTAGGTGCATGCTGTGCAAAGGACACAGTACACTAAATGAAAAAATTGCAGCTCCCTGCTTGTGGTATTAGTATGAGAACACCACCAATTGTATTCAGGTACCTTTAGGTGCACGCTGTGCAAAGGACACAGTACACTAAATGAAATTAATGCAGCTCCCTGCTTGTGGTATTAGTATGAGAACACGACTAATTGTATTCAGGTACCTTTAGGTGCACGCTGTGCAAAGAACATGGTACAATAAGTGAACATTTTTGCAGCTCCCTGCCTGTAGTATTAGTATAAGTACACCACCAATTGTGTTCAGGTACCTTTAGGTGCACGCTGTCCAAAGGACACAGTACACTAAGTGAAAATAATGCAGCTCCCTGCTTGTGGTATTAGTATGAGAACACCACCAATTGTATTCAGGTAACTTTAGGTGAACGCTGTACAAAGGACACAGTACACAAAGTGAAAATTCTTGCAGCTCCCTGCCTGTAGTGTTAGTATGAGAACACCACCAATTGTATTCAGGTACCTTTAGGTGCAGGCTGTGCAAAGGTTACAGTACACTAAATGAAAATAATGCAGCTCCCTGCCTCTGGTATTAGTATGAGAACAGCAATTGTATTCAGGTACCTTTAGGTGCATGCTGTGCAAAGGACACAGTACACTAAATGAAAAATAATGCAGCTCCCTGCCTGTGGTATTAGTATGGGAACACCACCAATTGTATTCAGGTACCTTTAGGTGCACGCTGTGCAAAGGACACAGCAGACTAAGTTAAAATACTTGCAGCTCCCTGCCTATGGTATTAGTATGAGAACACCACAAATTGTATTCAGGTACCTTTAGGTGCACGCGGTGCAAAGGACACAGTACACTAAGTGAAAATTCTTGCAGCTCCCTGCTTGTGGTATTAGTATGAGAACACCACCAATTGTATTCAGGTAACTTTAGGTGCACGCTGTGCAAAGGACACAGTACACAAAGTGAAAATTCTTGCAGCTCCCTGCCTGTAGTATTAGTATGAGAACACCACCAATTGTATTCAGGTACCTTTAGGTGCATGCTGTGCAAAGGACACAGTACACTAAATGAAAATAATGCAGCTCCCTGCCTTTGGTATTAGTATGAGAACAGCAATTGTATTCAGGTACCTTTAGGTGCATGCTGTGGAAAGGACACAGTTCACTAAATGAAAATAATGCAGCTCTCTGCCTGTGGTATTAGTGTGAGAACACCACTAATTGTATTCAGGTACCTTTAGGTGCACGCTGTGCAAAGGACACAGTACACTAAGTGAAAATTATTGCAGCTCCCTGCCTGTGGTATTAGTATGAGAACACCACCAATTGTATTCAGGTACCTTTAGGTGCACGCTGTGCAAAGGACACAGCACACTAAGTTAAAATACTTGCAGCTCCCTGCCTGTGGTATTAGTATGAGAACACCACCAATTGTTTTCAGGTACCTTTAGGTGCACGCTGTGCAAAGGACACAGTACACTAAGTGAAAATAATGCAGCTCCTGCCTGTAGTGTTAGTATGAGAACACCGCCAATCGTATTCAGATACCTTTAGGTGCACGCTGTGCAAAGGACACAGTACACTAAGTGAAAATAATGCAGCTCCCTGCTTGTGGTATTAGTATGAGAACACCACCAATTGTACTCAGGTAACTTTAGGTGCACGCTGTGCAAAGGACATAGCACACTAAGTGAAAATTCTTGCAGCTCCCTGCCTGTAGTATTAGAATGAGAACACCACCAATTGTATTCAGGTACCTTTAGGTGTACGCTGTGCAAAGGACACAGTACACTAAGTGAGAATAATGCAGCTCCCTGCTTGTGGTATTAGTATGATAACACCACCAATTGTATTCAGGTACCTTTAGGTGCACGCTGTGCAAAGGACACAATACACTAAGTGAAAATGATTGCAGCTCCCTGCCTGTATTATTAGTATGAGAACGCCACCAATTGTATTCAGGTACCTTTAGGTGCACGCTGTGCAAAGGACACAGTACACTAAATGAAAATAATGCAGCTCCCTGCCTGTGGTATTAGTATGAGAACAGCAATTGTATTCAGGTACCTTTAGGTGCATGCTATGCAAAGAACACAGTACACTAAATGAAAATAATGCAGCTCCCTGCCTGTGGTATTAGTATGAGAACACCACCAATTGTATTCAGGTACCTTTAGGTGCACGCTGTGCAAAGGACACAGCACACTAAGTTAAAATACTTGCAGCTCCCTGCCTGTGGTATTAGTATGAGAACACCACCAATTGTATTCAGGTACCTTTAGGTGCACGCTGTGCAAAGGACACAGTACACTAAGTAAAAATAATGCAGCTCCCTGCCTGTAGTGTTAGTATGAGAACACCGCCAATTCTATTCAGGTACCTTTAGGTGCACGCTGTGCAAAGGACACAGTACACTAAGTGAAAATAATGCAGCTCCCTGCTTGTGGTATTAGTATGATAACACCACCAATTGTATTCAGGTACCTTTAGGTGCACGCTGTGCAAAGGACACAATACACTAAGTGAAAATTATTGCAGCCCCCTTCCTGTAGTATTAGTATGAGAACGCTACCAATTGTATTCAGGTACCTTTAGGTGCAAGCTGTGCAAAGGACACAGTGCACTAAATGAAAATAATGCAGCTCCTTGCCTGTGGTATTAGTATGATAACACCACCAATTGTATTCAGGTACCTTTAGGTGCATTGCTGTGCAAAGGACACAGTACACTAAGTTAAAATATTTGCAGCTCCCTGCCTGTGGTATTAGTATGAGAACACCACCAATTGCATTCAGGTACCTTTAGGTGCCCGCTGTGCAAAGGACACAGTACACTTAGTGAAAATACTTGCAGCTCCCTGCCTGTGGCATTAGTATGAGAACACCAACAATTGTATTCAGGTACCTTTAGGTGCACACTGTGGAAAGGACACAGTACACTAAATGAAAATAATGCAGCTCCCTACCTGTGGTATTAGTATGAGAACAGCAATTGTATTCAGGTAACTTTAGGTGCACGCTCTGCAAAGGACACCGGCATGCCTGTCAGTATAGAGAATAACAGGAACAGATCTAGCTAAACTGAATACAGTGTGTAAATATATATACAACACCTAGGATGCAAATATATCCTTTACACACTGTAACTGCAGCTAACTGACTCGCCTGCCTGCTCTATCTAACTCAAATCAAATTACACTGTCTCTCTCTCTCTCTGTCTTCTAACCAATGCCGCAACACACTATACAAGGCCGCCACGCCAGCGGCCTTATATAGTGTGGGGCGTGTACCTACTCCTATGAGCCTTGATTGGCCGTATGAACGGCGCTGTGATTGGCCAAGCATGCGGTTCATAGTGCATGCTTGGCCAATCATCAGCCAGCAATGCACTGAGATGCCGCAGTGAATTATGGGCCACTCAAATTTGGCGCGAACAGCCCAAAATCTTCGAAATTCGGCGAACAGCCGAACAGGCGATGTTCGAGTCGAACATGGGTTCGACTCGAACTCGCAGCTCATCCCTAGTGCCCACCATCACACCACTTGTATTTTGCTCCTGCACAAAATGCTTTCCCTAATATCCTTGTTAAAATATTTTGTTTGCTGTTATTTTCTCTGCAGTCCTCCACTGCAAATAATGCCCACCATATCAACCTTCTGCACATATTCCTACCTTTCCCATGCCTCTCCTGCACATGTTGTTTGCTGTCATATTCTACACACCGCTGATTGGCCAAGCATGCACTATGACCCGCATGCTTGGCCAATCACAGCGCCGTAAGTACAGAGAGCCGTAATTGGCCAAAGCCAGGGTGGCTTTGGCCAATCATGGCTCAGAGGAGTAGGCACACGCCCCACACTATATAAGGCCGCCGGCGTGGCGGCCTTGTGTAGTGTGTTGCGGCTTTGGTTAACTTAGAAGACAGAGAGAGAGACACAGTGTAATTTGATTGGAGTTAGATAGAGCAGGCAGGCGAGTCAGTTAGCTGCAGTTACAGTGTGTAGAGGATATATATATGCATTCTAGGTGTTGTATATATATTTACACACTGTATTCAGTTTAGCTGTTCCTGTTATTCTCTATACTGACAGGCATGCAGGTTATTGTGCTTGCTGCATTATTTTCACTTAGTGTACTGTGTCCTTTGCACAGCGTGCACCTAAAGGTACCTGAATACAATTGGTGGTGTTCTCAAAATAATACCACAGGAGGGGAGCTGCAAGTATTTTCACTTAGTGTACTGTGTCAGTTGCACAGCGTGTACCTAAAGGTACCTGAATACAACTGGTGGTGTTCTCATACTAATACCACAGGCAGGGAGCTACATTATTTTCATTTAGTGTACTGTGTCCTTTGCACAGCGTGCACCTAAAGGTACCTGAATACAATTGGCGATGCTCTCATACTAATACCACAGGCAGGGAGCTGCATTATTTTCATTTACTGTACCGTGTCCTTTGCACAGCGTGCACCTAAAGGTACCTGAATACAATTGGTGGTATTCTCATACTAATACCACAGGCAGGGAGCTGCATTAATTTAATTTAGTGTACTGTGTCCTTTGCACAGCGTGCACCTAAAGGTACCTGAATACAATTGATGGTGTTCTCATACTAATACCACAGGCAGGGAGCTGCAAGTATTTTCAGTTAGTGTACTGTGTCCTCTGCACAGTGTGCACCTAAAACTAACTGAAGACAATTGCTGGTGTTCTCATACTAATACCACAGGCAGGGAGCTGCATTATTTTCACTTAGTGTACTGTGTCCTTTGTACCGCGTGCACCTAAAGGTACCTGAATACAATTGGTGGTGTTCTCATACCAATACCACAGGCAGGGAGCTGCTTTATTTTCACTTAGTGTACTGTGTCCTTTGCACAGTGTGAACCTAAAGGTATCTGAATACAATTGGTGGTGTTCTCATACTAATACCACAGGCAGGGAGCTGCATTATTTTCATTTAGTGTACTGTGTCCTTTGCACAGCGTGCACCTAAAGGTACCTGAATACAATTGGTGGTGTTCTCATACCAATACCACAGGCAGGGAGCTGCTTTATTTTCACTTAGTGTACTGTGTCCTTTGCACAGCGTGCACCTAAAGATACCTGAATACAATTGGTGGTGTTCTCATACCAATACCACAGGCAGGTAGCTGCATTATTTTAATTTAGTGTACTGTGTCCTTTGCACATCGTGCACCTAAAGGTACCTGAATACAATTGGTGGTGTTCTCATACTAATACCACAGGCAGGGAGCTGCATTATTTTCATTTAGTGTACTGTGTCCTTTGAACAGCGTTCACCTAAAGGTACCTGAGTACAATTGGTGGTGTTCTCATACTAATACCACAACCAGGGAGCTGCATTAATTTCATTTAGTGTACTGTGTCCTTTGCACAGCGTGCACCTAATGGTACCTGAATACAATTGGTGGTGTTCTCATACTAATACCACAGGCAGGGAGCTGCAAGTATTTTCAGTTAGAGTACTGTGTCCTCTGCACAGTGTGCACCTAAAACTAACTGAAGACAATTGATTCTGCTAGCTGCAGTATAATCAGTATAAATATATATTCTGTATATACATCCCACCTTTGTGCAGCTACATCTCACTGCAGGCCATTAGTATGTCTGGAAGGCAAACAAGGAGAGGCAGACAGTCACGAGCCAATAAAAGAGGGCAAGCAGGCTCTGTGTCTAGAGGCAACAGTACTGGTTGTGGAGACGGTGCATCCTCATCAGCACGTGGCCGTGAGACACGCTTGTCCTTCTTTTCGGCAGCTGGCCATGTTGAGCCGCAACATGCCGAAGACTTGGTACAGTGGATGACCAAGCCGTCCTCATCCTCCTCATCCTCTCTCACCCAGGCTCAGGGTACTTTGTCTGGCAAAGCAGCTGCCAACACGGCCTCTTCCCTCGGCTCAATTGCATCAGTCACTCCCTCCCTAGCTCCGCCATGTCCTCCTGAGGAGTCCCCCGAACTGTTTGACCACAGTGTTTTGTACATGCTCCAGGAGGATGCCCAGCATTTTGAAGGCCCTGAAGATGAAACCCAGCTAGAGGAAGGCAGTAACGTGAGCCCAGAGAGAGGGGGTAGTAACGTGAGCCCAGAGAGAGGGGGTGCCCAACAAGGACAGCAATCTGGCAGTCATGTTCCCCCAGCTGCAGCATACAGCCAAGTTTGCTCCAGTGATGAGGAGGGAGGGGATGATGAAGTCACTGACTCAACGTGAGTGCCTGATAGGAGAGAGGAGGAGGAGGCACATCTCCAACGAGGCAGGATGCCCTCCAGGGGCAGGCTTAAGGGCAGCACACTGACTGCATCACACCGCAGAGCTCCGCATGTGCAGGGCGCTGCTGTCTCTGCGTGTTATTCCAAAAGTTCTTTGGTGTGGGCCTTTTTTGAGATGAGTGCAGCAGATCGCAGCGCTGCTATTTGCAACATATGTCTCAGGCGTATCTCGCATGGCCAAAACATCACCCGCTTGGGCACCACATGCTTGGTCAGACATATGTCGACCTGCCATGCAGTCCGTTGGCAAGCACACCTAAAAGACCCACACCAAAGAACAAAGCGGACCTCTCCTTGCTCCTCATCAGCTGGGATCTCCAATCCCACTATACCTTTAGTCCTCTCTGAAACCTACACTGAGAGGAATGAAGGTGTAGAATTAGGTGTGTCACAGCCAAGTACTTGCGGGCAATATGCTATCTGTACAAAGACATCAGATTGTACCAGGCAAATTACCCTGCCCCAGCTGCTGCACCGCCGAAAGAAGTTCGCTCCTAGCCATCCACATGCCCAGCGGTTGAATGCTAGCTTGGCTAAATTGCTAGCACTTCAACTGCTGCCTTTTCAGTTGGTAGACTCTGCCCCCTTCCGTGAGTTTGTGAATTGTGCGGTTCCTTAGTGGCAGGTTCCCAAACGCCACTTTTTCTCACGAAAGGCGATTCCGGCTCTCTACCGGCATGTGGAAACCAATGTTTTGGCCTCGCTGGACAGGGCGGTCAGTGGTAAGCTGCATATTACCGCTGACTCATGGTCCAGCAGGCATGGACAGGGACGTTACCTGTCTTTCACGGTGCATTGGGTGACTCTGATGGCAGCTGGAAAGGATGCAGGACAAGGTGCAGTAGTGTTGGAGGTTGTTCCGCCACCACGCCTCCAAAATGCTACTACTGGTGATTCTGACACACCTCTCTCCTCCACCCCCTCCTCTTCTTCTTCCTCCATGGCCTCTTCCTGTGCTTTGTCCTCTGAACCAGCGGTGCTCCGTAGGCGTTCAAGGGGCTACGCAAGTAGGCATGCCAAAAGATGCCATGCGGTGCTTGAGCTGGTGTGCTTGGGGGACAGAAGGCACACTGGGGCAGAGATTATGTCAGCTCTGCAGGGGCAGGCTCAGAGGTGGTAGACGCCACGCCAGCTTAAGCCAGGAAAGGTGGTTTGCAACAATGGCACAGGGACAACTGACCCATGTGCCCTGTTTGGCTCACATCCTTACCTTGGTGGTGCAGCGGTTCTTGGGCAGGTACTCGGGCTTACAGGATTTCCTGAAGCAGGTCAGGAAACTCTGTGGGCATTTCCGCCGGTCATATAATGCCAGTGCTCGTCTGGCTGACCTCCAAAAGGAATACAACCTGCTCAAGAACCGCCTAATCTGTGACATTCCCACTAGATGGAACTCTATGTTGGCCATGCTGCAGTGGTTGCACACGCAGCAGAGGGCCATCAATGAGTATCTGTTGCAATATGGCACCAGGACAGGGTCAGGGGAGCTTATTTTTCTTTCCCACGCCAGTGGGCCATGATCATGCATGCACTGTCCTGTCACCATTTTAGGAGGCCACGAGGATGGTGAGCAGTGACAGTGCATTCATCAGTGACACTGTCCCTCTTGTCCACCTGTTGGAGCACACGCTGCATCGAATAATGGACAGGGCACTTGAGGCAGAACAGAGGAAGGAAGAGGAGGACTTCCTTACTTCTCAAGGCCCCCTTTATCCAGACAGTGTTCCTGCTGGCCCACCTATCACACAGGAAGAGGACGAGGAGGAGGAGGAGAAGGATTGTGTCAGCATGGAGGTGGAGCCTAGCACTCAGCATCAGTCTTCAAGGGATCAATTACAGTCTCAAGAAACCCATGGACTTTTATGTGGCTGGGAGGAGGTGGCTGCGGATCATGTCATCCTGAGTGACCCAGAGGACTCCTGACCGAATGCCTCAGCAAACCTACGCTGCATGGCCTCCCTGATCCTGCAAAGCCTGCGGAAGGATCCTCGTATTCATACTATCAAGGAGAGGGATCATTACTGGCTGGCAACCCTCCTTGATCCACGTTACAAAGCTAAGGTTGCGGACCTTATCTCGGCGTCGCAGAGGGAGCAGAGGATGAAACATCTTCAGGAGGCCTTGCATAAAGGTCTGTGCAACGCGTGGAGAAGGTGGCCGTCTGACCGATGCGTTCAGACAATTTTTTAGTCCGCAGCCCCAAGGTATGATTGGTTCCAGCAACCATCGCCACTGTCTGTTTTACATGGTGCAAGAATACCTAGCGGCAAGATCAGACTTGGACACCTTTCCCACCGAAAATCCTCTGGGTTAATGGATCACTGGCCAGAGCTTGCGCAGTATGCAATTGAGTTATTGGCCTGTACTGCATCCAGCGTTCTTTCGGAACGTACATTCAGTGCTGCTGGAGGCTTTGTAACTGATCACAGGGTACGCCTGTCCACCGTCTCGGTCGATCAACTGACCTTCATAAAAATGAACCAGTCCTGGATCACCACCAGCTACCAAGCACCTGATGTAACCGAGCAATTTTTTTTGAAATGTCAGATCCCTTCAAGACTGCCCATGCTGATGCTGAGTGACTATCCTGTTATGCTGAGTGACTATCCTCTTCCTCCTCAATGATCATGCTGATAGCTTGTAAGAACATTTTTGGTTCTGGCCCCTACCAACAGTGGCTAAGGCCCAATTTTTCAGCCCCTATTTAACAGGGGCGTGTAATTACAATTTTTGATGCAATACTTTGCAGCAGGGCTCATTCCTGCGCTCCAACTAGAGTATCTGTGAGGTGTTGCAGTGCTGTGGCACCTGTGCCTAAGGCCCAATTATTCTGCCTGTCAGGTCACCTGTGGCCAGGTGACAGATGCACACCGTGGGGGGTCAGGAGTGCACCACAAGGTAGTGAACCCTATGACTGACTGCTGCGGATAGGATACTGAATGGTTGTGGAAAGCGGGACCAGAGGAGCACAACCGGGATCCACAGCTCACGCCTCGTAGGGTAAGGAGGAAAGAGGGGGAGCAGCAGCACAGGATACAAGAATAGTGAGGGGAAAGGCCAAGGTCGGGGTCACAAGCAGGCAAGGATAAATGAAGGACAAGCCGAAGGTCAAGGGTCACAAGCAGACAGGGATAGTCAGGAACAAGCCAATATCGTAACAGAGAGACAGACGTAGCACACGGCAGGCAGGAACCCAAACACACAATGCTTAAACAAACACATTGATCAGCAAAGCAGGCTTGCAGTGCACAGGTTAATATAGTGTTCTGTGATAGGGCCTGGGGTGGAGTCAGGCTGGGAGGAGATTATAAATTAAGCCAGGTGAAAGGGTCTGGCCTCTAAGATGAACACATGAGGAGGAAAGGTAAGCTGACAGACAAACATTACGGCATATCCATGACACTGCCCCTGTTCAACAGGGGCATGTAATTATAATTCTTGATCTAATATTTCACAGCAGGGCCCATTCCTGTGCCCACCAAGAGTAACTGTGAGGGCTTACAGTGTTGTGGCAACACCACCACCACCACCACCACCAAAGGCCCAATTTTTATATCACTGTTCAACAATGGCATGAAATTACAATTCTTGGTATAATAGTTCACAGCAGGGCCCGTTCCAGCGCCCACCAAGAGTAACTGTAAGGGCTTACAGTGTTGTGGCAACACTAACACCTAAGGGCCAAATTTTTGCAGAGTATATACGGCAGGCCCCTACTTTCAAACATCCAACTTACAAACGACTCCTACTTGCAAACGGAAGGATACAACAGTAAGTGACCCCCAAATTTTCAAAAAAAATGTTATCATTGGGACAGAAAGTGAGGTGAAATGTTCTGAAGAGTTGCACACATGTTACAGGGGTGATAACCCTTCCCTATGTTTTCCAAAAAGCTTAAAAATTTCTTTTTTGTCTGGAGCTACACTTTAAAAATGTACCAGTTCAAAATTACAAACAGATTCTACTTAAAAACAAACCTACAGTCCCTGTCTTGTTTTCACCACCTGTATACTGCTGTTTAGAGTATATAGGGCCTGGGGGCCCCACGTCTTTCCTTTTTTTAAATTGTGTGCGGGGTTCCCCTTAATATCCATACAAGACCCAAAAGGGCTGGTAATGGGCTAAGGGGGGTACCCATGCCATTTTTCTCAATGATTTTCATCCGTAAAGCCGCAAGCAGTTTTAAATTACTTTTTTTCCTTTAGAAATTTCATTTTGTGCAGGGACAGATCTAAACACGGGAGACACGTGGCACTTCACAGGCATACTATAGACACCCCCCAGGTACGATATTTAAAGGAATATTTCACTTTTTTTTTCACTTTAAGCATTATTAAAATGACTGCTCCCGAAAAAACAGCCGTTTTTAAAACTTTTTTTGCATTGATACATGTACCCTGGGGCAGGACCCAGGTCCCCAAACCCTTTTTAGGACAATAACTTGCATATTAGCCTTTATAATTAGCACTTTTGATTTCGAACGGTCGAGTCCCATAGACTTTAACGGGGTTTGCGCGATCTTTCAGGCCGGTCGCAGGTTCTGGTGCGAACCAAACTGGGGGGTGTTCGGCTCATCCCTAGTGGGCACTATGTACACACATTGAAGAATAACTAGGGGGAGAACAGTGGGACTTTATATGAAGCGTACAAGGTAAATTGTTACAAATATGTCTGGCTAATAACTGGTAATATGCAAACTGCTATATAATAGTAAATTGTAAACAAGGAATTATTTTATATAAAGATAAAATATTTATTCCATACAATAATACATACAAGTATAATAGCATAATATAATAGAAGTGTATGGTATTGCCAGACTCTTTTGTTCCATATAAATAACAAGAATGTATAACATATACTTAACGGCAGCATAGTACAGTAAGATTGCAAATTATTCCTAGATGGTAACAACGTGAGTAGCATCCAATTGCTCAATGTGTTTCGTGGAATAACTCCACTCATCAGGAGCGGATGCAATATGAGTATCTAAAGATGTAAATACATAGTGTAAATTATAGATAAACATTATGTCTCAGCATGGGATACAAAAAGAGGGTAGTGGAAATGTTTAGCACACTGATTTAGACATTAATGTAATAGTTTGTTCTTTTTCTTTCTGGCTTTTCATACTTTGGACTTCTATTGTGGTTGTTCTTTTCTGGGCTACTATTGTGTCTCCTTCACTATTTGTCAATATTTTTCATTCATACCTTAGGTCCTATTATAATTTTTTCTTCATCCTACCTTGTTGATTTTACCTCTTATCACTGTCTGGTAGATCTATGATTTACCCCACATATCTATTAAGTATATTATATTGTGATTTGTTCAATCACTATCATATTTATTTACTCTACATAGGTTATATTACCCTCATTCATGGGATATCACACTCCTCAGAATATCCGTTCCCTGTTTGGGTTGTCATCCTTGTGCTCTGGGTTTACCGCCTCAGCTCCCATGACTGATGATTACTCCGACTGGCCTCCAGTCCTCACCGCTTCACACCTAGAATCCTACTTGATCCCTAGCCAGGTTGGGTTCTTTTCCACTACCCTCTTTTTGTATCTCCCTCTCCAATGCTAAAACATAGTTTTTATCTATAATTTACACTATCTATTTACATTTTTAGATGCCCATATCGCATCCACTCCTGATGAGTGGAGTTATTCCATGAAACGTGTTGAGCAATTGGATGCTACTCACATTGTTACCATCTAGGAATAATTTGCAATCTTACTGTACTATGCTGACGTTATGTATGTGTTATACATTCTTGGTATTCATATAGAACAAAATCTGGCAATGCTATGCACTACTATTTTATTATGCTATTATACTTGTATGTTTTACTAAAGGGAATAAATATTTTATCTTTATATAAAATTAATCCTTGTTTTCAATTTACTATTATATAGCAATTTGCATATTACCAGTTATAAGCCAGACATATTTGTACCCATTTACCTCGTAAGCTTCATATAAAGTCCCACTGTTATCCCCCGTAAGTTAGTATTGCAATTTAGGGATGAAAGCTACTACAAACTCTAATATGTTATAGCCTCATATAAAGTCCCACATGATTTTATCCTTCATCAAATTAATAGGGATGGAAGTATGCGTTATGTATAGCCTTTTACCAGTTTATTCTTACTATACAGCAATAGTGCAGATCTTTACTTTTTATACCAATCTTTTTCTCCTGTGTCACTATGGGGGAGGTCTATAAGAGTGTAGTATGGTATTACTATTTAGCCTCACCCTGGGTGTATTGTGGTTTTGTTATGGAGGTCTGTGAGTGCTGTGGATGGTTGGTTCTGGCTGGTTTGCTTCACAGTTCCGGGAGCTGCGAGGCACACGGGATGCTTTCCCTTTTCCCCCTCGCCCCCTTTTGGGACGCAGGGATTTGGGCCGTGTTCTGCTGTGCATCGACGCCACGCCCCCAGCCAGCGTCCTGCACATGACGCTGGCTTTGCTGATGTCAGTGCACTGGCGCTGAGTTTTTCCATCTGCGTCTCTCCTGGGGAATTTTGGGGCCATGCACTTGGCGGACTGGTCTGCTCGGGTGATGGCATACCCCCTCTTACTGGACACCTGCGTGAAGTTGGTGGTTACCCAGTGCCTGTCCAACTGAGTATATATACTCCCCTCATTGTGTTCTGATACTCCGTTGGGCTGGTTGTGTGGACACTATGCACTATTGAGTCTAGTACACTGATTTAGACATTAAGGTAATAGTATGTTCTTTTTCTTCCTGGCTTTTCACACTTTGGACTTCTATTGTGGTTGTTCTTTTCTGTGCTACTATTGTGACTCCCTTACTATTTGTCAATATTTTTCATTCATACCTTAGGTATTATCTTTTTTATTTAATCCTACCTTGTTGATTTCACCTCTTATCACTGTCTGGTACCATCTATGATTTATCCTACATATCTATTAAGCATATTACATTGTGATTTGTTCAATCACTATAATATTCATTTACTCTACATAGGTTGTGGTGATGTCATTTATATCACCCTCATTCATGGGATATCACACTCCTCGAAATATCCGTTCCCTGTTTGGGTTGTCATCCTTGTGCTCTGGGTTTACTGCCTCAGCTCCTATGACTGATGATTACTCCGGCTGGCTTCCAGTCCTCACTGCTTCACACCTAGACTCCTACTTGATCTCTAGCCAGGTTGGGTTCTTTTCCACTACCCTCTTTTCGTATCCCCCTCTCCTATGCTGAGACATAATGTTTACCTATAATTTACACTATCTATTTACATCTTTAGATACCCATGTCGCATCCGCTCCTGAGGAGTGGAGTTATTCCACGAAACGTGTCAAGCAATTGGATACTACTCACGTTGTTACCATCTAGGAATGTTTAGTGAAACACCTGGTACCAAAAGGCACGGTGGAAAACCCCTTAGGGTCTTTAATAGACAGACCAAAGCATAGAGTATAAAAGGTATAAATTTATTAAGATATGGCAATAGTATACATATAGAGAAAATACATTTTACATAAAAACAATATCTGATACCCAATGTGATACAATTGTATGAGCTGGTCACTGTCCTGGTGCAGGATGGACTAGTGGCAGTCAATACAGTATATAACACCTTACATGTTACAGACTACTTCAGAGGTTTAGTTATTGATTTAGATGGGTACAAATTTTCTACAATAAAGAGAGTATACAAATAATGTAATATTAATGTAAAGTCATAGAGATCGATACAGTTACAGTTGCAAAACACTATACAATGGATTCACACAGCTTGTATTGTCAGTTATATGAATTGATTACTTACATAGCAAACAATTCACAGATAAAACATCTGAAGGGGATAAGATGGTCAAAACCACTCATGGGTGACAGGGATATATATCTTCAAGGCACGTCACTTTCAGGGCCAAAAACAGGGAAAAACTCTTGCTTGACTACGAGGACTCGAGCCAGTGGAGCCAAATATCTCCTGCTTGTACTGGGTCAGTGTAACTAAATTAGAAGTATGAAATAGTATAATTGTTATACACCATCACAAGTGCACAGAAAGTAAAGCACTAAGTTAGCAGACCCAACAGCTAAGTTGCAGCTGTGAGGTTAAAGTATGCTAATGATAAAATAACATTAGTGGACATACCTGAGAAATTAAGTATGCTGCACATTCACCATGTGCTCCTTCAGCGTCTACAAAGAGGCCTGAGGAGCTGGTATATGAGCGTGTGTAGAGGGGCTGATGGCCAATCACGATATTAATCGCAATGGCCATCAGCTGGCGCAGTGAATGGGAGGAGTAGTTCGGCGTAATCCGCCAAAATGCAACTCCCAGAATCCACCGGTAATATTATCATTCAAGATAATATGGATTATATACAAATGTGTACAGATATTCTGGACAACCGGGACTGGTATTGTCCAATCCTCAATCGTTAATTTTGTAGACCAACTATATAACCTGGTAGATGAAGCTTACTACTGTGGAATATTGGATAAAAACATGGGAGTACGTCAGGACCAACCACCCTAGAGTGGCTATCTTTTATGCCCTCCCGAAGGTGCATAAAAAGCCAAGTAAACCCCCTGGCACACTGATTGTCTCGGGAAGGGGTTGTCTTACCGACAATCTTAGCAAGTTTGTAGATAAGAGTTGCCCTCCCATATTAAGGACACTATTCATTTTCTTCAGATACTGGATGACATCCACATCCATGGCCAGACTATTTTGGTGGCCATCGACGTTGAGGCCCTCTACAGTTCGGTACTGCACGTCAAGGGTCTTTGTGCCCTGAGTGAGACACTTCAGCGACAGAGTCACTTTGAACCTGCTCGGGTGCAATTCGTCCTGTCAGCCTTGGACTTTATACTTAAACACAATTTTTTCTCCTTCCTTGATTCCCACTACCTTCAGGTGCAGGGTGTAGCTATGGGCACTTTGTGTGCCCCATTCTACGCCAATCTGTACCTGGGGGAGTGGGAACGTCTCACAATTTTATGGATGACACTGCATCGTTGTATACTGACCATGCTGTAGCATGGTACCGATACATTGATTACATTTTTGTCATCTGGAATGGTTCAGTGACACTCCTTGATACATTTTTGACTTACATTAATTCTAACAATGAATTTAACTTAAAATTCTCTATGAATTACAGCATGGAATCCATCACGTTTTTAGATCTAACTATAGGTAAACATCCAGATGGACACCTACTTAGTAGTCTATATCAAAAACCGACAGCAGGGAACACCATCTGGGAAGCCACCAGCTTCCATTATAAACCCCAGTTGAACTCCATTCCGTATGGCCAATATGTATGCGCCAGATGCAACTGCTCAACTGATGCCCTCTTTGAAATAGAAGCGGCTAATCTGCAAGCAATATTACAAGCCCGTGGTTACTGAAACTTAGTTCTCAAAGAGGCCTATCACAAAGCAAAAAATTAAATACGATCAGATCTACTCTCTTCACACAAACAGGCTGAGACTGATAACCCAATTAGAGTTGTCACTCAATATACCTCTCAACATCAACAAATTAGGCAGATCTTGCAAACACATTGGCATTTACTTCATACCGATGCCACTCTGGCACCCCTAGTAAAGGAATGCCCCCTGATTACATTCAGACGGCCCCCTCACTCCGGGACAAATTAGTATGAGAATTAGTAGTGAACTTACCATAAAGAAAAACATTAAGAAACACTGTGGTACATTCCCATGCGGTCACTGTGGGTATTGTAAATACATGGACACATGCAAAAACATTATTCTACCGAATGGTGAAGACTTCAAACCAAATCACTACACTAATAAATAAAAGGTAAAAAACTGCGCTAGAAACAAAAAACGAACAGTATAGGCAGCAGCAATAGTGGGACAACACCAAAGACAATTAACAAAGAAAAAACTGCGCCAACCCACTTATCCCAAAAAACAATTTTAAAACATTGGAGAAAAAAAATTGTTAGATAAACACAAAGAACTGTCTTGGAAAAATGAAGGTCCAGCAAACAATTCAAAATCAGTAATCTAGGAAAGAAAAAATCCAATCCTATTTGGATCAAAGAGACACAGCACCACCAAGACTGTTCGGAACTTAATGTGAGATAACCACCACCAAAGACAAGGGGAGCAGCTTACCAGAAGGCAAGCGGTTTGGGACATTCGACTGTTACCCAGCCGTGGCCTTTAAGTTGCAGCAGTAATCCTCCCTCAATCAGCAGCGGTATTCCATCCAGTTATTTCCACTCACTCCACTAGGAGGATGCTCAGTGACGTCACCACGCTCGAGGAGTGAGGCTCCTGGTATGCCGGCCGGCAATATATTGTACCTTACTAAAAGCTGTTTTTATTCTTCCTAATTGTAAGTATAACTTACTTTTTTATAATAAATCGTTCCAAACGGAGTTACACTATTGGCTTGCCCTCTCTATTTACTTTATGTGTGGGGTCCATGATGCGTATGTGAGTGGAAATAACTGGATGAAATACCGCTGCTGATTGAGGGAGGATTACTGCTGCAACTTAACCACTTAAGCCCCGGACCATTTGGTAGCTAAAGGACCAGAGGTGAATTCAGAATTTTGCACTGCGCTGCTTTAACTGTAAATTGTGCGGACATGCAATGTTGTACCCAAACAAAATTTGCGTCCTTTTCTTCCCACAAATAGAGCTTTCTTTTAATGGTATTTGATTGCCTCTGCGATTTTTATTTTTTGCGATATAAACGGAAAAAGACCGAAAATTTTGAAAAAAAATGATATTTTCTACTTTTTGTTATAAGAAAAATCTAATAAACTAAATTTTAGTCATACATTTAGGCCAAAATGTATTCAGCCACATGTCTTTAGTAAAAAAAATGTCAATAAGCATATATTTATTGGTTTGCGCAAAAGTTATAGCGTTTACAAACTAGGGTACATTTTCTGGAATTTACACAGCTTTAAATTTATGACTGCCTATCTCATTTCTTGAGGTGCTAAAATGGCAGGGCAGTACAAAACCACCCCAAATGACCCCATTTTAGAAAGTAGACACCCCAAGGAAATTGCTGAGAGGCATGTTGAGCCCATTGAATATTTTTTTTTTGTCCCAAGTGATTGAATAATGACAAAAAAAAAATTACAATAAGTTGACACTAAATGATATATTGCTCACACATGCCATGGTTATATGTGTAATTGCACCCCAAAATACATTCTGCTGCTTCTCCTGAGTATGGGGATACCACATGTGTGGGACTTTTTAGGAGCTTAGCCACGTACGGGACCCCGGAAACCAAGCACCGCCTTCAGGATTTCTAAGGGCGCAAATTTTTGATTTCACTCCTCACTACCTATCACAGTTTTGAAGGCCATAAAATGCCAAAATAGCACAAACCCCCCCCCCAAATGACCCCATTTTAGAAAGTAGACACCCCAAGGAAATTGCTGAGAGGCCTGTTGAGCCCATTGAATATTTTTTTTTTTTGTCCCAAGTGATTGAATAATGACAAAAAAAAAAAATTACAAAAAGTTGTCACTAAATGATATATTGCTCACACATGCCATGGTTATATGTGGAATTGCACCCCAAAATAAATTTTGCTGCTTCTCCTGAGTACGGGGATACCACATGTGTGGGACTTTTTAGGAGCCTAGCCGCGTACGGGACCCCGAAAACCAATCACCGCCTTCAGGATTTCTAGGCACAAATTTTTGATTTGACTCCTCACTACCTATCACAGTTTTGAAGGCCATAAAATGCCAAAATAGCACAAAACCCCCCCAAATGACCCCATTTTGGAAAGTAGACACCCCAAGCTGTTTGCTGAGAGGCATGGTGAGTATTTTACAGCTCTCATTTGTTTTTGAAAATGAAGAAAGAACATTTTTTTTTCTTTTTTTTTTCAATTTTCAAAACTTTGTGACAAAAAGCGAGATCTGCAAAATACTCACAATACCTCTCAGCAAATAGCTTGGGGTGTCTACTTTCCAAAATGGTGTCATTTGGGGGGGTTTTGTGCCATCTGGGCATTCCATGGCCTCCGAAACTGTGATAGGCAGTGAGAAGTGAAATCAAAAATTTACACCCTTAGAAAGCCTGAAGGCGGTGATTGGTTTTTGGGGTCCCGTACGCGGCTAGGCTCCCAAAAAGTCTCACACATGTGGTATCCCCGTACTCAGGAGAAGCAACAGAATGTATTTTGGGGTGTAATTCCACATATGCCCATGGCATGTTTGAGCAATATATCATTTAGTGACAACTTTGTGCAAAAAAAAAAAAAAAATTGTATTTTTTCCGCAACTTGTGTCAACATATAAAATATTCCATGGACTCGACATGCCTCTCAGTATATAGCTTGGGGTGTGTACTTTCCAAAATGGGGTCATTTGGGGGGGTTTTGAACTGTTCTGGCATTTTATACACAACATTAGGAAGCTTACATCCACTCTTCTAACCACTTGAAGACAAAGCCCTTTTTGACACTTTTTGTTTACATGAAAACATACTTTTTTTTGCAAGAAAATTATGTTGAACCCCAAACATTATATATATTTTTAAAGCAAAGGCCCTACAGAATAAAATGGTGGGTGTTGCATTTTTTTTTTCTACACAGTATTTGCGCAGCGATTTTTCAAACGCATTTTTTTGGGAAAAAATACACTTTTTTTAATTTTAATGCACTAAAACACACTGTATTGCCCAAATGTTTGATGAAATAAAAAAGATGATCTTAGGCCGAGTACATAGATACCAAACACGACATGCTTTAAAATTTCGCACAAACGCGCATTGGCGACAAACTACATACATTTTTAAAAGCCTTTAAAAGCCTTTACAGGTTACCCCGTTAGATTTACAGAGGAGGTCTACTGCTAAAATTACTGCCCTCGATCTGACCTTCGCGGTGATACCTCACATGCATGGTGCGATTGCTATTTACATATGACGCCAGACCGACGCTTGCGTTCGCCATTGGGCAAGAGCAGGGCAGGACAGGGGTGCTTTTTTTTTTTTTTTTTATTATTAATTTTGCTTTTTTATTTTATTTTTAAACTGTTGCTTCCATATTTTTTTTTTTTTATCATTTTTATTGTTATCTCAGGGAATGTAAATATCCCCTATGATAGCAATAGGTAATGACAGGTACTCTTTTTTGAAAAAACTGGGGTCTATTGGACCCTAGATCTTTCCTCTGCCCTCAAAGCATCTGACCACACCAAGATCGGTGTGATAAAATGCTTTCCCAATTTCCCAATGGCGCTTTTTATATCCGGGGGGGGACATTCCCTCCCACTGCTTGTAAAAGCAGTCCAGAGGCTAATTAGCCACTAGGATTGCTTTTACATGAAAGCCGGCCGCTGGCTGAAAAAAATGATACCAAGATGATACCTAAACCCACAGGCATCATTCTGGTATAAACATTCAAAGTCCAGCAACATACCAGTACGTTGCTGGTCCTTGTTGGACATGTATTGTAATATTTTTTTTCATGCAGCCTGTTGGCTGAACGAAAAAAAAAGATTGATCGGTGGGTATGCCCACCATTAGAATACCGCCCTTCATCCACCCACTTCTAATGATGGGCATACATGCACCATTTATATATGCCGAAGCATGGGGGCATCTTCCCACAAAAGTTATGCCGCGTACACATGGTCAGACTTTTCCACGGGCAAGCCTCCGTCGGAATTTCGACCGTATGTACGCGGCATTAGGAGCAAAATCGCTCCTCCGCCCCTGCTGCCCCAATGCTTCGGCATATATGCTTTTTTTTTTTAACTGTGGTGGTGAAATCACCTCCTATAGCACTGGAGTCGCAGGGATCAGGCCTGTCTCTGCGGACGCTGCAGTTATGTGTGTTGTGTTTTGCAAGTGACAGTGATCGATCGATACTGCACTTGGGTGGCCTGGGCTGGACGGAGGGGCAAAACGCAGGTGCTAGCAGGTATCTGGGCTGATCCCGCTAACACTGCGTTTTTGGGAACCCTAAACTGCTGGGGACGCTAGTATAGATCTGATCAGATCAGATATTGATCTGTTCAGATACTATACCAATAAGGGGGTGTATGCTTAACGTGTGGGTGTTAGCGCTACTGGCACTAACCTGACGCTGCCTGGGGTGTGACGCAGACCCTCTCTGACGCTAAAACCTAATTGATATCACCCGCCGGGCGATCAGGGGGTTAAACCTTTATTGGGTTATATACGGCGGGTGCCCTGACACTATAAAAAGCAAACTAACTAACCAGCGTCACCCGTAACACTTATATGATGATCACTGGTGAAAGGGTTAACTAGGGGCAATTAGGGGGTTAAAACCTTTATTAGGTAATATATGGGGGTACCTGACGCTATATAAAAACCTGACGGCGAACCTAAAAAAAAATTACTGGCTACCTATCGGCATCACCGACACTAAGACAACGATCATAAAAACGATCGCTTAGCGACAGTGGTGATAGGGGGTGAAAGGGTTACCTGGGGGGCGATCAGGGGGTTAAACCTTTATTAGATAATATATGGGGGTACCTGACGCTATAAAAACCTGCGGCGAACCTAAAAAAAATTACTGGCTACCGATCTGCATCACCGACGCTAAGACAGCGATCAGAAAAATGATCGCTTAGCGACAGTGGTGATAGGGGGTGAAAGGGTTACCTGGGGGGCGATCAAGGGGGTTAAACCTTTATTAGGTAATATATTGGGGTACCTGACGCTATAAAAACCTGCGGCGAACCTAAAAAAAATTACTGGCTACCGATCTGCATCACCGACGCTAAGACAGCGATCAGAAAAATTATCGCTTAGTGACAGTGGTGATAGGGGGTGAAAGGGTTACCTGGGGGGCGATCAAGGGGGTTAAACCTTTATTAGGTAATATATGGGGGTACCCGACGCTATAAAAACCTGCGGCGAACCTAAAAAAAATTACTGGCTACCGATCAGCATCACCGACGCTAAGACATCGATCAGAAAAATGATCGCTTAGCGACGGCGGTGCTAGGGGGTGAAAGGGTTACCTGGGGGGTGATCAAGGGGGTTAAACCTTTATTAGGTAATATATGGGGGTACCCGACGCTATAAAAACCTGCGGCGAACCTAAAAAAAATTACTGGCTACCGATCAGCATCGCCGACGCTAAGACATCGATCAGAAAAATTATCGCTTAGTGACAGTGGTGATAGGGGGTGAAAGGGTTACCTGGGGGGCGATCAAGGGGGTTAAACCTTTATTAGCTAATATATGGGGGTACCCGATGCTATAAAAACCTGCGGCGAACCTAAAAAAAATTACTGGCTACCGATCAGCATCACCGACGCTAAGACATTGATCAGAAAAATGATCGCTTAGCGACGGCGGTGCTAGGGGGTGAAAGGGTTATCTGGGGGGTGATCAGGGGGTTAAACCTTTATTAGGGGGGGTTAGGGGGCTACACTGGACCTAAAACTAAATGTAGTGACACTTTTACAGTCACAAATGTCACTGATTGCAGTGATCACTAAATAAATGGTCACTGCAATCAGTGACACTGTGACTGGGGGCTGGGGGTGATCTGGGGGGTGATCTGGGGGTGTCTGGGGGGCCTGGGGGGGCGATTTATGTGCCTATGTGTCCTGGTGTCAGTGTGCTGTTTTGTGCACTAACCTGCATCTTCTCCTGTACGGCGCTCGGTATATGTGAGCGCCGCAGGAGAGATGACATCACTTCCTCCTGCCTGTGTAAACAGTACACAGGCAGGGGAAGCTCTCATTCGCCAGGAAGCGATCGAGAGGGGGGGCCGGAATCGAACGGCCGTCCCCTCATGCCGGATCGCTCCCGAAGGTAAAACGACCACCCACTGTAAAGAAGGGGGGTCTGATCGGACCCCCCAACTATACAAAGGCAATCACGTATATGTACGTGATTCTGCCTGTCGGTGCCATTCTGCCGACGTATATTTACAGTGGGCGGTCGTTAAGTGGTTAAAGGCCGTGGCTGGGTAACAGTCGAATGTCCCAAACCGCTTGCCTTCTGGTAAGCTGCTCCCCTTGTCTTTGGTGGTGGTTATCTCACATTAAGTTCCGAACAGTCACGGTGGTGCTGTGTCTCTTTGATCCAAGGAGGATTGGATTTTTTCTTTCCTAGATTACTGATTTTGAATTGCTTGCTGGACCTTCATTTTTCCAAGACAGTTCTTTGTGTTTATCTAACAATTTTTTTCTCCAATGTTTTAAAATTGTTTTTTGGGATAAGTGGGTTGGCGCAGTTTTTTCTTTGTTAAATCACTACACTAACTGCCGCACTGCAGGGGTAGTATTTTTTTATGTAGGAAAGACCAAATTAGAGTTTTGGCATTGTTTTTACCAACATATCCCCAGTATTCAAAAACAAGACTTATCTCTCCCTTTGGGTAGGCATAGTGCCCTGAGACATGGGGACAAATGTCCAAAAATAAAATTTCTTGCACTAGATTATATTAGTCCCACTGTACGTGGATGTGACTACAATAAATTGTTACTGTTAAATGTGAAAAATAATGCGCATCCTTAAATGAATCAATGAAGTGTATGAGACAATATGTCACAAATGACATATGATATGAAAAAAAGTGAATAAACACCTTTAGGGTACAATGTACCACAATATGCACAAGCACATAAATAATACAAAACACAAAAATCCGGAAATTATGTGGGAAAGACCAAATTAGAGTTTTGGCATTGTTTTGGCACTATCCAACACTAGCATCTGCTGTCTTAAGTATGCATTGTGTAACCATTATATACAAGTATTTAGTTTATTGATTCTATCCTTCATTAGATATGTTTTCCTATTTTTATTATGAACTGTGTATTAACAACTACAGTGTTTTGGATGATTACTGGACCTCACCCCCCATGATCTTAATCATGTCCCCGTTGTACCACTCATGGTACCGCAGTGTTTTCTCTTCTCCCATTCACGCAAACTCGGATCTGGGCTTGGCTTGCTTTGCTCCTGGCGCGTGGGAGTCCCCTGTCAGTCTCCCCATTGGTTTGGTGGGATGGCTCGGGATGCCCCTTATCTGGCATGGTAGGCTCTGTATGGGTCTCGACCGCTGTGCGCTCCAGTCTGAAGCACAAGCGTGGCCACTTGCCCGTCGGCGGCATGATGATGTGTGACGCGACCCGCGCCGTCTTGCCGGGGGACTCTGAGCGTTGTATTTCAGCGTATTCCGCCGCACTACTACTCCCATTCACTGCGCCAGCTGATGGCAATCATGATTAATATCGTGATTGGCCATCAGCCCTTCTACACACGCTCATATACCAGCTTGTCATGCCTCTTTGTAGACGCTGAAGGAGCACATGGTGAATGTGCAGCATACTTCATTTCTCAGGTATGTCCATTAATGTTATTTTATCAGTTTTTAGTTTGACCATCTTATCCCCTTCAGATGTGTTATCTGTGAATTGTTTGCTATGTAAGTAATCAATTTATATAACTGACAATACATGCTGTGTGAATCCATTGTATAGTGTTTTGCAACTGTAACAGTATCGATTTCTATGATTTTACATTAATATTACATTATTTGTATACTCTCTTTATTGTAAAAAATCTGTACCCATCTGAATCAATAACTAAACCTCTGAAGAAGGACATAACATGTAAGGTGTTATATACTGTATTGATCACCACTGGTCCATCTTGCACCAGGACAGTGACCAGCTCATACAATTGTATCACATTGGGTATCAGATATTGTTTTTATGTAAAATGTATTTTCTCAATATGTGAACTATTGACATATCTTAATAAATGTATACCATTTATACTCTATGCTTTGGTCTGTCTATTAAAGACCCTAAGGGATTTTACACCGTGCCTTTTGGTACAAGGTGTATCGCTATTTGTTTTCAATTTGGGTCAGACAGACCAAATCTTGTTCACACACAGTCAAATCCCTATTCCATTTGTGTTCCATCTAGGAATAATTTTCAATCTTACTGTACTATGCTGATGTTATTTATATATTATACCTTTTTGTCCCACATGTTTTTATCCTTCATCATGTACACAAATGAGTTGTGGAGGCTTTTAAAGAGGGCAGTGCATGCAGAAGAGGAGAGCAGAGAATATATTGCAAGATAATATGTGCACAAGTGGAGTGCATACAGTTTGAGGGGGGGATAAAATGCAAGAATTGCACATGGTGGGTATGAAAGAAGGCAGTAATTGCATGGAAGGAATGCAGGGGGTATGCAAAACCAGTCTGTAGTTTTTAACCAGCGTAAGTTTTACTGCTAATAAGGTGGTCAAGGGGGTGTTGTAGGTTTTTAGAGAACTGGTAATCAGTGACTGCAGGAGCAGTGGAATAGTGGCAGGTGAAACAGCAAACCAAGGACAACAGGAACTGAGAAGAGGCGACTGGGGGACAAGTAGGGTCTATGAAGGATGACAGGTGGACTATAGCATGATAACAGTGGGGGTTTAGGGCAGATGGTAAGGAAGGTCTATCAGTGTATGGGAAGGGGCGCGTTGGGAAATGTTCTTTCAGATAAAACTTGGAAAAAAATTAATACTGGCAGAGAAAATTAATAGCTGTGAGAGGTTTCACACTGGAGCGGTTTGCAGGCGCTATTGCGATAAAAATAGCACCTGCAAACCGACCCTAAACAGCAGCTGCTGTTTCTCCAGTGCTGTTTCTCCAGTGCACTAGCAGGACCGCTCCAAAAGTCCTGCTAGCCACATCTTTGTAACGGTGAGAGGAGCGGTGTGTTTACCGCTCCTACACCGCTCCTTCCCATTGAAAGCTATGGGAAACCGCGGCTATACCGCCGGCAATGCGCCTCTGCAGAAGCGCATTGCCGGTGGTATTAACCCTTTGTCGTCTGCTAGTGGGGGTTAAAACCGCACCGCTAGCAGACGAATACCGCCGCAATGGGAAACCCTTTTTCAGCCGCTAGCGGGGGTTAAAACCACACCGCTAGCGGCTGAATACAGCTGCAATTCCGACGGTATAGCACCGCTAAAAATATTGGCGCTATACCGCCAGCGCACCCCCCGCCCCAGAGTGAAAGGGGCCTAAGAGTTAGGGGATAAGTGATTGATGAATGACTGAAGTTGATTAGACAGGAAATAAAGGTGGACTCAAGATGTTGCAGCTTTAAGGGGTTATATTGGGGAACTGTAAGTTTCCAGACAATTGAGAGTAATCAGTTTTAACACACGAAAGGACTTTCTACCAATTTGGGGAAAAAAGGGAAGGCTGAAGTTAAGCTTTATTGAACATCTTTATTGAGTATGTTATTCATATACAGGTATGGACTTTTTAATGGTAATAAGGTTTAACACATATGAAGGAACCAATTTTAGGGGTTTCAGCTCCCCACTCAGTGTACTTCCTGTACTCTCCTGGTCTCAGATAATACTGACGTCCTCTGTAGTTTGGCTCTTCATAAAAAATCCAGTAACCCTCAAACACGTTGCAAGAGTATATGTCATTATAGTTGAAGTCACTAAATACACGAGGACAGTCTTCAGTGAACTCCCTCATCTGACCCTTGAAATCTTCTTTCTCGTAAATGCTGATCCTAAATGATCCCTGATGCTAATAGAAAAAACAAACAAAAAATGTCATTAGCATACAGCTAAGAAATGTTGTAATTTGTACAGTATTTATCTACTAGTTATAAATTAGTTGTTGTAAAATGTGCACTAAAACAGGTTTAACGTTCAGCTTCAATGAGTGAAATGATAGTTACTTGGCTAAATCTGGCTTGTGTATTTTTGAGTCATTAATCTGGAACAAATATGTAGCAATATAAAAGGCACAAAAGTCAGAACTTGTTATCTCCTTATTTGTTCTGGGCCAAAGTGTTAATGCCAAGCCCCATTTCAGAAGGAGATCAGCAATAACAGGTCCCATGTTCTATCACGACAGGTGTTTTTAATACAAACCTGCTAGTACCCTAACTGTGCCAAACATGCTACAATACTACAATAGAGGAACCTATTAGTCTAAACACATCTTTACAGATACCATCTTAATTTTTCTTAGTGCCTTGAACTCAGAGCCCTGTAACATATAGCACTTCCTTGTAGTGGTCCATTTGGAATTTGTTAGAGGAAGGAGAACTAACAGGGAGTGTCAAAATATGTAATTGAGGAGAGGTAGGAATCCATTACAAATGTGCAGAAGACTTTTGACTTTACTTTTGACGTTATTCTGAATTCCCTGATCTACATACATGTTCCATGGCTATGTCTCAAACTACTGAAGTCAAAAGGATAATTTTAATAAGTAAACTAGAATCTAGTTTCTAATATGTGCTCCTGCAAATAACATACCACTTATTTCTTTCTCTTCCACTTGAAAGATATTATTTTTCATAATTTTTTTCAGATTTAACTATTCCTTATGTATTCATTATAGATGACTTTGTGAAATGCAAGGTTCATCTGTTTTACTGACCCTTTCACCTGTACAATCGCTAGATAAAAATAGAAAACCAAAAACATTTTTCCAGTAAAAAAGAAAATGTTATCTAGGAATATGGCTACTCTTTCTTTCCTTAGTCAAGGGAGATGTCACTGGGTCTTTCAATGAGATCCTGGGAAAGCTGAGAATCCAACAAGAATTTTTTGTAATGTGTCTACTCCTTGGGAAAGATAAAGGCCTTGACAGGTTGCTTAATATACCAATTCCCACCCAAAACTTGAATTTTACAATATTTTCATCAAAAGTTGATGAAATGCCTAGGTAATTACTTTGTATAAAGCATAGAATACCTGAGGAATTAGTTGACAAGATCTAATAGAGTCATTAAATCCCATCCAGTGTTGAAAATCAGGATATTCTCCATTAGGAAGGTAATACTGGTTTCCCTGGAAGTTAGGAAATTCATATAACATCCAGTTTCCTGTAGAAATCCTTATGGAGTTGCAACGGTTGAAGTAATAGGAAAGGTCACGAGAGTCTGAGTAAATTTCATAAGAGTTGCCCTGAAAGTCTCGGTCCTCATAGAATATGATCTGTGTGGCAAAAAATATAAAATGTAGTCAATATTCTTTTATAATTAACATAAAACTGAGTAAAATTAACTGGGTACACATATTTGTGATGTTCTTTTAATAGTCTAAGGGCCTAACACATCAATTAATAATTGAGGAGAACCCAGAAAAATTTGTTGATCCACATATGTTTCTTAGACATAAGGGGTATATGAACGCTAGAAAGCTTAGGATCATAAGAAATCCATTAGCAGTTATAATAGATAAGTGATAGTTTCTTTTTTTTATGATCCTACAGTAAGGTTAAATGTCCACCTTAAAAAAAATCTTAAGAAAGTTACAGAAACTACCATTGCTCATTTCATTCTGAAAATGCTAATTGCCTGGCTTCATTTTTTTAAAATTCACCGGCTTCAATACTTTAGTTTAATGACCCAGAACAAGTGAGTCTTTGAAAGTCAAATGTTATGTGCATACTTATATTAGGTGACCCATAGCACTAAAGGGTCATTTCTAAAACCAACCAACATTGTCAACAATGGGTACAATTCATGTTTCTTATAACAGGTTTCCTTCAAAATGCACAGTAATATGACATATCTGCAGCTTCACCGTTATAGACAGATTTTAACATCTTATCAACCACCTGATTACCAGCCTGTAATACACCTTTATTATAATTTTCAGTTTTCAGTGCTGTGATAGTTTCACTGATAATTACTAGGTCATGCATCAAATATTTTTTTTGTGGACAGATAGGGGTTGATTTACTAGAACTAGAGAGTGCAAAATCTGGTGCAGCGCTGCATGGTAGCCAGTCAGTTTCCAACTTCAGCTTGTTTAATTAAGCTTTGACAAAAAAACCTGGAAACTGATTGGTTTCTATGCAGAGCTATGCCAGATTTTGCACTCTCAAGTTTTAGTAAATCACCCTATAGTGTTTACTTTTGGTAGTATTTAAGAACCATTTTTTTTTGTTTGTTTTACTTTATATATTAAAGAAAAAAAAAACATGTTTCTCTTACACTTCACAAATCCACCGTATGACGGTAGGGTTAAAGAAGCTGTAATCTTTTTCTAGCCTAACAGTATTAAATCAGCAGGGATCATTTTAAAATAATTTATGTTGATACTTACTACCTTAGTTCTCACACCTATGGACTAGAGCAATTTTTTATTTTCTGCTATGTGTCCATTTATTTTAAAATTACTTTGTCATTACTTAAGAAAATTTAGCACAAATATTGTTATTTTAAGACAAACATAACTTTCTTTAGAAGATATTGTCCTGCAAATTTATTTTTTATTTTTTATGTAATCCATAGACCAAAAATTTTAAAATAAAAATTGTTCAGTATTAGTTTAAATAATAGTGTAATTATAGTTTAAAAATACACAGAACATTTTATTATATTTACAATGATTCTGGTACAGCTTTTTTTTTTATTTTTTTTATTTTTATACAAATGAAAAAAAAAGAAAAAATAACAAACAATTGATAAAAACCCAAAAAGTTTTAATATTAATGATTCAAAAAATAGAAATAAAAAGACCAGCAGGAAAATATTAGTTAAGGAGAGAAGGGGAAGAATTTGTTATTTAGTGCAGATTATGGTTAACTAAGGGTTAAATATGGGTTAACTAGGAACACATGTTATTAAAATTGTTTTTAAAAATAATAAAAAAAAAAGTTTTTTTTTTTTACTGCCATCATTAAACCCCATGCCTTTGATTTGCAGATGACTGGAACAGTGCAAATACAAAATTAATACTGTTACTTTGTATCTCTCTATCTTGTGTCTGAACAGAGCTTATAAAAAATGAGGATGGTTGACTAAAGACAAATATACTTTTCACTTTGCAAGGTTATTTGCTCCAGAGTAGGGATGAGCTTCGTGTTCGAGTCGAACATACGTTCGACTCGAACATCGGCTGTTCGATCGTTCGACGAAGATCGAACGATTTGGGCCGTTCGCGCCAAATTCGAGTGACGCGAACGGCCCACAATGCACTACGCCATCGCAGTGTCATCCAGGTGCTGTGATTGGCCAAGCATGCACTGTGACCCCGCATGCTTGGCCAATCACAGCGCCGGCAGCGAGGAGAGCAATGATTGGCCACAGGCAGGATGCCTGTGGCCAATTATTGCTAAGGGGGTTTAGTACACGCCCCACACTATAAAAGGCCGCCAGCGCGGCGGCCTTGTGTAGTGTGTTCCGGAGCAGGGAAAGAGAAGCATAGGCAGGGACAGTGTCATTTTTTTTCCTTTACTAATCCTGGATTCCTTGTGTTTAGGGACAAATAAGGATAGGTAGGGAGAGTGTCAGTGTGTTATTCTGTGCTAAACCTTGTTTGTAGGGACAGAGAGGTACAGTGAGGGAAAGTGTCAGTGTGCTATTCTGTTCTAAACCAATCTTGCTGAACCATATTTTCAATCCTTGAGTTTAGGGACAGAGAGGTACAGTGAGGGAAAGTGTCAGTGTGCTATTCTGTGCTAAATCTTGTTTGTAGGGACAGAGTAGGACAGTGAGTGAAACTGACAGTGTGCTATTCTGTTCTAAACCAATCTTGCTGAACCATATTTGAAATCCTTGAGTTTAGGGACAGAGAGGTACAGTGAGGGAAAGTGTCAGTGTGCTATTCTGAGCTAAATCTTGTTTGTAGGGACAGAGTAGGACAGTGAGGGAAAGTGTCAGTGTGCTATTCTGTTCTAAATCAATTTTGCTGAACCATATTTGAAATCCTTGAGTTTAGGGACAGAGAGGTACAGTGAGTGAAACTGACAGTGTGCTATTCTGTTCTAAACCAATTTTGCTATTCCATATTTGAAATCCTTGAGTTTAGGGACAGAGAAGGACACTCGTGGAAACTATCAGTGTGCTATTCTGTGCTAAATCTTGTTTGTAGGGAGGGACAGAGTAGGACAGTGAGGGAAAGTGTCAGTGTGCTATTCTGTTCTAAACCTATTTTGCTGTTCCATATTTGAAATCCTTGAGTTTAGGGACAGAGAAGGACACTCGTGGAAACTATCAGTGTGCTATTCTGTGCTAAATCTTGTTTGTAGGGAGGGACAGAGTAGGACAGTGAGGGAAAGTGTCAGTGTGCTATTCTGTTCTAAACCTATTTTGCTGTTCCATATTTGAAATCCTTGAGTTTAGGGACAGAGAGGTACAGTGAGGGAAAGTGTCAGTGTGCTATTCTGAGCTAAATCTTGTTTGTAGGGACAGAGTAGGACAGTGAGGGAAAGTGTCAGTGTGCTATTCTGTTCTAAATCAATTTTGCTGAACCATATTTGAAATCCTTGAGTTTAGGGACAGAGAGGTACAGTGAGTGAAACTGACAGTGTGCTATTCTGTTCTAAACCAATTTTGCTGTTCCATATTTGAAATCCTTGAGTTTAGGGACAGAGAAGGACACTCGTGGAAACTATCAGTGTGCTATTCTGTGCTAAATCTTGTTTGTAGGGAGGGACAGAGTAGGACAGTGAGGGAAAGTGTCAGTGTGCTATTCTGTTCTAAACCTATTTTGCTGTTCCATATTTGAAATCCTTGAGTTTAGGGACAGAGAAGGACACTCGTGGAAACTATCAGTGTGCTATTCTGTGCTAAATCTTGTTTGTAGGGAGGGACAGAGTAGGACAGTGAGGGAAAGTGTCAGTGTGCTATTCTGTTCTAAACCTATTTTGCTGTTCCATATTTGAAATCCTTGAGTTTAGGGACAGAGAAGGACACTCGTGGAAACTATCAGTGTGCTATTCTGTGCTAAATCTTGTTTGTAGGGAGGGACAGAGTAGGACAGTGAGGGAAAGTGCCAGTGTGCTATTCTGTTCTAAACCTATTTTGCTGTTCCATATTTGAAATCCTTGAGTTTAGGGACAGAGAAGGACACTCGTGGAAACTATCAGTGTGCTAGTCTGTGCTAAATCTTGTTTGTAGGGAGGGACAGAGTAGGACAGTGAGGGAAAGTGTCAGTGTGCTATTCTGTTCTAAACCTATTTTGCTGTTCCATATTTGAAATCCTTGAGTTTAGGGACAGAGAAGGACACTCGTGGAAACTATCAGTGTGCTATTCTGTGCTAAATCTTGTTTGTAGGGAGGGACAGAGTAGGACCTTGAGGGAAAGTGTCAGTGTGCTATTCTGTTCTAAACCTATTTTGCTGTTCCATATTTGAAATCCTTGAGTTTAGGGACAGAGAAGGACACTCGTGGAAACTATCAGTGTGCTATTCTGTGCTAAATCTTGTTTGTAGGGAGGGACAGAGTAGGACAGTGAGGGAAAGTGTCAGTGTGCTATTCTGTTCTAAACCTATTTTGCTGTTCCATATTTGAAATCCTTGAGTTTAGGGACAGAGAAGGACACTTGTGGAAACTATCAGTGTGCTATTCTGTGCTAAATCTTGTTTGTAGGGAGGGACAGAGTAGGACAGTGAGGGAAAGTGTCAGTGTGCTATTCTGTTCTAAACCTATTTTGCTGTTCCATATTTGAAATCCTTGAGTTTAGGGACAGAGAAGGACACTCGTGGAAACTATCAGTGTGCTATTCTGTGCTAAATCTTGTTTGTAGGGAGGGACAGAGTAGGACAGTGAGGGAAAGTGTCAGTGTGCTATTCTGTTCTAAACTTATTTTGCTGTTCCATATTTGAAATCCTTGAGTTTAGGGACAGAGAAGGACACTCGTGGAAACTATCAGTGTGCTATTCTGTGCTAAATCTTGTTTGTAGGGAGGGACAGAGTAGGACAGTGAGGGAAAGTGTCAGTGTGCTATTCTGTTCTAAACCTATTTTGCTGTTCCATATTTGAAATCCTTGAGTTTAGGGACAGAGAAGGACACTCGTGGAAACTATCAGTGTGCTATTCTGTGCTAAATCTTGTTTGTAGGGAGGGACAGAGTAGGACAGTGAGGGAAAGTGTCAGTGTGCTATTCTGTTCTAAACCTATTTTGCTGTTCCATATTTGAAATCCTTGAGTTTAGGGACAGAGAAGGACACTCGTGGAAACTATCAGTGTGCTATTCTGTGCTAAATCTTGTTTGTAGGGAGGGACAGAGTAGGACAGTGAGGGAAAGTGTCAGTGTGCTATTCTGTTCTAAACCTATTTTGCTGTTCCATATTTGAAATCCTTGAGTTTAGGGACAGAGAAGGACACTCGTGGAAACTATCAGTGTGCTATTCTGTGCTAAATCTTGTTTGTAGGGAGGGACAGAGTAGGACAGTGAGGGAAAGTGTCAGTGTGTTATTCTGTTCTAAACCTATTTTGCTGTTCCATATTTGAAATCCTTGAGTTTAGGGACAGAGAAGGACACTCGTGGAAACTATCAGTGTGCTATTCTGTGCTAAATCTTGTTTGTAGGGAGGGACAGAGTAGGACAGTGAGGGAAAGTGTCAGTGTGCTATTCTGTTCTAAACCTATTTTGCTGAACCATATTTGAAATCCTTGAGTTTAGGGACAGAGAGGTACAGTGAGTGAAACTGACAGTGTGCTATTCTGTTCTAAACCAATTTTGCTGTTCCATATTTGAAATCCTTGAGTTTAGGGACGGAGAAGGACACTCGTGGAAACTATCAGTGTGCTATTCTGTGCTAAATCTTGTTTGTAGGGAGGGACAGAGTAGGACAGTGAGGGAAAGTGTCAGTGTGCTATTCTGTTCTAAACCTATTTTGCTGAACCATATTTGAAATCCTTGAGTTTAGGGACAGAGAGGTACAGTGAGTGAAACTGACAGTGTGCTATTCTGTTCTAAACCAATTTTGCTGTTCCATATTTGAAATCCTTGAGTTTAGGGACAGAGAAGGACACTCGTGGAAACTATCAGTGTGCTATTCTGTGCTAAATCTTGTTTGTAGGGACAGAGAAGGACAGTGAGGGAAACTGTCAGTGTGCTGTTCTGTGCTAAACCAATCTTGCTGAAGCATATTGCAAATCCTTGTGTTTAGGGACAGAGAAGGATAGGCAGGGGACAGTGTCAGTGTCATTGTTGCTAAGCCTCCTGCACAGTATACACCTGAAGGTAGCCCTTATTGCTCTTTTTCCCATCTCCCTGCAGGCCATCCATTAAAATGTCTGGAAGGCAAACAAGGAGAGGCAGACAGTCAGGAGGCAAAAAAAGAGGGCAAGCAGGCTCTGTGTCTGGGGGCAACAGTGCTGGTCGTGGACGCTGTGCATTGTCATCAGCACATGGCCATGGGACACGCTTGTCCTTCTTTTCGGCAGCTGGACATGTTGAGCCACATCATGCCGAAGACTTGGTAGAGTGGATGACCAAGCCCACCTCATCCTCCTCATCCTCTCTCACCCAGGCTCAGGGTACTGGCAAAGCAGCTGCCAAAGCGTCCTCTTCTCTGGTATCATTATCTTCATTAGTCAATCCTTCCCTAGACCCACCATGTCCTCCTCCTGAGGGGTCCCCCGAACTGTTTGAGCACAGTGTTGGGTACATGCTCCAGGAGGATGCCCAGCGTTTCAAAGTATCTGATGATGATACCCAGCTAGAGGAAGGCAGTAGCGTGAGAGCAGAGAGAGGGGATGCTCAAGAAGGACACCAATCTGGCAGTCATGCTCCAGCAGCTGCAGCATACTGCCAGATTGGCTCCAGTGATGAGGAGGGAGGGGATGATGAGGTCACTGACTCCACGTGGGTGCCTAATAGGAGAGAGGAGGAGGAGGAGGATGAGGAGGAGGCACATCTCCAACGAGGCAGGATGCCCTTGAGTGGCCAGCGTATGGGCAGCACACCGACGGAATCACACCGCAGAGCTCCGCCTGTGCAGGGCGCTGCCTCTGCCCGTCATTCAAAAAGTTCTTTGGTGTGGGCCTTTTTTGAGGCGAGTGCATCAGATCGCACAGCTGCTGTTTGCAACATATGTCTCAAGCGTATATCGCGTGGCCAAAACATCAGCCGCTTGGGCACCACATGCTTGATCAGACATATGTTGACCTGCCATGCAGCTCGTTGGCAAGCCTACCTTAAAGACCCACACCAAAGAACAAACCTGACCTCTTCTTGCACCGCATCAGCTGGGATCTCCAACCCCAGTATACCTTCAGTCCTCTCTGAAACCTGCACTGAGAGGAATGAAGGTGTAGAATTAGGTGTGTCACAGCCAAGTACTTGCGGGCACTCTGCTAGCAGTACACCAACGTCCGATTCTAGCAGGCAAATTTCCCTGCCCCAGCTGCTGGACCGTCGAAAGAAGTTCACTCCCAGCCATCCACATGCCCAGCGGTTGAATGCTAGCTTGGCTAAATTGCTAGCGCTTCAACTGCTGCCTTTTCAGTTGGTAGACTCGGCCCCCTTCCGTGAGTTTGTGCAATGTGCGGTTCCTCAGTGGCAGGTTCCCAAACGCCACTTTTTCGGACGGAAGGCGATTCCCGCTCTCTACAGGCATGTGGAAGGCAATGTCTTGGCCTCGCTGGACAGGGCGGTCAGCGGTAAAGTGCATATTACCGCTGACTCATGGTCCAGCAGGCATGGACAGGGACGTTACCTTTCTTTCACGGCCCATTGGGTCACTCTTTTGGCAGCTGGGAAGGATGCAGGACAAGGTGCAGTAGTGTTGGAGGTTGTTCCACCGCCACGCCTCCAAAATGCTACTACTGGTTGTGACACACCTCTCTCCTCCACCCCCTCCTCTTCTTCTTCCTCCATGGCCTCTTCCTGTGGTTTGTCCTCGGAACCAGCGGTGCTCCATAGGCGTTCAAGGGGCTACGCAAGTACGCAGGCAAAAAGATGCCATGCCGTGCTTGCGCTGGTGTGTTTGGGGGACAGGAGCCACACTGGGGCAGAGGTCCTGTCTGCTCTGCAGGGGCAGGCCGAGAGGTGGTTGACGCCACGCCAGCTTAAGCCAGGAATGGTGGTTTGCGACAATGGCACCAACCTCCTCTCCGCCCTCCGACAGGGACAACTGACCCATGTGCCCTGTATGGCTCACATCCTTAACCTGGTGGTGCAGCGGTTCTTGGGCAGGTACCCGGGCTTACAGGATGTCCTGAGGCAGGCCAGGAAAGTCTGTGTGCATTTCCGCAGATCTTATAATGCCAGTGCTCGCCTGGCTGAGCTGCAAAAGTAGTTGAACCTGCCCAAGAACCGCCTTATATGTGACATGCCCACCAGGTGGAACTCAACGTTGGCCATGCTGCAGCGGCTGCACACGCAGCAGAGGGCCATCAATGAGTACCTGTGTGACTACGGCACCAGGACAGGGTCAGGGGAGCTCGGGTTTTTTTCACCACGCCAGTGGGGCATGATCAGGGATGCATGCACTGTCCTGGCACCATTTGAGGAGGCCACGAGGATGGTGAGCAGTGACAGTGCATGCATCAGTGACACTGTACCTCTTGTCCACCTGTTGGAGCACACGCTGCGTGGAATAATGGACAGGGCACTTGAGGCAGAACAGAGGCAGGAAGAGGAGGACTTCCTTGCCTCTCAAGGCCCCCTTTACCCAGACAGTGTTCCTTCTGTCCCACCCATCGCACAGGAAGAGGAGGAGGAGGAGGAGGAGGATTGTGTCAGCATGGAGGTGGAGGCTGGCACTCAGCATCATCAGCAGCAGTCTTTTAGGGATGATTTACAGTCCCAAGAAACCAGTGGACTTGTACGTGGCTGGGAGGAGGTGGCTGCGGATCATGTCGTCCTTAGTGACCCAGAGGACTCCGGACTGAATGCCTCAGCTAACCTACGCTGCATGGCCTCCCTGATCCTGCAAAGTCTGCGGAAGGATCCTCGTATTCTTCGGATCAAGGAGAGGGACCATTACTGGCTGGCCACTCTCCTTGATCCACGGTACAAGGGTAAGGTTGCGGACCTTATCTTACCGTCGCAGAGGGAGCAGAGGATGAGACAACTCCGGGAGGCCTTGCAGAAAGGTCTGTGCAACGCGTTCCCAGAGACTGGGAGGGTACAAACTCCTGGTCCTGGACAACGAGTTGCTGAGGCTTCGGGCAGTCAAAGAAGGAGCGGTGGGGAAGGTGGCCATCTGACCGATGCGTTCAGACAATTCTTTAGTCCGCAGCCCCAAAGTATGATCGGTTCCAGCAACCATCGCCAGCGTCTGATATACATGGTCCAGGAATACCTAGGGGCAAGGTCAGACTTGGACACCTTCCCCACCGAAAATCCTCTGGCTTACTGGGTCTTGAGGATGGATCACTGGCCAGAGCTTGCACAGTATGCAATTGAGCTACTGGCCTGTCCTGCATCCAGCGTTCTTTCAGAACGCACATTCAGTGCTGCTGGAGGATTTGTCACGGATCACAGGGTGCGCCTGTCCACCGACTCGGTTGATCGACTGACTTTCATCAAGATGAACCAGTCTTGGATCACCACCAGCTACCACACACCTGATGCTGATATAACAGACTAATTGATTTTAAAATGTCACATCCCTTCAAGACTGATGCTGATGCTGAGTGCCTGTGCTGTTATGTTGACTGGCTATCCTCCTCCTCCTCCTCAATGATACGATTAATGATGATAGCTTGGAAGATCATTTTGGTTTATGGGTGACGCCACCAGTGGCTAAGGCCCAATTTTTCAGCCCCTGTTTAACAGGGGCGTGTAATTAAAATTTTGGATGCAATACTTTGCAACAGGCCTCATTGCTGTGCTCCAAGTACAGTATCTGTGAGGGGTTGCAGTGTTGTGCCACCAGTGCCTAAGGCCCAATTTTTCAGCCCCTGTTCAACAGGGGCATGCAATTATAATTATTGATCTAATAATTCACAGCAGGGCCCATTGCTGCGCCCACCAAGAGTAACTGTCAGGCCTTACAGTGTTGTGGCACCAGCACCACCATCACCACCACCACCACCACCAAAGGCCCAATTTTTCAGCCCCTGTTCAACAGGGGCATGCAATTATAATTATTGAACGGATAATTCACAGCAGGGCCCATTGCTGCGCCCACCAAGAGTAACTGTCAGGCCTTATAGTGTTGTGGCACCAGCACCACCATCACCACCACCACCACCACCAAAGGCCCAATTTTTCAGCCCCTGTTCAACAGGGGCATGCAATTATAATTATTGAACGAATAATTCACAGCAGGGCCCATTGCTGCGCCCACCAAGAGTAACTGTCAGGCCTTACAGTGTTGTGGCACCAGCACCACCATCACCACCACCACCAAAGGCCCAATTTTTCAGCCCCTGTTCAACAGGGGCATGCAATTATAATTATTGAACGAATAATTCACAGCAGGGCCCATTGCTGCGCCCACCAAGAGTAACTGTCAGGCCTTACAGTGTTGTGGCACCAGCACCACCATCAAAGGCCCAATTTTTAGTACCACTGATCAAAAATTATATGTTATTACAATTCCTGATATAATAGTTGACAGCAGGGCGTTCCAGCGCCCACCAAGAGTAACTGTGAGTGCTTTCAGTGTTGTGCCAACACCAACACCTAAGGGGCCAATTTCTGCAGAGTATATACGGCAGGTCCCTACTTTCAAACATCCAACTTACAAACGACTACTACTTTCAAACGGAAGAAGACAACAGGAAGTGAGAGGAAATCTACCCCTTGGAAGGAAAATTCTCTCCTGTAAGAATTAATATGGGAGAATGGTGTCTCCTCTCTACTGATGCTTTATCACCAATCCTTGTTTCAATACAAACACCACATTTCAAAAACAGTTGTCATTGGGACGCAAAGTGAGGTGAAATGTTCTGAACAGGGGCACAGACAGCAAAAAAAATGTGACAGGGGTGATAACCGTTCCCTATGTTTTCCAAAAAGCTAAAAAAAAGGAATATGGCATGGAGCTACACTTAAACAATGCAGCTGTTCAAAATTACAAACAGATTCTACATAAGAACAAACCTACAGTCCCTGTCTTGTATGCACCGCCTGTATACGGCTGTTCAGAGTATATAGGGCCTTTTTTATTTTGTGTGCGGGGTTCCCCTTAATATCCATACAAGTCTCAAAGGGGCTGGTAATGGGCTGGGGTAGGGGGGGGGGGGGGGTGATGGGGTAGCTATGCCATTTTTCCTAAAGATTTTCATCCATATTACCGGGACCAGACATTGCATTAAAGCCGCAAGCAGTTTTAAATGGCTTTTTTTCCTTTAGAAATGTTATTTTGTGCAGGGACAGTTCTAAACACGGGAAACACGTGGCACTTCACAGGCATACTTTAGACACCCCCCAGGTACAATATTTAAAGGAATATTTGACTTTTTTTTTTCACTTTATGCATCATTAAAATGACTGCTCCCGGAAAACGTCCGTTTTTAAAACTTCTTTTTGCATTGATACATGTCCCCTGGTGCAGAACCCGGGTTCCCAAACTCTGTTTCGGACAATAACATGGATAATAGTCGTTATAATTAGCACTTTAGAATCCGAACGTTCGCATCCATTGTATTTAATAGAGTTCTAATGTTCGTGCGAACTTTCGGTCCGTTCGCAGGTTCTGGTGCGAACCGAACCCGGGGGTGTTCGGCTCATCACTACTCCAGAGTTTAGTGAATGATCGTGAAGCTCTGATAACTTCCATTATCCAATCATGTGCAAGCACAAATGCTGTTTTCTTTCATTCCTTGCACGTGATTAGGTATTCTTTGCAAAGTGAACTTTCACCACATTAACTAAGCTCTGGGAAGATTTCCCTTGCAAATTGCAACTTCCCTTGTATAGTGAACAACTAATTTTACTTTAGTAAATCTACCCCAAGTCGTCAAATAAATTTAGGTTTGACAGAGAGTAATCATTGTTCCTAAAAGTGCATATATTAGAGAGAGAATAACAACTATAATACAGTTATCTATGGATTATAATTATATGTATTCCAGAGGAGTTCATTAAATAACAATAGATTGCCACTATAAAAAAGAGTTCTGAATTAAAATAAAAGTGTCTTTTTCCTACTTTGTTATCTATGATAAATTACACTGTTCTTCATAGTTCTCATTTCTACACCAGCAAACAATTACACACAACTATTTACTACCCAGATGTTATTCTTGTCATACAAAGGGCAGATTTCCAGTAATTTACCCGCTATCAACTAGCTTTCAGATGAAGAAACAGTTAGATGGATCAGTGCAACCTACCACCAATAACAGTTAACATTTATAGTTATATAGCAAGGATATTGGCCTTCTTTCATGTTATAGCTTATTATGTGATCAAAATTGGCTTAAATTTAAATTAAAAAAAAACACAACTCACATGGGTAGGGAGAATAGCAGCCTTTAAAATGTAAACAGTACCCAAAATATTATACTATTTCCGCTCCCTCCCTACAATTATTCCTAATAAATTTTTCACACAAATTCATAAGAAGCTTACATTTTTTATCTGGAATGGGAAAAAACCCAGAGTAGCATTTTCTATACTGACTTCCAACAAAACAGTGGGAGGAATGGGATTACCGGAAGTAAAAAGTTACTATTACGCCTCACTACTAGATCAAATGAAACACTGGTTCTCCTCTTCAGAGGATAAATTATGGGCAACTATTGAAAGGGAGGCAACACTAGGACATAACATGTATGCACTTTCTATGGCTAGCCACTTACTTAACAAAATCAACATCCCCAATCTAATCAGTATTAGAGCCACCTTGATAGCATGGAAACACGTTTTATCCAAAACCAAAATTTGGGACAATAATGTTACAGTATAAATGCCAGTAAAAATAATAGACTACTGCAAAATCCGCATTACATCAAAAGAATGGGTCAAACAGGGATACAACTTCTATACTGAGCTTCCTGTAAGATATAAAGAATTGGTATTAGGTAAAATAGAAAAAAGTTCTAGACTAAAAAACTTCCTTCCCCATAACAATATAACTATCCCGACCACAATTTGGCAATATTTAACAAACTATAAAGACCAAAGAGTGAGAGGTATCTCTTTATTTTACGACCTTCTCACAACATACCCCACAGACTACAAAAACCCCCATATGCTCAAGTGGGAAAAAGATTTATCTCAGACTTTCACAGGTACCCAATGGAGGAAAGCAATTTCAATATTCAGGAATGCCTCCTCTTGTACTGATCACTGGGATAACACACAATTTTTTTTAAACAGATGGCATCTGATGCCATATAGGCTATCAAAGATATATCCCACAGCTTCGCCGATCTGTTGGAGATGCAATGAGCAAATAGGAAATCTTCACCATACCCTATGGAGTTGTAGAAATATACACAGTTTCTGGAATACAGTGTTTTTAGCAGATCTTACTGGCAATTTGATGGATATCACCCCTGCCATGGCCCTCCTAGGAATAAATCTTGACATATACCCTATAATGTACAGAACAATTGTAGCCCATACACTTATAGCAGCCAGACACACAATATCCAGTCTATGGAAATCCTCTGAAGCTCCAAACTTAAAAAATGTCATAGTTAGACTGAATATTCAAGCTCAATATGAACTGATGTTGGCATACAAAAATTACAATACAACTCATTTTAAAGAAAAATGGCAAAATGGGTGGTCCACCCTAGAGCTTCTAAGTTTGTAAAAAAACTGTACTTTGTAATTCTATAGTTGCCTACCTCAAGTTTAGTTAAGTAGACAATGCATTTTCTATAATGAATTTAACAATAAGTTGATGTGTCTTCGCCTACAGTTTGTTCCCAATACGGGGTGGGCGAGACCTACTAACTTGGAAAATTATATTATTTGATAATTGGTTACCTTTATATTTGTGTTACCTACTGTAAAATATTTGTATTCTTATAACATATGTTAATTAGGAAATATGTGATGTGTGTAATAGTCACATGAGCAGCTGCTCTTATTTATTTTTTATTTATTTTTATTTTCTTTCTTTTTCTTTCTTTTTGTGTGTTTTGTTAAAGAAACTTATAAATAAAGAGTTAAAAAAAATTGGCGTGATAAAGAGTCAGTTCAAATGTTAGAACATTACCTGTGAGCAAGTAAAGATTGTCAAGAGTTCAGTCTCATATGGACACTTCCATTCTTGTGATATAGCTACTGTGCAGAATATTCATCCTTCTAATGCTAGCTATGGTAGCTTAGTAGATTGATATCCATTAGTTTAGATATTAGATTCTAAGTTCTTAGGTTCCTAAATGCTAATTCTACCAATATCTAGAAATGTCTTAATAACACCAAAGAATTGCACTGCACGGTCTCCTCCATGTTACAAAATAGAGGTGTCAGAACCTGTGCAGATTTTTGTTGTAACTGGACAGGAAACTTCTGTTCTGACTTAAGGTGTATCTAAACCTAGGAACAAAATCGTAATACCAGTGCTGCCTGCAGTTGTTTTATTTTTTTAAGACTTTTTAACCTTTATTTTCACTTGGTGATCTTGCCAGTAACGTACTTACTTTCCTAGGGCAGCCCTCAAAATTTCCACTCGTCTGCTCGCATTTGGTGAGTGGAAATAGGCTGAGGGTGAATGTGGGGCAGGGGCAGACTTGGCAAAAGTTTCCTGGCTGATCGCTTCTGGTAGAAGCGGTGCAGCCTTTTTTACAGGGCATCTAAGTAGCCTGGTGGGGCAATTGCGTGCCTGACCTTCTCGGGCCGCTCTGATGACCTGTAAAAAACGCCACATCACTTCTGACAGAAGCTATTAGCTAGGAAACTGTCAGGAGGAGAGCCAGCCAGATCACATGGCGTGAGGATCTCCTTCTGTGACACAGCTTGACCTCTGTCAAACAAAGTCCCACCTCCTGGATTGACTTATTTTGATAGCGGTCAGCGTTTCAGATCCAAGCTGTGTCACAGTGGGAGATCATCTCTCTGTGTGATCTGGCCAACTCTCCTCCCAATTTCTGCCTGTAATACCCATGCAGTGATATGCTGCATTGATGGGCACTGATGAGGCTGCACCGATGGGCACTGATATGCTGCACTGATGGGCACTAATAGGCTGCATTCATGGGCACTGATAAGCATTAATGAGACTGCACTGATGGGCACTGATGGGCACTGATAGGCTGCACTAATGGGCACTGATAAGACTGTACTGATGGGCACTGATGAGGCTGCACTGATGGGCACTGATAGGTTGCATTGATGGACACTGAAAAGGCTGCACTGTCTACGTCACTTCAGCAGCCATAGTGTTCCTAAAATATTCATAACTTTCATAAGGAAAAATCAAAAACTTCCAGTCTAGGCTATTTGTGAGGTATACATTTTTTCTTAGTCCTAGCACCCCAAGTTTTGTACCAGGCTATTGGGAGCACGCTACGCCTCCAGTGTGGCCAATGTGGTGCTCAATAAGTGGGAACAAGAAAATATTTTCAAAAATCAAAATAAGTCATTGATTTTCTACAAAAGATATATAGATGATATCATTATGCTTTGGGAAGGGAGTATGGCCAGTTTGACATCTTTTGTAGAGTTAATGAACAATAATGGTTATGGTCTAAGGTTCACTGCCGAGTGCAGTACCACTGGTGTGAACTATTTGGACCTAACCATTACCAAAAACCATGGGATCTTTGAAACAAAAACGTATTTCAAGGCAACCGACAGAAATGGATTTGTACCTACCCAGAGTTGTCACCATCCACAATGGATAGGGGCGGTCCCTAAAGGACAATTTATGAGGCTCCGACGTAATTGTGTCAATGATCACGATTTTCAAATCCAAGCTGAGGTACTCAAGGAGAGGTTTTTGGAGAAGGGGTATTCATTAGGGACACTCACTCAGGCGTTGTCCCAGGTGTCCTTGATGGATAGGAAATCCCTTCTGACCACTAAGCCCAAACCGGAGTACAAAGGAGAAGTGGCTTTTATTACTGGGTTTCACAGACAGTATAAACAAGTTGAAGCCATTATAAAGAAACACTGGCCAATTTTACTTAGGGACCCTGATTTAAAGTCTACCATTCCAGCAAGGCCTAAATTTATTTACAGGAGAGCCCCAGGACTTAGAAATAAAATAGCAAATAATGTACCGGATCCCCCAAAGAAACCTTCCACTTTTCTGGATAGTGTTGTTTTCCACTTCTGCACAAGATGTAAAGCGTGCAGAACAACCAGAAAACCAGGGGCCTCCAAAAAGATTTCCAATTTCCAATCCAAAGTCACTGGAGAAAATTTCAAGATAAAATCATTTATAACTTGCAATTCCGACCATGTGACCTATGTGCTGGAGTGCCCATGTTCCCTCCAGTACGTAGGCCGCACCACCAGGAATTTGAAAACCAGGATTAATGAACATTTAAAAAACATTAAAAATGGTTTTCCTAACCATAGTGTCTCCAGACACTTTAAAAGGTGCCACAATAGTGATCCATCATTGTGCACTTTTTATGGTATTGATAAAATATCCAAACATTGGAGGGGCACTCACATGACCCGAGAGTTCTCTAAAAATGAGACCAAGTGGCTGTATAAATTACAAACTATGCAGCCGCTGGGAATGAATATTGAAATAGATCTAAACTGTTTCCTTTCTAATAACTAGCTATTGTAACCAGGATCCACCACTGTTAATAAAAATAGAATTCTCCTCCTTTATTTACTTACTTTTTCTCTTAAATACAGGAGGTGAGAGACAATTTGGCCCCCAAGATAGACTATTGTGTATAAATAGCTAACATAAATTAGTGTATAGTGTGATAAATAAAAATCAAATCCTATTTTCCTTCCTTTTTTTAAATATAAAATTGGTAATGGGACTTTTCATATGGTATGTTTTTTTCAATGTGACCACTAGGGGTCATGATAGGGCACAATCAATTACACTGATATAAATGTTACTATTGTACATTTGCCCAACAGCAAAATTCAATATTGCCGAAATGTTATTATATCCCAATGATAATACAATATTAATACCCAATTACCCGATTGGTAAACACGCAAGTGTTTTCAAGGTAAATATTGTGTTACTACTCAGAATCAACATTGTATAGATATATACCGAGACTGCGGCTGCGCATTCAAATTTTCCCAGGATTTTAGCTTTAAATAACGTGACCCCGGTGACCAGGTACGCTTCCTGAGGATGTTATTAACGAAACGTACGTCGAGGCGGTACCTGGTCACGTTCGTACGCCATATCCGGACTGGATGGTTGCCGGAAGTTAGAAGGTGGAACGCACGCCGCACACGGAGGCGGACATATGGGAGAAGTTCCAGCGCCACACTATCTATTGACTAGCCAGCAGCCCCAGTGCCGGGATATAGGGACTTTTAAATGTGAGTAAGCCTTTGGCTTTCTGTTTTAGATTTGTTTTAAACTTAATAAATGGTTTTACGCTAGGGGCACTTTTCATCATTCTTACATATGATCCTACCGGCACGTCTGAGGAGGAAGGGTGTACGTCTCCAATTCTTATACATGTGAGCAGGCACAATCCTGCATAAGCGCTACTGACCTACTTTTTGGCTAAAGTGGTCATATTGTTCTGGTAAGCAGAATCTATATACAGGCACATTGGGTGTGTTTTCTGCATATTGGTGGAGGATCAATTTCATACCACACTTCAAGCTATATTCAGAGACATTGAATGGGCACGTTTGATGTTTGAACAACTAATTCACTATATTCTTTTAAGATATATCACGACAGCAAGCAGAAGTTTATGTTATGGACTTTCAATGTTAATTTTGAATCACTAAATTGGGACTTTTGCATATACTTCTTATCATATTAATTATTTGTGGTTTGGATCACAATACTGATTAATTAACATAATATATTTCTTTAATATATATTTATATTTTTTTAATATATATATATATATACCAGGTTCTTAGTTGGGTTTATTCATGGTGTATAGTCACATTAAATATATATAGCGCCCCCTATAACTAATATTTTAATACTGGGAGTACACACTTCACAGGGGAGCAGCTTATTTGAATTAATTAGATACCATTATTCGAGTAGGTACTATTTATCTTATAGATAGTTCACATAATTTTGGGCGCGGAGTTCACTCTTACCACTGTTCACTTAAATATCACAATTCTGTATATTGATCTTTAATTACTCACGCTGCCATGGATGTGTTCAACTTTATGAAGGAACGACACATCAATATAGAAGAAATATTCCAACAAGCCCCCAGTCCCAATTTAGATCTTGAAAGGGGCTTTAAACAGCTTCAGTTTGATATGGAGAAACAAATCAGGCTATGGTGGGACATAGCCTCTTTTGAAATGTACATTGGAAAAAACCTCACTCCCAGAAGGTTAAGGTGGGATGTCAGTCCCAATGATGGGATTGAAGACCTACAATTGTTGGATGAATGGTACCAATTTTTCAATGCATGTGAACAGAAGCTCATGCAACTTATGATTAGAAGACGGAAAAATAAAAACAAAATTCTGGAGACCAAGATTGTTGACCTCAAAGAAAGGATGGAGCCATTCAAATCCAACAATGAATATGTAGAAAAAGCAACAAACTTACAAAACCATTTAATAAAATATGACGGGGAAATTAAAAATAATAAACTAAAAAAATATCAAAGGGATATCAAAGATTTTGAAGAAAATAAGGTGTACAAATGGCAAGATACTATCTCATCCTCTCCCCCATTGGAATCATCACTAGAGAGAGAGCCTGAGGTCCCAATTGCAGTAGTGTAACAGAGCAAACCATCTAAAGTCTCTAGCACCCCTAAAAAAATTATCAAAACACCCAATAATCCAAAAAACAATTATTATCATCAACCTAGCCCATATCCCTATCCACCAGCCTATCCAGTACACACCTACAATCGGTTTGCACCATTGGATAACAGAGGGGCAGAGTATGGTTATTACGAACAAAATAGGAACTACTATCCACCAAGACCCCCACGGGGAGCTTTTAGGGGAAATTTTAGAGGTAGACCGGGTAACTATCAAAACCCTTACCCGGGGGGGGAATGGAGAGATTGGAAGGAGCCCTATCGTATTCCATCCAATGCCCCACAGGTCCCCAAAGACCTTATAGAAAAAGAGGGCAACGAGGAGGAGAGAGAAAGAAAAAGAAAAAAGGAACAGGTAAACCAGGGGATATACAATTTAGCAGGGGTTCTTTTTACTGAACAGGAATTGGCAGTGTTAAATCAAGGATTAAAATTTGCACCTGATAAAAATGTAGACAAATTTGAATTATTTGTAGACATTGAAAAATATGTGCGCAAGTTAAACATCAAAAAATATTATGCCAAACAAGCGCCTGCAATGGGTGAGGCTATTGCAAATCAGCAGTATATACATAGTAGTTTAAAAAACAACTCAGTATTCAATCCTGGGAAGGGAAAAAATAACCATATCGAAGTCTTTAGAACAATGGTGCAAGATGAAACTAGGGAATTGGAAATTAAAAAACATGCATCTAACCAGGCCATCTGGGAAGGTATAAAATCAATAGAGGAAAATAAACAAATAGTGGTAAGACCAGCAGACAAAGGGGGGGGGGGTTTGGTGGTAATGACTCGGGAATATTACTACCAAGAAATACCTAGACTTCTCAATGACACAGCGACTTATAAAAAACTAAAGGGGGATCCTACATCAAAACTAAAACAATAATTTAATATCTAGGTGGAGGAGGGCCTTAAAAAGTCTTTACTAAATCAAAAAGAAGCAAATTATATTCAAATACAAGCTCCCAAAGTTCCGGTCCTCTACATAGTACCGAAAATACACAAAAACAAAGAATGCCCACCAGGCAGACCCATAATAAGTGGGATAGATTCCCTATTGTCGCGATTAGGTGAATACCTTGATGGGTTTTTTAAACCCTTAGTATCACAGAGCCCCTCATATTTAAAAGATAGCAAAGATCTCATGGTATTCCTAGAAGGAATTACAGCTAATGACACCACCATCATGGTTACAGTAGACGTTGAGTCCCTGTATACCAACATCAAACATAAATATGCCCTAATATCCCTTAAGTGGGCGCTCTTGAGGGAATCCAAGCTCAAATAAGCCCAGATTAATTTTCTTGTACGAGGCCTTGAGTTGGCCATGAGTAATAACTTTTTCTAGGCAAAAGATGAGTTCTACAACCAAACTGGGGGCGTGGCTATGGGAGCACGCTACGCCCCCAGTGTGGCCAATGTGGTGCTCAATAAGTGGGAACAAGAAAATATTTTCAAAAATCAAAATAAGTCATTGATTTTCTACAAAAGATATATAGATGATATCATTATGCTTTGGGAAGGGAGTATGGCCAGTTTGACATCTTTTGTAGAGTTAATGAACAATAATGGTTATAGTCTAAGGTTCACTGACGAGTGCAGTACCACTGGTGTGAACTATTTGGACCTAACCATTACCAAAAACCATGGGATCTTTGAAACAAAAACGTATTTCAAGGCAACCGACAGAAATGGATTTGTACCTACCCAGAGTTGTCACCATCCACAATGGATAGGGGCGGTCCCTAAAGGACAATTTATGAGGCTCCGACGTAATTGTGTCAATGATCACGATTTTCAAATCCAAGCTGAGGTACTCAAGGAGAGGTTTTTGGAGAAGGGGTATTCATTAGGGACACTCACTCAGGCGTTGTCCCAGGTGTCCTTGATGGATAGGAAATCCCTTCTGACCACTAAGCCCAAACCGGAGTACAAAGGAGAAGTGGCTTTTATTACTGGGTTTCACAGACAGTATAAACAAGTTGAAGCCATTATAAAGAAACACTGGCCAATTTTACTTAGGGACCCTGATTTAAAGTCTACCATTCCAGCAAGGCCTAAATTTATTTACAGGAGAGCCCCAGGACTTAGAAATAAAATAGAAAATAATGTACCGGATCCCCCAAAGAAACCTTCCACTTTTGTGGATAGTGTTGGTTTCCACTTCTGCTCAAGATGTAAAGCGTGCAGAACAACCAGAAAACCAGGGGCCTCCAAAAAGATTTCCAACTTCCAATCCAAAGTCACTGGAGAAAATTTCAAGATAAAATCATTTATAACTTGCAATTCCGACCATGTGACCTATGTGCTGGAGTGCCCATGTTCCCTCCAGTATGTAGGCCGCACCACCAGGAATTTGAAAACCAGGATTAATGAACATTTAAAAAATATTAAAAATGGTTTTCCTAACCTTAGTGTCTCCAGACACATTAAAAGGTGCCACAATAGTGATCCATCATTGTGCACTTTTTATGGTATTGATAAAATATCCAAACATTGGAGGGGCACTCACATGACCCGAGAGGTCTCTAAAAATGAGACCAAGTGGCTGTATAAATTACAAACTATGCAGCCGATGGGAATGAATATTGAAATAGATCTAAACTGTTTCCTTTCTAATAACTAGCCATTGTAACCAGGATCCACCACTGTTAATAAAAATAGAATTCTCCTCCTTTATTTACTTAGCCCCTTGGTAATCTGTTTTTCTCTTAAATACAGGAGGTGAGAGACAATTTGGCCTCCAAGATAGACTATTGTGTATAAATAGCCAACATAAATTAGTGTATAGTGTGATAAATAAAAATCAAATCCTATTTTCCTTCCTTTTTTTAAATATAGAATTGGTAATGGGACTTTTCATATGGTATGTTTTTTTCAATGTGACCACTAGGGGTCATGATAGGGCACAATCAATTACACTGATATAAATGTTACTATTGTACATTTGCCCAACAGCAGAATTCAATATTGCCGAAATGTTATTATATCCCAATGATAATACAATATTAATACCCAATTACCCGATTGGTAAACACGCGCGTGTTTCCAAGGTAAATATTGTGTTACTACCCAGAATCAACATTGTATAGATATATACCGAGACTGCGGCTGCGCATTCATATTTTCCCGGGATTTTAGCTTTAAATAACGTGACCCCAGTGACCAGGTACGCTTCCTGAGGATGTTATTAACGAAACGTACGTCGAGGCGGTACCTGGTCACGTTCGTACGCCATATCCGGACTGGATGGTTGCCGGAAGTTAGAAGGTGGAACGCACGCTGCACACGGAGGCGGACATATGGGAGAAGTTCCAGCGCCACACTATCTACTGACAAGCCAGCAGCCCCAGTGCCGGGATATAGGCACTTTTAAATGTGAGTAAGCCTTTTGCTTTCTGTTTTATATTTGTTTTAAACTTAATAAATGGTTTTACGCTATGGGCACTTTTCATCATTTTTGCATATGATCCTACCGGCACGTCTGAGGAGGAAGGGTGTACGTCTCCAATTCTTATACATTTGAGCAGGCACAATCCTGCATAAGCGCTACTGACCTACTTTTTGGCTAAAGTGGTCATATTGTTCTGGTAAGCAGAATCTATATACAGGCACATTGGGTGTGTTTTCTGCATATTGGTGGAGGATCAATTTCATACCACACTTCAAGCTATATTCAGAGACATTGAATGGGCACATTTGATGTTTGAACAACTAATTCACTATATTCTTTTAAGATATATCACGACAGCAAGCAGAAGTTTATGTTGGATATGGACTTTCAATGTTAATTTTGAATCACTAAATTGGGACTTTTGCATATACTTCTTATCATATTAATTATTTGTGGTTTGGATCACAATACTGATTAATTAACATAATATATTTCTTTAATATATATTTATATATTTTTAATATATATATATACCAGGTTCTTAGTTGGGTTTATTCATGGTGTATAGTCACATTAAATATATATAGCGCCCCCTATAACTAATATTTTAATACTGGGAGTACACACTTCACAGGGGAGCAGCTTATTTGAATTAATTAGATACCATTATTCGAGTAGGCATTATTTATCTTATAGATAGTTCACATAATTTTTGGCGCGGAGTTCACTCTTACCACTATTGTGACTAAGTAGGGTTTATTTACTAAAGCAAAATAGACTGTGCAATTTGCAAGTGCAATTGCACTCATTTTCCCCAGAGCTCAATGAATGTGGTGAAATTCTGTCGATTTCCATCATTCAATCATGTGCAAACAGAAATTATGTTTTTCTATTTTCCTAGCACCTATTTAGATATTCTTTACAAAGTAAAGTTTCACCACATTTACTAAACTCTGGGGAAAATGAGTGCAATTGCAATTGTAGTCTTTTTTTTTTAAATCAACCCCTCTGTATCTACTACACTTGCACAATCCAGATGTATCACACCAGATGTATGAGTAACATTCACTGTCCTTGTAGTAAATTATGTGTTTTTGTTGAACATCACATATGTTGATTCGGTATTGTAAGGCTGTTAGCTACCATATTTGTTAAAGCATTTTCTACTGCAATCAGGCTAACAGACGTGATTAATTGTTTTTTCATTATTTCTTATTGCAAATAAAAATGCTCTTACCTTGCCCATTGTAGGAAACATTTTAACTTCAATCTCCAGTAATATAACTAGACAATGCTAAAGCCTTTAAATACATTTTCTAGTGCTGATGTATGCATTTAAGATGGATGATGTCAACTTATTTGTGTTTAGCCATGTGTGTGAAGAGCTGTTACATACAAAACCAAGTAAAACTATTGTTTTCATATGTGGCTGTATGAATAGCTACTGCTAACTTTGTAATGCACTCTGAAAGAATAGAGCAGGAAGCAAAGTTTAAAAGGCACGTGTTACTTGTTCACATGGTTTGACTCTAAAGCCTCGTACACACGGCCGGTTTTCTCGGCAAGAAAACTGCTGGGAGAGCCTTTTGCTGAGAAAACCAGCCATGTGTATGGTTTCTCGTCGGGAAAACTGCCGGGAATCTCAATGAGAAAAATAGAGAACCTGCTCACTATTTTTCTCATCGCGATCCTCGGCAAGTGTTTCCTGCCGAGAAAACCGTGAGTGTGTATGCTTACCTGTCCCAGGTAAGCCCGTGCATGCACGATGAGACTTTGACACATGCACGGTAGCTTACAAGGGTAGTGTAGCAAGATGGCGACGACGGCATCGAATGTGACGAGCGCATGCTCGTCGTAGTCGATGACGTCACCGCGTTCTTGCCATTCAAAAGAAGGGCGGTTCTTTTGAATGTGCCGTGTGTACACTCGGCGAACAAGAAAAGCTTGCCAGGAATTAACTTTACAAAACTTTAATTTAATTTATTTATTTATTTATTTAATTTAATTTATTTAAAAATAAATAATAATAAAGATATATGGGAGGAATGGAGCTATTTAATGCCCAACAATAGATAAAGGGAATAAAGTTGGAGTTCCAGGCAAAAATGTAACTCCTTTGTAATCATAGGTACACCCCACACACCCGAACCCCCCCATTTTTGGATATTTTCTTTTGTTTTGTTTTCATACATTTTTTGTAAATTTTAATAGGGACTCCCCCCCCCCATTTTTGGATATTTTTTTTTGTTTTGTTTTCATACATTTTTTGTAAATTTTAATAGGGACTTCCGTCCCACAGCGCTGCAGCGAGGTATGCCACTTCCTCTTTCCCCTGTCGCCTTCTGGAGCTTGTGTGTGTCCCAGAAGACGACAGGACAATTCAGAAAGTACATGTATACAGGGAGTTCTAAATCCACTTTGAATTCAGTTAGTGAAGTCTAGTGATGAGCCGAACACCCCCGGGTTCGGTTCGCACCAGAACCCGCGAACGGACCGAAAGTTCGCAAGAACTTTAGAACCCTATTAAATACAATGGATGCGAACGTTCGAAATCTAAAGTGCTAATTATAACGACTATTATGCATGTTATTGTCCTAAAAAGGGTTTGGGAACCCGGGTTCTGCACCAGGGGACATGTATCAATGCAAAAATAAGTTTTAAAAAAGGCAGTTTTTCTGGAGCAGTCATTTTAATGATGCATAAAGTGAAAAAAAAAGTCAAAAATTCCTTTAAATATCGTACCTGGGGGGTGTCTAAAGTATGCCTGTGAAGTGCCACGTGTTTCCCATGTTTAGAACTGTCCCTGCACAAAATTACATTTCTAAAGGAAAAAAAGCCATTTAAAACTGCTTGCGGCTTTAATGTAATGTCTGGTCCCGGTAATATGGATGAAAATCTTTAAGAAAAATGGCATAGCTACCCCATCACCCCCCCCCCTACCCCAGCCCATTACCGCACACAAAATAAAAAAGGCCCTATATACTCTGAACAGCCGTATACAGGCGGTGCATACAAGACAGGGACTGTAGGTTTGTTCTTATGTAGAATCTGTTTGTAATTTTGAACAGGTACATTGTTTAAGTGTAGCTCCAGCCAAAAAATATATTTTTAAGCTTTTTGGAAAACATAGGGAAGGGTTATCACCCCTGTAACATTTGTTTTGCTGTCTGTGCAGTGTGCACCTGTTCAGAACAGTTCACCTCACTTTCCGTCCTAATGACAAATGTTTTTTGAAAATTTTGGGTTTTTATTGAAACAAGAATTGGTGATAAAGAATCAGTGGAGAGGAGACACTTTTTTTCCCATATTAACTCTTACAGGAGAGAATTTGCCTTCCTAGGGGTAGATTTCCTCTCACTTCCTGTTGTATCCTTCCGTTTGCAAGGAGGAGTCGTTTGTAAGTTGGATGTTTGAAAGTAGGGGCCTGCCGTATATACTCAGCTGAAATTTGCCCCTTACATGTTGGTGTTGCCACAACACTGTGAGCCCTCACAGTTACTCTTGGTGGGCGCATGAATGGGCCCTGCTGTGAATTATTAGATCAAGAATTGTAATTGCATGCCCCTGTTGAACAGGGGCTGAAAAATTGGGCCTTTGGTGGTGGTGGTGGTGGTGGTGTTGACACAACACTGTAAGGCCTCACAGTTAGTCTTGGTGGGCGCAGGAATGGGCCCTGCTGTGAATTATTAGATCAAGAATTGTAATTGCATGCCCCTGTTGAACAGGGGCTGAAAAATTGGGCCTTTGGTGGTGGTGGTGGTGGTGGTGTTGACACAACACTGTAAGGCCTCACAGTTAGTCTTGGTGGGCGCAGGAATGGGCCCTGCTGTGAATTATTAGATCAAGAATTGTAATTACATGCCCCTGTTAAACAGGGGCAGAAAAATTGAGCCTTAGGCACTGGTGCCACAACACTGCAACCCCTCACAGATACTGTACTTGGAGCACAGCAATGAGCCCTGTTGCAAAGTATTGCATCAAAAATTGTAATTACACGCCCCTGTTAAACAGGGGCTGAAAAATTGGGCCTTAGCCACTGGTGCTGGTGCCACGACACTGCAACCACTCCCAGATACTGTAGTTGGAGTGCAGGAATGAGCCCTGCTTCAAAGCATTGCATAAAAAATTGTAATAACACACCCCTGTTAAACAGGGGCTGAAAAATTGGGCCTTAGCCACTGGTGGCGGCACCCAGAAACAAAAATGTTCTTCCAAGCTATCATCGTCAATCGGATCATTGAGGAGGAGGAGGATAGTCAGTCAACATAACAGGACAAACTCTCAGCATCAGCATCAGTCTTGAAGGGATGTGACATTTGAAAATAAATTAGTCTGTTATATCAGCTTCAGGTGTTTGGTAGCTGGTGGTGATCCAAGACTGGTTCATCTTTATGAAGGTCAGTCGATCAACAGAGTCGGTGGACAGGCGCACCCTGTGATCCATGACAAATCCTCCAGCAGCACTGAATGTGCGTTCTGAAAGAACGCTGGATGCAGGACAGGCCAGTAGCTCAATTGCATACTGTGCAAGCTCTGGCCAGTGATCCATCCTCAAGACCCAGTAAGCCAGAGGATTTTCGGTGGGGAAGGTGTCCAAGTCTGACCTTGCCCCTAGGTATTCCTGCACCATGTATATCAGACGCTGGCGATGGTTGCTGGAACCGATCATACCTTGGGGCTGCGGACTAAAGAATTGTCTGAACGCTTCGGTCAGACGGCCACCTTCCCCACCGCTCCTTCTTTGACTGACCGAAGCCTCAGCAACTCGTTGTCCAAGACCAGGAGTTTGTAACCTCCCAGTCTCTGGGAACGCGTTGCACAGACCTTTCTGCAAGGCCTCCCGGAGTTGTCTCATCCTCTGCTCCCTCTGCGACGGTAAGATAAGGTCCGCAACCTTACCCTTGTACCGTGGATCAAGGAGAGTGGCCAGCCAGTAATGGTCCCTCTCCTTGATCCGAAGAATACGAGGATCCTTCCGCAGACTTTGCAGGATCAGGGAGGCCATGCAGCGTAGGTTAGCTGAGGCATTCAGTCCGGAGTCCTCTGGGTCACTAAGGACGACATGATCCGCAGCCACCTCCTCCCAGCCACGTACAAGTCCACTGGTTTCTTGGGACTGTAAATCATCCCTAAAAGACTGCTGCTGATGATGCTGAGTGCCAGGCTCCACCTCCATGCTGACACAATCCTCCTCCTCCTCCTCCTCCTCTTCTTCCTGTGCGATGGGTGGGACAGAAGGAACACTGTCTGGGTAAAGGGGGCCTTGAGAGGCAAGGAAGTCCTCCTCTTCCTGCCTCTGTTCAGCCTCAAGTGCCCTGTCCATTATTCTACGCAGCGTATGTTCCAACAGGTGGACAAGAGGTACAGTGTCACTGATGCATGCACTGTCACTGCTCACCATCCTCGTGGCCTCCTCAAATGGTGCCAGGACAGTGCATGCATCCCTGATCATGCCCCACTGGCGTGGTGAAAAAAACCTGAGCTCCCCTGACCCTGTCCTGGTGCCGTAGTCGCACAGGTACTCATTGATGGCCCTCTGCTGCGTGTGCAGCCGCTGCAGCATGGCCAACGTTGAGTTCCACCTGGTGGGCATGTCACATATAAGGCGGTTCTTGGGCAGGTTTAACTCCTTTTGCAGCTCAGCCAGGCGAGCACTGGCATTATAAGATCTGCGGAAATGCACACAGACTTTCCTGGCCTGCCTCAGGACATCCTGTAAGCCCGGGTACCTGCCCAAGAACCGCTGCACCACCAGGTTAAGGACGTGAGCCACACAGGGCACATGGGTCAGTTGTCCCTGTCGGAGAGCGGAGAGGAGGTTGGTGCCATTGTCGCAAACTACCATTCCTGGCTTAAGCTGGCGTGGCGTCAACCACCTCTCGGCCTGCCCCTGCAGAGCAGACAGAACCTCTGCCCCAGTGTGGCTCCTGTCCCCCAAACACACCAGCGCAAGCACGGCATGGCATATTTTTGCCTGCGTACTTGCGTAGCCCCTTGAACGCCTACGGAGCACCGCTGGTTCCGAGGACAAAGCACAGGAAGAGGCCACGGAGGAAGAAGAGGAGGGTGTGGAGGACAGAGGTGTGTCACAACCAGTAGTAGCATTTTGGAGGCGTGGCGGTGGAACAACCTCCAACACTACTGCACCTTGTCCTGCATCCTTCCCAGCTGCCAAAAGAGTGACCCAATGGGCCGTGAAAGAAAGGTAACGTCCCTGTCCATGCCTGCTGGACCATGAGTCAGCGGTAATATGCAACTTACCGCTGACCGCCCTGTCCAGCGAGGCCAAGACATTGCCTTCCACATGCCGGTAGAGAGCCGGAATCGCCTTCCGTGAGAAAAAGTGGCGTTTGGGAACCTGCCACTGAGGAACCGCACATTGCACAAACTCACGGAAGGGGGCTGAGTCTACCAACTGAAAAGGCAGCAGTTGAAGCGCTAGCAATTTAGCCAAGCTAGCATTCAACCGCTGGGCATGTGGATGGCTGGGAGTGAACTTCTTTCGACGGTCCAGCAGCTGGGGCAGAGAAATTTGCCTGCTAGAATCGGACGTTGGTGTACTGCTAGCAGAGTGCCCGCAAGTACTTGGCTGTGACACACCTAATTATACACCTTCATTCCTCTCAGAGCAGGTTTTAGAGAGGACTGAAGGTATAGTGGGGTTGGAGATCCCAGCTGATGCGGTGCAAGAAGAGGTCAGCTTTGTTCTTTGGTGTGGGTCTTTAAGGTAGGCTTGCCAACGAGCTGCATGGCAGGTCAACATATGTCTGGTCAAGCATGTGGTGCCCAAGCGGGTGATGTTTTGGCCACGCGATATACGCTTGAGACATATGTTGCAAACAGCAGCTGTGCGATCTGATGCACTTGACTCAAAAAAGGCCCACACCAAAGAACTTTTTGAATAACGGGCAGAGGCAGCGCCTTGCACAGGCGGAGCTCTGCGGTGTGATTCCGTCGGTGTGCTGCCCTTACGCTGGCCCCCCGAGGGCATCCTGCCTCGTTGGAGATGTGCCTCCTCCTCATCCTCCTCCTCCTCCTCCTCCTCTCTCCTATTAGGCACCCACGTGGAGTCAGTGACCTCATCATCCCCTCCCTCCTCATCACTGGAGCCAATCTGGCAGTATGCTGCTGGAACATGACTGCCAGATTGGTGTCCTTCTTGAGCATCCCCTCTCTCTGCTCTCACGCTACTGCCTTCCTCTAGCTGGGTATCATCATCAGACCCTTCGAAATGCTGGGCATCCTCCTGGAGCATGTACCCAACACTGTGCTCAAACAGTTCGGGGGACTCCTCAGGAGGACATGGTTGGTCTAGGGAAGGAGTGACTGATGATGACATTGATACCAGGGAAGAGGACGCTTTGGCAGCTGCTTTGCCAGTACCCTGAGCCTGGGTGAGAGAGGATGAGGAGGATGAGGAGGGCTTGGTCATCCACTCTACCAAGTCTTCGGCATGATGCGGCTCAACACGTCCAGCTGCCGAAAAGAAGGACAAGCGTGTCCCATGACAACATGCTGATGGCGATGCACCGCATCCACGACCAGCACTGTTGTCTCTAGACACAGAGCCTGCTTGCCCTCTTTTTTGGGCTCCTGACTGTCTGCCTTTCCTTGTTTGCCTTCCAGACATTCTAATGGCCTGCAGGGAAATGGGAAAAGCAGAAATACAGGCTAAGTTAAGGTGTAATATGGTCAGGAGGCACACTCCGCCCGCTGTAAGTGCCGCAAAATCCTGTTGGTGTAACACACCAGGAAAAAGCAGCAATACAGGCTAAGTTAAAGTGTAATATGGTCAGGAGGCACACTCCGCCCGCTGTAAGTGCCGCAAAATCCTGTTTGTGTAACACACCAGGAAAAAGCAGCAATACAGGCTAAGTTAAGGTGTAATATGGTCAGGAGGCACACTCCGCCCGCTGTAAGTGCCGCAAAATCCTGTTTGTGTAACACACCAGGAAAAAGCAGCAATACAGGCTAAGTTAAGGTGTAATATGGTCAAAAGGCACACTCCGCCCGCTGTAAGTGCCGCAAAATCCTGTTTGTGTAACACACCAGGAAAAAGCAGCAATACAGGCTAAGTTAAGGTGTAATATGGTCAGGAGGCACACTCCGCCCGCTGTAAGTGCCGCAAAATCCTGTTTGTGTAACACACCAGGAAAAAGCAGCAATACAGGCTAAGTTAAGGTGTAATATGGTCAAAAGGCACACTCCGCCCGCTGTAAGTGCCGCAAAATCCTGTTTGTGTAACACACCAGGAAAAAGCAGCAATACAGGCTAAGTTAAGGTGTAATATGGTCAGGAGGCACACTCCGCCCGCTGTAAGTGCCGCAAAATCCTGTTTGTGTAACACACCAGGAAAAAGCAGCAATACAGGCTAAGTTAAGGTGTAATATGGTCAAAAGGCACACTCCGCCCGCTGTAAGTGCCGCAAAATCCTGTTTGTGTAACACACCAGGAAGAAGCAGCAATACAGGCTAAGTTAAGGTGTAATATGGTCAGGAGGCACACTCTGCCCGCTGTAAGTGCCGCAAAATCCTGTTTGTGTAACACACCAGGAAAAAGCAGCAATACGGGCTAACTTCAGGTGTATAATGTGCAGGAGGCTTAGCAACAATGACACTGACACTGTCCCCTGCCTATCCTTCTCTCTCCCTGCACACAAGGTTTATCAAAGTATATGACACTGACACTCTCCCTGCCTATCCTTCTCTCTCCCTGCACACAAGGTTTAGCCAAGAATATGACACTGACACTGTCCCCTGCCTATCCTTCTCTCTCCCTGTACACAAGGTTTATCAAAGTATATGACACTGACACTCTCCCTGCCTATCCTTCTCTCTCCCTGCACACAAGGTTTAGCAAAGAATATGACACTGACACTGTCCCCTGCCTATCCTTCTCTCTCCCTGTACACAAGGTTTATCAAAGTATATGACACTGACACTCTCCCTGCCTATCCTTCTCTCTCCCTACACACAAGGTTTAGCAAAGAATATGGCACTGACACTCTCCCTGCCTATCCTTCTCTGTCCCTACACACAAGGTTTAGCAAAGAATAGATTTGACAAGATTTGACACTGTCCCTGCCTATCCTTCACTTTCCCTGCTCCGGAACACACTACACAAGGCCGCCGCGCTGGCGGCCTTTTATAGTGTGGGGCGTGTACTAAACCCCCTCAGCTATAATTGGCCACAGGCTTCCTGCCTGTGGCCAATCATTGCTCTCTTCGCTGCCGGCGCTGTGATTGGCCAAGCATGCAGGGTCACAGTGCATGCTTGGCCAATCACAGCGCCGGGATTACACTGCGATGGCGCAGTGTATTGTGGGCCGTTCGTGTCACTCGAATTTGGCGTGAACGGCCCAAATCGTTCGTTGTTCGCCGAACACGCAAACAGCCGATGTTCGAGTCGAACCTATGTTCGACTCGAACACCGAGCTCATCCCTAGTGAAGTCAGTTAGTATGTCAGTTACTCAAACTTTTGAAGGTAGCAACATTCAGGCAAGCTTCTTAGAAGAAAACAGCAATGACAGACTCCCTGATTCTCTCATATGGGCTCTTCTGGGGTGGGGATAGTGTGATCAGGCTGTGGAGCCACAACAAATTCCATAAAGCGATTGGATCCAGGTGTAAATCTCAAGTTTATGAATGTGAGAAAAAATCTGACAGTCTCTCAGATTCCGTGAATTAATTATTGCCTCGCAGATTCCATGAATTAAAATATAAGTTATTGTGAGAAAGAAACATCATTTTGATTAAAAGTTACATGAGGTCTGCCAACCCAGTGAAACAGTCTAAGTCCACACTGACCAGTGGCTATAAATGCATATCTGTCCTCAGGTGGAAGGGTTCTGGATGTGTCTGTCATGGTGAAAGGACCATGCTATTGGCTTCCCACCCTGGTGTCTTTCTCTTCACCCTCTCCACTGGCTTCCACGCTGTCCTTCTGGCGCAGTGAGTAACGTCATCGCTAGACGCCGCCCCTGCACGGTGTCGCTGTGGGGAGACCTGCCATAGCCCCTGGTCGACTGCACTCCTCTCCGGAATGGCACATGGCTCCCCGTTTCCATCCACCTCCCCTCTGCCTCCAGGTCAATCGAGCCATCACACACCAATGGTGTTATTGGCAGGCACAGAGACACATTCATGACCCTTCCATTTATAGCCACTGGTCATTGTGAATATAATCATGGATTATATTTCATTCATGGAATCCGAGAGGCTATAATTAATTCACGTAATCTGAGAGACTGTCAGGTTTTTTCTCACATTCATAATCTTGAGATATACACCTGAATCCAAGCGCTTTATGGAATTTTTTGCGACTTTTCTTTGACACTCCTTTCCAGGAGCTACCTCTAGCAGATAAGGTCTATAGGATTGTCATTATTTCAGCTTTTCCTCCTATGCAGGCCTTCACAACAGGCGCCTGATAATTTTTTTTGTTTTATCCTTGATCAGGCTGTGGATCAGAGGGGATTAGCCCTTGGGCCAACACTAATTAGGTACAGTTCTGCTCATAAGTTTACATACCCTGGCAGCATTTATGATTTCTTGGCCATTTTTCAGAGAATATGAATAATAACACAAAAACATTTATTTCACTCATGGTTAGTGTTTGGCTGAAGCCATTTATTATCAATCAACCTGTGTTTACTCTTTTTAAATCATAATTACAACAGAAACTACCCAAATGACCATGATCAAAAGTTTAGATACCCTGGTGATTTTGGCCTGATAACACAAGTTGACACAAAGGGGTTTGAATGGCTATTAAAGGTAACCATCCTCATCTGTGATCTGTTTTCTTGTAATTAGTGTGTGTGAATAAAAGGTCAATCAGTTTCTGGACTCCTGACAGACCCTTGCATCTTTCATCCAATGCTGCACTGACATTTCTGGATTCTGAGTCATGGGCAAAGCAAAAGAATTGTCAAAGCATCTGCGGGAAAAGGTAGTTTAACTGTATAAAACAGGAAAGGGATATAAAAAGATATCCAAGGAATTGAGAATGCCAATTAGCAGTGTTCAAACTCTAATCAAGAAGTGGAAAGTGAGGGGTTCTGTTGAAACCAAACCACAGTCAGGTAGACCAAATTTAACCACAACTGCATAAGGAGGCACTTGAAGAAAGATGGGCTGCATGGTTGAGTCGCCTGAAGAAAGCCATTACTACGCAAATGCCACAAAGTATCCCATTTTACAATACGCCAAACAGCACAGAGACAAGCCTCAAACCTTCTGGCACAAAGCCATTTGGAGTGATGAGACCAAAATTGAGCTTTTTGTCCACAACCATAAACACTACATTTGGAGAGGAGTCAACAAGGCCTATGATGAAAGGTACACCATTCCTACTGTGAAAAACGGAGGTGGATCGCTAATGTTTTTGGGATGTGTGAGCTACAAAGGCACAGGAATTTTGGTCAAAATTGATGGCAAGATGAATGCAGTATGTTATCAACAAATACTGGAGGAACATTTGCATTCATCATCCAGGAAGCTGCCCATGGGACGTACTTGGACATCCCAACATGACAATGATCCAAAACACAAGGCCAAGTCGACCTGTCATTGGCTACAGCTGAATAAAGTGAAGGTTCTGGAGTGGCCATCAAGTCTCCTGACCTCAATATCATTGAGCCACTCTGGGGAGCTCTGAAAACAAGCAGTTCATGCAAGACAGCCCAAGAATTTACAGGAACTGGAGGCTTTTTACCTAGAGGAATGGGCAGCTTTACCCTCTGAGAAGATAAAGAGCCTCATCCACAAATACCACAAAAGACTTCAAGCTGTCATTGATGTTAAAGGGGGCAATACATGGTATTAAGAACTGGGGTATGTAAACTTTTGATCATAGTAATTTGGGTAGTTTCTGTTCTGATTATGATTTAAAAAGAGTAAACACAGTTGATTGCTAATAAATGACTTCAGCCAAACACTAACCATAAGTGAAAGAAAAGTTTTTGTGTTATCATTTATATTCTCAGAAAAAATGCCCAAGAAGTCATGAATTCTGCCAGGGTATGTAAACTTATGAGCAAAACTGTACATTGGGCTGGAGTGGACACACTTCACCATTCAGACATCAATCAGAGCAAGATCTTCAGTCAGTGACAGATGCTGGTCATTATATTCCTACCAACTCCCCATACAAACCTGTGGTCACAGCTTCTGGAGAAATGTCTCCCAAATGCCAACAATTGCAATGGAAGTAGATGCTGAAAAACATGAATAGCTGTGTCGCTACTGTGAATTCCCCTGCCACTGACATACATTATTCTGAACTACAGTACAGCAGGTTTTAATAAAGTGAAATGTGCAAGTCTCCATGTCACATAACATGTTTTTTTTTCTCACACTCAACATATAGGAATTATAATTTTCCTAATGATTTGTACATGTGGTTTTCTTGGTGAAGGAATATGAATATTAATATTGAACTTCAACCAGAAATTATAATTACCATACGTCAATAGAAAACTATAGTGTTAATTTATTAGAGTATGCAGCAACAGATCTAAAACGTATATTTGGAAATAAAAACAAAGTGTGTCGGTGATATTTGCAATTGTATTTATTGCTGCTATCACATAGTGACTACTTTAGAGTACAGGCACTAATTGAAATCCAGAACTCTCCTGAAGGAGCCAACTCGAGAATTGCTTGCACCCCAATCAGAATATCTCCTGTACTCTCCAGGTCTCAGATAATATTGGCGCCCTCTGTAGTTGGGCTCTTCATAGAAAATCCATTGTCCTTCAGGAATGCTGCAGGATTGAATTTCATTATAATGGAATTGCTCATGGACATGTGGGCAGTCTTCTGTGAATTCCATCATATGGCCTCCAAAATCTTCCTTCTCGTAAACCTTGATTCTGAATGTACCTCGATGCTGGAAGACAGAATAATTTTCATAATTTGTTTTTGTATTTATTGTTTGTAAATACAATCTACTGTGTCTATATACTAGCAAAATGTATTGCTTTAATCTGCTATAGCAGAAAGGGCTCCTACTTGTGGGGTCAAGCGGCAGGACCTGATAGAGTCATTGAAACCCAACCACTGTTGATAGTCAGGGTATTCCCCTTTCTTCAGGTAGTATTGGTGTCCCTTGTAGTTGGGATGTTCATAGATCATCCAGTTTCCATTCTCCACACGGATGGAATTGCATCTGCTGAAGAAGGAGTGCAAATCAGCAGAGTCACAGTTGCACTCATATGAGCGACCCTGGAAGTTTTTATCTTCATAAAAGACGATCTGCAATTAGAATATATAAAATTTATGGACACTTAAACCATAAGAATAATATAATATTGCATACTGTATGTGTTAACCACTTGAGCTCTGGAAGGTTTTTCCCTTTTCATGACCAGGCCGGTAATTGCTATTTAGCACTGCACTACTTTAACTGACAACTGCACAGTCATGCAATACTGTACGCAAATTAAATTTCTATAATTTTTTCACACGAATAGAACTTTATTTTGGTGGTATTTGGTCATTGCTGGGTTTTTTATTTATTTATTGTGATATAAACGGGAAAAAAAGACAGAAGATTTTGAAAAAAAAACAATGTTTTTTAGTTCATGTCAAAAAACATAACCAATAAAATCAAATTTCCTCAAAAATGTAAGCCAAAATGTATTCTGCTACATATCTTTGGTAAAAAAAAAACACAATACATGTATAATAATTGGCTTGTGTGAAAGTTATAGCGTCTACAAACTATGGTATATATATGTTTGAAAATTAATCAATTCTGATGTACTGACAGCCTATCTAATTTCTTGAGGCCATAAAATGCCAGGACAGTATGAATTCCCATCAAATACCTTTTTTGGAAAGTAGACAGTCTGAGGCATTTAGTAAGGGGCCATGGGGAGTTTTTTGAAGTTTTAATTTTTTTGTCACAATTTTTTTGAAAATTAAGATATTAAATAAAATTAAATTTTTTCACTTTTATTTTACATACTGTCACCGGTGCAGTACAGCATCTGTTCATTAGTTCTGGCACCGTTTTGGTACAATTTTAAAATAACTTTTTTTTCTGAGGCTCCTCTTATATATTTATTATGTCCACCTTTGCTTCCTAAAATCTGCCATATCCTTGAGGTAGCTTACACATCCCCTACCCATAGGGATCACTGCTAAAGAATTAGAGACTGTTCACTTAGGTTGCTAAATAATGATAAACTGTTTTCACTTTAATCATCCAATTATTCAATTATATGCAAACACAATCCTATTTTTGTTTCAATTTTGTTTGTGCATAATTGGGTATTCAAATTGTACGTCGTTTCCATATATTTACTAAGCAAAGTGAGAATTCACTTTACAAATTAAAAACCCATTACTCTTAGTAAAATGACCTTCATATATATGAAATAAGAAAATGCTTCAGCTGCTGATAGAAGAGACTGTGCAGATTTGTTTTTGTTGCAGTTTACCCCATTGATTTCTATGTCCCCTATTTCAACATCCAGCATTAATAATTTTTTGGTCTAACCTGAAATTTTAGCTGGTGTCCATGCAATAATGTAAATGTAAACATTGTGACAGCAGGAAGGTAAAGTCACCTGGTTGCATCCAGGGGGGTAGGTATATTTCTCCCAGATTCAGGCTTTATGCCGACTTATACAACTAGGGAGAGAGTTGATGAAGCCCAGCTGAGGCTAGTGGGCTCATGGATGATTCATACCTCTAGGGAGAGTGCTGGGCGTCGTGCAGGCAGGGAGTTGATGAGACCAGCTGAAGCTTGTCAGCTCGTTTAAGGCCTCTATAAAAACTCCCAGCTTCATTAGGTGTTTGCTCATGCCTGGAACCAGACCTGTGTGGACTGTCTAGGGAGAGTGAACCCCTGTGCGGTGAGACAAAGCCTGTGTGGCTATTTGTTTGGACATTTACTAAACCAGGGACTTAGGGACTAGGACAGCACCAGGCTGATCCCAGTTGTTAGTTAGGGAAACCTGCATGTTTAGTCAGAGGTCAAGCTGACCAGGATTTATTTTGTTTATGTTTCTTTTTGCTTTGCTGTGTTTTTGTCACTGTAAATAGAGAAATAAACCGCACCTTTTGATCTTGAAAACCACAACCTCCGTCTGCTGGGCCTGTTTTTGTGTGGGGAGCCCATCCAGGGGGTCACACACACCCGCTACCGAGCTAACCCCCTCACAGTTGGTGGAGAATACAGGCAGTTTTTTTTTAAGCCAGCATGGAGGAGATACTGAAACAGCTGGCTCTAGCAAATGCCAATCAACAGCAGACAAATGCAGGTTTGCAAAAGAGCTTCGCAGCCCAGCAACAAGCCCAGCAGCAATCTGAGGCCCGCTTCATAGACCTGTTGCAGAAGCAAGAGCAGAGACTACAACAACAGATGGAAGCAGTAATGCAGCAACGTCCGCAGACCAGTGAGGAAAGCCGTCCCACTAATACCGCGTCCTTTGGGGTGAGTCGTTTATTGACAAAAATGACTGGAGAGGATGATCCAGAGGTATTTTTGACCACATTTGAAAGGACTGCTGAAAGAGAAAAGTGGCCTGAGGAGCAGTGGGCTGGACTGGTGGCTCCTCTGTTAACTGGTGAATCGCAGAAAGCTTACTATGACCTAGAGCCTGACCAAGCAAAAGACTATGTGATGCTAAAAGCTGAAATATTGGCAAGGCTGGGTGTCACCCTGGCTGTCCGGGCTCAGCGTGTGCATAACTGGACTTTCCAGCTTGGAAAACCCCCCAGGTCTCAAATGTATGATCTCATTCACCTGAGCAGGAAGTGGCTACAGCCAGAGACTTTGTCCGCACCGGAGATTGTGGAACGTGTTGTGATGGATCGTTTCTTGAGAGCTCTTCCTACCGCCATTCAAAAGTGGGTAAGCCATGGAGACCCAGAAACGGCCGGTAAACTTGTGGATCGTGTAGAGAGATACTTGGCTGCAGAGAACCTGACGGCCTCTTCCAGAGACTCTCGGACTTTCCACCCTAAGACCAGACCATCCCCAGGGGCGGATAAGATGATTCCAAGGGGTGAGGGTGGAGAGAGTGAGAGGGTGGGAGCTCTGCCCAGGGTTTGGCGAGAACAGCCTGGGAAGTCGGGGGCTCAAGAGGCAGCCAAAAGGATTGTTTGCTACCGCTGCCGGCAAGCGGGACATATTGCAGCAAATTGCCCGGTTGTGGAGGAACCCATGCAATGTGACTTTCTGACGGACAGACGTCAGTCGCTGTGTGCGACAGTCGCATGCACTGCCATTCGGGGAACTGAGAAACATTTATGCAAAATGTGTATTAATGGTAGAAATGTTGTGGTATTACTGGATTCAGGTAGCCTTGTGACCCTGATAAAGGCTGAATTAGTTAAAACAGAGGTCTCTGGGAATAGCAAGGTAGCTGTTATTTGTGTGCATGGGGACACCCGAGAGTATCCAGTGACTACAGTGTGTTTCAAGACCCCCAAAGGTACCCTCTCTCATCCAGTGGGGTTAGTATCTCAATTACCGCATGATGCCATTGTGGGAAGGGATTTTCCGAAGTTCTGGGAACTGTGGGATGATCCTGAGCCCCCCACTGGTGCCCCTATGTACCAGGAAGGTGATAGCCAGAACTCCTCTGAGAGTGGTGAGGACTCTCCAGAATTTCCCTTGTCAGTATTGGCAGGCGAGACTCAAGAAACTGGAGAGGAGCCCACCTCCTCAGACGAAAACCTACCGTCTGTGGAGTTTTCTGATCTTGAGGTTCACAGGGAAAATTTTGCCACAGAACAGTTAAAAGACCCCGCCCTAATAAAGGCACTGGAAAACGTAGTGGAAATAGATGGCGAGTTAGTGAACCCAGATAATACCTGCACTTACCCATACTTCAGCGTAGAGAAGGACCTACTGTATCGGGTGGCAAAAAGGGCAGAAGAAACCGTTGAGCAGCTTGTGGTGCCCAAACCTTACAGGAAGTTGGTGTTGGAGTTGGCCCATGGGCACATTCTTGGAGGTCATCTGGGGACAGAGAAAACCCGAGAGAGGGTATTACAGAGATTCTATTGGCCTGGGGTGATGAAGGACATAGAAAATTATTGTTCCTCCTGCCCTGTGTGTCAGAGGTCGGCCCCGATGCCACATTTCCGTAGCCCGCTGGTCCCTCTACCCATCATTGAGGTCCCGTTTGAGAGGATCGCAATGGATTTGGTAGGTCCTATAATCAAGTCCGCTAGGGGGCACCAGTACATATTAGTTATAATGGACTATGCCACCCGTTATCCAGAAGCGATCCCTCTCCGAAATACCTCGGCCAAAACCATAGCCAAAGAGCTATCTCTTGTTTTTAGCCGGGTGGGTATTTGTAAAGAACTGCTTACGGACCAAGGTACACCCTTTATGTCCCGGGTTATGAAAGAGCTGTGTAAATTGTTCAAAGTGACGCAATTGCGTACGTCTGTGTATCACCCCCAAACCGATGGGCTGGTTGAAAGATTCAACAAAACCCTAAAACAAATGTTGAAGAAAGTGGTGGATAGAGATGGAAAGGATTGGGACTGTCTACTTCCTTATTTGATGTTTGCTATTAGGGAGGTGCCCCAATCCTCTACGGGATTCTCCCCCTTTGAGTTACTGTATGGGAGACACCCAAGAGGGCTGTTGGATATTGCCAAGGAAACTTGGGAAAGTGAGAGTTCTCCCCACAGGAGTGTGATTGAGCATGTCGCCCTGATGCAAGATCGAATTGCACAGGTAATGCCCATCGTGAAGGAACATTTGGCCCAAGCGCAGTTGGCACAGCAGAGAGTGTACAACCGTGGAGCCAAGACCCGTACCTTTTCCCCGGGGGATAGGATATTGGTACTTGTCCCTACGGTTGAAAGTAAATTCCTTGCCAAATGGCAAGGCCCCTACGAGATAATGGAAAAAGTGAGCGAAGTGAATTACAAGGTCAGACAACCAGGAAGGCGAAAGCCCGAACAGATCTATCACGTTAATCTGTTGAAAGCCTGGAGGGATAGATAGTCCCTAGTCGCAGAAACTTGGTCACCAGCTCAAACTGGTTGCGTGATTCCGGAGGTTGGAATAGCAGCCACCTTGTCACAACCCCAACAACAGGAGGTTAAGGAGTTTGTGCTTCGCAACAAGGAGGTGTTCTCTGAGCTGCCGGGACAAACATCTGGGGTAGAGCATGATATTATTACCCCGCCCGGTGAAAGGGTGAAGTTAAAACCCTATCGGATCCCAGAGGCCCGACGGGAGGCAATACGGGAGGAAGTACAGAAAATGCTGAACTTAGGGGTGATAGAGGAGTCCCAAAGTGATTGGTCTAGTCCCATTGTGTTGGTGCCTAAACCGGATGGGAGCTGGCGATTTTGTAACGATTTTCGTCAGTTGAACAAAGTTACAAAATTTGACACCTACCCCATGCCACGTATAGATGAGTTGATCGACCGGCTGGGAACAGCCCGATACATGACGACTCTTGACCTCACAAAAGGGTATTGGCAAATTCCCCTGGCCAAGTCGGCCAAAGAGAAAACCACATTTGTAACCCCAGACGGGGCGTTCCAATATAAGAGAATGCCGTTCGGGTTACAGAATGCGCCGGCCACATTCCAGCGGAAAATGGACCAGATACTGAGGCCCCATCGGAAGTATGCTGCGGCTTACCTGGATGACGTAATTGTCCATAGCACAGATTGGGCCTCACATCTGCCAAAAGTGCAAGCAGTCCTAGACTCTATCCGGGAAGCGGGGTTTGCGGCTAACCCCAAGAAGTGTACCATTGGGCAGGAGGAGGCCAAATATCTTGGGTACACCATTGGCAGGGGAGTAATAAAACCCCAACTCAACAAAGTCGAGGCCATCCAGAGTTGGCCACGTCCCAACAGCAAGAAGCAGGTACGAGCCTTTCTGGGAATCGCGGGTTATTATCGGCGCTTCATTCCCCACTTTGCTTCTAAGGCTGTGCCCCTAACCAACCTGACGAAAGGGAAAGGGTCGGTCATGATTAAATGGACCCCCGAGGCTGAGGCAGCATTCCAATTCTTGAAACAAGCCTTATGTAGCCAGCCAGTGTTGTACTCACCCGACTTCTCTAAAGACTTTGTCGTACAAAGTGATGCGTCAGATGTGGGGTTAGGAGCAGTATTGTCCCAGGTCTGGAACGGGGAAGAGCACCCAGTCATTTACCTCAGCAGGAAGTTGAAGTCCCATGAGGTAAATTACGCCACGGTTGAAAAGGAGTGTTTAGCGGTGAAGTGGGCTCTAGATTCCCTTCGGTACTATCTGCTAGGTAGGCACTTTGACATGGTTACGGATCACGCTCCGTTAAAGTGGATGGCTCAAAACAAGGAGACAAATAGAAGAGTAAATAGGTGGTTCCTGGCCCTACAGGAATTCAACTTCACAGTAAAGCATCGCCCTGGCGTTCAAATGGGGAATGTGGATGCTTTGTCTCGAGTACATGAATGCCTGATTGCTGGTGTTCCAACCCCAAGGTTAAAACAAGAGGGGGGGGGGTATGTGACAGCAGGAAGGTAAAGTCACCTGGTTGCATCCAGGGGGGTAGGTATATTTCTCCCAGATTCAGGCTTTATGCCGACTTATACAACTAGGGAGAGAGTTGATGAAGCCCAGCTGAGGCTAGTGGGCTCATGGATGATTCATACCTCTAGGGAGAGTGCTGGGCGTCGTGCAGGCAGGGAGTTGATGAGACCAGCTGAAGCTTGTCAGCTCGTTTAAGGCCTCTATAAAAACTCCCAGCTTCATTAGGTGTTTGCTCATGCCTGGAACCAGACCTGTGTGGACTGTCTAGGGAGAGTGAACCCCTGTGCGGTGAGACAAAGCCTGTGTGGCTATTTGTTTGGACATTTACTAAACCAGGGACTTAGGGACTAGGACAGCACCAGGCTGATCCCAGTTGTTAGTTAGGGAAACCTGCATGTTTAGTCAGAGGTCAAGCTGACCAGGATTTATTTTGTTTATGTTTCTTTTTGCTTTGCTGTGTTTTTGTCACTGTAAATAGAGAAATAAACCGCACCTTTTGATCTTGAAAACCACAACCTCCGTCTGCTGGGCCTGTTTTTGTGTGGGGAGCCCATCCAGGGGGTCACACACACCCGCTACCGAGCTAACCCCCTCACAACATATAGACAAAACAAATTAAATATAGCAAAATATATTATAAATTTCACTTTCTTTAATTTAATTGAATTGTAAATTAAATGAATGCTTTTAAAATTGCATACATTTTTACAACACTGGGATCATATTTTAACTGTGAATGCTATCTGTAGAAACCAAATTTTCTAGAAAAAGGTTGGAAATTGATTGGAATGCAATACAGATGTCCATTTAGAAAATGTTCACAAATACAAGATTAGTTGTAGATACAGTATGGTAAATTGTGTAATCTAAAGTATTCCAAGATTTTTTTCTGGTAGATTACTTATTAATAATATTTTACCAAAGATTTATTTTTCTAGTAGATTACATTTTCATTTAGCAAAAATATAGTCATAAAAATTACAATAGTTATTTTTTCACAGATCACTTTTTTATATAACTACCGTAACTAGAACGTAATGACATTTACAGATTTCCTCTGGTGAAAGTTTTAATATATACTGTTGTAATGTAATTAATTAGAAAGGGGATTTCTAATGGCATTTTCAGTGCTGCATATTGTTAAGAAAATATATATATATATATTGACATCCTCTATTGTACGGGTAAATAAAATAATATTCTGGGAATTATTTTACTGAAAACAATAAAAAATACTCTGCTGCGTTGTAAGTGCAGATTTTTTTACATGATACATGTTTGTTATAATTGGTATTTTTTGCTTACCTTCCCCATTTTGGATGGACTTCACAGACTAACCACAGTACATCACAGAAATTTTTTCTGCTTCTATTTAAATGTATCACTACAATGCTAAGATTTGCATGCATGAATAAATTACAGTGTGGATTAACATATACAGTATCTACATCGTATCAAATTGTTGTGTTGCTCTCTAGGCATCTATTGTTGATTATGCTTCTGACAGCTTATCTGGTTCGCAATTGTTTGATTGGTCACTGAAATCCTCTTTTGAACTCCTGTATAGAAATCTCTAAAATAAATGCAAGCACATTCACTGTAAACTAGATTGTAGTCTTTTATCCAAATACAAAGAAAAGCATTAATTCCAATGCTTCTCTTGATCTTTTCTGTTGCTCTAAGCAGAAAATGCATGGACAGAAAATACAGGAGCCTGCAGGTCATATCAGGACAGGCTCTATTAAACTTCCAGAGCTTTTAACTCAAGCATCGATACAATGTTGCAGTGTATTTGGTCATATTTGTCATAATTATTTTTGTGAATTTCAGTGTGACAATCTAACTTATAAATTGTATAACTCTAATGAAATTGGAATCATTGTCCACATACAACATGAATACAATATATTATTAAATATTATCATTATTTATGTAAAAAAATTGCTTACACAGCAATACTCTAGGGGGATGTGTTGAACTGATAGTTTTTACCCTTGGTGGGCAGCCACTACTCTATACATAAAATAATCAAAATGAGTAGAGCTAAAACATAATACTATCACTCTGGTAGCACTCCACCTCTTTCATTCCAACCACCTTCCACCCCAGGTGATAAAGTAAGAACAAAGGTGTACGCTTATTAAACTGAGACATTTTCTCTAAGTTCAGTTCTTGGCAGTTCTCAGAGGAAAATGATCTCATCTGCAGTCTGTTTATGAATCTGAGAACGTCTGTTCTCAGAAGGAGAACAGAGGAGAAGTTTTTCTCCTGAAACGGCTGAGATCTGTGTAAAAGGGGGTGGGCTGCCTGTGATCTCATGAGTTATTGTGAGATTGCACACTATATATATATGTATATAGACAGTATCTTGAAAAAGTATTCGTACCGCGTAAAATTTTCCACATTTTGTCATGTTACAACCAAAAACGTAAATGTATTCTATTGGGATTTTATGTGATAGACCAGCACAAAGTGACACATAATTGTGAAGTAGAAGGGAAATGATAAATGGTTTTCCACATTTTTTACAAATAAATATGTGAAAAGTGTGGCGTGCATTTGTATTCAGCCCCCCTGAGTCAATATTTTGTAGAACCACCTTTCGCTGCAAGTCTTTTTGGGCATGTCTCTGCCAACTTTGCACATCTAGAGAGTGAAATTTTTGCCCTTTCTTCTTTGCAAAATAGCTTAAGCTCTATCAGATTGGAAGGAGAGCATCTGTGAACAGCAATTTTCTTGCCACAGCTTCTTAAATGGATTTAGGTCTGGACTTTGACTGGGCCATTTTAACACATGAATATGCTTTGATCTAAGCCATTCCATAGTAGAGCTGGCTGTATGTTAGGGTTGTTGTCCTGCTGGAAGGTGAACCTCTGCCTGAGTCTCAAGTCTTTTGCAGACTTTTGCAGACTCTAACAGGTTTTCTTCTAAGATTGCCCTGTATTTGGCTCCATCCACCTTCCCGTCAACTCTGACCAGCTTCCCTGTCCCTGCTGAAGAAAAGCATCCCTACAACATGATGCTGCCACCACCACGATTCATGGTGGGAATGGTGTGTTCAGGTTGATGTGCAGTGTTATTTTTCTGCCACACATAGTGTTTTACTTTTAGGCCAAAAAGCTTAATTTTGGTCTCATCTGACCAGAACACCTACTTCTATAGGTTTGCTGTGTCCCCCACATGGCTTCTCGCAAACTGCAAATGGGACTTCTTATGGCTTTCTATCAACAATGGCTTTCTTCTTATAACTCTTCCATAAAGACGAGATTTGTGGAGTTCCACGACTAATAGTTGTCCTGTGGACAGATTCTCCCACCTGAATTGTGAATCTCTGAAGCTCCTTCAGAGTCACCATGGGCCTCTTGGCTGCTTCTCTAATTAATGTTCTCCTTGCCCGGCCTGTCAATTTAGGTGGACAATTTTCATACACACCATAATAGAAATACCTCTTTGGTGAAAGTAGTGGCCATAGAAAAATACACTGCCCATTGGAGGGGTGATAATTTGAAAAGACATGTGTCCCGACGTGAAACCAGATGGATACATGACCTTCAATGTTACAATCCCCTGGGTTTAAACGTCGAATGGGATATTAACTGCTTCATTGACAGTAAATAGTATTAATTCCCATTCTGATGTGCTCTACTGAAGATCTGACTGAATACCTTTTTATAATATATATTTTTTAATATATTTTTATATATTATATTTTATTTTTCTTTGAGGTAATATACAATATATACCTCATTTTATCTGCATCCATATTTCTACATTAATTAATTAAATCTATACATTTTATATGTATATTTTTTTGATGTTAGAGGTATAATTAATATCCGTTCTGACATATATATATATACATAGTTTCTATGTATTTATGTGTTTATAATATGTTTCCCATTTGTTTTTATTGAGCTGAGGATATGTTAAAAGATTTTTTGGGTATAATTTATTATGTAAAATACCATTTTTTATCCTTATTTTTGGTGACTCCAGAGATATATCTCTAAATGTCACTTCCGGTGTCACGGCTGCCCTATGAGTATATATACGTGAAGTGATGACGCTGGTAATTAGCCTCCGTTCCCAGTTGATGCCATTTTTGGGGAAACGCGTCAGGTGGAGCCAGAATTCCTAACGTCATCACGTATTCGATATTGATCTATTGATGCAGTCAGTGTTTGCTCTCTGACTAGCATACGGAAACATTTGAAATCTTTTTTACCCTTGTTACGTTGCTGTTTCCCTGCCTATTACACTGTTTGTGGATTAGATGTGGACTTTTTTGTTTTTGGCTTTTTGCTGTGTGTTTTTACAATAAATCCTTAGAATTTTTTGAAATTACTGCACCATGAAGTCCTTTCTTTAAATCCTTCCTTGCTGAGTTGAATCAGCTCTTAGGAGTATACTTGGAAGTTGGAGCGATCCTATTCCCGCCTACCTTTTTCGTTTGGGATACTGTGTGTCAAGACTTCTGATTACCTGGTGGAATGAGGACAGGCCACCTGGGATAAAGGAACAGGTGGATATCATCGCTGCCGGCAGGCTGATGCACACGCCTTTGTGACCTCTATGATCTGAGGTCCCGTCCATCTGGTAAGCGGCTTTAAGATTATCCTTTATCGCTGAACATTTATAGAGTAAGGCCCCCTTCTGGATATTCCTTATCCATATGAAGCAAGTGGATCTCACCTTTGGAATTTAAATGTGTTGTGGACACTTTTTTTCAATTTCATTTTTCAATTTTAATTTTTAAATTAATACTTGCCTTTGGAGTACAATTTCACTTTCACTATTGAGATTCAGTATATATTTTCTTGTGTTTTTTTCACATAGTGTCATATTATTATTATTATCACTTTTTTTATTAATGTCAGTGGTTGCGCGCATGTTCCTTTACACATGTTTTTTGAGTTTTAGTATTTTTAACTTTTTACTTGCAGCAGCACCATATTTTTTTGATCACATATTTATTCAATTTTTTAAATATACTTTCGGTTTAGCGCAGGTTCTTTCAAACTATATATAATTTAGGTGGACGGCCATGTCTTGGTAGGTTTGCAGTTGTGCCATACTCTTTCCATTTTCAGATGATGGATTGAAAAGTGCCCCGTGAAATTTTCAAAGCTTGGGATATCTTTTTATAACCTAACCCTGCTTTAAACTGCTCCACAACTTTATCCCTGACCTGTCTGGCGTGTTCCTTTGCCTTAATGATGCTGTTTGTTCACTAAGTATCTCTAACAAACCTCTGAGGGCTTCACAGAACAGCTGTATTTATACTAAGAGTAAATTACACACAAGTGGACTCTATATGTGTATATATATATTTATCTATCTATCTATATCTATCTATCTATCTATCTCTATCTATCTATCTATCTATATATATATATATATATATATATATTTTTTTTTTTTTTTTTTTTTATATGGTCGTGGCCCTATGACTGAGACAGATATGGATCACATAAACACACGACAAGACTTACAACATAAATAGACCTGAAGTGTGCCTTAGTGGTCTGGTCGGTATGCCAAGAAAAGGGGGCAAAAGACTTAGATAGGGGAATACTCTATTGGTTCATGTGGTTATTAAGCCAACTTTGAGAAGACCTGTGCCATTTCCACCTGAGGATTTGGGATGTATGTAGCAAAGCAAGCGGACTTCCATCTGCCTATCTTCATGATCACATGGTCTTATACTCCATGCTGGGATGCAGCAGAAGCTGCTCCAATTCAGAAGGGATGTCCAGAGAACTGACTGGGGTTGAAGCCCAAGTTGCCTAGAAGGATCCTGACATGCCTGATAAACTGCGTGCCACTCAAGGGGCTGGTCGGAAAGGGTAGCAATGGGCTACCACCTGATTGGCTGGGTAGATGGGCCAGTAGTCAAGCACTGTCACTGGGCACCAAGCGTTGTTAGTCTGAAAAAGGCTGATGTCAAAACCCAGGACCAGTTTGTTGAGTTTTAGAGACTGTAAGATGAAGGGTATAATGGTATTCAAGGCGTGCCAGGTGACGTCTGAGCAGTGTCTGACTGCCGATGCTGTTAATGGTAAATTCACTAGGCCACAAGAAACCGTAGAAGGCCAAGTAGATAGCCGCTTGGAAGACTAAGCTGGGCAAATCCCTAAACGGTGAACGGGTAAGGATTTAAGACATGTCCCTGAAGATGGCACTCGTGATAGGTAGGCATTTTCCATTAGCTACGGGCTGGTGCTTCTGTATCCCCCGTAGGAGGGACCTGACTGACTGGGCCGTGAATATTGATGGTTTAGGACAGGAAATGCTAGACTCTGGCTAGGTAGAGCCTGATGGTATTGTGAGAAAGGGCCAACTGCGCATGGCAATACGATATAAAGGCTAGGACGTGTCTAATGTCACCTATCGCTGCCCCGGGGCAAGAGGCCAAAAACTTTCAGTAAGTGTCCCAAGCAGTGTGTTTTGCCTTCAGTGTGTTGCGTGCCAAGGAATGGTTAATGAGCTGGGTTGCATTGCCGAGGTGCGACTTCAGTCCATCATCAGTAACGACCAGGGTGGGACAGGAGTAGTCATCAGCTGTGATATTGCATTTGCCTGGAACATGTTTGCAGAAAAAACTGGTGATGGAGTGACAGCTGCACGAGCCTGCGCAGGAAGGACATGATGGGGAGTGACTTGGATCTGCCTTTATTGATGATGTCGGCCATGGCCTGATTGTCCGTGGTGAAGACCACCGTTTGTCCTGTCCAGGTGTGGCCCCAGACCTGGGCAGCTGCCACGATTGGATACAGCTCGAAGAGTGATGAGGACTGGGTGAAACCAGGGACGTCACAGGGGCGAACCAGTGGTGTCTGAAAATGAGCGCAAAGCCTATAGAGGCTGCAGCATCAGTGACCACCTGTGGTGACTGAGTTGATACTGCCGGGATAAACATTGAAATGCTGTTCCGGTTAGTGAGGAACTCGTCCCACATAGCAAAGTCTGCTATTGCTGCTTGGTCTAGTTTGAGAACTCGGTCTGGATCTTGCACGGGTGTGAGAAAGACTAAAAGCCATAATATAAAGGACTGCCCTTGAGGAATAATACTCATGGCGAAGTTGAGCATCCCTAGTAAGTATTGCATCTGCCTTCTGGTGCACCCTTGCGACAGGGTGAAGTCATGGATAACTGTCCTTATATGGGCTAGTTTGTCAGGAGGCAGGCACCTAGAAAGATGATAGAATGTGCCGGGCCTTCCACTTTATGCTCAGCTATGGGCACGTTGAGGTTGTTAAACACTATTCTCAACTTGATCTGCTGGGGGTGTGCCTGGTTGCAGGAAGTCATCGATGTAGTGGATGACCATGTGACCATGTGACAGTGGGCCTTGTAAGACAGAATCCATGTGAGGGCCTGAGAGAAGACGTTGAACAGCCACGGGCTGCTCTTGGACGTAAGGTCAACTTAGTGGCAAAGTAATAAGACTCCCTCCACTAAATACCGTTCCACCGCCAGAGGGACGGCTCGATAGGGAGGAGTTTAAATGCATCAGATGGGGGGCGTGGCTTGACGCATGGAGCAGTGAGACGTGTTCTCTCTCAGCTCCCTGATCCTTCAGCTCCACGGACCTTCTAACTGCTGGAAACTCACCAGAAATGCGCCCAAACATCAGCACATGGGGAAAGACAGATACCGGGCACAGAAGGGAACTGGTGGGGGCAGAAAAGGAGGCGATCTGGAGGAGTTTTTCACCTGATCCCGGAACGCTGCACAGCGCCGATCCGAATCCAAGATGGCGCCGGCGCCTCTGTCCCCGGCCCGCTCTGAGCCATCCCTGCACTCTCAGGTGAGCACACACAATAGCCATCCCCTCCCTGAGGAAACTGACTTTATGCTCACCAGAAGTTGCTCTAATGCCTCCCTGGGCTCTGGTGAGGGCTGGGACATGGAGGCACAGATCCGTTCCCTGCACAGCTATGTCAGGTCCCTGCCCACTAAAGCAGATTTTGAACACTATGTTAAACGGATAGAGAAATCCTACAAGAAAGAGATCTCTGACCTCAAGAAAGATGTGGGTGCACGCTTTGAGGACATAGATGCTGCCACTGACAGTCTTAGCGCCACAGTACAGTCACATGAGAAGATCCTTAACGCACATACCGTTATGCTGCAGCAGCTTGCGTACCAGCAGGATGACATCGAAAACCGTAATCGTCGCAATAATATACGCATCCGCGGAATCCCCGAGTCTGTGGACGTCAAAAATCTACCTACGGCGGTGACCGCCATCTTTAATCAATTGTTGCAGCGCCCTAAAGATGACCCCTTTGAGCTAGACCGGGTCCACAGAACGTCCGGTCCGCGGACCCTGGACCCCTCCTTTATCCGAGACACCCTGTGCCGCGTGCATTTCTACAAAATCAAGGAGGACATTATGAGATCTGCTAGCTCGCAGGACACCATACGTTTTAACGATACCCTCGTGATGCTTCTCCCAGACCTGTCCCGTCAGACATTGACGATGAGAAAAGCCCTGAAGCCGCTCACGCAGCTCCTACAGTCGAAGCAGATGAAATACCATCTTTCGCACGCTTGGAGACCTGCCGTCCTTCCTCAGCACACTGGGACTCCCACAGGTGTCTATCCCAGATTGGCCATTCACGCCGACTACTCCTGGCCTACCCTTTGCCCCTTCATGGCAGACATAAGGACGCAGACACTACTCCAGGCCCCCGCCTCAACGAGACTCGGCCGATTGAAATTGCCCTGTTTGAATTTGATACTCCCCTTGTTTTGCTTTTTCAGGGTACCCCCTGAGATGACACAGGGCGGAAGCGGACGAGTCGCTATTGCAGTCTGCCTCCCCTGTACCTGGGTTACTGCCATTGTTTTCTAAGGCCTATTCTGCCGCCCTCATCCAGTTACTGTTTCTTTCACGTGGTTTATTCACCCTAAGACTTGTACTGTTCTAGTGGTTTTCTCCCTGTTAACCCCATTGTGTTTCCCACAGGTTGCTCATATTCTTTGGCCCAGGACATAGACCTCTTGTTATGACTTAACTAATAACTACCCTTTGCAACCTGGATGTGCATGTTTCTCTTTTGCAGTCACCTCCCACCTGTGTATTTTATACTGTATTAACACTGCGCCATGGTATGTGTTTGCCTATACCTCAAGTTTCCTTACACATGTTTTTGACCAATTTCATGTAGCACTGTTTTCACGCCATGGTTTCCGTACATTGGTCCTGTTTAGTGTTCGATTTTCCGTGGAGCTGGGATCCGGGAAGCTACCCCGCCCGGCGAATTCCCACTGCATCCCCCCCCCTGAAGGTGTTTTTCTTTTTATCAGTGTCACTATGGACACTGACTGGTATATGGTTATATGCCATGCTATGATAATTTTTTTTCTCTCACCTGCAGTCCTTTGGAGCCACCTTGTGGCCTTTTTTGTTATTGTTCGTTTTTTTCTATTGAACTTGATATGTTGGTCATCTTCCTCACTGGCCCTCTTTGAATATTTTTTGATGTTTCTGTTACTCTTCACGGGAGGTTGGGGACGATGACCGTAATGATACCAAGTGTTACTATGTTCCCCTGATCCTGCTGATTTATGCCACCCCCCCCCTTCTTCCCTCCTGTCTACTCCCCTCATTTTTCTCTCTTACTCTCTTACCTCTCTTCTTTCTCTCTCTTTTTCTGGGCCTTCTGTGGCACTGTTCTCCTCCCCATGAGCTGCTGACCTATGACATGTCTACTTTATCTAACTACTCCCCCTATCCCCACCCCCCATACCTGAATATGTCATGGCTACTGTTTGCCCGATAGCTTTAGCATCTTTTAATTGTAGGGGGTTTAACACACCAGAGAAGCGAAGCCAGATTCTTTACCACTTTCATAAAAAGCGCTCTAACATTTTATTGCTACAGGAAACGCATTTCCGTACGGATTCCGTACCTGCACTACGCAACAGGTACTACCCACATTGGTACCATAGTACTAACCCCCTAGCCAAATCTAAGGGAGTATCCATTGCCTTCCATAAATCATTTAAACCTGATGTCCTAGACTCCCTTGTTGATGTCAATGGCTGATTCATCTTTCTCAAAGTGAAACTAAACAGTTTTCTCTTCACAGTGGCCAAAATTTATCCACCGAATGTGGATCAGGCTCAGTTCCTCTCGTCGGTTCTCACCAGACTTTCCTCATTCGGGGGCCCATGCTTCATCATTGGTGGGGATCTCAACATCGTCATGTCCCCGTCTGCAGACTCTTCCTCGGGTAAGTCCTCTGTTCCACACTCTACACTCGCACGCATCAAGGCCCTACTACATTCCTCCCACCTAGTGGATGTTTGGCGTGTCCAACATCCCACGAACAGAGATTATAGCCATTACTCAGCTGCACACAATTCATATAGCAGACTCGACCACTTCCTCATATCCCAATCACTACTAGATTCGCCCATTCAGGCGACGCTGGGTCACCTGCTTTGGTCTCACCACGCACCGATTTACCTGACCCTTTCACGTCCCCCAGCCTTCCGTAGAGGCACACAATGGAGACTTAATGACAATCTGCTGCGGGACTCCGTCTGTGTGGCGGAAATCTCTAAGGCCATCCGGAACTTTATTTCAGACCACTCCGCAGATACTACCTCTCCTCCCACTCAGTGGGAGGCCCTGAAATGCGTGGTCCGTGGCGTATTTATACAGCACGGCTCACGTCTCAAAAAGACACGAACGGATGACATCCGCCGTCTCCTCTCTACTATAGCGGAACTTGATCCTGTCCACAAACAAAACTTAGACCCCGCCATTTTTGTCAGACTATCGAATGCTCGCAGAGACCTACTTCAGCTACTAGACGCACATTCCTTAATAGCCCGGGATAGGGCACGCAATTACCACTATTCACTAGCAAATAAATGCAGCAAACACCTGGCTAGGGTCCTCCATCCTAGACCTCCCCGATACTCCATTCCCTTTATTACATATTCTGATCAAACTAAGACGTTTAACACGGACGGCATATCTTCTGCCTTCCGGGACTACTACTCCAGACTCTACAACCTACAGCCCGCTACCCCACCTGCACGCACCACCCCCACGACTGATGACATGCGAGATTATATTATGGAGACGGCGTTACCCCCCATTGCCTCACCAGAGGTCGAGGAACTAGACAGGCCCCTGGTCGCGGACGAATTTATGGGCGCCATCAGAGACTTGAAGACTGGTAAATGCCCGGGCCCGGATGGGTACACTCCCCGTTTTTATAAAACTTTTGCTCCCTATTGGCCCCACTTTTGGCGAAGACGTTCAATGCCATAGATGAATCCAACCCACCTCCTAAAAGCTTACTGTCCGCCAACATCTCCGTCATTCCCAAACAGGGCAAGGATCCATCTCAATGTAGCAGTTACCGGCCAATATCTCTGCTCAATGTCGACCTGAAACTGTTTGCAAAGGTATTGGCCAATCGCTTATCCCCTCTACTCCCAGGAGTAATCCATAATGACCAAGTGGGATTCGTCCCGGGCCGTGAGGCGTGGGACAACACCAGCAAGACTATTCACCTAATCTCTCTTTTTCGGCGCAAAGGTCTAAAAGCCTGCCTCCTCTCTTTCGACGCTGAGAAAGCGTTTGATCGGGTCAACTGGAGATTTCTTCAGCTCTCATTAGAACAGTTAGGCTTGGGCACGACCTTTATCTCTAAGGTACTGTCTCTTTACTCCCATCCCTCGGCCTCGGTCCTAGTCAATAGCACCGCCTCTGAGCCGTTTGATATCTTCAATGGTACCCGACAGGGCTGCCCCCTTTCCCCCCTCTTATTTGTCATTGTTATAGAACACCTAGCCTGCGCCATTAGACAAAATACCTCTATACACGATATCCAAACACCCTCCTCTCATTACAAATTGTCCCTCTATGCCGATGATCTCCTGGTCTACATACAACACCCCCATATTTCATTGCCATCCCTTTTCTCAGAATTCCATCGCTTTGGCTCGTTCAGCAATTTCAAACTTAACATTTCTAAGACTGAAGCTCTCAATATCTCCCTTCCCCCCACCACGATGTCTGTACTCAGGGCGAACTTCTCTTTCCAGTGGCAGACGAAGGGTGTTTCGTACCTAGGGGTCATCATACCTTCTGACCTCTCCAATCTCTTTTCTTTAAACTATGTTCCCTTACTCTCCCGTCTGCGGAAGGACCTGGGGGAATGGGGGGGGGGTCTTCTTTACCATGGTTTGGACGAATCAATACCCTGAAAATGGACACCCTACCCAAACTTCTGTATCTACTGCAAACTGTTCCTATCCTGGTCCCCAAATCTTTCTTTGCCTCTCTACGCTCCCTCGCTGTTAGATTTATGTGGAGCCGGAGGTTACCTAGAGTGAGGGGTAATTTGCTCACCCGCCCAAAAATGCAGGGTGGAGCGGGCCTCCCTGACTTTGAGTCCTATTATAAGGCCGCCCACGTAGCGCGCATCCTTGAATGGTTCCTTCATCCCTTCTTAAAGGCCTCTGTCGCCATAGAACAGGATTTAGCTCCCGTAGATCTCCGAGCATTACTATGGGGATACAAAAATGAACTCACTCGTATTCCCTCTTGCTCCCCTCTGACATTGGCCTCTCTCAGATTGTGGTATTATAGGGGACTGAATTCCACTCTATCCTCCGAACCCTCACCATTGTCTCCCCTATTTGATAATCCCGCCTTCCCCCAGGGTGTAGGGGCAGCGACGATAGGCCCCTACAAGAGGACTAACTGGCCCCAAGCGCACTCCTTTATACACCCGACACAAGGGACACCTGTGACATCAACCGGACCTTGCGATTGGCTCACTACACTACACTTGTCTACTCTCATGAAACATTTACATTCTTCATCCCAAATACATCGACCTAGAACTGAGTTTGAACGGCTATGTTCCCTCTCGGAGACGCCCAGACACCTTCTCTCGTCCATACATTGCCTCTTACAAACCCTTACGCACACTGATCTACCTTCTTACACCAGGCTGTGGTCTGCAGACTTAGGTGAGGACATCCCGCGACCTGATTGGCAGACCTTGTTCCATTTTACCCATAAGTCCACAATTTCCTGTTACTCCCAGGAAAAAAACGACAAGATACTGTCAAGGTGGTACAGAGACCCCTCCAGACTACATAAGATTTTTCCGTCCACTTCAGCGTCTTGCTGGCGTTGTTCTGCCGCTACGGGGACCTACTTCCATGTCTGGTGGGAATGCGACAGGGGGGGTCTCTCTGGTGGAATTCGTCAAAATGTCGTGAAAGATTGTGTTTTGGAAACCCTTTCTTTATGTTGTTTATGTGCTCTCTAATACGTACACACAAAGGGCGTGTGGTCCGACCTACATATTGTAGGTGGCACGGACACTCGATGACATAGGTAACATGGGTGCTGTTACATGTTATCAGTTCACAAATTTGATATTCCTTATAGTCTGTTCTAGACTTGAATGTTTCTTTCCTGCGGGGTTGTTTCTTGCTGACCCTACAGGCCAAGCATCTTTGGCATTTGTAAAAGCCCTTTAGTCCTGGAAAGATATTAACCGCTTTCGATGCGTTGATCACGTTATGCACAATGTGATTACGCAGGGTTGAAGCTTTCCTATACACAAAAGCTGGTTTGTTGGGTAAGATCGTAGATAGAATTCGGTCTTCCTTGAGGATAGGCCAATATTTTTTACTTATGCCCTCAAAGGCCCTATATTGGTTATTATACCCCGTGATAAACGCCATTTCCATTTTATTCTTTTTATTATTGGTTTTCTTCAATAGACTGGATCTATCCAATTTTGAGATTTCATCCTTCATTTTAATTAGGGATGTCATCCCATATCCTTTTTCTTGAAATCTATTAATGATGAGGTCTGCTTGCTGATTGAAGTCTGTTACTGAGCTACAGTTTCTCCGCAGCCTCAACATTTGTCCCTTAGGGACGTTCCCTTTCCATTTAGGGTGGTGGCAGCTTGAAGTCGGAATGTATCCGTTACGGTTAGTGACTTTAAAGAAAGTTTTTGTATGAAGGAGGTCACCTTGCTTGAAAATCTCTAAGTCCAGATAGTCGATCTTGTGTTGGTCACATTTTCCCATGAAGGTGAGGCCATACCGGTTGGTATTTAGTTGTTAAAGAAAGATGTGGAAGGTTTCCACTGGTCCATCCCATAAGATGACTAAGTCGTCAATATACCTCCAATAGAATTTAACTTGGGGGATGTTCCTGTGGTAAATGTATTCCTCTTCCCACATATTCATAAGGAGGTTTGCCACGCTAGGGGCATATTGTGCCCCCATAGCTACCCCCCTAGTTTGGACAAAGTATGCCTTATCATGCCAGAAGTAATTGCATTCCATAGCCATTTTAAGACCCTCCAAGATGTAGCCTATCTGTTGTTGTTTCATGTTTCTGTTACTCTTCACGGGAGGTGGGGACGATGACCGTAATGATACCAAGTGTTACTATGTTCCCCTGATCCTGCTGATTTATGCGACCCCCCCCCCTTCTTCCCTCCTGTCTACTCCCCTCATTTTTCTCTCTTACTCTCTTACCTCTCTTCTTTCTCTCTCTTTTTCTGGGCCTTCTGTGGCACTGTTCTCCTCCCCATGAGCTGCTGACCTATGACATGTCTACTTTATCTAACTACTCCCCCTATCCCCACCCCCCATACCTGAATATGTCATGGCTACTGTTTGCCCGATAGCTTTAGCATCTTTTAATTGTAGGGGGTTTAACACACCAGAGAAGCGAAGCCAGATTCTTTACCACTTTCATAAAAAGCGCTCTAACATTTTATTGCTACAGGAAACGCATTTCCGTACAGATTCCGTACCTGCACTACGCAACAGGTACTACCCACATTGGTACCATAGTACTAACCCCCTAGCCAAATCTAAGGGAGTATCCATTGCCTTCCATAAATCATTTAAACCTGATGTCCTAGACTCCCTTGTTGATGTCAATGGCTGATTCATCTTTCTCAAAGTGAAACTAAACAGTTTTCTCTTCACAGTGGCCAAAATGTATCTACCGAATGTGGATCAGGCTCAGTTCCTCTCGTCGGTTCTCACCAGACTTTCCTCATTCGGGGGCCCATGCTTCATCATTGGTGGGGATCTCAACATCGTCATGTCCCCGTCTGCAGACTCTTCCTCGGGTAAGTCCTCTGTTCCACACTCTACACTCGCACGCATCAAGGCCCTACTACATTCCTCCCACCTAGTGGATGTTTGGCGTGTCCAACATCCCACGGACAGAGATTATAGCCATTATTCAGCTGCACACAATTCATATAGCAGACTCGACCACTTCCTCATATCCCAATCACTACTAGATTCGCCCATTCAGGCGACGCTGGGTCACCTGCTTTGGTCTGACCACGCACCGATTTACCTGACCCTTTCACGTCCCCCAGCCTTCCGTAGAGGCACACAATGGAGACTTAATGACAATCTGCTGCGGGACTCCGTCTGTGTGGCGGAAATCTCTAAGGCCATCCGGAACTTTATTTCAGACCACTCCGCAGATACTACCTCTCCTCCCACTCAGTGGGAGGCCCTGAAATGCGTGGTCCGTGGCGTATTTATACAGCACGGCTCACGTCTCAAAAAGACACGAACGGATGACATCCGCCGTCTCCTCTCTACTATAGCGGAACTTGATCCTGTCCACAAACAAAACTTAGACCCCGCCATTTTTGTCAGACTATCGAATGCTCGCAGAGACCTACTTCAGCTACTAGACGCACATTCCTTAATAGCCCGGGATAGGGCACGCAATTACCACTATTCACTAGCAAATAAATGCAGCAAACACCTGGCTAGGGTCCTCCATCCTAGACCTCCCCGATACTCCATTCCCTTTATTACACATTCTGATCAAACTAAGACGTTTAACACGGACGGCATATCTTCTGCCTTCCGGGACTACTACTCCAGACTCTACAACCTACAGCCCGCTACCCCACCTGCACGCACCACCCCCACGACTGATGACATGCGAGATTATATTATGGAGACAGCGTTACCCCCCATTGCCTCACCAGAGGTCGAGGAACTAGACAGGCCCCTGGTCGCGGACGAATTTATGGGCGCCATCAGAGACTTGAAGATTGGTAAATGCCCGGGCCCGGATGGGTACACTCCCCGTTTTTATAAAACTTTTGCTCCCTATTGGCCCCACTTTTGGCGAAGACGTTCAATGCCATAGATGAATCCAACCCACCTCCTAAAAGCTTACTGTCCGCCAACATCTCCATCATTCCCAAACAGGGCAAGGATCCATCTCAATGTAGCAGTTACCGGCCAATATCTCTGCTCAATGTCGACCTGAAACTGTTTGCAAAGGTATTGGCCAATCGCTTATCCCCTCTACTCCCAGGAGTAATCCATAATGACCAAGTGGGATTCGTCCCGGGCCGTGAGGCGTGGGACAACACCAGCAAGACTATTCACCTAATCTCTCTTTTTCGGCGCAAAGGTCTAAAAGCCTGCCTCCTCTCTTTCGACGCTGAGAAAGCGTTCGATCGGGTCAACTGGAGATTTCTTCAGCTCTCATTAGAACAGTTAGGCTTGGGCACGACCTTTATCTCTAAGGTACTGTCTCTTTACTCCCATCCCTCGGCCTCGGTCCTAGTCAATAGCACCGCCTCTGAGCCGTTTGATATCTTCAACGGTACCCGACAGGGCTGCCCCCTTTCCCCCCTCTTATTTGTCATTGTTATAGAACACCTAGCCTGCGCCATTAGACAAAATACCTCTATACACGATATCCAAACACCCTCCTCTCATTACAAATTGTCCCTCTATGCCGATGATCTCCTGGTCTACATACAACACCCCCATATTTCCTTGCCATCCCTTTTCTCAGAATTCCATCGCTTTGGCTCGTTCAGCAATTTCAAACTTAACATTTCTAAGACTGAAGCTCTCAATATCTCCCTTCCCCCCACCACGATGTCTGTACTCAGGGCGAACTTCTCTTTCCAGTGGCAGACGAAGGGTGTTTCGTACCTAGGGGTCATCATACCTTCTGACCTCTCCAATCTCTTTTCTTTAAACTATGTTCCCTTACTCTCCCGTCTGCGGAAGGACCTGGGGGAATGGGGGGGGTCTTCTTTACCATGGTTTGGACGAATCAATACCCTGAAAATGGACACGCTACCCAAACTTCTGTATCTACTGCAAACTGTTCCTATCCTGGTCCCCAAATCTTTCTTTGCCTCTCTACGCTCCCTCGCTGTTAGATTTATGTGGAGCCAGAGGTTACCTAGAGTGAGGGGTAATTTGCTCACCCGCCCAAAAATGCAGGGTGGAGCGGGCCTCCCTGACTTTGAGTCCTATTATAAGGCCGCCCACGTAGCACGCATCCTTGAATGGTTCCTTCGTCCCTTCTTAAAGGCCTCTGTCGCCATAGAACAGGATTTAGCTCCCGTAGATCTCCGAGCATTACTATGGGGATACAAAAATGAACTCACTCGTATTCCCTCTTGCTCCCCTCTGACATTGGCCTCTCTCAGATTGTGGTATTATAGGGGACTGAATTCCACTCTATCCTCCGATCCCTCACCATTGTCTCCCCTATTTGATAATCCCGCCTTCCCCCAGGGTGTAGGGGCAGCGACGATAGGCCCCTACAAGAGGACTAACTGGCCCCAAGCGCACTCCTTTATACACCCGACACAAGGGACACCTGTGACATCAACCGGACCTTGCGATTGGCTCACTACACTACACTTGTCTACTCTCATGAAACATTTACATTCTTCATCCCAAATACATCGACCTAGAACTGAGTTTGAACGGCTATGTTCCCTCTCGGAGACGCCCAGACACCTTCTCTCGTCCATACATTGCCTCTTACAAACCCTTACGCACACTGATCTACCTTCTTACACCAGGCTGTGGTCTGCAGACTTAGGTGAGGACATCCCGCGACCTGATTGGCAGACCTTGTTCCATTTTACCCATAAGTCCACAATTTCCTGTTACTCCCAGGAAAAAAACGACAAGATACTGTCAAGGTGGTACAGAGACCCCTCCAGACTACATAAGATTTTTCCGTCCACTTCAGCGTCTTGCTGGCGTTGTTCTGCCGCTACGGGGACCTACTTCCATGTCTGGTGGGAATGCGACAGGGGGGGTCTCTCTGGTGGAATTCGTCAAAATGTCGTGAAAGATTGTGTTTTGGAAACCCTTTCTTTATGTTGTTTATGTGCTCTCTAATACGTACACACAAAGGGCGTGTGGTCCGACCTACATATTGTAGGTGGCACGGACACTCGATGACATAGGTAACATGGGTGCTGTTACATGTTATCAGTTCACAAATTTGATATTCCTTATAGTCTGTTCTAGACTTGAATGTTTCTTTCCTGCGGGGTTGTTTCTTGCTGACCCTACAGGCCAAGCATCTTTGGCATTTGTAAAAGCCCTTTAGTCCTGGAAAGATATTAACCGCTTTCAATGCGTTGATCACGTTATGCACAATGTGATTACGCAGGGTTGAAGCTTTCCTATACACAAAAGCTGGTTTGTTGGGTAAGATCGTAGATAGAATTCGGTCTTCCTTGAGGATAGGCCAATATTTTTTACTTATGCCCTCAAAGGCCCTATATTGGTTATTATACCCCGTGATAAACGCCATTTCCATTTTATTCTTTTTATTATTGGTTTTCTTCAATAGACTGGATCTATCCAATTTTGAGATTTCATCCTTCATTTTAATTAGGGATGTCATCCCATATCCTTTTTCTTGAAATCTATTAATGATGAGGTCTGCTTGCTGATTGAAGTCTGTTACTGAGCTACAGTTTCTCCGCAGCCTCAACATTTGTCCCTTAGGGACGTTCCCTTTCCATTTAGGGTGGTGGCAGCTTGAAGTCGGAATGTATCCGTTACGGTTAGTGACTTTAAAGAAAGTTTTTGTATGAAGGAGGTCACCTTGCTTGAAAATCTCTAAGTCCAGATAGTCGATCTTGTGTTGGTCACATTTTCCCGTGAAGGTGAGGCCATACCGGTTGGTATTTAGTTGTTAAAGAAAGATGTGGACGTTTTCCACTGGTCCATCCCATAAGATGACTAAGTCGTCAATATACCTCCAATAGAATTTAACTTGGGGGATGTTCCTGTGGTAAATGTATTCCTCTTCCCACATATTCATAAGGAGGTTTGCCACGCTAGGGGCATATTGTGCCCCCATAGCTACCCCCCTAGTTTGGACAAAGTATGCCTTATCATGCCAGAAGTAATTGCATTCCATAGCCATTTTAAGACCCTCCAAGATGTAGCCTATCTGTTGTTGTTTCATGTTGGTATTTTCATGTAATGCTTTTTCCACACCTAATAGACCATCATCTTGGAAAATGCTAGTATAGAGGGAGTTCACATCCACTGTCGCCAGTAGATAATCTTGTGCTCCCCTAATTTCTTGTATTTCTTGTATCAGTTGTAGGCTGTCTCTTAGGTATGATTTCCCCATCTTCACGAGTGGCTTCAAAAATGTGTCCAAGTATTCACCTAGTCTTGAAAATACTGAGTTTATTCCGCTTATTATAGGCCTACCAGGTGGTTTTATTAGCCTTTTATGGATTTTGGGCGTGTAATACATAACCGGGGTTTTAGTAGAATTAGATACCATGTATTCGGCTTCTTTGTTGTTCAAAATTCCTATCGTTAGACCTTTCTTTACGAATTCTTTAAGTTTATTCTCAAACCTATGTATGTATGTATGTATGTATGCCCCGGGACACAAATGGCTTTCTCCTTATATCTCCCACACATCCAGTGTATTTAAGGCAGTAGGGCTCCCGTTATGGCTTCCGCCATATTTAAATCTATAGCCTGATTTGACAGTCTGTATGATGGGGGTGGGAACAAAACGACGCTCTTTTTCTTAAAAGCGTGGAGGTGCTGCACGCTAGCACCGCCTCTAGACGAAGTCCAATGACGAAACGCGTAAGTTGGAGCTACGCAGTACGCACACCACGCCACTCTAACCCGGAAGTCTAATTGGAACGCAGCCGGAACGCACGCTGCGAACACTAGCTATACCAATCGCGGGTATACACGCGATACAGGGACTGTACCTTTCTATTATTTTTTTTTATATATATTTTTTTATTATAAATAAAGCCCCCCCTTTTTTACCGCACTATGGGAGCATTTCTTTGTTTATACCACTGAGGCAAACGGAGGCTCTATTTACAACACTTGAACCCTCTGGGGAAGCTGAAGTGAAGGCAAAAAGGAAGGCACCGCTGACATCTATCCCTGCACCTGTGATAGTTTCTGGATATCGACCCGGGACATCTCTTTATGCTGATTACCCCTGTAGGGGTGAAGAAAGCTGGTCAGTGGGGACACATGTGGGGGCCGAATTGTCTGCACTTGCTGAATATCTGATTCTACACCTGCCATTCTTTATGAGGAAGATTGATTTATTATCAAGTTTACATCTGCTATTATAGACTCCCCCTAGGAGCCAGTAGTATAGTTGATTAGACTGCTGGCACATACCTGTGATTCTGCTTAGAGGCACCATAGACTGTATACCATGTTTTAGCCTGTACCTGCAGCTTATGTTGTTATTTCTTTTTATATATATTTCTATCATACTTGAAGCTATTTGGATTGGTTTGTACCAGATGAGATCTCTGGTCATTTACACTGTATATTATCACATTTTTTGGTATCTCTCTCTTAGAAGGTACACATGTTCTATTTTCCACTAAGGGTGGCACGATCACTTATGACTTAATTACTTGTTTTATCACATTTGATATACTATATCACTACTGGTCCTACTTAGAACCAGTGAGCAGCGCCATACCCCAATCACTTATCCTTTACACTTAGGACTCTTCTTGAGGGTCCCACTAGGGGGGGACTGCAGCTCTTTCACTTTATACAAAATATTAAATCAAAATTATTTTTTTCCTAAGCACGGATATATAGCTTCACATTTATCATTTGATCACCGTTTATAGGTGAGAATAACCTGCAGCTATGGACATATTTGCATATATGAACAGTAGGAACATTGATGTAGGGGGCATTTTTAGTCAAGAGGACATTACAAACAAACAAGACATGCAAGGGTTAATGAAACAGCTTAAACACACCATGGAGAAACAACTAAGAGTTTGGTGGGATATAGCTACCCCTGAAATGTACGTTAAAGAAAAAATGACCCCCAGACGGCTTAGATGGGATATCCACCCGAACGACAATGTGGAAGATGCAGGCCTTATGAATGAATGGTATGCATTCTTCAACATTTGTGAAAATGAACTATTACATAACATCGTTAAAAGGAGACAGTTCAAACTCAGGGGGATAGAAAACAGTATTAGTGAGATAAAAAATTTACTGGTACCATTTGTTAGCCAACAGGGCTACAAGGATAAGGAGAAGGAACTCCAAGAACACATAAAAAAGTATGACATAGATATACAGGCTAAAAAACAAAAGAAATTTAAAAGGGATGTCTTAGACTATCAACATATGAACGTTTATAAATGGCAAGTAACAATGGAAGAACATAATGATGAACTTGAAGATACATTAATGGATGAAAGTCCAGTAGAACTTCTAGCCTCAGTGGATATGGGGACACCCAGAACTGCACCACAAACATCCGCACCCAACCACTTCAGGCCTTGGAATCGTGGAAGACCCTATTTACCTAATAGGCAATATGACAGGCCAGATAACAGGAGGGTGAACTACCAGGAACCTCAGAACTTCCGTAGCCCTTATCCATCCAGGTATAATTTGCCTGTAAATAATAGGTTCTCCCCTCTAAGGAGAAGCCAACATGATCTTAGTCCTCACTATAGAGGAGATCATAGAGACAACTGGGATTTTCCAAGGAGAGGGCCTCAAGACAGACCGCCTGGACGATGGAAAGCCCGAGTACCTTACAGCAATTCTGGGTGGAGAGGTATGAGCAGGAACCAAGGAGGACCCCGAGGAGGACCGAGAAGAGGGTCCGAGAATCAGAGAAACGAGGGAGAATGGAGACAGGGAGAATACGGCAACCAGAGGAATGGCAGAGAAACTTATCAGGAAAGAAACACAGTGCCCTCGCAAAGAAACCCGGAAAGAGAAAACAGGTTAGAGGATGCAGGGGAGGGAAGAAGAAAACGCCCAAGAGAACACTAGGGCAAGGTATCTACAATCCCAGCAACATAGAGTTCACTAAGGAGGAAATGAAGGTACTGGAGTTAGGGCTCAAGTATGCGCCCGATAAACCTCTAAACAAATTTGAAGTATTCATTGACCTCCAAAAAATTTTAAGGAAGCTGAACCTGAAAAAACATTTTGCTTTGAACAAAGATGACAGGGAAATAGAGATTAAAAAATAATTAGATTTTTAACCCAAACACCCCAGGAAACCAATGTTTAGGAGCATTTAAAAGAATGGTTGAAGATGACCTGAAACATCTGAATAACAAAGGGAGAAAATATGCCAAAACTAAGGACATCTGGAAAGCGATCAAAGATATTGGATATAAGAATGAAGTCGTAATTAGGCCAGCCAACAAAGGGGGGGCTAGTCATCTTGAATAAAGAGGACTACGAAGAGGAGATGCAAAATTTATTGAACATTGAAGACACCTATAAAAAGCTTAAGGGGAACCCCAAGATTAGGTTTGAGAATAAACTTAAAGAATTCGTAAAGAAAGGTCTAGCGATAGGAATTTTGAACAACAAAGAAGCCGAATACATGGTATCTAATTCTACTAAAACCCCGGTTATGTACTACACGCCCAAAATCCATAAAAGGCTAATAAAACCACCTGGTAGGCCTATAATAAGCGGAATAAACTCAGTATTTTCAAGACTAGGTGAATACTTGGACACATTTTTGAAGCCACTCGTGAAGATGGGGAAATCATACCTAAGAGACAGCCTACAACTGATACAAGAAATGCAAGAAATTAGGGGAGCACAAGATTATCTACTGGCAACAGTGGATGTGAACTCCCTCTATACTAGCATTTTCCAAGATGATGGTCTATTCGGTGTGGAAAAAGCATTACATGAAAATACCAACATGAAACAACAACAGATAGACTACATCTTGGAGGGTCTTAAAATGGCTATGGAATGCAATTACTTCTGGCATGATAGATAAGGCATACTTTGTCCAAACTAGGGGGGTAGCTATGGGGGCACGATATGCCCCTAGCGTGGCGAACCTCCTTATGAATATGTGGGAAGAGGAATACATTTACCACAGGAACATCCTGCAAGTTAAATTCTATCGGAGGTATATTGACGACTTAGTCATCTTATGGGATGGGCCAGTGGAAACCTTCCACATCTTTTTTCAACAACTAAATACCAACCGGTATGGCCTCACCTTCACGGGAAAATGTGACCAACACAAAATCGACTATCTGGACTTAGAGATTTTCAAGCAAGGTGACCTCCTTCATACAAAAACTTTCTTTAAAGTCACTGACCGTAACGGATACATTCCGACTTCAAGCTGCCACCACCCTAAATGGAAAGGGAACATCCCTAAGGGACAAATGTTGAGGCTGTGGAGAAACTGTAGTTCAGTAACAGACTTCAATCAGCAAGCAGACCTCATCATTAATAGATTTCAAGAAAAAGGATATGGGATGACATCCCTAATTAAAATGAAGGATGAAATCTCAAAATTGGATAGATCCAGTCTATTGAAGAAAACCAATAATAAAAAGAATAAAATGGAAATGGCGTTTATCACGGGGTATAATAACCAATATAGGGCCTTTGAGGGCATAAGTAAAAAATATTGGCCTATCCTTAAGGAAGACCGAATTCTATCTTACCGAACAAACCAGCTTTTGTGCATAGGAAAGCTCCAACCCTGCGTAATCACATTGTGCATAACGTGATCAACGCACCGAAAGCGGTTAATATCTTTCCAGGACTAAAGGGCTTTTACAAATGCCAAAGATGCTTGGCCTGTAGGGTCAGCAAGAAACAATCCTGCAGGAAAGAAACATTCAAGTCTAGAACAGACTATAAGGAATATCAAATTCGTGAACTGATAACATGTAACAGCACCCATGTTACCTATGTCATCGAGTGTCCGTGCCACCTACAATATGTAGGTCGGACCACACGCCCTTTGTGTGTACGTATTAGAGAGCACATAAACAACATAAAGAAAGTGTTTCCAAAACACAATCTTTCACAACATTTTGACGAATTCCACCAGAGAGACCCAACTGGTCTCATATTTTATGGGATTGACTTGATCAAAGAAAATTGGAGGGGAGGTAATAGAACCACTCTTGTTTCCCAAAATGAGACTAGCTGGATCTACCGACTTGGATCTTTGGCGCCCAAAGGGTTAAATATAGACATAGATCTAAATTGCTTTATAGCTAACCCCTAACTGATTACATTTTTGGTGTCCAGTGATATTGGCTGATGACTGGTATACTTAGCTCCTAATTTTATTAACCACTGGCAGATGATCACCATACTGGAATTATTCTGGCTCTACCAAATTATGACATAACCTACAGACTAATATTTCTACATCGTGGTAAATGGGCATATAAAATAGTACATATCCTCTATAAAACTTCCTAGCCTCTCATATGTAGTTCCACCTTAGGGCTGTGGTATCTATTTTGTTATTTTAATTCTAATCTTAATTTTTACCAATGCACCGCATTATAATATATGTGTGTACATATACACACACATATATATATATATATGTTCTCAGATATATTGTTGAAACATCTACTTTTAATACTTAATCTCACACATATCTTTTCCCCATTTGATCGTTCAGCTGGGCAAGGGGATGCTTATCTCCCCTGGTAATTGCAGACCCAACAGAGCGCAATTTATATTCACATCTTTACTAGGTACTAGCTGGCTTTGCATTGGGCGAAATCAGTGTAGTACTAGCTTTTGCCAGAGAGGGTCCTGTAATGGGTGAAATTAGTGTAATTACCTTGTTTCTACCAGAGAGGGTGACTGATAAGTACAACAGGGAACCGATTGCTTAACATACACGGTTTACCTCTATTTTTATCAAGTTTTTATTTTTACATATTGTTATCAACATGAATCACTCTCTATTACACATACAATGTGTTTGTACTTGTATTTTTATATTTTTATTTTGTTCTCCGATAACCTGTAAACTTTATGTATGGAAAGAGAGCGTCACGCCAAGTATGTATGCCCTGGGACACAAATGGCTTTCTCCTTATATCTCCCACACATCCAGTGTATTTGAGGCAGTAGGGCTCCCATTATGGCTTGCGCCCATATTTAAATCTATAGCCTGATTTGACAGTCCGTATGATGGGGGTGGGAACAAAACAACACTCTTTTTCTTAAAAGCGTGGAGGTGCTGCACGCTAGCAGCGCCTCTAGACGAAGTCCAATGATGAAACGCGTAAGGTGGAGCTACGCAGTACGCACACCACGCCACTCTAACCCGGAAGTCTAGTTGGAACGCAGCTGGAACGCACGCTGCGAACACTAGCTATACCAATCGCGGGTATACACGCGATACATGGACTGTACCTTTCTATTATTTTTTTTTGAATATATATTTTTTTATTATAAATAAAGCCCCCCTTTTTTACCGCACTATGGGAGCATTTCTTTGTTTATACCACTGAGGCAAACGGAGGCTCTATTTACAACACTTGAACCCTCTGGGGAAGCTGAAGTGAAGGCAAAAAGGAAGGCACCGCTGACATCTATCCCTGCACCTGTGATAGTTTCTGGATATCGACCCGGGACATCTCTTTATGCTGATTACCCCTGTAGGGGTGAAGAAAGCTGGTGAGTGGGGACACATGTGGGGGCCGAATTGTCTGCACTTGCTGAACATCTGATTCTACACCTGCCATTCTTTATGAGGAAGATTGATTTATTATCAAGTTTACATCTGCTATTATAGACTTCCCCTAGGAGCCAGTAGTATAGTTGATTAGACTGCTGGCACATACCTGTGATTCTGCTTAGAGGCACCATAGACTGTATACCATGTTTTAGCCTGTACCTGCAGCTTATGTTGTTATTTCTTTTTATATATATTTCTGTCATACTTGAAGCTATTTGGATTGGTTTGTACCAGATGAGATCTCTGGTCATTTACACTGTATATTATCAAATTTTTTGGTATCTCTCTCTTAGAAGGTACACATGTTCTATTTACCACTAAGGGTGGCACGATCACTTATGACTTACCGTATTTATCGGCGTATAACACGCACCGGCGTATAACACGCACCCCAAGTTTAGGAGAGAATTTTAAGGAAAAAAACTTTTAGGAGGTAAATTCAAGGAAAAAAAACTTACATTTAAATGCAGCATGCAGCCTTGCCCAGTGTCCATCTGCAGCCTTGCCCAGTGTCCATCTGTCCATCTGCAGCCTTGCCCAGTGTCCATCTGTCCATCTGCAGCCTTGCCCAGTGTCCATCTGTCCATCTGCAGCCTTGCCCAGTGTCCATCTGCAGCCTTGCCCAGTGTCCATCTGTCCATCTGCAGCCTTGCCCAGTGTCCATCTGTCCATCTGCAGCCTTGCCCAGTGTCCATCTGTCCATCTGCAGCCTTGCCCAGTGTCCATCTGTCCATCTGCAGCCTTGCCCAGGGCCTTTGCGATCCTGTCAGTCTCGGCGTTTTTTTAAATTTGGCGCCGATTTCTGTGGAGAGGAGCGAGCGGGGCCGAGTGTACTTCGGCTAGACTCGGCTCCTCTCGTAGTCCCGCCCATCTCCACTGACTGCGCCGCTGACGGAGAAAGCCGAGTGTACTTCGGCTAGACTCGGCTCTTCTCACAGTCAGGGGCAGGACTGCGAGAGGAGCCGAGACTAGCCGAAGTACACTCGGCTTTCTCTATGTCAGCGGCGCAGTCAGAGATGGGCGGGACTGCGAGAGGAGCCGAGTAAAGCCGAGTGTACTTCGGCTCCGCTCGCTCCTCTCGCTCGTTTTCAGCAGGGGAATTCGACGGAGTATCGGCGTATAACACGCACCCACGATTTTCCCCTGATTTTAAGGGGAAAAAAGTGCGTGTTATACGCCGATAAATACGGTAATTACTTGTTTTATCACATTTGATATACTATATCACTACTGGTCCTACTTAGAACCAGTGAGCAGCGCCATACCCCAATCACTTATCCTTTACACTTAGGACTCTTCTTGAGGGTCCCACTAGGGGGGGCTGCAGCTCTTTCACTTTATACAAAATATTAAATCAAAATATTTTTTTTCCTAAGCGCAGGTATATAGCTTCACATTTAAATGCATCAGAGATGTCTACTTTGGACAGCCAGGTGCCGGGACCTATCCTAATAATGGCTTGGATGGCCAGGTTAACTGAGACGTACTTGAGGGAAAATTCCTCAGAGGGAATCAGGGAGTTCGGGCTCGGGATGTAAGAAGAATCAGGTGCAGACAAGTTGTACACTAAGCAGAGTTTTTTAGAAAACTTGCCCTTGACAGGCCCAATAGGGCTGGCTCTTCAGACTTAAGGTTACTGTGGGAAGGGGCCGATGACGAAGCCTCTGTCCAGTTCTCTCTGTAGTTAAGAGTCTATTGCCTGTTCGTCAATGACCACTGACTGGAGGTTCCTGTATTCGGGGGTAGTGAGGGGTAAGGTGATGAGGCCGTTGTGGAAACCCGTTGTAAAGCCGTGCACCAGGAATATGGCCAGTGAGGGGGTGGGGTGTGTTACATATGACGGCACCCCCTACAGAAAAGACAGGCCATCCTAGTCTGTTAAGTAGCCGTGACTGACCGGGGCTGGCAAGCCCTGACCGGTGCCGGAGGTGGAAGGGGGTAGAAGGGGAGCCTTGTGGCTGCATCAGAGCACCAATTTGCCATGTGGGTGGCGGACTGGCAAATACTACAGAGCGGGGAGCGGAGGCCTGAAAAGTGGCAGCAGAACAGCTCTGTGTCAGAAAAACTCCAGTCTGTCTTGACCTGAAACTGGCTGAGGCTGGCAGCTGCCTTGGCCGAAAACGATAGTCATAAAAGTCACTATTTTATTCACATTTAGTTGACATATTCCATGGTTTACCTAGTCCACAAAAGAATTAATAGAGCCCTGAAATTCAGCATTGCAGCAGGGATTTTTTTTTTTTTTTTTACGGTTTTTTTTTTTTCCCCTCCCCCTATTACACTTTCTACTCAAGGACTTGCATGTGTGCACAACCAAATACTTTTTTATGCAACTAGATTTATTACAGATTTGAAGGTGTATGAATAGTTTGCACTTAGAAAATATGTATTTACTGTATACTCTGCAATAGGGATGTTCGACTCGAACTCGAACATCGGGTGTTCGCCTGTTCGCCGAATAGCAAACAATTTGCGGTGTTCGTAGCAAATTCGAAAGCCGCGGAACACCCTTTTTAAAGTCTATGGGAGAAATCAAAAGTGCTAATTTTAAAGGCTTATATGCATGGTATTGTCATAAAAAGTGTTTGGGGACCCGGGTCCTGGCCCAGAAGACATGTAACAATGCCAAAATAAGTTTTAAAAACTGAAGTTTTTTCGGGAGCAGTGATTTTAATAATGCTTAAAGTGAAACAATAGAAGTGAAATATTCCTTTAAATTTCGTACCTGGGGGGTGTCTATAGTATGCCTGTAAAGTGGCACATTTTCCCCGTGTTTAGAACAGTCCCACAGCAAAATGACATTTCTAAAGGAAAAAAGTAGAGTTGAGCGGACACCTGGATGTTCGGGTTCGATGGGTTCGGCCGAACTTCGGAAAAAAGTTTGAGTTCGGGACCGAACTTGACCCGAACTTTACCCCGAACCCGAACCCCATTGAAGTCAATGGGGACCCAAACTTCTGAGGACTAAAAAGGCTCTAAAAAAGTAATGGAAGGGGCTAGAGGGTTGCAAATGGCAGCAAAATGTTGTTAAGAGCATGGGAAGTGCTCTGCAAACAAATGTGGATAGGGAAATAACTTAAAATAACATAAAAAAAATAAAAAAATAAAAAAATATGCTGGAGGCCCCCTTTTCAGCAGAAAAAGTACAGGAAGTCATAAAGAACCTCAGAAACTCAACGTCACGATGCCACACATATGGTGGGAATGCCCCAGAATACGCCCTTTCTGGAAAACATTCAATTTAATGGATAAGCTAGTGGGAAAATAAAAAACTTTGAAATAAAAATGTAGCGGGGTGCTAAATTTAACGGAAGTGTTTGAGTGGTAAATAGGCTCAAACACCCTAATTCTGTAGGATTCATGGACCATTTTGTCCTCGGGGGACAGTATTGGTGTGCAGTTCCCTGCGGCCTACAGGTGGCGCTGCCATGGTAGGCTAGGGTTGAACCGCCAATACAGTGCTGTGCCTTTTGTGTCCCCTCTTGGCAGTAGTACAGTGGGGCGGGGAACCTGATGTGCATGCCGGGAGAGGATAGAAAAAGGGGCAGACGCCTCCTGATCGGGGTCCGAGCCCCAGGCACCTTTGGCCTAGGGGCTGATGTCCAGTGGGGTCCGCACCCAGGTGCCTTCGGCCTGGATGCACGTGTTCCTGTTCCATCTCCGGCACCTTTAGCCCGGGGTGAGGTACTATCCTGGAGTTCCTGCTGCCCTGGGTATGGAGGCCTAGGGGCGGGAGTAAAGCCTGGGGTCCAGAGCCTTCGTCTGGAGTCCGCTAAGGGTCGAGGAGTCTTTGGGTGCCGCCTCGTGTAGGGGACTCTGTTCCAGGGAAGGGAGGAACCTTCCGATGGCCCGATGCTGGAGGCACGGTGAAGCAAGGGTCTGTTGACTCCCTGGAGAGATGTCTTCCCCTTGATATGGGCTAGTTCTTAGCCCTTTTTGTGGCCCTAAATGGGTGTTTTTGGAAGAGCACAACACACCCACAGTACGTAAACGCTGTATCTAACAGCTACAGAACTGCAGAAAATGTTATTTTTTTAGGATAGCACAGTATAAGAAAAATATATAGAAATTGTTTAGTTCACACAGCTCCAGATATGCAGAAAACACTGCAAAATATTTTTTTTGCCCTAAATGGGTCTTTTTGCAAGAGCACAATACACCCACAGTATTGAAACGGTGTATCTCACACCTACAGCAATACAGAAAATGCTATTAAAAAAAAAATGTTTGCCCTAAAAAATTTTTTTGGAATAGCACAATACAAGAAAAATATATACATTTGTAAATTTCACACTTGGATATATGCAGAAAACACTGCAATTTTTTTATTATTTTTTGCCCTAAATGGGTCTTTTTGCAAGAGCACAATACACCCACAGTATGGAAACGGTGTATCTCTCAACGTAACATATGCAGTGCTGGTGCATTGAGATTGCAGATAAAAGTTAGAATAAAATGAGGGGTGTAGTGGTGGCGCTGTTCTCACATAAACCAATCTGCTAGGAGATGGAAAATTTTAAAAAATTGTAAAGGATTATAAAAAATTGAAAAAAATGTAAACCAAGATTCGTGTAGATCCGTTGGAGGTTGAGGTAAATTTAGATATTTTCTTATCAGTCTTTTGACTGGTTCTGCAAGGAAGGCATTGGCCACACTTAAAAAAACCTTTGAGGTTTTTGAAGATTTTAATTTGTTTTGGTGGGTCCAGTACATTATGTACCAGTCTGTTTCTCAAATTCGGTGCTTTTCTGTAGATCAAAGATGGTTTGTGTCACGTACCTGACGGTGACGAGCCCGGTTAGCAGAGGGAGGCCTCCCTTACGGCTCCCACCGGCGGCCCCTGGTGGTATAACAGGAAGCACGGAGGTGGAAGGGGTACGAGTGCCTGGCAGGATCAAGAACTACCGCAGGTGATCAGGAACCAGCAGGTGAGGAGGCAGGAACCAGGAACTACAGCAGGTGAGTGGACAGGAACCAGGAACTACAGCAGGTGAGTAGACAGGAACCAGGAACTCAGAAGATGACCCGGACCGGGAGGCACAGCAGGTAGACTGGAACCACTGGGCAGCAGCAGATGAACAGGAACCAGCAGATGAGCAGACAGGAACCAGCAGATGAGCAGACAGGAACCAGGAACTGCAGCAGGTGAGTAGACAGGAACCAGGAACTCAGCAGATGACCCGGACCGGGAGGCACAGCAGGTAGACTGGAACTACTGGGCAGCAGCAGGTGAACAGGAACCAGCAGATGAGCAGACAGGAACCAGCAGATGAGCAGACAGGAACCAGCAGATGAGCAGACAGGAACCAGGAACTCAGCAGATGACCCGGACCGGGAGGCACAGCAGGTAGACTGGAACCACTGGGCAGCAGCAGGTGAACAGGAACCAGCAGATGAGCAGACAGGAACCAGCAGATGAGCAGACAGGAACCAGCAGATGAGCAGACAGGAACCAGGAACTCAGCAGATGACCCGGACCGGGAGGCACAGCAGGTAAACTGGAACCACTAGGCAGCAGCAGGTGAACAAGAGCCAAGGTCAGGCAGGATCGTCAGACAAGCCGAGGTCGGGTAAACTGGCAGGCAGCGAGGCACAAAAGGATCAGGCAATACCGAAGTCAGAAAACAGGCCGATGGTCAGGTACAGGCAGATAGCAGGAGGGTCACAGGAAGTCGGTCAGATACAGGTAAACAAGGCAGATCAGGTCACTTGGGATAAACGCTGTAGAGCAGACAGCAGGGACTGTCTGCAAGTGAGGAGTTTAAATAGCCCTTCGGGCGTCACCTGCGGGGGCGGGAACCAGGAAGTCCAGGGCGTCTGTTCCTGACAGGGTTTCCATGACAGTTTGTGTGGTAGTATGTTTCTGAGGACCTTGTCGGATTGTAGGATGGGCCAGTGTTTTCTGATTATCTTTTCTACGTTTTTGTGTTGCCTGTTAAAACCAGTAAGGAAGGCCATGTCCAAGTTTTTCTTTTTCTTTTTGTTTGCAGTGCTGCCTGCTATCATGGTGTTTCTATCCATATTTTTAACTTGTTGTTTTAGGGCGAGTAGTTCTTTTTCTTTGTAGCCTTTATCTATGAACTTGCTAATGATTGTATTTGCTTGTTGTTCATATTCATGTGGGTTACTGCAGTTCCGAAAAATACGCATTAGTTGACCTTTCGGTATGTTTCCAATCCATTTTGGGTGGTGACAACTTTTTGTTGGAATATAGCCGTTCCTATCGGTCTTTTTAAAAAAGGTCCTTGTGTTCAGGTTTCCATCATGTTTGTATATTTGCAGGTCCAGATAGTCTATACTCTGCTTGCTCCAGGTGCCTGTAAAAGTGATCCCATAGATGTTCTGATTGATCTCATCAAAAAAGTCCTGTAGTTGTTCCTCTGTGCCGCCCCATATTATCACAATATCATCTATATATCTTCTGTAGAGGGTTAGATGTTCTCTGTGTAAACTGAAGACCTGTTCTTCCTCCCATCTATTCAGAAAGAGGTTGGCTACACTTGGAGCATATTTGGCTCCCATTGCTACTCCTTTGGTTTGGGTGTAGTGCTCACCCTTATACCAGAAATAATTATGGCTCATGGCCATTCCCAATCCTTCCAATAGGAATTTGATTTGTTGTTCTTTCATATTTGTTTGTTTATACAGGGCCCATTCCACACTGCTGATGCCATCTTTTTGTATGATATTTGTATAGAGTGAATTGACATCGATCGTCACTAATATGTCACTTTCTTTGGTTCTAAAGTCCTTTATTTCCTAAATGAGTTGTCTGCTGTCTTTTAAGTATGATCTGCCTTCTGCCACCAAAGGTTGTAGAAATCCATCTATGTAGGAACCCAGTCTTGAAAATAGGGAATCAATTCCACTTATGATGGGTCTACCGGGTGGTGTAGTTTGGTTTTTATGCATTTTGGGAACGTAATAGATCACTGGTGTTTTGGCTGTTTCTGGGGTCAGGAAGGTGGCTTCTTTTTTGGTTAGAATCCCCTTGTCTTCTCCTTTTTTAATGAGGATTCTCAGCTTCTTTTCATATTCTATTTTTGGGTTGCCTCTTAATTTCTTATATGTGTCCCGTACGCTTAATAAGTTATCCATTTCTGTCTCATAGTCTTTTTTCTTAATGATGACCAGGCCTCCCCCTTTGTCTGCCGGTCGAATTACAATGTCCTTTTTCTTCTCTATTTCCTTAATAGTTTCCAGACCTTATCACTTTTTGTTTTACTGGTCTTCAGCTTTCTGATGTCTTCTTCCACCATCTTCTTGAATACCAAAATGCTTTCATTTTGTTGCATTTTGGGGTTGAAGATCGAATTGTTCTTTAGTTTAGAATGTTTGTAGTAAGTGTCTGAGTTTTTTTCTTTGTTGTTGGGTTCTTTTGAGGCAAAGAATTTTTTGATGTTCATCTTTCTTGCGAATTTTTGTAAGTCTATGTATGTTGCAAATTTATCCAGATTCTTATCAGGTGCATATTTTAAGCCTAAGTCTAAAATTTTAAGTTCCTCTTCATTAAAAACAATATCAGTTAGATTGAAGATGCCTTCTCCTATTATACGCGTCTTCTTTTTCTTGATGCCCCCTCGTTTGCCTGTGGTCCGTTTTCTCCTGCCCAGTGTTGGGGTCTGTGGGTATAGTCTCTTCTCCCCTCGTACTGGTAGTCTTCGGGTTCCCAGTTGTTCTGTTGTCTCCCATATGGGTGTGATCCTCTGGGATTCCACCCTTGTTGTCCTCTGTAATTCCTGGGGTCTCCCTGGTATTGTTGATTATTTCTGTCTGGGTATCTGAAAGGTCTCCATCCTCCTTGTGCTCGATATGGTTGTGGTGGGCCATTCCAACCTCTGTGTGCGGGGGGTCTCCATCTGTTCCCTCTGGTAAAATCCCCCCCCCTGTTGTGGTCTACCATAGGGAGTGTGCTGTGGGATGTATCTTAAAGGTGAATATCTATTCTGATGCCTAGGTATTCTTGGTGTGATGGGTGCTACGTTTTGTTGTTGTATTCTGTTATCATTGGGCTCTTGTTGTCTGTGGTTTCTACATATAGGGCTTCTTGCTTCTCTCCTAGGTGTATCTGTGGTTGTTTCATTCTGTGTGGCTCTGGGTGTTCTCTCAAAAGTGGTCCTGGTGTTTTGCCATGGTCCTTCCCTCTCTAGGGAATTTTCTCTGGAATCTTCATTCATAGAAATATTATTTTCCTGCTCATTGTAGTTCTCATCCATTTGCCATTTGTATACTTGCTGGTTCTTGTAATCTAACACATCTCTTTTAAATTTCTTCAGTTTTTTGGCTTGTATTTCACTATCATATTTTTTGATGGCTTCTTGTAGGAAAGTTTCTTTGTCCTTGTATTCATTTGCTTCAGCGAAAGGTATTAATTGGTCCTTGATGGAGAGGATTTCTGTTTCAATGTTTTTAAGCTTATGTTGCCATCTATTCACTATTTTGTGTTATAGATACGTTTCACTTTGATTGAAGAAGCGATACCATTCCTCCATCAGGCCTTTGTCGCTCATTGCATCATTAGGTGAAATATCCCATCTTGGGGTAATTTTTTCTGCAATGTACATTTCTAATGTTGCTATGTCCCACCAGACTCTTAGTTGTTTTTCTAGGCTGTGTCTTAATTGCTTAAAGAGGCTGTCCATGTCCTGTTTGTTAACCACTTGCTCCTGGTTAAATACCTCTATTAAATTAATGGATCTACCATGTATGTATTTGAATATATCCATTGCTGCAGAGGCTAATTGGTAAACCAACAGAGTATGAAGAAAAAGTGGGGTGACTCCGCGCAGAGGATTTCAGATGCAACACAGTGATCAGAACTGCTGCCACTACTTATTGTTGCCTCCTGGGTAGGTGGAGCAAGAATGTAAAATAAAATGAGGGGTGTAGTGGTGGCGCTGTTCTCACATAAACCAATCTGCTAGGAGATGGAAAATTGTAAAAAATTGTAAAGGATTATAAAAAATTGAAAAAAATTGAAAAAAATGTAAACAATGTAAAGCAGGCTCTGCCTGGTGTTTACTTTGTATCCATCCGGTGAAGGTATATACAAAGCCTGAGTTTAGTGTGCTGTGTTCAAAACCTAAGTTTAGATGCAGAGTGAGACCTCTAGTTAAAGTTACTATTGGGATGTGAAGTGTAGAAATAGTGTCTCTCTGGCTGGTGTTTGCTTTGACTATAGTAGTGCCCTTCAGAAGTGATAGTGTTGATAAGTGTTCCAGTGGGTAACAAGATCTGATTGAAAAGAATAAATAGTATAAAATTCCAGTTCCGGCTCGGCCGGGTGTTTGCTAGCTATGAACTAGCTAGTAAGGGTGCTGTGGAACAAATAAATGCTACCAGTGTGATGCTGTAAGAGATGCGGTGTGAACAAATAAATTAAATAAAATTACAATGGATTTCAATGGATTCAAATGTTATCTCGGCCGGGTGTTTGCTGTACCCAGCTGAGATTGTGCTCAGTCCCAAGTAATTAAACAGTTAAATGAGTGTTTAAGTGATCCGTGGTACACTCTGGCGATGTAAGTAAAATGTTCAACATGAGATAGAAATACATATAAAATAAAGTCCAATTGCTGAGAAAGTCCAAAATTGGTGACAGGTAAATTGGTGACTTCTGTGCTTGTTTTAGTAGCCTGTATCGTGAATGTGATTATCCGTGATTGTTTAAGATGTTACACTCACCAGATCCTTCATACCCTCAGGGGGTATGATGCGGTCACAGTATGTGCCACTGTGTAGCAGTCTCAGGAAATCGGGGATGGCTCCTATGGTCCCTTGTGGATCTCCGAAAAGGTGAGGATTATAAAAGAGAAGAAAGAAGGATGCCCATAGTGTGAACCCGTAAAAAATTTATTTATTGGTAAAATTTGGAAAAAAAGGGGTACTCACATTATGTTAGACTGGGCTCATGGCAGTGTGAAAAGACTGTGCACTGCAACACAAACAGGTAAACCTATGCAGATCGCTGAGTTATTAGATCTCTGAATCTGGACTCCTATATAAATCTCTCTCCCTGAAAGCACCATCAGGAACCTTCCCCTACACTGTCTCTCTATCTTTTCTCTCAGATTGCAGAATCAGGACTAACTCATGTATTTCAATCTCTCCCTAATAAGCAACAGCAGCCAGGAACCTCTCCCTATCCTGTCTAAAACAGAGTGACGTGCTGTGCTGTGTGCCTCTAGCTTATATAGAAGCTGGGTCACATGCTGCACTGAGCTGGGTCACATGCTGCACTGGCCAATCACAGCCATGACATTAGTAGGCATGGCTATGATGGCTTCTAAGGGCACACCAGCTAAACAAAAGGTGGTGCCCAAAAACTCTAATGTTCGGTACGGACCCGAACTTTACAGTTCGGTTCGCTCAACCCCAAAAAAAAGTCATTTAAAACTGATTGCGGCTGTAATGAATTGTCGGGTCCCGACAAGAAACGGCATGGGTTCCCCCCCAGTCCATTACCAGGCCCTTTGGGTCTGGTATGAATATTAAGGGGAACCTTGAACCAATTTTAAAAAAAAAATGCGTGGGGGTCCCCCCAAATTTCATACCAGGCCCTTCAGGTCTGGTATTGATATTAAGGGGAACCCTGCGCCTATTTTTTCTTTAAATGGCGTAGGGGTCCCCCTCAAAATGTATACCAGATTCTTCAGGTCTGGTATAGTTTTTAAGGGGAACCCCGTGCCAAAATAAAAAAAATGGCTTAGGGGTCCCCCAAAAATCCATACCAGACCCTTATCCGAGCACGCAACCTGGCAGGCCACAGGAAAAGAGGTGGGGACAAGAGCGCCCCCCCCTCCTGAACCGTACCAGGCCACATGCCCTCAACCTGGGAGGGTGATTTGGGGTCTGGACACCAAAGCACCTTGCCCCCATGTTGATGGAGACAAGGGCCTCATCCCCACAACCCTTGCCCGGTGGTTGTGGGGGTCTGTGGGCGGGGGGCTTATCGGAATCTGGAAGCCCTCTTTAACAAGGGGACCCCAGACCCTGGCCCCCCCTATGTGAATTGGTAAGTGGTACATTGTACCCCTACCATTTCACCAAAAAAGGTGTCAAAAATGGTAAAAAAAAAACAAGAGACAGCTTGGACGTAAGAATCATCACATTATTCCGATCCTTAAAAGACTTGATAATGTCCCTAAACAAAATCAAATTCTCAGTGATCATCCGCTCAGGCACGGCAGCACTTTAGATAACCTCCTAGCGATAATTTTTGCAAATACCTTATAGTCCGTATTAAGAAGAGAGATAGGTCTCCAATTCCAGACATCCTTTCTATTTCCCCTCTTAAAAATTAACACCACTATATCCTCCCTCATAGACTCCGACAAATAACCATTCCTCATGATATACTTAAAGACCTCCACCACCTCCCCTTTAATGATCTCCCAAAACAGTTAAAAAAATTCACTCGATAGCCCATCTCCTGGCAATTTATTGAACGGTCACGCCATACTTACCACAGCTTCTCGCACCTCACCCTCTCCCACCTCACTCTGCAGCATACCCTACTCCTCCTTACTTAAGTTGCACTACACCATTCCTAACACTCTCTCATCAGACTCATCCACATACACTCCTTTATACAGACTTTTATAGAACTTCGTCACACATTCTAATACCTCATCACCCTTACACTCACTCCTGTCCTCCCCATCCACTCCTTCCAACACACCTTTCTCCCTACACACCTTTTTAAAGAAGAATCAGAAGCACTTCTCTCCCTGCTCCAGATGCTTCACTTTCTCTTGGAACATTATTTCTTTTCCTCTTCTAACTAAGATACTTTTAATCCTCCCCTAGTATGTTCTATTTCCTCGGACACATCAAAGCCTATGTTCCAAAAGGCAAACAGTGTAGTCAGTCGGGATTGTAATCCCACATATCTCCTCCTCTCACTATATACTTTCTTTACTCTTTTTTTGAAAAAATAATTTAATCGTTTTCTTTACCCAATCACACCACCCCAAAATATCACTAAATAAATTTTTCTTCTGGACCCGCCCACCATATAGCCTATAGAAATGGTCCTTATCTTCTAATAATAAGTTATTCATTCTCCATTCGCCCACTCTCTGAAAAAAACGTAACTTATGGGTCCACCAAACCCAGAACTATATGCGCATCTCTAATATGCAGGTCTTCTATTAACCCATTTAAACTTGCGCTGTTTATATCTAATTTGGTTTCAGCTACCCCCACTCTATCTTTAACAAAATTAAATGTGTTAAAATCTCCTATGATCACACTGGGTATCTTCCCAACTATATGTAGCTTCTAGTCTTCAAACAAATGTAATCGCTCCCATCTACTCACAGGAGCGTATAAATTACCGTAAATATTCTCAACTTCTGATTAAATAATACTAAATTAACCATCAGCAATCTCCCCGGTTCCAAAACGACATGTGACGTGATACGGACATCCCGATTACTCACCAGAATACCAACCCCAGCATTCCTATTATCTCCACATGCTGACCAGACATAATACCACCCAATCAGGAGGCTTGGGCAATTGCTTAAAGTAGCATTCCTGCAGGCAGAATCACCTCCATTTATTTTTAAGTCTTCAAAAATAGCCTCCTGCCTGGCAGAAGTTCCAAAACCCCTCACATTGAGGCATACAAGCCTAATGTTCATTCATCTGCAGAGAATACTACCCCCCTCCAGTCCCATCACTTGCTCCTGAGAATTGTCATACGTTCCTCAGTACCGCACTGCTCTCACCATCAAGATATTCTGTCAGGTGTGGACTAGCAGGCTAAAAAGATCGGTGTCCCAGGGCTTTCTTGTGTTTGGGACTCTTTTGTGTTTGGGACTATCCAGTGTATCTGCTTTTGTTTTAGCCCCAACTGTCTCCATCTGATCTTCCTCCACATTCTCCTGATTCTCTGGTTCCCACTGCAATTCAGCCTCCAACTTGCCCACAAGGGTTTCCTTCTCCATCTTTGCTATGACTTCCGCAAGCACTGGCCCACCACTACCACCCGCTTTTCTGCTTTTTCCTCAATGTCCAGATTTGCTTCCTCCTCCTCAGCCACCACCTCCTCTCCTGGCCACTCGGGGGAGTCAGACAGCACCTGTGCAGACACTGGCTGCCCATTCTCAACAGCTTAACAGCGTCTGCATTCGAGACATAGGTCCTCATGACCCGCTGACAGTTTTTGACTGTGTGGTCACGCTTCTTACACACTTCACAAGCCTCATGTTCCTCCTCACCACAATTCCAGCAGTTTTTCTGGACAATACAGTTGTCTTTAGTGTTGCCAAAAGTGAAGCATTTCCTGCAGTATGCAGGCTGTCCCAAGTAGAACAGGAGTCCTCTATTGCTTGCCACTGAAATGTTAGCCGGCTGGCGCACTCCACCAATCCCCTGCGGGTCCACTTTTACAAAAAAATTCAGTTTAACGTTAAATATTCCAAAACGGTTGGTTAGCCTGAAACCTCATTTCACAGAGGAACAGTACCTTCTCATAAAAGCAACACTCTGAGCAATGTCTGTGTAAGGGTTAAAGAAAGTAACCACCAAAAGCTTCCCCTCTATAGCATATAGCAGATCAATCCTGAAGGGCCCAATAAGTTCATTACTTTCTTTCTCCAGTTCCCTGCATTTCTCAAAGACGTCCATACAATAGTATGAATAAAGGAGACATCATAATACCTTGGTGCTGCAGGATCTTGAATGCAAAAGATATGGTGTATCTCCACTCCAATGGTCTTCACCAGCAGTTCCTCCACAAGGTAATCCAAATTCACCTTCCGAATATAATCAGGCCAAACCTGAAAGCGCAGGGTATTCTGGATACCGTCTCTTTCCATCTTCCTCTCCATAAGCCGATCGCAACTCGACTCCTTTCGGCAGTCTTAAACCTTATTGCAATCTATATGTAGCGCTACCCCCAGTTAAGAGAGCCGCTGGTTTGATTTCGGGCCCTGAGTACAGCTCCACCAACCCCCGGCAATCTTGTCTAGTCTCCTATGGCACAGTTAGTCTAGGGATTCTACTTGTATCACAAGCAAACAGTATTGCAAGGGTAACCTCTTTGGTCTGAGACAACACACTGATGCGAGAGATCAAATATAACGGTTTTACTTTTGTATTAGAAGTCATAAGCAGAACATAACACATACAACTTGCTTACAGAGCCCTGCAGCATTTGGTATAGCACACAATAATGGCGCAGCGCGGTAATCCACCACGCGCAGCTATTATGGTGTACGCGCCATGTGGCGCACTAAACAATAGTCTATCTCCCCTCCCTGGTCAGGCCTGACACAGAATAAATCTCAGTCTTTTCTAAAGGGGTTTCTTTGCATGCAAACTTTCGGTGGTGCACTTGATGAACAGTATTTTGTAATCCACAAAGTAGGCAGTCACAAGGAACACTATACTGGAGACCCCTTTAACCCTGTCCTGCTACTGGTCTCCAGTGGAACAGCAAACAAACGATCGGTGGGCCAAGGCAGTCTATAGGCCTAAACACGGTACAGTCTATTGGATTAAGCAAGTGCTCGCTCACCACTCCGGACGCGATCCCAGTGCTGTGTCTCCGCACACAGCGTCCGCCACAATCGGGTCTCCGATCCAACTGATGTCCTCTCTCGACAAGTCAGATGCCACCCAGGCTCCGCAGTGGAGTGGAAGGCTCTTCAGAAGTTGTGCAAGGCCCCAGGCTTCAGGCCTTGCACTGCAGCAGATCCGCACAGGAAGAAACTGTTGCTTGCAGCGCGGTGTCCAAAGAGGCCGAGCTCTGCCTCGCCTCCTTCTTAAATACCCCCTCCCATGATTCTCTGCGGTGGCCAATTGCACTCTGGGTGCCGAACGGGGTTCTGGGTAACGTAGTCCTGGGGCCTTAAATGAGACCCGCTACATATATATTGCAAAGAAAGATTCAGGACTGTTCTTAGGCCAAACACCCGCCACAAATGCAGGCCTTTAAATAACCTAGCTATGTTTGCTAGCACACTTGCCTAGACCCACCCAGTACACACCCACCAGTATAATTGTTTCTGTCTCTTCATGTGTGCCTCAAGTGCTCACACCAGTTCATCAGAAATACATACTCTTTACAAATTGAAGAATGCATCAGCATAGATATCTGTGCAGGGTAAACCTCAAAATAACAAATGACCAAGGCTCTGGCCATGATCAGTGATCCCAGAAATCTCCAAATTAAACCTGTACATTGTTGGGCATGTGGAGGGTACAAAACAGGAAATACAACTCTGTGAGGGCTGCTTCATACAAATTGGTGACAATGCACATTCATTCATCATCAGCACACAATATTAAAATATGTGTGCAGGATCACACCAGACTTATACATCCATATCTGGCCCAAAAAAAAACACAGCTCTAGATTTGGTGCAAACTCACACTTTCTTGTTTTATAAGGTTATTGCTTGGGGTTCCATTATGTGAAACCCATCAAAAATGTAATCACTGATGAAAAATAAACTTTAACACCACAACAGAGGAAGAAGATAAAAAACCTCTAGCGAGGTAGTGGGATTGGGATTTGAACCAAGAACCTCAGTGCTGCTAGGCAGAAGTGCTAACCAGTTAACCACTGTGCTGCCAAATGTATGCGTGCTGCATCTCTGTGTTGTCACAGTCCTAAGTCCCAGGGGTGCAAGAAGTTAATCAATGCAGATGTACTGTGGAAGGCCAGAGAGCCATTGAACAACCTGTTTCTGGCATATGCCATCTGTTTTGAAGGCTGGGTATGGCTGATTACTGTCAGTATGCTGAGAGATAAACATCTGTCATTTTGTGAGTTTAGGCTTGGTAAGAGGCTGCAATTAGTGCTCGTGGGGAAATGTTAAAGCTGAATATAGTCCTTGCCCATGGAAAACATATGACATCATTTGCAATTGTGGTGGAACCCTCCTACACATATATACTACATTTAGACATAATTTATGTAAGGACCTGAGTCAAGAGATTTGTTTAACAAGCGGCATGTTTGGAATTTGAACCAAGAACCTCAGTGCTGCTAGGCAGAAGTGTTAACCTGTTAGCCACTTTGCTGCCATATGTGGAAACCTCCTATACAGCAATACACATAGATAATGCATTTCTTCGGACATATAGGTGGTGGAACGACATTAATCAGGAGTTATTCTTGATTTATTCTGTGATATTTGGTGGCTCTTGGTGTATGAGTGTAGAATAGTGATGTTACCCTCTGTATTTTGGGAATTACATTTTTATTTCTGATGTTGGTACACATATCACATTTGTGGGCTCAAATTATGATCATTTGAAAATACTAAACAACACACAAAATTTTTACTCATTTTAAATTTGCATCAGCAATGGTATTGTTTGTAGTTTGTAAAGACACCTGTGTAAGTTTGGGTAAAGAGTTTTGTGAGATGGACAGCAACAAGTGAGAGAGACAGAGAAAAATATATTTTATCAAAACATGAAAACATTCCACATTCTAGCATTCTTAAAAAAACAAAATAGATGAACAAGAGGCAACATTGTTGCAAGGACAATTTATTTGAGAAAAAGATACAGTTTATCTCAACATTAAAAGTATTTATTTGGGAAAGTTACAATTGTACTATTATAATCAATGGCTGAAACTTGCATTGCATTGCATTTTCACTCTCAAAAACGCTTTTTAGCCCAGCGCTAATTTTGGTATTTACCATAGTTCTTGGTAAAAAAGTAGTTTGCATGTCTGAGCATGCTCAATTGTGCTGGCACATCGTTGCAAAGAAATGGGGCAATTTATCTCTTCTCAGACTTTTAACCGCTTCAGCCCCGGAAGATTTTACCCCCTTCCTGACCAGAGCACTTTTTGCTATTTGGCACTGCGTCACTTTAACTGACATTTGAATTGGTTTGCGCAAAAGTTATAGCGTCTACAAAATAGGGGATAGAATTATGGCATTTTTATTTTTTATTTTTTTGCTAGTAATGGTGGCGATCTGCGATTTTCCTCGGGACTGTGACATTATGGCGGACAGATCGGACACTTTTGGAACAGTTTTGGGACCATTGACAATTTTACAGCGATCAGTGCTATAAAAATGCACTGATTACTGTAAAAATATCACTGACAGGGAAGGGGTAAACACTAGGGGACGGCCAAGGGGTTAATTGTGTTCCCTCTCTGTGTTCTAACTGAAGGGGTGATGGGACTTACTAGGGGAAATGACAGATCGCTGTTCATACATTGTATGAACATACAATCAGTCATTTCTCCCCTGAAAGAACTGGGAGCTGTGTGTTTACACACACAGCTCCCAGTTCCTGCTCTGCCACAAGTGATCGCGGGTGCCCAGCAGTCATCGTGCCCGCTGGGCACTCGCATCGGCTCTGGGGGTGAGCAGCGGGCCTGCGCGCGTGCCTCCGGCGGCGTGCGCCCCTAGTGACCACAGGGCGAAGCGACATAACATAACGTTGTTTCGCACAGCCGAGCCATGTTGCCGCAGTAAAACTGCGGCGGCTGGTCGGCAAGTGGTTAAAGATATTTCAGTGTTTATATCCCTTTTTAAAGCAGTTTAAAAGTAGATTATCTTTAAACAATATACCACATATTTAAGTACCATTTTGGCGATCATATCATGTTTTAAACATTATTTCCATGTGCATTACTCCAGGTTCTAGCAGAGTAAGGGTTTGGGCGCTGTCTGTTGTATAGCAAATTCAATTTTGGGAGTATTTTTTCACCAGTGCTATAGTGAATTTTGTTTGGGCGCTAATGAGAGTATTTAGCAGCGCTATTGCATATTAGCTCTATAGTAAATGACCCCCAGTGTGTTAATTTGCCATTGTTGCAATGCTTTGCTTTGTGCCTACAATAACAACTATAACTTCTGTCACCTTCAGTGGGCAGCAAGTCCACTGAACATGACCCAGTTAAGTGAACAGGGTAGCGCCGCAAATGCTTCACAACTATGTTCAATGCACCTGTGTTTTTTTTTCTTCCGCATGACACTTAGGCAGCTGCCTCTGTCACTGCCTGCTGTCCCTCTCATTGCCTTTAACACTTTTAGCAAAGTGTTGAAGAGGAGTTTCAGAGTGCATCCATTGGTTCTGTGCTACACTACCTTCCTTGCCTGCAGAAATCAAAAATGTTGCTTGCCCCACGAACCCAAAACATGTACCTCGCATCTGCTGTTGAGTGTCCCAGGTCCTCTCGCTGCTACTACTCATTATTTTTTTCTACAATTTGTCACTCAGGAAGCTTTTGAATTGTATGCCTGCCTGCTCTCACTCCTGCTGTCTTTCAAACCTGTAGCACATAGCCTAGGATGTAATTCACTGGTAGGGGTCTGGTGAGTACATTTCAGGTAGAGAGGATGTAAGTTATGCTGAAGGCTGTTTTGTCCAGGGGTGTTGGGGGAAATTTTTGTTGAGATACACTCCCGATCTCCTGCACTCTGTGCCTTATGCAGTCCTAAACACTGCACACTGTACAGTATGCAATCCTGACACTGCACTCTGTGCATTACTGATTCTTGACCAAGAGCAGAGTAGGCTCAAGTTTACTATAACCATACACCATTAAGCTTCTCTAAATGATACCATAACTTGGCCACCATTCGCAGTGGTGTCACTACACATGCTTTTCATTACTGAACTCTAGATGATCAAGGGTGTCCCAGGTCTTTCACAATTCTGGCAATGCTCCTGACAGCAACCTACACAAATCCAGTTAACCCCTCAGCACTCCACCCATGAGCAATATTTACTTCCTCTACAATCCCCAAATACTTCACTCTCCTTAGCAGTGATGTACCACTACCTCTACAGAATACCTGTCAGAGGTACTTAGACTGTAATAAGGACTGTACAGGGATTGCACCAGCAACTGGAAAATAGAAATGAGAGGTCAAGGCAGGGGAACATTTTATATCACGTGATATAAAATTAAGTGTTCAGACTTTTTTTAATCTCAGATGGCTTAAACACTGTTGCTGTGTCTATACAAGTTAAATTGGGATTGAGTAAAACAATGAGAACAATCATTTATAAAAAAACAATTTCCCTGATGGAAAAATAGCAAATTTTTCTTTAATGAATTCCTGTTTAGCATATCCATTTTAATATTGGTACCTTATTTTGTTAAGGCTTCATTTTATTTTGATCTGAAAAATGTTAAATAGACATTATGACCAATTTGACCAATTTGACTTTATTTAAGACCAAAGTGCAGAATGATGTGTTTTATTTAATAGAATTCCTGAACTCGTCTGAAGGAGCCAACTCTGGAGTTCATTGCACCCCAGTCAGAGTATCTCCTGTACTCTCCAGGTCTCAGGTAATACTGGCGCCCTCTGTAGTTGGGCTCGTCATAGAAAATCCAGTGGCCTTCTAGTACATTGCAGGAGTAAATATCATGATATCTAAACTCTTCGTGTACATGGGGACAGTCTTCAGTAAATTCCAACATTGCTCCATTGAAGTCTTCCTTCTCATAGATCCTGATTCTGAATGTGCCACGGTGCTGAAGAGAATAAGGAAACATTATTTAATCAGCATGGGTCTACTGTCTTGGCATAGGGGGCCTCAACCTGACATCACCATATTATTAGGTAAATGTAATTCTACAGAAAACTGTCAGAGACTGCAGACATGCAAGACTGATGGTTAGAGACTGCAGTCAGCCAAAAGAAGATGGTCAAAGACTGAAGACATGCCACCAGAAATGGTCATAAACTTTATAAATAAGTTTTAACCTCCTTCCTATCTAACAACATGTGCTAATCAGATATTTAAGTCGGAAATTTCCTCACTGGGCAAGTACTTTTTGATACAGTTCCCTTTTTTAATTAACGTTTTTTTGTTTTAGATGGAACAAATTTTATAATTTATTTTGATCCATCCCTGTATTATGGAAAAATAGTCTGTCCTTCTGCAAATACCTAGTTTTAATTGGAGCAAATTTCAGTTGGAACTCCATTCTCAGGTTGAAACCAGCTGAAAATCTATGTGGTGTACTCCAGACCCTTTTCCATATAACTATCCACAGGGACACTAGGCTGGCCCTATTACACTGTCCAATTCCCGGCCTATATGCATCACAGTAGAAATTGGCCACATATCTCTTTATCTCAGCTAAACGGGCCATAGCCCATGCATGGAAGATCCAAAGCATAGCCTTCAAGGGGGTGAAGATGCGCCTGACTGCAATGATGGTTAATGAATGAATATCCAGTATTGTGAAGGATTCACGTGCCAAGTTTCTCAAGATCTGGGAACCATGGATCTCTTACGAGTATTAAGGCCTTGTTTGACCGCTTCCCTTGGATCTCCGAGTGCGAACCACCCCCCTCCCTACCCCCTCTTGTCTGTTCTTTTTTCTTCTCTCTCTTACTCATTCTTTCTAATCTCACGCAGTCGCCGCCCGGCGGCATTGATTGCAGGAGAATTTGGGGACATGGCATGTTTACATTTTCAGTGTTTTATTAACATCTCCATGTTCCAGAATCCCTTTATCTTATTTGACATGACTATACTCTTTATTGCTCTTTGTAATATTTAACCATGATTTAGCCCCGGTGTGGCCGATTCCTATGCTTGCTTGAATTTTTTTGTTCATTTTCAAGACAATAAACATATTGAAACAGAAATCTACGTGGTGCTTGTCCACTTTTACTCATATATTTTAATATTCTTACAAATAATAAAGAGATGGTATGACAGAAATTAATTATAATGGAAATGTAAACAGAGGTAAAATGGTATTGTTTTTTCTGTTAAGGTAAATCCATAAAAATCTGAACCTCCACTCCTGAATTGGTACAATATTGTAGCCATTGCTTTTTTTTTATATCTATGTTATTATTTACTTGCATTAGCATTTTCTTGGTACATGAGTCTCATACAGAGTGTGCTCTCTTTGCCTGAGCACATCTCTGATAATAGATATTTTATATTGTCATACTGTTATATATATATATATATATATATATATATATATATATATATATATATATATACACTATATTACCAAAAGTATTGGGACGCCTGCCTTTAAAGGCACATGAGCTTTAATGGCATCCCAGTCTTAGTCAGTAGGGTTCAATATTGAGTTGGCCTACCCTTTGCAGCTATAACAGCTTCAACTTTTCTGGGAAGGCTATCCACAAGTTTTAGGAGTGTGTCTATGGGAATGTTTGACCATTCTTTCAGAAGCGTATTTGTAAGGTCAGGCACTGATGTGGAAGAGAAGGCCTGGCTCACAGTCTAAACTCTAATTCATCCCAAAGGTGTTCTATTGGGTTGAGGTCAGGACTCTGTGCAGGCCAGAAAATTTCCTCCACCCCAAACTCACTCATCCATGTCTTTATGGACCTTGTATGACTGAGGCGCAGTCATGTTAGAACAGGAAGGGGCCATCCCCAAACTGTTCCCACAAAGTTGGGAGCATAAAATTGTCCAAAATGTCTTGGTATGCTGACACATTAAGATTTCCCTTCACTGGAATTAAGGGGCCAAGCCCAACCCCTGAAAAACAACCCCACAGCATAATCCCCCCTCCACCAAATGTTGGACCAGTGAGAACTTGAGCTGGTGAGGTTCGTCACCCGATGGCTGGGAACAGATGCAGCAGAGATCTTTGGAGTGGTGTCAAGTTCATTATTTTGCTCTTTTCTCTCTTACAGCATAAGGTAAGCTGGGCTCTTTATAAAAATTGGGTCTGCTCTACCACATTTGAAGCAGTTGCCTGTTGCTTGTCATTTAGTGTTGTGTACTTTTAATTTGATAAAACTTTAGGAATATTGCAAAATTCACCCCAGTGTACTTTAGTAAGCCGAATAATTAAATTTGCTAATATACCTTAAAAATTATGGTAAATGTTTGTGTAACTAAATATTTCTAAACCACATATATAAATATGAAAACAATGGGGTTGATTTACTAAAACTGGAGAATGCTAAATCTGGTGCAGCTGAGTATGGTACCCAATCAGCTTCTAACTTCAGTTTGTTCAAATACAATTTTTTATATGCAGAGCTGCACCAAATTTTGCGTTCCCCAGTTTTAGTAAATCAACCTCAATGAATATAGTTTTTATCTTTCATAACCAGTTCGATGTTTGCTTTCATCTTCTAACCTGAACCAAATAAAAATATTGTTAAAATAAAGCTTTGATGTGGGTAACATGCTGTTCTTTTTCTAATGATCATTTAGGTTATTTTTCTTTTTTGCTAATGCAAATAAAGAAAAATATAGACATACTTGGAAGTGAAATGATAAAAATTGGTTAGATAAAGGAAAAACTATAATCAGCAGTGGTACTTGAAGTTTAATACAAAACTTACCTGTGGAATTATGCGGCAAGATCTAATGGAGTCATTGTGACTTGTCCAGTGAGAAAAGTCAGGATACTCTCCCCTTTTCAGGAAAAATTGGTTTCCCCTGTAGTTGGGGTGTTCATAGAGCATCCAGTTTCCATTCTCCACGCGGATAGAGTTGCAGCGGCTAAAAAAAGAGTTTAGCTCAGAACAGTCAGAGCTGCACTCGTAAGAGCGACCCTGGAAGTTTCTGTCCTCAAAGAAAATTATCTGGAATAGAGGTAAAATATTCCACCTAAGAATGTGTATTCGAAATCACCCTTTAGTGTCACATAACAGATATAAATCAAGTACAGATAGAGGCTTTTGTGTAAAAACATAATTAATTGTCCCAGTGGGTAACATAATACATTCTAGCTGTGAATCCCGACACCAAAATTAAAGCCAGCCAAATGGATTATGATTTAAAGAGTAACTCCACTTTTGTTGAGAAAAAAGCAGTCCCCTCTGGGTGATCTATATACATTACAAGGATTTTAACAAACTTTGTTGCAGATTCCTACCTTTTGTTAGTTCTGAAGAAATCCATATGTGTTTGTCTGTGTCCATGTGGAAAGTGAATCTAATGAGAGTGGTTTCATAATTATCAATCAGCTGCAGCACCTGCAGGGCTCTAACGAGGAAAGCTGCTGGGCCTGCATCTCTTTATATGTGATTTCCTATTGGGAGTATCTCACCAAAAACAACATTTTTGTTGCAGGGATTCCTGAAATCTGACTTGTATCTTAGTGCAGACTTCTGGGAAAATCAATGAGCCAATCACACAAGCAGGAAATTATGTTTCTGGTGGGCGTTCTGTACACATGCTGTGCACAGAACACCTCCAGGTAGCCATATTGCATTGCATTTTACAGAAAATTACAGAGCTTCAGTTTGAAAAGGAATGGTAATTTTTAACATTCGATTACAATATGACTTGTGTCGCAATTGCATATGCTATATCATTTTTTTTTATTTGCTATATTTTCCCCCCACAAAAGTTGAGTTACCCTTTAATGTAGCTAATTGTCACTTTTAATTGTTTTAGGGCCAAAATTAGCTGTAGGATTTAAATTTTAATTAATGTTACTCTTGAACTTGCTAGTACTGATGCTACATGCTGTACTTCTCCCTGGATGTGTAATGTTCCATTTTCTTAGTAGGTCCTCCAATACATTTTTAAAGTTAGATGTAAAGAAGTAACACATGCATTGCCCCTATGTCTATGGTATCTGTTAAAAATATGATAACTGCTCTCTTTGTGCTCTGAACCCATGGCCTAGAAGCTCTCAGTGTTCCCGCACTTTACTCTAGATTAACTGTCGTCAGGCCCCATAGGTCTACACTGAAAACTAGGGTTCAGTGAGCATGTAGGTGTACAGAATAGAACCACAGTAGTAAGTGTTATTAACATTTTACACTTACATCTGCCTATAAAAAAAAAGAGAATGGCAAGTCTTTAATGTGGCAGTTTGCCTGATTGCAGAGTGGCCTAGAAGAATTTAGACATTCCAATGTGTAACAGCAGAAGGCTATCAGGTACAATTAAAGAAACTTAGTAAAAATAATATTACTGCAGTCAAGTTTGGCCAACTTGATTTGCATAGTGTTTTTCCAATTGTGCAGAAGAGTGCTTTTTTTTTTTTGCAAGCTTTAAGAAGTTGTGAATACCACAGAGAAGTCTTGGCTTTATTGTATACAACAAAAGTATAGTTTCAGAACATATATTTATGTTTCCTTTATGATGCAAATGACTTAAATATGTAAGCCTATACATGACAGATAATCTACTTTACCTAATTGAGCATTCTGCGGTTAAAGAGAAGAAGGGTGTACAGTGTGAGATAAATTAATTAATTGTTTAAAAATCTACTGGCAAAAAAGACTTCCATACTACATAAATTTTATGAATATATTTCATTCATGAAAATTATTTCCATTACAGTAACTACAAAGTCTAGGATGTGTAAACTTCTACCAACATCTACTAAATATAACAAAAAGGTACAGTGTATACATGTTAAAAAGGTATTAATTCTAGTCTCTATAGCTTACCTTTCCCATGGTGTTCTATAGGGGAGATACCAGACCAAAGTCTAACAAACAGAACCTGGATCTTCCTTTATATAGTGATTTTTTTAATTTGTGTGGAACCCTACAGAATTTGCATATGAATAGATGCTGTATGGTGTAAAAAAAGAAACTGTATAGTCTGCTGTTTGAATGCTGGACTTAGACTTGTGCTGACAAAGTTTAATTCCTGCCCTGAATGCATTGAGCCAGACACCAAAGCCAATTTTTACATTTGAAGTAGCATAAAGCAGGAGAGGAATATAAAGTGAATGACATTATAATGCTGTATGATTTATGTGTTTGCATGTTTCAGCTGTTTTATATACAGCATATTTGTGGCATAAAAATTAACAGAAAGTATTTTAATTCATATACTTTTTCATTTGTGCTTTATATTAAGCATAGTATTCCATCTATCGATTGGGAAATTTTGAATGAAATAATTACTTAATAATAAATATAAACTAAACAGATAAGGTGTACATAAAGCCAAAACTTTTTTTAGATTGAGTGGGAAATGTTTAGATTCCCTGTCATATTTTAATTGCTGTCTGTGCCCCAAAGATGAGCTATGGGTTAGATCAGTGTTTTTCAACTCCAGTCCTCAGGGCGCCCCAACAGGTCATGTTTTCAGGCTTTCCATTATTTTCCATTATTTCCATTATTTTGCACAGGTGATTCGATCAGTTTCACTGCCTTAGTAATTACCACAGCTGTTTTATCTGAGGGAAATCCTGAAAATATGACCTGTTGGGGCGCCTTGAGGACTGGAGTTGAGAAACAAAGGGTTAGATTGATCAGGAGTTTGACCTGAACCCAGCCCAAGCAAATTGGTCACAATAATTTGTAAAGGGACATTAGCCAGGGATATGTCATTTTGCAGTGATAGCACTATTGCTGAAAATTGACAGATCACTGGGGATCCTGAGTAAGGTCATTGATCAAATTTAGTCATGACCATATTTGATCAATAATATCTGGGGGCCTGCTTATCATAATGAGAGCTTCCAGATTCCAATAAATCCCTCCAACAAATGCCCACTTCTTTTTGGGTATTCGGCATAGGAAAGAGGCCTTTGTCCCCTCAACATAATGACAAGGTGTCTTACAAAGAGGGGAGGCCCTCCTGTCTTTCAATGTACCTTCCCAATGTTTAAGGTATGTGGCCTGGTATATTTTAGGATGATGGGGGGCACACACTTGTTGCCCTCCCTTTCCTGTCCACCCAGGCTGCATGCCTGATTAAGGGCCTGGTATGAACTTTAGTGAGAACCCCATGCCGTTTTTAAAGGGACAATACATATTTAAAAATGGGGATAAAAAGGTAGGGAATCCTGGATGATGCCATTGACGTAATATGGTCATGACCATAATTCATTAGTGATGTCACCCAGGCAGTTTGTTTACAAACAGAAATACTCTGGGAATATGTCATTCAGTGGCAGTAGTTTTCTTTTGTCACTTTTTAAAAGGATTAACAAGTACTGTTTTTTTAACTTCACAAGAAGGTTTAGGGCATCCATCAATCATGCTATTTGACGCGTGCGCTTACATCTGCTTTTTTGCTGTGGCATGTATTTTTGTGACTTGATTTTAAAATAAAGGAACTATTTTTTGGAGTGCGGCTGTCCAAACCTTCTTCAATTTCCGCATTTTCATATGCATTGTCTGCACCCGCGGCTTTGCATCTAGTGAAAGGCTCATTAGGCACATCTAAGCGGTAATCTTCTCTCTCCATGTGTATTTTCAATGTTGACCTTTTTTAATGAAACCATTTTAAAGACCCCCTCAAAGCTCAACAGCGTTTTTGCATTGGAAAATGTCCCCTTTGGCAGTGCCCAGCTACCTGTGCCCTTTTTAACCACTTGCCTACCAGGGAATATTTTTAATAGTTCCACATACATGTTAAATTCAGCATTTTTTTTTGCTATCACAAGGGATAAACAAGCCCCTTGTGATAGCTTTGGGCAGTGACAGGTACTCTTTATGGAGACATCAGGCATCCATTAAACCCCAATGTCTCCCCTGCCTTTCAAAGCATCTGTACCAGCAAGGGAAACACAGCAATGAAACCGTAAGTGACTAAATCCTTGTCACTTTCAGCTTTCATTGTAACAGGGGTGATCAGGGAATAGATCTTCTTCCATCTCCTCTGTGTGCAGCCGATCCAACTGCTTACCACTGTCTCAGGCTCCCCTGTGGAACGGCCCAGGAATGGCGATGGTCAGCGTCAGGTGGGGGACCCCTTCAAGGCACTGTAAAAGTGATTAGGTGGCTTTAAATTTGCTCAGATCGCTTTTACTGAAAGGCTGATCACCGGCTGAAGAAAACGATACCATGATCATGGCTGCTGTTGCAACCATGATCCCGTATAACCGCTTGCTGCTGAGACCACATCTATTCAGCTTCTGGGTAGCAAGCCATTAATAAAAGGTTGCAAATTAGCCGTGGGAAAATTACAAGATTAGGGGCCTATAGATTTTCAATATGGTGTAGGGTTATGTTTAATGACCTAGCTATGATCACTAAGTTAGTTGAGCCTCCTGCAAATTAAACTTTGCAAATCGAATTGAGCCTCTTGTGAAATGAACTTTGCCCAGGTAATTAATCCCTACTGTATCCCTGTTGGAAAGATTCACTCTCCCTCATTCACTCTTGTCCTGGGGCTGAAAGTTAGAGAAAATCCTAAATGTTGAGTTGTTACCTGAACAGGAATAGGGGGAAGTTCTTCCAATGTGGACACTTGTTCAAGTAACAAGTGTTTTAGATATTTATATAGTACAAGAAGGAGAGAAGAAATCTCCCCATCAGGAAATGTAATAGGGTGGCATGAGGACCCATTCTGTGCCATACCAGGCTACATGCGCTCAACATGCAGAGGGTACCTAATATAAGGGATCCCCAGGTGTTGTCTCCTTTCACATACATTTTAAGGGGAGCCCTAAACATAATAAAAATAAGAAACGTGTGGGGTCCCCCAAAATCCATACCAGCCTCTTATATGAGCATTCAGGCTGGCAAGCTAGGAATGGGGGATGAGCGTGTGCCCTTGAACAATACCAGACAACATGACAACATGGGAGGGGAACCTTGCCAGTGGGCCCCTTCTGACAAAGCATGTTGTCCCTATTAGAATCTAGATGCCCTCTTTAAATGTAAGTGAGCCCATATGCTGGCTCCCCCTTTCCCTATACATTTTAGGGGGCCCGAAACAAAAAAAACAAGAACAAAAGTGTGGTGTCCCCCCAAAAATCCATATCAGACTCTTTTCTGGGAATTTAGCCTGGAGGGCAAGGAAAAGGGGGGAAATTAATGTGAGCCCCTGTAACTGAACCATATCAGGCCATTTGTGTTTACTTTGGGGAGAATACTGACTTACACTAGTCTGTCGACACTGTCACTGGTGTGGCAGCATTCAGAAACATTGTGCCTTGCTGCACTGATCTAGCCACACTGAGGCTGGTGTACTGGTGATCATGAACACTGTTGCTGGCTTCACTGGCTCTGGTGACACTTGGACTGGTGTTGGGGCTTCACAGGCTCTGGTAACACTGGCATTGGTGTGACTAGTTTTTAGAACAGTGAAGCTGGCGCACACTGGCTCTGGTGATACTGGAACCAGTGTGCCTATTGATCAGGAACACTGTTGCTGGCTGCACTGGTCTGGTGACACTCTGACTGGTGTAGCTAGCAATTAGGGACACTGTGGATGACTGCACTGGTCTGGTCAAACTATGACTGGTGTGGCAACTGGTTAGGGACACTGTGTTTAGCTGCACTGGCTCTAGTGACACTGTGACCAGTGTGGATAATTGTCAGGGACACTGTATCTCACTTCACAGGCTCTGGTGACACTGTACTAGTGGCAAAACTAGGTGGCTAGTGATCAAGAAGTGGAATCTTGACTAAATTAAGAAATTAAAAAAACAGAAATTGTGCTTTTGACTGCTTGGGGATTGCTTGTGTTTACACGTGAATTACAACAGCATCTTCTTCTTAGTGTACTATGTTATCAGCGTTAAAACACTTTTCTCTTTCGTTTTTTCTTCCTCCTTTTCTGAAACTTTTTAGACAGCACTTTTTCCCCTTCGGTCTGCTAATTAAGGGGAGCAGTTAATTGTTCACAGGTGTATATAACTTTCTGCACAACTCACATTTGAGCTTGCTCACATTTTTTTTTGGGCTTAAATTTGGAATTAAACTAACATCTTAAATTTTCTGTAAGTAATAATAGTTTATCTGTGATAATGAAAGCTAGCAGTGTACCAAATGTATAATAAATAATGGAGCAACAGCTCCAGCATGAATACTGCTGTGACAGATGTGAGCAATAAACAAAAATAAAGGCGCAAGAAGAAATGAACACTGACAGAGTTATAGAATCCAACAGTAATAATCCCAATTATTATAAAGTCCATCCATGGGTAGAGATTATTAGATGCAATTGTCCATTTAATTAGGGCAGGTTTCATGTAGGGAGCAGAGGAAACTTCTAATATATATGCAGAGAAATGGGGGAAAGACATAGAAGCGCCTCTAAATGCAGATGTAGTAAACAGATTTATTATAAAAAGCAATAATAATTGGCAACTCACATTTTTTTTTTTTTTGTGAACGTTTTTATTGAGTATAGAAACAACAATTACAGAAAAAAGAATGAGCACAATGCAATACACAAGTGCGGACGCAGCCGCCATCGAAAGAGTACATGTAAAACAATGGTATCGAACATATAAAAAAAAAAGTCATACAAGGCACAACATGGCATTGTCGTTTAGTATTCCGTTTCAAGTGGGATATAGGACATACTAGATTAGAATGTGATTGTCAAGGAACAACAAATAAAAGACAGTGGGGTCATGTTCTATCAACGAATAGGTTGGCGGTAAGTGAGATCATTGTGATATCGTGTCGGCGGCAAGAATCTGAATGAAAATAGATGGGGATATACAGTTGGGGAAGATGAAGAGAAGATGGTGGACGTCACGCAGGATATGAGAAGGGTCGTTCGGTGTTGTTCCATATTGTAGAGGGGTGTGTGGGGGGTATCTGGATAAATCAAAAGGAGGGGAGAGGGAGTGGGGGAGTGAAGGGCGGGAGGAAAATGGTACCTCTTTGGTTCTGCCACAGCTCTTACGGTCCTCTCAAGTCAAGATCTTTTTGTAATCGTTAGTGGTAACAAAGGGCAGCCAACATGACCATGTTTTGGTAAACTTGGCGGGAGTATCCTTCGCTTGATGGATTAGTTCTTCCATTTCCATCGTTTTTTTTAATACGTTGAAACCAGTCTGCTATGAATGATGGGTCAGGGGAGCGCCATTTGGGTGGGATACACATCTTAGCCGCGTTAACCGTATGCATGGCAAGGGAGCGAAAGTAAGCATGTTTTGGGGTCACGGAGTGGTGGAGCAAGAATTGAGCTGGTGTGAGGTCTAGTGTGTGAGTGGTTATTTGGGCGATGAGCCTTTGAGTTTCTTTCCAAAAGGGTTGGAGTTTAGGAAAAGTCCACCAGATATGGAGGAGCGAGCCTGTCTCTTTTTTGCATCTCCAGCAGGTTTGGGAAAGCGCTGGGTTGATGCGGTGTAGTTTGAGGTGGGTTCTGTACCATCTGGAGAGTATTTTGAATGCGTTGTCCTGCACCTGCACGTTTACTGATCTCTTATGGACGTGTGTGTATATGTTTTCCCATTCTAGATCCGTAAGGTCAATTGAGAGTTCCTGTTCCCAATGTTGGTGGGCCCAGTGTAGTTTGGGTGTTTGGTCAGAGAATAGTAGGGTATAGGTATAAGAAATCAGGTGGCTTCGGGGTTCCTCACTTAAGCATGAGGCTTCAAATGTGGTGGTGCTTCTAGACCAATCAGGTCGGGGTTTAGGTTTGTCGAAGAAGTGTCTTAGTTGAACATATGTCCAGAAGGGGAATGAATCTATGGACATTTTGGAAGCTAGTTCGGTCTGGGAGAGGATAAAAGTGAACTGTCAGCGCACACACTAGTATTACTGAACACTTAAAAACGGCAATGCATATGGCTAAAAAACAGTCACAGTTCAATAGTCCATATAGTGGTACAAATGACCAGTCCTAAAAAGGAAAGAGATGATAAGAATGGTGGGCGGCAGCTGTCCTCAGAGAAAAGCCAACTCTGTTAAGGAAAGATAAGGGGACAAAAATAGGAAGCGCCACCTAAGTGCAATATGTCAGATAAAAATGTTTAACCTCAAAGGAAATGCACTTACAGGACACAAGTACAAACAGGGCACATCACGGTCTCATAAAACGTGGTGCGATCCGGTCTCAGGTCCATCTGAATCCACGGGTCTGCAGGCAAAAAAGATAGTCCATCCTGTGGCCACCAGGAAACAGACAGAATTCAGCGTGGAGCACAGATGATGATGTCACAGGAAACCAGAACCAAGGAGAGCACCGGAAAGGAAGGTGAGACAGGAAACAGGCTGGTTTCCTGTGACGTCATCATCTGTGCTCCACGCTGAATTCTGTCTGTCTTCCTAATGTTTGGCTTGATTGGTTCTTTTAAGACCACAGTATACATGTCTAACTGTGCACTTATGTTCTTATCATTTCTGTAATAGACAATAACCCTTGCCTTATTTGAATGTTTGCGATTCTTTATTGTTCTATTTTGGAAAATTTTTTATTAAAAACTATTGAAAAGAAAATGTATGTTCCAATCTATAATCCTGGTGACATGAGAGGCTTGCTGGTATTTACATATGTCAGGTAGGCCTATGCTCCCCTTGAGTTTGGGAGTGGTGAGTCTCAGATATCCTAGTCTCTGGCGTATTTTGCCCCAGACAAAATCTGTGCAAGCTTTACGATAAGTGGAGAAGAAGGCAGGTGGGAGTTTGATTGGGATCGTCTGTAAAAGGTATAGGATCCGTGGAAGGATATTCATTTTAACAATAACGGCTCTGCCGAACCAGGAAAAAAACCCAGAGGACCACTTTTTTAAATCTCTTATAATAGTTTGTAGTAGTGGGGTGTGATTTAGGGAGTATAGGTCAGTCAGGGAAGCTGGGAGTTGGATTCCTAGGTACGTGATTGCTCGACTGTTCCATGTAAACGGGAAATTGGTTTGACAATGTTTACATGTTCAAGGAGTTAGATTTTGAAAAATTTATTTGAAGATTAGTCAGGATCTTGAAGGTGCTAAAATCTTTGAGTAGGTTAGGGATTGTTGTGAGTGGTTCTGTGAGAAAGAGGAGGATGTCGTCCGCGAAAGCTGCTAGTTTATAGGTGCGATGTTTAATGTCTATGCCCTTTACATCTGGATGGGCCCTGAGGCATCTCAGTAGCGGTTCAAGGGTGAGGATAAAAATTAAAGGGGAAAGGGGGCAGCCCTGGCGTGTTCCATTCTAGATAGAGAAGGCATCCGACAGGTGGCCATTCACTCGGACTCTCGCAGTAGGGTTAGAGTAGAGCGCTAGTATAAAGTTTAGCATTTTCGTGGGGAGGATAATGGCCTTTAGGGCTTCTGTTGTGTAATCCCAGGCCACCCTGTCGAATGCCTTCTCCGTATCGAGCGAAAGTAGGAATCCCTGGTTGTGAGTAGACGTGAGCCAGTGGTGGATATTGATGGCTTTGAGAGTGTTGTCTTTCGCTTCCCTGCCTGGAACAAAGTCGACTTGATCAAGATCGACAAGTTGGGGAAGGAAAGGGAATAGTCGGTTTGCTAGTGTTTTTATGTACCATTTAAGGTCTACATTGAGAAGTGAGATGGGGCTGTAGCTAGTGACTATTGAGGGATCTTTACCTGGCTTTGGGATGACTGCAATGTGGGCATTTAGAAGATCTCTTGGGGGTTCGGAGGGAGTTGCAAAGGAGTTGAAGGCAGACAAGAAGAATGGGGTGAGGACTTCTGCATACGTTTTATAATAGCTGACCGTCAGACCATCGGGTCCTGGACTTTTGCCTGTTTTCAGTTGTTTCAGCGCTAGGTCAACTTCTTCCCTTTTTAGTGGGGTGTCTAGGTCCTGTGCTATGGAGTCAGAGATTGGAGTTGGGCTGTATTGTCGTAGAAAGTCCACGATTATTTGTTTCCTAGTGGTCTCATCTATAGACGGGTCTGTTGGAGGAAGGTTATAAAGTTTTGTGCAGTATTTGACAAATTGTTTGGCTATGTCCGAGATCGTGTTCAATTTGCGTCCCAATTCGTCAGTAACGGAGTGTATCGTCGCGGTAGCTCTCTTAGTTTGTAGGGCTCTAGCGAGCATTTTGCTGGCTTTATTGCCATATTCGTAGAATGTTTTCTTAGAGAGGATATATTTGCGTCGGATCTGTTTACCTAGTAGGTCTAACAGCTCGGTTCTGGCTTGTATAAGGTCATCTAGCGTGGCTAGAGCTTGAGTATGTTTGTGTGCGTCTTCTAGTCTTTGGATCCGATCGGTGAGTTCTGCGTATTGTCTCTTTCTCTCCTGGTTTTGTTTTGCAGCTGCCGCAATAAGAGTGCCGCGGATCATGCATTTGTGGGCTTCCCAATTGGTGAGAGGAGATGTTTTCGAGAAAGAATAGTTTGAGATGGGTTTCAACCTCTGTAATGACAGAGGGGTCAGTGAGTAAAGAGGGGTCTAGCCTCCACATGTGCGAGCGAGAGAGTGTTTCTGGGAACTTCATTGTTATAGAAATGGGGTGATGGTTCGAAAGGAACATGGGGTCTAGGGATGAGCCGAACACCCCCCGGTTCAGTTCGCACCAGAACCTGCGAACGGACCGAAAGTTTGCGCGAACTTTAGAACCCTATTAAATACAATGGACGCGAACGTTCGAAATCTAAAGTGCTAATTATAACGGCTAATATGCATGTTATTGTCCTAAAAAGGGTTTGGGGACCCGGGTCCTATCCCAGGGGACATGTATCAATGCAAAAAGAGCAGTAATTTTAATGATGCATAAAGTGAAAAAAAAGTGAAATATTTCTTTAAATATCATACCTGGGGGGTGTCTAAAGTATGCCTGTGAAGTGGCACGTGTTTTCCTGTTTAGAACTGTCCCTGCAGAAAATGAAATTTCTAAAGGAAAAAAAGCCATTTAAAACTGCGTGCAGCTTTAATGTAATGTCTGGTCCCGGCAATATGGATGAAAATCATTGAGAAAATGGCATGGGTAGCCCCCCCTGCCCATTACCAGCCCCTTTGGGTCTTGTATGGATATTAAGGGGAACCCTGTACCCAAATTAAACACAGGAAAGGCGTGGGGCCCCCAGGCCCTATATACTCAGAACAGCAGTATACAGGCGGTGCAAACAAGACAGGGACTGTGTAGGTTTGTTGTGTTAAGTAGAATCTGTTTGTAATTTTGAACTGGTACATTTTTAAAGTGTAGCTCCAGTCAAAAAATCTATTTTTAAGCTTTTTGGAAAACATAGGGAAGGGTTATCATCCCTGTATAATTTTTTGGGCCATCCGTCTTTTTTCATCTCACTTCCTGTTGTCTCCTTCCGTTTGCAAGTAGGAGACGTTTGTAAGTTGGATGTTTAAAAGTAGCGGCCTGCCCTATATGCTCTGCTGAAATTTGGCCCTAAGGTGTTGGTGTTGCCACAAGTTAACACTGTAAGCCCTCAAAGTGACTCTTGGTGGGCACTGGAGCGCCCTGCTGTGAACTATTATATCAAGAATAGTAATTACATGCCATTGTTGAACAGTGGTAGAAAAATTGGGCCTTTGGTGATGGTGCTGGTGCCACAACACTGTAAGTCCTCACAGTTACTCTCGGTGGGCACTGGAGCGGGCCCTGCTGTGAAATATTCTATCAATAATTGTAATTACATGCATCTGTTAAACAGGGGCTGAAAAATTGGGCCTTAGGCACTGGTGCTACAACACTGTAACCGCTCACAGATACTCTAGTTGGAGCGCAGGAATGAGCCCTACTGCAAAGTATTGCATCAAAAATTGTAATTACATGCCCCTGTCAAACAGGGGCTGAAAAATTGGGCCTTAGGCACTGGTGCTGGTGCCACAACACTGCAACCTCTCCCAGATACTCTAGTTGGAGTGCAGGAATGAGCCCTGCTGCAAAGCATCGCATCAAAAATTGTAATTACACGCCCCTGTTAAACAGGGGCTGAAAAATTGGACCTTAGCCACTGGTGGCGGCACCCAAAACCAAAAACGTTCTTCCAAGCTATCAGCAGGATCATTGAGGAGGAAGAGGATAGTCAGTCAACATAACAGGATAGTCACTCAGCATCAGCATAGGCAGTGTTGAAGGGATGTGACATTTCAAAAAAAAATATTTGGTTACATCAGCTTCAGGTGCTTGATAGCTGGTGGTGATCCAAGACTGATTCATCTTTATGAAGGTCAGTCGATCAACTGAGTCGGTGGACAGGCGCACCCTGTGATCGGTTACAAAGCCTCCAGCAGCACTGAATGTGCGTTCCAAAAGAACACTGGATGCAGGACAGGCCAGTAGCTCAATTGCATACTGTGCAAGCTCTGGCCATTGATCCATCCTCAAGACCCAGTAAGCCAGAGGCTTTTCGGTGTGAAAGGTGTCCAAGTCTGACCTTGCCCCTAGGTATTCCTGGACCATGTAAATCAGACGCTGGTGATGGTTGCTGGAACCGATCATACCTTGGGGCTGCGGACTAAAAAATTGTCTGAACGCATCGGCCAGACGGCCACCTTCTCCACCGCTCCTTCTGTGACTGACCGAAGCCTCAACAACTCGTTGTCCAGGACCAGGAGTTTGTAAACCTCCCAGTCTCTGGGAACGCATTGCACAGACCTTTCTGCAAGGCCTCCCGGAGATGTCTCATCCTCTGCTCCCTCTGTGATGGCAAGATAAGGTCCGCAACCTTACCCTTGTACCGTGGATCAAGCAGAGTGGCCAGCCAGTAATGGTCCCTATCCTTGATCCGAAGAATACGAGGATCCTTCCGCAGGCTTTGTAGGATCAGGGAGGCCATGCAGCGTAGGTTAGCTGAGGCATTCGGTCCGGAGTCCTGTGGGTCACTAAGGACGACATGATCCGCAGCCACCTCCTCCCAGCCATGTACAAGTCCACGGGTTTCTTGGGACTGTAAATCATCCCTAAAAGACTGCTGATGCTGATGCTGAGTGCCAGGCTCCACCTCCATGCTGACACAATCCTCCTCCTCCTCTTCCTGTGTGATGGGTGGGACAGAAGAAACACTGTCTGAATAAAGGGGGCCTTGAGAGGCAAGGAAGTCCTCCTCTTCCTGCCTCTGTTCTGCCTCAAGTGCCCTGTCCATTATTCCACGCAGTGTATGCTCCAACAGGTGGACAAGAGGTACAGTGTCACTGATGCATGCACTGTCACTGCTCACCATCCTCGTGGCCTCCTCAAATGGTGCCAGGACAGTGCATGCATCCCTGATCATGGCGTGGTGAAAAAAAAAATAGCTCCCCTGACCCTGTCCTGGTGTCGTAGTCGCACAGCTACTCATTGATGGCCCTCTGCTGCGTGTGCAGCCGCTGCAGCATGGCCAACGTCGAGTTCCACCTGATGGGCATGTCACATATAAGGCGGTTCTTGGGCAGGTTCAACTCTTTTTGCAGCTCAGACAGCCGAGCACTGGCATTATATGATCGGCGGAAATGCACACAGACTTTCCTGGCCTGCCTCAGGACATCCTGTAAGCCCGGGTACCTGCCCAAGAACCGCTGCACCACCAGGTTAAGGACGTGAGCCACACAGGGCACATGGGTCAGTTGTCCCTGTCGGAGGACGGAGAGGAAGTTGGTGCCCTTATCGCAAACCACCATTCCTGGCTTAAGCTGGCGTGGCGTCAACCACCTCTCTGGCCTGCCCCTGCAGAGCTGACAGAACCTCTGCCCCAGTGTGGCTCCTGCCCCCCAAACACACCAGCGCAAGCATGGCATGGCATCTTTTTGCCTGTGTACTTGCGTAGCCCCTTGAACGTCTACGGAGCACAGCTAATTCCGAGGACAAAGCACAGGAAGAGGCCATGGAGGAAGAAGAAGAGGAGGGGTGGAGGAGAGAGGTGTGTCACAACCAGTAGTAGCATTTTTGAGGCGTGGTGGCGGAACAACCTCCAACACTACTGCACCTTGTCCTGCATCCTTCCCAGCTGCCAAAAGAGTGACCCAATGGGCCGTGAAAGATAGGTAACGTCCCTGTCCATGCCTGCTGGACCATGAGTCAGCGGTAATATGCACCTTACCGCTAACCGCCCTGTCCAGCGAGGCATGGACATTGCCTTCCACATGCCGGTAGAGAGCCAGAATCGCCTTTCGTGAGAAAAAGTGGCGTTTGGGAACCTGCCACTGAGGAACCGCACATTGCACAAACTCACGGAAGGGGGCCGAGTCTACCAACTGAAAAGGCAGCAGTTGAAGTGCTAGCGATTTAGCCAAGCTAGCATTCAACCACTGGGCATGTTGATGGCTGGGAGTGAACTTCTTTCGACAGTCCAGCACTTAGGGCAGGGAAATTTGCCTGCTACAATCGGACATCGGTGTACTGCTAGCAGAGTGCCCGCAAGTACTTGGCTGTGACACACCTAATTAACACCTTCATTCCTCTCAGTGCAGGTTTCAGAGAGGACTGAAGGTATAGTGGGGTTGGAGATCCCAGCTGATGAGGAGCAAGGAGAGGTCTGCTTTGTTCTTTGGTGTGGATCTTTTAAGGTACGCTTGCCAACGAGCTGCATGGCAGGTCAACATATGTCTGGTCAAGCATGTGGTGCCCAAGCGGCTGATGTTTTGGCCACGCGAGATACGCTTGAGACATATGTTGCAAATAGCAGCGGTGCGATCTGATGCACACGTCTCAAAAAAGGCCCACACCAAAGAACTTTTGGAATAACGCGCAGAGGCAGCGCCCTGCACAGGCGGAGCTCTGCGGTGTGATTCAGTGGGTTTGCTGCCCTTAAGCTGACCCCCCGAGGGCATCCTGCCTCATTGGAGATTTTCCTCCTCCCCCTCCTCCTCTCTACTATCAGGCACCCACGTGGAGTCAGTGACCTCATCATCCCCTCCCTCTTCATCACTGTAGCAAACCTGGCAGTATGCTGCAGCTGGTGGAACATGACTGCCAGATAGCTGTCCTTCTTGAGCATCCCCTCTCTCTGCGCTCATTCTACGGCCTTCCTCTAGCTGGGTATCATCATCAGAGCCTTCAAAACGCTGGGCATCCTCCTGGAGCATGTACCCAACACTGTGGTCAAACAGTTCGGGGGACTCCTCAGGAGGACATGGTGGGTCTAGGGAAGGAGTGACTGATGACATTGATACGAGGGAAGAGGACGCGTTGGCAGCTGCTTTGCCAGTACCCTGAGCCTGGGTGAGATAGGATGAGGAGGATGAGGAGGGCTTGGTCATCCACTCTACCAAATCTTCAGCATGATGCGGCTCAACACGTCCAGCTGCCGAAAAGAAGGACAAGCGTGTCCCATGGCCACGTGCTGATGACGATGCACCGCGTCCACGACCAGCACTGTTGCCCCTAGACACAGAGCCTGCTTGCCCTCTTTTATTGGCTCGTGACTGTCTGCCTCTCCTTGTTGGCCTTCCAGACATACTAATGGCCTGCAGGGAGATGGGAAAACCAGCAATAAGGAGTAGCTGGTGTATACTGTGCAGGAGGCACCTACACCCACTGTAACTGCTGCAGATGCCTGTGTTACACAACAGAACAACGCCAGCAATAAGGGGTAGCTTCAGGTGTATACTGTGCAGGAGGCACACTACACCCACTGTAACTGCTGCAGATGCCTGTGTTACACTAACAGAACAACACCAGCAATAAGGGGTAGCTTCAGGTGTATACTGTGCAGGAGGCACCTACACCCACTGTAACTTCTGCAGATGCCTGTGTTACACAACAGAACAACACCAGCAATAAGGGATAGCTTCAGGTGTATACTGTGCAGGAGGCACACTACACCCACTGTAACTGCTGCAGATGCCTATGTTACACTAACAGAACAACACCAGCAATAAGGGGTAGCTTCAGGTGTATACTGTGCAGGAGGCACACTACACCCACTGTAACTGCTGCAGATGCCTGTGTTACACTAACAGAACAACACCAGCAATAAGGGGTAGCTTTAGGTGTATACTGTGCAGGAGGCACCTACACCCACTGTAACTGCTGCAGATGCCTGTGTTACACTAACAGAACAACACCAGCAATAAGGGGTAGCTTCAGGTGTATACTGTGCAGTAGGCACCTACACCCACTGTAACTGCTGCAGATGCCTGTGTTACCCAACAGAACAACACCAGCAATAAGGGGTAGCTTCAGGTTTATACTGTGCAGGAGGCACACTACACCCACTGTAACTGCTGCAGATGCCTGTGTTACACTAACAGAACAACACCAGCAATAAGGGGTAGCTTCAGGTGTATACTGTGCAAGAGGCACCTACACCCACTGTAACTGCTGCAGATGCCTGTGTTACACTAACAGAACAACACCAGCAATAAGGGGTAGCTTTAGGTGTATACTGTGCAGGAGGCACACTACACCCACTGTACCTGCGCTAGGTTAACAAGCAAAGATGACACTGACACTGTCCCTGCCTATCCTGCTCTCTCCCTGCACGCCAACACACTACACCCACTGTAACTGCTGCAGATGCCTGTTACACTAACAGAACAACACCAGTAATAAGGGGTAGCTTCAGGTGTATACTGTACAGGAGGCACACTACACCCACTGTAACTGCGCTAGGTTAACAAGCAAAGATGACACTGACACTGTCCCTGCCTATCCTGCTCTCTCCCTGCGCGCCAACGCACTACACAAGGCCACCACGCTGGCGGCCTTATATAGTGTGGGGCGTGTACTAAACTCCCGTGAGCTATAATTGGCCACAGGCATCCTGCCTGTGGCCAATTATGGCTCTCCTCGCTGCCGGCGCTGTGATTGGCCAAGCATGCGGGGTAACAGTGCATGCTTGGCCAATCATCAGCCAGCAATGCACTGCGATGGCGCAGTGCATTGTGGACCGTTCGCGCCACACGAATATGGCGCGAACGGCCCACAAAGTTCTGAATTTGCCGAACAGGCGAACAGCCGATGTTCGTGTCGAGCATGCGTTCGACTCGAACACCGAGCTCACCCGTAATGGGGTCTATGGATGCGTGCTTAAGCAAAGACAAATCTTTTTGTGCTATGAATAGGTAGTCTATCCTGGAATATCGGTTGTGCGGTGCCAAGAAAAAGGTATAGTCTTTGCCATTAGGAATTAGGATGCGCCAGGTGTCGTGGAGTAGTAGATTTCGAAGGTGGGATTTAATTTTTTGTAGGGCTGCGTACGGGAGGGAGGACGTGCCGGTGGAGGTATCTTGGGCTGGATTGAGCGGGGCATTAAAGTCACCCCCCAGTATGAGGGTACCTTCTTGAAAGGTGGTGAGTGTTTCAGTAATGGCACTGAAGAACGGAACTTGGTGGGCATTCGGGGTGTATATGTTTGCTAGAGTAATTTCCTACCTAGGTATGAGCCTTTCAGAAAGAGGTATCTGCCCTCCATATCTATAGTCGAGTCAATGAGTTGAAAGGGGCAGTGTTTTGTTATAAGTATTGAGACCCCTTTTGATTTGGTTAAGGGGTTGGTTGCATGGTACACCGTTGGGAAGTGGTGGTTATGCAATCTAGGTGTTGAGTCTGTGCAGAAATTAGTTTCCTGTAGTCATATAATGCCTGCCTTACTTCGATGCATGGCTAGAAGGAGTTGGGAGCGTCTCTCTGGTTTATTAAGACCTCTGGCATTAAGCGAGATGATCTTGATGGGGGGTATGGCTGTGGGGGGTGGCAGGGCAACCATTATTAATGCCTGCCTGTGTATCCTGTGGGTTATAAGGGGAGGAAGGTTTCAGGAGCTGTGGCAGAGAGGGGGGTGATGAGAACGTGGGAGTCCAGAGTGTAGAATGAGGGGTGTAGTGTAATGCGTGGTGGGGAAGGGTGAAGGGTAATAGGGGAGGTGTTCTGGCGATGGGTGAGGTTCCGGTCACCTGTCTAGGTGAGCAGGAGCCACCAGATTAGGTATACCGGAAAAGGTCAGTGGCACTTGCAATACGTGAATGAGCAAGATCACTGGTAGCCGTTTGCAGCCACTGTGTGGTAGTTGGTCTGTCTAACGAGAAGATCGGAAGGGAAAAGAACAATTTGTCAGTAAGGTCCATCACATCGACAGTCTAATCGTGTGGATTCGTGAGCGGGTGGGGTAAATGGTATGCAGGCAGAAGTGAGGGTGTGAGGAGAGGGGTGGTGGGTATCAGGAAATGTGTGTTAGTACCCAGGGATTGGCCCTGTTAGGAAATGTCCCCCAGGAACCCACGTGGGTGAGGTCGATTGGGGAGCAACAGCTACCTGGTTTGAGGGCTGTATAGTTGAATCTGCACCACATGAATTTGTATCAAAGAAGAAATTAATGAACATAACATAGATTTACTCATGTCTGAACATATAACATTTTTGCTGTTAGGCCCACTGAGGCGTTGCACCCTGTGGAGAGGAGACACTGCCCTAATTCGAAGGCAACTCACATTAGGTGGGTAAAAAAAGTCATATCATAATACGTCACCGGTAGGAAGTCACCACAAGCACCTCTTGTATTGCTGTGACCACTCGTCTGGACACTGGAAGCTGGCTGAAGAAGATGGAAGGCCAGAGCAGAGGGCTGGAGCACTCGTGGACCACATCACTAGGTCTTTCTGAGCAATCTGCTTGACAAAACAGCACGCCTTTCACTCCACACAGTGCGCATGCTAGAGAACGCTTTGCAAGACACCCAGTGACTGCGTGGATCGCAGCGCTAAGCATAGTGATGTCACCGGGTGTCTTGCAATTCGCTTCATTCTTCACATGACTGGGCTAATAATATATCTGTCTATGCTCTCTTTCTGGGAGACAGGGTAAAAAGAAAAGGTGGTGGTGTATGTCTGTATGTGAGAAGTGATCTCAAAGCAAGTGTGAAAAGAGGACCTTGTTGGTGGAGAATGTGATGATGCTGAAGCATTATGAGTGGAGCTGCATATGGGTAAGCAGTAAGTTTAAAAGACTAAATGTAAAATATGTAGATCACATCCAAAGGTTAAATAGCTATAAATAATAAGAAAAGATCATTTACAAATATAAAAATTAAGGAACACTATCATCATTTAAAAGTTACAAAGAATACAACAGAATATGTAAAAATGTTATCAAGGCTGCAAAAATTTAAAAATGAATGCCAGGTTGCAAAAGAAAGTAGGACAAACCTCAAAAAATCTTCAAATATATCAATAGTAAAAAACTTAGGCCTGAGCATGTACCGTATATACTCGAGTATAAGCCGACTCAAGAATAAGCCGAGGTACCTAATGTTGCCTCAAAAAACTGGGAAAACTTACGGACTCGAGTATAAGCCGAGGGTCATCCTTACTGTTCCTATCCTCACTGTTCTCCTATCCTCACTGTTCTCCTATCCTCACTGTTCTCCTATCCTCACTGTTCTCCTATCCTCACTGTTCTCCTATCCTCACTGTTCTCCTATCCTCACTGTTCCCTAGCTCGCTATTTTACATTGTAAATCGTACCTGTAAAGAAGTTGCGGCTGCGGCGTCCATCGTTCGAATTCCGCGGTCTCTTCCTGTTCCTTCCGTGATAGGCGGAGAGTGTCTGATGAGAATCGCCTATCACGATCATTCTCTCATCCTCAGTTTCTCAGCAGACACTGTGTTGGGTGTTCCGCCAATCACAGACGTCTGCTGGGAAACTGAGGATGAGAGAATGATCGTGATAGGCGGAGAGTGTCTGATGAGATTCGCCTATCACTGAAGGAACAGGAAGAGACAGCGGAATTCGAACGATGGATGCCGCAGCCGCAACGTCTTTACAGGTACGATTTTCAATGTAAATTTTTTTGCTGACTCGAGTATAAGCCGAGGGGGGGACTTTCAGCCCCAAAAAAAGGGCTGAAAATCTCGGCTTATACTCGAGTATATACGGTAGGCCCTTTATAATATAATTTTGAGTTGGTGACTAGGGACAAAGAGAAGGCAAATTTATTAACCACTTCAGCCCCGGAAGGTTTTACCCACTTCCTGACCAGGCCATTTTTGCGATATGGCACTGTGTCGCTTTAACTGACGATTGCGCGGTCGTGCAACATTGTACCCAAACTAAATGTATGTCCTTTTTTCCCACAAATAGAGCTTTCTTTTGGTATTTGATCACCTCTGCGGTTTTTATTTTTTGCACTAAAAAGGCCGACACTTTTGAAAAAAAAAACAATATTTTTAACTTTTTGCTATATTAACTATAATAAATATCCCCAAAAAATATATAAAAAAACAAATGTCTTCCTCAGTTTAGGCCGATATGTATTCTTCTACATATTTTTGGTAAAAAAAATCACAATAAGCGTATATTGATTGGTTTGCGCAAAAGTTATAGAGTCTACAAAATAGGGGATAGATTTATGGCATTTTTATTACTATTTTTTTTTACTAGTAATGGCGGCGATCTGTGATTTTTATTGGGACTGCGACACTATTTTGGGACCATTGACATTTATACAGCGATCAGAGCTAAAAATAGCCACTGATTACTGTAAAAATGTCACTGGCAGGGAAGGGGTTAACACTAGGGGGCGATAAAGGGGTTAGGTGTGTTCCCTCAGTTTGTTTCTAACTGTGGGGGGATGGGACTGACTGGGGAAGGAGACCGATCGCTGCTCCTAAGTACTAGGAGCAGACGATCTAGCTTTACTACTCTGACAGAACAGAAATCTGTCTGTTTACATTGACAGTTCTCTGTTCTTTTCTTCTCAGGAGCAATTGTGGGTAGCCGGCGGCCATCGCAGCAACCGGCCATGTGCATTGGCTCCTACGTCACGCGGTGGGCATGCATATGTGCGCCCTTATACTCCTTGCAGCTATGGCGATTCACGGAGGAGTGCCATACTGCCGCCATCAAACGACAGCAGGCGGTCGGCAAGTGGTTAAATACCTCCTTTAGTTGTGTGTGAACAAAAGGAAAATAGGGGACAAAATAGACATTGTCCAGAAACATTTCTTAGACAAAATAAAAGGTGAACAAAGCACCCGGACCGGATGGCTTTCACCCAAGGGTCATCAAAGAGTTGAACTCTGTCATTTCCTAATCATTGTTGCCAATTTTTATTGACTCTTTATTGACTGTCATGATACCACTGGATTGTCATACGGCTAATGTGGTGCCTATATTTAAACAGGGATCAAAGTCTTTACCAAGTAACTATAGACCAGTTAGTTTTACTTCAATAGCCAGGAAGATACTTGAGAGTTTAATAAAGTCATCATGGATTCATGAAATACCAAAGTTGTCAAACAAATCTAATTTCTTTTAATGAGCAGGTCATCAAAAACTTGGACAAAGGAGTGAATGTGAACATAGTATACTTGGATATAGCCAAAGCTTTTGACACAGTTCCCCACACGTGACTAATATGTGAATTAAAGTTTACAGGTTTATAAAATTCAGTTTGCAAATATAGAAAACTCACTAAAAGACCTACCTCAATGCAACTATGAGGAAAGATTAGTCAAACTGAATTGATTCTCTTTTGAGAAGAGACAATTAAGTGGGGATATGATCAACATGTATAAATTCATAAGTGGTCCATATAGTGAACTTGAAATATTCCACATTATTTCAGGTCAAGGGGGCACTCTTTAGGTTTGGATGAAAAGAGATTTAACCTTCAAATACAGAAAGTCTTCTGCACAGTAAGAGCTGCAAAAATGTGAAAGAGACTCCATCAATAACTAGTTCCGGTTCAGTAGATCGTTTCAAACAACAGCTGAGTGCATTCCTAATTGCACAAAATATAACTGGTTACTAATTTTTAGAGGTAATAAGGCCATGGTTAGTTGGTCCAGTGAATATCCGATTGCCTCCTGGGGAATCAGAAGGGATTTTTTTTCCCCCATTGGAGTAAATTGGATCATGCTTTATTTTGTGTTTTGCTGTTCTCTTGATCAACTGTGGGTACAAGATAGAGTATATGTCTTCTTGGAGAGATTTCATCTCACTTCTCTAGTCTATTGACAAGAAATCAGAAATAAAAAACGAATAATAATAATATCATTCACAGGAGGCGAGAGAACTGTCCCAGGTGGAGGCATAGAATTCAATATAAAGATTCTAATCCTACTAGACTTTCTCAAAAAAATGTAATCTGTTTAAAAAGAAATGTATATCTTTTGTGGAAGATCTAAAGAAAGATGTAGTAAAATGAAGAGAGAGAGGATAGATGATGTGATGGATAGTACATAAAAACATTAATGGGGAAGAGAATAGTGGATCAAAGGGGTTGTGCAGCTCGTTTTGCACAGAGTGGCCCCGAACCTGGTCTTTTGGGGTCCCTCGGCGGCTGCCTCGGCTCCTGCCCGCGAGAACTGAACACCTTCATGCGAGCTCTCTCGTATGGTGGTAAGTTCTTGCGGGCGCGCTCCCATTATACAACCGGTGGCTATAGCAGCTCACTGTATCACTCGGCCCCGCCCCCAGGCACGCCGCGTCATTGGATGTGATTGACAGCAGCGCGAGCCAATGGCTGCGCTGCTTTCAATCCATCCACTCTAGCCAATCAACGGCCAGGCTGAGCATAAGCATAGGATGCATTAAGGTAAAAAAACACAAACCTTTAGTGTCCCTTTAAGGGTGAAATAACGAGATTCATGGCACTATGGAGTAATGAAAACAGGATAGATGACTGTAATGGGCAACGTAGCGTTATAATTACTAGCATTGCTTCAATCCAATATACTGTAACTCTCAGCATCAGGCGACACTGCTATAGCATCTGATAAATGTTCAGCAGGAGCTTACCTGGTAATTAGGGGACTAAATCAGAGTGTAAATATATACAGTACTCTGGGAATATTTACTGGGTAAATAGTATCACTGAAAATCATTTATGTTGCTGGCAGAACTTATCATTGGTTGTTACCATACCTCAGGCTCCTTTCTCAGAAAAATGCTAGCTCATGGCAAAACCAAAAAGTTATGCAATGTTTCCTGTGATATTATTATGTCAAAGAATAAAATATTCCAAGGGTTTAAATGGCCTCTAGGTTGAGTACGGAAATACAGAGAACAAAGAAAATAAACCTTACTAGAAACCAATCTGCTAGTTATAACATTAATATACACTAATATACTTTTTACAGTGCATACATTTTCTTAAAATACTAACAGAAACGTATTAACTGAGCCACTGCCCCAATTGACCAATATCTGAAAATGCCTGACAGCAGTGTGCAATATTCTTTAAATTAGAAGCTTAAATTTTTTTGTCCATTGTATTGTTTGCCCTGCCCTGCAGCCATAAATTGTTAATTTTTCTAATGACTGTGATAATTTTCTCTCCTTTTATGTGCTCAACATTGAATGTTGTACTGCTTTTACCTTGTGCCCACCACTACATGCTTTGACTTTTCACTGTATTGAAGGTACTTCCTCCTAGTCACTACTTGCTGTACCATACTGTCAATCCAAACATACAAACTTTTTTTTCCACTGCCCCTCTCTCTGCATCTTTAAAAAATAAATAAAGAATCTGAGTTTTTCCTAATTGATATACAGCTGTCACATGACCCAGCTCCTTCCCAGCCTGTCTGCAGGGAAACATTGGCAGGAGTAGCTTCTAGTGCTCTGCTGCTGGTCACATGTTCAAAATGGGGAAAAAAAACTTTTAAATACAGAGTAAAATAAATAATTAACTACTTGCTTACTGGGCACATATACCCCCTTCCTGCCCAGGCGAAGTTTCAGCTTGCGGCTCTGTCGCACTTTGAATGACAATTGCGCGGTCGTGCGACGTGGCTCCCAAACAAAATTAACGTCCTTTTTTTCCCACAAATAGAGCTTTCTTTTGGTGGTGTTTGATCACCTCTGCAGTTTTTATTTTTTGCGCTACAAACAAAGAAATAGCGACAATTTTGAAAAAAACACAATATTTTTTGATTTTTGCTATGATAAATATCCCAATTTTTTTTAAAAAAATATTTTTTTCCTCAGTTTAGGCCGATACGTATTCTTCTACATATTTTTCGTAAAAAAAAATGCAATCGGCGTTTATTGATTGGTTTGCGCAAAAGTTATAGCGTTTACAAAAAAGGGGATAGATTTATGGCATTTTTATAAAAAATAATTTTTTTATTAGTAATGGCGGCGATCAGTGATTTTTTTCGTGACTGCAACATTATGGCGGACACAGCAGACATTTTTGACACTATTTTGGGACCATTCACATTTATACAGCGAACAGTGCTATAAATATGCACTGATTACTGTATAAATGTGACTGGCAGGGAAGGGGTTAACACTAGGGGGCAAGGAAGGGGTTAAATGTGTTCCCTATTAGTGATTATTACTGTGGGGGGAGGGGACTGACTGGGGGAGGTGACCGATCTGTGTCCCTATGTACAAGGGACACAGCATTGGTTTCCTCTCTCCCTGACAGGACATGGATCTGTGTGTTTACACACACAGATCCATGTCCTTGTCTGTGTAACCGCCCATCGCGGGTGCCTGGCGGACATCGCGGCCGCCAGGCACGCGCATCGGCATTACAGTGACGCGCCGGGCACGCTCGCACGCCCCCCAGTGGCCAAAGTAGCGGAGGCCGTAAAAAGACGGCCTCCCGGATTTGTAGAACCACCTCGCGGCCGTATATAGTCGTACAGGCCGGCGCGAGGTGGTTAATATCAATAAACTGTTTTAAATTGTCATACAAATATATATTTAAAATCAAATCTTTATCATTTTTTGGCAATAACATGGTGTGGATGAATTTTTTCCAGTCACAGGCTGTGTCATGCCACTCCAGCCTGTGTCTTAGAAACAACAGGGAGGTGAAGCCTCCATCAATCTACATATAATATCCCACCCCTATTGTGTTTAGCTGGTTACTGGGCATGAAAGAGGAGGGAGTGGGCTGTTATTTACCACTGTGTATATGTCACATGGGCTGCTCAGATGTGATAGGGAGGAAATGCTTAGCATTGAAACTCACTGAAAACTGAGCATGTGCAAAGCTGCCAACATTGCTCTGCAAAATCCCTAGCTGCTTTGGGGACTATGACAGAAGGGGGAGATAGAGAGCAGCAGGATCAACCAGGATTTTTGCAGAATACAGAAGACAAATCTCATAGCGACTGAGTGAGTATAAACAGCATGTAATACAGCATTTATTGATATTTTTTATGATGTAGGATTAGTGCAGGGCCGGCCCTACCATGGGACCAGATGGTACCATTGTACCAGGCGGCACTTTTAGGGGGGCGGCAAAGCTGTGAGCAGAAAAATCTATCCACAAAATGTAGCTGTAAAACTTGTATGCCCCTGTTGCCTGCCTAATTTAAGGATTATGCGCTCCTGCTCACTGCTCTGCGGCAGCAGATGCACCCCTTTCTAGGCTCCCTTCTTGAGTTCCTATGAGTCTCCCCCCCCCCCCTGGATCGGAGCTGGTACAGTCCCAGCGAAAGTGCATGTGGGCGGAGCAGAAAGAGAACCTCACACTGCAGCATCGATCTTTGGTTCCCGCCCAGCACACAGCAAAGCGCTCCTCCTCCAGAGCAGAGTGAAGATGTGTAAATCACGGATGACAGGCTGGATCCTCTTCTACTGTGAGTCCCGACTGCTCTGCATTCCATATACTGTGATTATAAACGTGCCCTGCACTTTTCACTGCAGGTTTATTGAAAGTAAAATTCTTAAACAGGTTAGGAATTAGTGTGACATTTCAGGTGCTACATTATATGTAATCCACATACACATTATATCTTCTAAAAAGAATGATTTTTTAATAAGATATAATGTGTATGTGGATTACATATAATGTAGCACCTGAAATGTTACACTAATCCCTAACCTGTTCAAGAATATAACATTACACAGCAAAGGATGTGATTTCTTATCCCAGCCCAACTTCAAGAAAGTCCACTCTTGCAGTGTGGGGGAGGGGGGAGAAGGGGGGCACTGTATAGTCTTTTTTTACTTGATTCTATGCTTCAGCCAGCTCCAGTGCTCTCCTCCTCCTCCCTATCACATATAGAGGAAGATTAACCCTGTATGGTCTAAATTGGAGGCTGGAGTGTGACCACTGTCACTCCTAACTGACACAGGAGCTGCAGGGGAGCAGTAACAGAACTGCAGAGAGCCCGCTGAAGCAAAGTACAAGGTAAAACTGAATACACAGCAAAGAATTCATTGGGTTCAGCAGGGTCTGAATTTTTGATCGATGTGTAACCCTCTCTGTTAGACAGAAACCGATTGTTATATCCACTTCTGCTGGAAATCCTTGTTCGATTAGCTGTTTGCAGCCAAACGGAAGCAGTGCTGATCAGTGTATTTTGATAGGGGAGAGTCCCTGCTGTCAGAATACAATTCCCACATCCATCCAACTTGTGTGGATGGAGGAATCTGTCAGCCACTTGCTTGAGCCCCATCTCGATCCAGCAATGTGCACAAGAGCACTTGCTCTCTAGTGCAGGGGTCTCCAAACTCTCTAAAGGGCCAGTTTACTGTCTTTCAGACTTCAGGGGGGCCGAACTGTGCCCAGTGGGAGTTAACAATGTGCGATCTGGTGTCGTTGGGAGGAATAGTGCCCATTTTTTTGTCAGTAGAAGGAATTATGCCCCATCATTGGTGTCATTGGCAGGAATAATGCCTCAAGGGCCAGATAAAGGCAAGCAAAGGGCCACATCTGGCCCCAGGGCCGCAGTTTGGAGACCACTGCTCTAGTGGACTGTTTTTTTATAGTGCACTTTAATATTACTTTGCACTGTGTGTTTGATTTGCAGCACTGGGAGTTTGGTTGTAACTCCAAAACCAAATTGTGTACAAATGAACCATAAGAATTTGACTAGAGTTATTTGAATATTTGGGAGTTATTCACATTATATGTTATAGTATTTTACATTTTTTATTTACAGTTCCCTCACAAAATGTTTTTGCAGCACAGGGATTTTGGTCCCACATGTGATATGTAATTGAATATTTATGAGTTGTTCGCATTATATGTTTTGGGATTCGCCCCTTCATAATTTTGTTTGCAGCACTGGTATTTTGGTTCCATATTCATGTGCTATATATTTCACTTGGTCAGATTTGATAATGACACATACACTAAATTTGATATAATTTATAGGGGTACTGTTATACACTAGGGTGTATATACTCCTGGTCTCTGTACTCTGCAGTTTACCGCTCTTGACTTCTGCACATTGTATATTACTGTACATACTCTACCTCTGAACACTGTACACACTGCTCCTGATCCTTGTACTTTGTAATCTATCCAATTCTGACCTCTGCACTATATATATATATGTATTTGTGTGTGTGTGTGTAAGATAATTGGTCATGGGGGGGCGCAGCTTGGCATGTTCGCCCTGGGTGCTGGTTGACTTTGTCCCGGCACTGCCCCCTGCACTGTGAGGCAAATTGCCCGCTCCACTCCCCGCTGCACTTCAAGCATTTTTATTATTAACTTTTTTACTAGTAATGGCAGTGATCTACGACATTGCGGTGGACAGGTTCGGACACTTTTGACACATATTTGGGATCATTGACATCTATACAGCGATCTGTGCTATAAAACTGCACTGATTACTGTGTAAATGTCACTGTCTGGAAAGGGGTTAAATGGGGAGGTGTTTCTAACTGGGGGGGATGGGACTGACTGGAGGAGGAGAGAGATCTCTGTTCCTAATCACTAGGAACAGCAGATCTGTCTCTCCTCCCCTGTCAGAATGGGGATCTGTCTGTTTACATTGACAGATCCCCGTTCTGGCTCTCTGTGGAGCGATCGTGGGTGGCATCGCGGCTGCCGACCAAGCACAGGTCCTTTTATACTCCAATATACATGTATAGAGCCATGACAGGTCCTCTTTATACTTCTATATACCTGTATAGAGCCATGTAAGGTCCTTATTATACTTCTATATACACGTATAATGCCATGACTGGTCCTCTTTATACTCCTACATACATGTATAGAGCCATGACAGGTCCTCTTTATACTCCTACATACATGTATAGAGCCATGACAGGTCCTCTTTATACGCCTACATACATGTATAGAGCCATGACAGGTCCTCTTTATACTCCTACATACATGTATAGAGCCATGACAGGTCCTCTTTATACGCCTACATACATGTATAGAGCCATGACAGGTCCTCTTTATACTCCTACATACATGTATAGAGCCATGACAGGTCCTCTTTATACTCCTACATACATGTATAGAGCCATGACAGGTCCTCTTTATACGCCTACATACATGTATAGAGCCATGACAGGTCCTCTTTATACGCCTACATACATGTATAGAGCCATGACAGGTCCTCTTTATACGCCTACATACATGTATAGAGCCATGACAGGTCCTCTTTATACGCCTACATACATGTATAGAGCCATGACAGGTCCTCTTTATACTCCTACATACATGTATAGAGCCATGACAGGTCCTCTTTATACTCCTACATACATGTATAGAGCCATGACAGGTCCTCTTTATACGCCTACATACATGTATAGAGCCATGACAGGTCCTCTTTATACTCCTACATACCTGTATAGAGCCATGACAGGTCCTCTTTATACTCCTACATACATGTATAGAGCCATGTAAGGTCCTTATTATACTTCTATATACACGTATAATGCCATGACTGGTCCTCTTTACACTCCTATACATGTATAGAGCCATAACAGGTCCTCTTTATACTCTTATATACATGTATAGAGCCATGACAGGTCCACTTTATACTCTTATATACATGTATAGAGCCATAACAGGTCCTCTTTACACTCTTATATACATGTATAGAGCCATGACAGGTCCACTTTAGTTATCATAATATAAAATAATGGATGTGGGGGCATTTTGGTGGGCGTGATTTTTTTTGGGGGGGGGGGGCAGCATTTCATTTTTGGTACCAGGCAGCACAATGTCTTGGGCCGACACTGGATTAGTGACACTTTTAAGCTAAACTCCAGGGTAAAAACAATATTTGCCCATTAAATTGGGGTACTAACAGAATACCTCTATTGATGTGTGTCCCAATCATGTCTGCTGCTTTGTTCCTGAAAACTGCTAGATTCATGCACCTCCTGACAGTGATGTAAGTGCTGAACTTTGAAAATGTCAGTTGGGGCTGGTGCACAGTAATCACAGAGAGTCACTTGCTCTGAAGCTCTTCTATTCATAAATTGACTTGTGTGAAGCAGCAGCCACCGGTGGGACACACATCACTGGGGGTACATTATATTTTATACCTAGCCAATGCTCCAATATTGTTTTTTGATCAGAGTTTATCTATAAATAACATGAATAGTCTGAAAAATGTTGCTGGTTCTTATTTTTATTTGTATTTACACATTCAACTAGATGACATTTATTACACGACGGAAAGAACTCACTCTCCCATTTAATCCACCCCAGTTACTGAATCTTTTATAATCTCCAGGTCTCAGGTAATATTGGCGTCCTCTGTAGTTGGGCTGCTCATAGAATATCCAGTATCCATCAAGTACTTTGCAAGAATGAATATCATGGTGGTGGAATTTTTCAAAAACGTGAGGACAATCTTCACTGAATTCCATCATCTCTCCTTGAAAGTCTTCTTTTTCATGCAGCCTGATTCTGTAAGAACCACCATACTGAAGTGGAAAAATAAAAATACATTATGTATTATCACTACTGTAATTGGTTGGATCCTACCCATTTTTTAAATATAACAGCTAGCCATAATAAGATATAATGTGAAGCATGAATACTGGCTCATAAAGAAAGAACAGAAGCAGTTCTTCTTATGACTAAGCTAGTTGTCCAAAACAATTCTCACTTTTCTCAACCACTTTTAGATGGTTACATGTACACTTACACATATATAGTACTAATACCCTTTGATCATTTGGTGGCAGTCCTCTGCCTGCTGCCTTTAGCCCCTATCCCCACTTGAGTTCTTCTGCTCCTTCTCTATGCCTACACCTTACTGCACATGATCTTTGCAGAATCCCATTGTTTCTAATTGTCCCTGTTCATACTTGCATGCTCAGTCGCCCTAGGTGCAAAATGGTACATGAACAATTTTTGAGAATATTCAAGCAATTTTGGTCCCAAAAACTTCAATGTGAGCACCTTTAGATATGTGATACATGGGTTTTTGCATGTTTTGGTGCATTTGTACACCTGAAAAATCCCTTTCCTCTTATAGAACTGCTTTTCTCCCTCATGTCCAGCCCAGAAAACAATCTGCAGAAGCTGGATATACATGTAAAAATTCAAAAGGAAAATATTCCCCGCACTACCAACTGCTAAAAAGCAGAGGACAATACAATTTGCTGCTGTGCACTGTCATGTTTTCCTACATCAACAAAACTTATTTACAAAATTAGTGCAGTGCAATAAAAATAATTAAAGTTTTATATACACGTGCTAAAGTATCCATGGGGCAGAGCTACGTGACATCATCACTTTTTACCTGTATGTATTTGTATTTCCATAGGTCTTTAATGTATTATTACCAATAAAGTGTATGGTTTTTTAACATATTACACGATGATGTCTTTCTATTTCTTCTGAGCAATACAGATTAATGAAGAGGCTGGCTGGGATTTTTGAAATGAGGATGTCTATTTACTAAGAGGAGATTTGTTTATACAACTGGAGAGTCCTGAGGAGATCAGTAGCCCTAATTAAAGGGCAAGGAACAGTTTGACCTATTTTGAGCGTAGGTCAATTTATAAAGGCGAGCAGGTGGTGTGGCTGGTGACAGAACACATGGAAGTGAAAATTGATTAATAAATTGACTCAGTAAAGGGGATCATAGTTTCAAGCAGTTTATTTAGCATATTAATGTATGTTATTGTCAAGGCTGGGCTCCTGCTACTTAACGAGCAGCTCTTTTCTTTCAATGCTAAGAAGCTGCTCAGCTGTCAGTTAATTACCAGCTACTCGTTGTTACCACAGTGACTCACCTGGTTACCATTTACCTGCCTCATTAGTCCAGCCTACAGCCAGCTCTTTTTTAATATTTAAGCAGCTTAGCTCATTTCCTTCTTGCCCTTGCTTGGTCTATGATCTCTAAGTTCATTCCTTCCTGTGCTCCTTTGTATGACTTGGCCTGGCTGACTTACCTTCCGATTCCTGTTCCTGATTTTTGCTCCTGTCTATGCTGACTTCTGCTTTCCTGACCCCGGCTCATCTTAATACCTGCTCTGGCATCCAAACCATGGCTTTGTTTTGTTTTTTCTACATTCCTCAACTGTGTTATTTTTGTCATTTCGCTAAAGGTGGGATTTTAACTGCACTTTCTTTCTCCTTCTGGTTTATGATTCCTGACAATTATATGCAAACACATGTGATATGGACTGCATGAACAGTAATGTATTTAAATAATGATTCTATTGATTATTGAATTCACATAATACACAGAATTATGGTTTCAAGCACTTGATTTTGAACATTAAAGCATACAGATACAAACGCATGTGATTCAGACGTTATAAACATTAATTTCTTAAACCCTTTAATGAATACACACGCATAATATGTATAATGCAAGTATGTATAGTACTCTGCAAAAAAATTAGGCAGGTGTGAAGAAATGCTGTAAAGTAAGAATGCTTTAAAATATATATATATATATATATATATTTTTTTTTTATTCATTTACAAAATGCAAAGTGAGATAACACAAAAAAAATCAAAATCAAATTGTTGTTTCGTGTGACTTGTCTTTATACCTGCATCAATTCTTCTACGAACACACAGTGCTTGTGCATGCAGTTTTTGAAGGAACTATACAGGTAGGTCTTTCAAAACATCTTGGAGATCTAGCCACAGATCTTCTGTGGATATAATCTACCTCAAATCCTTCTGTCCCTTCATGCAATCCCAGATAGACTTGATGATATTGAGATCAGGGCTCTGTGGGGGCCAAACCATCACTTCTAGGACTCCTTGGCTCTTAGTTATAGACATTGACTGTATGTTTGGGGTCATTGTCCTTCTGCGTGATACATTTAGGGCCAATTACACACCTCCCTGATAGTATGTCATGATGGATAAGTATCTGCCTGTATTTCTCATCATTGAGGACAACATTGATCAGGCAACACTGAGGAACGTAGATGCAGTGGTTGGCCAAGGAAACTTAATGCAGCAGATAAAAGACACATCATGCTTACTTCCCTTCAAAATCAAGTGATGTCCAACAGCGCCATTAGCACAGAAATGGTGGAAACCAGTAGGACCCAGGTAAACCAATCTACTGTCCATAGAAGTCTGGCCAGAAGTGGTCTTCATTGAAGAATTGTGGCCAAAAAGCTATACCTCAGATGTGGAAACAAGGCTAAGCGACTCAACTTTGCATGAAAACTTCGGAACTAGGAATGCAAAAAATTGCAGCAAGTGCTCTGGACTGAGTCAACATTTGAAATATTTGGCTGTAGCACGAGGCAGTTTGTTCACTGAGGGGCTGGAGAGTGGTCCAATAATGTGTGCTTGCAGGCAACAGTGAAGCATAATAGAGGTTCCTAGCAAATCTGGGGCTGAAAATACAGAAATACATGCAGATACTTATCCATTGTGCCATACCATCAGGAAGGCATGTGATTGGTCCCAAATTTATTCTGCAGCAAGACAAAGACCCCTAACATACAGCCAATGTCATTAAGAACTATATTCAGCGTAAAGAACAAGAAGCCCCAGAAGGGATGTTTTGGCCCCCACAGAGCCCTGATCTCAACATCATCAAGTCTTTCTGGGATTAAATGAAGGGACAGGAGGATCTAAGACATCCTATAGCCCCAGAGGGTCTGTGGTTAGTTCTCCAAGATGTTTGGAAGAGCCTACCTGCTGAGTAGGGATGAGCTCGGTGTTCGAGTCGAACATAGGTTCGACTCGAACATCGGCTGTTCGCGCGTTCGGCGAACAACGAACGATTTGGGCCGTTCGCGCCAAATTCGAGTGACGCGAACGGCCCACAATACACTGCGCCATCGCAGTGTAATCCCGGCGCTGTGATTGGCCAAGCATGCACTGTGACCCTGCATGCTTGGCCAATCACAGCGCCGGCAGTGAGGAGAGCAATGATTGGCCACAGGCAGGATGCCTGTGGCCAATTATAGCTGAGGGGGTTTAGTACACGCCCCACACTATAAAAGGCCGCCAGCGCGGCGGCCTTGTGTAGTGTGTTCCGGAGCAGGGAAAGTGAAGGATAGGCAGGGACAGTGTCAAATCTTGTCAAATCTATTCTTTGCTAAACCTTGTGTGTAGGGACAGAGAAGGATAGGCAGGGAGAGTGTCAGTGCCATATTCTTTGCTAAACCTTGTGTGTAGGGAGAGAGAAGGATAGGCAGGGAGAGTGTCAGTGTCATATACTTTGATAAACCTTGTGTACAGGGAGAGAGAAGGATAGGCAGGGGACAGTGTCAGTGTCATATTCTTTGCTAAACCTTGTGTGCAGGGAGAGAGAAGGATAGGCAGGGAGAGTGTCAGTGTCATATACTTTGATAAACCTTGTGTGCAGGGAGAGAGAAGGATAGGCAGGGGACAGTGTCAGTGTCATTGTTGCTAAGCCTCCTGCACATTATACACCTGAAGTTAGCCCGTATTGCTGCTTTTTCCTGGTGTGTTACACAAACAGGATTTTGCGGCACTTACAGCGGGCGGAGTGTGCCTCCTGACCATATTACAGCTTAACTTAGCCTGTATTGCTGCTTTTTCCTGGTGTGTTACACAAACAGGATTTTGCGGCACTTACAGCGGGCGGAGTGTGCCTCCTGACCATATTACACCTTAACTTAGCCTGTATTGCTGCTTTTTCCTGGTGTGTTACACAAACAGGATTTTGCGGCACTTACAGCGGGCGGAGTGTGCCTTTTGACCATATTACACCTTAACTTAGCCTGTATTGCTGCTTTTTCCTGGTGTGTTACACAAACAGGATTTTGCGGCACTTACAGCGGGCGGAGTGTGCCTCCTGACCATATTACACCTTAACTTAGCCTGTATTGCTGCTTTTTCCTGGTGTGTTACACAAACAGGATTTTGCGGCACTTACAGCGGGCGGAGTGTGCCTCCTGACCATATTACACCTTAACTTAGCCTGTATTGCTGCTTTTCCCATTTCCCTGCAGGCCATTAGAATGTCTGGAAGGCAAACAAGGAGAGGCAGACAGTCAGGAGCCAAAAGAAGAGGGCAAGCAGGCTCTGTGTCTAGAGACAACAGTGCTGGCCGTGGACGCGGTGCATCGCCATCAGCACGTGGCCATGGGACACGCTTGTCCTTCTTTTCGGCAGCTGGACGTGTTGAGCCGCATCATGCCGAAGACTTGGTAGAGTGGATGACCAAGCCCTCCTCATCCTACTCATCCTCTCTCACCCAGGCTCAGGGTACTGGCAAAGCAGCTGCCAAAGCGTCCTCTTCCCTGGTATCAATGTCATCATCAGTCACTCCTTCCCTAGACCAACCATGTCCTCCTGAGGAGTCCCCTGAACTGTTTGAGCACAGTGTTGGGTACATGCTCCAGGAGGATGCCCAGCGTTTCGAAGGATCTGATGATGATACCCAGCTAGAGGAAGGCAGTAGCGTGAGAGCAGAGAGAGGGGATGCTCAAGAAGGACACCAATCTGGCAGTCATGTTCCAGCAGCTGCAGCATACTGCCAGATTGGCTCCAGTGATGAGGAGGGAGGGGATGATGAGGTCACTGACTCCATGTGGGTGCCTAATAGGAGAGAGGAGGAGGAGGAGGAGGAGGATGAGGAGGAGGCACATCTCCAACGAGGCAGGATGCCCTCGGGGGCCAGCATAAGGGCAGCACACCGACGGAATCACACCGCAGAGCTCCGCCTGTGCAAGGCGCTGCCTCTGCCCGTTATTCAAAAAGTTCTTTGGTGTGGGCCTTTTTTGAGTCGAGTGCATCAGATCGCACAGCTGCTGTTTGCAACATATGTCTCAAGCGTATATCACGTGGCCAAAACATCACCCGCTTGGGCACCACATGCTTGACCAGACATATGTTGACCTGCCATGCAGCTCGTTGGCAAGCCTACCTTAAAGACCCACACCAAAGAACAAAGCTGACCTCTTCTTGCACCGCATAAGCTGGGATCTCCAACCCCACTATACCTTCAGTCCTCTCTGAAACCTGCTCTGAGAGGAATGAAGGTGCAGAATTAGGTGTGTCACAGCCAAGTACTTGCGGGCACTCTGCTAGCAGTACACCAACGTCAAATTTCTCTGCCCCAGCTGCTGGACCGTCGAAAGAAGTTCACTCCCAGCCATCCACATGCCCAGCGGTTGAATGCTAGCTTGGCTAAATTGCTAGCGCTTCAACTGCTGTCTTTTCAGTTGGTAGACTCGGCCCCCTTCCGTGAGTTTGTGCAATGTGCGGTTCCTCAGTGGCAGGTTCCCAAACGCCACTTTTTCTCACGGAAGGCGATTCCGGCTCTCTACCGGCATGTGGAAGGCAATGTCTTGGCCTCGCTGGACAGGGCGGTCAGCAGTAAGGTGCATATTACCGCTGACTCATGGTCCAGCAGGCATGGACAGGGACGTTACCTTTCTTTCACGGCCCATTGGGTCACTCTTTTGGCAGCTGGGAAGGATGCAGGACAAGGTGCAGTAGTGTTGGAGGTTGTTCCACCGCCACGCCTCCAAAATGATACTACTGGTTGTGACACACCTATGTCCTCCACCCCCTCCTCTTCTTCTTCCTCCGTGGCCTCTTCCTGTGCTTTGTCCTCGGAACCAGCGGTGCTCCGTAGGCGTTCAAGGGGCTACGCAAGTACGCAGGCAAAAAGATGCCATGCCGTGCTTGCGCTGGTGTGTTTGGGGGACAGGAGCCACACTGGGGCAGAGGTTCTGTCTGCTCTGCAGGGGCAGGCCGAGAGGTGGTTGACGCCACGCCAGCTTAAGCCAGGAATGGTAGTTTGCGACAATGGCACCAACCTCCTCTCCGCTCTCCGACAGGGACAACTGACCCATGTGCCCTGTGTGGCTCACGTCCTTAACCTGGTGGTGCAGCGGTTCTTGGGCAGGTACCCGGGCTTACAGGATGTCCTGAGGCAGGCCAGGAAAGTCTGTGTGCATTTCCGCAGATCTTATAATGCCAGTGCTCGCCTGGCTGAGCTGCAAAAGGAGTTGAACCTGCCCAAGAACCGCCTTATATGTGACATGCCCACCAGGTGGAACTCAACGTTGGCCATACTGCAGCGGCTGCACACGCAGCAGAGGGCCATCAATGAGTACCTGTGCGACTACGGCACCAGGACAGGGTCAGGGGAGCTCAGGTTTTTTTCACCACGCCAGTGGGGCATGATCAGGGATGCATGCACTGTCCTGGCACCATTTGAGGAGGCCACGAGGATGGTGAGCAGTGACAGCGCATGCATCAGTGACACTGAACCTCTTGTCCACCTGTTGGAACATACGCTGCGTGGAATAATGGACAGGGCACTTGAGGCAGAACAGAGGCAGGAAGAGGAGGACTTCCTTGCCTCTCAAGGCCCCCTTTACCCAGACAGTGTTCCTTCTGTCCCACCCATCGCACAGGAAGAAGAGGAGGAGGAGGAGGAGGAGGAGGATTGTGTCAGCATGGAGGTGGAGCCTGGCACTCAGCATCATCAGCAGCAGTCTTTTAGGGATGATTTACAGTCCCAAGAAACCAGTGGACTTGTACGTGGCTGGGAGGAGGTGGCTGCGGATCATGTCGTCCTTAGTGACCCAGAGGACTCCGGACTGAATGCCTCAGCTAACCTACGCTGCATGGCCTCCCTGATCCTGCAAAGTCTGCGGAAGGATCCTCGTATTCTTCGGATCAAGGAGAGGGACCATTACTGGCTGGCCACTCTCCTTGATCCACGGAACAAGGGTAAGGTTGCAGACCTTATCTTACCGTCGCAGAGGGAGCAGAGGATGAGACAACTCCGGGAGGCCTTGCAGAAAGGTCTGTGCAACGCGTTCCCAGAGACTGGGAGGTTACAAACTCCTGGTCTTGGACAACGAGTTGCTGAGGCTTCGGTCAGTCAAAGAAGGAGCGGTGGGGAAGGTGGCCGTCTGACCGAAGCGTTCAGACAATTCTTTAGTCCGCAGCCCCAAGGTATGATCGGTTCCAGCAACCATCGCCAGCGTCTGATATACATGGTGCAGGAATACCTAGGGGCAAGGTCAGACTTGGACACCTTCCCCACCGAAAATCCTCTGGCTTACTGGGTCTTGAGGATGGATCACTGGCCAGAGCTTGCACAGTATGCAATTGAGCTACTGGCCTGTCCTGCATCCAGCGTTCTTTCAGAACGCACATTCAGTGCTGCTGGAGGATTTGTCACGGATCACAGGGTGCGCCTGTCCACCGACTCTGTTGATCGACTGACCTTCATAAAGATGAACCAGTCTTGGATCACCACCAGCTACCAAACACCTGAAGCTGATATAACAGACTAATTTATTTTCAAATGTCACATCCCTTCAAGACTGATGCTGATGCTGAGAGTTTGTCCTGTTATGTTGACTGACTATCCTCCTCCTCCTCAATGATCCGATTGACGATGATAGCTTGGAAGAACATTTTTGTTTCTGGGTGCCGCCACCAGTGGCTAAGGCCCAATTTTTCAGCCCCTGTTTAACAGGGGTGTGTTATTACAATTTTTTATGCAATGCTTTGCAGCAGGGCTCATTCCTGCACTCCAACTAGAGTATCTGGGAGTGGTTGCAGTGTCGTGGCACCAGCACCAGTGGCTAAGGCCCAATTTTTCAGCCCCTGTTTAACAAGGGCGTGTAATTAAAAAATTTTGATGCCATACTTTGCAACAGGGCTCATTGCTGTGCTCCAAGTACAGTATCTGTGAGGGGTTGCAGTGTTGTGGCGCCAGTGCCTAAGGCTCAATTTTTCTGCCCCTGTTTAACAGGGGCATGTAATTACAATTCTTGATCTAATAATTCACAGCAGGGCCCATTCCTGCGCCCACCAAGACTAACTGTGAGGCCTTACAGTGTTGTGTCAACACCACCACCACCACCACCACCAAAGGCCCAATTTTTCAGCCCCTGTTCAACAGGGGCATGCAATTACAATTCCTGATCTAATAATTTACAGCAGGGCCCATTCCTGCGCCCACCAAGACTAACTGTGAGGCCTTACAGTGTTGTGTCAACACCACCACCACCACCACCACCAAAGGCCCAATTTTTCAGCCCCTGTTCAACAGGGGCATGCAATTACAATTCTTGATCTAATAATTCACAGCAGGGCCCATTCATGCGCCCACCAAGAGTAACTGTGAGGGCTCACAGTGTTGTGGCAACACCAACATGTAAGGGGCAAATTTCAGCTGAGTATATACGGCAGGCCCCTACTTTCAAACATCCAACTTACAAACGACTCCTCCTTGCAAACGGAAGGATACAACAGGAAGTGAGAGGAAATCTACCCCTAGGAAGGCAAATTCTCTCCTGTAAGAGTTAATATGGGAAAAAAAGTGTCTCCTCTCCACTGATTCTTTATCACCAATTCTTGTTTCAATAAAAAAACCAAATTTTCAAAAAACATTTGTCATTAGGACGGAAAGTGAGGTGAACTGTTCTGAACAGGTGCACACTGCACAGACAGCAAAACAAATGTTACAGGGGTGATAACCCTTCCCTATGTTTTCCAAAAAGCTTAAAAATATATTTTTTGGCTGGAGCTACACTTAAACAATGTACCTGTTCAAAATTACAAACAGATTCTACATAAGAACAAACCTACAGTCCCTGTCTTGTATGCACCGCCTGTATACGGCTGTTCAGAGTATATAAGGCCTTTTTTATTTTGTGTGCGGGGTTCCCCTTAATATCCATACAAGACCCAAAGGGGCTGATAATGGGCTGGGGTGGGGGGGGGGGGGGGTGATGGGGTAGCTATGCCATTTTTCTTAAAGATTTTCATCCATATTACCGGGACCAGACATTACATTAAAGCCACAAGCAGTTTTAATGGCTTTTTTTCCTTTAGAAATGTAATTTTATGCAGGGACAGTTCTAAACACGGGAAACACGTGGCACGTCACAGGCATACTTTAGACACCCCCCAGGTACGATATTTAAAGGAATATTTGACTTTTTTTTTTTCACTTTATGCATCATTAAAATGACTGCTCCAGAAAAACGGCAGTTTTTAAAACTTATTTTTGCATTGATACATGTCCCCTGGTGCAGAACCCGGGTTCCCAAACCCTTTTTAGGACAATAACATGCATAATAGTCGTTATAATTAGCACTTTAGATTTCGAACGTTCGCATCCATTGTATTTAATAGGGTTCTAAAGTTCGTGCGATCTTTCGGTCCGTTCGCGGGTTCTGGTGCGAACCGAACCCGGGGGTGTTCGGCTCATCACTACTGCTGAGTTCCTTCAAAAACTGTGTACACAAGCAGTTTCTGTACCTAGAAGAATTGATGCTGATTTAAAGCCAAAGGGTGGTCACATCAAATATTGATTTTATTTGGATTTTTCTTTTGTTCATTTACTTTCCATTTTGTTAACTGATAAAAAATAAACTATTAACACTTCTATTTCTCTGCGTTATTTTTGGAAACACGTGTAAAAATGCCTGTGAAATGCCTGTAAATTAATTCTAAGTTCTCTCAATACTGTGCTCTCCCGGAGGTAAGTAAATCCACAAAAAAGATTTGAATTCCAGGCAGCTGCTGGTCGACCCGCGAGAGCGAGAGCGGTGAGACGTGTTCCGATGCAATACACAGACGGCCATAACCTAATAAAATTATTGAAGAGCGGGAATAGGAACAGGATTACGCTTTGAGGATCCTCCGTGTTCTCTTTGTTTTTACTTTCAGTGGTATTCAGGGACTAGTCTGCTGATTTCTGTTGTGATCGGAGCAGTAAGTGTGTTTTGCCAGTCAGAAATCAGAGGCACTACTAGCAGTGAGTGAGGTAGCATGTGGGGAGTGAGTCACATCTACCTCACAAGTGGTGAATCAAAGTTTACTACAAGCAGCAATTTATGGACTGTCAACAGCATTGAAAGGGAATTGATTGCTTTTATTTATTATATGTATGTACTTCTATCACTGGGAGGTGGCAGCTCCTCTTTTCAACTTTTACTTTGGGCTAAAGGCTGCTGGAGTTATTTTATATTTATTTTATTCTGTATATGAAATGCCTGTAAATACCCGAAAAATGTGCTTCAAAATCACAAGGAATATACTCAGCTCAGGTGTGAATGATTGAATATCACGAAAATGGGAACATACTTCAAATTTTAGTCTGGGTTCACACTATTCCAAGGGTTCCCCGCATTCAATTCGTGATAGAAGGAGATTTTGACAACTTCTCTATGGAGTCGGTTCACATATCTCCGCTGCGGTTCGTTTCAGGTCTGAATTCAGCCAAAAATTCGGGCTGAAATGGTGAACGAGGATGCACCGGACCCCTGCTGTGAGCCTCATGCGAAGATAGGGACAATGCGTCCTTTTAACTTATTAGATGCTGAATTGCAAAAGCTCACAATTCCAGACTTGGGGCTCATTTACATTTGCATTAGCCGACACCCTGTCAAAACCACATGCATTGAACATAGTTGCAGGACATTTGCGGCACACCCCCATTCACTTAAATGTGTCGCATTCAGCAAGCAGTTCTTCCCACCAAATGCTACAGGGAGATAATTTTTGCCACACCATGATGCCAACCATCATTCCCATGGCATATGCAGGTCTCCAATATCTTCAAATAGCTACTTTTGCAACTTGGGGAAGGGGTGTGTGGTAAAAGTGCATCTCAACAGCCTGTTTTTATCACTCTCCCAACCACAACTGTACAGTAAACTAGGCCTTCCTTATTATAAGTAATATGTAGGCTGACAGAGACAGGCTACGAAAATGGTGAAGGGTCTGATGGAAACAACATATCAGGAGAGACTGGAGTGATATATACATACAAAGATCCATTTTTTTATATGCTACTCTTAAAGCAGTAGAAACAAAAATACTTTATGTAAACTGCAGTAAACTACTGTATAGCAAGCAAAGAAGTACATTTATCTACGTCAGATAACTGAAAGATGATTTATCATACCCAAGCCACATATCGTTAAACACCTTTTGTTTGGGTTTTTTATACTTGTAAAAACGCAGGGCAACAGTGTGCATATCATACAGTTTTTTTTTTTTTTTACCTAAGATAGTATATAAAATACAAATGCTCCCAATCCCACTTCCACAGGTATACTTTAAAAAACTACAAACACTATTTTCAACATTTATCTGGCGAGGTAAAAAACCACAAATTAAATTTACTTTATTGACATTGCAAAAAGGCACAGGGGGGGTTTGGGGGCATCTGATTTGAAAAATTATTACAACGCGATCGTATTATCACGTATAATTGAATGGGCTAAAAATAACACTGAAAAGAGATGGGTAAATATGGAATCTATAAGTAGTAAAACTTCACTGGGGAGGGTAATCTGGATCCCGGCACAACACCGCGAATTGGGTATAGATACACATTGCATCACTAGGAACGCTTTAACAATTTGGGACAATATTCATAAAAAAGAAAATTGGGATTTTAACTCACCTCTAATACCGTTAACTGATACAAAATACTTTTTGCCAGGACGAAAAAAAATGTTCGGAAAGTGGATTATAAAAGATAATGCCCAATTAAAAGATGTAATGGAGCAAAATAAACTTCTTACATACCAGGAATTAAAAAAAAGGAGTGGACTGATGCGGATTGATGAGTGGCGGTATGCCCAGTTAAAACATTTTTTTGAAAAATTACCACAGCCGATTAGAACAGTAGAAAATCTGCGGCCCTTAGAGAAACTGTGTGAGGACAAGGGCAGAAAGGGTGTAATTTCGAAAATCTATAAGATATTAAACAAAGTAAAAAAGCAGGGCATACCGCCATTCATCAAAAAAATGGGAGGAGGAACTGGGGATACGGGTAAATGACTTGGAGATCAAACAAGTAATAAAAAGGGCACATTCAACCTCAGTCAATTCTAATATAATGGAATTAAATTATAAATGTCTTGCCAGATGGTACTTAACCCCCGATAAGGTATATAAAGGATCCACGCTAACAGCCAGGCTTTGTTGGCGGGGCTGTCAGAAAATTGGGACTATGGGTCACATTTGGTGGACGTGCCCCAAAATTAAAAAATATTGGAGTGAGATACGAAATAAGATTACTGAAATAACTAAAATTGAAGTACCCGATGACCCATGGGTATGCTTATTACATGGTGTTCGAATGCCAGACAAACACTATTTAAGAACATTGCTTCCACAGCTCCGAAATGCAGCGAAGAGCCAAATTCCCATTTATTGGCAAAATCCGGAACAACCAACATTGAGGGGATGGTGTAAAAAATTTGATGAAATATACAGCTTGGAATATCTTAGGTTTTGTGACGGGGTGGGAACGGAAAAATTTGAAAAAAAAAATGGAATGAATGTCTGATCTTTAAACACACTATAGGATATGCAGAAATAATGGGGGCATAAGGCATAACGTATAATGCATAACAAATAAAAATTAAACAAAATATAAACCACAATAATAAGATAATATAGACCAAATAATAGTGGAATAAGAAATTATTAGAGATGAAGAGGAGGGGGGAAAAATATACCAAGGGTATAAATACAGAGAGAGTAGGAAACGGAGAGATACCGAACATGAGAGGTCGGGGAAAGGGGTGGGGAGGGGTAAGGGGTGGTGTGTACTAACAAACATGTGTAAAAGGTTGTAATAGTGTGTTCATATGAACAATTAATAATGAAAGTAATTTAATATTAATTAAAAAAAAAAAGTAATAAGGAAAACCACAAATGATGTGAAACTGAAGTAGAGACGACATGAGCGAATATAAAACATGACCAAGTCTCTTGCTATGGTTGAGTCTGAGGTGGTAAAAAAAAAAATGAAAAAAAAAATATCATACAGTACTTTTTCTATACGGACCACAAAAAACGATCAATTGTCTCCAAAGCATGGCACATTTCGGGAAGAGTCTAAATTCCTTTTTCTAATTTCTAATGGTACACTCTTGGTTAAGATGCATGTCTGAAACCATGGATCACCCAATTCTGCTCTCATCATTCAGCCAACTTTTCACACAAAAAATGAATAATTATATTGATATCATACCTGAGGAATTATGCGGCAGGACTTAATGGAGTCATTATATCCCATCCAGTTTTGATAGTCTGGGTAGTCTCCGCGTTTAAGGTAATACTGAGAACCCGAGTAACCTGGACGCTCATAAATTACCCAGCAACCATTTAACACTCGTGCTGAATTACACCTACTGAAAAAAGACTGCAGGTCACTATGGTCACTATTACATTCATGGGAACGCCCTTGGAAGTCCCTATCCTCATAGAAGATTATCTGAAATAAAAAAAAAAAAACAATGGTTACACATAAGTGCAATACATTAAAAAAAAATATTCAAATAAAATACATCAAGTACAACTGTGCTAATCATTGTGGCTGTAATAATACTTAAATTAAACTGAACCACCTGATATATGCATTGATAGTTTATACCTAAAGCTTGGATGTATTATGCAACAAGAAATAATATAATAATAGTGACCAATTTTCATTAAAAAAATAATTTTAAAAAATGAAATGAAAATTCTTACTTTCCCCATGTTTATCAGCATTAAAAACACCTCAGTGTTTGGTGGAAAATGGCCTGGCAGACTCTTTATATATCACATGGACTGCCAAAGCTGCATAAATCAAACAAAACTTTCTGCCCAGTAAGGATAATGTATAGTTCTTTTAGCTCTATATACTATGTTAGCATTATTTATTCTTTTTTCTGTTTGTGTTATTGCTAAATGGTGACAATGGGTATACAATTGTTTTTAACTGCCTCACAATAGAATGCTGGCAGTAACATCAGTAATTAGCCAATAGCAGTAGAAATTTGTTTGTCTGTGAATAGAAACAAAATTACACATGGTAAATGTTTTTCTAAAGTTGAAGCAAACCTTTAACTTACCCATACTAGGGATATACCAAAGACAGGCTCTGCTCACATTTCACAAGTTTCCCCTTTACCCAAACCAGCCATCTGAGCCCCCCCGAGAAATATCCAGTACTTCCAGGTATAGGGGAACAGATGACACTCCCCCTGTTTTGGAGAATTCATTCCATTCATTTGTACAAAGTTTATTAAAACACATCACAGTTATCATATTTGTAAAATTCACAACACTATATACATTGTCAATTAAAAATTTAGTTACTGTTGCTCTGAACTGTTTATTTACAAATGGCTAAATGAGATATAACTTTGTTAATGTTAACTTGACCTGACCTAAAAGTTACCTAAAATAACAAAAGTCCATCTTGGGGTGCCTACAGGCACCTGTTCCAGTGTTCAAAATCAATCCTTGTGCTTCTTTGGACCATTTTGTATCCTTTGCCCAGGCTGTGCACAGGGACTTAACCTACCACCATGTGTGTGTGTGTCAGCCCTGCTGCTTACAATGTTAAAGTGGAACTAAAGATCACAAATACTTAACTCTGCTCCAATGATCCGATGTCCGTGGGATGTCTTCTCTTTGGTTTTTCAAGATTATCTACCATCTTGATTGGCCAGTGCAGGATGTCCTAACTAAGTTCATTCAACTTCGCACTAAGGCACATGCTGAGAATTTACAGTGAACTGCACATGTACAACTCAAGTGTAAATGAAAAAGGAGATGGCAAACTGGCAAGAAAGGTGGTCTTATTGAGAAAATAAAGATCCTCACTGCTCACAAATGTTTATTTTTTTTCCTTATCTTAAGTTTTGCTTTAACCCCTATTTTCTGTCAATCAGCAGTCAAATTCCAGAGTCTTAGGGTCTTAGGGTCACCATACATTTTACTATCTGGCTGTAAAATCTTTGTACAATCAACTTTAGATTTACCAAATCTATTTACTATGAAGTCTTACCTAATCTATCCAATCAATTCGTTTTCAATCAGGCAGCTCCTTGCACTACATAGTTGTTGGTAAATCCAAAGGAGATTATACAGTCAGATTGTAACATGTGTGGCAAAATAGTCCACATAGACGCAGTTATTTCACAGTAAAGAATAAGGGGTGGGGTTACTGTCAAGATTGGGTGGGGCTTAATTTTGGATTGAAATAATATCAAGACCCAGTGTGGTACATTGGAAAGAGGGTACCAACCCGACTGAGACTTTAGTTGTCTCGTCAATACAAATGGGACTTGTTTTCAATTTTAAATAGAAAATAATTTACAAGGTTGATATTTTCCCCCAGAAAAGGTGGCAACCTTACCCTGGACCAAAAGTTCACACAGAAGCCAAGAGGACTAATACAGGACTAGGGATGAGCTTCATGTTCGAGTCAAACTCATGTTAGACTCGAACATTGGCTGTTCGGCCGTTCGCCGAATTTCAAACATTATGGGCCGTTTGCGCCAAATTCGAGTGGCGCGTCATGGCCCATAATTCACTGCAGCATCGCATTGCTGGCAGATGATTGGTCAAGCATGCACTATGCCCCACATGCTTTGGCCAATCACAGCGCCGTCAGCACAGAGAGCCATAATTGGCCAAAGGAAGGGTGCCTTTGGCCAATCATGGCTCAGGGGAGTAGGTACACGCCCCACACTATATAAGGCCGCCTGCATGTCGGCCTTGTGTATTGTGTTGCGGCGTGTGAGAGAGATAGAGAGAGAGTCAGAGTGTCATTTAATTTCAGTTAGATATATATATACACTGTATTCAGTTTAGTTAGATCTCACTTCAGAGTGTTCCTGTCTCTTCCTAATGATATAGGCAGGCGGTTGATTTAGCTAAGCTGCAGTTTATTAAGTCAGTGTACTATACACTGGGCTCAGTGTGCACGTAAAGCTGACTGCAGACCATCCCTGTTCTCTTTCTAATAATTAGGGATGAGCCGAACACCCCCCGGTTCAGTTCACACCAGAAGCTGCGAACGGACCGAAAGTTCGCACAAACTTTAGAACTCTATTAAAGTCTATGGGACTCGAACGTTTGAAATCAAAAGTGCTAATTATGAAGGCTAATATGTAAGTTATTGTCCTAGAAAGGGTTTGGGGATCCGGGTCCTGCCCCAGGGTACATTTATTAATGCAAAAAAAAGTTTTAAAAACTGCAGTTTATTCAGGAGCAGTGATTTTAATAATGCATAATGTGAAAAAAAAAGTGAAATATTCCTTTAAATATCGTACCTAAAGGGTGTCTTTATTATGCCTGTGAAGTGGCACGTGTTTCCCATGTTTAGAACTGTCCCTGCACAAAATGAAATTTATAAAGGAAAAAAAGTCATTTAAAACTGCTTGCGGCTTTAATGTAATGTCTGGTCCCGGCAATATGGATGAAAATCATTGAGAAAAATGGCATGGTTAACCCCCCCCCAGCCCATTACCAGCCCCTTTGCATCTTGTATTGATATTAAGGGGAATCCAGCAGCCAAATTAAAAAAAGGAAAGGCTTGGGGCCCCCAGGCCCTATATACTCTGAACAGAAGTATACAGGCGGTGCAAACAAGGCAGGGACTGTAGGTTTGTTGTTACACAGAATCTGTTTGTAATTTTGAACTCACTACCTGTGGTATTAGTGTGAGAACACCAGCAATTGTATTCAGGTAAGCTTTAGGTGCACACTGTGCAAAGGACACTAAATCAAAATACTGCAGCTCCCTGCCTGTATTTGTATGAGAACACCGGCAATTGTATTGAGGTAAGCTTTAGGTGCACACTGTGCATAGGACACTAAAGCAAAATACTGAAGCTTCCTACCTGTATTTGTAACAGAACACCAGCAATTGTATTCATGTAAGCTTTTGTGCACACTGTGCAAAGGACACTAAAGCAAAATACTGCAGCTCCCTGCCTGTATTTGTATCAGAACACCAGCAATTGTATTGAGGTAAGCTTTAGGTGCACACAGTGCAAAGGACACTAAAGAAAAATACTGCAGCTCCCTGCCTGTATTTGTATCAGAACACCAGAAATTGTATTCAGGTAAGCTTTTGGTGCACACTGTGCAAAAGGACACTAAAGAAAAATACTGAAGCTCCCTCCCTGCCTGTATTTGTATCAGAACACCAACAATTGTATTCAGGTAGGCTTTTGGTGCATACTGTACAAAGGACACTAAAGCTAAATACTGCAGCTCCCTGCCTGTATTTGTATCAGAACACCAGCAATTGTATTCAGGTAAGCTTTAGGTGCACACTGTGCAAAGGACACTAAAGCTAAATACTGCAGCTCCCTGCCTGTATTTGTATCAGAACACCAGCAATTGTATTCAGGTAAGCTTTTCGTGCACACTGTGCAAAGGACACTAAAGTAAAATACTGCAGCTCCCTGCCTGTATTTGTATGAGAACACCAGCAATTGTATTGAGGTAAGCTTTAGGTGCACACTGTCCATAGGACACTAAAGCAAAATACTGAAGCTTCCTGCCTGTATTTGTAACAGAACACCAGCAATTGTATTCATGTAAGCTTTTGTGCACACTGTGCAAAGGACACTAAAGCAAAATACTGCAGCTCCCTGCCTGTATTTGTATCAGAACACCAGCAATTGTATTGAGGTAAGCTTTAGGTGCACACAGTGCAAAGGACACTAAAGAAAAATACTGCAGCTCCCTGCCTGTATTTGTATCAGAACACCAGCAATTGTATTCAGGTAAGCTTTTGGTGCACACTGTGCAAAAGGACACTAAAGAAAAATACTGAAGCTCCCTCCCTGCCTGTATTTGTATCAGAACACCAACAATTGTATTCAGGTAGGCTTTTGGTGCATACTGTACAAAGGACACTAAAGCTGAATACTGCAGCTCCCTGCCTGTATTTGTATCAGAACACCAACAATTGTATTCAGGTAAGCTTTAGGTGCACACTGTGCAAAGGACACTAAAGCTAAATACTGCAGCTCCCTGCCTGTATTTGTATCAGAACACCAGCAATTGTATTCAGGTAAGCTTTTCGTGCACACTGTGCAAAGGACACTAAAGAAAAATACTGCAGCTCCCTGCCTGTATTTGTATCAGAACACCAGCAATTGTATTGAGGTAAGCTTTTGGTGCACACTGTGCAAAGGACACTAAAGTAAAATACTGCAGCTCCCTGCCTGTATTTGTATGAGAACACCAGCAATTGTATTGAGGTAAGCTTTAGGTGCACACTGTGCAAAGGACACTAAAGCAAAATACTGCAGCTCCCTGCCTGTATTTGTAACAGAACACCAGCAATTGTATTCATGTAAGCTTTTGTGCACACTGTGCAAAGGACACTAAAGCAAAATACTGCAGCTCCCTGCCTGTATTTGTATCAGAACACCAGCAATTGTATTGAGGTAAGCTTTAGGTGCACACTGTGCAAAGGACACTAAAGCAAAATACTGCAGCTCCCTGCCTGTATTTGTATCAGAACACCAGCAATTGTATTGAGGTAAGCTTTTGGTGCACACTGTGCAAAGGATACTAAAGTAAAATACTGCAGCTCCCTGCCTGTATTTGTATCAGAACACCAGCAATTGTATTCAGGTAAGCTTTTGGTGCACACCGTGAAAAGGACACAGTGCACTAAGTGAAACACTGCAGCTAGCACAATCACCTGCCTGCCTGTCAGTATAGAGAATAACAGGAATGGATCTAGCTAAACTCAATACAGTGTGAAAATATATATATAATACCTAGGATGTATATATCCTCTACACACTGTAATTGCAGCTAACTGACCCGCCTGCCTGCTCTATCTAACTCAAATCAAATTACACTGTCTCTCTCTCTTTCCTTTAACCAACGCCAACACACTACACAAGGCCGCCAAGCCGGCAATGCACTGTGATGCCGCAGTGAATTATGGGCCGTGACGCACCACTCGAATTTGGCGCGAACGGCCCATAATGTTTGAAATTTGATGAACGGTTGAACAGCCGATGTTCGAGTCGAACATGGGTTTGACTCGAAATCGAAGCCCATCCCTACTAATAATATAGGCAGGCAGTTGATTTAGCTAAGCTGCAGTTTATTAAATCAGTGTACTATATACTGGACTCAGTGTGCACGTAAGGCTGACTGTAGACCATCCCTGTTCTCTTCCTAATAATATAGGCAAGCAGTTGATTTAGCTAAGCTGCAGTTTATTAAATCAGTGTACTATATACTGGGCTCAGTGTGCACGTAAAGCTGGCTGCAGACCATCCCTGTTCTCTTCCTGAATCCTAATAATATAGGCTGGCAGTTGATTAAGCTAAGCTGCAGTTTATTAAATCAGTGTACTGTATACTGGGCTCAGTGTGCAGGTAAAGCTGACTACAGACCATCCCTTTTCTCTTCCTAATAATATAGGCTGGCAGTTGATTGAGCTAAGCTGCAGTATATTAAGTCAGTGTACTGCATACTGGGCTCAGTGTGCAGGTAAAGCTGACTGCAGACTGTTCCTGTTCTATTCCTAATAATACAGGCAGTTGATTGAGCTAACCTGCAGTTTATTAAGTCAGTGTACTGTATACTGGGCACAGTGTGCAGCTAAAGCTGACTGCAGACAACTCTTTGTGTACCTATTCCAATACATCAAATAAAGTATGTCTGGAAGGCCAGGAATGAGAGGTAGACACACACAGGCCAATAAAAGAGGGCAAGTAGGCTCTGTGTCTAGAGGCAACAGTGCTGGTCGTGGACACGGTGCATCCTCATGAGCATGTGGCCGTGGGGCACGCTTGTCCTTTTTTTTGGCAGCTGGCCGTGTTGAGCCGCAACATGCCGAAGAGTTGGTAGAGTGGATGACCAAGCCGTCCTCATCCTCCTCATCCTCTCTCACCCAGCCTCAGGGTACGTTGTCTGCCAAAGCAGCTGCCAAAGCGGCCTCTTCCATTGGCTCAATGGCATCAGTCACTCCTTCCCTAACCCCACCATGTCCTGAGGAGTCCCCTGAACTATTTGACCACAGTGTTGGGTACATGCTGCAGGAGGATGCACAGCGTTTTGAGGGCTCCGATGATGGTACCCAGGTTGAGGAAGGCAGTTACGTGAGCCCAGAGAGAGGGGGTGCCCAAGAAGGACAGCAAACTGGCAGTCATGTTCCCCCAGCTGCAGCATACTGCCAGGTTTGCTCCAGTGACGAGGAGGGAGGGGATGATGAGGTCACTGACTCTACATGGGTGCCTGATAGGAGAGAGGAAGAGGAGGAGGAAGAGGAGGAGGCACATCTCCAACGAGGCAGGATGCCGTCTAGGGGCCAACTTAAGGGCAGCACACCAACTGCATCACACCGCAGAGCTCCGCATGTGCAGGGCACTGCTGTCTCTGCACGTTATTCCAAAAGTTCTTTGGTGTGGGCCTTTTTTGAGACATGTGCATCATATCTCACCGTTTCTATTTGCAACATATGTCTGAAGCATATCTCACGTGGCCAAAACATCAGTCGCTTGGGCACCACATGCTTGACCAGACATATGTCGACCTGCCATGCAGTCCGTTGGCAAGCATACATAAAAGACCCACACCAAAGAACAAAGCGGACCTCTCCTTGCTCCTCATCAGCTGGGATCTCCAACCCCACTATACCTTCAGTCCTCTCAGAAACCTGCACTGAGAGGAATGAAGGTGTAGAATTAGGTGTGTCACTGCCAAGTACTTGTGGGCAATCTGCTATCGGTACACCAACGTCCGATTGTACCATGCAAATTTCCCTGCCCCAGCTGCTGCACCGCTGAAAGAAGTTCGCTCCCAGCCATCCACATGCCAAGCGGTTGAATGCTAGCTTGGCTAAATTGCTAGCACTTCAACTGCTGCCTTTTCAGTTGGTAGACTCTGTCCCCTTCCGTGAGTTTGTGGTATGTGCAGTTCCTCAGTGGCAGGTTCCCAATCGCCACTTTTTTTCACGGAAGGTGATTCCGGCTCTCTACTGGCATGTGGAAGGCAATGTCTTGGCCTCGCTGGACAGGGCGGTCAGCGGTAAGGTGCATATTACCGCTGACTCATGGTCCAGCAGGCATGGACAGGGACGTTATCTATCTTTTACGGCCCACTGGGTGACTCTGCTGGCAGCTGGGAAGGATGCAGGACAGGGTGCAATAGTGTTGGAGGTTGTTCCACCACCACGCCTCCAAAATGCTACTAGTGGTGATTCTGACACACCTCTCTCCTCCACCCCCTCCTCTTCTTCTTCCTCCATGGCCTCTTCCTGTGCTGATTTGTCCTCTGAACCAGCGGTGCTCCGTAGGCATTCAAAGGGGCTACGCAAATACGCAGGCAAAAAGATGCAATGCGGTGCTTGAGCTGGTGTGCTTGGGGGACAGGAGCCACACTGGGGCAGAGATTCTGTCAGCTCTGCAGAGGCAGGCTCAGAGGTGGTTGACGCCACGCCAGCTTAAGCCAAAAATGGTAGTTTATGACAATGGCACCAACCTCCTCTCCGCACTCCGTCAGGGACAGCTGACCCATGTGCCCTGTTTGGCTCACGTCCTTAACTTGGTGGTGCAGCGGTTCTTGGGCAGGTACCCGGGCTTACAGGATGTCCTGAGGCAGGCCAGGAAAGTCTGTGTGCATTTCCGTCGATTATATAATGCCAGTGCTCGGCTGGCTGACCTCCAAAAGGAATACAACCTGCCCAAGAACCGCCTAATGTGTGACATGCCCACCAGGTGGAACACAATGTTGGCCATGCTGCAGCATCTGCACATGCAGCAGAGGGCCATCAATGAGTACCTGTGCGACTATGGCACCAGGACAGTGTCAGGGGAGCTTCGATTTTTTTGCCACGCCAGTGGGTCATGATCAGGGATGCATGCACTGTCCTGTCACCATTTGAGGAGGCCACGAGGATGGTGAGCAGTGACAGTGCATGCATCAGTGACACTGTCCCTCTTGTCCACCTGTTGGAGCACACGCTGCATGGAATAATGGACAGGCACTTGAGGCAGAACAGAGGGAGGAAGAGGAGGACTTCCTTACCTCTCAAGGCCCCCTTTATCCAGACAGTGTTCCTGCTGGCCCGCCGATCACACAGGAAGAGGTTGAGGAGGATTGTGTCAGCATGGAGGTGGAGCCTAGCACTGAGCATCAGCAGCAGTCTTCAAGGGATCATTTACAGTCCCAAGAAACCAATGGACTTGTACATGGCTGGGAGGAGGTGGCTGCAGATCATGTCGTCCTTAGTGAGCCAGAGGACTCCGGACCGAATGCCTCAGCAAACCTACGCTGCATGGCCTCCCTGATCCTGCAAAGCCTGCGAAAGGATCCTCGTATTCGTGGTATCAAGGAGAGGGATCATTAATGGCTGGCAACCCTCCTTGATCCACGTTACAAGGGTAAGGTTGCGGACCTTATCCAGCCATCACAGAGGGAGCAGAGGATGAAACATCTTCGGGAGGCCTTGCAGAAAGGTTTGTGCAACGCGTTTCCAGAGCCTGGGAGGTTACAAATTCCTGGTCCTAGACAACAGGTCCAGGACCAGGCTTCAGTCAGTAACAGAAGGAGCGGTGGAGAAGGTGGCCATCTGACCGCTGCGTTCAGACAATTTTTTAGTCCGCAGCCCCAAGGTATGATTAGTTTCAGCAACCATCGCCAGCGTCTGATTCACGTGGTGCAGGAATACCTAGGGGCAAGATCAGACTTGAACACCTTTCCCACCGAAAATCCTCTGGGTTACTGGGTCTTGAGGATGGATCACTGGCCAGAGCTTGCACAGTATGCAATTGAGCTACTGGCCTGTCCTGCATCCAGCGTTCTTTCGAAACGCACATTCAGTGCTGCTGGAGGCTTTGTAACCGATCACAGAGTGTGCCTGTCCACCGACTCGGTCGATCGTCTGACCTTCATAAAAAGGAATCAGTCTTGGATCACCAGCTACCAAGCACCTGATGCTGATGTAACCAAATAATTTTTTTTTTAATGTGAGATCCCTTCAAGACTGCCTATGCTGATTCTGAGTGACTATCCTGTTATGCTGAGTGACTATCCTCTTTCTCCTGTTTATGTTGATAGCTTGTAAGAACATTTTTGGTTCTGGGCACCGCCACCAGTGCTTGTTTAACAAGGGCATGTAATTAAAATTTTTGCTGCAATACTTTTCAGCAGGGCTCATTTCTGTGCTCCAACTAGAGTATCTGTGAGGAGTTGCAGTGTTGTGGCACCAGCACCAGTGCCTAAGGCCCAATTTTTATGTCCCTGTTTAACAGGAGAGTGGAATTACAATTTTTGCTGTAATACTTTGCAGCAGGGCTCATTCCTACGCTACAACTAGAGTATCTGTGAGGGGTTGCAGTGTTGTGGCACCAGTCCCTAATCCCCAATTTTTCTGCCCCTGTTCACCAGGGACATGTAATTACAATTCTTGATCTAATATTTCACAGCAGGGCCCATTCCTGCGCCCACCAAGAGTAACTGTGAGGGCTTACAGTGTTATGGCAACACCGCCACCACCACCAAAGGCCCAATATTTCTTCCCCTGTTCAACAGGTGCATGTAATTATAATTCTTGATATAATAGTTCACAGCAGGGCCCGTTCCAGCGCCCACCAAGAGTAACTGTGAGGACTTACAGTGTTGTGGCACCAGCACCACCACCACCACCACCAAAGGCCCAATTTTTCTACCACTGTTCAACAATGGCATGTAATTAGAATTCTTGATATAATAGTTCACAGCAGGGTGTTCCAGCGCCCACCAAGAGTAACTGTGAGGGCTTACAGTGTTGTGGCAACACCAACACCTAAGGCCCAAATTTCTGCAGAGTACATAGGGCAGGCCCCTACTTTCAAACATCCGACTTTCAAGCGACTCCTACTTACAAATGGTGGGAGACAACAGGAAGTGAGAGGAAATCTACCCCTAAGAAGGGAAATTCTCTCCTGTAAAGCCCTGTACACACGATCGGATTTCCTATGGATTCTAATCCGATGGATTTTTCCATCGGAAATCCGATTAAGCTGACTTCCATCAGTCTTGCCTACACACCATCAGTCAAAAATCCGACCGTCCCAAACGCCTTGACGTAAAACACTCCGACAAGCCGAGAAAAATTAAGTTCAATGCTTCTGAGCATGCGTCGACTTGATTCTGTGCATGCGTGGGTTTTTGTCCGATGGAGTTCCACACAGACGATCGGAATTTGCTATCGTTTTTTTCCCATCGGATAAATTTAAAACATGTCTATTTTTTCTCACCGATGGAAAAAAGACCAATGGGGCCCATACACGATCTGTTTGTCCAATGAGAAAAGTCCATCAGACTGATTTCATTGGTAAAACCGATCATGTGTACACGGCATTAGAGGAAAAAGGGGTCTCCTCTCCACTGATGCTTTATCACCAATCCTTGTTTCCCTAAAAACCCCAAATTTTCAAAGTCCAATTGTCATTGGGACAGAAAGTAAGGTGAAATCTTCTCAACAGGTGCACAGAAAGCAAAACAAATGTTACAAGGGTGATAACCCTCCCCTATGTTTTCCAAAAAGCCTAAAAATTAATTTTTTGGGCTGGAGCTACACTTTAAAAATGTACCAGTTCAAAATTACAAACAGATTATACTTAAGAACAAACCTACAGTCCCTGTCTTGTTTGCACCGCCTGTATACTACTGTTCAGAGTATATAAGGCCTGGGGGCCCCACGTCTTTCCTTTTTTTAATTTGGGTGCGGGGTTCTCCTTAATATCCATACAAGATCCAAAGGGGCTGGTAATGGGCTGGGGGGGGGGGTACCCATGCCGTTTTTCTCAATGATTTTCATCCATATTGCCGGGACCAGACATTACATTAAAGCCGCAAGCAGTTTTAAATGACTTTTTTTCCTTTAGAAATGTCATTTTGTGCAGGGACAGTTCTAAACACGGGAAACACGTGCCACTTCACAGGCATACTATAGACACTCCCAGGTACGATATTTAAAGGAATGTTTCACTTTTTTTTTTTCACTTTATGCATCATTAAAATCACTGCTCTCGAAAAAACGGCCGTTTTTAAAACTGTTTTTTGCATTTATACATGTACCCTGGGGCAGGACCCGAGTCCCAAAACCCTTTTTAGGAGAATCACTTGCATATTAGCCTTTAAAATTCTCACTTTTGATTTTTGACGCTCGAGTCCCATAGACTTTAACGGGGTTCGAAAGTTTGCGCAAACTAACGGTCCGTACGGCTCATCCCTATACAGGACCAATTCAAGAACTTGTAGGTATCACATTGTTTGTATCAGATATTGTAGGTATGTACTTATATATAGAGCATCATTTTAAATGTAGGCATTTATTTTGGGTTTGGGTCAATGCAGGGTTTGACCTTAACTATAGCTGTTTGAGGTTCACTAAACAAAATGCAAATTTAATTGACATATTTGACCTGTTCGCCCGCACCGAAACTCTGGATGACCATATCTGGCCAGCTTGTTTACATTGAGCAGTTGTACTGGGAGCCATCAGATGCAGAGGGAGTCTGTCAGGATCAGGATCATATGCAAGGGTTTCATGTTTTTGCTACGGGTCCCCGGAGCACCAGTTCATTGTGATTGATGATGGATCTGCATAACTGGATGATTGTTTTAAAGTTTGGTATTCTGGATGTTCAGGTAATGTCCTGCAAACCAAACTTTGTTTAGTTTGCTCATTAGTCGTGAACTTAGGGTTGGGCCAAACGCAGCTGCATGTAACAAAAGGGCAGAGATGCTGGTGACCAGGGATGAGCCGAACACCCCCCTGTTCGGTTCGCACCAGAACCTGCGAACAGACAAAATGTTCGTGTAAACTTTAGAACCCTATTAAATACAATGGACTCGAACGTTCGAAATCTAAAGTGTTAATTATAAAGGCTAATATGCAAGTTATTGTCCTAAAAAGTGTTTGGGGACCTGGGTCCTGCCCCAGGGGACATGTATCAATGCAAAAAGAAGTTTTAAAAACGGCCGTTTTTTCGGGAGCAGTGATTTTAATAATGCTTAAAATGAAAAAATAAAAGTGAAATATTCCTTTAAATTTCGTACCTGGGGGGTGTGTATGATATGCATGTGAAGTGGCGCATGTTTCCCGTGCGTAGAACTGTCCCTGCAAAAAATGTCATTTTTGAAAGAAAAAAAATGCATTTAAAACTCACTCGCGGCTATTAATGAATTGTCGGCTCCCGGCAATACATACAAAAGTCATTGAGAAAAAAAAAAAAAAAAAGCGTGGGGGTTCCCCAGAATTCAATTACCAGGCCCTTCAGATCTGGCATGGATTTTAAGGGGAACTCCACCCCAAGTTTAAAAAAAAAATGGCGTGGAGTCCCCCTAAAAATCCATACCAGACCCCTTATCCAAGCACGCAACCTGGCCGGCCGCAGGGGAAAAGGGGGGGACGAGAGAGCGGCCCCCCCTCCCTCCTGAACCGTACCAAGCCACATGCCCTCAACATGGGGAGGATGTCCCCATGTTGATGGGGACAAGGGCCTCATCCCCACAACCCTTGCCCGGTGGTTGTGGGGGTCTGCGGGCGGGGGGCTTATCGGAATCTGGAAGACCCCTTTAACAAAGGGGACCCCCAGATCCCGGCCCCCCCCCTATGTGAATTGGTAAGGGGTACATTGTACCCCTACCATTTCACGAAGAAAGCGTAAAAAAAATGTTTAAAAAAACACACAAACACCTTGAAAAAGTCCTTTATTTAAAAAACAAAAAACAAAACATTCCAGCGGTGAAATCCAGTGTCCCGCGGCGATCCCGATGTCCAGCGCTGTCCTTCATTGGTTGTGCCTGAGCGGACCTGATGGGGAACTCCCTCTCAGTATTTTAAATGTATAGACCCGCCCCTTCTAAAGTTCCCCATCAGGTCCGCTCAGCGGACCAGATGCGGAACATGAGAAGGGGCGGGTCTATACATGTATTACCAAAGTGAGAGCAGTTCCCCATCAGGTCCGCCTCCTCGGTATGTCAGACCCGCCTACGTCATTGGCTTGAGCGGGGAACTTCCTTCACTATGTAAATTTAAATTTACATAGTGAAGGAAGTTCCCCGCTCAAGCCAATGACGTAGGCGGGTCTGACATACCGAGGGGGCGGACCTGATGGGGAACTGCTCTCACTTTGGTAATACATGTATAGACCCGCCCCTTCTCATGTTCCGCATCTCGTCCGCTGAGCGGACCTGATGGGGAACTTTAGAAGGGGCGGGTCTATACATTTAAAATACTGAGAGGGAGTTCCCCATCAGGTCCGCTCAGGCACAACCAATGAAGGACAGCGCTGGACATCGGGATCGCCGCGGGACACTGGATTTCACCGCTGGAATGTTTATTTATTTATTTTTTTAAATAAAGGACTTTTTCAAGGTGTTTGTGTGTTTTTTTTTAAACATTTTTTTTACGCTTTCTTCGTGAAATGGTAGGGGTACAATGTACCCGTTACCAATTCACATAGGGGGGGGGGCGGGATCTGGGGGTCCCCTTTGTTAAAGGGGTCTTCCAGATTCCGATAAGCCCCCCGCCCGCAGACCCCCACAACCACCGGGCAAGGGTTGTGGGGATGAGGCCCTTGTCCCCATCAACATGGGGACATCCTCCCCATGTTGAGGGCATGTGGCTTGGTACGGTTCAGGAGGGAGGGGGGGCCGCTCTCTCGTCCCCCCCTTTTCCCCTGCGGCCGGCCAGGTTGCGTGCTCGGATAAGGGGTCTGGTATGGATTTTTAGGGGGACTCCACGCCATTTTTTTTTTATTTGGGGTGGAGTTCCCCTTAAAATCCATGCCAGATCTGAAGGGCCTGGAATGGATATTTGGGGGAACCCCACGTCAATTTTTTTTTTATTTGCGGCGGGGTTCCCCTTAATATCCATTCCAGACCTGAAGGGCCTGGTAATTGAATTCTGGGGAACCCCCACGCTTTTTTTTTTTTTTTTATCAATGACTTTTGTATGTATTGCCGGGAGCCGACAATTCATTAATAGCCGCGAGTCAGTTTTAAATGCATTTTTTTCTTTCAAAAATGACACTTTTTGCAGGGACAGTTCTAAGCACGGGAAACATGCGCCACTTTACATGCATATCATACACACCCCCCAGGTACGAAATTTAAAGGAATATTTCACTTTTATTTTTTCATTTTAAGCATTATTAAAATGACTGCTCCCGAAAAAACGGCCGTTTTTAAAACTTCTTTTTGCATTGATACATGTCCCCTGGGGCAGGACCCGGGTCCCCAAACACTTTTTAGGACAATAACTTGCATATTAGCCTTTATAATTAGCACTTTAGATTTCTCCCATAGATTTTTCGAATTTGCCGCGAACACCCCAATTTGTTCGCTGTTCGGCGAACGGGCGAACAGGCAATGTTCGAGTCGAACATGAGTTCGACTCGAACTCGAAGCTCATCCCTACTGGTGACATCATTGTCCTCATATGGTCACATGGCCATATTCGGTCAATAGCATTGTCCATGTGTCCATGTGGTCATATTAGGTCAATAATGGCACCAACATCCCCACTCCTTTTTTACATGTGGGGTATGGAATTCTCTGGCTTTAGCTGACTGGGTCTTTGGTCTGCCATCATGTGACTGTTTCCTTCAGGTCCAAACCTTAGCCCATCCTTACTCATCAATAGTTATAATGTTGTTTATAGTGTGATATGACATGGACTCCTGGTGAGTAAATTAATCATTTAGAGTGGGATTATGAGCAAAAAAACAAACAAACAAAAAAAACACATATATAATGCAGTATGTTACGGGCTTTAATCAGCTGCCTTGTTTTCTGAATTCACTTTTTTTTTTTTTTTTATCAGAGTCAGTGATAGTTGAAGTAACATGGACCCCTTAGTATGTAAACAAAGAAGTGATCGGAATGGGACAAGCCACAGACACTGACTGCCCTGATCCGTCATCCAGCAGTAATGAAGCCGACTTCATCCAAATAATAGTAAGCCCTAAAAGATGGCCAAACACAGAGATCGTGTCCATGACTGCCTCCAGGGAGGAAGTGGTATCTCCAAAAAACAGTTGCATATCATCTGCGTATAGCATGATCTTTTCATGAAAGTCACCATAGAGAAACCTTGTCAGGGACGGATTGGCATGGATCAAGCTAGCCAGAGGCTCGATGGCAATTGCCAAAAGCAACAGGAATTTTGCAGAATTTCCTCATATCTGGTGTAGATTTCTGTGGGAATGCCTTCATCACCAGGGGCCTTACAGGTAGGAAAGAAAACAGCTTTCTGCAACGCTTCCAGAGTCAATGGAGAGTCAAGTTTAGTACTCTGACATGGGGATAGTGTGGGGAGTTTCAAATATCGAAGGTAATGATTCAGAGCATCCACAAAGTGCTTACTCTGCAATTGGTATAGTGAAGCATAGAAATTAACTAGTTTCCTGGTGACTTGCTCACGGTTGTCAACTATATTGCTTCAATGACATGAGAGGACTGATGGGACTTACTAATTTTTGCCACTAGGCGGTCGGTTCTCTCCTCCCATTTTGCTAAAATAGTAAAACGCCATTTTAGAAAAGAATTGCTTACACGCTGCGGAAGAGGACTTCTTGAGGAAATCAAGGAAATCTTGAGCCGAGATCCATGCCTCCCTGGCAGATAAGGTAGTACTATTTCACAGCTCTAACTGTCGCACCTTGCTTTCCACCTGAAGAATGAAATCAAAGGAAGATTTCTGAACCGCATTTATTTCAGCAATGAATTGTCCCCCAAAGGTAGGCCTTAAAGGCTTTCCACTTAAAGTGGATGTAAACCCTCACATATACCCAGTGAAGTGAACAGCCTCTGATGATACACAGGGATGAAACAAATCTCCCTACATAAGTTTTACATGTATATCTGCAGTCTTCATCTTTATATACTGTTTAGCAATGCAGTGAAGCCTGGGCATACAGTCAAGACAGCTGATTGGAGGAAAGGCACACACCCCCTCTTCTCATAGGTAGAGACTTTCAGCTCTGTTTGTTGAATCGTTCAGCTCTGTGTTAATCTATTTATAGCATCCTCCCCAACACAAAACTCAGTCTGTTTTTATCATATGTGACGGAGAACTTGTCCGGAGTTATCAGGCTAATAACAGAAGAACAGTGCAGGAAACAGCTATGGGACACTGGGTGCTTTGAAGAGATAACAAAACACTGCAGATATGTGTGCCCAGATCAAATTTCATGAATCGGGTTTACATCCACTCTAAGTAAAGCATCCTCAGATTGAAAGCATTTATTTGTTCCACTATATGTTCTTGGGAGGGGAACAACTGCAGCCAAAAGTCATTAAATTTCCAGGGAGCACTAGGGAGTGTCAAGGGTGGTTGGGTCTGAAGCCATGTTACTGGAGGGGAATGATCTGACACCCCACACGGTAAGTATTCTATGCGGGACACGAGAGAGGTAGCCTGAGTATTTCCAATACAGAATTCAATTCTGGAGAGAGATCGATGGGATTTAGAGAAACATGAACACTGTTTATCCAAGTGGTACTTAAACCAAACACACATCTACCCAGCCTACTTCTGACAACAGTCTACCAAAGACACTAGTCCGCCCTCCACTGGACTGGAGGGCAGGTCGGTGACTATCTAACCGAGCGTCTTGGCAGCAATTAAAATTCCTCATAATCAGTAAAGGGGCATCAGGTTTATCAGCCAGGTACGACAGAAACTCCTGCAGCACCTGCCTAGAGAATGGAGGCAGCATATACACAAAAGTTAACAAAACATTAAAGCCCTGTACACACGATCGGATTTCCTATGGATTTTAAACCAATGGATTTTTTCCATCGGAAATGCGATAAAGCTGACTTCCATCAGTCTTGCCTACACACCATCAGTCAAAAAACCGATTGTCCCAAATGCTGTGACGTAAAACACTCCGACGAGCCAAGAAAAATGAAGTTCTATGCTTCTGAGCATGCGTCGACTTGATTCTGAGCATGCGTGGGTTTTTTATCCGATGGAGTTCCCCACAGATGATAGTAATTTGCTATCGTTTTTTTTTCCATCGGATAAATTTAAAACATGTTCTATTTTTTAACACCGATGGACAAAAGACAGATGGGGCCCATACACGATCGGTTTGTCCGATGAAAAAAGTCCATTGGACTGTTTTCATCTGTAAAACCGATCATGTGTACAGGGCTTAAGAGTATATATCTTGCAGTAAAGAAAGACAAATCGTCCACATGAGTCCACCTTAGAATCTAATTCTTAAAAGGCCAACGCACCATGTACCTGGACGCTCACCCCACCAGGGTACACCATATGTGTCGAATGATAGGACTTAAAGTGTCAGGAATAATTTAGGCAGGAGATGGACTCTGGAGCGAGGTTAGTCTCCTGGACTCATACAATGGTGGGGGGAAAAAGGAGATCATGGACACCACAGACATTCCACGACACCAGAGGGATATCAATCAAGGTAAATTATAAATCAATTGATATGCAAAGAGAGACTGAGGCGGATAACACTATGCCTAGCAGTGGGATCCAAGACGTTAAGTAGCTTAGGTTCATAAGTGGGGCAAATTCCCCTAGGAGGCCATCAGGGAGCAGACCAGTGTGAGAGCAGTCCAGTCAGACAGCAGAGGAAAACTGTATATGGAGAGCCGACTGCAAATGAAGTAAAACAAACCAAAAATGGTTTGGTGCAATGGTACCAGAACAGCTCAGATTTAGAACTCTGGAGTAATAGGTTCACTAGTAGTGCTGATCCAGGCAGTCCAAACACAAGCCGCCATGTCATGCTTCAACAACAAAACAAACAATAACAAAAAGGAGTCTGGTGTCTGAGACGCAGCAGTCACTCAGTAACGGTGTTAATTGAAAACAAACGCTTGTAGTGATAGCTCACGATAGTAAAGCCAGGAAATGGCCCTCTGAAATTCATCAGGTAAAGGCAGCAGCACACCATCCAGTGCAAGGCACTACAAAGCAGGTTAACCTTCTTCCATAGTAGAAGGTTATGCTCATTATGATCCAGCCAAGAGACCACATCAAGTGCAGATTCAAGGAACTAGGCTTGACCCCGAGTGCTGACTCTCAGTCGAGCAGGGTACAGCATGGCATAGATTGACTGTAGGCATTGGAGTCGCTTTTTCACATGCTGGAACTTTACCTGTTTGCATGGATAAAGGGATTCTTTCACGTCGTTATATTGGATGTTTGCTTTTTCTATGGCAAGATGCAGGATAATCCCACAGTCCCTGTAATTCAGAATACGAGCCAGCATGGACCAAGATTTATTTCCAGGAGGTAGTGGCCAAGGAGGTGTAAGAAGGGCCCTCTCCACAGGAAAAATGGAGGGTGAATGCCTCTTTCCCAAAGAGCTCCAACAGCCACTGCTCCACAAAGACAGTATGATTGTGGCCCCCCACTTTCTCCAGAAACCCCACTATGCGGACAATGTTGCGACAGTGACGATTTTCAATGATGTCCACCCAGTCAGTAGCAGCAGAGACTTAATGAGCATTCTGGTATCAGGGGAAAGTGATGGGAGCTGATCTTTCAAGTCTCGACTGTGGTGATACGCTCTCTTATTTTTTGTAAGTCCTGGCGGAGGAGGGAGACTTTCTCTCCAAGCCCATCAAAACGCTCCTTTAAATCATACACCGATGTAGTGCATTTCTGCACAGCATGCAGGATTTCACTGATGGTAGGTTGCGCAGTATCATCATTGCACATATTATTGGGACCTGTAGCTCTATCCTGCACCCCATCGGTAAGTTCACTATCCTCCAAAATGGCTGCCCTGTCCACACTCACATCTGCAGAGAGGAGAGAAGGCTCGGGTTTCTCAGAGGCTGGAGAGCTTCTGGGCAAAGTAAAGCATATCCCATTATGGTTCCTTCTCCATCTGCTTACTGGGTTTGGGGGATTTACTCAGAGTGTCCGTGGTTTTCTTGGCATGGCGTGGAGGCTATTGGTGCAGGGACTGCTGGATGTCATCTTGGAGCTCTGAGGCCGCTGAGGCTGTGGCTTTCTCCCAGCCTTTTTGGGTCATCATGCGGGTATCTGGCGGTGGAAAAGGGTGCCGCTGGATCCTAAGAACACAGGCTATGAGGCTGAAGCTGTGTGGTGCCAGTCAGAAACAGAGGGAAGGATCGAAGCAGGATTCAGTGTGGAAGCCTAGTGAAGTGCGACTGCTCACGACCACCCCCCTGAATTCCCCTATAAGTAGTCTTATTACCTCTTAGTCCTGAAAGTAGATCCCTTACTATTCCACTTCAGTTTGCATGTTGGCTGACATTTGTTTAGTTACCACTGAAATTTGTTTTTATTTATTTTGTTTTGTTAAAATAAGGATTCATCCGAAAATCCGAATTAATTAAGGTCGAATCATGTCATTGAAGGCTTATGGTGTCTGTCGAATGTTCTAAGAAGATTCGACGAAGCAGCTAAACTGTACGACGCCGCAATCGTATATTTTTGACTGAATGCTCCGCCCACAAGCTATAGTAGAATTATAATGTTGTATGACTAGTAATAATTATATTTAATAATTATTATTACTAGTCAACCAACATTGGAATTCTTCTATAGCCTATGGGCGGAGCATTTGACCATAAATGTCCGCTCGCGGCGATCGTATGTTTTTAGCTGCTTCGTCGAATCTTCATGTCTCTATAATGTCGAATCTTTTCTCTCTATGTCAAATAATCTTGGACTAATAGAGTTAGGTTAGGCACATTCAACCGCAGGTTCGATAGACACAGATCGCTATTGTCACCGTCATGTCGATTCTCCTATCTATATTGAGCTGTTATCGCAGCGAAACGAAAATAAAGCATTTTTTAAAGCATTTTTTATGTCGGATCTTTCGGATTCGGGATTCTGCACATTTGTTATTGTTTGTTAAAACAAATGCGAAAATTACCAAAATTCGAACGAAAATGCATTTGGACGAAAACGAATGCACTTGTCTTTTCTGCAGTGAAATTGTGAATATGATAGCCTTAGATGTACATGTAGTTTTAAATGGACTTTAAGTAATCAACAAACAAATCAAAACCTAACTACAGCTACAACTAAAAAAAACATTTTGACCAAAAAAATTAAACCACATGCTGACCGTTATAAGCATGGCTGTCAGAATTTGTCCCAATTCCTGTAACTACAATAGGTGTGTGCAGCCTATTGCATTAGGGTGTGCACCCTAAAGCTCAAACACACGTGTGTGTCTACATACTGTATATATGACCCGGGCACATTGATCTCCCAGCCAGGACAGTGAAAGAAAAGTGTGTAAACACTTCTCTTATGGCATAGCTAGCAAGAGGGAGGTCTTTCCCATTTTCCTGCCAGCACACAGAGCAAAAATACTAATGCGCATGGGGGTGATTAGGGTGTGCCCAGGGACACCCGACACACCTTGTGTGAAGGCCTATGCTAACTACTGTTACTACAGCTTGGCTTCATGTAAAGGTAGAGGACTCTTTACACTGATAGATAGATATAACTTATTGTCATTGTATACATACAACAACATTTATCCGGATACTCTTTACAGAAGCAATAAAACTTCTCAACAAAACCACACATGCATACTCCTAGCACATGCCCACATATCTATTTAAATATAACAAAATATAAATGGTTATTTAAAAAAAAAAATATTCCACATAAAATTCCTAAAACAATGTACCTGATGGGGTTATGGACAATACAGCCCTAGGGAAAAAACTATACTTTAAGCGATTAGTGTGCGTTTTAAGTGTCTTTCCCTGATGGCAATGGAACAAACAAACACACTGTAACCTGGGTGGGTTGGATCAATATTAATAGCTTTGCCCGCTTTTTTAATCGGCTGGCATATGCTGTGTCCAAATTCGGTAGCTCTGTTCCTATGATACCATGTGCTGTTTTTACTACACGAGACAGGCACTTCTTATTCTCCGCCCTGCAGCAGGCGTACCAAACTACAGCACAGTGGAGAAGAATACTCTCAAGGGTACAATGATAGAAATTGACCAGAAGTGAGAGGATGGAAGCAGGAAGTGGGACAGGAAGTACCTGTCAAAGCCAGGTACCCCCCCCCCCCCCAAAAAAAATTTTTTTTTTTATAAAAATTACATGACAAATGTGGCATGTGAGGGGACGAGGAGTGCTTAAAGCTGAAGTTCCACTTTTGGATGGAACTCTGCTTTTAGCCAGGAAGACAAAAAAATAGAATACGCTTAATTGATGACATATACTGTATTTACACATGAACATGTTACATTTGCATTGTTAATGCAGTAAACTCACATTTATTGAGCTTATTATCATTATGATTCTATTACATTTGTCCTTTGCTTGGTGGTCATTTTTAGCCTTTTATTTTTGAAGGGTAAAATATAGTTGAGTTATGGACAAATACAAAATTACATATGGTGCTATTTCTCCGGTGGTGACACATCATTTTATTTTATTCGGTGCCATTCTCATGATATAGTTTTATTACCTGTTATTCCTGCTAGTAATTCAAATTTTTCCACTTTTCTGCAATAGAGTGACAACACTGTTCATTCTGAAATTAAATTGTGCAGTACTCTCATCACCCTGTAGACAGGGGTGTTTCAGACAGACATGCAGCCTTAATTAGACTTTAAAGTGGTTGTAAAGCCAGAAGTTTTTTTTTTGTCTTAAATGCATTCTATGCATTAAGATAAAAAACCTTCAGTGTGCAGCAGCCCCCCAAAGCCTTCCTAATACTTAAAAAAAGGAATTCCTTCTGGACAGCCGCACTCCGAATAAAATTGCCTTTATTGTAAATCCACCACAGCACTACAAGTCACAGCACACTTGGTCAAGCTGACGTGTTTCACGCTATATTAGTGTTTACTCATAGCTATCTCACACACAAAATCATTTCTAATATATACCCCTCATAAAAACCATGTGATCAGAACCAAGGGGAAATAGGTAATTAGTGTTTAATTGATAAATTGGTAGTAAACATGTGTGTTCCTGTGCAATTAATTGGACGGGAACTTTTCAATATGTGTGGCAATGTATATACAGTATATAAACCCCAATGGAAAGTGAAATGAGGAAAATTACATAAAAGTGTAAGTTGCATTTCAGTAAAAAACTGAAATGGAATGAAATGAAATTGATTCTAAAATATGCGTGTAAATAGATAAAAAAATATATATATACAGGCGGTCCCCGGGTTACAAACAAGACAGGGTCTGTAGGTTTGTTCTTAAGTTGAATCTGTTTGTAATTTGGAACAGGTACAATTTTTAAGTGTAGCTCCAGCCAAAAAATCTATTTTTAAGCTTTTTGGATAGCATAGGGAAGGGTTATCACCTCTGTAACATTTGTTTTGCTGTCTGTGCCCCTGTTCAGAAGATTTCACCTCACTTTCTGTCCCAATGACAATTGGATGTTGAAAATTATGTGTTATTAGGGAAACAAGGATTGGTGATAAAGCATCAGTAGAGACACCTTTTTCCCATATTAACTCTTACAGGAGAGAATTTCCCTTCCTAGGGGTAGATTCCCTCTCACTTCCTGTTGTCTCCCTCCGTTTGTAAGTAGGAGTCGTTTGAAAGTCAGATGTTTGTAAGTAGGGGACCGCCTGTAGTATAAATGTCCAGGGAGGCCAGCATGCTGGTATGTGAACATTGACGTGTATATGAAATCCCTGCCATGTATGATATATGTACATGCTGCTAGGCTACCCTGGGTGACAAGAAAACCATAAATAATGTATGTGTGTATAGTACACACATACACATAACATGTCGCTATATTTAGAATACAGAACAACCGTGCATAATGTATATATATAAGTGGGATTGGTGAATATTCTAGTAGCACTAATTGCAAAACTAGAACTAAAACTAGAACCTTTGTGAAAAGGCATATATGAACAGTGTGTATATGAAAAGGTTCCAAGTATATGGGGAAAGTACATGTGAAAAGAGAGAACACATGTGCAAACTCCAATGTAAATACGTTTATAGTGTATGTGGGAATGTGAATGAAATAAAACACCAATATACTGTGCACATATGTAGGGGCCTCACCCCCTCTTCTCTGTCTAGGGGTATGTTGTAGGTGAGGGTGAGATGCGCTACGGCCCATGTCCTCCCCATTGCAGCAGGTGAGGTGAAGGCCAGTACCAGTTATTCTTCTCGGCCTGTGTGTTTCTATTCACAACCAAGTCTTGCTGTGCTGACACTCCCCTTCACTCCCATTAACCAGAGTTCCACACCGATAAGGATCCAACACTTGTTTTATTGTAACACACAATAAACAGTTCTTAGTCAGCCAACTGGTTGAGATCCATAAACAGTTCAATACGGTGGGGTGAGCAGGTCGAGGCACTGTCCTAATGATAAAACTAAACCACTGTGGTTTCACCAGCGGTTGCTATAGCCATTGGCTAGAGAGAGGAACTTGAAACGTATGAGTCTCTACCAGCGACTCGGAAGAACATGAATGGAGTACCTTAGCTGCGTTGCGGCCACTATCAGGGGGAAGATGTCCCTCCAAGGGAGTTACCAGAGGCCCCTCCGTCACCGGGTTGATGCTGCTCCGGGCTCTTCAGACGGGTAACCTCTCCGGCCTGCTCACCTCAGACATGGGCCCCATCCACCTCAGGGTCCCTCGGACTCATCCGCCCTTGCGGAGCCCAGTCGAAGTTACTGGGCTCCAGGCCTCCGGTGTAGTACCTGACCCCAGGCTTAAGGTGCCTGAGATGGATGCCAACACTGCTCCAACCAGGCCATGGGCGCCTGGGCTGGAACTCCGGACCGACCGCACCCAGGCCTAAGGTGCCTGGGTGCCGGATGTAGAAAAAGACCTTGTGGCGAGGGCGTCTCTCCCCTTTATCCCCTCCCGTGACGCCACAGCAGGTTCTCCGCCTGCGCTGTACCACCGCCGGAATGGGACAAAAAGGACAGCACTGCGGCAGTGATTCTACCTCGACCTGTGAGAACACCGCCACCCCAGGCCAAGGAGAATAGTACACCACCAAAGTCCTCCACGACTGAAAGTGGTCTAAATCCTCCATGATTCACACACACCTGGGTCATACTACCACCCAGGTGTACCCCCCTAAATTTAGACCCCCGCTACACATATATAATGTTTGTTGTAAAAATTGTGCTATGTATCTATCCACAGTAGACTGTATAATGTATAGTCGTGGATATAATAATTGTCCTAATGTTAGGAGAAACATGACTAATGTGGATCAATCTGATGGAATTAGATACGTGTACAATCGTGAGAAATAAACCTCACATAGTGTGCATAGCGCATTGTATGTGAGTAGTGCCAGAGGGGGGAGGGAATGTGTGATGATACAATGGTTAATGTCAATTATAAAAATCAGTGAAACCAATATAAGAACGGCCCGCTTTCAACCTAATAAAATGAGAATCAAAATTGAATTTAAAATAGAAAACGGTGCCACATGTATGATCACATTCTATTGGCGGATTTCCTAGAGGTTGTTAATAACATATAAATGATAGTGCTTAGTGCAATGTTAACCGGATGGCCAAATAGAAAAAATGGCTCTGGCTGTGTCCATAGCAAGGTAAAATATCTGCAGTCCACTCAATGGTCATGACAATATGTGTAAGTATATAGGTGCATGATGTTCATATTAATGGGATGTAGTAGTAAATGTCCCCATCTGGAAACTGACATAACTAATATTAGATGTCTAACATAAACATTACTTGTCTGTCCATATTTGTAGTAGTATATATACACAGGTGTCTCCCAAAATGAGGATTGTAGCTAAAGTCCATGTTAAAACATCATGTTTAAAAACAATGACTGGATCATATAGAACCTGCATTATCTCACATAAAAAAGTTTTTCACAACAAAACATCCAACATAAAAATCGTTGGTACATAAACCATACACATTAAACATAAACATTAGCATATATACTATTCATTTCGCACTGGTTGGCAGTTGTGCAAATGTACAGTATGAGTAGATCAGTCTTATTCCTCAAAACTTTTTAAATAGTGTATCGAAAATGATCCATAAACTGTAAAACGAAGAAAAAGAGAAAGAAAAACTCATAAAATCAGCTGGACTCTTATGTTCAGTATAACCAACACACCTGTGTATTGTGGATATTCGAGTGTACGGACGGCTGTGGTAGTTTTCTATAGGATGTAGATGGTGCCCATATATATAGAAAAACGGGGGAAGGGGAAGGGGAGGGGGGGAGGTAGAGGGGGAAAGGGGAAGAAAGTGGAGAAAAGGGGAAAAGAGGGAGAAAGAAAGTAAAGTCTGTAAGATAGGCAATACTGCATGTAAAAATTCACAGCCCAGTCGTCCAAACAATGATATCCGTATGTGGGTAGGTGAATGGATGTATATGAGGCTTCAATCGTTAGGTTTAAGGACACTGTGCAGACAGAGGGATTCAATCATAGTAATGGGACACGTCCCATTCAAAATTTAAACCAGCTGGTATTCTTGTATGTAACGAGAAAATCCAATAAACCTCACGCCTGCACAGTATCCTGAACCTATCACCTCCTCTTAATGGAGTGTTAATCTTTTCTATCCCTTAAATAGAGAGGCAGGATACGTCTTTCTGATGCACAGAATTCCATTGTCTGGCGACATTGGTGTTCTTGTCTTTTTGTATGTCATATAAGTGATCATACAGATGATCCCTGAGTCTACGGATGGTGCGTCCAACATACTGGATGTTGCACAGTTCGCAGTTAATGACATCTACCAAGAATTTGGTGTTACAGTTAATAAAATGCGGGATGTCAAAAGTTTTATTATTGGTGTTGGAGTATATGACCTGGCCTGTCTTGATGTGTTTACAGTAACTGCACCCTGGGATGCCGCACCCAAACGTACCCTTAAAGTGCAGTCAACTGGGAGCTGGAGATTTACTTTGAAAAAGGCCCGTTGAAAGATAGCCCCCCAAAGTGGGGGCTCTCAGAGACATCGATTTCACACCTTTAGACAGTATTTCTTGATAGGCTTGGTCATTCCACATGATGGGAAGGTGTTTGATTTTGTTAAACTCCAGTCTATAGGGAGTAGAGAAGACTGGAACCCTATTGAAATACATGGCTAGTTTGTGGTTATGATTTTTTGTATGGTCTTGTAATAATGTCTCTCTAGGGATGGTGTTGGAAGTCATTAGAGCTTTATTAACAATTTAATGGGGATAGCCCCTATCTAGGAACCTCTGGGTCATGTTTGTAGCTTTGATCTTAAAATCGTCAGGTCTGCTACATAATCGTTCGAGCCTAAGGAATTGTCCATAGGGAACCCCACAGACTGTGTGGCTCGGGTGGCCCGAGTCCGCTCTCAGATGGGTATTCCATGCTGTAGTAGGTTTCCTATGGATACTAGTAATTACTATACCATTGATGACTGAAAGATTAACATGTAAAAAGTCCATGTTAGCAGCATTGAGCTTTCCTGTAAATTGGAGGTTCATGATATTATCATTAAAAAAGTCGAGCCAAACATCCAAGTCAGCGTCCCTATCAGAAGTCACTAATACTTACCTGAGCCCATCTTGATCCAGCAATGTTCCATGAGAACCGTGGCTGTCCGGGACTCTCCCTCCTAATTGGTGGAGACACAGCAGCGGGCGCCATTGGCTCCTGCTGCTGTCAATCAAAGTCAGTAAACGAATGGGGAGAGGGGGGTGGGGCCAAGCCACGTCTCCATGTCAGAATGGACACATAGAGCAGCAGCTTGGCACGTGTCCCCCTAGCAAGCTGCTTGCTATGTGGGCATTTGGCAGGAGGGAGGGGCCAAGAGCACCAGCAAGTGCCCCGAGTAGAGGGCTGCTCTGTGCAAAACCACTGCACAGAGCAGGTAAGTATAACATGTTTGTGTTTTTTAAACAAAAAAAAACAAGACTTTAATATCACTTTAAGTAAAAGACAAACAAATGATAGGTAAATTCCAACTAACACATTTTAACCAGTTACAAAAACTACTTCTATAACTATGTTTTAGAAGGGATAAAACAAAACTGATGCTTTAATGCTAGTGACAGACTACATTACACAGTATCTCACAAAAGTGAGTACACCCCTCACATTTTTGTAAATACTTTATTATATCTTTTCATGTGACAACACTGAAGAAATTACACTTTGCTACAATGTAAAGTAGTGAGTGTACAGCTTGTATAACGGTGTAAATTTGCTGTCCCCTCAAAATAGCGCAACACACAGCCATTAATGTCTAAACCGCTGACAACAAAAGTGAGTACACCCCTAAATGAAAATGTCCAAATTGGGCCCAAAGTGTCAATATTTTGTGTGGCCACCATTATTAATTTCCAGCACTGCCTTAACCCTCTTGGGCATGGAGTTCACCAGAGCTTCACAGGTTGCCACTGGAGTCCTCTTCCACTCCTCCATGACGACATCACGGAGCTGGTGGATGTTAGAGACCTTGTGCTTCTCCACCTTCCATCTGAGGATGCCCCACAGATGCTCAATAGGGTTTAGTTCTGGAGACATGCTTGGCCAGTCCATCACCTTTACCCTCAGCTTCTTTAGCAACGGTTCAGGACATTAATATATATTTTCAATGACATTTTTATTGTATCCTATTTTGTATGTGTTCTATTTATTACTTGTTAATAAAATTAACTTTGTTATACTTTCATACATCTTCTCTACTCTGTTGGTAGTGCCTTCAAAGTCCCGCCCCCAGGGATTCCCCCATTTCTTGATTCTATATCCATTGGGATGTGTCACACCTGCATTAATTTTCTCTATCAGATCCCTTCTCTCAGCTTCTTTAGCAAGGTAGTGGTCATCTTAGAGGTGTGTTTGGGGTCGTTATCATGTTGGAATACTGCCCTTTGGCCTTGTCTTAGAAGGGATCATGCTCTGCTTTAGTATGTCACAGTACATGTTGCCATCCATGGTTCCCTCAATGAACTGTAGCTCCCCAGTGTCGGCAGCACTCATGCAGCTCCAGACCATGACACTCCCACCACCATGCTTGACTGTAGGCAAGACACACTTGTCTTTGTACGCCTCATCTGGTTGCCACCACACACGCTTGACACCATCTGAACCAAATAAGTTTATCTTGTTCTCATCAGACCACAGGACATGGTTCCAGTAATTCATGTCCTTAGTCTGCTTGTCTTCAGCAAACTGTTTGTGGGCTTTCTTGTGCATCATCTTCAGAAGAGGCGTCCTTCTGGAACGACAACCATGCAGACCAATTTGATGCAGTGTGCAGAGTATGGTCTGAGCACTGACAGGCTTACCCCCCACCCCTTCAACCTCTGCAGCAATGCTGGCAGCACTCATCTGTCTATTTCCCAAAGACAACCTGTCATGAATCTGTAGTAATACTGATGTACCGCTACCCGCAGTTGATCCGTTGCAGGGCATAGTCCACAGACTCGAGAACCAGGAATCTAACCACACTCAGGTGGTGCAATTCCTCCAGGATTTGGCCTCCCACTTTGAGCAGCTTCAGGCCTCCTTAGGAACCCTGATTCAGCAACCTCAATCACAGTCGTTGCAACTGCCAGCTCTATCCCTTTCTCTGGGGACTCCAAGGCCTGTAGGGGGTTCTTTAGCCAGTACACCATTCATTTTTAACTGACAATTGCGCAGTCGTGCTATGTTGTACCCCAAAAAAATTGACGTCCTTTATTTCCCACAAATAGAGATTTCTTTTGTTGGTATTTGATCATCTCTGCAGTTTTTATTTCTTGCGCTATAAACAAAAAAGTGCAACAATTTTGAAAAAAAAACACAATATTTTGTACTTCTTGCTACAATAAATATCCCATTTAAAAAAATGTATGTATTCTTCTACATATTTTTGGTAATAAAAATTGCAATAAGCGTATATTGATTGGTTTGCTCAAAATTTATAGCATCTACAAAATAGGGGATAGATTTATGGCATTATTTTATTTTTATTTTTTTTACGGCAATCTGCAATTTTTATTGGGACTGCGACATTATGGCGGACACATCGAACACCGTTGACACATTTTTGGGTCCACTGGCATTTATACAGCGATCAGTGCTATATAAAATGCACTGATTACTGTAAAAATGTCACTGGCAGGGAAGGAGTTATCCCTAGGGGGAGATCAAGCAGTTAACTGTGTTCCCTAGTGTGTGTTCTAACTGTGGAGGGATGGAGATGACAGATCATGGTTCCTAGCTATTAGGAACACACGATTTGCATCTCCTCTCCTCACAGAACAGGGGTGTGTGTGTTTTTACACACACACATCTCCGTTCTTCCTCTTGTGCCCACAATCGTGTGTGGCCAGCGGTCATCTCGACCACCGGTCACGAGCATCAGCACCCCCGCTGTGCAGTGGGCGCACGCACACGTGCCTGCTATCCCGCTTAATGGAGCCGATGTACAGCTACGATGCTTGCGGAATCATGCCGACCTGCCAGAGTATAATGACAGCGGCAGGCCGGCAAGTGGTTAATGTACTATAGTTTGTCGCCATTACACTGGCGTACGCAATTTTAAAGCATGATGTTTGGTATCTATTTATTCAGCATAACATTTTTTTTTTCATTTTACCAAAAAATTAGGTATTATATTTTGTTGGTGTTCACTAAAATTCATTAAAGTTTGTTTTTCCTTGCAAATTTGCATTTGATAAACAGCTGCCCAAATATCTAGTGATATGAACAACCATTTTATTCTTCAGGGGCTTATAAATATATCATGTTTGGGGGTTCAAAGTAATTTTCTAGCAAAAAAAAAAATGCAGATTTTTACATGTATGTGAGAAATGTCACAATTGACCTGGGGGTCAACTGGTAAAGCAGTAATAAACCCAAAAGCAAACATTTAACTAAATTGCAGCTTACCAATTCTTAGATGTGATGACTGTATTCGTTTGCTTTTTTAGGCTTTCTTTCTTCTTTTTTTATCTGGTGATCCAGCCAGCAAATCTGTTGTTTTTCAAAAGCACATGTTTTCCAGCAGAATGTATCAGTTTACATGGATGAGACAATCCACTTAACACTGGCAGGGGTGATTAAAATGATCAGCTTTGATTTATTCATGCAAAACCTTTACCTCAAAAGGAAAAACTGTTTGCTGTAACTAATTATAAAGTGTGAGCTGGAGTTTGGCTTCAATTTGTTAGTGTATCTGAATTTGCTAATACCCCCCCCCCCCCCCAGACTGACAATGCTGCTGTCTGCTATGCCTCCTCTGCTCATTAACCCAGAGTTATGTTTCACTAATACAGGAGGTATGTTACTGGCCAGATCAACAGGTAAAACGGGGGAAAAAAGCCAGAGAAAGGAAAACATCTAATGATTGGTAAGCTGCAATATAATACATTTTGGTTTAGGGTTTAATAATGCTTTACCAGGGCATCAAGGTCATATGATTTTGGTATTATAAGCTGGCAAACAAATTGTCCAAAATGTGTGATGTCAGGAGATTACACTTAATAGACTTATACTTACAAAAGACATCATGTCTCTATACAACAGGGAGATATTGTAATTAACCCCCTGGTGCCAAGAGAACGCAAATATGCGGCCCCACTGGACTGGGCTTTTTTCCATGGGGCAACATATCCCAGCACATAGACCAGTGTCTCACCCTGGGCCCCATACTAAAGATTGGGACCCAGATTTAGGGTAACCTGATCTCTGTGATAGCCTCTGATTGGCTATCATAGTGATCAGTCACTGTGAAGCCCCCTCCCCCCCATGTTTTCTCTCTCTAAATGGAGGAGAGAGATACATCGTATTTCTCTCTCTCTCCTTGCAGAGACAAAAAAAAAACACCTGTATGTAAAAAAAAATATATAATATAAAAAAATAAAAAAACATAAAAAAAAATACAAAGAAATACCTAGATCAAGGTTTGATCAAGGTTAGTGCCATGATTTAATGTTTGGGTCAAGTTTAGGGTCAAATTAGTATCAGTGTCAGTTAGTGTCAGTGTCAATGTGTAATACAAAAAAAAGCAAAATGCGCACTATTGTTTCTGGACTGTACTACAGGTACAAACAACAACTAACGTACACAATCGTCAGGAGCAGGAGAATTTATTTTGGGTTGTTCTTTGGCAGAGGGTTTTGGTAGTGCAAAAAAATATGTAGCTAAATAAAAAAAATACAAAAAGATTTTTCTTTTACTATTTTCAGACAGTTTACCTTGGATAAGAAAAAATAAATAAAAAATCAGGAGATATCCATTACCATTTACCACCAAATGAAAGCCCAATTTGTCCTGAAAAAAAAGTGGTATTATCCACCTGGATGCACAAAGTAGTTGTGATGATATATACGGTTTTACTAACACATGTTGCAAAATTGTGCTTAGGTATTAACATTAGTTTTACTCTTAGGCGCGAAGGTGTTCATATGGAATAGTTATTTCATCAAAGGGGGCTTGAGTTACTCTCCAGTGACTTTAATGAGAAAGATATGTTTGTACATATTGGATCTATCAGAGATTCCTCAATGATAGCGAATCAAAATAATTAGGATGAAAATGGGAGAGAGATGGCACACTGAGGGGAGAGACCTGAAATGAACCGACACCTGGAGGACACTTGGAGTTCAGTCACATAGGGAGAGCCAGACAGAGATATCAACCTTTGTTCAATCCCTTGGGATTAGTAATAGTTGATTTGCGTGTTGGCTACTAATCTATCTAGTTTTCAAAGGTTTGAATGTATTGCATTTGGTTCTATGAGTATTTTGTCCTCTATGGGGCAGAGGATTTATTATTTGATAGTATGTTGTTGCTTTTGATCTTTGCCTTTTATTTATATGCCACTTAGGGTTAGTTCTGTTATACTATTTTCTTACCAGTAACTAAACTGTCCATGTATATTACTTTGTACCATACATAAATTTTCACTTATAGTTTATGTGTGTTTCAATGCTGACCTTCTCCTATTGAAGTGGGTGTTGATTTATATTAATATAGATATTACGTATTAATGCCTATGCTATTATTTGTTTAATCACCCCTCTATCTAAATATCTATCTATCTATCTATCTATCTATCTATCTATCTATCTATCTATCTATCTATCTATTTATCTCTATCTATCTATCTATCGATCTTTTCCTCTCTTTCTATTATTTTTTTCTTTCTCTATATACAGTACCGTATATATCTGTTATGCAGTACCAATTGTTTAATTACCTTTTCCTAATTTAAGGCAATGTGATCATTTAAGGTGAGTGTATTGTTATGTAAAATGTTTATCTTATTAAATATGATTTTAAATTATACCACACTGTTAGGCAAGTGAGACAATGACACACACTGTGAACTTAGTCAGTTGCATATATTTATTTTATTTTGTCAGGAAGAACACATTTTCCTGATCATTAATTATCAGGAATTTAGCATGAATCCAAGACTCTCCTGAAAGAGCTTACTTTAGCATTGAGGGATCCCCAGTCGCTAAATCGCCTGTATTCTCCGGGTTTCAGGAAATATTGCCTTCCACGATAGTTGGGCTGCTCATAGAAAATCCAATGACCTTCAAGAATGTTGCAGGAATTGATGTCATGGTTTTTAAAGAGCTCAAAGACGGATGGACAATCTTCCAAGACCTCCAGCATTTGGCCTTTTAATTCCTCTTTCTCATAGATCCTCATTTTGTGGGGACCTTTTTGCTAAATAATAAAAAAATATATATAAATTATTACAATGGAATTTAAATATGTGATACAGAGAAATGATGACCTTCATAGTACAAATGTAACCCAAGTAACTGCAGCCAAATCCTGTTTAGCATGTGGTGGAAAGGGGATGTTAGCAAACTGAATGCTATTTTGCACTAACTAGCTTCCTTTCCTGAAACAGAGTTTAATCCTTTTATGGGAAACGCCTTTTAAAATGGACCTGAACGCAACAAAACGATTTGGTATTTAGGGAACACGTTGACTTATGCTTAAGCACAGCAGTACCCTATACATTTTATTTTGCCTTGAATTCCTCCTGAAAAAAAAAATGCACTTCCTGGTATGTGACTATGCTTAAAGACTCATACTGTATATCTGCAGTGTAAGATCATCTAAGATACTGCTGCCTGTGGCTGCTCCCTTTAGGCGATTTGAAATGAGATTTGGTGATGTCACTAATATGCTGATTGCTGGAGAGGAATCTGTACTGCATGCATCTCCCTGCTTCTGCTTCATTCATTCTGTATACTTGTAGACCTTTGCTTCTGCTTCTTGCATTACCCTTCCAGTCGTCAGATCACCAGTCATTAGTGGGGCAGCTCAAGACATAAGGAATTAAAGTCCTGCTCCTCTATCAAAATGCCCTCCTACATGCAGAAACAGTGGGCGTAGTGTGTTGGTAAGAGGAAAAGATCAGCTGCAGGAAGCCCACAGGCAATACTGGTGACTAGTCCTGTACCCTCATCCTGTCTTTTTTTGGGCACACCTTCCTCAGTACAAGTCAACTTTAGGAAAAAAAAATATATATATTTTTTTTTTTTTTATATTTTTAGTTATAGTTTTATCATTTACAATTTGCAAGGCATGCTGGACTTTCTAATAACAAACCGCCTGCATATTTTTTGCAGTGTGGATTAACCTGACTAGCTAAGACTTCATTCTCACTAGCAATATGTGCTGTGTTATTGTGCAAGTGTCATATTAATTAAAGGGACGCTGTCACAAGAGATTAATAAAGTCTGCCCTTACTAAACCCCCCCTCTAAAACTCTTAAGCCCTGTACACATGATCGGTTTTACCGATGAAAACAGTCCGATGGACTGTTTTCATCCGACAAACCGATCGTGTGTGGGCCCCATTGGACATATTTAAATAGAACATGTTTTAAATTTTTCCGATGGAAAAAAAAACAATAGGAAATTACGATTGTCTGTGTGGAACTCCATCAGAGAAAAAAATCCACGCATGCTCAGACTGAATTAGGAGATGGGAGCGCTCGTTCTGGTAAAACTAGCGTTCGTAATGGAGATAGCACATTCGTCATGCTGTAATGGACTGAAAAGCACGGAGACTGAAAAGCGCGAATCGGCTCTCACCAAACTTATTGGATTTGAACTTCCCATTTATAGTGCCGTTGTACGTGTTGTACGTCACGGCGTTTGGGACGGTCGGAATTTTGTCTGATGGTGTGTAGGCAAGACTGATGGAAGTCAGCTTCATCGTAATTCCGATGGAAAAATCCATCGGATTTGATTCCATCGGAAATCCGATCGTGTGTACAGGGCTTTCGTTTTCTGGCTGTCATTATGATACGTTGACTTCAATACTCACCCAAAGCAATATTTCTGACACTTTTCTGACACTCATTTACAGCATGCTTGTTCCAGCAGCCATCTAGCATTTTCAAAAGAAGGCCTGCAATGGCAGTCTCCCTATTTCTCTCATGACAGAGCCATTTTAAAAAAAGTTTGAAATTAGAGAAACATAGAGGCAGGCATTGCTGACATCTCCTTCTACAAGTGTTAGTTCCCTTGCTGTACCTGTGTTTAGCACATTCCGAGTGACTGACCCCGGAAATGTCCAGATAAGAACTCCTGACTTTCCTGATCTGCATGCTTGTTTTGGGTCAGTCACTTAGAACGTATGATAGCCAGGGGCAGTCAGGGATTCAGCATTTTCAAATGCAAACAATATAATCTTCATTTTCTTCTCTTATGACAAGTTTTGCTGTAATAAACAAGATCCCTAGCTATACGTGTGTCTAAGAAATACTAAACCTGAATTGTGAGATCCTGTCCTCATTGTATTCCTAAATTCATGTCCCCATGCTTAATAAAAACAACTGTGATTTTTTTTAAATAACTAAGGCCCAATTTTTTCAATACATTTGATTGTATGTCCTATAAAAGGGGAGAAGGTATGCCGGATCTGCATGTCACATTTGACAGGGGAACTAAGCACTACATTCTCCATGTTTCAATAGGAAATATAGAGCATGATAGGTGTGCATATGGGTGGACCTTGGAGCCATTCTTTGGGAACATGTAAACACCCACACACATTTTGCTTAATACTCTATATCTGCCAATCAGTGATTGTGGGTAAGTCATGACCAGTTGCTGTTGCGGTTCTATCCATACACAGAAGGAAGCATGACACTTCTCCTTCTGTAGAACACAACAAGGAGGAAACATAATCAGGAGCCATTTCTCCAAAGGGAGAAAATAGCAGTGCTTGGTCAAGCTAACAAGACACAGTGGGGTTGATTTACAAAAGGTATATAGACTTAAGCATATCAGCTCTGCTGATTTCCATCATTCAATCATGTGCAAGCAAAAATGTTTTGTTTTTTTTTCATTCTCCTTGCATGTGATTGAGTGTTCACCACGTTTACTAAGCTCTGGAGCAACTTCACTTGAAGAGTGCAACTGCATTTTTCAAAGTGCACAGTCTATTTGCCTTTAGTAAATCAATCCCAGTAAACTGAGACCTGTTTGGAGGAGCAGATATACTAGCAAAATGGGCTGGATAAACAAAGAGCATTTTTACAAAATAAAAAGGCAAATATTTGCTATTAGCGTTATATTACTCCTGGCCGGAGTTTCGCTTTAATCAATAAATATAAATTATGATATAAAAATATAATGATATATGTTACAAAAAATTATCTCCGGTTAATATTGCATTGCATTTTTAAGTCAAGTAAACTTACAAATGCAACTAACATTGTAGGTCCTTAAAGGTGCAGTCCATCCAAAACTGACATTTTTGTTGCAGACCGTGAAACTGAATCCTCCACTAACATTTTATCTCATCTGGCTAACACAGCTTACATTATCACCCTGCTATATTTCCTGACCTTACACACATGGAATAGACATACTAAAGCAAGAGGACATTAACGTAAGGTGATGGGTTATTTTTAGTATCATAACTGGAAAATATAACAGGACAAATTAGACACCTTTTTGTGGCAAGTGTATGGGCTTGGAAATAAAGCGCAAAGGTCCTGCATGTAAAGTTCTAACATGCCAGTGGTTGCTTTACCCAAAACTAAAGTATCTGTGAAGTGATGAATGGTGATATCCTTTAAAGCAGCGGTTCTCAACCCTGTCCTCAAGCACCCCCAACAAGCCATATTTGCAGGTTTTGCTTTATCTTGCACAGGTGCTTTAAATCAGAGCCAATGGCTTGGTATTTTGGACAGCTATTTTATCTAAGAGAAATTCCCAAAACATGGCCTGTTGGGGATTCTTGAGGACAGGGTTAAGAACCATTTCTTTAAAGGAAGCCTGTAGTGAGAGAAATATAGATGCTGCCATTGCTGACCTTCAAAAATGTAATCTGCCTTGCTATCTCTGGCTTTAAAACTTTGAGACTAAAGCCTCATACACACGACCAGTTTTTTCTGCAAGAAAACTGCTGGGAGAACGTTTTGCCGAGAAAACCGTTCGTGTGTATGGTTTCTCAACAGGAAAACTGCTGGGAATCTTGACGAGAAAAATAGAGAGCCTGCTCTCTATTTTTTTCGTTGGGATTCTCGACAAAGTTTTCCTGCCGAGAAAACCGTTCGTGAGTATGCTTACCTGTCCCAGGTAAGCCCGTGCATGCTTGATGAGACTTTGACGCATGTGCGGTAGCATACAAGGGTAGTCTAGGGTGTAGCAAGATGGCGGCGACGGCATCGAATGTGACGAGCACAGGCTCATCATAGTCGATGACGTCACCGCATTCTTGCCATTCAAAAGAACTGCGTTTTTTTTAAGTGGCCGTAGGTAACACAGGGCTTGGCAGGACAAGCTTGCCAGGAATCCCGTCAAGAAAACCGACGGTTTTCAAATAGACGGGATTCCCGCCCGTGTGTACAGGGTGTTTCAGATTTGGAACAAGCCCACAGATCATAAAAAAAGTCGATGTAAAATCAGAACTTCTAGTCTGCTTCCAAGTCAGTGATTTATAAAGTTCTGAAAGCCGTTGTCGCAGTATGACAGCCAGGGAGATTAGTAATGGCACCCTCAATACTTAATACAGTTTTAAACTGGCCACATTAGGACTTCTTTATTTGTACAAGAGAAGAGAACCATCCAGAGCAAAATATTTTCAGCCCATTTGAGTTTGCAATTTTTCTAGTGAAAGTTAGTCAATTAAAGAATAGTTCTGTTTCCTTTATTTGGTTAAACACATTAGACTGTTATTATTAATAATATGATTCTCAAATCCTGTTTCTACAATGCAACCGTTTATGGCTGTGACTCTTGGTTGTAAAGACAAGATTAGAAATTAAGTCTTCCTACTGTGTAGGAGGTCAGAGAACCATTTATACTGGTAATTAATAATTCCTAAATAACTTTCACATATATTAAGGATACAAATATTTCACTGACCTATTATTCTGAATAATAGTATCATCTGCAAATGGACACTTATATGTGAAGTATTATATGTGCAAAAAACATAAGACTCACCTGTGGAATAACTTTGCAAGACCTGACTGAGTCGCTGAAGCCCATCCATTGCTGGTAGTCAGGATATTCTCCCTTCTTTAGAAAATACTGGTGGCCCAGGAAGTTGGGGCGCTCATACAGCATCCAACAGCCGCTATCAACTTTGATGGAATTACAGCGACTGAAGTAAGAGTGGAGATCAGCACAGTCACCACTGCATTCATAGCAGCGGCCCTGAAAGTTCCTGTCCTCGTAGAAGATGATCTGCAATACAAATTGTCACTTCCATGGTTATAAATGAAAAATACTTTTGTAAAGAAATCTCAGAATGTAACTATTACTATATTGCAAGCTTCTCATTTAAAATTCACTAGAGTACATTAGTGAAAACGGTTTAACTTTGACCATTATTTGAAAAATAATTAAGCTATATTATTGACTTTTACCTTTCCCATTTTAGTTAGACTGTGGATGCAGTTTCCCAGTACCTAGTGCAGAGTCTAGTAGCTCTTATATACATCAGAACCCATGCTCGATCTGCAGAATTCTAACAAAAGAGAACATTTTCTGTCCAGTAAGGGAAAATGTCACAAGAGCTCTATCTCTACTGTTCTCAGGGGAACCTTTGATGTCCAATATGCTTTATCGGTGCTCTCATTTTTTGAACTGTATTCTGTGTGATAACTTTCTAGAGATTTTTGGACTATAGGGTTGATGTTGCTGATAAAAGCATATTTGTTGTAGCACAAATTTTAATAAATGGCTTGATTTAATTATATTTGGTATGCTAATAAATATATATTGCAATGAAGATATTTTAATGGGTGACAATTATAATGTCTTCAGTATCCAATAAAATCTATAGCTGCTAGCTCTATGTTTTTAAGTCTGGAATGTGATAGAAAGTGATGTACAATATTTGGTTTTGGACTCTCATGGGACTTTTCTGAATAGTGAAAAAAAAGCTATTGGTATCCTAAACATTGGTACACTGCCTTTAAATGTTTGTACAGACCATAAAACATACTTCTTTTCAATAATATGAAACATATAGCCAAACAATAAACAGGTACGCAAATGTATTTCCAATTATTCTATGAAAGAGTATTCTATTTTAAAGCAACCTAAATTTATTTTTTCAATATGTACAGAAGCTGGTTCACATGAGCAATGAATGTTTTTTTGCCTGGAGTTCAGCTTTACATTTCTAAACATTTTGCTGTTTCATAATCAAAAATGCTGTCCTCAAAGACCCATTTATTTCACTTTTGGGTATTACCATCTTGTCTCTTGCATGCCAGGCTTGTGATTATAGCATGTGAAAGACGCCTCTGCCCTTCTTATAAAAGTCATGTGTTACTGTTTTATGCAGATGTCAGTGGCCTGAAATAGCGGTTAGAGTCAAAATGTACCTATGGGTAATAGCACTGTTTGGTCTTCTTAGACTGCATGTTTTGGAGAATTTAAAATACCTAATGGATTAGATTTTGAGCATAACACTATGTTTAACCACTTTCCACCCCGCTATAGCCAAAAGACAGCTACAGAGTGGGTGGGCGTCCATAGACGTCCTCTTGCGATCATGCCTTCGGACACAGCTGATCACAGATCAAAGTAAAGGGCCAATCACAGCGACCCTTTACCACGTGATCATCAGTGTCACCTATCAGTGCTGTCTATCAGTGCCAATCAGTGCCGCCTATCAGTGCCCATCAGTGCCGCCTATCAGTGCCAACCATCAGTTCCCTTCAGTGCCGCCTATCAGTGCCCATCGGTACCACCTATCAATGCCCATCCTATCAGTGCCACCTATAAGTGCAGCCTCATCAGTGCCTCCTCATCAGTGCCTCCTCATCAGTGCCCACTGCCCATCATTGAAGCCTATCAGTGCCCATCAGCGTCGCCTAATCAGTGCCCATCAGTGCAGCCTATCAGTGCCTCCTCATCAGTGCAGCCTGTCGGTGCCCATTAGTGAAGGAGAAAAATTACCTATTTGCAAAATTTTATAACAAACTATGAAAACTTTTTGTTAGTTTAGCAAAACATAAAAATGGTGATTAAATACCACCAAAAGAAAGCCCTATTTCAGTGAAAAATTTAAAATGTCATATGGGTACAGAGTTTCAGTACCACGCAATTGTGATTCAAAGTGCGACAGCACTGAAAGCTGAAAATTGGCCTGGCAGGAAGGGGGTAAGAGTGACCAGTAGGCAGGTGGTAAAATGCTAGATGAATAAAAATGTTCACTTTAAATTAGAATTATACTTTCTCTTTCATAATCACAATTTTTTTTTTAATTCACCAGCGGCCCTATTTTTTTCTTGTGGGATACTACACAGATGCTCTTTTAATCTGCAAAGATGATGCAAACAGTAGTGGAAGAGTGAATTTAAATCTGTGGAACACCATTCACTAAAAAGAGAATTAGTCTCCATTACCCACTTAAAGCCAAAAGCCAGTTAAACATTTGCTTTTGCATGTGCTGATATAATTAGACACAATAAAATAAAACACTAAAAGCTTAGTCACACTATTTGCAGTGATTTACATTTTTCCGCACCACAATAACACAGATCACCGCTGGGAACAATTGTTTTCTAAGAGCTTCTTTTACACTGCAACACTGGTGTGATGTACGCAGCAGTGCAGTGTGAAAAAATGCAGCATGTGAGCATTTTCTCTTGCGCAGCACTGGATGGCACTGAATGTAACAGCACAGCAGTACAATGCACCATGCTGTTTTGAAATGACATGAATTATATGTCACTGCATGATACTTAAAGTAAAAAAAAAAAAAAACAAGCAGTGCAATGAGCTAAAAAGTGCATCACACGCAGCCGACACTGCACTAGCAGTAGTGTGAATGAAGCCTAAAATATATATGTGTAGCGGGGTCCTCAAATTGATGGGATACACCTGGGCAATAGTGTGACCCAGGTGTATAATTGTGTTAGGATTCAGACCCCTTTTTGTTTCGTGGAGGATTGGAGGATGTAATATTCTCCTTTGCCTGTGGGTGGCGTAGTACCCACAGGCTTCAGGTAGAATCATCCCCTGCAGTGCTCCCTGTTTGGTCTCTTCCCGGAGATGGTATGGCTGGGGCGGGGAACCCGCCGGGCCATTGATGGGAGGAGATAAAAGGGGGAGACGCCCTTGCCACGAGGTTCTTGCGGAGAAGGAGGTCCTCGGAGGAGGAGGGTTGCGGTCTGCACCCAGGGCCCTTAGGCCTGGGTGCGGGAGATCCAGGAGTCTGGTCCAGGTGCCCATGGCCTGGTCCGGAGTCATGTTGGCGTCCATCCCAGGCACCTTTAGCCTGGGGTGAGGTACTATCGAGGAGGCCTGGGGCCCAGTACCTTCAACTGGGTCCCGCTAGGGTGGACTGTCCGAGGGTCCCTGAGCGGAGGGACTCGTACCTGAGGTGAGGAGGCCGGGGAGGTTACCCACTGGAGACCCGGAGCAGCACCAACCCGGTGACAGTGGGCCTCTGGGAACTCTCTTGGGAGGACACATCCCCCTGATAGGGGCCACAGCGTATCGAAGAGGGCTCCATTGCTGTTCATAGGGGTTGCTGGAAGAGACCCCATCCTTCCTGTTCTGTAACAGCCGGATTGGCTTAGGCGCCGCTGGTCATAGTATAGTGGCATAGAACTGAAACGTTAGGAAGTGCCTTGATCTGCTCATCCCACCGTTGGCAAGGTTATAGGTCCCAACCAGTCTGCTGTTAAAAGAACTGTTTATCGTGCTTTGCTATTGGAGTGCCAAATAAACAAGTGTTGGACCTTTCTCCGGTGTGTGAACTCCGGTTACTGGAAGCAGAGGGGAGGCTGGTGAGCTTGCAATTACAGACTCAGTGCATTTACAGAACACACCGGCCCGAGGAAACATCAGGAAGTGGCCTTCACCTCCCTACTACAATGGGGAGGACATGGGCCGTGGCGCATCTCACTCTCACAACTCAGAAACCCCTAGACATGAGTTGGTGTGTAACAGATGAAGAAGTTGGAGAGAGGGTGAGGCCGCTACACGTGGGGGCTCGTGAGTCCGGGATAGAGTGTGTTCTAGAGATGGACTTGAGAATGTCTACATTTGAACTTTGCTGCCCAGAGGAGTTCCGAGCAGATCGGCCATATTACTGGCCAAAGTGCGTCCCTGCTCGGAGTTGTGGAAATGACCCTAACACGGGGAAGGCCCATGCGGAGGAGCGGAAAAAGGGAGAGGTCCAGCCGTGTGACGTACTGCACGTGGGGACTGTTAACGCACTGCGCCACGAGGCACCCCATGGCGACATCGTTCGTCAAGAGGAAGCCCGCGAAAATGTGCAGCTCATGGGAGGAGTCTGGCCAAGTGTGGGGATACACGTGGAGACTCCGGCGCGGGGTCAGTGCATGATGGAGCAGCAGATAGTCGGGATGACCTCAAGTGCCCCGTGGATTATGGTTCCTCACCCCACGAGAATGACTTCCTTTGCTGCCCCCATCACAGACACGGGGATAAGACTTAGGCCCCGAGGGCGGTTGGCTCTGTACACTTGCAGAGACACGGAGGCCCTCGGTGTGATCTGTCCCGGCTGCTCGGGACTGGTGGTCACCCTGAAGCCATTCGGGCGATGTGAGGAGTGCAGAGAATTCCTTTTTGAGGTTGAGTCGTCCACAGCAAGACCCCGGGCTCTTCGCCTCAACCACCTCACGGGTACCGCTACTCCGGAAGGGGAGATCAAGGCCTTTGTCGAGGTTCCTGTGCGCGCTGACCAGGGTGATGGACTGCCCAACAGAGAAAAATCCGGGGATGCTGCCTCGGTCGCCACGAGTTCCCTGCTTCCACCACCGAAGAGGAAAGTTGGCCTAGTACAGGCATCCTATGGACGTGGTCGAGCTTCACCCCGCTGCTTGCCTGGCCTGGATGGCGCCGGTCGAGATGGAAGTCCCGGACATCCCAGTCTTCTACAAGGGTCAGGTGAGCCAGGGGCTGGGACTGTGGTGGTGGTTGGAGGTGTCGGGGGCCCATTGGAGGTGGAACCCCCCAGGGAAGATGATTCTGTGTCCACGGGTAGATATCTGCCTGCGGAGATGTATGACACCTCCGACCTAGAGTCGCTGTCTGACTGCGGAGACGATGGCGAGATAGACGAACTGTTCAGCCGCAAGGGCTGGGATAAAAAACCACTTCTTGCTTCCCGTGCGGTACGGGATTCGCCTATGTACACAGGAGATAGCACGCCTCGGGTGGAAGACCCGCAGCTTGCGAGGGAGCCTACCCCTCCACCTGTGTCCTCACCTACTGTTACCCCACCTACTTTGGTTGTGGGGATACCCCGCGCTTCTGTGAGAGCGCCGAAAGTCAGTTCCAGGGAGCTGGTAAAGGCACCTCGGCATCCAGAAGCTATTGTGCTGCCCGGAACTGGAGAGAAAGCCACTATGCCACCTTTGGCCCGCTTGCAGAGACTGTTTTGCCATAAAGTAGCTCGGGAATATGGGTGGGAGTACCCGTATCTACCCCGGGACTTGCTGTATGAGGTGGAAGTCTGGAGAACAAGATGGTATGACGAGTTTGTGTGGGACAAGTTGAAGGTGCCCCATGCTCGCAGGTACCTGGAATGTGTGCCGTCAGTGTCTAAGAGGTTTGAGGACTGCAAAGCTGAATGGAAATTGGGGCGCCATATCCATGCTGACAAGATAGTCATTTGCAGAAGAGAAGGAGAAGATGTCGAGTATTCGATAGAGGCATTTGACAAACACCTGAAACCCCTGTACCTGCCGGATCCAAAGTTTTACTTATAGGAGAAAAGAACTCCTGTTTATTTCTTTTGTGCACTTGAACTTTCTGGAAGAGCCATTCCCAGACACGCAGGACTGTGCCCTGCTTTTGTTTTTGTTTGGGCTTTTCTTTTTCTCGTTGGAGACTTGGGGACTGTTGTGTTTTCGTGTTTCCCCTTTTCTTCATGTGCCAAAGGCAAGGACAATTGGGAATAGTGGCAGAGTAGGGAAAGCTGGAAGAACGAAGATTCGTTGAGCGTCATGACCGCGGCGTTGTCACCAGGTGGCAGTGTTGCGCAACAAATGTTTGAAAATATTTCACCCACACATCACCTTGCTTGTTGGAGTGAGTGGGTCTCTCGGCTGACGGGCCCACTCATCCCAAATGACACAAAATTATGTTAGGATGTTGTTTTTTCTTTCCCCTGCAGGAGAATCGTCAATCAAGACCATTGAGAGTGGGTGGCTCTTAGACAGTGTGGGAGAGGGGTTGTGATTATGCAGATGTTAAAAATGTTTTATGACATAAGTTGTTTTATATGTTCCCCATTCCCTGAGCAGGTCTTGGCACTTGGGAATTTTTTTTAGAGGAATTGCTTCAGGGGTTTCACTCCATGCCACCACTTTATGGGAGGTATGGGTGTGCACCTGACGCTGGGGACCAGCGTCAAATTACAGGGGGGAGTGTGTAGCGGGGTCCTTAAATTGATGGGATACACCTGGGCAATAGTGTGACCCAGGTGTATAATTGTGTTAGGATTCAGACCCCTTTTTGTTTCGTGGAGGATTGGAGGATGTAATATTCTCCTTTGCCTGTGGGTGGCGTAGTACCCACAGGCTTCAGGTAGAATCATCCCCTGCAGTGCTCCCTGTTTGGTCTCTTCCCGGAGATGGTATGGCTGGGGCGGGGAACCCGCCGGGCCATTGATGGGAGGAGATAAAAGGGGGAGACGCCCTTGCCACGAGGTTCTTGCGGAGAAGGAGGTCCTCGGAGGAGGAGGGTTGCGGTCTGCACCCAGGGCCCTTAGGCCTGGGTGCGGGAGATCCAGGAGTCTGGTCCAGGTGCCCATGGCCTGGTCCGGAGTCATGTTGGCGTCCATCCCAGGCACCTTTAGCCTGGGGTGAGGTACTATCGAGGAGGCCTGGGGCCCAGTACCTTCAACTGGGTCCCGCTAGGGTGGACTGTCCGAGGGTCCCTGAGCGGAGGGACTCGTACCTGAGGTGAGGAGGCCGGGGAGGTTACCCACTGGAGACCCGGAGCAGCACCAACCCGGTGACAGTGGGCCTCTGGGAACTCTCTTGGGAGGACACATCCCCCTGATAGGGGCCACAGCGTATCGAAGAGGGCTCCATTGCTGTTCATAGGGGTTGCTGGAAGAGACCCCATCCTTCCTGTTCTGTAACAGCCGGATTGGCTTAGGCGCCGCTGGTCATAGTATAGTGGCATAGAACTGAAACGTTAGGAAGTGCCTTGATCTGCTCATCCCACCGTTGGCAAGGTTATAGGTCCCAACCAGTCTGCTGTTAAAAGAACTGTTTATCGTGCTTTGCTATTGGAGTGCCAAATAAACAAGTGTTGGACCTTTCTCCGGTGTGTGAACTCCGGTTACTGGAAGCAGAGGGGAGGCTGGTGAGCTTGCAATTACAGACTCAGTGCATTTACAGAACACACCGGCCCGAGGAAACATCAGGAAGTGGCCTTCACCTCCCTACTACAATGGGGAGGACATGGGCCGTGGCGCATCTCACTCTCACAACTCAGAAACCCCTAGACATGAGTTGGTGTGTAACAGATGAAGAAGTTGGAGAGAGGGTGAGGCCGCTACATATGTATTAAATACATTTTACTTAATATATTTCGGAAGATATTGAGGCATACATTTCAAGTAATCAAATTTAAAATGTATAATTATGAGTTTAATAACAAAAAAATGTAAAATAATTAATCATTTACAGTTTTTTAAGGTCATTTTATATGCTTAGTGTGCCTATACACAGTAAATATAGTATTGCTTGTGGCAGCAATGGTCAAAACACCCTAATGTGAGTTTAGTTATAAAAATATGCTACTTTAACCGTGCAGCTTTTTTTTTTTTTCTGTTCTAGGACCCATTTTATCTAAAAGAGTCCCTGCACTCTTGGCTACACTGTACAAGCAGGTCCTAACCAATGAACAGAATGACAGCTTTACACCCACAAGACAACATCCCTGATAGTGAACAATGATCAGTAGGTAAAGATGTCCAAACTCCATGAAATGATCTTTATTTTTACTTCAAGTGGGATCTGTATTTATTAATTATAAAAGTATGCCTTTTTTGGTAAACAATTTTGGATAAAAACTATTTAATTGACTGGTCAATCACTCTGGTCCTCACTGCAAATACATTCAGTTAAAGCTAAATGTACAAACTGGCCAGCCAGAAGGACCAACAAGAGCAGAGATTTTTAGCAGGACTGTGACATTGCGGCAGACAAATCAGACACTTTTGACACTTTTTTGGGACCATTGACATTTATACAGCGATCAGTGCTAAAAATAGCCACAGATTACTGTATAAATTACACTGGTAGGGAAGGGGTTAACACTTGGGGGCGATCAAGGGGTTAAGTGTTCCCTAGGGAGGTGTTTCTAACTGGGGGGGGGAGTGGACTGACTGGGAGTAGAGGGAGATTGTTGTTCCTGATCACTAGGAACAGCACAGCTCTCTCTACTTCCCTGACAGAACGGGGATCTGTCTGTTTACATTGACAGATCCTCATTCTGGCTCTCTGAGGAGCGATCACAGGTCGCATGGTGGACATCGCGGCCGCCGGCTACACTCATAGGCTTCGGCATTGCGCCGCCTATAGCTCTTGAAGTGGCCGACGTACACCTGAGGCGGTTGGCGCAGCCGTGCCAACCTGCCGCCGACGGCGACTGGTCGGCAAGCAGGTAACAGGTTCCTCCTTCCTTTCTAAACAGCATTTATGGATGAATTCCCCCCCACGCACACACTTGGCTACTGTATTATGACAGCTGGCAGAATACCTGAACAGCAGCTGCATCTGATTGGATTCATTTGCTGTTAAAGCGGAACTAAACCCTTTAACCCTTTTCAAGCACGGAGGCTGACATCTTAGCCTCTGTTTGATCTGCAACTGCCATGGTGCTGCACTTGTAAGTAATTATGATTCCAGATATTTGATGGTTTAACAGTTTGGCTGAAAGCACAAGCAAATGTGACAGTTCACATTTCTGGCATGCCGGGAATGTAACTGTTTTTAAAACATATAAATTGATGGGTTTAGTTTTGCTTTAAATTGTCAATTTTCTGGCCCGACTAGTTTGCTTTTCAGTCTCATGATATTGGTTGGGATGGGGCAACAGTCAAAAGTCGTACATAAGTCTAGATCAGCAGGAGAAGCGGTTTTGGCATGCATGTAGTAGAACGCTTATGCACTTCAGATATTTGTGAACATTTCAATACCTTGCTGAATGTGCTAGCTCTATGGTTTTGCATATCAGACTTTCCTATTTTGGGCTCTTTTACGAAGGTCGTTTTATGTACTATAGGACTGCTAGCCTACTTCTGCATGTAAAAAGAAGTGACTGTTACACATTTAATTAAACATTCTAGAATTACAGCAAAATAACAAGAAGGCACATAAGGTAATACATATACACTTAACTAAATAAATATGTATTTGTCTTTATAATAGCAGTTATTACTGTTTCAGAAGAACCGCTAATAATTTGGAAGATCAACTGATATGAACAAGAAAAATATACAGGAGGACATTTACCAATCCTGTCTCAAGGCAAAATAATGTTAACCAGTAGTAGTAGGAAGCATCATGAGACAGAATTCCTGGAAGGTTACAGCCTGAAGCCTCGTACACACGACCGAGTTTCTCGGCAAAAACCAGCAAGAAACTTGCTGGCAGAGATTTCTTGCCGAGAAATTTGTTCGTGTGTATGGTTTCTCGTCAAGAAAAGCGACAAGAATCTCGACGAGAAAATAGAGAACCTGCTCTCTATTTTCTCATCGAGATTCTCGTCAGCCTGTTTCTCGACGAGAAAATTGTGTGTGTGTACACTTACCTGTTCGCCGGGAAGCCCGCGCATGCTCGAAATGACTTTGACGCATGCGCGGTAGCTTCCTAGGCATAGGTAGGGTGAACCAAGATGGCGGAGACGGCATCGAATGTGACGAGCGCATGCTCGTCGTATTCGATGACGTCACTGCGTACGCTCCATTCAAAGAACCGTGGGTTCTTTGAAATGAGCGTGTGTACACTCGGCCGGGACAAGTTTCTTGTCCAAGGATCTCGTCGAAAAAAACGATGTGTTTTTTACGACGAGATTCTCGGCCGTGTGTACGAGGCTTGAGTCATAAAATTCCTCTTTTGGCATGCTCTAAACTCTACACTTGTGACTGCATTAAATCTGACCCTGACAATTTTATACTATACATCAGTTTAGAATGGATATCACACTTGGCTGCCCAGGAATACAGACACACATGTCTGTAAACATGTTGCCAAGACTTTGCCTAAGGAGATGAAGCCTGATTTGCGAATGCATTTGCTTGATAAATGCCCCTCACAGTATGTAATTGCACTCATATCTGTAGAGACAAGTAAGATATTTGACTGTTATGTATACTTGCTACGAATCTTTTCGTTTTATGTAGCCTTTGCAAGTTTTGGCTTTTGTCATATAGATTTAACTGATAGCAAGACAGTTGATTATTGGAGACTATTGTTCCACTACAGCAAATACCACATCATTAATACTGTATAGTTAAAGGAGAAGTACAACCAAAGCTCGTTTGGCTGTACTTCTTCTGTGGATCGTTCTGCACGTCTGTGACCTGTGACCCGTTTTCAGCAGACAGCGGGCTGAAGCCCGCTGTCGGCTGACATCACAAAACCGGTCAAGGACTGGGAAAGATTGCGGCCATATGGTGGATACGCCCACATGCCTGGACTAACACCAAGCTCAGCCTCTCAGCAAGCCATTTAGAGCCACTCAGAGCCTGAGCTGGCCAATCCCACCCCCTCCACAGTCCAGCGCTCCAGTAAGCACTGGAGGGGCAGAGGAGACAGCGGTGACTGACAGTCACTGAGACTCAGTTCTCAGCCTTAGACCCCATACAAACTATACAACTTTTGTTGTCTGATTTATTTTAGATTTACCAAAACCATGAAGTGCAAGGGCCTGTCTGATTGCATACAAATTGAAACTCTTAAGGTTTGTCCTCATATTATATGGTTTGGTAAATCTGAAGGAAAAAATCTACAGAAAATTGTATAGTGTGTATCCAGCTTTAGAGCCGGGGGGGGGGGGGGGCAGATGCAACATCCACTGTAATTATGATTCTAAAATAAAAAAATCCCAAATGTAACCCCTTATAAAATTTGTAATACAGGAAATAGAAGAAAGGTGTGGGGCATGCGATCTCTTAAAGAATAGGTGTTCACAGTCAGGTCATAAAGCTGATCTCCAGGTTTTAGTAAAGTTTAAATAGTTGTTTTGACCAAGGCTGGTTCAAACAAACTATTACCAACACCTACAGCAGCTGTCAGAGCTGTATGAAGTGTATGTAGCCTCTGTTGCATACAGTATACAGCGCTGCCTTTCGGCAGTGGGATGGAAACTGCCCGCCCCACATCCAGAACAAAATTGAGTCAGACTGAGCGTTGGTCAGCAATTTACATGGAGATTTTTATTCTAAGAATAAATACAACGCTTTCACTGATTGGCTTTGGTGGAGAGACGTATGGATAAAGTCTTGATCTTTGACTTACCCAGTCAGAGGAAGTTTTGTATTCATTCTTAGAATATAAAGCTCCCTCTGAATTGCTGACCAGCAACTTAGGCTGACTTGATTTTATTCCGAGAGCGGGACAGGAAGCTCCTAGATAACAGAGCTAAATATTGTATGTAGCTGAGGCTACATATACTGTAGTTCATACACCGCTGACAGCAGTTGCAGATGTTTGAAGTAAATAGTTAATTTGTACCAAACTTCACCAAAATCAGGAGATCATCTTTAAGCAGTGTTGAGGGAATGAATGTCCTTAGTGTCCTTAGGCTGTAAGGAGTAAAGAGCCAAAAGCAGAACATATAAATTCTAGATTTGAATTTATTCAGACTCCAGTATCATAAAAAAGCCTATGTAGGTAGGGTTTAACCAGCATCTGGAGTAATTGTACTATTTATCTATCAGAATCCCCCCAATGTTATCATTTCAGTACTTGCTTCATTCAACAATACTAAGCTCTGATGAAGGAGACCCTTTGAACCCCTAAAACATGTTGGGTTTTTATAATAAAGGAGTCTGAATGAATTTAAATTGGGACTATATATTTTCTACTTTTGGAACTGGAGAGATTCAAGCCTCGTACACACGACCGATTTTCTCGTCCAAAACCGGCAAGAAAAGTGCCGCGAGAGCTTTTTCCTCGAGAAAACCGTTCGTGTGTATGGTTTTACGACGAGAAAATTGCCGTGAATCTCGACGAGAAAATAGAGAACCTGCTCTCTATTTTCTCGTCAGGATTCCAGATTTCCTCGTCGTGTTTCTCGTCGGCCTGTTTTGTGACGAGAAAATGGTTCGTGTGTATGCTTTTACGACTCTTCAAAAAGCGCACATGCTCAGAAGCAAGTTTGAGACGGGAGCGCATCTTCTGGTAAAACAAGCCTTCGTAATGGAGATAGCACATTCGTCACGCTCGAAATTATTGCATCTTTTAAATGTTGTGCATTGAAATCTTCTTTAGAGTGTTACATTAATCCAAACGAATGAACTTCTTTTGCTGCTGATATTCTCACAGAGTTATGACTATCTTTTTTTATCCTTTTTCATGCTGCTCTTAAGAAGATTTAGGTGTATTATATCGTGCAAGATCTTCTGAATATTTTACATTTTTACATTTTTCAAACTGATGTTAATTGTAATTTGGCAATGTTTTGATAGTGATCTCCCATTGAATATTTTAATATATATTTGTTAAATTTTACACCCTATTTTTTAAAATAAGATTGTTATTCTTTTTTTGGGTTTGGTACCTGTCCCTTTTTTTGGCTGTCAAATGTCTCTGCTTACTCCAAAGCTAAATTGTAATTTTTTTAAAAATACACATAGTCAAGTATGAACTTAAACAAAAATAACATTTATTCATGTTTCAAATAAAATAAAGAGAAGGCAGCGCTGGAGAATCTGCTGCCATTTGTGCATCCCAGGGACCCCAGACCACACATCAACCCTGTGTGGACACTAAAATTGGGAGCTTGAGAGAAGGCCAACATTTCTGAGCACAATCTGATGCTGGCCTCCCAGAGGTCAGGAACAGCAGCAGGTGAGATATATGTCCCAAGTGTGTGGTACTACAACAGGCTGCCTTCTGTCCGACCACAATGAAGCAAGGCCATCACTTCCTCGTCTTCCTGGCAACCTTCCCTGCAACCTTTCCTGAAGCCTTCCCTGCAGCCTTCCTTCTTCGTTTGGCTGGAGGCTGGGCCACTGGAGGGGTACTCCTGTCAGGAGGAGGAGGAGGTGGAGGAGAAGGGGGTGGGGCAGAAGAAGAAGGTGGAGGTGGAGGAGAAGGGGGTGGGGCAGAAGAAGAAGGTGGAGGTGGAGGAGAAGGGGGTGGGGCAGAAGAAGAAGGTGGAGGTGGAGGAGAAGGGGGTGGGGTAGAAGAACAAGGTGGAGGTGGAGGAGAAGGGGGTGGGGCAGAAGAACAAGGTGGAGGTTGAGGAGAAGGGGGTGGGCCAGAAGAAGAAGGTGGTGGTGGAGGAGGAGGGGGTGGGGCAGAAGAAGAAGGTGGAGGTGGAGGAGAAGGGGGTGGGCCAGAAGAAGAAGGTGGAGGTGGAGGAGGAGGTTGAGGAGAAGGTGGTGGGGCAGAAGAAGAAGGTGGAGGTGGAGGTGGAGGAGGAGGTTGAGGTTGGGACAGTTGTGCCACCTCACAAATAGCGGTGTTGGGGGTAATTTTTTCCATCACCCCCTTGTTCAGCAAGGTGATGAGCAGGGGCTCACATAGGAGGCGTTGCTCCATGCTCATCACCTTGAACTTTGCCTCCACTAGGCCGGCAATGGCCTCTTCAGGGGATGTGGGCTCCTTGAGGGTGGCATGGGCCTCTCGAATAAGGGCCATTGCTGCCTCACTGGTGGTCCTGTCCCTCCTGCTTCTTTTGGGAAGTCGGATGGGAGGCACCTGTGATCTGGTGCTTCTCCTTTGCCCTGCCACCTCCTGACTGCCACTGGGCCCTGCCACCTCCTGGCTGCCACTGGGCCCTGCCACCTCCTGCCTGCCACTGGGCCCTGCCTCCTCCTGCCTGACAGTTTCCAGACCCTCCTCCTGGCTGATTTCATCCTGTGTATGAAAAAGGGACATAGTTTAATATGTTGGTTTAATCTTTGCATCCAAAATTCAGATCATGATTGAAGCAATTCGAATGTAAATCCAGAAATAATTTTTACCAATTTACAACTACATCAGATTGACTATTTAGCACCCAATTTAGGCCAGACTAATGTCTCGAGATCTTGATTTCACTTGTGGAACCCAAAATAGTTTATGTTTGTCATCTTGACATATTTGTCAAACATAAATTTTATCCCAATACATTTTCTATAAATACTATACCTGGCTCCAGATGGCCAAATCAGGTTCATCCAGGATGGCTGCCTCCTCTTGCTCCAGAAAAGGCTCAGGTTGGCTGCAGGGAAGTCTGGGGGGAAGAGTGGAGAGTGATGGCCTTGTCTCAATGTGGTCATCCAGAAAGGACATCCTGCTGTAGTACCACAAATTCGGGACATACACATCATCTGCTGCTGCTCCTGACCTCTGAGAAGCCAGGACCTTCGAGCGTTCATTCCTGTATGTGCCTCTCAAGCTCCCAATTTTAGTGTCCCCCTGTTTTGCTGTGGCTGTGGGCACCTTGGTATGCACAAATGGGAGCAGGGTCTCCAGCGCTGCTTTTCTCACCCCTTTTTTTTGTGTATGGGGTTTTTGGTCTCCCACAGAGCGGGCAGCTCCCTTACCCGGTCTATAAATTCCGCAAGGAATTCCTTGTCACTTATAAAGACATTCATTTTGGGTCTGCAAGTAAAATAAATAATATATAACTAATGTGAGGCACACAGTCTAACCTCCTTAAAATCGTAGTCACCATATATATCCTACAACATTCTCCAGACAGTATAGGCCAACAATTAGTCAAAGTCACAAAATCACATACCTTCGTTCGCACGTCCGTCACTTGAACTCCTCTCTCCGCACAACGAACGTAGTATAGTCACATGTGTGTTTGCTATATATACACCACGCATGCGTCAAACTACGCACACGTCGCTCCGCACACGTCGCCCGCCCATGACGTTCTAACTAACATCTTTTCCCCGCCCCTTCTCTTTCGGCGCGTAGACAGATATGGCGGATTTACAGCAGGTGTCTGATAATTCCTCCAAAAACGAGGAGGAGACAAGCCCGGAGACCGAGGAAACGTCACGATCAAGGAGGAGATTCAAGGCATCTAATATGTCTTTAGCGGAGATAGTGGAGATGGTGGACATATTGCTCAAGTCTGATTATGACGCAAAGCATGGGCCGTATAGCAAACCTAATAGAAGGAAGGCCAAAATCCTGAGGAAAGTTGTGAAGAGTCTGAAGACGAATTTCGAGGTGAAACGCTCAAATGAGCAGCTCAGAAAGAGGTGGTCAGACCTCAAACTGAAAGGAAAAATAGAAAAGCGCCTCTTAGCAAAACAGATTTATTATGTAGCAGACAATTTGTATCAAACACTTACATCATGGTAAGTTTCAGGTGTCATCCAGTAGGATTAATGTTTATATTGCGTCCAGGATCTCTGACGCTACTCCACGGATTTCCCAGGTCCCGGTTATGGCGGCCGCAAGTAGCCGGGATACAGGCTGGCTTGTCCGTGATAGGAGACAGCAGCGAAAGATGGCAACGGTCGGTCCGGAGAGGAGCGTCTGACGTCAACTGGATGGTGCAGGGAACCACAACGCGTTTCAGAGCATGCGCAGCTCTCGTACAGGGCATGCGCGCTCCTTTCTCAAGTGTACAAGGAGACAGGAAGGACGGATGTTTTAAAAGTAATTCTGCCCGTCAGCGCAGCAGAATTCAATAATTGCTATGACAAGTGTGTTGCATAAAACAAAACGGGAGTTTTAACCCCACTAACTTGGGATAGCTTAAATAGCAGAAAACTAATAATAGAATGTATAATAATATATTAATATATTAATATATTAAAAAATTTATAAAAAAATATATATATTAATAAAAAATATATATATATATAATAAAAGTAATAATAATAATGATAATAAAGGTAATGAATAGTGATGAAATAATATTGCTCATAATAAAATAATTAAAGAAGTAATGAAATAATATTGCTCATAATAAAATAATTATGAAGTAATTAAGGCATAACGTTTATAATAGCAAAAAATTATTATTGTATGATAAAAGCTTTTTAAGGGAATGTCTATATAGACATTTTAGTGTTAAATTTAAAAAAAAAAAAAAAAATTAATATATGACAGGGATATGATGCCTGCCAACAAAATATTTGGGTGCAAGCTCTTAAATGTTACGATAAATACAATCAAAGTGATAAAATATAATGAGTATGATATAGGCACAGTGAATAATCATCAATCACTAGTCATTATAGAGGATTGTCAGCGTAGCTGTATACAAAACAAAAGGAAATAATAAGAATAAAATATATATATATACACATATATATATATATATATATGCTCGTGTGCCTATGTGTGCCCACGTGCACACACACGTATAAAGGGACACACATACACATATATGCTAGTGCACGCTAGCGCTCGCCCACACATGCGTGGAGGCTTGCGCTGTGTAACAGAAGAGCTAAAATTAAAAAATGATAATGGTAATAATGGTATTGTATAATTATAATAAATGATAATAAATGAAGGGATTATATATATGTAAATGTGTAAAAAGAAGAAGCCATAAGATTCCTTAATGGAAAAGCACACACATATAGGTGCTGACACTACAATATGTACATGCACACTTGCAACCGTGCATCATAAGGAGAGGGCAAATAAGAAAAGGGGAACATTTTTTAGAGGATCGTGTTAACCTCTAGTTCCTCGTTTAACCCATTCGGCACAAGGGTATCCAGAGTAAAAATCCAATAAGTTTCGCGCTCACACAGTCTGGAAAAACGCTCGGCCTCAGATAGGCCTTTAGGTATGGCTTCTATCACCCAAACCTGTAGGCCCTCCGTGGACTGGCCATGAAATTCCAAGAAGTGCCGTGGTACACTGTGTTCATCACAACCAGTTTCCACAAAGCGACGATGTTTGCCAAAACGCTGTCTTAGTGGGTTAATAGTGCGACCCACATATAGCATTTTGCATGGGCATGTTAGGCAATAAACGACATAATCACTTGAACAGTTGAAAAAATTGTCAAGTTGATAAGTCTTATCCCTATGAGAGAAATTTTTTTGTCCATGTTGGACAAAATTGCAAGTTTTGCACAGGGCTTTATTGCATTTATACATCCCTTTAAGGGGGGCCGGACAAATAGCACTAATTGGTTTAGTGTGTTTTAACTTGCTAGGCGCTATTTTGTTTTTTAGAGTCGGTGCCCTTCTGTAGGTAACTTTAGGTTTATCACAAGCAATTGTAGCTAGGTGGGGGTCTTGCTTCAAGATGTTCCAGTGTTTATGAATGATATGTTCCATTTTTCTATACTGTCCATGGAACCCAGTATAGAAAAATGGAACATATCATTCATAAACACTGGAACATCTTGAAGCAAGACCCCCACCTAGCTACAATTGCTTGTGATAAACCTAAAGTTACCTATAGAAGGGCACCGACTCTAAAAAACAAAATAGCGCCTAGCAAGTTAAAACACACTAAACCAATTAGTGCTATTTGTCCGGCCCCCCTTAAAGGGATGTATAAATGCAATAAAGCCCTGTGCAAAACTTGCAATTTTGTCCAACATGGACAAAAAAATTTCTCTCATAGGGATAAGACTTACAACTTGACAATTTTTTCAACTGTTCAAGTGATTATGTCGTTTATTGCCTAACATGCCCATGCAAAATGCTATATGTGGGTCGCACTATTAACCCACTAAGACAGCGTTTTGGCAAACATCGTCGCTTTGTGGAAACTGGTTGTGATGAACACAGTGTACCACGGCACTTCTTGGAATTTCATGGCCAGTCCACGGAGGGCCTACAGGTTTGGGTGATAGAAGCCATACCTAAAGGCCTATCTGAGGCCGAGCGTTTTTCCAGACTGTGTGAGCGCGAAACTTATTGGATTTTTACTCTGGATACCCTTGTGCCGAATGGGTTAAACGAGGAACTAGAGGTTAACACGATCCTCTAAAAAATGTTCCCCTTTTCTTATTTGCCCTCTCCTTATGATGCACGGTTGCAAGTGTGCATGTACATATTGTAGTGTCAGCACCTATATGTGTGTGCTTTTCCATTAAGGAATCTTATGGCTTCTTCTTTTTACACATTTACATATATATAATCCCTTCATTTATTATCATTTATTATAATTATACAATACCATTATTACCATTATCATTTTTTAATTTTAGCTCTTCTGTTACACAGCGCAAGCCTCCACGCATGTGTGGGCGAGCGCTAGCGTGCACTAGCATATATGTGTATGTGTGTCCCTTTATACGTGTGTGTGCACGTGGGCACACATAGGCACACGAGCATGTATATATATATATATATGTGTATATATATATATTTTATTCTTATTATTTCCTTTTGTTTTGTATACAGCTACGCTGACAATCCTCTATAATGACTAGTGATTGATGATTATTCACTGTGCCTATATCATACTCATTATATTTTATCACTTTGATTGTATTTATCGTAACATTTAAGAGCTTGCACCCAAATATTTTGTTGGCAGGCATCATATCCCTGTCATATATAAATTTTTTTTTAAAAAAAATTTAACACTAAAATGTCTATATAGACATTCCCTTAAAAAGCTTTTATCATACAATAATAATTTTTTGCTATTATAAACGTTATGCCTTAATTACTTCATAATTATTTTATTATGAGCAATATTATTTCATTACTTCTTTAATTATTTTATTATGAGCAATATTATTTCATCACTATTCATTACCTTTATTATCATTATTATTATTACTTTTATTATATATATATTTTTTTTTTATTAATATATATATTTTTTTATTAATTTTTTAATATATTAATATATTAATATATTATTATACATTCTATTATTAGTTTTCTGCTATTTAAGCTATCCCAAGTTAGTGGGGTTAAAACTCCCGTTTTGTTTTATGCAACACACTTGTCATAGCAATTATTGAATTCTGCTGCGCTGACGGGCAGAATTACTTTTAAAACATCCGTCCTTCCTGTCTCCTTGTACACTTGAGAAAGGAGCGCGCATGCCCTGTACGAGAGCTGCGCATGCTCTGAAACGCGTTGTGGTTCCCTGCACCATCCAGTTGACGTCAGACGCTCCTCTCCGGACCGACCGTTGCCATCTTTCGCTGCTGTCTCCTATCACGGACAAGCCAGCCTGTATCCCGGCTACTTGCGGCCGCCATAACCGGGACCTGGGAAATCCGTGGAGTAGCGTCAGAGATCCTGGACGCAATATAAACATTAATCCTACTGGATGACACCTGAAACTTACCATGATGTAAGTGTTTGATACAAATTGTCTGCTACATAATAAATCTGTTTTGCTAAGAGGCGCTTTTCTATTTTTCCTTTCATGTCATTTTCCTTGAGTCGGCTTCAACTTGGAGAAGAGCTGCCCTGGGCAACTGAGTTTTTATTAAAGACTTCCTATCCACAATTGTTACTATAGAGTTTTTCAAAACCTTATGCTACCTGCCATCCCTTGGTAACAGTAATAACTTTATGTCCATCTGATTGGAATACTTTTTTTGTTTTTTTGATTTTCAACCTTTGTATAATATCCTTTACACATTTAGGATTAATCGTGTTTGTCTGTGCAGGCTTCCCAAGCGCTTGCATTTGCTATTGTAGACCTCAAACTGAGGGAGCCAGAGCAGTTAAGGAGCATTAAGAGAATGCTAGCAAAAAGTAAGTAAAATGTACACTTTTCTGCTATTAAGGTTTTTCTCAAATTACATGTTGCTCCTTTTTGTTTATTTTCATATTGGACTCCCTTCCAAAATTTCCTAATTTCGAACTTGGTTTGGCACAGTAATCGTTCGTTATGTTACAGACACTTCGTTCGGCCACTATCCACTGTTTTGGCTTATTTTACAGCCCCAAAAGAAAATAGACATCTGCCTGTTTTTTACAAATTGTTGTTCCTAAATTTTCGGCTAGATGATGTGTTTGTAAAGAGAATGAAATGCAAACTTTAATCAGTGTAAAGGAGAGGACACTCAGCAGCTGGTACCACATCTGTACTTTGGAGCACTATAGTGTGGGCCAACAGAACCGCCTTTTTTGGGTGTCCCACACAGGTGCATCAGTGAATTTTTGTGGTGCCTCCATGTCTAAAAATTTACATCCAAAAGGTGAATACCAAACCTATTTTTTGTTCCAAATAATGCATTCATCTTTAGAATCCGCACAAACACACACTTGTACCCCACTTCCAAACAATTTAGCCTGTTTTAATTTTTCTGAGAGAATTTCAGTGTGATAAATAGACCTTTTGTTTGATTCTCATAGGGGAGAGAAGACTGGGAGGAGAACACTCCAGGGAGCACAGGAACCCCACAGCTTCACAACAACCCCAAACTCCCAAAGACCCACAACCAAAGGATGTTGAGGAAGTTGAGGTGGAGGAAGGAGAAGTGCAGGAAGGAGAGGTGGATGACGTTGTGGAACTGGTCACCACAACAGGTCAGTATCTGTCACCACAGCTTCAGGTAAGAGATGTAGGCCTGCAGAGTTATAAAACCTTTTTATTTTGTTTTTAGGGGATGTAAATGTTGTGGTGAAGGATAGTACACGTTTCTCTGCTGACAGTGCCCCCGAATAATACAGCAAGTGATGGAATGTAGCACGGAACTGGACAGAATAAAACAAATAATTCATGTGATGGATCAAACATTTAAAGACATTCTAGATGTATTGGGGAGAATCGAATAAGTCAACCAAACCCCCATTTTTGTTTCAGGAATGACTGTTCTTCAACCTTTTAAACTCTTTTTGACAATCAAACCAGCCAAAAATTGAATATGCACACACTGTGTCAACATGGGCTATCTGCCATCAGGGGATATCCATGTACGTCTTTTGGGGGTGCAACCTCTTCCTCGTATCTAAAGTAGGTGAACTGAGGAAGGGGTTGCACCCCCAAAACACGTCCATTGATCACCCCTGATGGCAGATAGCACATGTTGACAATAGGGATCAGGAGTCTAAAATCCCTATTGGAAATTACTTTAAAATGTGTGCATATTCAATTTTTGGCTGGGCAAGGGGTGGCAAGACCCCATATTATGACGGGAACATAGAGACATAGTTTGTGTAAGTGAATGTCTCAGATTGCTCAGAGATATCCAAAGTTGTACTTTTTGGAATGCAACTGTTGTTTTTGTATTTTCCTAAGAAAAGAATTGGCGGTTTGTGGCCAGGACAAAAAAAACAAAAAAGTAAACGTGTGTGAATGTGCACAGAGTAAAATGTTTGAACAGAAACAACGTGTAGCTTCTTTTTTCAATACGCTCTAACCTTATTTGTGTTTTTTTTAAGGTTACATAGTGAAATGGTTGTTATTTACTAAAGGAAAATACACTTGGCACTACAAATGCACTAAGACAAACTAGGAGACAGGAAACAAACAAAAGTTACAATTTGAAATCAGAATTTTATTTAGCTCATTCTCCATGAATCTTTAGGCATAGCCTGGCATAGAAATTGCCCCCCTACCCGTGAAATATTGCATATATTTCTCCCGAACCTCACGGGCATTTTGGGGGGGCAAGCCAGGACGGGCAGATTTAAGGCCCGGCAGGGGATTGGCAGATGAAAGTCCAGCCTCAGGCAATACTGTGGCCATATAAGAAGTGGATTTTCTGCTGAGAAAGTTGTGTAGCACACAGCAGCATAAAACTACATAGTTTATTTTGTAGTCCGCCAAGTGGATGGAAGTCATAAAAATGCGGAACCGGCTGGCCATTATGCCGAAGGCATTTTCAACTACTCTTCGGCCCCTGGCCAGCCGGTAATTGAACACCCTCTTCTCTGGGGTCAGGGTCCTCTGAGGAAATGGCCTCATAAGATGCGGTCCAAGCCCGAAGGCTTCATCAGCCAAAAAAACAAAGGGGAGTCCTTCAACATTCCCTGCATCCGGTGGCAATGCAAGGTCGTCACTCTGGAGACGGAGGGCAAACTCCGTCTGGATGAAGGATCCCCCATCTGACATCCGGCCATTCTTCCCTACATCAACATAGAGGAATTCATACCGTGCTGACACCACCGCCATCAGCACAATGCTATGAAACCCCTTGTAATTGAAGTAGTAGGACCCAGAACGGGGGTGGCGGCACGATGCGGACGTGCTTCCCGTCTATGGCACCACCGCAGTTGGGGAAGTCCCACCGTGTGGCAAACTCCGATGCCACAGTCTGCCATTCCTGTGGCGTGGAAGGAAGCTGGAGAGTCAAACAAGATGAAAAAAAATTAGAATTTTAAAATATTACATTACAAGGAGATTATAATAAAAAACATTAGAGGCCAACATCAATCAAATTCTCCGTTTATTAATCTGTTTTTAAGAAGTATAATGGAAGGCTCATGTTTCATATTCATCACCCCCTCTAATGGTCCATTAAAAAAATATTTTGGGGGGGGGTAGATGTGTTTGGCCACAGGATAGCATTGCAGTGGCGGTGCGTCCAGAGTGGGCGCTGGAGCACTGCCACCTCTCTCCTGTGCCCGTCACTCCGAACAATACATCGGTTCATGCCTTGCATTAACCTATGTATTGTCAATGCCGCCCACTATTCTGGTGGATGGCCCCCTGTTAAGCGACCAACATATGAATAACTGCAGCATTTATGGGGTGAAAATTGCATATCAGAAACAGGGAGGCAAATAGGCTTGCACATTACAGCCTGAGGAATGTAATTGGCTTCATAAAAGTTAAATAGGTGACGCGGGGGGGGACATTCCTTGGGTAAACACTGACAGGCTGCTCTGCCAATCATGTTCACCAAGTCTGTTTAATGGTAACATGATTGGCTGATGCAACATCAAGGGCAGGAGAAGACATCAAGGACAGAAGAAGGATGAAGCTGACCACAAGAAGGTAAGTGCAGGGCTGGGGGGAACAAAATGGCTGCATTGGAGGGAACAAAATGGCTGCATTGGAGGGAACAAAATGGCTGCATTGGAGGGAACAAAATGGCTGCATTGGAGGGGGCAACTGGGGGCGTTTAATAGGCACAGTCGCAAAAAAGGAGGAAGTTTATTTCCTAAATTGGGGTTGGACCCCCAAACATTTGGAGCAACAGACGCCCCTGCTGGAAAGCTTAGTGAAGGGAAATATGCATGGAGGAGAAAAAAGGGGCATTTAAAAACTTCCTGCATGGGGACAAAGGGGACATTCTCAGCATATTACAATCATGGTAATTAGGGAAGGATGAAAGAAATACAATACATTAGCATACATGGAATACATAAAATGTGATGTTAATGGAGAAAACTTACCCGAATATAGTCCTCCTGCAGGACTTGTATAATAGCAGAACAGGTGTCTGGGATTATGAGGCCCAGAGCCTGGGGGGAGATGCCTGTTGTGAACTTCAAGTCCTGAAGACTTCTCCCTGTCGCCAGGTAACGTAACGTGGCGATGAGCCTCTGCTCAGCACTGATGGCTTCCCGCATAACGGTGTCCTTCCTGGTAAAATAGGGGGACACCAAAGGCAACAGTTCCTGAAAAACGGGGTCAGACATCCGCAGAAAATTCCTGTAGTCCTCAGGATTATTCTCGACGATCTCCCGCAGCAGAGGCATATGGCAGAATTGGTCCCGCTGGAGCAACCAATTCTTGGTCCATGAACTCCTCCTCACACCGTTCATGGACTGGTCTTGGTCCAAAACAAGCAGACCAACACCAAGCGCACGCACAGCACGAACTCAACGACGAGAACGTCCAGGCGACATGGCTAGGAAACGGTCGTCTTATCAGAACGTACAGAACAGAACGCACTTTAAAACAGCAAGGCCTATGAATAACGAACTGAAAATCAGAAACGAACGGGCAAGAACGCACTGTAAAACAGATACGACCTGCCTAGACGCCCTGATAGTCAAGATACGAACCCACAAGCACAAACTGAACCGCAGAAAACGAACTGAAAAGCATGAAGACTGAAAAGCGCGAATCGTCTCTTCCCAAACTTTTACTTCACACGCGGTAACACGAGATCAGCAAAAGCAGCCCAAGGGGTGGCGCCAAGGAAATCGATCTTCCCCTTTATACTGCCGTCGTACGTGCTGGACGTGACCACGGAGAACAACGACGAGATTTGGAATTGTCAGTGTGTACGCATGGAAAGCTTGACGAGAAACTCGTCAAGGTTAACAAGAATCTCGTCGAAAAAAACGGGGGGCGCGCATCGCGGCGATCGGTGGAGCGGTGAGTCAGTCTGACCCACCGCTACACTGATCTCGGTAAAAAGCCTCCGTCGGAGGCTTTTTACCATGTGATCAGCCGTGTTGAATCACGGCTGATCAGGAAGTAAACAGGAAGAGCCGTTGATCGGCTCTTCCTCACTCGCGTCTGACAGACGCGAGTAGAGGAGAGCCGATCGGCGGCTCTCCTGACAGGGGGGGTTCGCGCTGATTGTTTATCAGCACAGCCCCCCCCTCGGCTACCCACACTGGACCACCAGGGAAGCCCCCAAGGACCACCAGGGAAGCCCTAAGCATGTGAATGGCCCCCATGGCCATCCACATGTAGTAAAAAAAATATATATGTAAAAAAAAACATAAAAAAATATGCCAATCAGTGCCCACACATGGGCACTGACTGGCACGATCATGCCAAGAAAATAATGTGTGGTGGCTGGCATTGCTAGGCAGCAGTGTCACCAGTGCCACCTACTAGTGTCCATCAGTGCCACCTATCAGTGCCCATCCATGCCCATCTGTGCCCATAAGTGCCCACCTATCAGTGCCCGTCCGTGCCACCTATCAGTGCCACCCATAAGTGCCCATCAGTGCCGCCTAAAAGTGCCCATTAGTGCCGCCTATGAGTGCCCATCAGTGCCGCCTATGAGTGCCAATCAGTGCCGCCTATGAGTGCCAATCAGTGCCACCTATGAGTGCCCATCAGTGCCGCATACCAGAGCCACATATCAGTGCCCATCAGTGCCGCCTATCAGTGCCCATCATCAGTGCCCATCAGTGCCACCTCATCAGTGCCACCTCATTGGTGCCACCTCATCGGTGCCCATCAGTGCCCTTCAGTGCCGCCTTATCAGTGCCCGTCATTGAAGTAGAAAAGGTACTTATTTACAAAAAAAATTAACAGAAACAAAGAAAAACATAGTTTTTTTTTAATTTTCGCTCTTTTTTTATTTGTTGCGCAAAAAATAAAAATCGCAGAGGCGATCAAATACCACCAAAAGAGAGCTCTATTTGTGGGAACAAAATGATAAAAAATTTGTTTGGGTACAGTGTAGCATGACCGCGCAATTGTCATTCAAATTGCGACAGCGCTGAAAGCTCAAAATTGGCTTGGGCAGGAAGCTGTATAAGTGCATGGTATTGAAGTGGTTAAGCTTTGACAAAAAAAACAAAACTGGAAGCTGATTGATTTCCATGCAGAGCTGCACCAGATTTTGCACTCTCCAGTTTTAGTAAATCAACTCCAAAGTCTATTCAAGAGAAGGGGAAAATCTTCCATAGGTATCTGTATAACCATGTCAGGTGAGTTAGTATCTTTTCAAGTTAAAGTGAGAGTGGTATCAATCTTTCTACATCTCATAAGGTTTCAATATAATATTGTGATATCAATATTTTGTATACGCTATGACCTAAAACCCATTTTTTTATTTAACTTTTTCAGAGTCTTTAGTAGTCTATAGAAAATCTTTCTGTACACTGTAGAATTTAGTCAGTTTAGTCTTGAAGTGACAGCTGTGTAAACTACACAGACAACTGCTGGCAGTGGTCCTTGTTCTGTATTAGGGTTGAACACTCTAGCACTGTAATCTCTTAATAAAATGTGCTCATTATCATTATACTGTACATAAAGCAACAATAGGCTGAACTGCTACACTGACACAGCTTGCATTGCTGTTTTCAAGTGAATGAAAAGTGTTGAATGCACACTAAAATAACTAGGATAAAACTATTTATTTTGCAGGCAATTGCTAGATAAATTGCTTTTATCTATCATTTAGTCAGCATTGAAATATTTATCTCTAGATCATCAAGATGAAACATTTCAAGTACTATATAATATAAGTATAATAATTCATATAGGATTTTATGTGAGTTTCTGAACTATTATATTAAATTATAAAGCAATAATGCCCTTTATATAAGTTATTGGCCTAAATTACTGAAATATTTAACAGATTAAAAAAATTGGAAGAGAAGAAAAAGTGTGAGAATAATGATCCCTACAATTCTTGCAAGACAATCCTATAGTTAACCTGCACTCCTTTTTTTACATAAAATAATCATTCTATGCATGGCTATTAGGGATGAGCTCGATGTTCGAGTCAAACGTAAGTTTGACTCGAACATCGGGTGTACGCCTGTTCGCTGAACAGCAAATATTATGGGGCGTTCGCGGGAAATTTGAGCACCACGGAACGCCCCATAATACACTGCGAGATCGCAGTGCATTGCTGTATGATGATTGGAGAAAGCATGCACCTTACCTGCATGCTTTGGCTAATCACAGCGCGCTCTGCTGAGAGAGCCATAATTTTCCAATCATGGCTTAGGGGGACTAAGTCCATCCCCCACACTATATAAGGCTACTTACATAGTTACGTTTAGTGCAGACTAGATATTCAGTGTAGACTCTATATTCAGTCAGTGCAGGCAGTATAGTTTATATAACACAGTGTATAAAAGTGGTTAAGGGGAACCCTGCACCAATTATTATTTTTTAAATGGCGTGGGGGTCCCCTCCAAAATCCATATCAGGCTCTTCAAGTCTGGTATGGATTTCAAGGGGAAAATATTTACAAAACCACTATACATTCCTTATAAAATATTTAATTTAGACGGTACAGGGGCAGGAATCAAAAGATATCAAACAAGAAAGTAAGTTCCAATTAGCTCATACCTGTGTAACAATATTAGAAAGGTACCTATCTAAATGAGCTGGTATCAGAAAAAAAAAACATCTGCTTGGTGATCATTTTTAGATGATCTTAGAATAGATATTGTAGCAAACAAGTGTGATTACTTATTTGCAGGGAGCAATAGCAATCCACCAGGAAAATCCAGCTTGTGTGATCTACTAGTTGACTAGTTGGGTATCTACAGAAGCTTAACTAGAGGCCCCCCGGTGCAAGAATCCACTGGTCCTGGGGCCCTTTCCATCGGTCCTGGGCCCTTTTCTCTGGTCCCAGGACCCTTCTCTTTGAGCTGGGGACTTTTCCCACTGGGCCAAGGGCCCTTGATCCCAGGGCCCTTTACTCTTTTCATAAGAAAGTGGTTCCACCATGAACAAGACCTGGTGTCCTGTCGCCAACATCCGAAAAAATTTGGAAACAATAGGAAATGTCCCCCTTGGGAAACGGGACTTTAAAGACGACATAGACACCAAATTATCTTTTTGTTAAAAAATATAAATGTTATTACAAAAGAAGAATAAAAACAACATTCATCTAAAAATAATGTCTATACAGAGACATATGAAATTGCATGTATTAGTATATACCCATGTACATATACAGATATTGTGTTGTCTCCAATATACCCAACACATTTCTGGTTAGAACACCCTTCCTCGAGGTAGTGATAAGGGGAATCTGTATTCGTTCAGTAATTTCTATTACTATCGTGGGGCCCTTTATTATGGTCCTGTAGTGGGACCCTTTCACATGTTCTGCATCAGACCCCCTTCCTGCCATCTTGGGGCCCACCCCACAGTGGCGGAATTCCAGGGCCTGATCGCAAGTGCAACTTTTGAGACCCTGGTAGTTCTGTCACTGGATGAAATGTTCTGCAATGCCATGGGATGGGTGGAATGCTCTGCAGTGTGTCATGGATAGTTGAAATTATCTGCAGTGTATTATGGGATGGGTGAAATGCTCTTAAGTGTCATGGGATGGGTGGAATGCTTTACAGTGTATCATGGAATGGGTGAAATCTTCTGCAGTGTATCATGGGATGGGTGAAATGCCCTGCAGTGTTACGAGATGGGTGGAATGCTCTTCAGTGTGTCATGGGATAGTTATAATTCGCTGAAGTGTTTTATGTGTAGCGATACCTTCAACTAAGAGGGCCGCAGATTTAGTTTGGGCCCTGAAGACAGCTCCGCCAACCCCCGGCAATTTACTCGACCCCCTACTGGCACAGTTAGTCTAGGGTAATATGTGTATATCTTATGCTCTATGATTAAATTCAAACACCAAGACAGTGATAAAAGAATAACGAATTTACTTTCTATGGCAATGGAAATCAACAGTGATAACAGATCATAAGAATCTATCTGCAGAGCCCTGCAGCAGTAGTCACACTATAACTATAGAGATATGGCGCACACGCGCCACGTGTAACAGTACTTCACTATGCGCCCTATGGCGCAGCAACTGAATAAACTACCTAGATGGCCAGGCCTGACCATATAACTCAGTCTCTAGGGAGGGGTAAAATTCTTCACATGCAAGTCTTTAAACGGTGGTGCACATTCAGGAACACATTTGTAATCCAAGGGGGGGGGGGGGGGTAAAAACACCAACACAGTACACTCCACTAAAGATCCGTTCAACTCAGTTCTGCTTTGGATCTCAAATGGAGAAAAGAACTCAAATACGAACTAGTGGGCCACGGCAGTCTGTAGGCCTAACAATGATATAACGTTTTTGTGGATTGAGCAAGTGCTCGCTCACCCCTCTGGACGCGATCCCAGTCCGGGAACTTCCACCTGCTGTGTCTCCTCACACAGCTCTGCAGCAGTCTGGTCTCCGGCTCAGCAGCGGTTGAAGAAAAACCGAGTCAGATGCCACCCAGGCTCGAGATGGGATGGAAGGCTCTTTGGGTAACAGCGCAAGGCCCAGGCTTCAGGCCTTGCACTACGGTGGATCCGCACAGGAAGATCTCTCCCTTGAAGTCTCGTGTCCCAAAGAGGCCGAGCCCAGCCTCGCCTCCTCCTTTAATAACCCCTCCCATGAGTCTCTAGTAGGGGTGGAAACATTGCTGAAAGGGGTTCTGGGTAACGTAGTCTCTCTCCTCTGCTTTCACTTCCAGTAAAGTCTCTTCTCTACTCCCTCCCGACTCACCTCTCACCCAGAAAGTCCTATCTCTCTCTATTAAAGGGGAATACCCCGCTACACACTCCCCCCACTTAAATTCTTTGGTCCCCCAAAGACAATTCTAGCATACACTGCGTACAACCCTAGACAACATTTCGTATGACGTTGGCATAGGGAATTCCCACCAAAACAAAGGGGTTGAATTCCCTTGCCCACAGGTCACATTATCATGAGTGGCCTGCCTAACTGTGCCAGAGAGTGAGTGGGGGTTGCCCTCCACCCAATGAACAGTGGAGGGATCCTAGTTCTCTACACTCCTCCTGGCAGTGACCACAGAATCTTCTGAGCTCTTCCCCATTTGTGGGTAGGTCAACTTTTTGGGAGGCCTTATGACTCTGCGAGCCCTTTGTTCTCTTGGGGTTTCTGGCTCTGGCGCCACAGGCTCTTCTTCTGTAGCAGGCTCGGGCGACACGGCAGGCTCTGTAACATCTGCTTCAGGAGCCGAGGGATATATAGAGTCTCTAGGGTCCTTTCCAGAGTAAGTATCACAAGCATCCTCCCTGTAATCTGATGAAGGACTAGATGGGATGAACTCAGCGGCTTCTGCATTCAGTTGTCCATCTATAGTGTCTTCAGTAGTTGGAAGATCTATAGCGGAAGTTCCTGGAGTTGGGGAAGGCCACAGCCAGTCAAGTTCTCTTCCTTCATCTCCACTGAGTTCAGAGGCCTCTCCATCTTCAGCCCGAGAGGTCTGGGACCGAGTGTTTGGCCTGGGGGTATCTAGAATAGAGACTGGTTCAGGGGAGTCCCTCACTGGAGGTATCCTGACCGCTTCAGCAAGTGGGAGCAGGTGGTTTCGATGCCACGTCTTCAGTGGTCCTACCTTTCCTTCTGGCTTCAACTTGTAGACAGGTAGGCCCGGCAGCTTCCTACAGATGACATAGGGTTCAGATCTCCATCTGTCTGCAAGTTTGTGTTTTCCAGGGACCCCCAGATTGCGTAGCAGTACTCAGTCCCCGGGCTGCAGGTCTTGCACCCGGACCTTCAAGTTGAAGTTTCTTTTGTTTCGAGCTCCCCTTTGATCTGAGGCCAGGTCCACAGGTAACCTTGCTTCTTTACCAAACATGAGTCGATATGGGGAGTAGCCTGCAGCATCACTGGTGGTGCAGTTGTAAGCGTGTACTATAGCTGCTATGTGTTTGCTCCAATGTTGTTTCTTCTCACTATCCAGAGTTCCCAACATGTTGAGCAGGGTTCGGTTAAACCTCTCCGGCTGAGCATCTCCCTGTGGGTGATAAGGTGTGGTTCGAGTTTTCTTGATTCCTAGCAAATCCAGGAGTTTCCGGATCAGTCGACTCTTAAAGTCCCTTCCTTGATCTGAATGAAGTCGCTGGGGCAGCCCATAATGGACAAAATACTTCTCCATAAGTACCTTGGCTACTGTGGAAGCCTTCTGGTCTTTGGTTGGGAAAGCTTGGGCATACCGGGTGAAATGATCGGTTATCACCAGAACATTTCCTAGTCCACTCAGGTCGGGTTCGAGGCAGAGGAAATCAATGCATACCAGATCCATTGGGCCTTGACTTTGTAGATGGCCCATTGGGGCAGCTTGATGGGGTAAAGTCTTCCTCTGGATGCAGCGTGCACATGAATGGCAGCACTCTTCCACTTCTGCTCTCATGCCGGGCCAATAGAACCGACTTCTGACAAGTTGAAAGGTCCTTTCCGCCCCTAGGTGGCCGTGATTGTCATGTAGGGCAATCAGAACAGTCTCTCGATGTTTTTCCGGAAGAAACAATTGCCATTTATCTTCCAAGTCATCAGAGGGGCCCCTTCGGTAGACCACTCCCTGATGCACCTGTAACCTGTCCCACTCTTTCCTCAACAGGCGAGCTTCCTTTGAGGAGTGACTCAGGAGTCTGTTTGGATCCTGATTCTCCAGGGCTTCCAGAACCAATTTTCCCATGGGGTCTTCTAATTAGTCGCATCTTAGTTCCTTCTTGGACAACTTTGGCAGATGGTCTTCTTCCAGTTAAGTTACTCCACAGTATTGTTTGGGGACTTCTACCATGGTAACTCCTATCTCTTCCGCCCTTGAGCCTCCTCTGGCTTGCAATTCAGCCCCTTGACAAAGGGCCCGCACCCCGTCAGGTGCCACTTGAGTCCAGTCTTCCATGTCACTGGTGGGGCCATAAGATCTACTGGACAGAGCATCTGCATCTCGATTTCCAATCCCTGGCCTGTACTTTAGGCTGAAATTGAATCCAGACAATGCGGCCAGCCACCTGTGTCCAGTGGTGTCCAGCCTTTCTGTAGTGAAAAGGTAAGTAAGGGGGTTGTTGTCGGTCTTCACAGTGAACTCCGCCCCATACAGGTAGTCTTTGAGCTTGTCTACTACCGCCCACTTAAGGGCCAGGAACTCCAGCTTGTGAGTGGGGTAGTTCTTCTCAGAGGGGCTCAGGCTCCTGCTCACGTAGGCAACAGGCCGCAGTTGTCCTTCGTGTTCTTGATAAAGCACTCCCCCCAGACCGTCATGACTAGCATCTACGTGTAGTTCATAGGGTTTGGTCGGGTCTGCGTAGGCCAAGACTGGGGCAGTGGTTAGGTTCTTCTTCAACGCCTGGAAGGCCTCTTCACACTTCTGGTTCCACTGATCTCTGACTGACTCTCCCGGCTTCCTGGGCCCTGAGTCGTCCTCTTCTCCCTCGGTCTTGAGTAGTTCATTCAATGGTCTAGCAATTCGAGCGAATCCTTCCACAAACCTCCTGTAATAGGAGCAGAACCCTAAGAAGGATCTGAGTTCTGTTACTGTGGTGGGTCGTGGCCAGGAGGTAACTGCCTCCAATTTCTCAGGGTCTGTGGCCACCCCTTCTTCAGACACTCTGTGTACAGACCAACTCCATGTAGCCATATTGCAATGCATTCTCAGAAAATTACATTGGCTGCAGATTGAAAAGGAAAGGTAATTTTTAATAACATTCAATTACAATATGATAAGTGTTACAATTATACAGTGGGGCAAAAAAGTATTTAGTCAGTCACCAATTGTGCAAGTTCTCCCACTTAAAAAGATGAGAGAGGCCTGTAATTGTCGTCATAGGTATACCTCAACTATGGGAGACAAAATGTGGAAACAAATCCAGACAACCACCGTGTCTGATTTGGAAAAAATTTTTTTGCAAATTATGGTGGAAAATAAGTATTTGGTCAATATCAAAAGTTCATCTAAATACTTTGTTATATATACTTTGTTGGCAATGACAGAGGTCAAACATTTTCTGTAAGTCTTCACAAGGTTGTCACACACTGTTACTGGTATGTTGGCCCATTCCTCCATGCAGATCTTCTCTAGAGCAGTGATGTTGTGGGGCTGTCGCTGGGCAACACGGACTTTCAACTCCCTCCAAAGGTTTTCTATGGGGTTGAGATCTGGAGACTGGCTAGGCCACTCTAGGACCTTGAGATGCTTCTTACGAAGCAACTCCTTCATTGCCCGGGCAGTGTATTTGGGATCATTGTCATGCTGAAAGACCCAGCCACGTTTCATCTTCAATGCCCTTGCTGATGGGAGGAGGTTTGCACTCAAAATCTCACGATACATGGCCCCATTCATTCTTTCATGTACACGGATCAGTCGTCTTGTTCCCTTTGCAGAGAAACAGCCCCAAAGCATGATGTTGCCACCCCCATGTTTCACAGTAGGTATGGTGTTCTTTGGTTGCAATTCAGCATTCTCTCTCCTCCAAACACGATGAGTTGTGTTTCTACCAAACAGTTCCACTTTGGTTTCATCTGATCATATGACATTCTCCCAATCCTCTTCTGGATCATCCAAATGCTCTCTAGCAAACCTCAGACGGGCCCGGACATGTACTGGCTTAAGCAGGGGGGCATGTCTGGCACTGCAGGATCTGAGTCCCTGGCGGCGTAGTGTGTTACTGATGGTAGCCTTTGTTAAGTTGGTCCCAGCTCTCTGCAGGTCATTCACTATGTCCCCCCGTGTGGTTCTGGGATTTTTTCTCACCGTTCTTGTGATCATTTTGACCCCACGGGGTGAGATCTTTCGTGGAGCCCCAGATCGAGGGAGATAATCAGTGATCTTGTATGTCTTCCATTTTCTAATTATTGCTCCCACAGCTGATTTCTTCACACCAAGCTGCTTGCCTATTGCAGATTCAGTCTTCCCAGCCTGGTGCAGTTCTACAATTTTGTTTCTGGTGTCCTTCGACAGCTCTTTGGTCTTCACCATAGTGGAGTTTGGAGTGTGACTGTTTGAGGTTGTGGACAGGTGTCTTTTATACTGATAACAAGTTCAATCAGGTGCCATTAATACAGATAAGGAGTGGAGGACAGAGGAGCCTCTAAAAGAAGAAGATACAGGTCTGTGAGAGCCAGAAATCTTGCTTGTTTGTAGGTGACCAAAAACGTATTTTCCACCATAATTTGCAAAAAAGATTCTTTCCAAATCAGACAATGTGATTGTCTGGATTTGTTTCCACATTTTGTCTCTCATAGTTGAGGTATACCTATGATGACAATTACAGGCCTCTCTCATCTTTTTAAGTGGGAGAACTTGCACAATTGGTGGCTGACTAAATACTTTTTTGCCCCACTGTATGCGCAATATTATTTTTTCTTTATTTGCTATTTTTTTTTTCCCCCACAAAAGTGGAGTTACCCTTTAACAGTTTGTGCAGCGCTTTACAACATGAGTGCAGACAGTACAGTTACAATACAATTTATTACAGTAGGAATCAGAGGGCCCTGCTCATTAGAGCTTACAATCTAGGAGAGAGTTGTAGCACTTTACCGTCTTGGGAGACAGAGCAAAGAAACTACAGATCCCATATTCATTGAGGTTCTGAGCAGAGGAATAGAGGAGTAGTTGTTCAGGGGGTGTAACCCTAACAACACCTGGTAATCCCAGGCGATCTCCCATCCAAGTATTAACCAGGCCTGACCCTGAAGACGTTAGTAAGATAAAAGATGAGAATAGCATCACCCACGCTGTGGATTGTTTTTTTGGGGGGGAAAAGCGGAGTTACTGCTATGTGTGATTAAGCACTATTATCCTGGTGCAAGGCTGTGCACCAATGAATATGAGTAAGCATTTTTATGGTTTTAAAATATAATTTGAAATAAATTGAGGATTTTACACCATACACATTTTTCTTTATGGACACCTTTGGTTTGCTTTATTTCTTCACTTTTCTTTTTCTTTTTGCATTGAGGATTGATAGCACAGTTGTGTTAAGTAGATACACTATTGAGTGTTTAATATTTGGTATATAATCACAGTTTTTTTTTTTTTTTACCTAGCTCAGCTATAAATATATGTTTTATATAGAAGGTAACAAATGGTCTTTAAATACTCAGATCTCTTCTCGCTTCTTTAAGTCCAAATGAAGTATGACTAAACATGATTGAGCAGTAGAGTCCCGTCATTTATATACTGTAGTTATACATATCTTTTAATATAAAATGAAACATTACGTTTTACTGGTCTATGCATGATGCGTGAGCTGTGCATCCCACTAATATTAATCAATGACATAATTTTACTAAGTCCTTCAGAACTTAAAAGCCAGAATTGTATTAAAAATTAGAAGCTTCAGGTCACAAAAAAGGCTGTGACGCAGTCCTCAAAGACAAGTACTTCTCCACTGCCATTCCAAGTAAGCATCTACTTGCCACTGTGTTGTAATTTTTTTAAAGAGTTTTAGGCCCCTTTCACACTGGGGCGGGCAGATGCGTTGGCGGTAAAGCGGCGCGATTTTCAGCGCCGCTATACCGTCATTACCGCGGTATGCGGCCGCTAGCGGGGTGAATTTAACCCCCGCTAGCGGCCGAAAAAGGGTTAATACCGCGGTGTCCCATTGATTTCAATGGGCAGCCGCGGTAAAGGAGCGGTGAACACACCGCTCCTTCACCGCTGTAAAGATGCGGCTAGCAGGACTTTTGGAGCGGTCCTGCTAGCGCACCGCTTCAGTGTGAAAGCCTTCAGGCTTTCACATTGAAGACTACAGGGCACGATTTTTTCAGGCGGTATAACAGCGCTATTATTAGCGCTAAACCGCCTGAAAAACGTGCCAGTGTGAAAGGGGCCTTAAAGAGACAGGTTTTAAGGAGTGTGCCTTCTGCCCCAGAACAACTCAATATGTATATTTTGTTTAGTTTTTTTTTTTGTTTACTTTATCTTTATTAACTTTTTCTCACATACCATACATATTTACCATATGCATTTACAACACCATAAAATACAATTATAAACCCTTACCACCTGTCTCACCCCTCCAAAAAAAAAAAAAAAACTTTAATTAAACCTCTACCGCTGAGCCACATCATTATTTTACAATACCCTGAAACCTTCATGTCTTTATAATTCCGCCAATCAACTGCACATTTTTTTTTTTTTTTAACTCAAACCACCTCTACCAGGTCTTTAAAAATGTTTCCATCAAGTCCTAGAATGATATAATTTTTCCATGGTACAAATACACCATAGTGCCAAAATTATTGGGACACCTGCCTTTACACGCACATGAACATTAATGGCATCCCAGTCTTAGTCCGTAGGGTTCATTATTGAATTGACCCACCCTTTGCAGCTATAATGCTATAACAGCTTCCACTCTTCTGGTAAGGCTGTCCACAAGGTTTAGGAGTGTGTCTATGGGAATGTTTTACCATTCTTCCAGAAGCGCGTTTGTGAGGATAGACACTGATATGGACGAGAAGACCTGGCTCGCAGGCACTAATTCATCCCAAAGGTGTTCTATTGGGTTGAGGTCAGGACTCTGTGCAGGCCAGTCAAGTTCCTCCACCCCAAACTCGCTCATCCATGTCTTTCTGGACCTTGCTTTGTGCACTGGTCCCAATAATTTGGTGGAGGGGAAATTATGGTGTGGGGTTGTTTTTCAGGGGTTGGGCTTGGCCCCTTAGATCCAGTGAAGGGAACTCTAAAGTCGTCAGCATACCAATACATTTTTGACAGTTTCATGCTTCCAACTATGTGGTAACAGTTTGGGGATGGCCCCTTCCTGTTCCAACATGACTGCGTACCAGTGCACAAAGCAAGGTCTATAAAGACATGGATGAGCGAGTTTAGGATCGAGGAACTTGACTGGCCTGCACCGAGTCCTGACCTCAACCCGATAGAACACCTAATACATCCCTACCAAATGTGAAACATAGTCCCACTTTCATTGCACCCTCTCCAACATAATGGTGACTTTCCTACTTGATATTTATGTGCCCTAACGGGTGTGATATACCATCTTGCTAAACACTTAAAATGTATCTCTACAGTGTGTGTGTTTCTAAATTACATTTGCACATGTTCATATCACGATAATGCAAATGTATACTTTTTTTTATCAGTAATCACACTGTATTTCAGCCCAGGGTTAAGCATTAGCAATAGAGGCAGGATAAAAATAAGTGATAGCTTTTTTTTCCACACATTTTATTTTTTATTTTCTGCCTTGCCAACAACTAACAATTGTGGATTCCTGGCTCCCAAACATGATGGACAATACATCTTCATGCAACAATTGTTTCTCACAAAGATTTAGATCTTATGCCATCTCATGTCTATTATAAGGCTGTGAATAGAACTAATGAAAAATGATTTACCAGTGTGAATTCTTATTATTAGGATTTCCTCTCCCAGAGCTAAATAAATAAAAGTTAACAGTTATAAACAAAGGGAGAGTAGTTTAAATCTACATGTTGACTTTAAATGAATAATCAATATCAGTTGTGCTCAGTTTAAGCCCTTAAAGTATAATTGTATAATTGTACATTTATATGATCACCCCACTCCGCTTCTCCAAACCCTATAAAGTTACTTGACCCCACTCCTCTGCTGTGATTTCTGCTGTGTGGCTCATATGACAACAATCTTTTATCCTTTACCTTTTTTTTTCCAGACTGAGCTCTGCTTCTTTGATGCATGTGCTCCTTAATCTCTAGTCATTACTGAGGAAAAGTTGTCTATCTTACATCTCAGGTGTGGATAACGATTCCATGGCATGGAGAATGTGGTATGTATATACGGGAGAAGCTGAAACGCGTTTGAATACTTTAAGTGAAAATGCTGTGGGACACCCAATGGGCCACACAGCATATATAGGGATAGGAAAGCGCAATATTTGGGTTGGTGGGGTGCTGGTTAAGGGACAACGGACATAAAAAGGAAAGATTACAAAAAGTACAGTTAACCATTAACATTAATGCTATATGACACACAACTGGTAATTAGACACCTTTTTGGACCTTGTAAGGATTTGATTTAAATGCCATTTGTCTATGCTTTTTTTAATTTTTAATTGCATTTCATATTATACAGTTATAATCCAGGGAAAAGACCAGTCTTGTTTAAATACCTTTTTATTTTATTAATTTAAAGAAAATCTGTAATTTGCTTGAAGGAGCCAACCCTGGCATTCTGAGCACCCCAGTCAGTAAATCTTCTGTACTCTCCTGGTCTTAGGTAGTACTGGTGCCCCTTGTAGTTGGGAAGCTCATAGAAAATCCAATAGCCATCAAAGACATTGCAGGACTGGATGTCATGATGATTAAAACGATCAGACACAGAAGAGCAGTCATCCGTGGCCTCCAACATTTTACCTCCAAAATTATTTCTGTCATAGAGCCTCAGCCTGTAAGAGCCTTTGTACTGTAACAGTAGAAAACCAAGAACACTTTAGCTAAAAAATAAATACATTTTTACATCTGCAACATAAATAAAAACATATGGGCTTATTTATTAGCACTATAGCAATGAAGAAAATAGTTTTTAAAATGATTAGCAAAAACAAAATCTACCGTAATTGGTTAGTTTGGTACATTTCTTATCTTGATATCTTTTTGCAATGCCTTATGATCTGTACACACGATCCGAATATCGTACGACAGATCATACGTCTTTTTTCACTTAATAGTCGCAAGAAAAATTAAATAGGTTATTAAAGTCAGGAAAATTCTCGTACGGCAAAAAAAAAAAATCCGAAGTGATGTCATGTGTTGTAATGTATTTGTATTGTATTTTTGGACGACAACTTAACTGACTAAACGAAAATAGTACGATCTGGTATCGTACGAGGAAAATTTTCGTGCATGTCCGATAAAATAATATCGGATGAACTGTCATGATCGGCTCTCGAAACTCTGTACTAACGATCCGATTATCGTACGATTCTTCCTCGGACGACATTTTTCGTACGATATTCGGATCGTGTGTACGGGGCTTTACAGCTTAACCTTGTAATTGTATGTAACTGCTTATATCTATGTCCTTCTTAAAGCTGAACTAAACCCATTAACTTATCAGTTTCAAAAAACAGTTACATTAGTTGTGCTTTCAACTAAACTGTCAAACCTTCAAATGGCTGGTGTCATAGCTGATCACACGTGCAGCATCATGGCAGTTGAAGATCAAATGACAGCTTCTTTGGCTGAAAATTATTAGAGGGTTTAGTTCTGCTGTAACACTTAAGCCCCGTACACACGATCCGAATATCGTACGAAAAATGTCGTCTGAGGAAGAATCGTACGATAATCGGATCGTTAGTACAGAGCTTCGAGAGCCGATCATGACAGTTCATCCGATATTATTTTATCGGACAAGCACGAAAATTTTCCTCGTACGATACCAGATCGTACGATTTTCGTTTAGTCAGTACAGTTGTCGTTCGAAAATACAATACAAATACATTACAACACATGACATCACTTCCGATTTTTTTTTCTGTCGTACGAGAATTAATAACCTATTTCATTTTACTTGCGAATATTTAGTGAAAAATGTCGTACGATCTGTCATACGATATTCGGATCGTGTGTACGGGGCATTAGGCCCCTTTCACACTGGGGCGGTTTGCAGGCGCTATTGCGCTAAAAATAGCACCTGCAAACCGGACCCTAAACAGCGGCTGCTGTCTATCCAATGTGAAAGTCCTGCTCCTACACCGCTCCTTTCCATTGAAAGCAATGGCAAACCGCGGCTATACCGCCGGCAATGCGCCTCTGCAGAGGTGCATTGCCGGCAGTATTAACCCTTTTTCGGCCGCTAGCGGGGGTTAAAACCGCACCGCTATCGGCCGAATACCGACGCAATTCTGACGATATAGCGCCGCTAAAAATAGCAGCGCTATACCGCCAGCGCATCTCCCGCCCCAGTGTGAAAGGGGCCTTAGGGGTGTATTTATAAAAAAGTTTGCACAGCTGTTCATTCATCGAAACTGCATGTAAATTCACTCTGTGAAAACGGGGCAAAAATTAATGTTTTTATGCTATATCTCCTTCAAACCCAACGTGTGAAAGGGGAAAATACTGCATTGTGGCCACTAGATTGCACTGAGTATCAGGAAATAAGCATGCTCATGAGCTCTATCGAGTGGCAGCCATCAGTGTTGCATCTCATTATATATGCATCTATGAAGAGGGAGGGTGGGATTGATTAGCTGCAGACACATGGTCTAAAAGTGCACTTATTTTTTAAGGATTTAACTACATCAAATCAATAATCAATAATGCCCAACAATGTATTCTCTACAATTTACTAACTAAACTCCTATAAGGAAAGACCAGACTTACTTGTGGAATTGCAAAGCAGGAATTAATAGAATCACTGAAACCCATCCAATGTGAGAAATTTGGATACTCTCCTCGCTTTACATAGTACTGGTAGCCCCTGTAATTAGTCCTCTCATAAATCATCCAACTTCCTTGTACAACTCGAATAGAGTTGCATCGACTCAAATAAGAGCTGAAATTAGAACAGCCACTAGTACACTCATAATATTGGCCTTGGAAGTTTTCGTCTTCGTAGAAGAATATCTGCATCTGTAATAGATTAAAAAAAAAACAATATTATCATGAAGAACATATGTGGAATGTAAGAAAAAAAATTAGGCGATAGTAATACATTTCTGACTAGATATTAAAATTACAGTGTTTTGCTTTTTCATTTATGTAAACCCTACAATGAACTTCTCTTATTTGCTCCCTTTTGGTCTGTTAAATGTACATTTGAAAGTGCTTTGTTATATCTGTTTGATAGGTAAAAACAATGATCCTGCCAAAAATGTAGGAAGCATACACATTGCTGTGCCTTCTGTCTTGAACTGAAACTCCAAGCAGTGTTTTCAGTCTGCCTAGTTTACTTTTGTGAAGTAAACAGTATGTGAAAAGTGTACCCTAGGACTGGGATCAAAATTTTAAGTTCTGAGCTACTAGCCAGGACTTAAGAGTTACTCGCCACCTGTTGCCCTACCTAACCCCTACCCGCCCCTTATTCTGGCCCTAAAAATGATCTCATGAAATTACACTGTTAAATGTTTTATGTAGAATTAATTTACAAAAATAAATATTAACAACAACATTAACAATATTACCAAAAAGCATATGAGTGCCCATCAGTGCAGCCCCATCAGTGCCCATCAGTGCAGCCTCATAAGTGCGCATTAGTACAGCCCCATCAGTGCCCATCAGTGCAGCATCATCAGTGCCACCTATTAGTGCTCATCAGTGCAGCCTCATCAGTGCCCATCAATGCAGCATATCACTGCATGGGAATTACAGGGAGGATTTGGGAGGAGTGCCGGCCGGATCACACAGAGAGATGATCTCCCACTGTGACACAGCTTGGATCTGAAATGCCGACCTCTATCAAAATAAGTTGATCCAAGAGGTGGGACTTTGTTTGACAGAGGCCGGCATTTCGATCCAAGCTGTGTCACAGAAGGAGATCCTCACTCCATGTGATCTGGCCGGCTCTCCTCCTGACAGTTTCCTGGCTGATAGCTTCTGGCAGAAGTGATGTGGCCTTTTTTACAGGGCATCAGAGTGGCCCGGGAGGACCAGGCAGGCAATTGCCCCCTGGGCCACTCCTATGCCCTGTAAAAAAGGCTGCACCGCTTCTACCAGAAGCGATCAGCCAGTAAACTTTTGCCAAGTCTGCCCCTGCTCCACATTCACCCTCAGCTTATTTCCACTCACCAAATGCGAGCAGACGAGTGGAAATTTTGAGGGTTGCCCTAGGACAGTAAGTACGTTACTGGCAAGATCACCAATTGAAAATAAAGGTTAAAAAGTCTTAAAAAATAAAACAAATGCAGGCAGCACTGGTATTACAATTTTGTTCCTGGGTTCAGATACACCTTAAATCAGAACAGGAGTTTCCTGTCCAGTTACAACAAAAATCTGCACAGGTTCTGACACCTCTATGTTGTAACATGGAGGAGACCGTGCAGTGCAATTCTTTGGTGTTATTAAGACTGAGAGCTGAATTTCTAGATATTGGTAGAATTAGCATTTAGGAACCTAAGAACTTAGAATCTAATATCTAAACGAATGGATATCAATCTACTAAGCTACCATAGCTAGCATTGGAAGGATGAATATTCTGCACAGTAGCTGTATCACCAGAATGGAAATGTCCACATGAGACTGAACCCTTTCCATAGTGGCTGACAATCTTTACTTGTTCACAGGTAATGTTCTGAAATTTGAACTGAAGCTCTATCATGCAATTTTTCATAAATGTAAGCCAATTTTGACACATAATAAGCTATAACATGAAAGAAGGCCAATATCCTTGCTATATAACTATAAATATTAACTGTTGCTGGTGGTAGGTTGCACTGATCCATCTAACTGTTTATTCACATGAAAAGCTGGTTGATAGCAGGTAAATTGCTGGAAATCTGCCCTTTGTATGACAGGATCAACATCTGGGTAGTAAATGGTAATGCGTAATCCTTTGCTGGTTTAGACAGGAGAACTATGAAGAACAGTGTAATTTATCATAGATCTCGAAGTAGGAAAAAGACTCTTATGCCGCGTACACATGTCCGTTTTTAATGTCATTTTTAAAACCAACGTTTTTCTCGTCGTTTTTTTTCTTGTTTCGTCTCAACCCTGTCTTGCGTAAAAAAACACTCGAGCAAAGCACAGTGACGTACAACACGTACGACGGCACTATAAAGGGGAAGATCCGTTCGAATGGCGCCACCCTTCATGTTAGTAAAGTTTGTTGAGCGACGATTCACGCTTTTCAGTCTCGTGCTTTTCAGTTCGTTACAGCGTGACGAATGTGCTATCTCCATTACGAACAATAGTTTTACCAAAACGTGCGCTCCCGTCTAATACTTGATTCTGAGCATGCGCGTTTTTTTTTCACCTCGTAAAAGCATACACACTATCGTTTTTTACGTCGTTAAAAAAAACTACATGAAAAACGACGTGAAAAAATAGAGCATATTCGAAATTTTTAATGGCCGTTTTTCACGCCGTTAAAAATGCTCTGGAGCATACACACGATCGGTTTTAATGGCCATTTTTAAAAATGGCATTTTTAACGGCATGAAAAACGATCGTGTGTACGCGCCATTATATTTTAATTCAGAACTCTTTTTTAGTGGCAATCTATTGTTATTTAATGAACTCCTCTGGAATACATATAATTATAATCCATAGATAACTGTATTATAATTGTTGTTCTCTCTCTAATATATGCACTTTTAGGAACAATGATTGCACTCTGTCAAACCAATAATAATTTGAAGACTTTAGGGTGGATTTACTAAAGGAAAATTAGTTGTTCACTTTACAAAGGAAGTTGCACTTTGCAAGGGAAATCTTCCCAGTTATTGTGGTGAAATTTCACTTTGCAAAGAATACCCAATCATGTGCAAGGAAAAGAAAAAAAGCATAATTTTTGCTTGCACATGATTTGATTATCGGCAGAGCTTAACCTAGTCTTTCCATTCTAGACAACTTGATTAGAAACAGCATTTCAAAGTACGCAACTGTTTTGAAGTCCTAACATAGAATTTCTCAGTTAAAATAATTTGCAATAATACCATCACTTTTAAAATTGTTAGCATACTATTTACAGAGCTTAAGATATCTGCGGCCCTAAATTACAGTTTTTCTAGAATCCAGGCTTATAAAATGCCTAAATTATGCTTGATTAGAATATTTTACTCTACAATAAAGCAAAATATATACATCCCATTACCTTGCTTGACTTGAATTTCCTTGAACCTGGGGAAGTGAGCTGTCACCAATGAAGAACATCTAAGAGTAGTGAGTTCTCTTTATATACATTGCACAGTGAGACCAGTTAACAGAGTGACAGGAGCTGATAGTTCTGCTTTGTGCTTGGTAATGTATGTACAGCTACAATATTCTTTTGACAACAATACTACTGACAATGAATGAGCCGTTTTAGTAGCCTTTTGATAGCTATTTACATACATTTTCTATGCAGTTATATGATACAAGTCATAAAAAAAAAAAAAAAAACAGACAATAGGAACAAGTAGAAATAGCTGGCAGTGACCACATACTATAGCTTGGGTTCTCCATGCGTGATTTTAAAGGTCGTATGCCATTGTTTGTGTTACACAATGAGCTGGTCGTGTGATCTCCATCACCCTACAAACTTGTGTTTCACCTCCAGCGATCTCTTAACCTGGTTGCTTTTGTCCGGTCAGAGTAGTGCCAGGTAAGCAACTGCTGTTTTATATTCAGAATTGCATTTAGGATACTCTACATGTAATTATACAACCATATGAAGAGCAATGGCTAAGATATCTGTTGTGGCCTTTTTTTGCACAATGAATTATCATAAGTGGAAGATAAGGATGTTTATGACAGCTCACCAGTAGATATACTTCATGTACTTCTTGAGAACAGTGATCAGTTTCAGAGAGAGCAAGAACAGTTCAAAGTTCTGCTAAGTTTAAGTAATTGTAAAATCAAAAGCATTATTTTTAAATAACAAGCATGATACAATTTTCTGCTCTGCGCCATGGAATGGCACAGAGCAGCCCTGATTCTCCCCTTCTCTGGTCCCCCGGTGCTCCTCTCTTCTTAGTGTGGCACCATAGGAAGCCACTTTTGAGCCGCGCTGCCTGCGTCCATAGACACAGACAGAATGGCTCGACCCTGCCCCCTGTTACCTCATCACAGGATTTGTCTGACAGCAGCAGGAGCCAATGGCACCCACTGCTTTAGCAGAGCCTGTGAGAGCGGGGAGAGCCAGAAGAGCACAGCACTGGATCAAGTGAGTGCTCATGTAAGTGTAGCACTACCCACGTAGGAGCTGCTGGTTAGTTTTGGTCTGCCGTTACGCCACTGTTCTCCGTGTTGGCTCAAAGTCTAGGGTTAAAGTTGCATAAAACACGGTTGCCAGTCACTGAGTCTTTTCCAATGCTTCTTTTATTAATCACAACATTAGCAGAATGAGGGATGGAGGATTAAGGGGAGTTCAGGTACCTGATGCAGATCACTGAGAAAACTTGAGATCCTGGAGACAGGTACACTTGCTGTCCTTGGATCTTGTTCACCTGGATAGGCCCCTCTCACCGGCCTAGCAGCCGGGATGATGCACGGACAAATGAAAAGTCTCTGCCACAGACTTGGTAATCAGAATTTTCAAAGTTCAAGCACAACTGCACAGTATAAGAAAGTCCTTTAAGCCGACCCGGCAATACTGTAAGGCAAATTGGTTGAGATGCATCCTCCAATTGAGGCCCCAGGCTCCTCTCGAGATACCAGCCTTCCGCTGCGTATTCTCCAAGATGAGTCCTCCCCTGGTTCCTTCAACTGCTCGGCTTCTTCCCGCAGGACAGACAGCACAGGACCACCCTCGAACCAGTAGGCCCCAGATAGCTTCTGGGCCTACCTCCAGTAACGAAACCTCGGGCCAGCAGGCCCAGAGGCAGAAGAAGAGTTGTCACATACCTCCGGCCAGGGTGGCCACGAGGAGAGAGAGCCTCCAAAAATGGCGTCCATCCCTTAAGTACCCTCTCCCAGCATGCCCAGCGGTGTCAACCTCCCGCTAAGTTGCCTCAGGGAAAGAACACCCAATACGCCTCGGCTTGTTGTACCTTCCAACACGAACCAGAGGTGGCAGCGACACCTGCTGGTAACCGCGCAAAATACACCCAACTCAGCCAAGGCTGGAACATAGGCCAATTTAGCTAAAACATGGAATCTGAACTAACTACAGTTCAGACATCCCACTAAATTTAGATCATAGCGCCTGGTCAACAGTAGGAGGGCGCTACCTAGGTATAAGGAGGGATGATGGGGCAATACTGTTACCTAAACTTTTTTTTACCATAACCACTCGCCTACTGGGCACTTTTACCCCTTTCCTGCCCAGGCCAATTTTCAGCTTTCAGCGCTGTCACACTTTGAATGGCAATTGCGCAGTCATGCAACACTGTACCCAAACTAAATCTTTATAATTTTTTCACATAAATAGAACTTTCTTTTGGTGGTGTTTGATCAGCACAGTTTATTTTTTATTTTTTGCAAAAGCCACTGAAAGCCAGCTACTCCCTCCCGCTTACATTCAGCAGCTGCAGGAGGAAAATAAAGGGCTTTGGTTCCTTTATATGCCACCCCTCCTATCCAGGTCTTGCTGAACTTGGGCCTCTGTGTACTCCCCTGATCCTCCCCCTTGCCTTCCGCAGCACTGCCCCGTCCCCCCCTCTGCTCTCCCAATGGCTGCTGTGAGGCAGCTGACCAATGACGCTCTCCAGCCTGAGAGCGGTTAAATAGCTAAGGGCGGGACCACCTGTCACATGCGCGGGTGACCCCGCCCCCCTCTGACGCAATGGGGAAACACCGGAGTTACCCAGTGACATGTACAGGTGACCCCCGCCCCCCTCTGATGCAACACGGGTTTCCCGTTGCGTCAGAGGAGGCGGGGGTCACCCGTACATGTCACTGGGTAACCCCAGTCTTTCCCCGTTGCGTCAGAGGGGGAGGGGACACCCGCGCACGTGACAGGTGGCCCCGCCCTCAGCTATTTAACCGCTGTCAGGCTGGAGAGCATCATTGGTCGGCTGCCTCCCATTGAGGCAGGATCGTGTCGGCGTCGTTGTTTTTTTTTTCCTTCGTATCATCGCTGGAGTTCGAGAATGGGTTACATCACTGGATTTTTTTTTCTTTAATAAAGGACTGGTCCCAAGCTGTGTACTGTTTTTAAAATTTTAAAATTTTTGTCACTTTTTTTGTGAAATGGTAGGTGTACAATGTACCCCGTTACCAATTTACATGGGGGGCGGGATCTGGGGGTCCCCTTTGTTAAAGGGAGCTTCCAGATTCCCATAAGCCCCCCGCCCACAGACCCCCACAACCACCGGGCAAGGGTTGTGGGGATGAGGCCCTTGTCCCCATCAACATGGAGACATCCTCCCCATGTTGAGGGCATGTGGCCTGGTACGGTTCAGGAGGGGGGCGTTCTCTCGCCCCCCGTCTTTTGCTGCGGCCTGCCAGGTTGCGTGCTCGGATAAGGGTCTGGTATGAATTTTTGGGGGTAACCCCACACCATTTTTTTAAAATTTTTGGCGTGGGGTTCCCCTTAATATCCACACCAGACCCGAAGGGCCTGATATGAAATTTGGGGGGACCCCACGCATTTTTTTTTTTTAATTGGTTTGGGGTTCCCCTTAATATTCATACCAGACCCAAAGGGCCTGGTGATGGACTGGGGGGGAACCCATGCTGTTTTTTTCAATGACTTTTATCTGTATTGCTGGGACCCGACAATTTATTATAGCCGCGAGTAGTTTTGAATTACTTTTTTTTCCTTTAGAAATGTCATTTTGTGCAGGGACTGTTATAAACACAGGAAACATGTGCTACTTTACAGGCATACTATAGACACCCCCCAGGTACAAAATTTTAAGGAATATTTCACTTTTATTCTTTCACTTTAAAGTGGTTGTAAACCCACTTATGCAACTTGCACCTACAGGTAAGCCTAGATTAAGGCTTACCTGTAGGTGCAAGAAATATCTCCTAAACCTACACGGTTTAGGACAGGGATATGCAATTAGCGGACCTCCAGCTGTTGCAGAACTACAAGTCCCATCAGGCATAGCAAGACTCTGACAACCACAAGCATGACACCCAGGGGCAGAGGCATGATGGGACTTGTAGTTTTGCAACAGCTGGAGGTCCGCTATTTGCATATCCCTGGTTTAGGAGATATTTGCAAAAAAAGACATGCACTGATGTCTACGCCGCATGCGCGCCGTAGACAACGGTGCATTCACAGGGTTAATCCCCATTCACAAATCTGGCTTTGCCAGATTTGACGGCTCCCGCGTGCATGCATGGAGTGATGTCTTCGCCACTCCGGCCAATCACAGCGCCGGAGCGGCGCTGTGATTGGCCAGAGTGGCGATACCCGTAAGTAACCTTCCGGGTATCTGTGGAGCGATGGCTGCGGCTGGAGGGGAAGATGAGGCCGGCTTCGGGGGCCCCGATCTAAGGTAAGTGATGCATAATGAGCTAGTATGCTAGTCATACTAGGTCATTATGGCTTTGTCTTGCAGGTGTTTTTTTTTTGCATTGATACATGTCCCCTGGGGCAGGACCCAGGTCCCCAAACACTTTTTATGACAATAACTTGCATATTAACCTTTAAAATTAGAACTTTTGATTTTTCATGTTCGTGTCACATAGACTTTAAAGGTGTTCGGGTGTTCGAACAAGTTTTTTGCCTATTCGCATGTTCTGCTGCGAACCAAACCGGGGGGTGTTCAGCTCATCCCTACTGATTACCACTAATTTTATTTTTTCCCCCAGTAAATTTTGGGATATAGTCCCTTATCATCCCCTCCAATAATTTACCAACGATTAATGTTAGGCTGACTGGCCTGTAGTTTCCAAGGATTTGTCTCTGTCCATTCTTGAATATTGGTACCACATTGGCTTTTCTCCAATCAGCTGGTACAAATCCTGTCAGTATGCTGTCCATAAAAGATCAGGAACAATGGTCTGGCTATAACCTGACTGAGTTCTCTGAGGACTCTCGGGTGTAAGCCATCTTGTCCTTGGGATTTATTTGTATTAAGTTTATCTAGTTAATGAAAAAAGATCACCGCTCTAAAGCCTCTGAATCCATGTAAGGCTTCCGCCCCACTCCAAGTACACACAGGTGCTGGCTCTGCACAAAATTAGGTGAGAAAAGAAAAAATTCTGGATGGCCGCACTCTGCAAAGGATGCTGGTTTATTAATAAAATCCACAAATACAGCAAAGGCACTCAAAAATAAACACAGAGGTAGGCTAACGCGTTTCACATCGTGAGATGCTTACTCATAGCTGTAAGCTAGATGTGAAACGCGTTAGCCTACCTCTGTGTTTATTTTTGAGTGCCTTTGCTGTATTTGTGGATTTTATTAATAAACCAGCATCCTTTGCAGAGTGCGGCCATCCAGAATTTTTTCTTTTCTCACATATTAAGTTTATCTAGTCTTTGCTTCACTCCGTCCTCTGTTTGCCATAAGGGTATGCCCATGTGTCACTAACAGTACTGTTGCGGTCAATATACCCCTCCTTTTCCTGCATAAAAACTAAGGAGAAGAAGGCATTTAGTACAGTTGCCTTCTCTGTGTCATCCGTAACCATCCTCCCATCCTCGTCTTTTATGTGGGCAATGTGCTCTGTATTTGCCTTTTACTGTTAATGTATCTAAAACAAAATTTGGATTTTTTTTACTCTCCTTCGCTACATGTCTCTGATTGCGTTCTTACACTTCTTATTGCATTCCTTGTAGTATTGGAATGCTGTCCATGACCCATCCCCTTTATATTGTTTAAAAGCCATTTTTTTCTCTTTAATTAGACTTTTTACATTATGGTTTAGCCAGCCTGTTTTCACATTCGCTCTTCTATATTTATTGCCCATTGGAATGTTATACCTTTTTTTAATATGCTCCTAAAGCATTCCCATTTTTCTTCCGTGTTCAATGTATTTGGTCCCAATGGATGTCATGTAGTCACTGCAGTTCAGAAAAATTGGGTTGTTTGAAATTTAGTGTTCTTGTGCTTCCCTCGTGCCTCCTTTTTCTATGTTTTACGTTAAATGTGATCATCCTATGATCGATAGATCCCAAGTTGTCTCGTATTTCCACATCTGAGATCAGACTAGGATCGTTCGTAATTACTAAATCTAGCAGGGCATTCTTTCTGGTTAGGGAATCCACCAATTTGGACATGAAGGTGTCCTGTAAGACATTCATGAAAAGACGGGCCTTTAACGAGTGAGCTGTCCCCTCTGCCCAGTCAATATTAGGATAATTGAAGTCCCCCATTATGATGACATTTCCCTGCCTCGTTGCCATTTCTTGCCTGGTAGCCAGATCTCATTATTAATTTCAGCTATCCAGAGGTCTTTAAATATGTGCGCTGACTGATGCTTAGGTGTCTCTGTTTTTATCTCTCTGCTGTGGGAGCCTGCTGCTATGTGAAAAGTTCTGTAACGACAGAACAATAAAAAGTTGTGCTGCCTGTTTAGATACAAGAGTTTAGATACAAGCTCGGATGAGCTGATGCTTACTTTGTCTCATGCTATGGATTTGCTGTACAAAGCTTTCTTGCATGGAAACTGTGTTTGTTGGACATTTGTACCTAGTAGTTTGCTAGACCTTGAAGTAATGCATTACCCAACCAGGTATGCCGTTGGGCTGTGACATTTTCCTTTTTCTACCTTGGTTACTGAAATGTTCAGTTTATAGCTCTATGTACTCAGAATATATGAGGAGAACTAATTTAAACTGAATCTTGGCTATTTATTTTGTCTATCCAGTTCAAAAAAGAGCAGCAACAATCTAAATTTAAAATATAACTAAAGGTAAAAGTTTGTATTTTAGATTTTAATACAGTGTAGATGCCCTCTTTGGGGTGATTCATTGTCTCTATTTGTAATGTTTACCCTTATTAATGAAAGTGAAAGGTAAAAAAAAACCTTTTTTTGGTCCCCAGAACAGTAAAATAGGGGAATCTTCCAATGGGGACACTTGTTCTGGTGACTCTGGTGACAGCCGAGGATTTCCTCACATTAGAGGGATTTCCTCTCACTTCCTGTTTTGACTGTGGAATAGAGGAAAATAAAGGGAAGCCTCCCTAATTGGTCCGTAATGGGAAAAAAACTTACAGGTGATAACACTTCCATGCTCTATCCATAATTAAAAAAGTGTTGCCTTTAGTTCAACTTTAAACAAATAAATAAACACACTACAGGTATTTTAAAGAGGACCTGTATTGTGGATGCTGTAACCAAAAAACGCAAGCATCGTTTGCTTGCCATGCCTTGTTCTGCTTTGTGTCTTTCTTTGTGTTGATGCAGCCATCATGGTTGAAGAGGAGGGCTTTTCGTATTTATGTCAGAACTGCCACTGATGATTACTGATCTGATGACTGGTAAGGTCATGATCAAGATGCAGCAAGAGAGATAAAAAAAGTACAAGCACAAAATTGATGAATAGGGGCAAGGACATTGTTGCACTGCAGGTATAGCTTCCTCCCCAACTGTAAAGCCTCGTACACACGATCCGATATCCTTTGGATTCTAATCCGATGGTTTTGTCCATCGGAAATCCGATGAAGCTGATTTCCATCAGTCTTGCCTACACACCATCAGTCAAAAAACCGACCGTTCCAAACGCGGTGACGTAAAATACTCTGATGAGCTGAGAAAAATGAAGTTCAATGCTTCTGAGCATGCGTCGCCTTGATTCTGAGCATGCGCGGGCTTTTTAACCGATGGACTTGCCCATAGGCGATTGGAATTTGCTATCGGTTTTTGATCCATCGGAAAAATTTAAAACATGTTCTATTTTTTAAAACCGATGGAAAAAAGACCGATGGGTCCCATACACAATCGGTTTGTCCGATGAAAACAGTCCATCGGACTGTTTTCATCGGTAAAACCGATCGTGTGTACAGGGCTTAAGATTAGTAATTAGTGCAATACAAACATCTGCAAATAAAACTATAAATCTTATGAAAGTATCAGTCTGTTCAAGGTTTTTTAGTCATAAAATGGATTGATAGCAGAACAGAGCCAATGCCTAACTCACTCCTCCTTTATCAGAATTTAGAAATTCGGACTGTGCCTAATAAGACTTAGGTGAGCAAATACCAAAAATTGTGCACTGTTATTTACTCTTCAGCAAAGTTTTGGGAGGTCAGGTTATGCCAGTGTAAGTAGATACAGCTCCTTTGCTGCATTCACTAACACTATTATAACCAGCTCTCCTGAAACTTTCCAAACAGTAAATCACAGTGCAGTTTTATTTGGTATGTGCATTTATTTGGTCCATTTAAATCAGAATTTTTAAGCCTTGATGAAGGGGAAGTGCGTTTAGCCCCTTAAAGGTATTGGTTCAATTCTGCTATGAATCAATTTTATTACTAAATTACCTTGGTCTCTTGGACATTTGTTTGGTGTTCTCATTGTATTGTATGTGTGTGAATTCTCAACTCTGGTTCCTTTCCCATTTCTTGAGAGTGGCCCCCATTTTGTAGAGTGCTGCCAAGCTGGAGCCAGTGTGCCCAGTGGCTATTTTGGTTACCCTTAAAGCAGAGGCGTAACTAGAACCTTCCACCCAAGGGCCCTTCCCTCTGATCCTGGTGGCGGAACACCAGGGCTGGGTCGCAAGTGTGACCTTTGCGACCCTGGTAGTTCCGCCACTCGTGTCAGTAGTTTTTTCTATTTTGGTTATTTTTGTTTTTTATTATTATTACCATTTTATTTATTTTTATTATTTTTTATTTCTTTACAATTTAACTTTTTATAATTTTTAAGGTGCCCCATTGGGGGGCTTTGGTAAAATATCAGTGGTCTAAACAAACCGCAGATTTTTTACCTTTCAGACAAAGGAGATTGAGGTCACAGCTCTCCTTTTCTGCAGCCTTGGCTGCACAAAATGAATGGACAGAAGTAGCTCGGTACAGAGCTTCCAGTTTACTATGCTTCGGTTATGAATGGACACAGGAGCAAGCGGTAGCGAGTAGTGTGTGTGTGTATATATGTGTATATATGTATATATATATATATATATATATATATATATGTGTATATAGTGTATATATACAGCGTCTTGAAAAAGTAGTCATACCTCTTGAAATTTTCCACCTTTTGTCATGTTACAGCCAAAAATTTAAATGTATTTTATTGTGATTTTATGTGATAGACCAACAGAAAGTGGCATGTAATTGTGAAGTGGAAGGAAAATGATGGTTTTCAACATTTTTTACAAATAAATATCTGAAAAGTTCAGCATGCACTTGTATTCATCACCCTTTACTCTGATACCAATAAATAAAATTGTGGAACCAATTTCCTTCAGAAGTCACCTAATTAGTAAATAGAGTTCACCTGTGTGTAATTTAATATCAGTATAAATACAGCTGTTCTGTGAAGCCCTCAGAGGTTTGTTAGAGAAACTTAGTGAACAAACAGCATCATGATGACCGAGGAAGGCACCAAACAGGTCAGGGATAAAGTTGTGGAGAAGTTTAAAGCAGGGTTAGTACATAAAAAAAAAATCCCAAGCTTTGAACATCTCATGGAGCACTGTTCAACCCATCATCTGAAAAATGGAGAGTATGGCACAACTGCAAACCCACCAAGACATGGCCATCCACCAAAACTGACAGGCCAGGCTAGGAGAGGAATAATTAGAGAAGAAACCAAGAGGCCCATGGTAACTCTGGAGGAGCTGCAGAGATCCCCGGCTTAGGTGGGAGAATTTGTCCACAGGACAACTATTAGTTGGGTACTCCACAAATCTGGCCTTAATGGAAGAGTGGCAAGAAGAAAGTAATTGTTGAAAGAATGCAATAAGAAGTCCCATTTTCAGTTTGCGAGAAGCCATGTGGGGGATACAGCAAACATGTGGAAGAAGTTGCTCTGGTCAGATGAGACCAAGCTTGAAGTTTTTGGCCTAAAAGCAAAACGCTATGTGTGACAGAAAACTAACACTGCACATCACCCTGAACACACCATCCCCACCATGAAACATGGTGGTGGCAGCATCATGTTGTGGGGATGCTTATCTTCAGCAGGGACAGGGAAGCTGGTCAGAGTTGATGGGAAGATGGATGGAGCCAAAAACAGGGCAATCTTAGTAAAAAGAAACTGTTAGAGCCTGCAAAACTCTTGAGACTGGGGCGGAGGTTAACCTTCCAGCAGGACAAGGACCCTAAACATACAGCCAGAGCTACAATGGAATGGTTTAGATCAAAGCATATTCATGTGTTAGAATTGCCCAGTCAAAGCTCAGACCTAAATCCAATTGAGAATCTGTGGCAAGACTTGAAAATTGCTGTTCACAGACGCTCTCCATCCAATCTTACAGAGCTTGAGCTATTTGGTAAAGAAGAATGCCCAAAAATGTCACTCTCTAGATCTGAAAAGCTGGTGGAGACATACCCAAAAAGACTTGCAGCTGTAATTGCAGCGAAAGGTGATTCTACAAAGTATTGACTTATATATGTGTTAAAATATTTGAAAACCATTTATCATTTTCCTTCCACTTCACAATTATGTGCCACTTTGTGTTGGTCTATCACATTAAATTCCAATAAAATAAATTTACGTTTTTGGTTGTAACGGGACAAATTGTGGAAAATTTCTAAGGGATATGAATACTTTTTCAAGGCACTGTATGTACATATATATATATATATGTTGTGACAGCAGGAAGGTAAAGTCACCTGGTTGCATCCAGGGGGGTAGATATATTTCGCCCAGATTCAGGCTTTACGCCGACTTATACAACTAGGTGGAGAGTTGTATAAGCCCAGCTAAGGCTAGTGGGCTCATGGATGACTCATACCTCTAGGGAGAGTGTGGGGCGTCGTGCAGACAGGGAGTTGATGAGACCAGCTGAAGCTTGTCAGCTCATTTAGGCCTCTATAAGAACTCCCAGCTTCATTAGGGGTTAGCTCATGCCTGGACCCAGACCTGTGTGGACTGTCTAGGGAGAGTGAACCCCTGTGCGGTGAGACAAAGCCTGTGTGGCTATTTGCTTGGACATTTAAAACCAGGGACTTAGGGACTAGGACAGCACTAGGCTGATCCCAGTTGTTAGTTAGGAAACCTGTATGTTTAGTCAGAGGTCAAGTTGACCAGGATTTATTTTGTTTATGTTTCTTTTGCTTTGCTGTGTTTTGTCACTGTAAATAGAAAATAAACCGCACCTTTTTGATTTTGAAAACCACAACCTCCGTTTGCTGGGCCTGTTCTTTTGTGGGGAGCCCACTCCGGGGGTCACACACACCCGCTGCCGAGCTAACCCCCTCACAGTTGGTGGAGAACCAGTGGCAGTTTTTTTTTAAGCCAGCATGGAGGAGATACTGAAGCAGCTGGCTCTAGCAAATGCCAATCAACAGCAGACAAATGCAGGTTTGCAAAAGAGCCTTGCAGCTCATCAACAGAGCCTTGCAGCTCAACAACAGAACTTCGCAGCCCAGCAGCAAGCTCATCAACAGAGCCTTGCAGCCCAGCAGCAGACAAACGCAACTTTGCAACAGAGTCTGGAGGCTCAGCAACAAGCCCAGCAGCAATCTGAGGCCCGCTTCATAGACCTGTTACAGAAGCAAGAGCAGAGACTACAACAACAGATGGAAGCAGTAATGCAGCAACGTCCGCAGACCAGTGAGGAAAGCCGTCCCACTAATACCGCGTCCTTTGGGGTGAGTCGTTTATTGACAAAAATGACTGGAGAGGATGATCCAGAGGTATTTTTGACCACATTTGAAAGGACCGCTGAAAGAGAAAAGTGGCCTGAGGAGCAGTGGGCTGGACTGGTGGCTCCTCTGTTAACTGGTGAATCGCAGAAAGCTTACTATGACCTAGAGCCTAACCAAGCAAAAGACTATGTGATGCTAAAAGCTGAAATTTTGGCAAGGCTGGGTGTCACCCAGGCTGTCCGGGCTCAGCGTGTGCATAACTGGACTTTCCAGCTTGGAAAACCCCCCAGGTCTCAAATGTATGATCTCATTCACCTGAGCAGAAAGTGGCTACAGCCAGAGACTTTGTCCGCACCAAAGATTGTGGAACGTGTTGTAATGGATCGGTTTTTGAGAGCTCTTCCTACTGCCATCCAAAAGTGGGTAAGCCATGGAGACCCAGAGACGGCCGATGGTCTTGTGGATCGTGTGGAGAAATACTTGGCTACAGAGAACCTGACGGCCACTTCCAGAGACACTCTGACTTTCCACCCTAAGACCAGACCATCCCTAGGGGCGGATAAGAGGATTCCAAGGGGTGAGGGTGGAGAGAGTGTAAGGGTGGGAGCTCTACCCCAAGTTTGGCGAGAACAGCCTGGGAAATCAGCGGCTCAAGAGGCGGCAAGAAGGATCGTTTGCTACCGCTGCCGGCAAGCGGGACATATTGCAGCCAATTGCCCGGTTGTGGAGGAACCCATGCAGTGTGACTTTCTGACGGGCAGACGTCAGTCGCTGTGTGCGACAGTCGCATGCACTGCCATTCGAGGAACTGAGAAACATTTATGCAAAATGTATGTTAATGGTAGAAATGTTGTGGTATTGCTGGATTCAGGTAGCCTTGTGACCCTGATAAAGGCTGAGTTAGTTAAAACAGAGGTCTCTGGGAATAGCAAGGTAGCTGTTATTTGTGTGCATGGGGACACCCGAGAGTATCCAGTGACTACAGTGTGTTTCGAGACCCCCAAAGGTACCCTCTCTCATCCAGTGGGCTTAGTATCTCAGTTACCGCATGACGCCATTGTGGGAAGGGATTTTCCGAAGTTCTGGGAACTGTGGGATGATCCTGAGCCCCCCACTGGTGCCCCTATGTACCAGGAATGTGATAGCCAGAACTCCCCTGAGAGTGGTGAGGACTCTCCGGAATTTCCCTTATCAGTATTGGCAGGGGAGACTCAAGAAACTGGAGAGGAGCCCACCTCCTCAGACGAAAACCTACCGTCTGTGGAGTTTTCTGATCTTGAGGTTCACAGGGAAAACTTTGCCACAGAACAGTTGAAAGACCCCGCCCTAATAAAGGCACGGGAAAACGTAGTGAAAATAGATGGCGAGTTAGTGAACCCAGATAATACCTGCACTTACCCATACTTCAGCGTAGAGAAGGACCTATTGTATCGGGTGGCAAAAAGGGCAGAAGAAACCGTTGAGCAGCTTGTGGTGCCCAAACCTTACAGGAAGTTGGTGTTGGAGTTGGCCCATGGGCACATTCTTGGAGATCATCTGGGGACAGAGAAAACCCGAGAGAGGGTATTACAGAGATTCTATTGGCCGGGGGTGATGAAGGACATAGAAAATTATTGTTCCTCCTGCCCTGTGTGTCAGAGGTCGGCCCCGATGCCACATTTCCGTAGCCCGCTGGTCCCTCTACCCATCATTGAGGTCCCGTTTGAGAGGATCGCCATGGATTTGGTAGGTCCTATAATCAAGTCCGCTAGGGGGCACCAGTACATATTAGTTATAATGGACTATGCCACCCGTTATCCAGAAGCGATCCCTCTCCGAAATACCTCGGCCAAAACCATAGCCAAAGAGCTATCTCTTGTGTTTAGCCGGGTGGGTATTTGTAAAGAACTGCTTACGGACCAAGGTACACCCTTTATGTCCCGGGTTATGAAGGAGCTGTGTAAATTGTTCAAAGTGACGCAATTACGTACATCTGTGTATCACCCCCAAACCGATGGGCTGGTTGAAAGATTCAACAAAACCCTAAAACAAATGTTGAAGAAAGTGGTGGATAGAGATGGAAAGGATTGGGACTGTCTACTTCCTTATCTGATGTTTGCTATTAGGGAGGTGCCCCAATCCTCTACGGGATTCTCCCCCTTTGAGTTACTGTATGGGAGACACCCAAGAGGGCTGTTGGATATTGCCAAGGAAACTTGGGAAAGTGAGAGTTCTCCCCACAGGAGTGTGATTGAGCATGTCGCCCTGATGCAAGACCGAATTGCACAGGTAATGCCCATCGTGAAGGAACATTTGGCCCAAGCGCAGTTAGCACAGCAGAGAGTGTACAACCGTGGAGCCAAGACCCGTACCTTTTCCCCGGGGGATAGGATACTGGTACTTGTCCCTACGGTTGAAAGTAAATTCCTTGCCAAATGGCAAGGCCCCTATGAGATAATGGAAAAAGTGAGCAAAGTGAATTACAAGGTCAGACAACCAGGAAGGCGAAAGCCCGAACAGATCTATCACGTTAATCTGTTGAAAGCCTGGAGGGATAGAGAGTCCCTAGTCGCAGACACTTGGTCACCAGCTCAAACTGGTTGCATCATTCCTGAGGTTGGAATAGCAGCCACCTTGTCACAACCCCAACAACAGGAGGTTAAGGAGTTTGTGCTTCGCAACAAGGAGGTATTCTCTGAGCTGCCGGGACAAACATCTGGGGTAGAGCATGACATCATTACCCCGCCCGGTGAAAGGGTGAAGTTAAAACCCTATCGGATCCCAGAGGCCCGACGGGAGGCAATACGGGAGGAAGTACAGAAAATGCTGAACTTAGGGGTGATAGAGGAGTCCCAAAGTGATTGGTCTAGTCCCATTGTGTTGGTGCCTAAACCGGATGGGAGCTGGCGATTTTGTAACGATTTTCGTCAGTTGAACAAAGTTACAAAATTTGACACCTACCCCATGCCACGTATAGATGAGTTGATCGACCGGCTGGGAACAGCCCGATACATGACGACTCTTGACCTCACAAAAGGGTATTGGCAAATCCCCCTGGCCAAGTCGGCCAAAGAGAAAACCGCATTTGTAACCCCAGACGGGGCGTTCCAATATAAAAGAATGCCGTTCGGGTTACAGAATGCGCCGGCCACATTCCAGCGGAAAATGGACCAGATGCTGAGGCCCCATCGGAAGTATGCTGCGGCTTACCTGGATGACGTAATTGTCCATAGCACAGATTGGGCCTCACATCTGCCAAAAGTGCAAGCAGTCCTGGACTCTGTTCGGGAAGCGGGGTTTACGGCTAACCCCAAGAAGTGTACCATTGGGCAGGAGGAGGCCAAATATCTTGGGTACACCATTGGGAGGGGAGTAATAAAACCCCAACTCAACAAAGTCGAGGCCATCCAGAGTTGGCCACGTCCCAACAGCAAGAAGCAGGTACGAGCCTTTCTGGGAATCGCTGGGTATTATCGGCGATTCATTCCCCACTTTGCTTCTAAGGCTGTGCCCCTAACCAACCTGACGAAGGGGAAAGGGTCGGTCATGATTAAATGGACCCCCGAGGCTGAGGCAGCATTCCAATTCTTGAAACAAGCCTTATGTAGCCAGCCAGTGTTGTACTCACCCGACTTCTCTAAAGACTTTGTCGTACAAAGTGATGCGTCAGATGTGGGGTTAGGAGCAGTATTGTCCCAGGTCTGGAACGGGGAAGAGCACCCAGTCATTTACCTCAGCAGGAAGTTGAAGTCCCATGATGTAAATTACGCCACCGTTGAAAAGGAGTGTTTAGCGGTGAAGTGGGCTCTAGATTCCCTTCGGTACTACCTGCTAGGTAGGCACTTTGACATGGTTACGGATCACGCTCCGTTAAAGTGGATGGCTCAAAACAAGGAAACAAATAGAAGAGTGAATAGGTGGTTCCTGGCCCTCCAGGAATTCAACTTCACAGTAAAGCATCGCCCTGGCGTTCAAATGGGGAATGTGGATGCTTTGTCTCGAGTACATGAATGCCTGATTGCTGGTGTTCCAACCCCGAGGTTAAAACAAGAGGGGGGGGGGTATGTGACAGCAGGAAGGTAAAGTCACCTGGTTGCATCCAGGGGGGTAGATATATTTCGCCCAGATTCAGGCTTTACGCCGACTTATACAACTAGGTGGAGAGTTGTATAAGCCCAGCTAAGGCTAGTGGGCTCATGGATGACTCATACCTCTAGGGAGAGTGTGGGGCGTCGTGCAGACAGGGAGTTGATGAGACCAGCTGAAGCTTGTCAGCTCATTTAGGCCTCTATAAGAACTCCCAGCTTCATTAGGGGTTAGCTCATGCCTGGACCCAGACCTGTGTGGACTGTCTAGGGAGAGTGAACCCCTGTGCGGTGAGACAAAGCCTGTGTGGCTATTTGCTTGGACATTTAAAACCAGGGACTTAGGGACTAGGACAGCACTAGGCTGATCCCAGTTGTTAGTTAGGAAACCTGTATGTTTAGTCAGAGGTCAAGTTGACCAGGATTTATTTTGTTTATGTTTCTTTTGCTTTGCTGTGTTTTGTCACTGTAAATAGAAAATAAACCGCACCTTTTTGATTTTGAAAACCACAACCTCCGTTTGCTGGGCCTGTTTTTTTGTGGGGAGCCCATCCCGGGGGTCACACACACCCGCTGCCGAGCTAACCCCCTCACAATGTATATATATATATATATATATATATATATATATATAGTCCAAAAGAGAGCGCAGCACTCATAAGTCCTGAATGTGCAGTGGAGTTTTATTTCAATTTTTCGATATTTCCACGGGGCACAAGCTCATCTTCCTCAGGGGTTGTGCCACTCTCTCTTTTAGACCATATGCACTACAGGCTTTGCTGCGCACCTGGGCCCATTTTCTCTCTGACATGTGTTCAGCAGCAACCACTAATTACACTAATTATATACTATATATATATATATATATATATATGTAGCGGGGTGTTACATTTAGGGGGCAGGTGTCTGAGTGTAATCAGGCTCAGATGCACTATTGTTAGGGTCTATGGACTATATTTTCCTGTGGAGGAGATCAATGGTGCCTGGTTCCCTGCAGTCTATAGGTGGCGCTGTCGCCATGGACTGGGGTTGAACCATCGTTGTAAGGTTGTGCCTTTTTGTGTCCCCTCTCGGCGGTGGTGCGGCGGGGTGGGTAACCCGCTGTTCCTGCTGGGAGGGGGTCCCGTGACCACGTCCCTCTTGTGACGAAACGTTGGGAGGCACGACGTTCTGACGTCACCGCGTTCTCACCACAGACCCGGAAGATACGGGCTGCTTATCGAGGAGCCGGCCGGTTCGATTGTTTCCATGTTTTATCTATCCACTTAATCGTAAGTGCATTTTAACTGCCTAAGAATAAAACCTTTAAAGGATTTTATGCTATGCACATTTATTCGTTATTTCATGTGGCGTGACTCTGGGCACCACTGGTTGAAGTTCAAATCCCTGCAAGCTGTATGCTGTATGCTGAGGTGCACATCCTAAAGAACCCCAGGCTGGGTCATTAGCCCATGCAAGTTTGATCTCCTATAATAAGAGATCACGTCCATCTGGTAAGCGGCTGTGTTGGCTAGAGGTGGAGGTGCTTTGCTGTTCTCACGTTTTCCATAATCATTAAGGACAAGTGTGGCACTGTGGATTTGTTTACACTGACACCAACAGTTTCTTTGCCTACTTTTCGTTTGGACTTTCTTGGAACATAGAACTACATTATATTTAATATAGCAATATATTGGTTGAGATTCACTTATTCACTTTATATTCTTTTGCATTATCATATATGAATTGGACACTTTCATGCAATGGTATACTACTATTATTTATTCACTGTCACGTATGGTATATCATCATCCTCAAGTTTTAGCGCAACTTTTCTTTTTATTATATTCTGTTTGTGTTGTATACCACTATTGTTGCTGCTCTACCAGATTGTTCAAATAGCGCAGTATTCCTTTATACCTGTAGGGGATTGAATGCCATCCCAGGCACCTTCGGCCTGGGGTGAGGTACTACTTGAGAAGGCCTGGGGCCCAGTACCTTCGACTGGGTCCCGCGAGGGATCGAGGAATCCTAGGGGTCCACTGAGTGAGGGAACCTGAATCTAGGACGAGGGGGACCAGAGAGGTTACCCTTACCGAAGACCCATTGCAGCAATTTGGTGACGGTGGGGCCTCTGGTGACCGCCCGGATGGATGTCTTCTCCCTGACAGGGGTCGCAATTTTTTGAAGGTAGTCTACGTTCCATGGTGTGTGGCAGGGACCCAACGTGAATCAGGTCGGTGGCAGAGACCCAACAATCATTATCTGTGGCAGGGACCTTATTTCACCTGGTTCGTGGCAGGGACCAACCTCACGGTCGGTGGCAGCGACTGTGCGCCATAACTGTTGTGAAATCCTAAAAGTTTCGTTTCATCGATAGGATTGTGCCTGGACCTCCTCCCCACTTTGTTCTGAACTGTTCTGTGTCTAAACAGTCGCTCTCAAAGGACTATTTATTGCTCTGAAGAATAAATAAGTGTTGGACTTTCAGTGGTGTGGAACTTGACTTTCTGGGAGCTAAAGGGTCCTACCTCCACCTGCGTGGAGGGTGGGAGTCATCCCCAAGGGAAGTTTTGGCTCTGGATGGGGACACAAGCTCGAAGGTAAAAGGTTATAGCTCACACCTCTGCACACAAGGGGATACGAGCTGGTGGTGCGCCACACTCTCCTCCCTGGTCCCCTAGACGAGAGCCATTGACCGAGAAGAGAAAGAAGGAGTGAGAGGTGAGGTCGCTACATATATATATATATATATATATATATGTTTATACACACACACACACACAGGGCCACCCTCAAAAATCACCATATAAATATATATATATATATATATATATATATATATAGTCCACCACAATGGATTTAAAATGAAACAAACAAGATGTGCTTTAACTGCAGACTTTCAGCTTTAATTTGAGGGTATTTACATCCAAATCAGGTGAACGGTGTAGGATTTACAACAGTTTGTATATGTGCATCCCACTTTTTAAGGGACCAAAAGTAATGGGACAATTGGCTGCTCAGCTGTTCCATGGCCAGGTGTGTGTTATTCCCTCATTATCCCATTTACAAGGAGCAGATAAAAGGTCTAGAGTTCATTTCAAGTGTGTGTGACAGCAGGAAGGTAAAGTCACCTGGTTGCATCCAGGGGGGTAGATATATTTCGCCCAGATTCAGGCTTTACGCCGACTTATACAACTAGGTGGAGAGTTGTATAAGGCTAGTGGGCTCATGGATGACTCATACCTCTAGGGAGAGGGCTGGGCGTCGTACAGACAGGGAGTTGATGAGGCCAGCTGAAGCTTGTCAGCTCATTTAGGCCTCTATAAGAACTCCCAGCTTCATTAGATGTTAGCTCATGCCTGGACCCAGACCTGTGTGGACTGTCTAGGGAGAGTGAACCCCTGTGCGGTGAGGCAAAGCCTGTGTGGCTATTTGTTTGGACTTTTACTAAACCAGGGACTTAGGGACTAGGACAGCACCAGGCTGATCCCAGTTGTTAGTTTAGGAAACCTGCATGTTTAGTCAGAGGTCAAACTGACCAGGATTTATTTTGTTTATGTTTCTTTTTGGCTTTGCTGTGTTTTTGTCACTGTACATAGAGAAATAAACCGCACCTTTTGATTTTGAAAACCACAACCTCCGTCTGCTGGCCCTGTTTTTGTGTGGGGAGCCCAACCAGGGGGTCACACACACCCGCTACCGAGTTAACCCCTTCACATGTGCTATTTTCATTTGGAATCTGTTGCTGTCAAATCTCAATATGAGATCCAAAGAGCTGTCACTATCAATGAAGCAAGCCATCATTAGGCTGAAAAAACAAAACAAACCCATCAGAGAGATAGCAAAAACATTAGGTGTGGCCAAATCAACTGTATATCCTTAAAAAACATCCTTAAAAAGAAAGAACGCACCGGTGAGCTCAGCAACACCAAAAGAGCCGGAAGACCACGGAAAAAAGCTGTGGTGGATGACCGAAGAATTTTTTCCCTGGTGAAGAAAACACCCTTCACAACAGTTGGCCAGATCAAGAACACTCTCCAGGAGGTAGGTGTATGTGTGTCAAAGTCAACAATCAAGAGAAGATTTCACCAGAGTGAATACAGAGGGTTCACCACAAGATGTAAACCATTGTTGAGCCTCAAAAACAGGAAGGCCAGATTAGAGTTTGCCAAACAACATCTAAAAAAGCCTTCACATTTCTGGAACAACATCCTATGGACAGATGAGGCCAAGATCAACTTGTACTAGAGTGATGGGAAGAGAAGAGTTTGGAGAAGGAAAGGAACTGCTCATGATCCAAAGCATACCACCTCATCAGTGAATCATGGTGGTGGTAGTGTTATGGCGTGGGCATGTATGGCTGCCAATGGAACTCTTGTATTTATTGATGATGTGACTGCTGACAAAAGCAGCAGGATGAATTCTGAAGTGTTTGGGGCAATATTATCTGCTCATATTCAGCCAAATGCTTCAGAACTCATTGGACGGCACTTCACAGTGCAGATGGACAATGACCCGAAGCATACTGCGGAAGCAACCAAAGAGTTTTTTAAGGGAAAGAAGTGGAATGATATGCAATGGCCAAGTCAATCACCTGACCTGAATCCGATTGAGCATGCATTTCACTTGCTGTAGACAAAACTGAAGGCAAAATGCCCCAGGAACAAGCAGGAACTGAAGACAGTTGCAGTAGAGGCCTGGCTGAGCATCACCAGGGATGAAGCCCAGCGTCTGGTGATGTCTATGCATTCCAGACTTCAGGCTGTAATTGACTGCAAAGGATTTGCAACCAAGTATTAGAAAGTGAAAGTTTGATTTATGATTGTGTAGCGCCTGCCCCTCTTCTCTCTCCGTGCGGCTCGCACTGTCTCTTGTCTAGGGGTATCTGGTAGGGTGGAGAGAGAGAGAGCGGGTGGGCTACGCCTAGCTTCCACCACGTGGGAATACCTGTGGTATCAGCAATGTCTCATTTACCTTCGGGTCTGTGTTGTACACCCGGATCCTCCCTCCAAGAGTCACCGACCGTGAACTTCGTCCGCCAGGAAGTGAGCCTCACACCATTAAAGTCCAACACTCCTTTATTAGAACACACCATACAGGGACTTCCTTGACAGATAGAACAGAAAAGGAGGTGTGAGTGTGAATAGGCCCAGACACAAATTCGGTCCTCCACTCTCCTCCTGGAGAGTGGGCTATGGTCTCCGCACGAGGTGAAGGGGATCCTTCTGGACGGTCTCCGACAAGAGACTCACCCGTCACCGGCAGTCTGCTGCACCGGGTCTTCGAGTGAGGAGCTCTCCCCGGTCCATTGCGTCTTACTCAGATTCAGGCCTCCATCCCCAAAGTGCCTTAGGACCCTTCCCTCGCGGAACTCAGTGTTGGGCACTGAGCTCCGGACCTTCTTGCAAGTACCTCACCCCAGAGCTGAAGGTGCCTGGGGTGGAACACGATCTCCGATGGTCCCCTAGGCCGAGGCCTCCTAGGGGACTAGCACGAACCCACGTCCGCAAGCTGAAGGTGCTTGGGACGAAGACCCCGTGACCAAGATAGCCGGCCCCTTTATCCCCTCTCCCAGCAAGCACGGCGGGTTCCCCGCCCCACCATACCGCTCCCGAGAGAGGACAAAAAAAGAGGCTCGACACACAGTGACATTCGTCCCTCCGGCCACGGTGGCAGCGCCACCTGGTGGACCCAGGGAACATAGCACTGATGTCACAGCTAGATTCAAAAAATGCACCCGGGAAAGTAAGTACCCGCTACACATTCCCCCCTGTCTTTTGACACTGGACCCCAGTGTCTGGAGTGAATCACACCCTCAACGGCTGACATAATCCAATCCAGAAACCAACTAACAATAAAAAAAAAAAAAAATTTTAGGAAACTATCCTAACGGAGAAGTTGTGTCTGAGCCCCTGCAACAAAAGAGGAGTGAAAGACAACATTCAAAACATTACTTTTCCCTCCCATCCTAACTAAGAACCACCCCAGGTTCCATAATCTTGACGGGACGCTCTCCTGCAGAGGGAAGAGAAAAGAAACAATAAAACCCTGACACATTTGTATGTGTGAGAGAAAAAGAAACTCCTCCGAAGAGAAACATCTTTTCCTCCAGTGTGAGTGTGTACAATGTATAACGTTGCACAAGACTGCCACCTGGTGACAGCCTCGCGGTAACAGCACCCGTTGAACCATCTTTTCTTTTCTTGCTGCTTGATTCCGGGCCCTATCTACCCCAAAGTCTGCAACTTCTCACCGGAGAGGAAAGAACAACAACTGGAACAGTTCTTCCTTGGAATGACACAAGCACCCCTCTTGCGGGGCAAACACTGATGATAACACCAACAAGAAAGTTAAACAGCAAAGTTCAGGGGGTGCAAGGTCCTTTTGAAACAAAGCAAACAAATGGAGTCTCTTTCTCCTCAAAGGTAGAAGCGGGGATGCGGCAGGACAAGAGGCTTCAAATGCCGGTCCATGGTCTCCAAATGGCACTCCACATCTTCACCTTCTTTGCGTCGGATCAGCACCTTGTCCGCATGGATGTGTCTTCCCCTCATCCACTCTGCCTTGCAGTCTTTGAATCGCTGAGATGTCTTTGGAGAGCATGTCAAATACCTGCGGGCGTGTGGGACCTTAAGGTGGGTCCACACGAAGTCATTATACCAGCGCTCTCGGTACACTTCCACTTCGTAGAGTAACTCCTTGGGAAGGTACGGGTATTCCCACCCGTAGTCAGCAGCAACTTTCTGGCAGAAGAGTCTCTGAAGCCTTGACAGCGGAGGCATTGTGGCTTTGTCCCCTTCGCCGGGTAGAACTATAGAGTCTGGATGGCGAGGGACCTTGACCACTTCTGGTTGGGCCATGGGTGCCCGTAGTATCAACTTCTGCTCCTCAGTACCTGATGCAGGCGGCACCGGAGATGTAGAGGCGGGTTGGTGACAGGACCCTTGTCCAGGCGCTGGTGCCTCCACCTGGGGTGTACTCTCCCCCGTGGACATGGGTGAATCCCGAGGCCTTCGGAATGAAGCTAGCGGTACTTTGTCCCAGCCCTTCTCTGCGAACAGTTCGTCAATAGCTGTGTCATCTCCCATATCAGAGAGCGACTCCAAATCCGAAGTATCACACTCCTCCGCGGGTATGTAGCCCGTTGTAGAGACGGAGCTAACACCTCCCGCAGGTGAACTGGGCCATGCCTTCCCGGCACCTCCGCCCATGCACCAAGTCTCTTTGCCCGGCTCACCTCGGCCTTTACTTGAAGCGGGACATCCGGAACACTCGTCAACGGATCCGTCTAGGCCTGGCGTAAGCTGGCGAGATGGTCCGCCACCACCACTGGTCGGGGCCACCATGCTGGTTCTCTTCTTCAGTGGCGGACGCTGTGAGACAGTGGTGACCGAGTCAGCATCCTCGGATTTCTCCCGTTGAATTTTAACGACCTCCTCCTCGGTCGCTGCAGTGTGCGCTGGGATGGCTTTTACAGCAGTAATTCCTCCTCTGCGAGTAGTGTTACCTGAAGCCCGGCCTGGGTAGATGGTTCTCGGCCTTTCAACTACCGGATCCACCTCGAACAGGAACTCCCCACAGGCCTCACATTGTCCGAAGGGCTTCAGATGGCACACCAGTCCCGAGCACCCGGGACAAATTACACCCAGGGCCTCTACGTCCATGCATGAATACAGGGCGAATCGACCCCTTGGCTTCAGCCGGATCCCGGTATCCGTTATCGGAGCAGCAGCAGTCATCGTGGTAGTAGCAGGGTGAACTGGAATCCATGAAGTATGTCCAAACATGGTGACTTGTTGCTGGTCCATCACACACTGCAGAGTTTTCGCGCCAATGTCCCACGTGTAGCCCTCTCACGTATTGGACTCCTCCCCTTTGCTCCAGTTCGCGGGCTTTTTCACTTTCTTTGGTTGAGCCACGCCCACGAACTAAGCGGCGGGGGTTGTGTCTGTTGGCGCAGTGCAATTAGAAGCCCCCACGTGTAGTACCTCACACGGCTGGGCCTATTCCACGACTTCGAGCAGGGCTGCACTTTGGCCTATTCAGTTAACTCATCCAGCAGACTTGTTCAATACTGTGATGCACAACACAATCCCAGACCCGAGCCCCCACGTGTAGCGCCTGCCCCTTTTCTCTCTCCGTGCGGCTCACACTGTCTCTTGTCTAGGGGTATCTGGTAGGGTGGAGAGAGAGAGAGCGGGTGGGCTACGCCTAGCTTCCACCACGTGGGAATACCTGTGGTATCAGCAATGTCTCATTTACCTTCGGGTCTGTGTTGTACACCTGGATCCTCCCTCCAAGAGTCACGTGAACTTTGTCCGCCAGGAAGTGAGCCTCACACCATTAAAGTCCAACACTCCTTTATTAGAACACACCATACAGGGACTTCCTTGACAGATAGAACAGAAAAGGAGGTGTGAGTGTGAATAGGTCCAGACACAAATTCAGTCCTCCACTCTCCTCCTGGAGAGTGGGCTATGGTCTCCGCACGAGGTGAAGGGGATCCTTCTGGACGGTCTCCGACAAGAGATTCACCCGTCACCGGCAGTCTGCTGCACCGGGTCTTCGAGTGAGGAGCTCTCCCTGGTCCATTGCGTCTTACTCAGATTCAGGCCTCCATCCCCGAAGTGCCTTAGGACCCTTCCCTCGCGGAACTCAGTGTTGGGCACTGAGCTCCGGACCTTCTTGCAAGTACCTCACCCCAGGGCTGAAGGTGCCTGGGGTGGAACACGATCTCCGATGGTCCCCTAGGCCGAAGCCTCCTAGGGGACTAGCACGAACCCACGTCCGCAAGCTGAAGGTGCTTGGGACGAAGACCCCGTGACCAAGATGGCCGGCCCCTTTATCCCCTCTCCCAGCAAGCACGGCGGGTTCCCTGCCCCACCATACCGCTCCCGAGAGAGGACAAAAAAAAGAGGCTCGACACACAGTGACATTCGTCCCTCCGGCCACGGTGGCAGCGCCACCTGGTGGACCCAGGGAACATAGCACTGATGTCACAGCTAGATTCAAAAAATGCACCCGGGAAAGTAAGTACCCGCTACACATTCCCCCCTGTCTTTTGACACTGGACCCCAGTGTCTGGAGTGAATCACGCCCTCAACGGCTGACATAATCCAATCCAGAAACCAACTAACAATAACATGTTATACTTACCTGCTCTGTGCAAGGGTTTTGCACAGAGCAGCCCTGATCCTCCTTTTTTAGGGTGCCCCGCTGGCGCTCCAGGCTCCTGCCCTTTATTGGATGTCCCCACCGAAAGCTTTGAGGCTCACTCCGGAGTCCCTCTGCTGCTTCCATTGACACAAACAACGGAACTCCCCCCCCCACTCCTGTGTCATAGGGTTTGATTAACAGCAGCGGGAGCCAATGGCTCCTGCTGCTATCAATCTGTCCAATGAGGGGAGAGACAGCGACTGGAGCCGCTGGGCTCATGCACATCGCTGGATCGGATCGGGCTCAGTAAAAAAAAGGGGGGTCTGGGGGGCAGCTGCAGCACAGAAGGCACAGCTGCAGCACAGAAGGTTTTTCACCCTAATGCAATAGGGTGCATTAATCCTAATGCAATAATCCTTTAATGGTGATGGGTGAAATATCCGCACTCAGTTTAAAATATATTAGGCAGCAGCTGAACACTATAACCTGAATACTAGGCACAAAGTCAAAATGGAGTTCCGGTAAGCCTTTCATCTCACTGGGGTGACGGTTCTCAGGAGGTCAAGCATTTGTACCAAGTCACTTTATTTCCACAAGGATTTTTTAGTCACTTTTGTGGACTTTTTATCACATATGTCTCTTTTTATTATTGCACTTTATTGTTGCATCTTATTATATGGCACATGGTTTTGTTTACACATCAATTGATATATGCATATTTAATTTTATGTGGTTGCATTTCTCTGCACATCTGCACTTTATCGATACAGGAATATTGATACATGTTTTACAAGTGCTGCACTTCTCTTTATCCATAATCCTTTAATGATGATTATTGATCATCCAGCCAGACAATACGCAAAATATGTTGACGCGTTTCAATCGAGTCAATCGAGCTTACTGATACAGATAATATTTGGCAAATGTAGAGCAAACGTTTTATACAAATGCTCCTGGGTATTTATGAGTAGAGGGTATAAAGGAATATTAAAGTAAAATTGTGACACTGCAGCAAATACTACATGTTAGTTTTTATACGGATTAATTTTTTCTATTTTAAATACCAAGTGATTTAATATTTTGTGCCATTTCTACATACAGCATGTATAGCATATGCAGTTATTTATATTTGTTTGCATTTTGCATTTGTATTTGTTTGCATTGCGCTGCTCCTCTCTACCAATCCCTTCACTGGCTTCCACTACCTCACCGTATAAAATTCAATATACTAACCACAACATACAAGGCCATCCATAACATCACCCCCAGCTACATCACCAGCCTCATTTGCAGATATAACCCAAATCGTACTCTCCGCTCCTCCAAAGACCTCCTGCTCTCTAGCTTCCTTGTTACCTCCTCCCATGCTTGCCTCCAGGACTTCTCCAGAGTCTCTCCCATCCTCTGGAACCCCCTGCCCCAGTATGTCCGGTCAGCCTCTACCCTGTCCGCCTTTAGGCGATTCCTGGAAACTAATTTTTTCAAGGAAGCCTATCCCACTTCCACCTAAGAACCATACCCGAGCCACCTCCACCAGATCATCTCCACAACTATTACCTTTTGTACCAACTCCCTCTCCCTTTAGATTGTAAGCTCCACGAGCAGGGCCTCCTATTCCTTCTGTATTGAACTGTATTGTAATTATACTGTACCACCTCTGCATTGTAAAGTGCTGCGCAAACTGTTGGCGCTATATAAATCCCGTATAATAATAATCATTTTTACAGTTGTGAATGTCAGTTTCAAAAAAATAGTATCACAGATCCATTATGCTAATTGTAATTCTTGTGATTTTCTTTTTATGTCTTAATTTTATTCTTGGAATAAAGAATTACAATATAATTTTATATGGTTATCTTTTCTAGTATGAGCTTGAGAGCTATAAATGTTCTGATCATGCAAGGTAGAGTTACAATAGACTGTTTATGACATCTAGTGGCAAAGCCTAATAGGACTACATTTAGTTAGGTGAAAAGGATTTTTGCCAGCACCATGGCTTAAAGGCTGCCTATAATTTATTTTTAGGTCTTTGAAAAAAATCTGGCTATTGCAGGAATGTGCAAAACAATTTTAAACAAACAAAAAAAAAGGACAGATATTTTTATGGACTATTAAATTGTCTCATATTCAAATACATTTACTGAGTGAGTTAAACAACACATATTTAACCACTTCCCGCCCAGCCTATAGCAGAATGACGGCCGGGCGGTGGTTCAGTTATCTTGACTGGACGTCTTATGACGTCCAGCAGGATAATAGCCGCCATGGCCCATCGGGGTGCGCATCGCGGCGATCGGTGGTTCGGTGTGTCAATCTGACACACCGCTACGCCGATCTCGGTAAATCACTGCTGATCATGATGTAAACAGGTAGAGACGTTAATCGGCTTTTCCTCACTCACTGACAGACGTGAGTAGAGGAGAGCCGATCGGCTGCTCTCCTGACAGGGGGGGTCTGTGCTGATTGTTTATCAGCGCAGCCCCCCCTCGGATGCCCGCCCAGGATCACCAGGATGCCACACTGGACCACCAGGGAAGGCCACCACGCTGGACCATCAGGTATGCCAACTAGACCACCAGGGAAATGCCAATATGTGCCCAGGCAGCTGCCAATCAGTTCCCCCTCAGCTGCCATCCAGTGGCAAACAAAAATGCCTACCAGTGCCAGTGCCACCAGTGATGCCTATCAGTGTAGTTCATCAGTGCCAGTCATCAGTGCCACCTTTTAGTGCCCATCAGTGCCCAGCAGTGCCGTCTATCAGTGCCACCCATAAGTATCCATCAGTGAAGCCTTTTGGTGCCCATTAGTGTCGCCTATCAGTGGCCATCAGTGCCCTCCCATGCCACCTATGAGTGCCCAACAGTGCCGCCTATCAATGCGCATCAGTGCTGCATATCAGTGTCACCCACCAGTGCCACCTATCAGTGCCCATTATTGCCGCCTATCAATGCCCATCGTCAGTGCCCATCAGTGCCATCTCATTGGTGCCACCTCATCAGTGCCGCCTTATCAGTGCCTGTCAGTGCAGCTTATACGGTCCCATCACTGAAGGAGGAAACTTACTTATTTACAAAAAATATTTACAGAAACAAAGAAATACTTTATTTTTTTTCAAAATTTTCTGTGTTTTTTTTTTCGTTCAGCAAAAAATAAAAAATGCAGAGGTGATCAAATACCACCAAAAGAAAGCTCTATTTGTGGGAACAAAATTATAAAAATTTTGTTTGGGTACAGTGTAGCTTGAGCGCGCAATTGTCATTTAAACAGCAACAGCGCTGAAAGCTGAAAATTGGCTTGCGCAGGAAGGGTGGGAAGTTTCTGATATTGAAGTGGTTAAATAACCTTATTAAATGACTTTTTATACTCCTTAAATTGTTAGGTTGCTGTACCAGATGGAAAGGGGAACTTCAGCAACATATCCCAGAGCAACAAAAGCAGTTAGGTTTTCAACTGACATATTTCAGTATCAAAACTGCAAAAACAAACTAGAAACTTTTGCTGGTATCACATACCCTATTAATTACATATATAGTTTAGGAGTTTTTACAGAAAAGTTTGCTTATTTAGCCATATAATGTATGGTAGCAGTAACATCCAAGACAAGTATTCTGAAATAAAAGTAATTTCTTTTTTACAAAATGTGCAAATCTTATGTCGGAATCTTATTTACTAAATACTGCTAGCTGTCTAATTTCCTAGTTATCAGAATCCCCTTTAACCGTTTTTGCTGCTGAGGCCAGTGTATTTTTTTAGTTCATTTTTTTTGCACACATTTTAAAATACACATTTTAGGCTTGAAGATTGCCTAACAGCCCCAAAAATTATATATTGTCTGAAAGCGGAGAACTTGTACAATAAAATATTGGCAGCTGAAATGCTTTATATCACATGATAGTTGTGCTACTGTTCATCTTTCAGTAAAAAATATATTTCTTTCTCGTACATCACGGGACACAGAGCGACATAGTCATTACTAATGGGTTATATAGATACCGTCAGGTGCTGGCACTGGCAACTTCCAAAACCGGAAGTACCCTCCCCTATATAAGCCCCTCCCATCCGGGAGCACCTCAGTTTTTTGCCAGTGTCTAAGGTGTTGGCCAAGAAGAAACATGTGTTTTTCACTGAGCTTGCGTACAGGTTCTTTTGGGCCTCAGTAAGCTATTCCGGATCCGACCAAAAAAGCTTCATAGCTAAACGGTCGGTACCCGGGCCTTGCAGAGAAGAGCAAGGTTTTGCCTGTAATGCTTCTCTTAGGAGAGCTGGACCCTGGGATCCAGAGCTCTGGTCATACCCACGACCAAGATGTTTTCTGTGCAGGGTGCTATACAGGTCCAGGGGAGTGGAATCCTTGGGAACCCGGTCCCTGAAGGTTTGATTACAATGCCTGCCGTGATAGGTGAAGTTTGGGCTTTTGTGGACCAAACAAAGTCCTGCGGCGGGGAACAGGTAAGTGGGGGCCCCCAGGAACTTGGTTCTATTGGGGGACCCCCAAGCCTAATTTGTCTTTCTGTCTGTTACCTAATGGTATTCCCGCAAAATTCTGTGCATGCCTGTAACTACTAAAAAAATGTAATAATTTTTAATGGTGGTCAAGGAAAAAAAATAAAAAAAAAAAATTTTTTTTATATATATTTAACCACTTAACAACCACCTGCCGCCAAATAACGGCGGCAGGGTGGTTGCTTAACTCTGGGAGGACGTTATATAACGTCCTCCCAGAATCGCGCTCCCGCGCGCCCCCTGGGGCGCGCACACGGGAAACTCCGTGACCGCCGGGTACAGAGGACCCGGCGGATCACGAATCGCGGTAAATCGCCGCTGATAGCGGCCGTTTACCACGTGATCGCTCCGTCAAATGACGGAGCAATCACTTGTAAACAGACCGGCGTCATTTGATGACGCCGGTTCCTCCCTCCCCTCTCTGTACCGATCGGTACAGTGTGAGAGGGGAGGGGGAGGGAGCGGATGGCAGCAGCAGCACTGTGGGCTGGATCTGTGACAATTGCAGTCACAGATCCATCCATCCATCCCTGCTCAGCCATCCCTGTGCTATACCCTGCCAATACTCTGCAAAATACCCTGGTGCAATACTCTGCAATACTCTGCAATACCCTGGTGCAATACTCTGCAATACCCTGCTGCAATACTCTGCAATACCCTGCTGCAATACTCTGCAATACCCTGCTGCAATACTCTGCAATACCCTGCAAAATACTCTGCAATACCCTGCACAATACTCTGCAATACCCTGGTGCAATACTCTGCAATACCCTGCGCAATACTCTGCAATACCCTGCACAATACTCTGCAATACCCTGCACAATACTCTGCAATACCCTGCACAATACTCTGCAATACCCTGCGCAATACTCTGCAATACCCTGCACAATACTCTGCAATACCCTGCACAATACTCTGCAATACCCTGCACAATACTCTGCAATACCCTGCACAATACTCTGCAATACCCTGCACAATACTCTGCAATACCCTGCACAATACTCTGCAATACCCTGCACAATACTCTGCAATACCCCGCACAATACTCTGCAATACCCTGCACAATACTCTGCAATACCCTCCACAATACTCTGCAATACCCTCCACAATACTCTGCAATACCCTCCACAATACCCTGTGCAATACCCTCCACAATACCCTGTGCAATACCCTCCACAATACCCTGCCATACACCGCAATACCCTGCCATACACCGCAATACTCCGCAATGCCCGGCAATACTCCGCAATGCCCGGCAATACTCCGCAATGCCCGGCAATACTCCGCAATGCCCGGCAATACTCCGCAATGCCCGGCAATACTCCGCAATGCCCGGCAATACTCCGCAATGCCCGGCAATACTCTGCAATAACCACTTCCCGCCCTCCGGCCGTCATATGACGTCCTTGACTTTGTGCGGGGATATCTGAATGATGGGAGCAGCTACAGGCATCATTCAGATATCGGCTTTTTCAGCCGGCGATTCCCTACACCATAAGAACAATCATAGCGGCTGTTCCGCCGCTTGATCATTCTTACGGGAGGCGAGAGGGGATGTGTCCCCCGCCGCCCTCCGGTGCTTCTACCGACTCACCGCTACGATCAAAGCCAGGATTGTTGGTTTTTTTTTTTGTATTTTTTTCAGGCTTCCCAGCCTAGAGGTGAGATGTGGGGTCTTATTGACACCCCCCCCCCCCATATCTCACTGTAAAGAGGACCTGTCATGCCATATTCCTATTACAAGGGATGTTTACGTTCCTTGTAATAGGTATAAAAGTGATCAAAAAAATGTTTAGGGCGGAAAAACATGTCAAACTAAAATAAATAAAGTAAAATGAAGAATAAAATATTTTTTTTTTTTTAAAGCGCCCCTGTCCCCGTGAGCTCGCATACAGAAGCGAACGCATACGTAAGTCCCGCCCACATATGAAAACGGTTTTCAAACCACACATGTGAGGTATCTCTGCGAACGTTAGAGCGAGAGCAATCATTTTGGCCCTAGACCTCCTCTGTAACTCAAAACATGTAACCAGTAAAAATATTTAAAGCGTCGCCTATGGGGATTTTTTAAGTAGCGAAGTTTGGCGCCATTCCACGAGTGTGTGCAATTTTTAAGGGCGACATGTTAGGTATCTATTTACTCGGCGTAACTTCATCTTTCACATTATGCAAAAACATTGGGCTAACTTTACTGTTTTTTTTTTTTTTTAAGCACAAAACATTTTTTTTCCGTAAAAAACGCGTTAAAAAAATTGCTGCGCAAATATCGTGCGAGATAAAAAGTTGCTACAACCACCATTATATTCTCTAAGGTCTTTGCTAAAAAAACATATATAATGTTTTGGGGTTCTATGTAATTTTCTAGCAAATAAATGATGATTTTTACATGTAGGAGAGAAATGTCAGAATTGGCCTTGGTGCTCCAGAACGCCTGAAGGTGCTCCCTGCATGTCGGGCCTCTGTATGTGGCCACGCTGTGTAAAAGTCTCACACATGTGGTATCGCCATACTCGGGAGTAATAGCAGAATGTGTTTTGGGGTGTAATTTGTGGAATGCATATGCTGTGTGTGAGAAATAACCTACTAATATGACAATTTTGTGAAAAAAAAAAAAGAGAAAAAAAAAATCTTGATTTTGCAAAGAATTGTGGGAAAAAATGACAACTTCAAAAAACTCACAATGCCTCTTTCTGAATACCTTGGAATGTCTTCTTTCCAAAAGGGGGTCATTTGGGGGGTATTTGTACTTTTCTGGCATGTTAGGGTCTCAAGAATTGAGATAGGCCGTCAGTACTTCAGGTGTGATCAATTTTCAGATATTGGCACCATAGCTTGTGGACTCTATAACTTTCACAAAGACCAAATAATATACACCAATTTGTACTTATTTTTACCAAAGATATGTAGCTGTATAAATTTTGGCCAAAATTTATGAAGAAAAAATAGTAATTTGCAAAATTTTATAACAGAAACGAAAAAAAAATCATTTTTTTACAAAATTTTCAGTCTTTTTTCTCTTATAGCGCAAAAAATAAAAAACCCAACAGTGATTAAATACCACCAAAAGAAAGCTCTATTTGTGTGAAAAAAAGGACAAAAATTTCATATGGGTACAGTGTTGTATGACTGAGTAATTGTCATTCAAAATGTGAGAGCACCGAAAGCTGAAAATTGGTCTGGTTATTAAGGGGGTTTAAGTGCCCAGTGGTCAAGTGGTTAAGATATTAGACTGCGGTACCTGTGTTTGTCCACTAGAGGCCGCTGTGGAATGTTTTCTTGTCATGTGGACTAGTTTCTTCTCAGCAGAGCAAGTCCAGGCAGATGGTGAGTTCTCTTATGGGAAACTGCTTCCTCTGCCATGTTGCAATGCTCGTCCATCCCCCGGCCTGCGGCAAAGAGGGGCCCTGGCTCTTGTCCCTAGTCTCCATTTTTCAAAATTAGCGCCGAAGGCGCACGTGGCCGCGCGCGTGCGCGTGCACGCGCCTCTATATATAGAGGTGAGCCAGGAAAGGGGGCGGAGCCTGGGGGATGACGCTCTGTGTGCGCCGCAGCGCTTCTGCGCATGTGCGGGCGTCCCAGCATGTAAAAACCACAGTTTTGTGTGGTGAGCTGGCTATGAAGTACAGAGACAGAGCTGGCAACATTTAAAAAAAGGCATATAGCAAGCGGTTGATACAGGCATCCCCTAGAAAGGCACATTAGTAGACACCAACTGTGATATAGCAGCAATTGTGCTAGACTATTCTCAGTAAAAGTGGTGTATTACGGCTGGAATACCTCAGCTTTAGGCTTAGGAATATGCCGTCCAGAAGCTCCGGAACTGAATCTTCCAGGAAGCGAAGGGGGTCTCATCGGGCTCGGAGGATCTTGGGCATACTTCTGCTGCACCAGTCTCCCCTGAAGTTCAGAGGTAAGTGACCGTAGAGACCCCGCAGGGGTACTTGGTACTGTGGCTGTCCTCAGTTCACCTGCTCCTGTGTATGTAACAGAGGAGGTTTTTTCCTCAGCTCTGGGAGGATTAGAGAGAGATTGTCAACATTTATCGCTGCCTCCCTGTCAGGGAAAGCACGCCCGATCTCCGTCTCCTCCTTCAGAGTGCCTGTTAGCAGAGCAACAGTCCCATACAGGGATCGACCTGCCTGAAGGGGATCAGGATGAGGTTGATTCTGTTATAGAGGAATCAACAGTGGGGGAACCTTTTCTCAGCATCTCAAGCTGAAAGATTATGGGTTCAGTCTCTGACTAACATGGTCCGATCAGCATTTAAAAATGCACCTTGCGGAACCATCAACCACTACTGTATCCTCGTTGGGGTCGCTAGAAGCCCCCAGACTGTCTGTTCTTTTCCACTTCACCCTTTACTGAAAGGGCTCATTTACCAGGATTGGGAACGTCCTGAGAAAATATTTATTCCCCCAAGAGATTTCCGGTGGTCTATCCCATGGAGGATAAGTTCATCAAAAAAAAAAAAAAAAAAAAATGGAAGGTCCCTACAGTGGACGCAGCCATCTCTTGTATGTATAAATCACTGACATGTCCAGTGGATAATGTCCAAATGTTCAAGAACCCAATAGATAAAAGATTGGAGTCCTTATGAAAATCTGCTTGGTGATACAACCAGCAGTAGCAGCTATTGGGGTCTGCTAAGCAGTGAAGGATCAGTTGAAACAGGTCTTGAGGGACTTGACAGATCAGCAGGCTTTGCCCTAGCTGATCTACCTAGAGCCTTAGGCTTTGCGGTTGACGCCATAAAGGATTCAGTCCATCAGGCCTCCCGCCTTACGCTGTCTATAGTACATATGCGTAGGCTCCTATGGCTCAAAAACTGGTCTGCTGAAGCTCCCTGTAAAGAATGGCTGGTTAGCGTCCCATTTCATGGTGAACGCTTATTCAGGGAAAACCTGGACAAATATATCCCGAAAATTTCCAGCGGTAAAAATACGCTCTTGCCGGTTAAAAACAGAGTTAGAGGTCCCTCTTTAAGAGGCCTGCTTCTCCAGTCCCTGGGGCATCGGCTGTGTAACAGTTCCGACGGCCTCCTCGGTCAAATCCCGGGGGTACAAAACAGGGACAGTAGCAGGGTAATGAGAAACCCTGGGTCAGGGGAGGTACAAAACCTCCCCCAAAGTTAAATTCATTGAAGCCCCCACTCAGTCGGGTGGGGGGAGGACTCCAGTTGTTCGCAAGAGACCTGGCGGGACACGATCAAGACAGATAGGTGCTCTCCGCAGTAGGTTTGGGATACAGTTTGGAGTTAAAAGACTCTCCTCCTTCCCATTTTTGAGGTCAAACGTGCCAAGGGATCCCCGGAAGAGAGAGTCCCTCCTGTTGGCACTAGAACAACTATTGCTCCAAGGAGTAATTATGGAGGTTCCCCTGGAAGAATGAGGGTTCGGGTTTTACTCAAACCTCTTTACAGTCCCGAAGCAAACGCGGACGGGAGGCCCATATTAATTCTAAAAGGGCTATACAAATTCCTGTATATCAGGACTTTCCGATGGAGTCGATCCGATCGGTGGCCACTGCCCTACAAGGGGAGGATTGGTTAGCCGCGATCGACATCAAAGATGCTTATTTGCACATTCCCATCTTTCCAGTCCACCAAAAATTTCTACGCTTTGCAGTAGAAGGGCGCCATTTTCAGTTCAGAGCCTTACCCTTCGGTTTGGCCACAGCACCACGAGTGTTTACAAAAATTCTGGCCCTTTATTGGCCAATCTAAGAACACAAGGTGTAATGATAATGGCATATCTGGATGACTTGTTGCTGATAGACCACTCAGTGAAAAAACTAGACGTGGTCGTTCACAAGACAATCAAGTATCTGGAATCTCACGGTTGGATTATCAACCGAGACAAGTCAGCCCTAAAAACCAGTCAAAAGTCTGGAATACTTGGGGCTAAGGTTGGATTCAGGCCAGAGAAAAATATTCTTGCCTCGAGGAAAGGTGTTGTCTTTGAAAGATTTGATCCACTTAGTGGGTACAAAAAAGACAGCCGTCCATTCGCCTGTATATGAGGCTGCTGGGAAAAATGGTGGCATCATTCGAAGCAGTACCCTACGGTCAATTCCATTCAAGGAATTTGCAAGGGGCCATACTGTCAGCCTGGAACAAAAAAGTTCAGGCCCTAGACTTACAATGTCCTTGTCCCCTTCCGTTCGCAAGAGCCTCCGTTGGTGGTTGGTTCCCCAGAATCTGGAAAAAAGGAAATCCTTCAGTCCGATTTCTTGGAAGGTGGTCACTACAGATGCCAGCCTTATAGGCTGGGGAGCAGTACTGGAGCAATAGTCTCTCCAGGGCAGATGGTCGGATGCAGAAAAGGCCCTGCCCATCAATCTCTTAGAGATACGAGCAGCCCGGTATGCCCTAGTAGCATGGACATCCAAACTCCAAGGGTCCCCTGTCAGAATTCAATCAGACAATGCCACAGCAGTGGCATATATCAATCATCAGGGTGGCACCAGGAGTCGTGCAGCCCAGAGGGAAGTAAATTACATCCTGAGATGGGCAGAAAGATATTTCCCAGCCATATCTGCGGTATTCATTCCAGGAGTGGAGAATTGGAAGGCGGACTTTCTAAGTCGCCAGCAATTATGCCCAGAGGAAGGGTCCCTTCACCCCGAGGTTTTCTGGACAATATGTCAGCGGTGGGGAACATCGGATGTAGATCTTCTAGCATCCAGATTCAACGCAAAGGTGGACAGGTTTGTCTCTCGGACAAGGGATCCCCTAGCTTGCGGCTCGGATGCCCTAGTGTTCCCTTGGGATCAGTTCAAGCTGATATATGTATTCACACCGCCACAATGGTTACCTCGATTACTCCGCAGAATCAGGGTAGAAAAGAAACCAGTGATTCTGGTGGCTCCAGCGTGGCCCCGAAGAGCGTGGTATGTGGAGATTGTAAAATGTCAGTGGGGAGTCCTTGGACTCTCCCACATCGTCCGGACCTGCTTTCGCAAGGACCGATATACCACCCTTCCTTACCAGCCCTAGGTTTGACGGCCTGGCTATTGTAGCCCACATTCTAAAAAAGAGAGGGCTCTCTAATTCTGTGGTACCTACCATGATCAATGCCAGGAAGCCGGTATCCAGGCAGATCTACTATAGAATCTGGAAGGCATACATCGCCTGGTGTGAGGCCAAGAAATGGCATCCACGTAAATACGTAATAGGTAGGATTCTGGACTTCCTACAATGGGCTGTAGATAGGAAGCTTGCCTTGAGTACTATCAAGGGTCAGATTTCGGCCTTGTCAATATTTTTTCAAAGGCCCTTGGCTTCGCATTCACTAGTCAAAGCCTTTATACAAGGAGTGATGCGTATTAGTCCTCCGGTTAATATTCCCATATGTCCATGGGATCTAAACTTGGTTCTGTCGGTTCTACAGAAACAACCATTTGAACCATTACAGCATATTTCTTTGGTTCTTCTCACCAGGAAATTGATTTTTCTAGTAGCCGTTTGTTCGGCTAAAAGAGTGTCGGAATTAGCAGCTATGTCCTGTAAGGAGCCATATCTGGTTATCCATAAGGATAGAGTAGTGTTACGCCCTCATCCAGCCTTTCTTCCTAAGGTGGTATCGAGGTTTCATTTGAACCAAGATGTGGTTCTTCCTTCTTTTTTCCCCCAAACCTACTTCGGTAGAGGAAAAGTTATTGCATTCTTTGGATGTAGTAAGAGCAGTTAAAGCTTATCTAAAAGCCACTGCTCAGATTCGCAGAACGGATACTTTGTTTATTCTGCCGGAAGGCCCCAGAAAGGGTCAGGCAGCGTCAAAATCTACTTTAGCGAGTGGATTCGACAGGTCATAATACAAGCCTATGGCTTGAGAAGGAGACCGCCTCCGTTCAAAGTTAGAGCGCACTCCACGAGAGCAGTTGGAACTTCATGGGCAGTGCATCACCAGGCCTCCCTGGCTCAAATCTGTAAGGCCACAACATGGTCTTCAGTACACACATTTACTAGGTTCTACCAGGTGGACGTTAGAAGTCAGGAGGATGTCGCCTTTGGGCGCAGTGTGTTGCAGGCCGCAAAAGATCCTCATGTCTGATAGCGCTCAGCTTATATATGGTGTATCCCCCCCCTCATTGGGCATTGCTTTAGGACATCCCATTAGTAATGACTATGTCGCTCTGTGTCCCGTGATGTACGAGAAAGAAAATAGGATTTTTATAACAGCTTACCTGTAAAATCCTTTTCTTGGAGTACATCACGGGACACAGAGCTCCCGCCCCTCTTTGGGGACACTTATTGCTTTGCTACAAAACTGAGGTGCTCCCGGATGGGAGGGGCTTATATAGGGGAGGGTACTTCCGGTTTTGGAAGTTGCCAGTGCCAGCACCTGACGGTATCTATATAACCCATTAGTAATGACTATGTCGCTCTGTGTCCCGTGATGTACTCCAAGAAAAGGATTTTACAGGTAAGCTGTTATAAAAATCCTATTTTCCACTAGTTTAGAAGGCAAAAACACAATATAATACCAGACTTGTTGTTAAAATATACAGTAAAATATGGGATTGCATTGGGTAAACAGATACCAAATATGTCAAACCACAAAACTGAGCATGCCATGAAAACTATAAACAGCAGTACCATCAGTACTTATCAGTTTGGCATCAACAGTGAATGATGGTTCTAAAATGATTGCTCTCACTGAGAGCAGTGATAAATAATTTGCGTACGTATGTGCATGAATAGGCGGGCAATAGTCCTTTCTTTTTTTATTATTTTTTTAAATTATATAGTGCAAATGTTTTCTGCATAGGCTTGCGCACAGGGTGTGCTGGATGTCCCTGGACACACCCTAATCACCCTGTGCGCATTGGTGTCTTCTACCTCCAGCCCCGCTGGCACCGCACGCGGTGCTTACATTTTCTTCTACACATCCCACCGCTGTTGGACAGAGAAACAGAGTGCAGCAGAAAGTGGCAATGTGTTTGTGTGCGCCCGCTTGCCCCCTCCCTCCTGCAGCCACCACTCAGCCAATTAGTAGCAAGAGCAGGACACAGTATTCTCTTCTTGTGCCTCAGAGAAGGAGGTGTGTGGGTGGGAATTTTGAAGCCCAGCAGCCAGAAGGGGAAAGGCGCAGCCTGCTGATCCATACATCCGTCCACTGTGGGTGAAGTCTCCCCCTCCCTTCTCTCTTCTACCTTCAAAGGAGTTCTGTAATGTAACAGGGGCTCTGATGTAAGAGGTGTGTTCCATGAGAATACCGCTGCCCATCAGAAAATGCAACCAAAGTGACGTTCCGTCGCGACCATATTAGTACACCCCTCACTCATCCACAGTAAACCTACAGTCAAAAGATGGCAAGTGGACATCTTTTTACACCCACGGAAGTCTTTAATTTCCCACTTATTTTTACCTGTGAGATCAGTAGGCTTGCCAAGGCTTTTAATCGCTTGCCGACCGTGCCATAGCCGAATGACGGCTACAGCGCGGCTCGATAACTCTGGGAGGGCGTACATTGATGTCCTCCCAGAATCGTGCTCCCACGCGCCCCCTGGGGCCCGCACACGGGAATATCCGTGACCATCAAATGGTCGTAAACAAACCGGCGTCATGTCCGGTTTCTCTCTCCCCTCTCTGTACCGATCGTTACAGTGCGAGGGGAGAATGGAGAGAACGGATGCAGCAGTGGGCTGGATCTGTAGTGCCCACAGCGCTGCTCCTTGACAATTGCAGCCTCTACCATCCCTCCATACTAAGCCTGCCATCCCTCTGCCACCCCTCCATACTAAGCCTGCCATCCCTCTGCCATCCTGCCCTGCCATCCCTCTGCCATCCCTCCATCATACTCTGTCATCCCTCTGCCATTCTGCCATCCCTCCGCCATCCTGCCCTCTCTCCACCATACTCTGCCATCTTGCCATCCCTCTTCCATCCCGCCATCCCTCTGCCATCCCGCCATCCCTCTGCTATCCCACCACCCTTCCACCATACTCTGCCATCCTGCCATCCCTCCACCATACTCTGCCATCCTGCCATCCCTCCACCATACTCTGCCACACCTTTGCCATCCTGCCATACCTCTGCCATCCTGCCATCCCTTTGCCATCCTGACATTCCTCTGCCATCCTGCCATCCCTCTGCCATACTCTGCCATCCCGCCATCCCTCTGCCATACTCTGCCATCCTGCCATCCCTCCACCATACTCTGCTATCCCTCCACCATACTCTGCCATACCCGGTCATACTCGGTGATACCCAGCCATACTCAGCCATACCCAGGCATACTCTGTGATACCCAGCTGTACCCGGCCATACTCAGTGATACCCAGCCATACTCAGCCATACCCAGGCATACTCAGTGATACCCAGACATACCCGGCCATAATCAGTCATACCTAGCCATACTCAGCCAAACTCAGGCATACTTGTGATACCCAGCGGTACCCGGCCATACTCATTGATACCCAGCCATACTCAGCCATACCTAGGCATACTCCGTGATACCCAGCCATACCCAGGCATACTCGGTGATACCCAGCGGTACCTGGCCATACTCAGTGATACCCAGCCATACTCGGCAATACCCAGCAGTACCCAGCCGTACTCAGCAGTACCCAGCCATACTCAGCAGTACCCAGCCGTACCCAGCCTCTGTATGTGGCCAGTAGGGATGAGCTTCGAGTTCGAGTCGAACCTTGCCTGTTCTCCCGTTCGCCGAACAGCGAACAATTTGGGGTATTCGTGGCAAATTCACAAAGCCGCGGAACACCCTGTAAAAGTCTATGTGAGAAATCTAAAGTGCTAATTTTGAAAGGCTTATATGCAAGTTATTGTCATAAAAAGTGTTTCGGGACCTGGGTTTGTTTTAAAATCTGCCTTTTTTTGGGAGCAGTGATTTTAATAATGCTTAAAGTGAAACAATAAAAGTGAAATATTCCTTTAAATTTCGTACCTGGGGGGTGTGTATAGTATGCATGTAAAGTAGCGCTTGTGTCACGTGCTTAGAACTGTCCCTGCACAAAATGTAATTTCTGAAGAAAAAAAAGTTATTTAAAAGTACTCACAGCTGTAATGAATTGTCGGCTCCCGGCAATACAGACAAAAGTCATTGAAAGTCATTGATTAAAAAAAAAAAAATGTGTGGGGGTCCCCCCAAATTCAATTACCAGGCCTTTTTTTTTCTTCTGGACTTGCTTTCTTTTATTTTCTCTTTTGAAGTCTGTTTCACAAACAACATTGATGGTCACCAACGAATATTATGCATATTGTTTATACTTTTATTGTATTTAATTTTGAGATATTCTGTGCACTATCACGTGGTGTATTCATGATATATTAATTTGTTTTAGTTACATATTTATTGAATATGATTTCAGCGCTACTATTTTTATAGTTAAAAATACTTTTCAAATAAAAAAAAAAAAGATTCCAGCGGTGGTAACCCACTCTCGATCTCCACTCCAGTGATGTCGGTATCCAGCGACGGATGATCTGCAGGCTCCAGCGATGATGTTCAACGAGGAACAGCACACGGTCCTGTCTCCACCGGAGACACCCCGGGAATGACATTGCGGCAGCCTGACAGGTCTTATGTAGCTGAGGACGGGGCCACCCTTCACGTGATCCGGTCCCCCTCTGACGCAAGGGGAAACCCGGGCTTTCCCAGTGATGGGTGACCCCGCCCCCCTCTGATGTAACGCAGGTTTCCCGTTGCATCAGAGGGGGGTGGGGTCACCCGCACGTCACTGGGAAAGCCAGAGACTTTTCTTAATAGAATCTGGATGGAACTCTGCTTTCGTTTTTTTCTCCACAACACTTGTTTTCTGGTGAAAAAACCTCTAGGATTTGGGATTGTGGAGGCAAAAAAAAAAAAAAAAAAAGGTTTGAATATAAAAATATATTTATTTAAACCAAAATGAAAAAAGATTACATATTCATAGAATTTACATAATTATACAATAACATCCATAAAATCTGTAGCATGATTGAAATACTTGGAAATTAATACAATAGCCTTGATTGACCACTCCATCCGGAGACGAATCAAGGAAGGCTTCAACCAACGCGTTTCAAACTGTATATGTAAACGTCCTTCATCAGGGATTTCAACTGTATTCGTTTCTATGACGGATCACAAAATTTTTTATAAATACAAAGCACAAAATAAATTCCTCATTTTCACTCCCCAATATTACATGCGAAGACAGAAAAATGAAAAGAACCTTACTCAATCAATTCCATAAAAATTACACATGCATTTCGAGTTCCAGTCACATTGCGGTGTGGGCTCCCTAGTATTGTCCTCTCCAAATAGTCTCCTCCATCAGTGCATGTCCACATAAGGAGTCAGGACATATGAACAAAAAAGTCCAACACAGGTGCCTTGAAATAAAATATATATACACATAAGGAGATATTAAATATAAAAACATAAACCAATTAGGAAAAATAGACATATTCCCCAAAGGTTTAAACACAATACCTGCCAATGGGAGGTGTAAATCTCAAATTTAAAGGTTCAAAAATCCCCTTCAACAGAACTCCATCAGCACTTGCTCATATATGGAATCAGGACACATGAACAAAAAAGAGGTGCCTTAAGAAAAAATATATGAGAAAATAAATATAAACCCATTCATTGTCTGGGATGGGCCTGAAGACAATCTTAAGAAAGTCCTGGAACTCATGAATACCAACAATCTAAATTTATTTTTCACAATGTCGTATGATTCAATGAAGGTCAGTTTCCTTGATATTCTGATATCGAAGGATGTAGAGGGGAAAATCCATAGTAGACTTTTCAGGAAGGAAACGGCTGGCAATACGATGCTGCATGCAGCCAGCTTCCATCCTGTGGCACTTAAAAAATCATTCCCCTTTAGTCAATTCCTCCGTATTAAGAGGAATTGTACATCAGATACGGATTTTCAATCTGAATCAAATGAACTAAGTAACCGTCTATTAGTTAGAGGTTATAGTAGAACTACTTTGAAGAAGGCATTTAACAGAGTAAAGGGAACAAAAAGACATGATCTTGTCTTTAAAACATCAAAGAAAAAAACTAAAGAGGATAACACCTCAAGGATAATTTTAAATTATTCCAATGAACAGAAGAAAATCAGACACATCCTCACCAAATATTGGTCAATCCTTACGGAGGATTCAATCCTGAAAAAATTGGTACCATCCAAACCCCTAATTACTTTCAAAAAGGCAGGATCAATCGGTGGAATGTTGGTTAAGAGCGAATACAAGGGAGAGGCAAGGAAGGACCCATGTAAAACCTTTGGGACCTATCCTTGTGGTGCGTGCTCCCAAAGTGCTGTCATCGGCGGAGGATCCACACTGGCTTTACCCAATGGGGAGACCTTTACACTCAAGCACTTTGTGAACTGCAAGACGCAGGGTGTGGTCTACCTGATGGTTTGCCAGTGTGGATCCTTCTACGTAGGAAAAACTCGACAGGAATTAGGGAAGAGAGTGGAAAAACACATCCACAGCATGAAAATAGGGAACCTTTATTTGCCTCTCGGCAGACATGTTGCCAAAAAGCATAGGTACAGAATGCCCAGGGTGATGTTCTCAGTTGTGGAGAGAATCCATATACCACGTAGGGGGGGGGGTGATTGGAATAAGGTTCTGCTCCAGCGGGAAATGCGCTGGATCAGATACCTTAGGGCAACCATGCCCCCTGGACTGAATGAGATTGAAAGCTTTCGTCCATTCCTGGAGGGCTATAGTTCTGGAAAGACTGACTGATGTCACAGGACAATTCTGGTTGGTATATCCTGTCAGGATGTTCCACCCACTTTCATTTAACCTAGAGTTTTCTATCTCTAGGACCTCGGTTGTTCCCCCTTGTTTTCTATGTGGGTAGAAGCGGGATATTTCCTGAGGACACACGAACATACATATGGGGTGTATTTCTTTATTGTATATTATTTCATTGTTTAAGTCATTACAATCTGTCAAAGCGATTTACGGACATTTTTTGTTTTTCGACAGATGTTTGACACAGTTTTTTACACATAATTTTACGTTGGTCTCTGACCAAACCAGAATCCCCTTGATGATGTGGCTTGTCTTGTTCCTCTCCGGGCTCTCCTGTCATCCCACGCATGTTCACATCCGGTGCCTGGGAGGGGAATTTCACTACGTGAATTTTGCCCCTCATCAATTAATTTTTTCCTATGGTTAAAATTGGCACCGGTGGTATTGGTCCCTGGTCCGCCACCTCCGCCTCACATATCCACGCTAGCGGAGGTATGGATCTTTATTCTAGGTACCAGTTTTTATTGGTACCCATTTTGGTCTGGTGATCTTGGGGCAAGGCATCTTTTCCACCTTCTTCTTTTTCCCCCCACGCCTTCCATTTTTTAAACCAGGTATCCCTTTCTTATGCCCTCATCCAAGATGGCCGTTTCTGCACTTCCTGCGGCGCGGGACGGATTTGGATGGGGACCGAGTTGGCAGAGACGCTTCTTGTCAGATCTGTGCTATTGTAGTGCGGTCTCATGAGCGGCGCCTCCACATTGGCTGTGGGATGGGACATCTGGCCTTGATGGTACGCGCTGCGCTCCATATGTTTGCTGCGGGGATGCGCTGGTCACAGACATGCTGCTCATTGGTGCGGCTATGTCATGTGACCGACGCTCGGTGCGGCTTCCTTCCTGGAGTGCGGCGCGTTGCTATGGAAACATGACGCCTGGCTCAATGAGCCGGCGTCATGTGACCCCTCCCTGACCAATCAGATCTAGCAGAGGGATACAAAAGGACGCCTGAGGAGCTACAGAGTGTCATTCTTTTCCTCTGCTGGCAAGCAGAGGATGTTTTTCCATGGAGCGCTGCTGAAGGGGATTTTTGCTGTTTGAATCTGCAAACTTGGGATTTACACCCACTTTCGGGTAGGTAGTATATTTAACCCTCTGGGGAGTATTCCTTTCTAATGGGTTTATATTTATTTACTCATATATTTTTTCTTAAGGCGCCTCTTTTTTGTTCATGTGTCCTGATTCCATATATGAGCAAGTGCTGATGGAGTTCTGTTGAAGGGGACTTTTGAACCTTTAAATTTGAGATTTACACCTCCCATTGGCAGGTATTGTATTTAAACCTTTGGGGAATATGTCTATTTTTCCTAATTGGTTTATATTTTTATATTTAATATCTCCTTATGTGTATATATATTTTTTTTCAAGGCACCTGTGTTGGACTTTTTTGTTCATATGTCCTGACTCCTTATGTGGACATGCACTAATGGAGGAGACTATTTGGAGAGGACAATACTAGGGAGCCCACACCGCAATGTTACTGGAACTCGAAATGCATGTGTAATTTTTATGGAATTGATTGAGTAAGGTTCTTTTCATTTTTCTGTCTTCACATGTAATATTGGGGAGTGAAAATTAGGAATTTATTTCATGCTTTGTATTTATTAAAAATGTTGTGATCCGTTATAGAAACGAATACAGTTGAAATCCCTGATGAAGGACGTTTACATATACAGTTTGAAACGCGTTGGTTGAAGCCTTCCTTGATTCGTCTCCGGATGGAGTGGTCAATCAAGGCTATTGTATTCATTTCCAAGTATTTCAATCATGCTACAGATTTTATGGATGTTATTGTATAATTATGTAAATTCTATGAATATGTAATCTTTTTTCATTTTGGTTTAAATAAATATTTATATTCAAACCTTTTTTTTTTTTTGTTGTTGCCTCCACAATCCCAAATCCTAGAGGTTTTTTCACCAATATTCACTTGGGATGATGGCAACTACATGTTGGGTTGCATGAGGTGTTCTATTTTCACAACACTTGTTTTCTTTTATGAAATTTTCTTTTTTTGAGTGTTTTTATTATTATAATATACCATCACTTAATTTGTCTATATATTTGCTGATCACTGTGTTCATTTATTTTTAACCTATGGTCTTATATTCCACTTATTTCATTATTTATTTGTCTATATATGTGCTAATTCACTTTATCACTTCAGCGCTGCACTTTTTTGAATTTTTATCTGCATTTAAGTTTTTGTACCAAACTTAGGTGCAAGCTGCTTTTTTTTCATTAATTTATCACCCTTTATTACCAACAATCATCAATCACTTAATAGCGCAGCGTTAGCCCTAGGGCTTTCTTTTTTCTATTAATTATTCAAATCACTGCTCCCGAAAAAACGTCAGTTTTTAAAACTTTTTTTGCATTGATACATGTCCCCTGGGGCAGGACCCGGGTCCCCAAACACTTTTTATGACGATAACTTGCATATAAGCCTCTAAAATTAGCACTTTAGATTTTTCATGTTCGTGTCCCATAGACTTTAACGGTGTTCGGATGTTTGAACAAATTTATTGACTGTTCGCATGTTCTGATGCAAACCAAAATGGGGGGTGTTCGGCTTATCCCTAGTGGCCAGGCTGTGGAAGTCTCCCACATGTGGTATCACCATACTCAGGAGGAGTAGGAGAATCTTTTTTGGGGTGTCATTTTTCGTATGACATGCTATGTGTTAGAAATATTGTATGAATGGACAAGTTTGTGTAAAAAAAAAAGTGTTTTCATTTTCTTTCCACATTTTCCAAAAACTTTTAGAAAAAAATGACATGTTCAAAAGACTCATTATGCCTCATAGATTATACGTTGGTGTTTTCTTTCCAAAATGGGGTCATTTTTGGGGTGTTTCCATTCCAGGGCCTTCAAAAGTGTAAGAGGTAGTCAGGAAATTAGTAGGCTTGTGCACAACGGAAAAATTTGTTCCGTTTCGGTTCGTTTCTTTCCGGTCCTGTTGATTCGTAATCATTCGTAATTTTGCTAGACGGGATTTTTCGTGTTCGGACTCATTCGTATTTTTGCAAGCGACATTTTTCGTTGAATTTTTTGTTGCTTTATAATTCGTACTTTCGGTAGAGTACGTTGTTTTTCGTTGATTCTGGACACAACTCCTACTTTCGTAACTTTTTTTGGGTTCGTTGATTCGTAATTTTCTGTGTCTCTCTCACGACGACGCTGCCTATTATGCCTAATGTGCTTCGAATGGATTTGTACTTTTCGAAATACATAGCGATTATTTGTAACGATTCGAAATCTCGTATTTTACTTTCGTTTTTTACATGCGGCTATAGCCTCCGCCCCTGTACACCATTTTGAGAGGGTTCAGCACGGTGAGGGAGAAGCAGAGAGCAGAGCAGAGTGTTATTGTGCTTCGAATGGATTAGAAATCTCGTATTTTACTTTCGTTTTTTACATGCGGCTATAGCCTCCGCCCCTGTACACCATTTTGAGAGGGAGTTCAGCACGGTGAAGGAGAAGCAGAGAGCAGAGCAGAGTGAGTGTTATTGTGTTTCCAATGGATTTGTACATTCATAAGTTTTTTCATAACGAATTATGCCGAAGACATTCGGGCATTCGCTATTTTGTGGTATAATTTATTTCGGATTCGGTTTTATTCGTAATTGCTTTGTTCGGAAATTCGAATGCTTCCGAATGTCCGAAAGTTGCTAAATTCGGACGAATTTCGATTCGTTACGAAACGAATTGCACAAGCCTAGAAATTAGTTGTGTAATTTATACTCCAGAATGCCTGATGGTGCTCCCTGAATGTTGGGCCTCTGTATGTGGCCACGCTGTGTAAAAGTCTCATACGTGTGGTATCGCCATACTCAGGAGTAGGGATGAGCTTCGAGTTTGAGTCAAACCCATTATGGGCCGTTCGGCGCCAAATTCGAGTGGTGCGTCGCGGCCCATAATTCACTGCGGCATTGCAGTGCATTGCTGGCTGATGATTGGCAAAGCATGCACTATGACCCGCATGCTTTGGCCAATCACAGCGCGCAAAAAACGGAGAGCAATAATTGGCCAAAGTCAGGGTGGCTTTGGCAAATTATGCCTCAGGGGATTTAGTACACGCCCCACACTATATAAGGCCACCTGGAAGTCGGCCTTGTGTAGTGTGTTGCGGTGTTGGTTAAAATACAGACGGAGAGAGAGACAGTGTATTTTGATTTGAGTTAGATAAAGCAGGCAGGCGAGTCAGTTAGTTACAGTGTGTAGAGGATATAAATGCATCCTAGGTGTTGTGTATATATATTTATACACTGTATTCAGTTTAGCTAGATCCGTTCCTGTTATTCTCTATACTGTGACAGGCAGGCAGGTGATTGTCCTAGCTGCAGTGTTTCACTTAGTGTACTGTGTCCTTTGCATAGCGTTCACCTAAAGCTTACCTGAATACAATTAGTGGTGTTCTCATAATAAAACCACAGGCAGGGAGCTGCATTAATTTCAATTAGTGTACTTCTGTCATTTGCACAGCATTCACTTAAAGGAACCTGAATACAATTGGTGGTGTTCTCATAATAAAACCACAGGCAGAGAGCTGCAAGTATTTTCAGTTAGTGTACTGTGTCCTCTGCACAGTGTGCACGTAACACTAACTGAAAACAATTGCTGCTTTTCTCATACTAATACCACAGCAGGCAATTGATTCTGATAGCTGTATTATAATCAGTGTGTGTGTGTGTGTGTGTGTGTGTGTGTGTATGTGTATATATATATATATATATATATATATATACACATCCCACCTCCCACCTTTTGTGCAGCTACATCTCACTGCAGGCCATTAGTATGTCTGGAAGGCAAACAAGGAGAGGCAGACAGTCACGAGGGAATAAAAGAGGGCAAGCAGGCTCTGTGTCTAGAGGCAACAGTGCTGGTCGTGGACACGGTGCATCCTCATCAGAACGTGGCGTCGTGGCCGTGTGACACGCTTGTCCTTTTTGGCAGCTGGCCATGTTGAGCCGCAAACATGCCCAAAACTTGGTAGAGTGGATGACCAAGCCGTCCTCATCCTCCTCATCCTCTCTCACCCAGGCTCAGGGTACTTTGTCTGGCAAAGCAGCTACCAAAGCGGCCTCTTCCCTCGGGTCAATGGCATCAGTCACTCCTTCCCTAGCCCCACCATGTCCTCCTGAGGAGTCCCCGGAACTGTTTGACCACAGTGTTGGGTACATGCTCAAGGAGGATACCCAGCATTTTGAAGGCTCCGATGATTGAACCCAGCTAGAGGAGGCAGTAACGTGAGCCCAGGGAGAGGGGGTGCTCAACAAGGACAGCTATCTGGCAGTCATGTTCCCCCAGCTGCAGCATACTGCCAGATTTGCTCCAGTGATGAGGAGGGAGGGGATGATGTGGTCACTGACTCCACGTGGGTGCCTGATAGGAGGAGGAGGCGGCACATTTCCAATGAGGCAGGATGCCCCCCAGGGGCCAGCTTAAGGGCAGCACACCGACTGCATCACACCGCAGAGCTCCGCTTGTGCAGGGCGCTGCTGTCTCTGCGCGTTATTCCAAAAGTTCTTTGGTGTGCGCCTTTTTTCAGACGTGTGCAGCAGATCGCACCGTTGCCATTTGCAACATATGTCTGAAGCGTATCTCGCGTGGCCAAAACATCAGCCGCTTGGGCACCACGTGCTTGACCAGACATATGTTGACCTGCCATGCAGTTCGTTGGCAAGCATACATAAAAGACCCACACCAAAGAACAAAGCGGATCTCTCCTTGCTCCTCATCAGCTGGGATGTCCAACCCCACTATACCTTCAGTCCTCTCTGAAACCTGCACTGAGAGGAATGAAGATGTAGAATTAGGTGTGTCACAGCCAAGTACTTGCGGGCAATCTGCTATTGGTACACCAATGTCAGATTGTACCAGGCAAATTTCCCTGCCCCAGCTGCTACACCACCGAAAGAAGTTCGCTCCCAGCCATCCACACGCCCAGCGGTTGAATGCTAGCTTGGCTAAATTGCTAGCACTTCAACTGCTGCCTTTTCAGTTGGTAGACTCTGCCCCCTTCCGTGAGTTTGTGGAATGTGCGGTTCCTCAGTGGCAGGTTCCCAAACGCCACTTTTTCTCACAGAAGGCGATTCCAGCTCTCTACCGGCATGTGGAAGGCAATGTCTTGGCCTCTCTGGACAGGGCGGTCAGCGGTAAGGTGCATATTACCACTGACTCATGGTCCAGCAGGCATGGACAGGGACGTTACCTATCTTTCACGGCGCATTGGGTGACCCTGCTGGCAGCTGGGAAGGATGCAGGATGCCACCACGCCTCCAAAATGTTACTACCGGTGATTCTGACACACCTCTCTCCTCGACCCCCTCCTCTTCTTCTTCCTCCATGGCCTCTACCTGTGCTTTGTCCTCGGAACCAGCGGTGCTCCGTAGGCGTTCAAGGGGCTACGCAAGTACGCAGGCAAAAAGATGCCATAACGGTGCTTGAGCTGGTGTGCTTGGGGGACAGGAGCCACACTGGGGCAGAGATTATGTCAGCTCTGCAGGGGCAGGCTCAGAGGTGGTTGACGCCACGCCAGCTTAAGCCAGGAAAGTTGGTTTGCAACAATGGCACCGCCCTCCGACAGGGACAACTGACCCATGTGCCCTGTTTGGCTCACGTCCTTAACTTGGTGGTGCAGCGGTTCTTGGGCAGGTACCCGGGCTTACAGGAGGTCCTGAAGCAGGCCAGGAAACTCTGTTGGCATTTCCGCCGGTCATATTATGCCAGTGCTCAGCTGGCTGACCTGCAAAAGGAATACAACCTGGCTGGCAACCCTCCTTGATTCACGTTACAAGGGTAAGGTTGCAGACCTCATCTTGCCGTCGCAGAGGGAGCAGAGGATGAAGCATCTTCGGGAGGCCTTGCAGAAAGGTCTGTGCAACGCGTTCCCAGAGACTGGGAGGTTACAAATTCCTGGTCCTTGACAATGTGTTGCGGAGGCTTCGGTCAGTCAAAGAAGGAGCGGTGGAGAAGGTGGCCGTCTGACCGATGCGTTCAGACAATTTTTTTAGTCCGCTGCCCCAAGGTATGATTGGTTCCAGCAACCATCGCCAGCGTCTGGTTTACATGGTGCAGGAATACCTAGGGGCAAGATCAGACTTGGACACCTTTCCCACCGAAAATCCTCTGGGTTACTGGGTCTTGAGAATGGATCACTGGCTAGAGCTTGCACAGTATGCAATTGAGCTACTGGCCTGTCCTGCATCCAGCTTTCTTTCGGAACGCACATTCAGTGCTGCTGGAGGCTTTGTAACCGATCACAGGGTGCGCCTGTCCACCAACTCGGTCGATCGACTGACCTTCATAAAAATGAATTAGTCTTGGATCACCACCAGCCACCAAGCACCTGATGCTGAAGTAACCGAATAATTTTTTGGGAAATGTCAGATCCTTTCAAGACTGCCTATTCTGATGCTGAGTGACTATCATGTTATGCTGAGTGACTATCCTCTTCCTCCTCAATGATCATGCTGATAGCTTGTAAGAACATTTTTGGTTCTGGGCACTGCCACCAGCGGCTAAGGCCCAATTTTTCTGCCCCTGTTTAACAGGGGCATGTAATTATAATTCTTGATCTAATAATTCACAGCAGGGCCCATTCCTGCGCCCACCAAGAGTAACTGTGAGGGCTTACAGTGTTGTGGCAACACCACCACCACCACCAAAGGCCCAATTTGTCTGCCCCTGTTCAACAGGGGCATGTAATTACAATTCTTGATCTAATATTTCACAGCTGGGCCAATTGTCGGCTCCCGGCAATACATAGAAAAGTCATTGATTAAAAAAAAAAAAAAAGCGTGGGGGTTCCCCCAAATTCAATTACCAGGCCCTTCAGGTCTGGTATGGATATTAATGGGAACCCTGTCGCAAATTAAAAAAAAAATGCGTGCGGTTCCCCCAAATATCCATACCAGGCCCTTCAGGTCTGGTATGGATTTTAAGGGGAACTCCACCCCAAATAAAAAAAAAGGGGCGTGGAGTACCCCCAAAAATCCAGACCAGACCCTTTATTCGAGCACGCAACCTGGCAGGCCGCAGAAAAAGAGGGGGGACGAGAAAGCGCCCCCCCCCCCTCCTGAACCATACCAGGCCACATGCCCTCAACATGGGGAGGATGTCCCCAGGTTGATGGGGGACAAGGGCCTCATCCCCACAACCCTTGCCCGGTGGTTGTGGGGGTCTGCGGGCGGGGGGCTTATCGGAATCTGGAAGACCCCTTTAACAAAGGGGACCCCCAGATCCCGCCCCCCCTATGTGAATTGGTAATGGGGTACATTGTACCCCTACTATTTCACAAAGAAAGTGTAAAAAATTGTAAAAAAAAAACACGTGCCACTTCACAGGCATACTTTAGACACCCCCTATGTATGATATTTAAAGGAATATTACACTCTTTTTTTTTTTTAAGCATCATTAAAATCACTGCTCCCGAATAAACAGCCATAATTAAAACTTTTTTTTTAAAACTTGTTTTTGCATTGATACATATCCCCTGGGGCAGGACCCGGGCCCCCGAACTCTTTTTAGGACAATAACTTGCATTATAGCCTTCATAATTAGCACTTTTGATTTTGAACGTTCGAGTCCATTGATTTTAATAGGGTTCTAAACTTCGCGCAAACTTTCGGTCCGTTCACAGGTTCTGGTGCGAACCGTACCGGGGGGGGGGGGGGGGTGTTCGGCTCATCCCTACACAGGGGGAGTAGTAGAATGGGTTTTGGGGTATAGTTTGTGGTATGCATATGCTGTGTGTGTGAGAAATAACCTGTTAATTTGACAATTTTGTGTAAAAAACAAAAAAAAAAACAAAAAAAAAAAACAGAAACTCGCCATGCCTCTTACTAAATACCTTGGAATGTCTACTTTCCAAAAAGGGGTCATTTGGGGGGGGGGGGTATTTGTACTTTCCTGGCATGTTAGGGTCTCAAGAAATTAGTACTTCAGGTGTGATCAATTTTCAGAGATTGGCACCATAGCTTGTGGACTCTATAACTTTCACAAAGACCAAATAATATACACCGATTTGGGTTATGTTTACCAAAGATATGTAGCAGTATAAATTTTGGCCAAAATTTATGAAGAAAAATTACTAATTTACAAAATTTTATAACAGAAACGAAGAAAAATGCATTTTTTTCAGAATTTTCTGTTTTTTTTTCTTTTATAGCACTAAAAATAAAAGACTCAGTGGTGATTAAATACCACCAAAAGAGAGCTCTATTTGAAGGAAAAAAAGGACAAATTCATATAGGTACAGTGTTGCATGACTGAGTAATTGTCATTCAAAATGTGAGAGCACCGAAAGCTGAAAATTGGTCTGGTTAGAAAGGGGGTTTAAGTGCCCAGTGGTCAAGTGGTTAAAATGCAACAACAACAGTGTCACAGACTTCCAAATACTGTATGTGCATGTTTATTTACCCCACACCTTCCCTTCCCATTCCTTTGCTTCTACATTAATCATTAAACATTATGCCCCATGTGCCCGGGTCAGCCTGGGTTGCCGCCCGTGTGATGTGCATCGCCATTGGACCATCTCCCTCAGCTCCTGACATTGATGACTTGGGTGGTCCTTGGTCCTTGACATCATGCCTCCAGCTGCATATTCACTAGTAAGTGATCCATTGGGGGGGTTTCAATTTCTGTTCTCCTCCCCTCTTTTTGATACAAGATTATTTATCTAGTTGTTTATCTCCCATTTGCAGATACACCACATGCTTGCTCCTGATGAGCGCCACCAAGCCACGAAAGGCGTTGAGCTAACAATTGCTGTGTACCAGTACACTACAGCCCCAACAGTCTCTAATGTTTATACAATTGTACCATTACACCTGTGACAGGGATAAGTAAGGTCATAGGTCATGCAGTTGCTATTTTTCGACATTTTTATATCCAACCGTGACAAATAGTGGACTCTGCAACCTTATCATGTTACCCAATTTTAACCGTGTTATTACCAGCTACCACTGTTCTAGGAATTGATGCCACAATTTATGTGTATTCCTATTTGTATGTATATGGAAATTTTGTGCATAATCTTGTTATTTACGGAATATAAAATTCTTAATTTCCACCATTGTATTCATTTCAACCACATGCTTCGCTCAAAGTCCCACCGTTCTGTTCCTAATTTTAACTATATGATTGTCAGGGATGGAGGCACATGACCTTACCAGGCCATGGCCTCATTTAAATCCTAATGTTTCCCCTCCCCTCTTCCCCAAATTTTTCTTCAAATAGGGATGTAAGCACGTGGTTGTATTTTATTGGCTTTACTATTATTGTTTAACTTACTCTGCAATTCAGTGGCTTATTGTCAACCTTCCCTGCTTTACCTTTAAAAACTGTATCAGCAACTACACTGGTTTTTATCTCCTTGGTGACTAATTTCTGCAATTATCAGGCATTTTTTTTTTATGACTGTGCAGCTGCTGACCATGCGTTGTGGCCCCCTGTGCCGCCCGGATTTCATCTTGCCCAGGCGCTGCAATGCGCACTGCGGAACGTCCCTCCCTCCCCCACCCCTTGTGATGCTTGGGGGGGTGGGCATCCAGTCACTGCGCATCGACGTCACACATTGTGCGCAGGACGTGGGGCGGGCCTTCTGGCGCTGCTTTCCAGGCAGACATTTTGCATCTCCACGAGGGCTGGGAGGGCATCGGGTTTTGTCGCCCTCTCCCATTCATAGCGCCCGTGCGTGTGACGTTGGGGGCGGTCCGGTGGCGGCATGCGGTGATTTAAGGGCAGCTGCCCAGGCTGGGCCTGGTTGTATGGGGCCCCTGCATACACTAGTTTACACGTCCCCTTCTGGACAAGGATTTCTCTCTCCCCCCTCTTCAGCATTAGGTAAAACCTATACAGTGTGAAGTTCACCTTTGATAGTTTGCATTTAGTAGTTTATACACTCTCTTGTTCTCAGGTGTCCTGGTGGCAACCTTCACCATGGCTGTCCACCCTTACTCCTGTTTATTTACCCCACACCTTCCCTTCCCATTCCCTTGCTTCTACATTAATCCCATCACAAGACACCAACCCCACTGTCACCACACTCCCATTCATACAAATTTTGCACTACATTTAGTTTGGTCTCATTACCTCTTACTCTCATTGTCACATGTTCACCTAGGTACGCCCTGTGTGCCCGGGTCTGCCTGGGTTGCCGCCCATGTGATATGCGTCACCATTGGACCATCCCCCTCAGCTCCTGACATTGATGCCTTGGGTGGTCTGTGGTCCTTGACATCATGCCTCCAGCTGCATATACACTTGGAAGTGATCCATTGGGGGGGTTTCCATTTCTGTTCTCCTCCCCTCTTTTTGATACTAGATTATTTATCTAGTTGTTCATCTCCCATTTGCAGATACACCACGTGCTTGCTCCTGATGAGCGGCACCAAGCCGCGAAACACGTTTAGCTAACAATTGCTGTGTACCAGTACACTACAGCCCCAACAGTCTCTAATGTTTATACAATTGTACCTTTAAACCTGTGACAGGGATAAGTAAGGTCATAGGTCATGCAGTTGCTATTTTGCGACATTTTTATATCCAACCGTGACAAATGGTGGACTCTGCAAACTTATCATGTTATCCAATTTTAACCATGTTATTACCAGCTACCACTGTTCTAGGAATTGATGCCACAATTTATGTGTATTCCTATTTGTATGTATATGGAAATTTTGTGTGTAATCTTGTTATTTACGGAATATAAAATTCTTAATTTCCACCATTGTATTCAGTTCAACCACGTGCTTTGCTTAAAGTCCCACCCTTCTGTTCCTAATTTTAACTATATGATTGTCAGGGATAGAGGCACATGACCTTACCACGCCATGGCCTCATTTAAAGTCCCAATGTTCCTCCTCCCCTCTTCCCCAAATTTTGCTGTTGTGCAATAATAAAATTTCTAATCAAGAAGCTATTGAGATGCCAGCTCATGATTGTTATGCCCTGTGTTTGCCTATACAGTTTTTTTGTGCTAAGAGCGCATTATCTTCACACGCCCCCTAGCCTCTTTTCCTAAACTTCCCAATAGGATAGACAGTGTTTTGTTTGCCACAGAGATAGCTGGGAATAATGTTACCGATAAGAGTTCAGCACAAGCAGAAAGCAAAGGACATTATTATGGCAAGATCAATAGGGGTTTTCTTTGCAGTTATTAAACAGAATAAGGCTGCATTCACACTATAGCAGTGCATTTACAAAACATTCAATTGTTAATCGGGAGAGTGGGAGAATGGAAGGGATACAGCTCCTGAGACGAACTGGGGACAGCACAATGTTAAGCTTTACAAGCATCCTCCTGCAGAGCCATTGTCAATACTTATGACATAGTGGGTGGTGGAGTGGGAAAACAAATCAAAACACCCAGAATTTTCATATTCTTCTCATTTTCCAGGCACTTATAATGATGTAATTGCTTAAAAACATTATTGACCAGAGGAGCCATGAAATACATGAAGTATTCAAAGTAATGCCTTTGGTCTGGTGACAGGATCCCTTAAACACTAGAATACATTAAAAATATAAATATATATATGTAGCGGGGTGTCACTTTATGGTGTGTCATAAAGACTATATTTCATGCAAATGAACCCGGATCTCCCTTGGTTCTCTATTGGATAATACGTTGACTAATGTTTGACTATGAGGAGGAAAGTGCATGGTGGGATTTGTGGTATAGGGAGAATTGGACTCCGAGGCCGTGGATACTACACAGACTACAGTACCCACAGTGCAACTGTACACCCATCGTGCATTGCCCGGCGCAAGGTCTGCTGGGGATTGGTTATTAAAAGGGAGGAGGAGCAACGCACGGTCTCTTTGGACATCGCCCGCCCAGCAAGTGAGAATCTGTGTTGGGGCCTGACGTGCTTGTAAAAGGCCGGAGAGCCTAGGCCTACAGAACCTGGGAAAGCCTGCTTGCCAGACAGAGAGAGACCTCGTCCGGAGAGCTTGCTGACATCTCGGAGCATCCAAGGGTCGACTCATCTCCAAACTCCCTTTCGGCCGCCTGAAGGATCGGAGGCTACGGGTGATAGGGAAATCGTGTGTCGGAGCCCAGCAGCGGAATAAGTTGAACGGACTGGTTCGGTCGGGTGAGAGAGCACTTGCTCAGGATTCTTAACTGTTTGCTAGGCCCGAGATCCCTTGCATAGGGCCCATCGCCATTACAGCAGTGTGTCGCGCACCATGTGACAGTGTGTTGCGCAGTTAAAGTTGGGCGTCTTATTGCCTGTGACTTTAGGTTCTAAACTATAGCAGGATTACAGCTAACTGTTGATATCCCTTGGATTACAAATATAAAAGTGCATCAACGAGGCTAGCGAAGATCCCTTCTATTGGAGTAACTGTGTGTGTGAAATAGTCAGGCCTGACTGTAACTCACGGAGACATTGTTTGGGCGCCATATTGCCCACAAGGGGGAAGCTCGCGAGCATAGTTCCTCCAAGGACATTTAGAGTGTATAAGATTTGTATATCTCGGTATTGTTTACACTGTGCATAATTTTGACTTTGCAGGGCCCTGCAAATGTAAATGCATATTTGTTAACCTAATTTTTCCTATCTAGTAAAGATATTTTATGGTTAAGCAAACACGTTGTGTGGAGTATTAACTGTTCCAAAGACACAGGTAATCTGGTTCTGAACTGTGAATGTATACTTTATTGTGGTTTCCATTGTTAGTGGGTTCCACAATCCCATTTGCTTAACCGCTGTGCCAGTGGAGGGTCAGAGCCAGTTTCTTGGGGGATGACAGCAGTAAGGTACAGGCCCAAAACAATACCAGCAGCCCTCTTAACTGGGGGTAGTGCTACACGTGGGGGCTCGAATCCGGGATCCTGTACTCTGCAATCAAACCCCCGCCCCTGGTGCCAGCATGGACCCTTTCACTGTGGACCAGTGGTGTGGATCAGCAGGCGCTCTTCCAGGCACTTGTGTGGCTATTGAACTTCCCAGAGAGAACTGGGAAGAGGATGAAGTTGACAGGCTCATGAAGTCATTGTCTCCAAGCAGGAAGGCATGGGTAATTGACCTCAAACCGGAAGAGGAAACCTCCCGTACCTACGCATTCGTGGAATGGAGGGATGAAGTACCTGAGAACTTCAAAGGCCGGAGTGTACAGTCAAAGGACCGGAAGACGTACTATCTAGTGGAGAAGAGGACTTTGATACCTGGATAGAACAAGCAATGCAGGCTGTGGAAGGTTGGGAACTGCCAGAAGCCCAAAAGAAACAGCGCATAAATGAAAGCTTGAAGAGAGCTGCTGCAGAAGCTGTGAAGAATATAAGGTTCAGCAATGTCACTTGTACTGCCTACGATTACTTCGTTATGTTACAGGAGGAGTTCGGCCAGTTGGAGAAAGTTACTGACCTAATTTACCAGTTTGAGCCCACTCTCCAACAGCCAGGAGAGCGTTTGTCTGAGTATGTCCGAAGATTGAATAAAATGCTCTGCCAGATAGTCCTGAAGAAAGGGATGGTACCACAGGACATAGACCAAGCTAGGATGCAACAGATTTTAAGAGGGGCTCTGCGCAATGACCCAGTTTGGCTCTATTTGAAAACTACAGAAGAAGTCATGTCCTTAACCACTTCCATACCGGGTCATTGTAAAATGACACCGGCAGGAACCCTCTCTTCCTCCGGGTGGACGTCATATGACGTTCTGGGTTTGTGGGGGGATATCTGAATGATGCCTGCAGCTAGAGGCATCATTCAGATATCCTTCTCTTCTGCCGGCGATTCTGCGCACCATAAGAATGATCATAGCGGCGGTTCCGCCGCTTGATCGTTCTTATAGGCGGCGGGAGGGGACAACCCCCCTCCCGCCGCCATCCGGTGCTTCTCCGGGCTCTCCCGTGCCATCGGGGACCCGTAGAGAATCGTCCGGCGCCGGTGGTGGGTCATGTGACGAGCATAGAGATGACTGGTGACCAGATGGTCACCAGTCATCTCTATGACCGTCGGAGGCCCGGGCGCGATATGATGACGTCACGCCCGGGTCCTCAGAAGTAAACAAAGCCGCCATTGCGGCTAGTAAGCATGGGATCGGTGAAATATTTTTCACGATATCATGCTTTCCAGCCTGGAGGAGAGATGTGGGGTCTTATTGACCCCGCATCTCTCCATAAAGAGGACCTGTCACACACCATTCCTATTACAAGGGATGTTTACGTTCCTTGTAATAGGAATAAAAGTGATCAAAAAAAAAAAAATGTAAAAAAAAATTAAAAAAAATTAAGTAAAATAAAAAAATTAATAATATATATATTTTTTTAAAACGCCCCTGTCCCCAATAGCTCGCGCTCAGAAGCGAACACACACGTAAGTCCTACCCACATATGTAAATGCCGTTCAAACCACATATGTGAGGTATCGCCGCGTGCGTTAGAGCGCGTTCAACAATTCTAGCACTAGACCTCCTCTGTAATTCTAACCTGGTAACCTGTAAAAAATTTCAAAGCGTCGCCTATGGAGATTTTTAAGTACCGAAGTTTGTCACCATTCCATGAGTGTGCGCAATTTTAAAGCGTGACATGTTAGGTATCTATTTACTCAGCGTAACATAATCTTTCATATTTTACAAAAAAATTGTGCTAACTTTACTGTTTTGTTCTTTTTTTAATTCATGAAACCATTTTTTTTCCCCCAAAAAAGGCGTTTGAAAAATTATTGCGCAAATCCAGTGCAAGATAAAAAGTTGCAACAACCGTAATTTTATTCCCTAGGGTGTCTGCTAAAAAAAACATATATAATGTTAGGGGGTTCTGAGTAATTTTCTAGCAAAAGAATGATGATTTGTACATGTAGGAGAGAAGTGCCATAATAGGCCCGGTATGGAAGTGGTATAAAAAGCCCTGTATGGAAAGGGTTAAGTTACCCAGACCTTGTGCGAATAATGAGAGATGAGGAGGCTTTGCTAAATGACCAACAGGCGACTGGTAAATACACCTCTCTTCCCTCCGCTGGGGTTAGAGCCGCCATGGCCACGGAACGGGACTCTGATGTGGCTGTTTTAAAGTCACAGATGACTCAAGTACTGGAAATGCTGACTTCTTTGATGGCCAAAGATTCAGGAGCCACTAAGGAAGAAGAAGGCAACAAACAAATGGTTCGGAATACCTCAAACCCCATCTATCAACAGAACAAAGATGAGGAAGCTTGTTTCAACTGCGGGGGGATTGGGCACTACAGGCAAGTGTGCCCCAGCCCGAAGAAAACCGCAGTCTCATACAGCAAGCCGGCGGAAAACTTCAGAGGGCCCCGGTGAAGGAGTAAAACCGGGTACCCATCAGTTCCAGCCAACTCCAAAGGCGGGAGATCAGTGCATACCAGGCCCAACAAGGAATAAGGTCCCGGAAGAGACTGAAAAAGAAAAAAATGGAAAAAACTAAAATTATAGAATCCAGTCAGAAGACTTCTCAGAGGAAATTCCCTGTTAAACTGGTGGGACCCTCCCAGTGGTCCCCATTCAAGTATAGGAAATCTACACTAAGGCCCTTCTGGTCACAAGAGCTCAAGTGACCCTTCTGTATCAGGAATTTTACCAGAAACATCTGAGACATTTGCCCTTGCAGAAGCTGGAAGACTTGGAAATATGGGACATTGGGACCCAAAGTTTCCCGTATGATGGATACCTCCCAATTAAATTGGCCTTTGACCCCTCAGTCACAGGGGAAGTGGAGATCTTTGACACACTGGCTGTGGTTTGTCCTCGCCCACCAGGAGCCAACAAGAGCTCCCCCATAATAGGGACTAACACTGACTTGGTCAGGAGACTACTGACACCTTTGGCCCAGGAGCAGATAACCCAACGCCCAGAGTTCACCCCATGTTGCACCGGGCCTATCAGCGCTTGGTGTTGGAGCAAAACGCTCCAAAGGAAGGAGTGGGAAAGATCTGGAAGCTAGACAAGGTGGAGAAGGTGCTACAGCCAGGAGAAGTAACCTGTCTGAGGGCCACTGTTAAACTCACCTGGGAGAAACCAGGCCCCTTTGTTGTTCTAGAACCAGATCCTCTGGATGCCCATCAAGGGTTGGAAGTAATCCCTGAAGTGGTTCCGTTGAGGGCACTAAAGAAGAGTAATGGCAGGGTATCGGTGAGCATTAGAAATACTGCCGCCACCCCTGTGAAGATCCCAGCCAGAATGTTGTTGGGCCAGGTGAACCCTGCCACCCCAGTTGCCCTATCAGACTTGGAGAAGGAGGAAAGAGGGGAGGTTACGGTGGAGAGGCTTTGCTTCGAAGACACGGCCCTCCCACTGGCTTGGAAGGAAAGGGCCAAAACTCAGTTGGCTAGGAGGCAGAAGATCTTTTCCAAGAATGAGTTTGATTTGGGGTGTGCAAAAAGTGGCATCCACAAGATTCGCCTACAGGAGGACAAGCCGTTCAGGGAAAGAGTCCGGCGGGTCCCCTTGGCTGACTTGGAAGATCTGCGCGAGCAACTGGTAGAACTTAAAAGAACCAGTGTCATCTGAGAATCCAGGAGTCCATACGCTTCCCCAATAGTGGTGGTCAGGAATAAAAATGGATCACTGAGGCTATGTATTGACTATCGGACACTCAACAGAAGGACAATACTGGATCAGTACACCACTCCCCGAATAGAGGATGCATTCGAGTGTTTGTCTGGAGCCAAGTGGTTCAGTGTGATGGACTTGAAAAGCGGGTATTACCAAATCCCAATGCACCCAGAAGATCAGGAGAAAACAGCCTTCATTACCCCTGTGGGTTTCTTCGAATTTAATCGCATGCCTCAAGGGTTGTTTGGAGCCTCAGCAACTTATGGAGAAGACAGTAGGGGACATGAATCTAATCCGTGGAAGGAGTATCCACAGATCCAGAAAAGTTGGAGGCTGTTACCTCTTGGCCCAGGCCTACTACCGTGACTGAACTTTGGTTGTTTTTGGGGTTCTGCTCCTACTACAGAAGGTTTGTGGAGGGTTTTGCCAAGATTGCTAGGCCCTTGAATGAGCTTCTGAAGACTGAAGGGGAAGAAGAGGACTCAGGGCCTAGGAGACCAGGGGAGTCTATAGAAGACCAGTGGACCATCAAATGTGAAGAAGCTTTTACAAGGTTGAAGGAAAGCCTGACCACTGCCCGCATCTTGGCCTATGCAGACACCAGGAAACCCTATGAGTTACATGTGGATGCCAGTTGTGATGGTCTGGTAGGGGTGCTGTATCAAGTGCATGATGATCAATTGAGACCTGTTGCTTATGTGAGCAGAAGTCTGGGCCCGGCGAAAAAATCTACCCCACCCACAAGCTGGAATTCCTGGCCTTGAAATGGGCTGTGGTGGACAAACTGAAAGATTACTTGTATGGGGCTGAGTTTGTGGTTAAGACAGACAATAACCCGCTCACCTACCTTCTGACCTCCGCCAAACTAGATGCCACAGGCCACTGTTGGCTGGCAGCCGTTTCGGGATTTACCTTCAGCTCAAAGTACAGGCCTGGGGCTGGAAATAGAGATGCGGATCCCCTGTCCAGACGAGCTTATACCCCGGGGGGCTCTACCGAAGAATGGACTCAGCTGTCCCCAGAGGGAGTGCAAGCCCTATACCAGGGAGCGGAGCTCCGGGCTAATGGCAGATCCAGAGCTGAAGAAATTGGAGTCTCGGTCGTCTGAGTGCCTAAGTACTACTGTGATGTGACTCAGATTGGGGAAGAAAGCCTGCCTAAGTTGTCGAAGGGAGATCTGAGAAGAGATCAACTGGAAGACCCCCTAGGGAAGTTGGTGTTGGAGGCATTGGAGAATCAGAACCCAGATGTGCTCTTAAAAGACTCTTCAAGGGAGGCTCGCCTGCTAAGAAGGGAATGGGACTGGTTGCAGATGCATCAAGGGGTGGTCTACCGAAGGGGCCCCTCTGATGATCTAGAGGATAAATGGCAGCTGTTCCTGCCCGAGAAACACAGGAAGGCAGTATTAATTGCTTTGCATGATGATCATGGTCATCTGAGAGGACTTTCCAACTCGTAAGGAACAGGTTCTATTGTGGGTTGAAGTGGAAGAATACTGCCACTCTTTTGCACGTTGTATACAAAGGAAGACCCTGCCTCATCAAGCTGCCCCAATGGGCCACCTACAAAGTCAGGGACGCTTGGATCTGGTATGCATTGATTTCCTCTGTCTGGAGCCTGATCTGTGTGGACAAGGGAATGTTCTGGTAGTAACCAACCATTTCACTAGATATGCTCAAGCTTTCCCAACTAAAGACCAGAAGGCCTCAGCAGTGGCCAAAGTGCTTGTTGAAAAGTTCTTTGTGCACTACGGGTTGCCTCAACGCCTCCATTCGGATCAGGGAAGAGACTTTGAGAGTAGGCTGATAAGAAAGTTGTTAGACTCGCTGGGCATCAAGAAAACCAGAACAACTCCGTACCATCCACAGGGGGATGCTCAGCCTGAACGGTTTAATCAAACCCTGCTGAATATGTTGGGGACATTGAGTACAGAGAATAAACAACATTGGAGCAAGCATGTAGCGGCCATTGTCCATGCCTACAATAGTACGACCAGTGATGCTACTGGGTACTCCCCGTATAGACTGATGTTTGGGCGGGAAGCATGGTTACCAATGGATTTGGCCTTTGGCACCTCTCTGGATTATACCTCAGCAGCTTCCCACAAGGGGTATGTAGATCGGCTGCGACAGAGTTTAAGGTTGGCATACGAGAAGGCTCGGGCGACTTCTAATCAAAGAGGAGTAAGGAATAAGAGAAGCTTTGACCTCAAGGTCTGGATACATGATCTACAACCAGGAGACAGGGTGCTGTTGCGAAACTTAGGTGTCCCGGGAAAACATAAGTTGGCTGACCGATGAAGATCACAACCATATGTGATCTGTAAACAGCTGCCAGGCCTGCAGGTGTATCAGATCAAACCAGAAGGAAGTGTAGGGCCTTTAAAGACTTAGCATAGAAATCATCTATTGCCTCTCTCTGAAGCAGTCCGCTTACCCACCACTTTGGGTTCTCATGAGACCCCTTCAGCCTCCCGTACCCCCGGACCAGTTACCAGGTCTCAGACAACCCTGTTAGATGAAGGGGATGGTAGAATCGAGGACGAGTCCAGTGAAGCTGAGGAGATGGAACTTGATTGATTGTGGTCATCTCAAGGGCCGGAATCCCTGGCTGTTACCCCATTGCCATCTGAAGATACTTTAAACCCGGAGGATCCTGAGTTTATGCCATGCCCTACTCTCATTGAGGAATGGGAGGACGCTTTAGATTCTTTCCAAATAGAAGACTACAGAGAACCCTCATCCCCTCTTGTAACTGATCTGGATGTTTCTGAAACAGCAGGATCAAGCACACCTAACCAAGAGGAGAGAATCAGTGAAGAGGATACGGAAGTAGCTGGACCTGTTACTTTGGATATACAAACCTCAATGCCACGGAGAGAGAGAAGAGTCATTTACCCTCCAAAATGACTGACTTATACTCAAATGGGTGAATGTTCTGAAGAAGCTGTTTTTACTGCAAGAAGGACAGTAGATAAGGCTGGTCCCTCCACTGTAAATTTTGTGGAGGGCAACCCTAGCTCACTCCCTGGCACAGCTAGACAGGCCACCTCCATTAATGTGACCTGTAGGCAGGACAATTCCCCTTCCAAAGCTTGGTGGGAGATTCCCCTGTCGGACTCTTTTGTAACTGTAAATTGTATTTCTCCATGTATGCTAACCAAGTTCTTCTACAGGAATTGTTGATATATTTGGGGACCAAAGACTTTAAGTGGGGGGAGTGTGTAGAGGGGTGTCACTTTATGGTGTGCCATAAAGACTATATTTCATGCAAATGAACCCTGATCTCCCCTGTTTCTCTATTGGATAATACGTTGACTACTGTTTGACTATGAGGAGGAAAGTGCATGGTGGGATTTGTGGTATAGGGAGAATTGGACTCCAAGGCCGTGGATACTACACAGACTTCTGTACCCACAGTGCAACTGTACACCCATCGTGCATTGCCCGGCGCAAGGTCTGCTGGGAATTGGTTATTTTAAAGGGAGGAGGAGCAACGCGCGGTCTCTTTGGACATCGCCCGCCCAGCAAGTGAGAGTCTGTGTTGGGGCCTGACATGCTCGTAAAAGGCCGGAGAGCCTAGGTCTACAGAACCTGGGAAAGCCTGCTTGCCAGACAGAGAGAGACCTCGTCCGGAGAGCTTGCTGACATCTCAGAGCATCTAAGGGTCAACTCATCTCCAAACTCCCTTTCGGCCGCCTGAAGGATCGGAGGCTACGGGTGATAGGGAAATCGTGTGTCGGAGCCCAGCAGCGGAATCGGTTGAACGGACTAGTTTGTTCAGGTGAGAGAGCGCTTGCTCAGGATTCTTAACTGTTTGCTAGGCCCGAGATCCCTTGCATAGGGCCCACCGCCATTACAGCAGTGTGTCGCGCACATAGTGACATTGTGTTGCGCAGTTAAAGTTGGGCGTCTTATTGCCTGTGACTTTAGGTTCTAAACTATAGCAGGATTACAGCTAACTGTTGATATCTCTTGGATTTACAAATATAAAAGTGCACCAACGAGGCTAGCGAAGATCCCTTCTATTGGAGTAACTGTGTGTGTGAAATAGTCAGGCCTGACTGTAACTCACAGAGACATTGTTTGGGCCCCATATTGTCCACGAGGGGGAAGCTTGCGAGTGTAGTTCCTCCAAGGACATTTAGAGTGTAAAAGATTTGTATATCTCGGTAGAGTTTACACTGTGCATTAGTTTGACTTTGCAGGGCCCTGCATATGTAAATGCATATTTGTTAACCTAATTTTTCCTATCTAGTAAAGATATTTTATGGTTAAGCAAACACGTTGTGTGGGGTATTAACTGTTCCAAAGAGAGACGGTCAACACAGGTAATCTAGTTCTGAATTGTGAATGTATACTTTATTGTGGTTTCCATTGTTAGTGGGTTCCACAATCCCATTTGCTTAACCGCTGTGCCAGTGGAGGGTCAGAGCCAGTTTCTTGGGGGATGACAGCAGTAAGGTACAGGCCCAAAACAATACCAGCAGCCCCGTTAACTGGGGGTTGTGCTACATATATATTGTGAGGGGGTTAGCTCGGCAGCGGGTGTGTGTGACCCCCGAGATGGGCTCCCCACACAAAAACAGGCCCAGCAAACGGAGGTTGTGGTTTTCAAAATCAAAAAGGTGCGGTTTATTTTCTATTTACAGTGACAAAACACAGCAAAGCAAAAGAAACATAAACAAAATAAATCCTGGTCAACTTGACCTCTGACTAAACATACAGGTTTCCTAACTAACAACTGGGATCAGCCTAGTGCTGTCCTAGTCCCTAAGTCCCTGGTTTTAAATGTCCAAGCAAATAGCCACACAGGCTTTGTCTCACCGCACAGGGGTTCACTCTCCCTAGACAGTCCACAAAGGTCTGGTTCCAGGCAGGAGCTAACATCTAATGAAGCTGGGAGTTCTTATAGAGGCCTAAATGAGCTGACAAGCTTCAGCTGGTCTCATCAACTCCCTGTCTGCACGACGCCCCACACTCTCCCTAGAGGTATGAGTCATCCATGAGCCCACTAGCCTCAGCTGGGCTTATACAACTCTCCACCTAGTTGTATAAGTCGGCGTAAAGCCTGAATCTGGGCGAAATATATCTACCCCCCTGGATGCAACCAGGTGACTTTACCTTCCTGCTGTCACATACCCCCCCCTCTTGTTTTAACCTCGGGGTTGGAACACCAGCAATCAGGCATTCATGTACTCGAGACAAAGCATCCACATTCCCCATTTGAACGCCAGGGCGATGCTTTACTGTGAAGTTGAATTCCTGGAGGGCCAGGAACCACCTATTCACTCTTCTATTTGTTTCCTTGTTTTGAGCCATCCACTTTAACGGAGCGTGATCCGTAACCATGTCAAAGTGCCTACCTAGCAGGTAGTACCGAAGGGAATCTAGAGCCCACTTCACCGCTAAACACTCCTTTTCAACGGTGGCGTAATTTACCTCATGGGACTTCAACTTCCTGCTGAGGTAAATGACTGGGTGCTCTTCCCCGTTCCAGACCTGGGACAATACTGCTCCTAACCCCACATCTGACGCATCACTTTGTACAACAAAGTCTTTAGAGAAGTCGGGTGAGTACAACACTGGCTGGCTACATAAGGCTTGTTTCAAGAATTGGAATGCTGCCTCAGCCTCGGGGGTCCATTTAATCATGACCGACCCTTTCCCCTTCGTCAGGTTGGTTAGGGGCACAGCCTTAGAAGCAAAGTGGGGAATGAATCGCCGATAATACCCAGCGATTCCCAGAAAGGCTCGTACCTGCTTCTTGCTGTTGGGACGTGGCCAACTCTGGATGGCCTCGACTTTGTTGAGTTGGGGTTTTATTACTCCCCTCCCAATGGTGTACCCAAGATATTTGGCCTCCTCCTGCCCAATGGTACACTTCTTGGGGTTAGCCGTAAACCCCGCTTCCCGAACAGAGTCCAGGACTGCTTGCACTTTTGGCAGATGTGAGGCCCAATCTGTGCTATGGACAATTATGTCATCCAGGTAAGCCGCAGCATACTTCCGATGGGGCCTCAGCATCTGGTCCATTTTCCGCTGGAATGTGGCCGGCGCATTCTGTAACCCGAACGGCATTCTTTTATATTGGAACGCCCCGTCTGGGGTTACAAATGCGGTTTTCTCTTTGGCCGACTTGGCCAGGGGGATTTGCCAATACCCTTTTGTGAGGTCAAGGGTCGTCATGTATCGGGCTGTTCCCAGCCAGTCGATCAACTCATCTATACGTGGCATGGGGTAGGTGTCAAATTTTGTAACTTTGTTCAACTGACGAAAATCGTTACAAAATCGCCAGCTCCCATCCGGTTTAGGCACCAACACAATGGGACTAGACCAATCACTTTGGGACTCCTCTATCACCCCTAAGTTCAGCATTTTCTGTACTTCCTCCCGTATTGCCTCCCGTCGGGCCTCTGGGATCCGATAGGGTTTTAACTTCACCCTTTCACCGGGCGGGGTAATGATGTCATGCTCTACCCCAGATGTTTGTCCCGGCAGCTCAGAGAATACCTCCTTGTTGCGAAGCACAAACTCCTTAACCTCCTGTTGTTGGGGTTGTGACAAGGTGGCTGCTATTCCAACCTCAGGAATCACGCAACCAGTTTGAGCTGGTGACCAAGTGTCTGCGACTAGGGACTCTCTATCCCTCCAGGCTTTCAACAGATTAACGTGATAGATCTGTTCGGGCTTTCGCCTTCCTGGTTGTCTGACCTTGTAATTCACTTCGCTCACTTTTTCCATTATCTCGTAGGGGCCTTGCCATTTGGCAAGGAATTTACTTTCAACCGTAGGGACAAGTACCAGTATCCTATCCCCCGGGGAAAAGGTACGGGTCTTGGCTCCACGGTTGTACACTCTCTGCTGTGCTAACTGCGCTTGGGCCAAATGTTCCTTCACGATGGGCATTACCTGTGCAATTCGGTCTTGCATCAGGGCGACATGCTCAATCACACTCCTGTGGGGAGAACTCTCACTTTCCCAAGTTTCCTTGGCAATATCCAACAGCCCTCTTGGGTGTCTCCCATACAGTAACTCAAAGGGGGAGAATCCCGTAGAGGATTGGGGCACCTCCCTAATAGCAAACATCAGATAAGGAAGTAGACAGTCCCAATCCTTTCCATCTCTATCCACCACTTTCTTCAACATTTGTTTTAGGGTTTTGTTGAACCTTTCAACCAGCCCATCGGTTTGGGGGTGATACACAGATGTACGTAATTGCGTCACTTTGAACAATTTACACAGCTCCTTCATAACCCGGGACATAAAGGGTGTACCTTGGTCCGTAAGCAGTTCTTTACAAATACCCACCCGGCTAAACACAAGAGATAGCTCTTTGGCTATGGTTTTGGCCGAGGTATTTCGGAGAGGGATCGCTTCTGGATAACGGGTGGCATAGTCCATTATAACTAATATGTACTGGTGCCCCCTAGCGGACTTGATTATAGGACCTACCAAATCCATGGCGATCCTCTCAAACGGGACCTCAATGATGGGTAGAGGGACCAGCGGGCTACGGAAATGTGGCATCGGGGCCGACCTCTGACACACAGGGCAGGAGGAACAATAATTTTCTATGTCCTTCATCACCCCCGGCCAATAGAATCTCTGTAATACCCTCTCTCGGGTTTTCTCTGTCCCCAGATGACCTCCAAGAATGTGCCCATGGGCCAACTCCAACACCAACTTCCTGTAAGGTTTGGGCACCACAAGCTGCTCAACGGTTTCTTCTGCCCTTTTTGCCACCCGATACAGTAGGTCCTTCTCTACGCTGAAGTATGGGTAAGTGCAGGTATTATCTGGGTTCACTAACTCGCCATCTATTTTCACTACGTTTTCCCGTGCCTTTATTAGGGCGGGGTCTTTCAACTGTTCTGTGGCAAAGTTTTCCCTGTGAACCTCAAGATCAGAAAACTCCACAGACGGTAGGTTTTCGTCTGAGGAGGTGGGCTCCTCTCCAGTTTCTTGAGTCTCCCCTGCCAATACTGATAAGGGAAATTCTGGAGAGTCCTCACCACTCTCAGGGGAGTTCTGGCTATCACATTCCTGGTACATAGGGGCACCAGTGGGGGGCTCAGGATCATCCCACAGTTCCCAGAACTTCGGAAAATCCCTTCCCACAATGGCGTCATGCGGTAACTGAGATACTAAGCCCACTGGATGAGAGAGGGTACCTTTGGGGGTCTCGAAACACACTGTAGTCACTGGATACTCTCGGGTGTCCCCATGCACACAAATAACAGCTACCTTGCTATTCCCAGAGACCTCTGTTTTAACTAACTCAGCCTTTATCAGGGTCACAAGGCTACCTGAATCCAGCAATACCACAACATTTCTACCATTAACACACATTTTGCATAAATGTTTCTCAGTTCCTCGAATGGCAGTGCATGCGACTGTCGCACACAGCGACTGACGTCTGCCCGTCAGAAAGTCACACTGCATGGGTTCCTCCACAACCGGGCAATTGGCTGCAATATGTCCCGCTTGCCGGCAGCGGTAGCAAACGATCCTTCTTGCGGCCTCTTGAGCCGCTGATTTCCCAGGCTGTTCTCGCCAAACTTGGGGTAGAGCTCCCACCCTCTCACTCTCTCCACCCTCACCCCTTGGAATCCTCTTATCCGCCCCTGGGGATGGTCTGGTCTTAGGGTGGAAAGTCCGAGTGTCTCTGGAAGAGGCCGTCAGGTTCTCTGTAGCCAAGTATTTCTCCACACGATCCACAAGACCATCGGCCGTCTCTGGGTCTCCATGGCTTACCCACTTTTGGATGGCAGTAGGAAGAGCTCTCAAAAACCGATCCATTACAACACGTTCCACAATCTTTGGTGCGGACAAAGTCTCTGGCTGTAGCCACTTTCTGCTCAGGTGAATGAGATCATACATTTGAGACCTGGGGGGTTTTCCAAGCTGGAAAGTCCAGTTATGCACACGCTGAGCCCGGACAGCCTGGGTGACACCCAGCCTTGCCAATATTTCAGCTTTTAGCATCGCATAGTCTTTTGCTTGGTTAGGCTCTAGGTCATAGTAAGCTTTCTGCGATTCACCAGTTAACAGAGGAGCCACCAGTCCAGCCCACTGCTCCTCAGGCCACTTTTCTCTTTCAGCGGTCCTTTCAAATGTGGTCAAAAATACCTCTGGATCATCCTCTCCAGTCATTTTTGTCAATAAACGACTCACCCCAAAGGACGCGGTATTAGTGGGACGGCTTTCCTCACTGGTCTGCCGACGTTGCTGCATTGCTGCTTCCATCTGTTGTTGTAGTCTCTGCTCTTGCTTCTGCAACAGGTCTATGAAGCGGGCCTCAGATTGCTGCTGGGCTTGTTGCTGAGCCTCCAGACTCTGTTGCAAAGTTGCGTTTGTCTGCTGCTGGGCTGCAAGGCTCTGTTGATGAGCTTGCTGCTGGGCTGCGAAGTTCTGTTGTTGAGCTGCAAGGCTCTTTTGCAAACCTGCATTTGTCTGCTGTTGATTGGCATTTGCTAGAGCCAGCTGCTTCAGTATCTCCTCCATGCTGGCTTAAAAAAAAACTGCCCGCATTCTCCACCAACTGTGAGGGGGTTAGCTCGGCAGCGGGTGTGTGTGACCCCCGAGATGGGCTCCCCACACAAAAACAGGCCCAGCAAACGGAGGTTGTGGTTTTCAAAATCAAAAAGGTGCGGTTTATTTTCTATTTACAGTGACAAAACACAGCAAAGCAAAAGAAACATAAACAAAATAAATCCTGGTCAACTTGACCTCTGACTAAACATACAGGTTTCCTAACTAACAACTGGGATCAGCCTAGTGCTGTCCTAGTCCCTAAATCCCTGGTTTTAAATGTCCAAGCAAATAGCCACACAGGCTTTGTCTCACCGCACAGGGGTTCACTCTCCCTAGACAGTCCACACAGGTCTGGTTCCAGGCAGGAGCTAACATCTAATGAAGCTGGGAGTTCTTATAGAGGCCTAAATGAGCTGACAAGCTTCAGCTGGTCTCATCAACTCCCTGTCTGCACGACGCCCCACACTCTCCCTAGAGGTATGAGTCATCCATGAGCCCACTAGCCTCAGCTGGGCTTATACAACTCTCCACCTAGTTGTATAAGTCGGCGTAAAGCCTGAATCTGGGCAAAATATATCTACCCCCCTGGATGCAACCAGGTGACTTTACCTTCCTGCTGTCACAATATATATATATATATATTGTGATATTGGGGTGTTTTAGCTCAACTGGATAGATGCATTTTTATGCAGTGAGTCCATATCAAACAGGCATTCTAGTTAAGGGCCTGGTAGCCCACGTTTATTTAAACAGAAAAACAAAAGCAAAATGTCTATTCAGGATTCCCACGCAGGGGTTTAAACTTCATTCAGCACATAAATGAAAACATACCAAGCCACCTGGCTCTTGTCAGCAGTTCCTCTGCTTGCTTTCAAATAGATACGATTCTTTCCAGCTCCCTGGACTTACTGGCTTCCTCAGTCTCCCCGACTCTCAAGGCTGGCCAGCCTTTCCCAGTCCCTGGGCAAAGAATCCCCTTTACATGGGCTGCAGTCTCCCACAGGGCAGACCGCTCTCCAGACATAGGTCTGTCTTCACTTAGCAGTAGCAAGTTGCTCACTCTCCACCATCCTTCCCCTTCTGCTCTCACCAGCCCCTCATTATATTGGTTGTGTGCACCTGAGCACACACCATACTGGCTGTCCACAAGACCCGGACACAGGGTTGGAGATCCCATCCCACCCAAGTCTCTGCAGGATCTCCAAACTACACAGCCCCATCCGAACTTAGCAAAACCCGGAGAAAGCTGCCAAAACAGTTTTCTCAATTTCCAAGCTATGCTCTGTAGTTCTGCAGTCTGCTGACATGCAGACTCTGTGTCCGTTTTTGCTCCCTTTCCATAGGGACAGGGACTTTCACTATCACAATATATATATATATTATCAAAACAGGAAAGAAGCCAGATTTATATTGATTTATTTTCTTTACAGATATTAGTTAAACAAGTTTAACAAATTAAATAATGTTGCATCTAATAAAAGTCCATGATTTTTTTCAAAGATCCAACTCTGGAATTTGGGGCTCCCCAGCTGATATATCTTCTGTATTCTCCAGGCTTCAGAAAGTATTGGTTTCCCCTAAAGCCAGGCTCCTCAAATAATATCCAGTAGCCCTCCAGTACATTACAGGATAAAACATCATGAACATGGAAGCTTTCATAGATGTTAGAGCAGTCATTTTGGTATTCCTTCATCTGACCACGAAAGTCTTCTCTTTCATACAGTCTTATTCTGTAAGAACCACGATGCTATAAATAAATCATAAAAATTATATTTAGCTCAGTCAGTGAGTAACTGCAAACTTTTAGCCTGGAGGGCAACTTCAGCTCCCTATGACCAATTCACCTCACATATTAATGCAATATGAATATTATATTTGAATGCTCAATGCCAGTTTTGCATTACTGTAGAAACCAATGGCAAATTATCCAAATTTGAGAACTTAGTTACTGTTTTACCAGAGGTATCTGTCATAATTCCAGAAACATTCATGGGTCTGTAGACCAATACTCAACTCAAAAAGTATTCTGGACCTTATTTTTGAGACCCTCTTCTCCCCAAACCAGATATGATGCATGCATACTTATTGTTTTTTAATGCTACCATATTAGTAGAGGATGCTACCACATTGCAGGAAATTTGTAGTGGCTATCTTACCAGATAGGCTGTTTTGTTGAAGAGGCTGCCACACAAGAGATTATTCAATTAAGCCTCTTACACACGGCCGGGAATCCTGTCAGGAAAAAAACTTTGGTTTTCCTGATGGGATTCCTGGCAAGCTTTCCTTGCTCGCTGAGTGTACACACGGCCATTCAAAAGAACTGCTGTTCTTTTGAATGGCAAGAATGCAGTGACGTCATCGACTACGACGAGCATGCGCTCGTCACATTCGATGCTGTCACCGCCATCTTGCTACACCCTACACTACCCTTGTAAGCTACCGCACATGCTTCGCAGTCTTACTGAGCATGCGCAGGCTTACCTGGGACAAGTAAGCATACACACTCACGTTTTTTTTAGCAGGGAACACTCTGCCGAGAATCCCGACGAGAAAATAGAGCAGGTTCTCTATTTTTCTCGTCGGGATTCCCAGGCAGTTTTCTCGCCGAGAAACCATACACACGGCTGGTTTTCTCGGGGGAAAAAGCTCTCCCAGCAGCTTTCTTGCCGAGAAAACCGGCCGCGTGTACGAGGCTTGAGAGAGATAATTCCATAAGACATTTTAAGAAACCGTTCCCCATTAAAGACATTATACAATGTCAAGACTCTGCCATGTGAAATAGATGGCCATCAGAGATGCTGCCATATGGACAAAATTCCTTATTTGCTTTCTTACAGAGACTAGAAAATTCTTCAGGCCTGGTATGACTTCAGAAACCCGATTTAATGTACTCTTTGTGACTTGGTCATATTACTTTGAGGGTATATAGGGAACTAATGGGACTGAGTCTTTCTTATACAGTCAATGAAAAAATGAATATGGAGGGGAGGTAAATATCAGACATCACATCCCAGTTTAATTGAAAAGTAAGGGGGGAAGGGGGTCCAGCATGCCTTATGATGCCATGGTAAATTCTCCTGAGGAAGCTCTCTAGAGCGAAACGTTGAGTACATTGACATCTTTGTGTCTGTTATTGTGCACTAATATAATTGATCATGGTTGTATACTGTATTGGCGTGTTAATTTTTTGTAAATAAAAATTCAATTTTTTTCTCTACTTATTGTGTTCAGTCAGTATTTAATTATTAGACACTCTATCGACATCTTTAAAATCCCGGGGCCTTGTGACCCCCCCTTCCCCCCCCCCTTACTTTTCTTATACAGGTCACTTACATCTTTGAGCATTGGTATTGTCATTCCACTATATTTGGACAGCAAGGGCTGGATTTATTTTTAGATCCTTGCATGTGTTTTGTGTTTCAGAGCAGCAAGCGTTCTCAGCTCCACCTACCAGCACAAGATTTTATATCTATATTTTTTAGCTAATGAGAGTGCATTACAGTTACATGTGAATAGTAAAGTAAATACAGGCTGAAAATTGATTGCAAGAATAACTTACCAGTGGGATTGAGTGGCAAGATCTAATAGAGTCATTCAAACCCAGCCAGCTCTCATAGTCAGGGTAATCTCCTTTCTTCAGGTAATATTGATGTCCCATGTAATTAGAACGTTCATAGATTACCCAGCAGCCATTCTCAACACGGATTGAATTGCAGCGTGCAAAGTAAGAATGCAGATCTGCATTGTCACCAGCACATTCATGGGACTTTCCCTGAAAGTTCCTGTCCTCGTAAAAAGTAATCTGCAATAAAAATTGAAAACAGAAAAAGGAGAGTTAGGAAAGTTACATATTTTAATAACACTTTAAACAACTTTGTTATTGTACAATGTTATAGCGTTTTTGTAAATTTTGGATAAAAAAATTAATTACAAAGGTGTCCAAATCTCTGTGCATAACTTACAAACTGTGCAATTTTATAACCCATACTTATACAAGCAGATATATATAATGTAGAAATAAAACAGATGATTAAAGTATATCCAAGTCCATCAGCACAAAGGTTAACATATAGGAGCTTACCCGTCCTCAGATGCACTGGCTTCAACCTAAGTACAGTACATTACAAGCAGACTGTTGATCCTACCTGCAATCCAGAGTAACAATGCTTCTCCTATATAGATACAGTACACCAAGTAAGCATTGTCACCCTATGACAAGACCACCAATGTGTTATTGACAGGATCACCAGGTTAAAATAAAGTTTAAAGTTTAAAAACAAGCCTGAAGAAAAAAAAAAAAAAAAGAATGCAGCCAACACATCTAAGGACTTACTGGCTAAAATATAATTAATGTTGGTTTAGATACACTTTCTGGGCTCATTAACACTGCCTTCTTTTATATACATCATAGTCGGGTTGATTTACTAAAACTGGTGGGTGCAAAATCTGGTGCAGCTCTTTATGGAACCAATCAGCTTCCAGGTATTTTTGGCAAAGCTTAAAGTGATATTAAAGTCTTGTTTTTTTTTTTTTTTTGGTTTAAAAATAACAAACATGTTATACTTACTCACTCTGTGTAGTGGTTTTGCACAGAGCAGTTCAGATCCTCCTCTTCTCGGGTCCCACACCAGCATTCCTGGCCCCTCCCTCCTGCCGAGTGCCCCACACATCAAGCAGCTTGCTATGGGTGCACTCAAGCCATGCTCTGTGTGTCCATTCATACGGACCCACCCTCTCTTGTCTCTTCTCATTGGCTCACTGGCTTTGATTGACAACAGTGGGAACCAATGGTGCTCGCTGCTGTCTCAATGAGGAGGAAGATTCCTGGACAGCCGAGGCTCTCGTGCTCTTGCTGGATCGAGATGGGGCTCAGGTAAGTATTAGGATGGCTGAGGGCGGATGCTTTTTATCTTAATACATATCTTAATGCATTGAGATAAAAAAAACCTTCTGCCTTTAGAACCCCTTTAATTGAACAAGCTGAAGTTAGAAGTGGATTGGCTACCATACACAACTGCACCAGATTTTGCACTTTCCATTTTTAGTAAACCAACCCCACTGTATCATGGTATTGTCAAAATGTGCAATCAAAGTTGCCATTATTAAATTATTAACCACTAACCAACCAGCTCACACAGATATACTGGGGCATGTCGGCTCTCCTGTGCGAAGTGCCCGCGGGTCCCGCAGACTCATTGTCTGCTGGTGACCCGCAATCGCGGTGAGGAGAGGCAGAAGGGGGAACTGCCTATGTAAACAAGGTGATTCGCCGTTCTGCCTAGTGACATGACAGAGATCTAATGTTCCCAGTGATCGGAAACATTGATCTCTGTCATGTTCCTGGCAGCCCATCGCCCCTACAGTTAGAACACACCCAGGGAACACATTTAACCCCTTGATCGCCCCCTAGTGTTAACCCCTTTCCTGCCAGTGTCATTTTTACATTGATCAGTGCATTTTTTTTTTTTAGCACTGATCACTGTAATAATGTCGCTGGTCCCCAAAAAGTATAATTTGGGGTCAGATTTGTCCGCCGCAATGTCACAGGCCTGCTAAAAATCGCCGTCATTACCAGTAAAACAATAAAATAAAATAAACGTCCCTAAATCTATCCCATAGTTTGTAGACGTGATAACTTCTGCGCAAACCGATCATATATAACCGATATACGCCTATTGCGATTTTTATTATTTTTTATTTTTTTTTTCAAAAAATATGTAAAATATATATTGGCCTAAACTGATGAATAAATTCGTTTTTTTATATATATATTTTTAGATATGTATTATAGCAGAAAGTAAAAAAAAAAATATATAATTTTTTTGTTTATAGCGTAGGACTTTTGTCCAAAGGGCATTGGCCGTGAACTTGTCTTGCATACAAACGGCAAAGAATTGTCGGTCAACAAACACAAAACAACGTGTTTTTTCAGCTCTTTAGCGCCACCCTTTGGGCAACTTATGCTAATGTTGTGTTATGGTGAGCATTGCTTCTGAGCATGCGTGTTTGTACTTTTCAGTTTTGTCCGAAGGACTTGTGTACACACGATCGGATAATCCAACAACACACATTTGTTGGCGGACAATTTTAAAGCATGCTATCCCACAATCTGACAACAATTGACCGATGGAGCATACAAACGGTCAGATTTTCCAACAACGGCCTGTCATCACACAATTCCCGTCGGATAATCCGATCGTGTGTACGAACAAGGCTTAACTAAACAAAAATACTTTAAACCTATATTTAAATGCACATGTATTTTTCTTGTTTATGTATTTGTTTTTGGCTACGTGAAGTATGCATAAGTGCCAAATTAATCAGGTAATTGAAGGCTCTAAAATCTAGTTTATAAAAAAATTTGCATTGCCTAATTTGCCATTTTAGACCGTTTTCATGCTTTCCAATCATCCGTATTTTCTAGATGTTTTATAGTAAACCTTCCCATTGCTCAATCCACTCCATATACTGTCTAAAATGCACTCCTTATTTCAAAATATTCAGCCTTGGCAGACTAAACAGCACTGTAATTGATTTTGCAAATTCTGACCTTTTGCCCTGGTTCACACTGGTGCGATATTTGCCGCAAATTGTGGGCAATGGCACCGTCCTAATCGGTGCGACGCCGCATCTGCAGCGCTGCACCGATTTAAAAAAAGTAGTTTCTGTACTACTTTTTGCAATTTCGGCCACGATTTACAGTGACATCTGTGTCAGATGTCTTTGTAATCACGGCTGAAATCGGGACTGCCAGCAGGAGTGAAATCGTGCGAGTTCAGCTGAACTCGCACGGCTTCACTCCCGCAGCCCAGTATGAACCTGGGTTTTTTGTCAGAAGTCAGATTTTCCCAATACCACTTCCCATGGTTAGTGACAATTGCAAAGAGCAGTGACCCATGCGTATTATAGTAAGGGCAGAGGTTTCTTTGACGTGTAATTTAAAACCCGGCTTTACTTTGTGCAAGAGATTACCAGCGCAAAATGAGGGAATAACTGGGCCTCTTGGGACAGACTGAAGCTATGTTTGTCCTTTGATTATTCGTAGTGTGTTTTTTTTTTTTTTTTATCAACCAAATAGTTTGTCAGGGAGTGCCCTTTTCAAATATTGAAAAAGGAAAGAGTTGCTTAAAGCTGAACTTCACCCAAAAAGGGGAAACTACACTCTTCCGTCTCCTCCCCCCCTACTCTACCATTTTTTGGAGGGGTACCTAGTTTTGGCAGGTATCCGCTCCCACTTTTTAGGCCTAGGAGATCCGAATGGACTTTCCCCCCCACCCGCAACCTTCTTTGACACATCCCAGTTCCCAGGTGGCCATTCACACAGCATAACACTGCTTATTCATGCGCAGTGGGAAGCTGACTGTGAAGCCACAAGGAATCACAGCCAGCTTCCCACAGTTAACGTTACCTGAAGATGGGCAAGGTGAGTGTCTGTTTATTAAAAGTCAGCAGCTACAGTTTTTGTGTCTGACTTTAATTTTTTTTAAAACCAGGCTGGAGCTCCTCTTTAAAGTAAAATGCTTTCTGTCATTAACCCCTTCCTGCCCGGCCTATTGTAAAATTACGGCCAGACTGGAGACCTGTTGTTCTGGGAGGACGTCTTATGTTGTCCTCCCAGGATCGCAGGCCGCGCTCCTGCGTGATCTACAGGTACAATGTGATTGCTGTGGACAATCACAACAGATCACATGGCAATTGTACACAATAAAAGGCTTTGATTAATGCCTTTCATTATGTACTATTGTGATGAGCTATGTGGTTGGTCACAATGATCGGGTGGCCCAGTCACCGCCCATCTGTACCATGTGGCCAATCACAGCTAATCACAATAGTAAACACTGAATGAACAGTTGTCATTCAGAAAACATGGTTGCTTATAACTGTAAAATTCAGTTAGGCCCCTTTCACACTGGGGCATTTTTCATGCGGTTTAGCGCTAATATTAGCGCTATTATACCGCATGAAAAATTCGTGGCTGTAGCCTTCAATGTGAAAGCCCAAAGGCTTTCACACTGAAGCGGTGCGCTAGCAGGACCGCTCCAAAAGTCCTGCTAGCCGCTTCTTTACAGCGGTGAAGGAGCGGTGTGTTCACCGCTCCTTTACCGCGGCTGCCCATTGAAATCAATGGGACAGCGCGGTAATACCGCCTGCAAACCGCGGCAATAGCCGTGGTTTGTGGGCGGCATTAACCCTTTTTCGGCCGCTAGCGGGGGTTAAATTCACCCCCCTAGCGGCCGCATACCACGGTAAGAACGACGGTATAGCAGCGCTGAAAATCGCGCTGCTATACCGCCACCGCACCTGACTGCCCCAGTGTGAAAGGGGCCTAACTGTATAAGCAATCATAGTGTGAAAAAAAAAAAAAACAGACAAACTCCTAGTACTACTGTGTTATTATGGTAACACTGTATTGCTCTGGTCACTGTATGTAAAAAAAGTATTATTATTATTATTATTATTATTATTTTTTTACACATACTGGTCAGTGTCACTGCCACACTAGTTATATGATGACGCTGTATGGCACTGGTGACAGTATGTAAAAAAAATTGATTTATGTGAAAATAAAATGTTTTCAAATTTCTTAATTTTCCAAAAAATGACAACTTCAAAAGATTCACCATGCCTCTTGATAAAAACCTTTAACTGTGTGCCTTCTAAAAAGGGGTCATTTGGGGCACATTTGTACTGTCCTGGCATTTTTGGGCCTCAAGAAATTAGATAAACCGTCAGTACATCAGGATTGATGAATTTTTAGATATACAGTGTATACCATAGTTTGTGGACTTTCCTACAGACTGAACAAGATACACTGCTTTGAGTTATTTTCACCAAAGAAATGTAGCAGAATAAGTTTTGGCCTAAATTTATGAAGAAAGATTATTTATTTGCAAAATTTTATGACAGAAATAAACGCATTTTAAAAAAATATTTGTTTTTTTTTTTTTACTTTAGCAAAATAAAATATAAAAAAAAAACAGTGATTAAATACCACCAAAAGAAAGCTCTATTTGTGTAAAAAAAATTATAAAAATTTGGTAAAATCATATGGGTATCAGTGTTGCATGACTGTGCAATTGTCCTTCAAAGTGTGAGGCCTCGTACACACGACCGATTTTCTCGGCAAGAACCAGCAAGAAACTTGCTGGCAGAGAGGTCTTGCCGAGTAAATCGGTCGTGTGTACGCTGCTAGCGTGTTTCTCGTCGAGAAAACCGACAAGAAACCTCGACGAGAAAATAGAGAACCTGCTCTCTATTTTCTCGTCGAGATTCTCCTCGGCGTGTTTCTCGACGAGAAAAGTGAGTGTGTGTACACTTACCTGTCCGCCCGGAAGCCCGCGCATGTTCGAAATGAATTTGACGCATGCGCGGTAGCTTCCTAGGCATACGTAGGGTATACCAAGATGGCGGCGACGGCATCGAATGTTACGAGCGCATGCTCGACGTAGTCGATGACGTCACCGCGTACACTCCTTTCAAAGAACCGCGGGTTCTTTGAAACGAGCGTGTGTACACTCGGCCGGGACAAGTTTCTTGTCCAAGAATCTCGTCGAAAAAAACGACATGTTTTTCTCAACGAGAATCTCGGCCGTGTGTACGAGGCCTCACAGCACTGAAAGCTGAAAATTGGCTTGAGCAGGAAGGGGGTAAAAGCGTCCAGTGGTTAATATTTACTGCATTTTTTCAAAAAATAAAGTTGTATTTTACAATTAATTCAGAGAAAAAAAATCCTGAGATATACAGATATTCAATAGCAGGGATGAGCCGAACCCCCCTGTTCGGTTCGCACCAGAACCTGCGAACAGACAGAAAGTTTGCGCGAACTTTAGAACCCTATTAAATACAATGTACTCGAACGTTCGAAATCTAAAGCGCTAATTATAAAGGCTTATATGCAAGTTATTGTCCTAAAAAGTGTTTGGAGACCCGGGTCCTGCCCCAGGGGACATGTATCAATGCAAAAAGACGTTTTAAAAACGTCTGTTTATTCGGGAGCAGTGATTTTAATAATGCTTAAAATGAAAAAATAAAAGTGAAATATTCCTTTTAAATTTCGTACCTGGGGGGTGTGTATGATATGCATGTAAAGTGGCGCATGTTTCCCGTGCATAGAACTGTCCCTGCATAAAATGTCATTTTCGTGGCTATTAATGAATTGTCGGCTCCCGGCAATACATACAAAAGTCATTGATAAAAAAAAAGCGTGGGGGTCCCCCAGAATTCAATTACCAGGCCCTTTAAATTTACACAGTGAAGGAAGTTTCCCGCTCAGGCCAATGAAGTAGGCGGGGTCTGACATACCGAGGGGGCGGACCTGATGGGGGAACTTCTCTCACTTTGTAATACATGTATAGACCCGCCCCTTCTCATGTTCCGCATCAGTTCCTCAGCCTTACACCGAGTCATTGACTGAGCGGACCTGATGGGGAACTTTAGAAGGGGCAAGTCTATACATGTAATAGACTGCGGAGGAAGTTCCCCATCAGGTCTGCTCAGGCTCAGCCAATGACGGACAGCGCTGGACATCGGATCGCCGCGGGACACTGGATTTCACCGCTGGAATGTTTTTTTTTTATTTGTTTTTTTTAATAAAGGACTTTTTCAAGGTGTTTGTGTGTTTTTGTTTTTTTTTTTGTTTTTTTTACATTTTTTGACACTTTCTTCGTGAAATGGTAGGGGTACAATGTACCCCTTACCAATTCACATAGGGGGGGCGGTATCTGGGGATCCCCTTTGTTAAAGGGGTCTTCCAGATTCCGATAAGCCCCCCGCCCGCAGACCCCCACAACCACCGGGCAAGGGTTGTGGGGATGAGGCTCTTGTCCCCATCAACATGGGGACATCCTCCCCATGTTGAGGGCATGTGGCCTGGTATGGTTCAGGAGGGGGAGGGGCGCTCTCTCGTCCCATCTCTTTTCCTGTGGCCTGCCAGGTTGCGTGCTCAGATAAGGGTCTGGTATGGATTTTTGGGGGGACTCCACGCCATTTTTTTTTATTTGGGGTGGAGTTCCCCTTAAAATCCATGCCAGATCTGAAGGGCCTGGTATGGATATTTGGGGGGAACCGCACGCATTTTTTTTTTTGCGGCGGGGTTCCCCTTAATATCCATTCCAGACCTGAAGGGCCTGGTAATTGAATTCTGGGGGACCCCCACGCTTTTTTTTTATTTATTTTTTATCAATGACTTTTGTATGTATTGCCGGGAGCCGACAATTCATTAATAGCCGCGAGTGAGTTTTAAATGACTTTTTTTCCTTCAAAAATGACACTTTGTGCAGGGACAGTTCTGAGCACGGGAAACATGCGCCACTTTACATGCATATCATACACACCCCCTAGGTACGAAATTTAAAGGAATATTTCACTTTTATTGTTTCACTTTAAGCATTATTAAAATAACTGCTCCCAAAAAAACGGCCGTTTAAAAAAAAAAAAATTGCATTGATACATGTCCCCCGGGTCCCCAAACACTTTTTATGACAATAACTTGCATATAAGCCTTTATAATTAGCACTTTAGATTTCTCCCATAGACTTTTCGAATTTGCCGCGAACACCCCAATTTGTTCGATGAACGGGCGAACAGGTAATGTTCGAGTCGAACATGAGTTCGACTCGAAGCTCATCCCTGATGGTAAACACCGCTGGGACACTTGTACTTACAGGTACTGTAAGCTTATGATTAAAGGTTACCTGTAGGTACAAGTAAATATCTCCTAAATGTTCACTGTTTCTGTAGCTGATGACATGACCGGTGCATGTACTCTGAAGGGACAGCAGGCTCATGCTGTCCCTTTAGAGCTCATATGTAGAGAGACAGCACAAACCATTACTGTACATAAGCCATGTTTACTGAAAGAACCAGCAGGAAACAGGAAACACAACACAGAAAGAAGTACAACAGAGATGCACCATAGAGTTGCATTTAAAGAAACATGTCATCAATAACATCTCCCCCTTTTAGTGTTAATAAATGAACATTGTGAAATTTAAAAGAGACAAAGCAATAACACATTCTACAGGTTAAGTCTCATAGGTGGTTTTGAACATCTACCACTACGGGTGAAGACTGGCCCTTGTGCAAGGATTCCTTTAGCCCTTTCTGAAGTTACTGGGCTCCTCTCATCACGTACTGGCATGCTCTGCGCTTGACAGCTGTCGGGTATACTTGCTTGCCCAGAACTGTCATTGCCGTTGGTATGAGGCATTCCCTCTGTACATGCCTCACTGTCAATGGGTGAGTCTGATCTATCAACGGGATACTGAGAATCAGGCTGCTCTGCCACTCTCAAATCCACTCGATTGCGGCGATAGAGAGTTCCTTCAACGTCCACAAGATAGGAGCGTGGTGCAACCTTTTGCAGACAAGTACCTATTCTCCAACGGCCTGTTCGATCTCCAGGTAATGGTTTTATACGGATTCGTTCTCCAATATTTAATTCTGGCAAATCTCTGGCCGATGTGTCATATCGTGCCTTTGACACTTGTCTCTTAATCCTTATCTTTTCTGGAACACCTTGTATAACATAGGGTTCAAGCAGCCTATTTGATACTGGTAAGGAGGTCTTTAATTTCCTTGACATCAGTCTTTGTGCCGGGCTACTATCCATGCCTTCAGTCGGAGTGTTTCTCCAATGTAAAATGGCCTTCCATGGGTCTTTACCATCACTTTGTGCTTTCTTGCATACGTTTTTAACAATCTTTACAGCTGATTCAGCTTTGCCATTAGCCTGTGGATGACGTGGTGAGGAAGTAACATGCTCAAACTCCCATTCAGTGGCAAATTTTCTGAATTGTAGGCTTGCAAACTGAGGGCCATTGTCAGAGATCACTGTATCTGGTTGGCCACGATGTGCAAACTGAGCCTTGCACCTCTTAATTGTAGCTTCAGTGGATAAGTCGGGAAGAAGGTCTATTTCCCAGAAGTCTGAATAATGATCGACTAAAAGCAGGTGATCCTTGCCTGCGTAGTTGAATAAGTCCATACTGATAATCTGCCACGGACGTGTAGGTATCTCATGTGACATCATGGGTTTCTTTCTGTTGCAAATGGGCATATTCATTGCAGGTGGGAAAATTACTGACAAAGTCTTTGATTTCACCATGCATGTTGGGCCAGTAAAGAGTATCACGAGCTTGTAGCATGCTTCACCACCAATATGGCTGGAGTGTATGCGTAATAACATCTCTGCTCTCAGTGACTTCGGTACGATGACCCTTGGACCTTTGTACAAGATACCATTTTGTATGCTGATCTCATCTCTAAAGGACCAGTATTCCCTTACAATTCCAGGTACTGCATCTTTTTCATCTGGCCACCCACTCAAAACAATAGACTTCAAAGCTTGTAAAGTTGCATCACTGTCAGTGTGCTGTATGAGTTGATGTAGTCGTTGATCTGTGACATTAAGATAGTCTGCTTGATTGATATCGGCAAAGAAATTTTGTTCCTGTTCCAGCAGACAAATTGTACGATGCTCATGCTCACCTCCAGGTGACACATTATCTGACGTAGCTCTGCTCAGGGTATCGCTGATATACATTTCACATCCTGGCTTGTAGACATTGAGGTTGTTATGCTGCAATGTAAGCATCATGCTCTGCAAACGCTTGGGAGCACACAAAAGGGGCTTTTTGAATATGGCTATCAAAGGTTTGTGATCAGTTTCAGCTGTAATTGAATCCCGTCCATAAAGATAATGATGGAAACGCTGGCAAGCAAATACAATGCTTAAACATTCCTTCTCAATTTGAGCATAATTTTGCTCAGCTGATGAAAGAGCTCTGGACGCATATGCAACTGGCTGACCTTTCTGCAAAAGGCAACAGCCTAGACCATTTTTACTGGAGTCACTTTGTATGGTAACAGGCTTTGTGACATCATAGTATTTCAACACTGGGGCAGAGGTGACCAAGTGTTTTATATCCTCTACTGCCCGGTCATGCTTGGGAAGCCAGTGCCAAACTGCATCTTTGTCCAGAAGTCATCTTCGTGGCTCACACACCTCAGATAAGTGTGGCAGGAATTTTGCTAGGTATGTAACAAAGCCAATAAATCTCTGTACCGCTTTGGCATCAGCAGGTTGTGGCATGTCCACAATGGCTTTAATCTTATCCGGGTCAGCTTTTAAGCCTTGTGAAGACAGGATATGTCCATGGAAACGGACTTCTTCCACCTTGAACTGCAATTTCTTCACACTAAGCCTCAGCATCACCTGCCTACAACGATCCAGTAGCGCTATTAACTTTTCATCATGGTCTTGCTCAGCCTCCTCATCTGTATTGCCGCAGCCAACTATAAGAATGTCATCAGCTATTGGCTCAATTCCGTCAAGACCACCTAATAGTTCATGCTGCTTTCGCTGGTATACCTCCGGTGCTACAGAGACTCCAAATGGTAGTTTGAGCCATCTCTTTCTGCCCCAAGGAGTCCAGAACGTGGTCATGTAGCTACTCTTTTCATCCAGTTTGCACTGTAAAAAGGCATCTCTACATCCAGAAGTGTGCAGACACGTGCTTTAGGTAGTTTGTGCAAAATATCATCGAGTGTTGGCATTAAGTAGTGTGACCGTTTCAGGGCCATATTCAGAAACTTGGGATCAATGCATATTCTGATCTTCTCAGGCTTTCTGATAACAACCATGTTACTGATCCAATCTGTAGGCTCTGTTACTGAAATTAGATGTCCTTTAGCTTCATATTTATCTAGTTGAGCTTTAACCAGTGGCTTAATGGCGATAGGCACATTGCGTGGGGCACATTGTACAGGTTGAATGGTAGGATCAAGTTCAAAACGAACCTCTCCTGGAACAGAGACTATCGGGCCCTCAACATGTGAGCGCCTTGGACTGATGCTGTTCACCATTCCTGCTGAGCTACATAATGTAGGTGTGAAGAATTTGCTGTTTTGTCAGTGGCCTAGTCAGAGATTTTGCAGGCTGATTATCAACATTATGTAGCTCAGCAGGAATGGTGAACAGCATCAGTCCAAGGCGCTCACATGTTGAACCTGATAATAGCGGTTTCTGATCGGCATCAACAATCTCAAAGTTCAGTTTGTGTATACAATCACGTATGCTGCATTCTGTTTGGAATAGCCCCAATGATTCCATTAGTTCCCCTGAATACAACTTTAGTTTGGTGCTACTAGGCTGAAGGGGTGCTCTGGGTGCCAGTTTCATTTTGTCCTTTATACTCATGACATCACACGTTGCACCCGAGTCCAGCTGGCAGGGTTGGATTGTATTGTTTAATCTGAGGTTTACAAACCATTTTTTTGCCCTTTGTGTTTACAGCACCAATGCATTCTGAGGAGTAAACCATATCAGTGCTAAGCAGGTGTGCATTCTCCGGATCTGACATTTGCTCAATTGTGTGCAGCTTCCTTGCTTCCATTTTACTGGAGAGACACACTCTTGCAAAGTGATTTGGTTTACCACATGCAGTACAGATTTTCCCATATGCAGGACACTTTTCTTTCTCTCGTACATGCACATTGCCGCAATACTTGCATGATGCGGGCTTCCTTCCAGGTGAGATGTGTAGGTGACCCTTGTGCTGAAACTTATGCTGGTGGTTTTTGAAGTTTTGCTGTTGTTTAGAGGCTGCATTGATATTGTCAATCAGTTTATCCTGCTCCATAGCTTTCATATGTTTTTCAGTAAGTTCAGCAGTGCGACATATCTCAATTGCTGTTTGTAGATCTAAATCATGTTTCCTCAATAGGTGGCGGCGTGTGCTTTCACTGGTGATACCCAAAACTATTTTATCACGAATAAGTTCATCTCTCAGAGAGCCATACTCACAGCTTGCAGCTTTTTCTCTTAGCCGTGTGACAAACCTGTCTATTGATTCACAGTCTTCTTGCTTACAGCAGCCAAATATATATCTTTCATAGATTACATTTTTAGAAGGTCTGAAGAAAGCTTCTAATGCATCCAGAATGGTTTTGGTGTCACTCTTTTGCTCCTCTGTGAGGTTCAGATTATGCTTGTAAACATGCAAGCATTCACTGTCCATTATCCTTCTCAGCGTGGCTGCTTGCACTGCTGCAGTCTTCTCATTTAACGCTGTGGCTAGGGAATAGTCCTGAAACTCAGCCCTGAAATTGTCCCAGTTACTGCCAACATCTCCACTCACCCTCATTGCCTCAGGCAGTGGAATGCTGTTAGCTGCCATGATGCTGTTTTCCTTGCTGCAAGCACTCAGCATCCAGGACAGGACTGCAATTGTCAGGAGGCACAATCAGTTCCAAGAACACTCACATGAAGGCTGGCAGGCTCTCAGCATCAAATGTGTAGAAAGAATATGAATCCAAATCTTCTGACACCATGTTTGTCGTGATATATGTAGACAGACAGCACAAACAATTACTGTACATAAGCCATGTTTACTGAAAGAACCAGCAGGAAACAGGAAACACAACACAGGAAGAAGTACAACAGAGATGCACCATAGAGTTGCATTTAAAGAAACATGTCATCCATAACAATGACTCCCGTGCGAAAACGCACAGGAGTAACATCAGAGCGGCTCAGCCATTCAAACGGTCAGAGCTTGCAAACCCGGAAGGATAACCAGGTGAAGATGAAAATGTTGTCAGCTGTGACAGCGTGCCACTGGAGGGCTTCGCTTTAAGATAAGTACTTTATAATGTGCTAGTGTGTGGTGCAAACTTTACGATGCAGGGGCCTGGATTTTTAATTCTTTTGTGCACATTTACTACCGCCTTAAGGCCACCCCCAGTCGTGTTATTTAAATGATTTTTTTTTGCTTTATGCATTATTAGTCCTTGTTAACACGGGTGTACCTAAGTATATTAAGGTGACCAGATTTTTAAAGTGAAATGCGGGGACATATTATTATTTATTTTTTTTACTAGTAATGGCAGCAATCAGCGACTCTCTGCCCGTTGCCGCCGCCTCACAGCCTCTCAAGTCTTACTCTCCGGGTCCCAGCTACTACTGGGTGGGGAGCGGAGAAATAACTCCACCAGGGAAGTCAAGTCAAGAAGATAAGCAGGCAGGCGGCTGACCGGAATTTGAGCCAAGGCAGAAGAACATGCGGGTGGAGCAGAATGGGCATGCACCCGAAACTGAAGAAATATTCCCTCCACTTCGACCAGCACATGATCATCAGAAAGTGGCACAGATAATGGAAAGAAATACACCCCCTAAGCTAGTAGGAGAGGCGGAGCGGGGGGGTGTAATTCAGAATTTTTTCTTTTAATCCTGCACTAACTGTCTTTGAAATTGCCCTGTTCAAATCCAATCCGGGGACAAAACCGGGGACAGATTTGGTCGGGAGACAGTGTCCTCAATCCGGGGACTGTCCCCTGAAACCGGGGATGTCTGGTCACCCTAAAGTATATGCCTGTGTTAGGGCCGTGTTTGTCCACACAGGGATGCACAGGCACACTGTGCATTCCTATACAGGCAGTCCTGTTCATGTTGGGACACATCAGCTGCATGGATACAGCCGCTGCTTCCAGTGTATTCAGGGACACACACCCGCAGCTAAACGGCTGTGACATTGGGAGCAGTGGCTATGCATGGAACATTTGTGCATCCCTGTACAGGCAAACAGAGCCCTTGCATGGACATATGCTCAAGTATGCTCTTGTAAACAAGTCCTAAACCACTTCCCTACCCGCCCATAGTAATATGACGTCCACAGATGGGATCTCCCATTCTGGGTGGACGTCATATGACATCCTGGGCTTTGTGGGGGGATATCTGAATGATGCCTGCAGCTAGAGGCATCATTCAGATATCCTTCTATTCTGCCGGCGATTTCTGCGCACCATAAGAACGATCATAGTAGCAGTTCCGCCGCTTGATCGTTCGTTCTTATAGGCAGCGGGAGGGGACATCCCCCCCCTCCCGCGGCCATCCGGTGCTTCTCCGGGCTCTCCCGTGCCATCGGGGGCCCGGAGAATAAATCGTCCGGCGCCGGAGGTGAACCATAGAGATGAATGGTGACCGTTAGAGGCCCGGGCGCGATGTGATGACGTCACGCCCGGGTCCTCAGAATTAAACAAAGCCACCATTGCGGCTAGTAAGCATGAGATCGGTGAAATTTATTTCACGATCTCATGCTTTCCAGCCTGGAGGAGAGGTGTGGGGTCTTATTGACCCCGCATCTCTCTATAAAGAGGATCTGTCACTAACAATTCCTATTACAAGGGTGGAAGAGTGGATTTAGATGTCATCCAATCAGATTGGTTGCTCAGAGAAATGAGTAGATTCAGATGTCATCCAATCATATTGGTTGCTCAGAGAAATGAGTGGATTTAGATGTCATCCAATCAGATTGGACAGTGTATGTGGATATTAATTGTTTAGAGAAATGAGTAGATTTAGATGTCATCCAATCAGATTGGTTGCTCAGAGAAATGGGTGGATTTAGATGTCATCCAATCAGATTGGACAGTGTATGGGGAAAAAATTGTCCAGAATGCACAATACACAGACATGTGTTGAGAAGATGTTTTCATGGAAGATTTGGCTCCACCAATGAATATTGACTATCACCATAAAATGCACAATTACAAGTCCAGGAAACATCTGCACAGTTGTTGATAGGAGGAAGATCTCTAGAATGATTATTGAGTTGTTTCAAAAAGAAGTGAATGAAAGGAATAAAAGTAGAAGCAATATTCTCCATGTGATAAGGAAAAGCTCATTAACATGCATTACAATGAGCACAAGCCCAATGTCTGTTTCATATTTAAGAATGTGTATGCGCCCGTACGCGCAACGATTCCACGAGTCCGGCGCAAGTAAACTGCATGCGCCATGTCACAATATTTATTCCTGCCCGCGCAAATGCGCCAGCATTTTCTTAACCACTTAAGCCCCCGACCATTTTGTAGCTAAAGGACCAGAGGTGTTTTCAGAATTTTGCACTGCGCTACTTTAACTGTAAATTGTGCGGACATGCAATGTTGTACCCAAACCAAATTTGTGTCCTTTTCTTCCCACGAATAGAGCTTTCTTTTAATGGTATTTGATTGCCTCTGCGATTTTTTTTTTTTGCAATATAAACGGAAAAAGACTGAAAATTTTGAAAAAAAATGATATTTTCTACTTTTTGTTATAAGAAAAATCGAATAAACTAAATTTTAGTCATACATTTAGGCCAAAATGTATTCAGCCACATGTCTTTAGTAAAAAAAAATTCAATAAGCGTATAGTTATTAGTTTGCGCAAAAGTTATAGTGTCTACAAACTAGGGTAAATTTTCTGGAATTTACACAGCTTTTAATTTATGACTGCCTATCTCATTTCTTGAGGTGCTAAAATGGCAGGGCAGTACAAAACCCCCCAAATGACCCCATTTTGGAAAGTAGACATCCCAAGGAAATTGCTGAGAGGCATGTTGAGCCCATTGAATATTATTTTTTTTTGTCTCAAGTGATTGAATAATGACAAAAAAAATATAAAAATTACAAAAAGTTGTCACTAAATGATATATTGCTCACACATGCCATGGTTATATGTGGAATTGCACACCAAAATAAATTTTGCTGCTTCTCCTGAGTACGCGGATACCACATGTGTGGGACTTTTTGAGAGCCTAGCCGCGTACGGGCCCCCGAAAACCAAGCACCGCCTTCAGGATTTCTAAGGGCGCAAATTTTTGATTTCACTCCTCACTACCTATCACAGTTTCGAAGGCCATAAAATGCCAAAATAGCACAAAACCCCCCCAAATGACCCAATTTTGGAAAGTAGACACCCCAAGCTATTTGCTGAGAGGGATGTTGAGTATTTTACAGCTCTCATTTGTTTTTGAAAATGAAGAAAGAAAAATTTTTTTTTTTTTTTTTTTTTTTCATTTTCAAAACTTTGTGACAAAAAGCGAGATCTGCAACATACTCACCATACCTCTCAGCAAATAGCTTGGGGTGTCTACTTTCCAAAATGGGGTCATTTGGGGGGGGGGGGTTTGTGCCATCTGGGCATTCCATGGCCTCCAAAACTGTGATAGGCAGTGAGAAGTGAAATCAAAAATTTACACCCTTAGAAAGCCTGAAGGCGGTGCTTGGTTTTTGTGGTGTCGTACGCGGCTAGGCTCCCAAAAAGTCTCACACATGTGGTATTCCCGTACTCAGGAGAAGCAACAGAATGTATTTTGGGGTGTAATTCCACATATGCCCATGGCATGTTTGAGCAATATATCATTTAGTGACAACTTTGTGCAAAAAAAATAAAAATAAAAAATAAATTGTCTTTTTTCCGCAACTTGTGTCAACATATAAAATATTCCATTGACTCGACATGCCTCTCAGTTTATAGCTTGGGGTGTCTACTTTCCAAAATGGGGTCATTTGGGGGGTTTTGAACTGTTCTGGCATTTTATACACAACATTAGGAAGCTTACATCCACTCTTCTAACCACTTGAAGACAAAGCCCTTTCTGACACTTTTTGTTTACAAGAAAATTATGTTGAACCCATTAACATTATATATTTTTTTAAAGCAAAGGCCCTACAGATTAAAATGGTGGGTGTTGCATTTTTTTTTATAACACAGTATTTGCGCAGCGATTTTTCAAACGCATTTTTTGGGGAAAAAATACACTTTTTTTTTTATTTGAATGCACTAAAACACACTATATTGCCCAAATGTTTGATGAAATAAAAAAGATGATCTTAGGCCGAGTACATAGATACCAAACACGACATGCTTTAAAATTTCACACAAACGCGCATTGGCGACAAACTACATATATTTTTAAAAGCCTTTAAAAGCCTTTACAGGTTACCACGTTGGATTTACAGAGGAGGTCTACTGCTAAAATGACTGCCCTCGATCTGACCTTCGCGGTGATACCTCACATGCATGGTGCAATTGCTGTTTACATATGACGCCAGACCGATGCTTGCGTTCGCCATTGTGCAAGAGCAGGGCAGGACAGGGGTGCTTTTTTTTTATTTTAATTTTTTTATTATTAATTTTGCTTTTTTATTTTATTTTTAAACTGTTCCTTCCATATTTTTATATTTTTATCATTTTTATTGTTTATCTCAGGGAATGTAAATTTCCCCTATGATAGCAATAGGTAGAGACAGGTACTCTTTTTTTGAAAAAAACTGGGGTCTATTAGACCCTAGATCTTTCCTCTGCCCTCAAAGCATCTGACCACACCAAGATCGGTGTGATAAAATGCTTTCCCAATTTCCCAATGGCGCTTTTTATATCTGGGGGGGGGGGACATTCCCTCCCACTGCTTGTAAAAGCAGTCCAGAGGCTAATTAGCCGCTAGGATTGCTTTAATTTACATGAAAGCTGGCCGCTGGCTGAAAAGAATGATACCAAGATGATACCTAAACCCGCAGGCATCAATCTGGTATAACCATTCAAAGTCCAGCAACATACCAGTACGTTGCTGGTCCTTGTTGGACATGTATTGTAATCTTTTTTTTCATGCAGCCTGTTGGCTGAACAAAAAAAAGAGATTGATCGGTGGCTATGCCCACCATTAGAATACCGCCATTCATCCACCCACTTCTAATGATGGGCATACATGCACCATTTATATATGCCGAAGCATTGGGGCATCCTCCCGCAAACATTATGCCACACACACATGGTCGGACTTTTCCACGGGCAAGCCTCCGTCGGAGTTTCGACCGTATGTATGCTGCCCCAATGCTTCGGCATATATGCTTTTTTTTTTTTTTAACTGTGGTGGTGAAATCACCTCCTACAGCACTGGAGTCACAGGGATCAGGCCTGTCTCTGCGAACGCTGCAGTTATGTGTGTTGTGTTTTGTAAGTGACAGTGATCGATCGATACTGCACTTGGGTGGCCTGGGCTGGACGGAGGGGCAAAACGCAGGTGCTAGCAGGTATCTGGGCTGATCCCGCTAACACTGCGTTTTTGGGAACCCTAATCTGCTGGGGACACTAGTATAGATCTGATCAGATCAGATATTGATCTGTTCAGATACTATACCACTAAGGGAGGTGTATGCTTCACGCATGGGTGTTAGCATTACTTGCACTAACCTGACGCTGCCTGGGGTGTGACGCAGGGTTAACTAGGGGCAATTAGGGGGTTAAAACCTTTATTAGATAATATATGGGGGTACCTGACGCTATAAAAACCTGTGGCGAACCTAAAAAAAATAACTGGCTATCTATCGGCACCAGCATAAGTAATACAGCGATCAGAAAAACGATTGCTTAGTGACACTGGCAAAAGGGGGTGAAAGGGTTACCTGGGGGGGCGATCAAGGGGTTAAACCTTTATTGGGTAATATATAGGGGTACCTGACGCTATAAAAACCTGCGTCGAAACTAAAAATAATAACTGGCTACCTATCGGCATCACCGACAATAAGACAGCGATCAGAAAAACGATCACTTAGCGACAGTGGTGATAGGGGGTGAAAGGGTTACCTGGGGGGTGATGAAGGGGGTTAAACCTTTATTAGGTAATATATGGGGGTACCCGACGCTATAAAAACCTGCGGCGAACCTAAAAAAAATAACTGGCTACCGATCGGCATCACTGACACTAAAACAGCGATCAGAAAAACAATCGCTTAGTGACGGCGGTGCTAGGGGGTGAAAGGGTTATCTGGGGGGTGATCAGGGTGTTAAACCTTTATTAGGTAATATATGGGGGTAGATGACGCTATAAAAACCTGTGGCAAACCTAAAAAAAATAACTGGCTACCTATCGGCATCACAGACACTAAAACAGCGATCAGAAAAACGATTGCTTAGTGACAGCGGTGCTAGGGGGTGAAAGGGTTATCTGGGGGTGATCAGGGGGTTAAACCTTTATTAGGGGGGGGGTTAGGGGGCTACACTGGACCTAAACTAACTGTAGTGACACTTTTACAGTCACAAATGTCACTGATTGCAGTGATCAGTAAATAAATGGTCACTGCAATCAGTGACACTGTGACTGGGGGCTGGGGGGTGATCTGGGGGTGTCTGGGGGGGCCTGGGGGGGGGTGATTTATGTTCCTATGTGTCCTGGTGTCAGTGTACTGTTTGTGTACTAACCTGTGTGTCTTCTCTTGTACGGCGCTCGGTATATGTGAGCGCCGCATGAGAGATGACATTACTTCCTGTGCCTGTGTAAACATTACACAGCAGAGGAAGCTTTCTCATTCGCCGGGAGCGATCGCGGGGGGTGGCCGGAATCGAACAGCCGTCCCCTCATCCCGGATCGCTCCCCAACGGATAACGACCGCTCACTGTATAGAAGGGGGGTCCGATTGGACCCCCCAACTATACAAAGGCAATCACGTACACTGTACGTGATTGTGCCTGTCGGTGCCTTTCTGCCGACATATATATACAGTGAGCGGTCGTTAAGTGGTTAAATCAGCCCCTGTGTGTCTATGGTCATAACAGATCAATCATAGCAATTACTTGTCTGGACTTATATAGTTATTTCACAAACAATTGACCTCATATTAAACATAAAAGCTGACTGTAACAGCTAGTGCAGAGCTAGCATAGTGGTAAGGATAGTAGACTTCCATTGGTGAAGTTTTGGGTTCTAAACCCGGTGACAGTATATATATTTTTTAAATATTGATTTTAAATTAAACATATTTTAAAATGTGAGATAGTGAGGGCTTAAATTGTATTTTATCAATATATCCAAATTGATTTCAAAGTATATTAACAAAGACACACTCATATATTCCGCACACAAAGTTGTAGTATATGCTGGCTACTATACAGTAATAAGAATAAGAAATATATATATATGTGTGAAATAACAGTAAGTGGTCTTGCTATGCAAGAACACTTAATGAAAGGCGGAGCCAGGCTGCCGGTGACAAGTACAAGAGGCCTGAAAGAGAGCCTAAGCTCTGCCTACGGAGTAAACTGCCTGAAAGAGCCCGATCTCATTCGAATTCGGAACCTAAGCAAGGTCAGCTAGGATCCTCCTTGGATGGGAGATCTGGTATTCGAGGCCTTGTTAGGAGACCTGGGGTTGGCCTTGGATGGGAGACCACTGTGGCATCCTTAGGTGCTGTTGTGTGGGCAGCGCTCTGGAATACTAGGTGCTGTTAGCATGGCAACGCTTGGTGGAAAACCCAGTGCTGTTGACCTCCTTAAGGAAAACCAGGTGCTGTAGGCATTTGCTTTTCTTCCAGCAGGGGTCACTCTCCTCTATGGCTCTTTTTACATAGATTTTTACCCAAAAGCGCTCTGCAAGCCCTCCTGCACACCTAGCTCCTCTAAAATCACCAGTGCAGCCCCCCCACCTTTTCTTTACCCAGCCTAGTATGTGTGTGCATGGGAAGGTGCAGGCAGGAAGAGGTTAAGGACCAAGCCTGTTTTTCAGACTCTGTGTTTACAAGTTTTTTTGCTAGAAAATTACTTAGAACCCCCAAACATTATATATTGTTTTTTTTATAACACCCTAGAGAATAAAATGACGGTCATTGCAATACTTTTTGTCACACCGTATTTGCGCAGCGGCCTTACAAGCGCACTTTTTGGGGAAAAATTCACTTTTTGTGAATTAAAAATTAAGACAACGGTAAAGTTAGCCCAATTTTTTTTTATATTGTGAAAGATAATGTTACGCCGAGTAAATTGATACCCAACATGTCACGCTTCAAATTTGCACCCGCTCGTGGAATGGTGTCAAACTTTTACCCTTAAACATCTCCATAGGCGACGTTTAAAAAATTCTATAGGTTGCATCTTTTGAGTTACAGAGGGGGTCTAGGGCTAGAATTATTGCTCTCGCTCTAACGATTGCCTCTCTTGTGTGGTTTGAACACCGTTTTCATATGCGGGTGTTACTCATGTATGCGTTCGCTTCTGCGTGCGAGCTCGTCGGGATGGGGCGCTTAAAGTTTTTATTTATTTTTTCTTTTACTTTACTTGATTTTATTTTATTTTTGTACTGTTTTTAATAAAAAAAAAAGGTCACTTTTATTTCTATTACAAGGAATGTAAACATCCCTTGTAATAGAAAAGAGAATGACAGGTCCTCTTAAATATGAGATCTGGTGTCAAAAAGACCTCAGATCTCATATTTAGACTAAAATGCAATAAAAAATGACAAAAAAAATGTCCCTTTTAAGACGTATGGGCGGAGCTGACGTTTTGACGGGGGGGGGGGCCCCCCTCCCGCCGCCGATAACGGTGATCTTGCGGCGAATCCGCCGCAGAGACCACCATTATCGTTTACAGGACCGGCTCCTGAAGAGATGGATATCTCGGTTGTGGCAGCAGCTGCTGCCGTTACCGAGATATCCCTCTTCAAAAAGAGGACGTATATGTACAGGAGCTGGTCGTTAAGTGGTTAAAGAGGGAGCAAAGCAATGCAATAGGAAACACCCTGAATGCACCTGCTCTTGTCTGTATTCTGAAGTTAAGCAGGGTTGGGCCTGGTTAGGCTGGTTTCACACTGGGGCGGTGGGTGCGGTGGCGGTATAGCGCCGCTATTTTTAGCGGCGCTATACCGTCGCGATTGCAAAGGTATTCGGCCGCTAGCGGTGCGATTTTAACCCCTGCTAGCGGCCGAAAAAGGGTTAATACCACCCGCAAACCGCGGCTACAGCGGTATTACCATGGTATCCCATTCATTTCAATGGGAAGGAGTGGTAAACACACCGCTCCTCTCACCGCTCCAAAGATGCGGCTAGCAGGACTTTTTTTTAAGTCCTGTTAGCGCACCGCTCCGGTGTGAAAGCCCTCGGGGCTTTCACATTGGAGAGAAAGGAGCCGCTGTTTAGGCTCGGTTTGCAGGCGCGATTTTTAGCAAAATCGCGCCTGCAAACTGCCCCAGTGTGAAAGGGGCCTTAGTACTTGGATGGGAGACCGCCTGGGAATGCCAGGTGCTGTAGGCTTTTGCTTTTTTTTTTCCAGCAGGGGTTATTCTCAACAGATTGACAATCGGCGCTCTCTGTCAAAATGCGTGCCATACCAAGTTTACTCTCCGGTTTGACTCTTCAGGTATTTTATTGCGTACGGGGGTGCCACAGACTCCCCGTCTTGTGGAATGCCCTGGGTTGTCTACCCGAGCCTCCATACCTCGAAAATGAGACGTTTAAAAATATGTGCGAACGACCGGGCGACCACCAAGAGGCGCGTCGCCCACCCCAGCTTCGCCCACGTTTTGCTTTTCTCTCCTTTGCGGCTTTAGCGCAAGGAACCTCGCCTGGTGCCTTTACTTCAGGCACAGTATTCTGGCGCCTGGGATAGCGTTCCCTATGCAGTCGAGTCATCATGGCAAACTGAATATGGCAGCTACATGGCAGCTTCCATAGATAACAGAACACAATGGCCAGCACCCCGACTTGTAGGAAACATTGCAGTTGCACCTACATGAGGGAATTGTGAATGGCTAGAAGGCAGCAGGACAATGTGTGTCTATGGTCATAACAGATCGATCATAGCAATTACTTGTATATATTAACCTCATATTAAACAAAAAAGCAGACTGTAATAGCTAGTGCAGAGCCAGCATAGTGGTTAGCATAGTAAGCTTCCATCGGTGAAGTTGTGGGTTCTAATCCCGGTGACAGTACTTTTGTTTTATATATTTTAAAAATATTGATTTTAAATTAAACATATTTTAACATGTGAGATAGTGAGGGCTTAAATTGTATTTTATCAATATATCCAAATTGATTTCAAGGTATATTAACAAAGACACACTCATATATTATATATGTATATATTAGGGTGATTAGACAGGATCATTAGGGTGTCATCTTCAGTTTCCCTGGGGGCAGTTCCCAATTTCAGGAGACTGGTCATAACAGATCAATCATAGCAATTACTTGTCTGGACTAATACAGTTGTTTCACAGACAATTAACCTCATATCAAACATAAAAAGCAAACCTTTAGTGCCATTAAAGCGGAGCTCCACCCTAAAGTGGAACTTCCGCTCATCGGAACCCTCCCCCCCCTCCGGTGTCCCAATTGACACCTTTCAGGGGGGAGGGGGGTGCAGATACCTGTCTAAGACAGGTATTTGCACCCACTTCCGGGAGTCCTCTGTGCGGGAAATCTGCGGGAAGTATGTCACTTTCCACAGAATACCCTTTGTGTTCTGGGAGACACTCGGCTCCCAGAACACACAGGGACCAGTCAGAACGGCGCAGCGCGACTCGCGAATGTGCCGTAGGGAACCGGGCAGTGACTTCCTGGTTCCCTCACTGAGGATGGCGGTGAGGGCAGCAGAGTGACGAGCAATTGCTCGTCCTCTGCTGCGGACGTCGCTGGACTCCAGGACAAGTAAATGTCCTCATATTAAAAGTCAGCAGCTGCTGTAGCTGCTGGCTTTTAATTTTTTTTTTAGCTGCACTCCATTTTAAGTGATAGCGTAGTGGTCAGGGTAACAGTCTAATATTGTTGAAGTTTTGGGTTCTAATCCAGTTCAGAGCACATTTTTTAGTAATATATATATATTTTCAGTATACTGTTACTGTTGGTGCTAATGTGTGCGCTATGCAGCCACAATATGTAGTCTTGATGCAGAATAGTATGCAGAGATTGTGCAAGTGGGCAGACAATTAGTGCCATTCGTTTTAGTAGTAAAGATGTACAGGGCCATGCACAGTAACTAGTGTATATAGTGGCAGTGCAGAGCAGGCCATGAGCTGTATGTACTGGCAGTGTCAGGGCACTGATTAAACCCAATCTAGTGACAGGGCAGTGAGCAGTGTGTAATAGCAGTTCTCTTCAATCAGCACTATATAATGGCAATGCAGACACCGCAAGTCTCCCGCATTTCACAGCGGGCTCACTGACACCCACAAGTGCTGCACGATTAGAGTTGCCACCTCATCCCTTTAAACCCGAACACAGGTTCTGAGGCTAATTTAATGCAGATAAGGCACCAAGTGAGTTTAATTACCACCTTAATCAGCCACAGAACCTGTGTAATTAATATGTGTTTGGGTTTAAAGGGATGAGGTGGCAACCCTAGGCACGATCTCCCGGCTGTCAACCGCAGCAGCCCGAGCCGCCCCCTCCTCTGGGCCAGGGGAGGCATTGGCATCGCTATGGGGATCTATTGTACAAAAACAGGTGCAGCACGGGACTTCCTATGTGTCCCAGACTGTTACTCTGCTCTCCTCTCGTAACCCTCCAGCTCCCACAATCACTGAGCAAGCCGCCCTCTGCTAGTCCAGCTCAGAGAGAGTTAGAAGCCGGGACAGCCAATGGTAGGTGAGCAGCAGCTGTGTGGAGGGAGCTTGTGTCGGATTCAAACAGAGGGAGGAGTGAGTCCAGGAGCGAGTCCAGTGGTGCAGGGTGCTGTGTAATGTAAAGGCGGTCAGTGATGCAGGGTGCTGTGTAATGTAAAGGGGTCAGTGATGCAGGGTGCTGTGTAATGTAAAGGGGTCAGTGATGCAGGGTGCTGTGTAATGTAAAGGGGTCAGTGATGCAGGGTGCTGTGTAATGTAAAGGGGTCCAGTCAGAGGCGTACTAAGTGGGGGGCGGGGGGGGGGGCGGGCCGCACCGGGGTGCCACACACTGGGGGGGTGTCAGGCCGGCGCCCCCCCGTGACTTAAGCGCACAGACAGCATCAGCACCGCGGGACTTAGGCAGCGGCAGTCAGCGGCGATACAGGGGGGGAGGGGTGCGGGGTGACACCGCTGCACCATTCATCCCCTCCTTTCACGGCCGCGGGCTGTGAGCAGTGTTCGGCACAGTGGCACTTGCTTCACCTGTGACTAACTTCACAGAAGCACAGCCGAATGAAGCCGCCTCCCCCTCCTCTCTGTTTATGTGTACGGAGGGGGAGGGGACCCGACCTTCTGTCCATGTGTCGCCGCTGTGCTGATCTGAGGTACTGAATGGGGAGGGGGAGTTGCACTGAGGGGGGTCTTGCACTGGGTGGTGTTTGCACTGGGGGGTCTTGCACTGAGGGGGGTCTTGCACTGAGGGGCGTCTTGCACTTTGGGGTCTTGCACTGGGGGGTGTTTGCACTGGGGGGTCTTGCACTGAGGGGTGTTTGCACTGAGGGGTCTTGCACTGAGGGGTCTTGCACTGGGGGGTCTTTGCACTGAGGGGGGTCTTGCACTGAGGGGTCTTGCACTGAGGGGGGTCTTGCACTGGGGGGTGTTTGCACTTTGGGGTCTTGCACTGGGGGGTGTTTGCACTGAGGGGTGTTTGCACTGGGGGATGTTTGCACTGAGGGGTCTTGCACTGAGGGGGGTCTTGCACTGGGGGGTGTTTGCACTTTGGGGTCTTGCACTGGGGGGTGTTTGCACTGAGGGGTGTTTGCACTGGGGGATGTTTGCACTGAGGGGTCTTGCACTGGGGGGTCTTTGCACTGAGGGGGGTCTTGCACTGGGGGGTGTTTGCACTGAGGGGTGTTTGCACTGAGGGGTCTTGCACTGAGGGGGGTCTTGCACTGGGGGGTGTTTGCACTTTGGGGTCTTGCACTGGGGGGTGTTTGCACTGGGGGTCTTGCACTGAGGGGTGTTTGCACTGGGGGATGTTTGCACTGAGGGGTCTTGCACTGGGGGGTCTTTGCACTGAGGGGGGTCTTGCACTGGGGGGTGTTTGCACTGAGGGGTGTTTGCACTGAGGGGGGTCTTGCACTGAGGGGGGTCTTGCACTGGGGGGTGTTTGCACTTTGGGGTCTTGCACTGTGGGGTGTTTGCACTGGGGGGTCTTTCACTGAGGGGTGTTTGCACTGGGGGATGTTTGCACTGAGGGGTCTTGCACTGGGGGGTCTTTGCACTGAGGGGGGTCTTGCACTGGGTGGTGTTTGCACTGAGGGGTGTTTGCACTGGGGGGTCTTGCACTGAGGGGGGTCTTGCACTGGGGGGTGTTTGCACTGGGGGGGTCTTGCACTGGGGGGGTCTTGCACTGAGGGGTGTTTGCACTGGGGGATGTTTGCACTGAGGGGTCTTGCACTGAGGGGTGTTTGCACTGAGGGGGGTCTTGCACTGGGGGGTGTTTGCACTGAGGGGTCTTGCACTGAGGGGGTCTTGCACTGGGGGGTGTTTGCACTTTGGGGTCTTGCACTGGGGGGTGTTTGCACTGGGGGGTCTTTCACTGAGGGGTGTTTGCACTGGGGGATGTTTGCACTGAGGGGTCTTGCACTGGGGGGTCTTTGCACTGAGGGGGGTCTTGCACTGGGTGGTGTTTGCACTGAGGGGTGTTTGCACTGGGGGGTCTTGCACTGAGGGGGGTCTTGCACTTTGGGGTCTTGCACTGGGGGGTGTTTGCACTGGGGGGGGTCTTGCACTGGGGGGGGTCTTGCACTGAGGGGTGTTTGCACTTTGGGGTGTTTGCACTTTGGGGTGTTTGCACTAAGGGGTGTTTGCACTAAGGGGTGTTTGCACTGGGGGGTCTTGCACTGAGGGGGGTCTTGCACTGAGGGGTGTTTGCACTTTGGGGTCTTGCACTGAGGGGTGTTTGCACTGGGGGGTGTTTGCACAGGGGGGTCTTGCGCTGAGGGGTGTTTGCACTTTGGGGTCTTGCACTGGGGGGGGTCTTGCACTGGGGGTGTTTGCACTGGGAGGTCTTGCACTGAGGGGGGTCTTGCACTGGGGGGTGTTTGCACTTTGGGGTCTTGCACTGGGGGGTGTTTGCACTGAGGGGGGTCTTGCACTGGGGGGTGTTTGCACTTTGGGGTCTTGCACTGGGGGGTGTTTGCACTAAGGGGTGTTTGCACTCGGGGGTCTTGCACTGAGGGGGGTCTTGCACTGGGGGGTGTTTGCACTGGGGGGTGTTTGCACTGGGGGGTCTTGCACTGAGGGGGGTCTTGCACTGAGGGGGGTCTTGCACTGGGGGGGTCTTGCACTGGGGGGTGTTTGCACTTTGGGGTCTTGCACTGGGGGGTGTTTGCACTGAGGGGTGTTTGCACTTTGGGGTCTTGCACTGGGGGGTCTTGCACTGGGGGTGTCTGCACTGTAGGGGGTGTCTGCACTGGGGGGGTTTGCACTGGGGGGGTTTGCACTGGGGGGTCTTGCACTGAAGGGGGTGTCTGCACTGAAGGGGGATGTGAACTGAAGGGGGTCTGTGTAACATGCAGGGGGTCCAGAGCTCTGGGGGCTGTATAATGTAAAGGGGTCCAGAGGTGCAGGGGGCTGTGTAATGTAAAGGGGTCCAGTGATGCAGGGTGCTGTGTAATGTAAAGGGGTCCAGAGGTGGTGACGGGGGCTGTGTAATATAAAGGGGTGCAGGGGGGCTGTGTAATGTAAAGGGGTCCAGTGGTGCAGGGTGCTGTGTAATGTAAAGGGGTCCAGTGATGCAGGGTGCTGTGTAATGTAAAGGGGTCCAGAGATTCGGGGTGATGTGTATTGTAAAGGGGTGCAGGGTGTTGTGTAATGTAAAGGGGCCCAGAGGTGCAGGGTGCTGTGTAATGTAAAGGGGTGCAAGGTGTTGTGTATTGTAAAGGGGCCCAGAGATGCGGGGTGCTGTGTAATGTAAAGGGGTCCAGTGATGCAGGGTGCTGTGTAATGTAAAGGGGTCCAGAGGTGTAAGGTGCTGTGTAATGTAAAGGGGTCCAGAGATGCACGGTGCTGTGTAATGTAAAGGGGTCCAGTGATGCAGGGTGCTGTGTAATGTAAAGGGGTCCAGTGATGCAGGGTGCTGTGTAATGTAAAGGGGTCCAGTGATGCAGGGTGCTGTGTAATGTAAAGGGGTCCAGAGGTGCAGTTGTGGAGAGGGGGTACACAGTAGTGACAAAGAGATATTTGTTGATGCAGAGGTATGCCGGGGGCACAGTGGGGTGTTTTTACATTTTAATGTGGGGGGGGGGGGGTGCCAGATATAGGATTCGCCCCGGGTGCCAAATGCTCTAGGTACGCCCCTGGGTCCAGTGATGCAGGGTGCTGTTTAATGTAAAGGGGTCCAGTGATGCAGGGTGCTGTTTAATGTAAAGGGGTCCAGTGATGCAGGGTGCTGTGTAATGTAAAGGCGGTCAGTGATGCAGGGTGCTGTGTAATGTAAAGGGGTCCAGTGGTGCGGGGTGCTGTGTAATGTAAAGGGGTCCAGTGATGCAGGGTGCTGTGTAATGTAAAGGGGTCCAGAGCTGTGGGGTGCTGTGTAATGTAAAGGGGTCCAGAGGTGCAGTTGTGGAGAGGGGGTACACAGTAGTGACAAAGAGATATTTAAAGATGCAGGGGGCACAGTGGGGAGTTTTTACATTTTAACGTGGGGGGGTCGCTTTTAACCCCTGCTAGCGGTCGGAGAAAGGGTAAAATGCGACTGTGTATCGCCGCTGCTGAAGCGCCCCCTCCTGAAAACATTTCAGCGGACGCCCATGTCTATATCGAACTGTTGTTGCAACGAAAACGAAAATTAAGCATTTGTTTATGTCAGATCTTTCGGTTTTTGGATTCTGCATTTTCGTTTGTTAAAACGATAACGAAAATACCTGAAATTCGGACGAAAATGCATTCAGACGAAAACGAATGCACATGTCTACCAAGAACCATTACGCAGAGCAGGTAAGTATAACATGTTTATTATATGTTTTGGCTATGTAGCGGTACCCTCAGTTAAGAGGGCTGCCTTGATTGATTTGGGCCCTGTAGTGCAGCACTGTCAACCCCGGGCAATCGGCTCTAACCTCTCGTGGCACAGTTAGTAAAGGGGATGAAAGAATCGCAATCACTCTATGATTCTCTATGACACAATCCCACAGTAAGGCATGCAATAACAGCATAGTGCAGTAAATGACACTGACAACAGTATACTTGACTCTAATATTTTACTGTTGATAAAGATTAGGATAAAATAACATGCAATACCATATGCAGAGCCCTGCAATATAAGTACACCTGTAAAACGGCAAACGTTCAACAATATAGAATACAAGCTATCAGACCCCGCTGCAGCTATCCTCCCTCGTGGCCAATATGGCGCCCAGCAATGTCCTATACTACCCAGTCAGGCCTGACTATAATTTGGGGTATAGTTAGGTGAAAGAAATCTTCGCTAGCAAGAACGGTGGTGCACGTTAATAACAAATTGTAATCCAATAGGGAACCGATGATTGATAACTTCAAAGCTCTGGGAGACTAATAACTCAGTTCTGTGGACAGTCTCCCCAGAGTGTAACTGCAATACTGGATGGCCCTGAATACAGTCAGTGGGCCTAGAGATACTGTGGTGCAGTTCTGAGCAAGTGCTCTCTCACCCAACCGGACCAGTCCTTGCCTGTTACTTCCGTCACCGTGACTCGATTCACCGCATCCACGACATCCGGGCCTTCGATCCTCCTGATGACAGTACTTGGCAACAGGAACAGACGTTCAGCAGGTTCCTCGGTGGAACGAAATGCTCTTTGGAAAAAAACACAAGGCCCAGGCTTCAGGCCTTGTGTGCGCAGCAGTTCAACACAGGGGGTCCTCTTACTAGGAGGGTGGCGTCCAAAGAGACAGAGCCCAGCTCCGCCTCTCCCTTATAAAGTCCACCCAGCAGTCCTTGCGCGGGGCAATGCACCCTGGGTGCCTTAAAGGGTACTGGGTAACATAGTCTTTTGGGGATTAAAGGGCAATACCCCGCTACAGCTATATTGCCACATATAATTTTTCTGGGGGGGGGGGTGGCCAGCCCGGGTGCCAGGTGTGCTTAGCTAGACCACTGGAAGCAGGGCAGGACTATGAAATTACCATTGAAGAGTTGCTCATTGACTGCATATATTCTACAAGTATTTACAGCCAATTAAATTCCTGATTGTAACATGCATGCTTTGCTTTTTGGCTTATTCAGGTGATATATAAAATAGGCGTAGCGGGTATTTGAATTTACGGTAGGGCATCTGGGTGGTAGAGTAACCCAGATGCATTGATCGTTAGAGAATCTGAGACCCTTTTATGGTTCTTGGAGGACTCTGGTGGTGTGAGGTTCCCTGTGGCCTACAGGTGGCACTGTCGCCCTGGGATGAGGTTGAGCTCACACCGCAAGACTGTGTCTTTTTGTCCTTTCCTGACGCTTGTACAGCGGGGCGAAGAACCCGCTGTGACGCAAAGGGAGAGGAGATAAAAGGGACGGACGTACTTACCACTGGGTTCAGAGTTCGGAGTCTGAGGACGTGGCCGCACCCAGGCACCTTCAGCTTGGGTGCTGGCGTTCCGGAGTTCCGGGCCCAGGTGCCCTCGACCTGGCCGGAGCGGGAGATGGAGTCCATCTCAGGCACCTTTAGCCTGGGGTGAGGTACTATGGTGGAGGCCTGGAGCTCAATACCTTCGACTGAGTTCCGCAAGGGTGGAGGAATCCGAGGGGGCCCTAACTCCTTGGGTGCCCGTGTCTGAGACGAGGAGGCCGGTGAGCGGAACTTCTCCGGAGAGTCCAGCGCAGCATTGCTGGTGACGGAGAGGCCTCCGGTAACTGTCTTGGACGGATGTCTTTCCCCTGATAGGGGCTACGTTAGCGAAGGTAATCCATATTCTGTTCAATATAGTCAGTGGCAGTGACTATCTGCCACTGGTGACACCACAGTGGTTAGCTCTATCTTAAAGGATTGTGCCTTGGCCTACTCCCCACATATGCTGAAGTGTTACATGGGTCTCAACCTGTCTGTGCTGTATGACTATTTATTGAGAAGAATAAATACGAGTTGGACCTTTTCAGTGTGTGGAACTCTGGTTACTAGGAGCAAAGGGGAGTCACTTCGAGGAGTCACTTCTGACTCTGGGACACACACACAAAACCCGATAGTTCTGGCCTTCACCTTTACACTTGGGTGACCAGACATCCCCGGTTTCAGGGTACAGTCCCCGGATTGAGGACACTGTCCCCGGACAAAGTCTGTCCCCAGTTTTGTCCCCGGATTGGATTTGAACAGGGGCTGGAGAAATGTTAAAGACAGTCAGTGCAGAATAAAAAAAAAAATCTGAATTACACCCCCCCGCTCCGCTGCTCCTACTAGCTTAGGGGGTGTATTTTTTCCCCCATTATCTGTGCCCCTTTCTGATGATCATGTGCTGGTCGGAGCGGAGGGAATATTTCTTCAGTTTCGGGTGCATGCCCATTCAGCTCGCATGTTCTTCTGCCTTGGCTCAAGTCCCGGCCAGCCTCCTGCCTGTTTATCTCCTTGCCTTCCCTGGCGGAGTGATCTTCCTCTGCACCCCACCCAGTAGTAGCCGGGGCCCAGAGAGTAAGACTTGACAGGCTATGAGGCGGGCGGCGGCGACGGGCAGAGAGTCGCTTATTGCCGCCATTAGTAGTAAAAAAAAATATGTCCCCCGGATTTCATTTAAAAAATCTGGTCACCTTACTTTACACGTTTGAACAATAGCAAATGCAAGCGCTTGGGATGCCTGCACAGACAAACACTATTAATCCTAAATGTGTAAAGGATATTATGCAAAGGTTGAAAATCAAAAAAACAAAAAAAAGGGTTCCAATCAGGTGGACATAAAGTTATTATTGTTACCAAGGGATGGCAGGTAGCATAAAGTTTTGAAAAACTCTATAGTAACAATTGTGGATAGGAAGTCTTTAATAAAAACTCAGTTGCCCAGGGCAGCTCTTCTCCAAGTTGAAGCCGACTCAAGGAAAATGACATGAAAGGAAAAATAGAAAAGCGCCTCTTAGCAAAACAGATTTATTATGTAGCAGACAATTTGTATCAAACACTTGCATCATGGTAAGTTTCAGGTGTCATCCAGTAGGATCAATGTTTATATTGCGTCCAGGATCTCTGACGCTACTCCACGGATTTCCCAGGTCCCGGTTATGGCGGCCGCAAGTAGCCGGGATGCAGGCTAGCTTGTCCGTGATAGGAGACAGCAGCGAAGGATGGCAGCGGTCGGTCCGGAGAGGAGCGTCTGACGTCAGCTGGATGGTGCAGGGAACCACAACGCGTTTCAGAGCATGCGCAGCTCTCGTACAGGGCATGCGCGCTCCTTTCTCAAGTGTCAATTTTGTCCCCGGATTGGATTTGAACAGGGGCTGGGGAAATTTTAAAGACAGACAGTGCAGAATAAAAAATAAAAAAAAAATCAGAATTACACCCCCCCGCACCGCTGCTCCTACTAGCTTAGGGGGTGTATTTTTTTCCCCATTATCTGTGCCCCTTTCTGATGATCATGTGCTGGTCGGTGCGGAGGGAATATTTCTTCAGTTTCGGGTGCATGCCCATTCAGCTTGCATGTTCTTCGGCCTTGGCTCAAGTCCCGGCCAGCCTCCTGCCTGTTTATCTCCTTGCCTTCCCTGGCGGAGTGATCTTCCTCTGCACCCCACCCAGTAGTAGCCGGGGCCCAGAGAGTAAGACTTGACAGGCTGTGAGGCGGGCGGCGGCGACGGGCAGAGAGTCGCTGATTGCCGCCATTAGTAGTAAAAAAAAATATGTCCCCCGGATTTCATTTTAAAAATCTGGTCACCTTACTTTACACGTTGAGGACATGGGCCGTGGTGTATCTCATCCCACCCCCGTGTTAAAGCCTAGACAAGACCAACAAGCCGAGACTGAGCAGGGGTGAGAGGGGTGAGGTCACTACATAGGTACATGTTAAATTTAACTGCAGTAGCTATTAATAGAAACCTCAGTAATGTGTAATGGGGATGAGATAAACATTGATTGTTTGGGATTTTGATACTGATCTGAACCTTAGTGACATTTGGGGGAATAACTTGTTCCAAAAATGCATGTCTAGAACCATCATTGCATTGGTCAATCATAGCCCTGGCAACATAATCTTGCTATGTTGAAGGCATGTGCCTGTTAGGATTCAGAAGGTGGACCGCAAACTCACCCACCCTTTCCTGGCCTGACAGGCTGCGTGCTTGTATAGAGTTGGGGGAACCCTATGTCATTTTTCTTTTCTTGTACTTTGCTCAGGCTACCCCCTTAAAATCTGTTCTGAGAGGTCTAGTAGAACAGACCTCGCATATACATGTATTACAAAGTGAGAGAAGTTCCCCATCAGGTCCGCCCCCTCGGTATGTCAGACCCCGCCTATGTCATTGGCCTGAGCGGGGAACTTCCTTCACTGTGTAATTGAAATTTACACAGTAAAGGAAGTTTCCCGCTCAGGCCAACGACGTAGGCAGGGTCTGACATACCGAGGGGGCGGACCTGATGGGGAACTTCTCTCACTTTGTAATACATGTATAGACCCGCCCCTTCTCATGTTCCGCATCAGGTCCTCAGCCTTACACCGAGTCATTGGCTGAGCGGACCTGATGGGGAACTTTAGAAGGGGCGGGTCTATACATGTAATAGACTGCGGAGGAAGTTCCCCATCAGGTCCGCTCAGGCTCAGCCAATGACGGACAGCGCTGGACATCGGATCGCCGCGGGACACTGGATTTCACCGCTGGAATGTTTTTATTTTTTATTTTATTTTTTATTTTTAATAAAGGACTTTTTCAAGGTGTTTGTTTTTGTTTGTTTTTTTTTTGACACTTTCTTCGTGAAATGGTAGGGGTACAATGTACCCCTTACCAATTCACATAGGGGGGGCCGGGATCTGGGGGTCCCCTTTGTTAAAGGGGTCTTCCAGATTCCAATAAGCCCCCCCGCCCGCAGACCCCCACAACCACCGGGCAAGGGTTGTGGGGATGAGGCCCTTGTCCCCATCAACATGGGGACATCCTCCCCATGTTGAGGGCATGAGGCCTGGTACGGTTCAGGATGGGGGGGGCGCTCTCTCGTCCCTCCCCTCTTTTCCTGCGGCCTGCCAGGTTGCGTGCTCGGATAAGGGTCTGGTATGGATTTTTGGGGGAACTCCACGCCATTTTTTTTTACATTTGGGGTGGAGTTCCCCTTAAAATCCATGCCAGATCTGAAGGGCCTGGTATGGATATTTGGGGGAACCGCACGCATTTTTTTTTTTTTAAATTTGCGGCGGGGTTCCCCTTAATATCCATTCCAGACCTGAAGGGCCTGGTAATTGAATTCTGGGGGACCCCCACGCTTTTTTTTTTTTTTAATCAATGACTTTTGTATGTATTGCTGGGAGCCGACAATTCATTAATAGCCGCGAGTGAGTTTTAAATGACTTTTTTTCCTTCAAAAATGACACTTTGTGCAGGGACAGTTCTGAGCACAGGAAACATGCGCCACTTTACATGCATATCATACACACCCCCCAGGTACGAAATTTAAAGGAATATTTCACTTTTTTATTGTTTCACTTTAAGCATTATTAAAATCGCTGCTCCCAAAAAAACGGCCGTTTAAAAAAAAAAAAATTGCATTGATACATTTCCCCTGGGGCAGGACCTGGGTCCCCAAACACTTGTTATGACAATAACTTGCATATAAGCCTTTATAATTAGCACTTTAGTTTTGTCCCATAGACTTTTCGAATTTGCCGCGAACACCCCAATTTGTTCGCTGTTCGGCGAACAGGCAATGTTTAAGTCGAACATGAGTTCGACTCGAACTCAAAGCTCATCCCTAATAGTAAACACCGCTGGGACACTTGTACTTACAGGTACTGTAAGCTTATGATAAAGGTTACCTGTAGGTAGTGATGAGCCGAACACCCCCGGGTTCGGTTCGCACCAGAACCCGCGAACGGACCGAAAGTTCGTACGAACATTAGAACCCTATTAAATACAATGGATGCGAACGTTCGAATTCTAAAGTGCTAATTATAACGACTATTATGCATGTTATTGTCCTAAAAAGGGTTTGGGAACCCGGGTTCTGCACCAGGGGACATGTATCAATGCAAAAAGAAGTTTTAAAAACGGCCGTTTTTCGGGAGCAGTCATTTTAATGATGCATAAAGTGAAAAAAAATAAGTCAAATATTCCTTTAAATATCGTACCTGGGGGGTGTCTAAAGTATGCCTGTGAAGTGCCACGTGTTTCCCGTGTTTAGAACTGTCCCTGCACAAAATGACACTTCTAAAGGAAAAAAAAGCCATTTAAAACTGCTTGCGGCTTTAATGTAATGTCTGGTCCCGGTAATATGGATGAAAATCTTTAAGAAAAATGGCATAGCTACCCCATGACCCCCCCCCCCCCCTACCCCAGCCCATTACCAGCCCCTTTGGGTCTTGTATGGACATTAAGGGGAACCCCGCACATAAAATAAAAAAGGCCCTATATACTCTGAACAGCCGTATACAGGCGGTGCATACAAGACAGGGACTGTAGGTTTGTTCTTATGTAGAATCTGTTTGTAATTTTGAACAGGTACATTGTTGAAGTGTAGCTCCAGCCCAAAAATCTATTTTTAAACTTTTTGGAAAACATAGGTAAGGGTTATCACCCCTGTAACATTTGTTTTGCTGTCTGTGCCCCTGTTCAGAACATTTCACCTCACTTTCCGTCCCAATGACAACTGTTTTTGAAATGTGGTGTTTTTCTTGAAACAAGGATTGCTGATAAAGCATCAGTACAGAGGAGACACCTTTCTCCCATATTTATTCTTACAGGAGAGAATTTTCCTTCCTAGTGGTAGATTTCCTCTCACTTCCTGTTGTCTTCTTGCGTTTGCAAGTAGGAGTCGTTTGTAAGTTGGATGTTTGAAAGTAGGGACCTGCCGTATATACTCTGCAGAAATAGGCCCCTTAGTTGTTGGTGTTGGCACAACACTGTAAGCACTCACAGTTACTCTTGGTTGGTGCTGGAACGCCCTGCTGTCAACTATTATATCAGGAATTTTAATTACATATAATTGCTGAACAGTGGTAGTAAAAATTGGGCCTTTGATGGTGGTGCTGGTGCCACAACACTGTAAGCCCTGACAGTTACTCTTGGTGGGTGCAGCAATGGGCCCTGCTGTGAATTATTAGATCAAGAATTGTAATTGCATGCCCCTGTTGAACAGGGGCTGAAAAATTGGGCCTTTCGTGGTGGTGGTGGTGGTGGTGGTGTTGCCACAACACTGTAAGCCCTCAGAGTTACTCTTGGTGGGTGCAGGAATGGGCCCTGCTGTGAATTATTAGATCAAGAATTGTAATTACATGCCCCTTTTGAACAGGGGCTGAAAAATTGGGCCTTTCATGGTGGTGGTGGTGGTGGCGTTGCCACAACACTGTAAGCCCTCAGAGTTACTCTTGGTGGGTGCAGCAATGGGCCCTGCTGTGAATTATTAGATCAAGAATTGTAATTACATGCCCCTGTTGAACAGGGGCTGAAAAATTGGGCCTTAGGCACTGGTGGCACAACACTACAACCCCTCACAGATACTGTACTTGGAGCACAGCAATGAGCCCTATGGCAAATTATTGCTTCAAAAATTGTAATGACACGCCCCTGTTAAACAGGGGCTGAAAAATTGGGCCTTAGGCACTGGTGCCACAACACTCCAACCCCTCACAGATACTGTACTTGGAGCACAGCAATGAGCCCTATGGCAAATTATTGCTAAAAAAATTGTAATTACACGCCCCTGTAAAACAGGGGCTGAAAAATTGGGCCTTAGCCACTGGTGGCGGCACCCATAAACAAAAATGATCTTCCAAGCTATCATCATCAATCGTATCATTGAGGACTCGGAGGAGGAGGATAGCCAGTCAACATAACAGCACAGGCACTCAGCATCAGCATCAGTCTTGAAGGGATGTGACATGTTAAAATCAATTAGTCTGTTATATCAGCATCAGGTGTGTGGTAGCTGGTGGTGATCCAAGACTGGTTCATCTTGATGAAAGTCAGTCGATCAATCGAGTCGGTGGACAGGCGCACCCTGTGATCCGTGACAAATCCTCCAGCAGCACTGAATGTGCGTTCCGAAAGAACGCTGGATGCAGGACAGGCCAGTAGCTCAATTGCATACTGTGCAAGCTCTGGCCAGTGATCCATCCTCAAGACCCAGTAAGCCAGAGGATTTTCGGTGGGGAAGGTGTCCAAGTCTGACCTTGCCCCTAGATATTCCTGCACCATGTTTATCAGACGCTGGCGATGGTTGCTGGAACCGATCATACTTTGGGGCTGCGGACTAAAGAATTGTCTGAACGCATCGGTCAGACGGCCACCTTCCCCACCGCTCCTTCTTTGACTGGCCGAAGCCTCAGCAACTCGTTGTCCAGGACCAGGAGTTTGTAACCTCCCAGTCTCTGGGAACGCGTTGCACAGACCTTTCTGCAAGGCCTCCCGGAGTTGTCTCATCCTCTGCTCCCTCTGCGAAGGTAACATAAGGTCCGCAACCTTACCCTTGTACCGTGGATCAAGGAGAGTGGCCAGCCAGTAATGGTCCCTCTCCTTGATCCGAAGAATACGAGGATCCTTCCGCAGACTTTGCAGGATCAGGGAGGCCATGCAGCGTAGGTTTGCTGAGGCATTCGCTCCGGAGTCCTCTGGGTCACTAAGGATGACATGATCCGCAGCCACCTCCTCCCAGCCACGTACAAGTCCACTGGTTTCTTGGGACTGTAAATCATCCCTAAAAGACTGCTGCTGATGATGCTGAGTGCCAACCTCCACCTCCATGCTGACACAATCCTCCTCCTCCTCCTCCTCCTCTTCCTCTTCCTGTGCGATGGGTGGGACAGAAGGAACACTGTCTGGGTAAAGGGGGCCTTGAGAGGCAAGGAAGTCCTCCTCTTCCTGCCTCTGTTCTGCCTCAAGTGCCCTGTCCATTATTCCACGCAGCGTGTGCTCCAACAGGTGGACAAGAGGTACAGTGTCACTGATGCATGCACTGTCACTGCTCACCATCCTCGTGGCCTCCTCAAATGGTGCCAGGACAGTGCATGCATCCCTGATCATGCCCCACTGGCGTGGAGAAAAAAACCAAGCTCCCCTGACCCTGTCCTGGTGCCGTAGTCGCACAGGTACTCATTGATGGCCCTCTGCTGCGTGTGCAGCCGCTGCAGCATGGCCAACGTTGAGTTCCACCTGGTGGGCATGTCACATATAAGGCGGTTCTTGGGCAGGTTCAACTCCTTTTGCAGCTCAGCCAGGCGAGCACTGGCATTATAAGATCTGCGGAAATGCACACAGACTTTCCTGGCCTGCCTCAGGACATCCTGTAAGCCCGGGTACCTGGCCAAGAACCGCTGCACCACCAGGTTAAGGACGTGAGCCACACAGGGCACATGGGTCAGTTGTCCCTGTCGGAGGGCGGAGAGGAGGTTGGTGCCATTGTCGCAAACCACCATTCCTGGCTTAAGCTGGCGTGGCGTCAAACACCTCTCGGCCTGGCCCTGCAGAGCAGACAGGACCTCTGCCCCAGTGTGGCTTCTGTCCCCCAAACACACCAGCGCAAGCACGGCATGGCATCTTTTTGCCTGCGTACTTGCGTAGCCCCGTGAACGGCTACGGAGCACCGCTGGTTCATAGGACAAACCACAGGAAGAGGCCATGGAGGAAGAAGAAGAGGAGGGGGTGGAGGAGAGAGGTGTGTCACAACCAGTAGTAGCATTTTGGAGGCGTGGCGGTGGAACAACCTCCAACACTACTGCACCTTGTCCTGCATCCTTCCCAGCTGCCAAAAGAGTGACCCAATGGGCCGTGAAAGAAAGGTAACGTCCCTGTCCATGCCTGCTGGACCATGAGTCAGCGGTAATATGCACCTTACCGCTGACCGCCCTGTCCAGCGAGGCCAAGACATTGCCTTCCACATGCCGGTAGAGAGCCGGAATAGCCTTCCGTGAGAAAAAGTGGCGTTTGGGAACCTGCCACTGAGGAACCGCACATTGCACAAACTCACGGAAGGGGGCCGAGTCTACCAACTGAAAAGGCAGCAGTTGAAGCGCTAGCAATTTAGCCAAGCTAGCATTCAACCGCTGGGCATGTGGATGGCTGGGAGTGAACTTCTTTCGACGGTCCAGCAGCTGGGGCAGGGAAATTTGCCTGCTAGAATCGGACGTCGGTGTACTGCTAGCAGAGTGGCCGCAAGTACTTGGCTGTGACACACCTAATTCTACACCTTCATTCCTCTCAGTGCATGATTCAGAGAGGACTGAAGTTATAGTGGGGTTGGAGATCCCAGCTGATGCGGTGCAAGGAGAGGTCCGCTTTGTTCTTTGGTGTGGGTCTTTGAGGTAGGCTTGCCAACGAGCTGCATGGCAGGTCAACATATGTCTGGTCAGGCATGTGGTACCCAAGCGGCTGATGTTTTGGCCACGCGATATACGCTTGAGACATATGTTGCAAACAGCAGCTGTGCGATCTGATGCACTAGCCTCAAAAAAGGCCCACACCAAGGAACTTTTTGAATGACGGGCAGAGGCAGCGCCCTGCACAGGCGGAGCTCTGCGGTGTGATTCCGTCAGTGTACTGCCCTTACGCTGGCCACCAAAGGGCATCCTGCCTCGTTGGAGATGTGCCTCCTCCTCATCCTCCTCCTCCTCCTCTCTCCTATTAGGCACCCACGTGGAGTCAGTGACCTCATCATCCCCTCCCTCCTCATCACTGGAGCCAATCTGGCAGTATGCTGCAGCTGCTGGAACATGACTGCCAGATTGGTGTCCTTCTTGAGCATCCCCTCTGTCTGCTCTCACACTACTGCCTTCCTGTAGCTGGGTTTCATCATCAGACCCTTCGAAACGCTGGGCATCCTCCTGGAGCATGTACCCAACACTGTGCTCAAACAGTTCGGGGGACTCCTCAGGAGGAGGACATGGTGGGTCTAGGGAAGGAGTGACTGATGATGAGTCTGACATTGATACCAGGGAAGAGGACGCTTTGGCAGCTGCTTTGCCAGTACCCTGAGCCTGGGTGAGAGAGGATGAGGAGGAGGAGGAGGGCTTGGTCATCCACTCTACCAAGTCTTCGGCATGATGTGGCTCAACATGTCCAGCTGCCGAAAAGAAGGACAAGCGTGTCCCATGGCCATGTGCTGATGACAATGCACCGCGTCCACGACCAGCACTGTTGCCCCCAGACACAGAGCCTGCTTGCCCTCTTTTATTGCCTCCTGACTGTCTGCCTCTCCTTGTTTGCCTTCCAGACATTCTAATAGATGGCCTGCAGGGAGATGGGAAAAAAGCAATAAGGGCTACCTTCAGGTGTCCTTCTCTGTCCCTTTACTTAAGGATTTCTAAATATGGTTGAGGATGATTGCTTTTGCACAGAATAGCACAACGACAATTTCCCTGACTGTCAAAAAAACAAGGATTTCAAAGATGGTTGATGAGGAATGCTTTAGCACACTATAGCACAAGGAGAATTTCCCTCACTGTCCTTCCCTGTCCCTAGAAACAAGGATTCGCACAGTGAAAGAAACTGACACTCTCCCTACCTAGAGTTTTCTGTCCCTAGAAAAAATGTTTTTTAAAAGCACACTATAGCACAAGGAGAATTCCCCTCACTTTCCTTCTTTGTCCCTAGAAACAAGGACTGGCACAGTGAAAGAAACTGACACTCTCCCTACCTACAGTTTTCTGTCCCTAGAAAAAATGTTTTTTTAAAGCACACTATAGCACAAGGAGAATTCCCCTCACTTTCCTTCTTTGTCCCTAGAAACAAGGACTGGCACAGTGAAAGAAACTGACACTCTCCCTACCTACAGTTTTCTGTCCCTAGAAAAAATGTTTTTTTTAAAGCACACTATAGCACAAGGAGAAATCCCCTCACTTTCCTTCTTTGTCCCTAGAAACAAGGACTCGCACAGTAAAACACACTGACACTCTCCCTACCTATCCTTCTCTTTCCCTAAACTAAAGGAATCCAGGTTAAGCAAGAAAGAAATAAATGTCACTGTCCCTGCCTATGCTTGTCTTTCCCTGCTCCGGAACACACTACACTAGGCCGCCGTGCTGGCGGCCTTTTATAGTGTGGGGCGTGTACTAAACACCCTCAGCAATAATTGGCCACAGGCATCCTGCCTGTGGCCAATCATTGCTCTCCTCGCTGCCGGCGCTGTGATTGGCCAAGCATGCGGGGTCACAGTGCATGCTTGGCCAATCACAGCGCCTGGATGACACTGCGATGGCGTAGTGCATTGTGGGCCGTTCGCGTCACTCGAATTTGGCGCGAACGGCCCAAATCGTTCGATCTTCGTCGAACGATCGAACAGCCGATGTTCGAGTCGAACGTATGTTCGACTCGAACACGAAGCTCATCCCTACCTGTAGGTACAAGTAAATATCTCCTAAATGTTCACTGTTTCTGTAGCTGATGACATGACCGGTGCATGTACTCTGAAGGGACAGCAGGCTCATGCTGTCCCTTTAGAGCTCTGTGTCACGGCCATGACTCCCGTGCGAAAACGCACAGGAGTAACATCAGAGCGGCTCAGCCATTCAAACGGTCAGAGCTTGCAAACCCGGAAGGATAACCAGGTGAAGATGAAAATGTTGTCAGCTGTGACAGCGTGCCACTGGAGGGCTTCGCTTTAAGATAAGTACTTTATAATGTGCTAGTGTGTGGTGCAAACTTTACGATGCAGGGGCCTGGATTTTTAATTCTTTTGTGCACATTTACTACCGCCTTAAGGCCACCCCCAGTCGTGTTATTTAAATGATTTTTTTTTGCTTTATGCATTATTAGTCCTTGTTAACACGGGTGTACCTAAGTATATTAAGGTGACCAGATTTTTAAAGTGAAATGCGGGGACATATTATTTTTTTTTTTTTTTTACTAGTAATGGCAGCAATCAGCGACTCTCTGCCCGTTGCCGCCGCCTCACAGCCTCTCAAGTCTTACTCTCCGGGTCCCAGCTACTACTGGGTGGGGAGCGGATAAATAACTCCACCAGGGAAGTCAAGTCAAGAAGATAAGCAGGCAGGCGGCTGACCGGGATTTGAGCCAAGGCAGAAGAACATGCGGGTGGAGCAGAATGGGCATGCACCCGAAACTGAAGAAATAATCCCTCCGCTCCGACCAGCACATGATCATCAGAAAGGGGCACAGATAATGGAAAGAAATACACCCCCTAAGCTAGTAGGAGAGGCGGAGCGGGGGGGTGTAATTCAGAATTTTTTCTTTTAATCCTGCACTGACTGTCTTTGAAATTGCCCTGTTCAAATCCAATCCGGGGACAAAACCGGGGACAGATTTGGTCGGGGGACAGTGTCCTCAATCCGGGGACTGTCCCCTGAAACCGGGGATGTCTGGTCACCCTAAAGTATATGCCTGTGTGAGGGCCGTGTTTGTCCACACAGGGATGCACAGGCACACTGTGCATTCCTATGCAGGCAGTCCTGTTCATGTCAATTGGGACACATCAGCTGCATGGATACAGCTGCTGCTTCGAGTGTATTCAGGGACACACACCCGCACCTAAACGGCTGTGACATTGGGAGCAGTGGCTGTGCATGGAACATTTGTGCATCCCTGTACAGGCAAACAGAGCCCTTGCACGGACATATGCTCAAGTATGCTCTTGTAAACAAGGCCTAAACCACTTCCCTACTCGCCCATAGTAATATGACGTCCACAGATGGGATCTCCCATTCTGGGTGAACGTCATATGACGTCCTGGGCCTTGTGGGGGGATATCTGAATGATGCCTGCAGCTAGAGGCATCATTCAGATATCCTTCTATTCTGCCGGCGATTTCTGCGCACCATAAGAACGATCATAGTAGCAGTTCCGCCGCTTGATCGTTCTTATAGGCAGCGGGAGGGGACATCCCCCCCCCCCCCTCCCGCGGCCATCCGGTGCTTCTCCGGGCTCTCCCGTGCCATCGGGGGCCCGGAGAATAAATCGTCCGGCGCCGGAGGTGAACCATAGAGATGAATGGTGACCAGATGGTCACCTGTCATCTCTATGACCGTCGGAGGCCCGGGCGCGATGTGATGACGTCACGCCCGGGTCCTCAGAAGTAAACAAAGCCGCCATTGCGGCTAGTAAGCATGAGATCGGTGAAATTTATTTCACGATCTCATGCTTTCCAGCCTGGAGGAGAGGTGTGGGGTCTTATTGACCCCGCATCTCTCCATAAAGAGGATCTGTCACTCACAATTCCTATTACAAGGGTGGATGAGTGGATTTAGATGTCATCCAATCAGATTGGACAGTGTATGTGGATATTAATTGTTTAGAGAAATGAGTGGATTTAGATGTCATCCAATCATATTGGTTGCTCAGAGAAATGAGTGGATTTAGATGTCATCCAATCAGATTGGTTGCTCAGAGAAATTAGTGGATTTAGATGTCATCCAATCAGATTGGACAGTGTATGGGGAAAAAATTGTCCAGAATGCACAATACACAGACATGTGTTGAGAAGATGTTTTCATGGAAGATTTGGCTCCACCAATGATTATTGACTATCACCATAAAATGCACAATTACAAGTCCAGGAAACATCTGCACAGTTGTTGATAGGAGGAAGATCTCTAGAATGATTATTGAGTTGTTTCAAAAAGAAGTGAATGAAAGGAATAAAAGTAGAAGCAATATTCTCCATGTGATAAGGAAAAGCTCATTAACATGCATTACAATGAGCACAAGCCCAATGTCTGTTTCATATTTAAGAATGTGTATGCGCCCGTACGCGCAACGATTCCGCAAATCCGGCGCAAGTCAACTGCATGCGCCATGTCGCAATATTTATTCCTGCCCGCGCAAATGCGCCAACATTTTCTTAACCACTTAAGCCCCGGACCATTTTGTAGCTAAAGGACCAGAGGTGTTTTCAAAATTTTGTACTGCGCTGCTTTAACTGTAAATTGTGCGGACATGCAATGTTGTACCCAAACGAAATTTGCGTCCTTTTCTTCCCACAAATAGAGCTTTCTTTTAATGGTATTTGATTGCCTCTGCGATTTCTATTTTTTGCGATATAAATGGAAAAAGACTGAAAATTTTGAAAAAAAATGATATTTTCTACTTTTTGTTATAAGAAAAATCGAATAAACTCAATTTTAGTCATACATTTCAGCCAAAATGTATTCAGCCACATGTCTTTAGTAAAAAAAATGTCAATAAGCGTATATTTATTGGTTTGCACAAAAGTTATAGCGTTTACAAACTAGGGTACATTTTCTGGAATTTACACAGCTTTTACTTTATGACTGCCTATCTCATTTCTTGAGGTGCTTAAATGACAGGGCAGTACAAAACCCCCCCAAATGACCCCATTTTGGAAAGTAGACATCCCAAGGAAATTGCTGAGAGGCATGTTGATCCCATTGAATATTTTTTTTTTTTTTTGTCTCAAGTGATTGAATAATGACAAAAAAAAAAAAATCAATTACAAAAAGTTGTCACTAAATGATATATTGCTCACACATGCCATGGGTTATATGTGGAATTGCACCCCAAAATAAATTTTGCTGCTTCTCCTGAGTATGGGGATACCACATGTGTGGGACTTTTTGAGAGCCTAGCCGCGTACAGGCCCCCGAAATCCAAGCACCGCCTTTAGAATTTCTAAGGGCGCAAATTTTTGATTTCACTCCTCACTACCTATCACAGTTTCGAAGGCCATAAAATGCCAAAATAGCACAAAACCCCCCCAAATGACCCAATTTTGGAAAGTAGACACCCCAAGCTATTTGCTGAGAGGTATGGTGAGTATGTTGCAGATCTCGCTTTTTGTCACAAAGTTTTGAAAATTGAAAAAAAAAAAAAAATTTTTTGACAAAAAGCGAGATCTGCAACATACTCACCATACCTCTCAGCAAATAGCTTGGGGTGTCTACTTTCCAAAATGGGGTCATTTGGGGGGGTTTTGTGCCATCTGGGCATTCCATGGCCTCCGAAACTGTATAGGCAGTGAGAAGTGAAATCAAAAATTTACACCCTTAGAAAGCCTGAAGGCGGTGCTTGGTTTTTGGGGTCCCGTACGTGGCTAGGCTCCCAAAAAGTCTCACACATGTGGTATCCCCGTACTCAGGAGAAGCAACAGAATGTATTTTGGGGTGTAATTCCACATTTGCCCATGGCATGTTTGAGCAATATATCATTTAGTGACAACTTTGTGCAAAAATAAAATAAAAATTTTTCTTTTTTCTGCAACTTGTGTCAACATATAAAATATTCCATTGACTTAACATGCCTCTCAGTATATAGCTTGGGGTGTCTACTTTCCAAAATGGGGTAATTTGTGGAGGTTTTGAACTGTTCTGGCATTTTATACACAACATTAGGAAGCTTACATCCACTCTTCTAACCACTTGAAGACAAAGCCCTTTCTGACACTTTTTGTTTACATGAAAACATATTTTTTATTTTTTTTGCAAGAAAATTATGTTGAACCTCAAAACATTATATATTTTTTTTAAGGCAAAGGCCCTACAGATTAAAATGGTGGGTGTTGCATTTTTTTTCCACACAGTATTTGCGCATCGATTATTCAAACGCATTTTTTGGGGAAAAAATACACTTTTATTTTTATTTTAATGCACTAAAACACACTATATTGCCCAAATGTTTGATGAAATAAAAAAGATGATCTTAGGCCGAGTACATAGATACCAAACACGACATGCTTTAAAATTTCGCACAAACGTGCATTGGCGACAAACTACATACATTTTTAAAAGCCTTTACAGGTTACCACGTTAGATTTACAGAGGAGGTCTACTGCTAAAATGACTGCCCTCGATCTGACCTTCGCGGTGATACCTCACATGCATGGTGCAATTGCTGTTTACATATGACGCCAGACCGACGCTTGCGTTCGCCATTGCGCAAGAGCAGGGCAGGACAGGGGTCCTTTTTTTTATTTTTTATTATTATTAATTTTGCTTTTTTCTTTTATTTTTAAACTGTTCCTTCCATATATTTTTTTATCATTTTTATTGTTATCTCAGGGAATGTAAATATCCCCTATGATAGCAATAGGTAGTGACAGGTACACTTTTTTTTTTTTGAAAAAAATGGGGTCTATTAGACCCTAGATCTTTCCTCTGCCCTCAAAGCATCTGACCACACCAAGATCGGTGTGATAAAATGCTTTCCCAATTTCCCAATGGCGCTTTTTATATCCGGGGGGGGGGCATTCCCTCCCACTGCTTGTAAAAGCAGTCCAGAGGCTAATTAGCCGCTAGGATTGCTTTTACATGAAACCGGCCGCTGGCTGAAGAGAATGATACCAAGATGATACCTAAACCCGCAGGCATCAATCTGGTATAACCATTCAAAGTCCAGCAACATACCAGTACGTTGCTGGTCCTTGTTGGACATGTATTGTAATCTTTTTTTTCATGCAGCCTGTTGGCTGAACAAAAAAAAAGAGTTGGTTGGTGGGTATGCCCACCATTAGAATACCGCCATTCATCCACCCACTTCTAATGATGGGCATACATGCACCATTTATATATGCCGAAGCATTGGGGCATCCTCCCGCAAAAATTATGCCGCACACACGGTCGGACTTTTCAACGGGCAAGCCTCTGTCGGAATTTCGACCGTATGTATGCGGCATTAGGAGCAAAATCGCTCCTCCGCTCCTCCGCCCCTGCTGCCCCAATGCTTCGGCATATATGCTTTTTTGTTTTTTAACTGTAGTGGTGAAATCACCTCCTACAGCACTGGAGTCGCAGGGATCAGGCCTGTCTCTGCGAACACTGCAGTTATGTGTGTTGTGTTTTGTAAGTGACAGTGATCGATCGATACTGCACTTGGGTGGCCTGGGCTGGACGGAGGGGCAAAACGCAGGTGCTAGCAGGTATCTGGGCTGATCCCGCTAACACTGCGTTTTTGGGAACCCTAAACTGCTGGGGACACTAGTATAGATCTGATCAGATCAGATATTGATCTGTTCAGATACTATACCACTAAGGGAGGTGTATGCTTCACGCGTGGGTGTTAGCGTTACTGGCACTAACCTGACGCTGCCTGGGGTGTGACGCAGGGTTAACTAGAGGCAATTAGGGGGGTTAAAACCTTTATTAGATAATATATGGGGATACCTGACGCTATAAAAACCTGCGGCGAACCTAAAAAAACTAACTGGCTATCTATCGGCACCAGCATAAGTAATACAGCGATCAGAAAAACGATCGCTTAGTGACACTGGCAAAAGGGGGTGAAAGGGTTACCTGGGGGGCGATCAAGGGGTTAAACCTTTATTAGGTAATATATGGGGGTAGCTGACGCTATAAAAACCTGCGGCGAACCTAAAAAAAATAACTGGCTACCTATCGGCATCACCGACAATAAGACAGCGATCAGAAAAACGATCGCTTAGCGACGGCGGTGCTAGGGGGTGAAAGGGTTATCTGGGGGGTGATCAGGGGGTTAAACCTTTATATGGGGGGGTTAGGGGGCTACACTGGACCTAAACTAACTGTAGTGACACTTTTACAGTCACAAATGTCACTGATTGCAGTGATCAGTAAATAAATGGGGGGGCCTGGGGGGGGCGATTTATGTTCCTATGTGTCCTGGTGTCAGTGTACTGTTTGTGCACTAACCTGTGTGTCTTCTCTTGTACGGCGCTCGGTATATGTGAGCGCCGCATGAGAGATGACATCACTTCCTGTGCCTGTGTAAACATTACACAGCAGAGGAAGCTTTCTCATTCGCCGGGAGCGATCGCGGGGGGGTGGCCGGAATCGAACAGCCGTCCCCTCATCCCGGATCGCTCCCCAACGGATAATGACCGCTCACTGTATAGACCCCCCAACTATACAAAGGCAATCACGTACACTGTACGTGATTGTGCCTGTCAGAGACATTCTGCCGACGTATATATACAGTGAGCGGTCGTTAAGTGGTTAAATCAGCCCCTGTGTGTCTATGGTCATAACAGATCAATCATAGCAATTACTTGTCTGGACTTATATAGTTATTTCACAAACAATTGACCTCATATTAAACATAAAAGCTGACTGTAACAGCTAGTGCAGAGCTAGCATAGTGGTTAGGTTAGTAGACTTCCATTGGTGAAGTTGTGGGTTTTATATATATATTGATTTTAAATTAAACATATTTTAAAATGTGAGATAGTGAGGGCTTAAATTGTATTTTATCAATATATCCAAATTGATTTCAAGGTATATTAACAAAGACACACTCATATATTCCGCACACAAAGTTGTAGTATATGCTGGTTACTATACAGTAATAAGAATAAGAAATATATATATATATATATATATGTGTGAAATAACAGTAAGTGGTCTTGCTATGCAAGAACACTTAATGAAAGGTGGAGCCAGGCTGCCGGTGACAAGTACAAGAGGCCTGAAAGAGAGCCTAAGCTCCGCCTACGGAGTAAACTGCCTGAAAGAGCCCGATCTCATTCGAATTCGGAACCTAAGCAAGGTCGGCTAGGATCCTCCTTGGATGGGAGACCTGGTATTCGAGGCCTTGTTAGGAGACCTGGGGTTGGCCTTGGATGGGAGACCACTGTGGCATCCTTAGGTGCTGTTGTGTGGGCAGCGCTCTGGAATACTAGGTGCTGTTAGCATGGCAACGCTTGGTGGAAAACCCAGTGCTGTTGACCTCCTTAAGGAAAACCAGGTGCTGTAGGCATTTGCTTTTCTTCCAGCAGGGGTCACTCTCCTCTATGGCTCTTTTTACATAGATTTTTACCCAAAAGCGCTCTGCAAGCCCTCCTGCACACCTAGCTCCTCTAAAATCACCAGTGCAGCCCCCCCACCTTTTCTTTTTACATCCAGCCTAGTATGTGTGTGCATGGGAAGGTGCAGGCAGGAAGAGGTTAAGGACAAGCCTGTTTTTCAGACTCTGTGTTTACAAGTTAAAAACAAGTTTTTTTGCTAGAAAATTACTTAGAACCCCCAAACATTATATATTGATTTTTTTATAACACCCTAGAGAATAAAATGACGGTCATTGCAATACTTTTTGTCACACCGTATTTGCGCAGCGGTCTTACAAGCGCACTTTTTTTTGAAAAAATTCACTTTTGTGAATTAAAAATTAAGACAACGGTAAAGTTAGCCCAATTTTTTTTTATATTGTGAAAGATAATGTTACGCCGAGTAAATTGATACCCAACATGTCACACTTCAAATTTGCACCCGCTCTGGGAATGGCGTCAAACTTTTACCCTTAAACATCTCCATAGGCGACGTTTAAAAAATTCTATAGGTTGCATCTTTTGAGTTACAGAGGAGGTCTAGGGCTAGAATTATTGCTCTCGCTCTAACGATTGCCTCTCTTGTGTGGTTTGAACACCGTTTTCATATGCGGGTGTTACTCACGTATGCGTTCACTTCTGCGTGCGAGCTCGTCGGGACGGGGCGCTTAAAAAGTTTTTATTTATTTTTTCTTTTACTTTACTTGATTTTATTTTATTTTTGTACTGTTTTTAATTTAAAAAAAAAAGGTCACTTTTATTCCTATTACAAGGAATGTAAACATCCCTTGTAATAGAAAAGAGAATGACAGGTCCTCTTAAATATGAGATCTGGTGTCAAAAAGACCTCAGATCTCATATTTAGACTAAAATGCAATAAAAAATGCAATAAAAAAAATTGTCATTGAAAAAAATGACAAAAAAAAAAATGTCCCTTTAAGACGTATGGGCGGAGCTGACGTTTTGACGGGGTGCCCTCCCGCCGCCGTAAACGGTGATCTTACGGCGAATCCGCCGCAGAGACCACCATTATCGTTTACAGGACCGGCTCCTGAAGAGATGGATATCTCGGTTGTGGCAGCAGCTGCTGTCGTTACCGAGATATCCCTCTTCAAAAAGAGGACGTATATGTACAGGAGCTGGTCGTTAAGTGGTTAAAGAGGGAGCAAAGCAATGCAATAGGAAACACCCTGAATGCGCCTGCTCTTGTCTGTATTCTGAAGTTAAGCAGGGTTGGTCCTGGTTAGGCTGGTTTCACACTGGGGCGGTGGGTGCGATGGCGGTATAGCGCCGCTATTGCAAAGGTATTCGGCCGCTAGCGGTGCGATTTTAACCCCTGCTAGCGGCCGAAAAAGGGTTAATACCGCGGCTACAGCGGTATTACCGCGGTATCCCATTCATTTCAATGGGAAGGAGTGGTAAACACACCGCTCCTCTCACCGCTCCAAAGATGCGGCTAGCAGGACTTTTTTTTAAGTCCTGTTAGCGCACCGCTCCAGTGTGAAAGCCCTCGGGGCTTTCACATTGTAGAGAAAGGAGCCGCTGTTTAGGCTCGGTTTGCAGGCGCTATTTTTAGCAAAATAGCGCCTGCAAACCGACCCAGTGTGAAAGGGGCCTTAGTACTTGGATGGGAGACCGCCTGGGAATGCCAGGTGCTGTAGGCTTTTGCTTTTTTTTTCCAGCAGGGGTTATTCTCAACAGATTGACAATCGGCGCTCTGTCAAAATGCGTGCCATACCAAGTTTACTCTCCGGTTTGACTCTTCAGGTATTTTATTGCGTACGGGGGTGCCACAGACTCCCCGTCTTGTGGAATGCCCTGGGTTGTCTACCCGAGCCTCCATACCTCGAAAATGAGACGTTTAAAAATATGTGCGAACGACCGGGCGACCACCAAGAGGCACGTCGCCCACCCCAGCTTCGCCCGCGTTTTGCTTTTCTCTCCTTTGCGGCTTTAGCGCAAGGAACCTCGCCTGGTGCCTTTACTTCAGGCACAGTATTCTGGCGCCTGGGATAGCGTTCCTTATGCAGTCAAGTCATCATGGCAAACTGAATATGGCAGCTACATGGCAGCTTCCATAGATAACAGAACACAATGGCCAGCACCCCGACTTGTAGGAAACATTGCAGTTGCACCTACATGAGGGAATTGTGAATGGCTAGAAGGCAGCAGGACAATGTGTGTCTATGGTCATAACTAGTGATGAGCCGAACACCCCCGGGTTCGGTTCGCACCAGAACCCGCGAACGGACCGAAAGTTCGTACGAACAATAGAACCCTATTAAATACAATGGATGCGAACGTTCGAATTCTAAAGTGCTAATTATAACAACTATTATGCATGTTATTGTCCTAAAAAGGGTTTGGGAACCCGGGTTCTGCACCAGGGGACATGTATCAATGCAAAAAGAAGTTTTAAAAACGGTCGTTTTTCGGGAGCAGTCATTTTAATGATGCATAAAGTGAAAAAAAAAAGTCAAATATTCCTTTAAATATCGTACCTGGGGGGTGTCTAAAGTATGCCTGTGAAGTGCCACGTGTTTCCCGTGTTTAGAACTGTCCCTGCACAAAATGGCTTTTTTTTCCTTTAGAAGTGTCATTTAAAACTGCTTGCGGCTTTAATGTAATGTCTGGTCCCGGTAATATGGATGAAATTCTTTAAGAAAAATGGCATAGCTACCCCATGACCCCCCCCCCCTACCCCAGCCCATTACCAGCCCCTTTGGGTCTTGTATGGATATTAAGGGGAACCCCGCACATAAAATAAAAAAGGCCCTATATACTCTGAACAGCCGTATACAGGCGGTGCATACAAGACAGGGACTGTAGGTTTGTTCTTATGTAGAATCTGTTTGTAATTTTGAACAGGTACATTGTTGAAGTGTAGCTCCAGCCCAAAAATCTATTTTTAAACTTTTTGGAAAACATAGGTAAGGGTTATCACCCCTGTAACATTTGTTTTGCTGTCTGTGCCCCTGTTCAGAACATTTCACCTCACTTTCCGTCCCAATGACAACTGTTTTTGAAATGTGGTGTTTTTCTTGAAACAAGGATTGCTGATAAAGCATCAGTACAGAGGAGACACCTTTCTCCCATATTTATTCTTACAGGAGAGAATTTTCCTTCCTAGTGGTAGATTTCCTCTCACTTCCTGTTGTCTTCTTGCGTTTGCAAGTAGGAGTCGTTTGTAAGTTGGATGTTTGAAAGTAGGGACCTGCCGTATATACTCTGCAGAAATAGGCCCCTTAGTTGTTGGTGTTGGCACAACACTGTAAGCACTCACAGTTACTCTTGGTTGGTGCTGGAACGCCCTGCTGTCAACTATTATATCAGGAATTTTAATTACATATAATTGTTGAACAGTGGTAGTAAAAATTGGGCCTTTGATGGTGGTGCTGGTGCCACAACACTGTAAGCCCTGACAGTTACTCTTGGTGGGTGCAGCAATGGGCCCTGCTGTGAATTATTAGATCAAGAATTGTAATTGCATGCCCCTGTTGAACAGGGGCTGAAAAATTGGGCCTTTCGTGGTGGTGGTGGTGTTGCCACAACACTGTAAGCCCTCAGAGTTACTCTTGGTGGGTGCAGGAATGGGCCCTGTTGTGAATTATTAGATCAAGAATTGTAATTACATGCCCCTTTTGAACAGGGGCTGAAAAATTGGGCCTTTCGTGGTGGTGGTGGCGTTGCCACAACACTGTAAGCCCTCAGAGTTACTCTTGGTGGGTGCAGCAATGGGCCCTGCTGTGAATTATTAGATCAAGAATTGTAATTACATGCCCCTTTTGAACAGGGGCTGAAAAATTGGGCCTTTCGTGGTGGTGGTGGCGTTGCCACAACACTGTAAGCCCTCAGAGTTACTCTTGGTGGGTGCAGGAATGGGCCCTGCTATGAATTATTAGATCAAGAATTGTAATTGCATGCCCCTGTTGAACAGGGGCTGAAAAATTGGGCCTTAGGCACTGGTGGCACAACACTACAACCCCTCACAGATACTGTACTTGGAGCACAGCAATGAGCCCTATGGCAAATTATTGCTAAAAAAATTGTAATTACACGCCCCTGTAAAACAGGGGCTGAAAAATTGGGCCTTAGCCACTGGTGGCGGCACCCATAAACAAAAATGATCTTCCAAGCTATCATCATCAATCGTATCATTGAGGACTCAGAGGAGGAGGATAGCCAGTCAACATAACAGCACAGGCACTCAGCATCAGCATCAGTCTTGAAGGGATGTGACATGTTAAAATCAATTAGTCTGTTATATCAGCATCAGGTGTGTGGTAGCTGGTGGTGATCCAAGACTGGTTCATCTTGATGAAAGTCAGTCGATCAACCGAGTCGGTGGACAGGCGCACCCTGTGATCCGTGACAAATCCTCCAGCAGCACTGAATGTGCGTTCCGAAAGAACGCTGGATGCAGGACAGGCCAGTAGCTCAATTGCATACTGTGCAAGCTCTGGCCAGTGATCCATCCTCAAGACCCAGTAAGCCAGAGGATTTTCGGTGGGGAAGGTGTCCAAGTCTGACCTTGCCCCTAGATATTCCTGCACCATGTTTATCAGACGCTGGCGATGGTTGCTGGAACTGATCATACTTTGGGGCTGCGGACTAAAGAATTGTCTGAACGCATCGGTCAGACGGCCACCTTCCCCACCGCTCCTTCTTTGACTGGCCGAAGCCTCAGCAACTCGTTGTCCAGGACCAGGAGTTTGTAACCTCCCAGTCTCTGGGAACGCGTTGCACAGACCTTTCTGCAAGGCCTCCCGGAGTTGTCTCATCCTCTGCTCCCTCTGCGACGGTAACATAAGGTCCGCAACCTTACCCTTGTACCGTGGATCAAGGAGAGTGGCCAGCCAGTAATGGTCCCTCTCCTTGATCCGAAGAATACGAGGATCCTTCCGCAGACTTTGCAGGATCAGGGAGGCCATGCAGCGTAGGTTTGCTGAGGCATTCGCTCCGGAGTCCTCTGGGTCACTAAGGATGACATGATCCGCAGCCACCTCCTCCCAGCCACGTACAAGTCCACTGGTTTCTTGGGACTGTAAATCATCCCTAAAAGACTGCTGCTGATGATGCTGAGTGCCAGCCTCCACCTCCATGCTGACACAATCCTCCTCCTCCTCCTCCTCCTCCTCTTCCTGTGCGATGGGTGGGACAGAAGGAACACTGTCTGGGTAAAGGGGGCCTTGAGAGGCAAGGAAGTCCTCCTCTTCCTGCCTCTGTTCTGCCTCAAGTGCCCTGTCCATTATTCCACGCAGCGTGTGCTCCAACAGGTGGACAAGAGGTACAGTGTCACTGATGCATGCACTGTCACTGCTCACCATTCTCGTGGCCTCCTCAAATGGTGCCAGGACAGTGCATGCATCCCTGATCATGCCCCACTGGCGTGGAGAAAAAAAACCAAGGTCCCCTGACCCTGTCCTGGTGCCGTAATCGCACAGGTACTCATTGATGGCCCTCTGCTGCGTGTGCAGCCGCTGCAGCATGGCCAACGTTGAGTTCCACCTGGTGGGCATGTCACATATAAGGCGGTTCTTGGGCAGGTTCAACTCCTTTTGCAGCTCAGCCAGGCGAGCACTGGCATTATAAGATCTGCGGAAATGCACACAGACTTTCCTGGCCTGTCTCAGGACATCCTGTAAGCCCGGGTACCTGCCCAAGAACCGCTGCACCACCAGGTTAAGGACGTGAGCCACACAGGGCACATGGGTCAGTTGTCCCTGTCGGAGGGCGGAGAGGAGGTTGGTGCCATTGTCGCAAACCACCATTCCTGGCTTAAGCTGGCGTGGCGTCAACCACCTCTCGGCCTGGCCCTGCAGAGCAGACAGGACCTCTGCCCCAGTGTGGCTTCTGTCCCCCAAACACACCAGCGCAAGCACGGCATGGCATCTTTTTGCCTGTGTACTTGCGTAGCCCCGTGAACGGCTACGGAGCACCGCTGGTTCATAGGACAAACCACAGGAAGAGGCCATGGAGGAAGAAGAAGAGGAGGGGGTGGAGGAGAGAGGTGTGTCACAACCAGTAGTAGCATTTTGGAGGCGTGGCGGTGGAACAACCTCCAACACTACTGCACCTTGTCCTGCATCCTTCCCAGCTGCCAAAAGAGTGACCCAATGGGCCGTGAAAGAAAGGTAACGTCCCTGTCCATGCCTGCTGGACCATGAGTCAGCGGTAATATGCACCTTACCACTGACCGCCCTGTCCAGCGAGGCCAAGACATTGCCTTCCACATGCCGGTAGAGAGCCGGAATAGCCTTCCGTGAGAAAAAGTGGCGTTTGGGAACCTGCCACTGAGGAACCGCACATTGCACAAACTCACGGAAGGGGGCCGAGTCTACCAACTGAAAAGGCAGCAGTTGAAGCGCTAGCAATTTAGCCAAGCTAGCATTCAACCGCTGGGCATGTGGATGGCTGGGAGTGAACTTCTTTCGATGGTCCAGCAGCTGGGGCAGGGAAATTTGCCTGCTAGAATCGGACGTCGGTGTACTGCTAGCAGAGTGGCCGCAAGTACTTGGCTGTGACACACCTAATTCTACACCTTCATTCCTCTCAGTGCATGTTTCAGAGAGGACTGAAGTTATAGTGGGGTTGGAGATCCCAGCTGATGCGGTGCAAGGAGAGGTCCGCTTTGTTCTTTGGTGTGGGTCTTTGAGGTAGGCTTGCCAACGAGCTGCATGGCAGGTCAACATATGTCTGGTCAGGCATGTGGTACCCAAGCGGCTGATGTTTTGGCCACGCGATATACGCTTGAGACATATGTTGCAAACAGCAGCTGTGCGATCTGATGCACTAGCCTCAAAAAAGGCCCACACCAAGGAACTTTTTGAATGACGGGCAGAGGCAGCGCCCTGCACAGGCGGAGCTCTGCGGTGTGATTCCGTCGGTGTACTGCCCTTACGCTGGCCACCAAAGGGCATCCTGCCTCGTTGGAGATGTGCCTCCTCCTCATCCTCCTCCTCCTCCTCTCTACTATTAGGCACCCACGTGGAGTCAGTGACCTCATCATCCCCTCCCTCCTCATCACTGGAGCCAATCTGGCAGTATGCTGCAGCTGCTGGAACATGACTGCCAGATTGGTGTCCTTCTTGAGCATCCCCTCTGTCTGCTCTCACGCTACTGCCTTCCTGTAGCTGGGTTTCATCATCAGACCCTTCGAAACGCTGGGCATCCTCCTGGAGCATGTACCCAACACTGTGCTCAAACAGTTCGGGGGACTCCTCAGGAGGAGGACATGGTGGGTCTAGGGAAGGAGTGACTGATGATGAGTCTGACATTGATACCAGGGAAGAGGACGCTTTGGCAGCTGCTTTGCCAGTACCCTGAGCCTGGGTGAGAGAGGATGAGGAGGAGGAGGAGGGCTTGGTCATCCACTCTACCAAGTCTTCGGCATGATGTGGCTCAACATGTCCAGCTGCCGAAAAGAAGGACAAGCGTGTCCCATGGCCATGTGCTGATGACAATGCACCGCGTCCACGACCAGCACTGTTGCCCCCAGACACAGAGCCTGCTTGCCCTCTTTTATTGCCTCCTGACTGTCTGCCTCTCCTTGTTTGCCTTCCAGACATTCTAATAGATGGCCTGCAGGGAGATGGGGAAAAAAGCAATAAGGGCTACCTTCAGGTGTCCTTCTCTGTCCCTTTACTTAAGGATTTCTAAATATGGTTGAGGATGATTGCTTTTGCACAGAATAGCACAACGACAATTTCCCTGTCTGTCCAAAAAACAAGGATTTCAAAGATGGTTGATGAGGAATGCTTTAGCACACTATAGCACAAGGAGAATTTCCCTCACTGTCCTTCCCTGTCCCTAGAAACAAGGATTCGCACAGTGAAAGAAACTGACACTCTCCCTACCTAGAGTTTTCTGTCCCTAGAAAAAATGTTTTTTTAAAGCACACTATAGCACAAGGAGAATTCACTCACTGTCCTTCCCTGTCCCTAGAAACAAGGATTCGCACAGTGAAAGAAACTGACACTCTCCCTACCTAGAGTTTTCTGTCCCTAGAAAAAATGTTTTTTTAAAGCACACTATAGCACAAGGAGAATTCCCCTCACTTTCCTTCTTTGTCCCTAGAAACAAGGATTCGCACAGTGAAAGAAACTGACACTCTCCCTACCTAGAGTTTTCTGTCCCTAGAAAAAATGTTTTTTTAAAGCACACTATAGCACAAGGAGAATTCCCCTCACTTTCCTTCTTTGTCCCTAGAAACAAGGATTCGCACAGTAAAACACACTGACACTCTCCCTACCTATCCTTCTCTTTCCCTAAACTAAAGGAATCCAGGTTAAGCAAGAAAGAAATAAATGTCACTGTCCCTGCCTATGCTTCTCTTTCCCTGCTCCGGAACACACTACACTAGGCCGCCGTGCTGGCGGCCTTTTATAGTGCGGGGCGTGTACTAAACACCCTCAGCAATAATTGGCCACAGGCATCCTGCCTGTGGCCAATCATTGCTCTCCTCGCTGCCGGTGCTGTGATTGGCCAAGCATGCGGGGTCACAGTGCATGCTTGGCCAATCACAGCGCCTGGATGACACTGCGATGGCGTAGTGCATTGTGGGCCGTTCGCGTCACTCGAATTTGGCGCGAACGGCCCAAATCGTTCGATCTTCGTCGAACGATCGAACAGCCGATTAGGTGTTTTCCATGCTCACCCTCATTTGCATATTTATTGTTTGTGTTTTGTTTTGTGTTTTATGTTTAATGAATGCCATCACATGAGACAACTGTATTCTTCTCTGTTTTAGACTTCAATTCTGAATTATATGTCGGATTATCCCTGAAGAAGGAGTTATCTCCGTAACGCGGAGGATCTGACCTATATATGTACAATTCCAATTTTCACATGATTATGCACTAGCATTGCAGTCCAGGGTATAATCTTTTCCCCTGGGCATGCGATGCATTGGGCATAATTCAACATCTATTCTATTGATTCATTGATTGTATCTTCTGCATATATCAAGTCCTTTTTATTTTCACACTATTTTATGTATTCATACTTTCTATTTTTGTAATAAACTATTTTTATACTCTACCCTAGTGGTTATGTAAATTCATGCCTATAAAGTCCCGCCCTGTGAGGGGAAACTTTTGTATTGTATCAGTTAGGGATGTTGGCTACATCACACCAGACCTGTTTTCTACAACCTCCTATTTTTTTGATATCTATCCTCAGGCAGTAGATGCCAATTTTTGCTTTCCCCGTTCCATAGGAGGCATCTGGTTGTGAAATATACTCACTTAATTCATTTATCCACCAATCTAGTACTTTAGATGATCTGCTAAGAGAGGGAATCCTCAGCTGATCTCATTTGGTATTCATTTTTGTTTTGTTATATATATTATATATTTTTTTGTTTATATTATTTTAACATTCTCCTGGGGTATCTCCTACCATGGCGAACTTTAGAGGCAAGGATTGGGATTTGCGAATGACGAGCTACCTGACCAGTTTTAGTAAAACTGAGCGTTTGGAATCTGATCTTACGGCATTATTTTTCCGGCTAAATAAAGTCTTGGAAAATAAGTCGTCACTTTATTGGCATATACAGTCTTTTGAAAATTATATAAAAGAAGATATTAACCCATTTGGACTTCGTGTCCAAATCTTTCCCACATTTGAGATTCATGACAATGTATTTAAGAAAGAATGGGAAAAAACCCTGAACAAATGCTCCAGAGACATGATGAAACATCTAATAGAGGCCTATAGGAGACAGATGTCTGATCTAGACTTAGATCTGGATCAGACTCTGGCTTTATTACAGCCCCTGCAGGGACAAGTATCCTATAGTGAACGAGAAAAGCTCATGACAGAGCGTTTGGAAAAATTCAACAAGGGCATTCTTGTCAAAAAAGAAAAGAAGATGATGAGAGATAGAACTGCTTTCAGGGAGGGGAAAGCGTATAAGTGGTCAACTTCTCAATCTCAAATGCCATCTAAATCTAATTTTAATTTATCCAAAACATATGTAAACAATGTTTCACAGTCTTCTTCTAACATTTCTTCCTCTCAACAACAACTTCCCTCTAGACATAGGGGTAATGGACGAACTAAACGATCGAGACAACTGGAGGAACCACAGGAACATACAGTGAAAAAATCTATGCGAGGACCAAATACACACTCAACACAAAGTAAGGATATGAATCCGACCACACAACTTAGTAAAAAGGAGGATTTGGCGATTAAACAGCTTATCTCCCTACTAGAGGAGAATGATCAATCTGATCTGATCGATAGTGTGAATATAGAACAACTCCTTTTTGATGCTGGGGCAAAATCGGTAGACCCAATATCCAAACCCAAATCCTTGCTAAAAACAAAATCAGATAAATTTCCGGCACCTAGTTTCAATCCTAATACAGCCACCTTTTTAAAACTTGTATCACGTGAAATAGATAAGATGTCAGGTACTATCAAGTCTGAAGAGAATCTGACGGTAAGAGAAAAGCGAGCTTTACAAAATTTGTCCAAAAACTGTTCTATAGTAATAAAACCTTCCGACAAGGGTGGAAATACCGTAATAATGGATAATACCCAATACATAGATATGTGTAAAAAAATCCTGTCGAATGACAATTGGTACCGTTTGATATCTGTCAACGCTATCAAAAAATTCAACAGTGATTTTTACGACTTAATAGACAAAGCTGGAAGAGAGGGAATAATTACAGCCACTACGTGGAAATACATACGAACTGAGCATCCCAAAATCCCAACCTTCTATGCACTCCCAAAGATACACAAAAACAAGCATGATCCGCCGGGCCGCCCCATAATTTCTGGCAATGGCTCAATTTCCGAAAAATTGAGCCGCCTAATTGATGAACATCTGCGACCATTTGTGGTTAGTCTCCCGTCCCATGTAAAAGACACAATTCACTTCTTGAAAATTTTAGATGGCATGACTATATCAGAGCACTCGATGCTAGTTACGATCGACGTCGAGGCACTCTATAGTTCCATTCCCCACACCTTAGGTTTAGCAGCTATACATCACATACTGTCACAACAAATTGATGATCAGTGGCCATACAGTGACTTTATAGTTCAATCCCTTGATTTCATTTTACATCACAACATCTTTTCATTTGCTGGCTCCCACTACCTCCAGGTACAGGGTGTTGCGATGGGGACATGTTGTGCCCCATCGTACGCCAATCTGTACCTGGCGGAGTGGGAGCGAGCTTTGATGGCTGATGATTCTTGCACAATATTTACTGACCACATTACCATGTGAGTACGATACATCGATGATGTTTTCCTGATCTGGGATGGACCAATGGAGAGGCTATCAGCGTTTCTCAATAGATCGAATAAAAATCAATTCAATCTAGCATTTACGATGATGCATGATGCTGATGAGATAACTTTCCTCGATGTCACTGTTTTCCGGGGGAAGGAAGGGGCTATACAGACACGTCTCTTTCGGAAAGCTACGGCGGGCAACTCTTTGCTGCACGCATCTAGCTTCCATCCCAATCCACTTATGGCGTCGATACCATTCAGCCAATATCTTCGCATAGGACGAAATTGTTCAGATATGGACATTTTTCAAACAGAGGCAAAAAAACTACAAATGCGTCTCTTGGAGAGAGGCTATTCTAAGACCTGCCTCAAAAAGGCATATAAAAAATCTCTGACAAAGACACGATGCGAACTTCTATATTCACGGAAACCTGAAAAAGAACGTCCTAGCAATAGTGAAACTAGATTGATAATATCATTCTCTAATCAGCATAATAAGATCCGTAATGTCATTGAAAATATTGGCACCTTTTGTCTATGGACTCTAATCTGGGTAGATTTGTGTCCACCAAACCATCAATCACTCTTAGGCGGGCAACTTCCATTCGTGATCGAGTTGTTCACAGTGAATTCAAGGGTGAAAACCGGGGTGATCCATGTAAAATCAAGGGAATCTACACCTGTGGAGGCTGTAGTTTTTGTCGCTATATACATGTGGGACCTACGTGTATACTGCCTAGTGGAAGGACTTTCAAATCTGCTCACTATGCCAACTGCAACACCAAGGGGGTAATATACCTCCTGCTTTGTGAATGTGGCTCTTTCTATGTTGGGAAGACCAAAGTAGAGCTACGAACAAGAATGACCAAACATATATGGAGCATGAAGGGATGCAATCCTGACTTCCCTTTGGGAAGACACACCATTGCTCTTCATAATAGGACTTTCCCTAAGGTCAAATTCATAGTACTTGACAGAGTGCATCCAAATGCACGAGGAGGTGACTGGAACAAACTACTGTTACAGAGAGAGTTGAGATGGATCTTTCTCCTCCATGCCACCACCTTCCCCGGCCTCAATGAGGCTGTCAATTACAGGCCTTTCTTGGAGGGTTTTGTATCGGGAGGCATGGAGAAATAAGATCTGTCCAACAATCAGTTGGGATTTCGTGTTGCACATGTTGGAATACTTATTTCATTGTATGTTATATTTTGATTTAATCCTATGGATTTTCTTGCAATCAAAACAATTTCTGTGATTGCAAATAATGCCTGTTTCTGTCAACCAGGATTTGGAGGTATGTCCCATGTGTTCTTACAGGGATGCCCCCTTCATAGTTTATGTATGTAGTAATAAATTTTTTGTATTCTCACATTTATGTGTTCGTTTTTATTTTTAATTTTATGATTTGGTGGTATTTACTCACTTCTGCAGCTGCCTATCTATCTTTATTCCGCTTGGATACATTTTGTGGCTATTGGCCCTCAATATAAATACTTTTCAGTAGTTTATGAAATCTGTATTGGCCTGTTTAAGATTGAACAGCAGTGGTGGCAATTATGGGGCCATTTGCTGCGCACGTTTCCCTGTCTGGATTTGATCCCGGCACACGTGGGCCTCTCCGGCTGCTGGCCGGATCTCTTATGGATGCTGCCATCTGTATGAGCCGGCTTTTTGCGTCGGTTTGGCCTATTTTTTGCGGCACTGTCACTCATGCAACCCGGGATCATCTGATGTCTGACGGCTTCTCCGTTTCCATTCGTCCACTGGGATCATGTGTGAATTTTTTGTGCCGCACCCATGTGTCGGTGGGGGCGTGGCGCATGACGTGGCTCTCACTCACTGGCTATCTCGCCTCTGGGGGGAGGACTTGGTGGTGCGCCGCGCGCCCGGGGGACCGCAGCATTCCAATGACAGGGCACACGTGGTGTTTGACACCCACGTGTGTTGCTGAGGAAGCCAATCACTGTGCCTTGATGCTCTTTTAAAAGCGACGAAGTTAGTCCTTCAATAGTGCTGTGGCTGATGGGGAGAGAGCACGTGGGGCAGGACAATAACCAGGTGAGATGTGATTTGTTGATCTTCAACTCGTGGCTGTGATTTTTCGGCAATATTAGCAGATGATTATCATCCCCCACTTGAGGTCCATTTGAGACCACAAATGTAGGGTGATACTATAAATGCATCAAGTAATGATGCAATCTTTTGTCTTTTCTTTTGTCTCTCCTTTCATATAGACTCCATAGGCAATTTTGCTTGATGAGTGGACTTGCAATACAAGATAGGGAGTTGGTCTCCCTCTCCTCCGTTTTCCGTGTATGCTGGATCTGTGAGGACTCCACCTGTATCTTGTTTTTCCTTCTTGTGGGAGCTGTGCATATTACATCAAAAGTCCTCCATATTGTCTATCTGCATGCCCCTCTCCTCCTCTCCCCACTTCCCATAATTATACAGTATTCTGGGAAGAGGTAAGAAAAATCTATTCAATATCCATGTAAATTCCACTTGATTTTTATCTTGTGTCAACAATATATTTATACTCTTTATACTATTAAACCCTTGAATCCCTCCTTTTGGGAAAAGGGTATAAATCTTGGGACAATACCATATAGTGTACAATATGCTTCTTTGACGCATTTATGTGCATTAATCTATAATTAATTTGAGAATTTTTCTTTTTACCTCAGGTATAATTGATTTTTCTATGCTTCCCTTTGGAGACGTTTGCGGTCCCGGTTCGTTGTCTGGACATCGCATGTGCGCAGTCTCCACCCATTTCCCCATGTAGGGGATTTTTTCACCACTTGTTTTCAAACCATAACCCTTGTGTTTTCTGGGTGTTGTGGTTCTATGATGACTGATATATAAGCTTGATGTATGGCTGTAGAGGTGAGTACTCTGCCAATTAGGTGTTTTCCATGCTCACCCTCATTTGCATATTTATTGTTTGTGTTTTGTTTTGTGTTTTATGTTTAATGAATGTCATCACATGAGACAACTGTATTCTTCTCTGTTTTAGACTTCAATTCTGAATTATATGTCGGATTATCCCTGAAGAAGGAGTTATCTCCGTAACGCGTAGGATCTGACCTATATATGTACAATTCCAATTTTCACATGATTATACACTAGCATTGCAGTCCAGGGTATAATCTTTTCCCCTGGGCATGCAATGCATTGGAAAGAATTCAACATCTATTCTATTAATTCATTGATTGTATCTTCTGCATATATCAAGTCCTTTTTTATTTGCACACTATTTTATGTATTCATACTTTCTATTTTTGTAATAAACTATTTTTATACTCTACCCTAGTGGTTATGTAAATTCATGCCTATAAAGTCCCGCCCTGTGAGGGGAAACTTTTGTATTGTATCAGTTAGGGATGTTGGCTACATCACACCAGACCTGTTTTCTACAACCTCCTATTTTTTTGATATAATGGCAATGCAGACACCGCAAGTCTCCCGCATTTCACAGCGGGCTCACTGACACCCACAAGTGCGGCACGATTAGAGTTGCCACCTCATCCCTTTAAACCCGAACACAGGTTTTGAGGCTAATTTAATGCAGATAAGACACCAAGTGAGTTTAATTACCACCTTAATCAGCCACAGAACCTGTGTAATTAATATGTGTTCGGGTTTAAAGGGATGAGGTGGCAACCCTAGGCACGATCTCCCGGCTGTCAACCGCAGCAGCCCGAGCCGCCCCCTCCTCTGGGCCAGGGGAGGCATTGGCATCGCTATGGGGATCTATTGTACAAAAACAGGTGCAGCACGGGACTTCCTATGTGTCCCAGACTGTTACTCTGCTCTCCTCTCATAACCCTCCAGCTCCCACAATCACTGAGCAAGCTGCCCTCTGCTAGTCCAGCTCAGAGAGAGTTAGAAGCCGGGACAGCCAATGGTAGGTGAGCAGCAGCTGTGTGGAGGGAGCTTGTGTCGGATTCAAACAGAGGGAGGAGTGAGTCCAGGAGCGAGCGAGCGAGCTGGTGAGTGTGAGGATGGAATTCATTACTGTTATACACTGCAATGTCTTCTCTGGCAGCACTGTGTTCCTGGCTGGTTTTCTGTGTGCTTCCACACAAAGCCTGGTGGCTGTGCAGGCAGCCCCTGAGTGGTGTACACACATGGTGGGAGCTATAGAGGAGTGCTGGTACCTGGGAGGCAGGTGAAATAATTTGGTGGGCAATCCTGACTGGTCAATTATTCTCCCAGGTAACCTTGTCTGGGGGCAGGGGACACTGATCAAATGGGAAGCATGGGCGTCCGCTCCATAGGGCAAGGGGGGTCATTTGCCCCCCCCTGGAATCGAGAAGGTGTTGGCCAAATTGGCAGTTTTCTACACCCTCCGCCGCCCTTACACCCACTTACAGCCCCGCTGGACCTGCTGAAGGTGAAAAGGAAGGAGAGCCGGGCTGTGTGTGCAGTATGGAGGGAGTAGGAGATGCCCTACAACACGTGTGTGTGTGTGTGTGTGTGTGTGTGTGACTGCAGAGACATGACGTCATAGGACACATCATACATATGGTCAGTGTGGTCAGTGTGAAGTGTAGTGGTCAGTAGTCAGTGTGTAGTGTAGTGGTTAGAGTGTAGTGTGTGTAGTGTCCAGAGGTGCAGGGTGCTGCTGTGTAATGTAAAGGGGTGCAGGGTGCTGTGTAATGTAAAGGGGTCCAGTGATGCAGGGTGCTGTGTAATGTAAAGGGGTCCAGTGATGCAGGGTGCTGTTTAATGTAAAAGGGTGCTGTGTAATGTAAAGGGGTCCAGAGGTGCAGGGTGCTGTGTAATGTAAAGGCGGTCAGTGATGCAGGGTGCTGTGTAATGTAAAGGCGGTCAGTGATGCAGGGTGCTGTGTAATGTAAAGGGGTCCAGTGATGCAGGATGCTGTGTAATGTAAAGGGTTCCAGTGATGCAGGGTGCTGTGTAATGTAAAGGCCGTCAGTGATGCAGGGTGCTGTTTAATGTAAAGGTGTCCAGTGATGCAGGGTGCTGTGTAATGTAAAGGCGGTCAGTGATGCAGGGTGCTGTGTAATGTAAAGGGGTCCAGTGATGCAGGGTGCTGTGTAATGTAAAGGCGGTCAGTGATGCAGGGTGCTGTTTAATGTAAAGGGGTCCAGTGATGCAGGGTGCTGTGTAATGTAAAGGGGTCCAGTGGTGCGGGGTGCTGTGTAATGTAAAGGGGTCCAGTGATGCAGGGTGCTGTGTAATGTAAAGGGGTCCAGAGATGCAGGGTGCTGTGTAATGTAAAGGGGTCCAGAGCTGTGGGGTGCTGTGTAATGTAAAGGGGTCCAGAGGTGCAGTTGTGGAGAGGGGGTACACAGTAGTGACAAAGAGATATTTAAAGATGCAGGGGGCACAGTGGGGAGTTTTTACATTTTAACGTGGGGGGGGTGTCGCTTTTAACCCCTGCTAGCGGTCGGAGAAAGGGTAAAATGCGACTGTGTATCGCCGCTGCTGAAGCGCCCCCTCCTGAAAACATTTCAGCGGACACCCATGTCTATATCGAACTGTTGTTGCAACGAAAACGAAAATTAAGCATTTGTTTTATGTCAGATCTTTCGGTTTTTGGATTCTGCTTTTCGTTTTCGTTTGTTAAAACGATAACGAAAATACCTGAAATTCGGACGAAAATGCATTCAGACGAAAACGAATGCACATGTCTACCAAGAACCATTACGCAGAGCAGGTAAGTATAACATGTTTATTATTATATGTTTTGGCTTTGTAGCGGTACCCCCAGTTAAGAGGGCTGCCTTGATTGATTTGGGCCCTGTAGTGCAGCACTGTCAACCCCGGGCAATCGGCTCTAACCTCTCGTGGCACAGTTAGTAAAGGGGATGAAAGAATCGCAATCACTCTATGATTCTCTATGACACAATCCCACAGTAAGGCATGCAATAACAGCATAGTGCAGTAAATGACACTGACAACAGTATACTTGAATCTAATATTTTACTGTTGATAAAGATTAGGATAAAATAACATGCAATACCATATGCAGAGCCCTGCAATATAAGTACACCTGTAAAACTGCAAACGTTCAACAATATAGAATACAAGCTATCAGACCCCGCTGCAGCTATCCTCCCTCGTGGCCAATATGGCGCCCAGCAATGTCCTATACTACCCAGTCAGGCCTGACTATAATTTGGGGTATAGTTAGGTGAAAGAAATCTTCGCTAGCAAGAACGGTGGTGCACATTAATATCAAATTGTAATCCAATAGGGAACCGATGATTTGATAACTTCAAAGCTCTGGGAGACTAATAACTCAGTTCTGTGGACAGTCTCCCCAGAGTGTAACTGCAATACTGGATGGCCCTGAATACAGTCAGTGGGCCTAGAGATTCTGTGGTGCAGTTCTGAGCAAGTGCTCTCTCACCCAACCGGACCAGTCCTTGCCTGTTACTTCCGTCACCGTGACTCGATTCACGGCATCCACGACATCCGGGCCTTCGATCCTCCTGATGACAGTACTTGGCAACAGGAACAGACGTTCAGCAGGTTCCTCGGTGGAACGAAATGCTCTTTGGAAAAAAACACAAGGCCCAGGCTTCAGGCCTTGTGTGCGCAGCAGTTCAACACAGAGGTCCTCTTACTAGGAGGGCGGCGTCCAAAGAGACAGAGCCCAGCTCCGCCTCTCCCTTATAAAGTCCACCCAGCAGTCCTTGCGCGGGGCAATGCACCCTGGGTGCCTTAAAGGGTACTGGGTAACATAGTCTTTTGGGGATTAAAGGGCAATACCCCGCTACAGCTATATTGCCACATATAATTTTTCTGGGGGGGGGGGGTGGCCAGCCCGGGCGCCAGGTGTGCTTAGCTAGACCACTGGAAGCAGGGCAGGACTATGAAATTACCATTGAAGAGTTGCTCATTGACTGCATATATTCTACAAGTATTTACAGCCAATTAAATTCCTGATTGTAACATGCATGCTTTGCTTTTTGGCATCTGGTAGGGCATCTGGGTGGTAGTGTAACCCAGATGCATTGATTGATAGAGAATTTGAGACCCTTTTATGGTTCTTGGAGGACTCTGGTGGTGTGAGGTTCCCTGTGGCCTACAGGTGACACTGTCGCCCTGGGATGAGGTTGAGCTCACACCGCAAGACTGTGCCTTTTTGTCCTTTCCTGATGCTTGTACAGCGGGGCGAAGAACCCGCTGTGACGCAAAGGGAGAGGAGATAAAAGGGACGGACGTACTTACCACTGGGTTCAGAGTTCGGAGTCTGAGGACGTGGCCGCACCCAGGCACCTTCAGCTTGGGTGCTGGCGTTCCGGAGTTCCGGGCCCAGGTGCCCTCGACCTGGCCGGAGCGGGAGATGGAGTCCATCTCAGGCACCTTTAGCCTGGGGTGAGGTACTATGGCGGAGACCTGGAGCTCAGTACCTTCGACTGAGTTCCGCGAAGGTGGAGGAATCCGAGGGGGCCCTAACTCCTTGGGTGCCCGTGTCTGAGACGAGGAGGCCGGTGAGGGGAACTTCTCCGGAGAGTCCAGCGCAGCATTGCTGGTGACGGAAAGGCCTCCGGTAACTGTCTTGGACGGATGTCTTTCCCCTGATAGGGGCTACGTTAGCGAAGGTAATCCATATTCTGTTCAATATAGTCAGTGGCAGTGACTATCCGCCACTGGTGACACCACAGTGGTTAGCTCTATCTTAAAGGATTGTGCCTTGGCCTACTCCCCACATATGCTGAAGTGTTACATCGGTCTCAACCTGTCTGTGCTGTATGACTATTTATTGAGAAGAATAAATACGAGTTGGACCTTTTCAGTGTGTGGAACTCTGGTTACTAGGAGCAAAGGGGAGTCACTTCGAGGAAAGGATCTGACTCTGGGACACACACAAAAACCCGATAGTTCTGGCCTTCACCTTTACACTAGGGTGACCAGACATCCCCGGTTTCAGGGGACAGTCCCCGGATTGAGGACACTGTCCCCGGACAAAGTCTGTCCCCAGTTTTGTCCCCGGATTGGATTTGAACAGGGGCTGGGGAAATTTTAAAGACAGACAGTGCAGAATAAAAAAAAAAAAAAAAAATCAGAATTACACCCCCCCGCTCCGCTGCTCCTACTAGCTTAGGGGGTGTATTTTTTTTCCCCATTATCTGTGCCCCTTTCTGATGATCATGTGCTGGTCGGTGCGGAGGGAATATTTCTTCAGTTTCGGGTGCATGCCCATTCAGCTCGCATGTTCTTCGGCCTTGGCTCAAGTCCCGGCCAGCCTCCTGCCTGTTTATCTCCTTGCCTTCCCTGGCGGAGTGATCTTCCTCTGCACCCCACGAAGTGGTAGCCGGGGCCCAGAGAGTAAGACTTTACAGGCTGTGAGGCGGGCGGCGGCGACGGGCAGAGAGTCGCTGATTGCCGCCATTAGTAGTAAAAAAAAATATGTCCCCCGGATTTCATTTTAAAAATCTGGTCACCTTACTTTACACGTTGAGGACATGGGCCGTGGTGTATCTCATCCCACCCCCGTGTTAAAGCCTAGACAAGACCAACAAGCCGAGACTGAGCAGGGGTGAGAGGGGTGAGGTCACTACATAGGTACATGTTAAATTTAACTGCAGTAGCTATTAATAGAAACCTCAGTAATGTGTAATGGGGATGAGATAAACATTGATTGTTTGGGATTTTGATACTGATCTGAACCTTAGTGACATTTGGGGGAATAACTTGTTCCAAAAATGCATGTCTAGAACCATCATTGCATTGGTCAATCATAGCCCTGGCAACATAATCTTGCTATGTTGAAGGCATGTGCCTGTTAGGATTCAGAAGGTGGACCGCAAACTCACCCACCCTTTCCTGGCCTGACAGGCTGCGTGCTTGTATAGAGTTGGGGGAACCCTATGTCATTTTTCTTTTCTTGTACTTTGCTCAGGCTACCCCCTTAAAATCTGTTCTGAGAGGTCTAGTAGAACAGACCTCGCATATACATGTATTACAAAGTGAGAGAAGTTCCCCATCAGGTCCGCCCCCTCGGTATGTCAGACCCCGCCTACGTCATTGGCCTGAGCGGGGAACTTCCTTCACTGTGTAATTTAAATTTACACAGTGAAGGAAGTTTCCCGCTCAGGCCAATGAAGTAGGCGGGGTCTGACATACCGAGGGGGCAGACCTGATGGGGAACTTCTCTCACTTTGTAATACATGTATAGACCCGCCCCTTCTCATGTTCCGCATCAGGTCCTCAGCCTTACACCGAGTCATTGGCTGAGCGGACCTGATGGGGAACTTTAGAAGGGGCGGGTCTATACATGTAATAGACTGCGGAGGAAGTTCCCCATCAGGTCCGCTCAGGCTCAGCCAATGACGGACAGCGCTGGACATCGGATCGCCGCGGGACACTGGATTTCACCGCTGGAATGGTTTTTTTTTTAATTTTTTTTTCAACAAAGGACTTTTTCAAGGTGTTTGTGTTTTTGTTTTTTTTTTACATTGTTTTTTTACAAGGGTTGTGGGGATGAGGCCCTTGTCCCCATCAACATGGGGACATCCTCCCCATGTTGAGGGCATGAGGCCTGGTACGGTTCAGGAGGGGGGGGGCGCTCTCTCGTCCCCCCCTCTTTTCCTGCGGCCTGCCAGGTTGCGTGCTTGAATAAGGGTCTGGTATGGATTTTTGGGGGGACTCCACGCCATTTTTTTTTTACATTTGGGGTGGAATTCCATTTAAAATCCATGCCAGATCTGAAGGGCCTGGTGTGGATATTTGGGGGAACCGCACACATTTTTTTTTTTTTAATTTGCGGCGGGGTTCCCCTTAATATCTATTCCAGACCTGAAGGGCCTGGTAATTGAATTCTGGGGGACCCCCACGATTTTTTTTTATTTTTATCAATGACTTTTGTATGTATTGCCGGGAGCCGACAATTCATTATTAGCCGCAAGTGAGTTTTAAATGACTTTTTTTCCTTCAAAAATGACACTTTGTGCAGGGACAGTTCTAAGGACGGGAAACATGCGCCACTTTACATGCATATCATACACAACCCCCAGGTACGAAATTTAAAGGAATATTTCACTTTTATTGTTTCACTTTAAGCATTATTAAAATCACTGCTCCCAAAAAAACGGCCGTTTTTTAAAACTTTTTTTTGCATTGATACATGTCCCCTGGGGCAGGACCCGGGTCCCCAAACACTTTTTATGACAATAACTTGCATATAAGCCTTTATAATTAGCACTTTAGATTTCTCCCATAGACTTTTCGAATTTGCCGCGAACACCCCAATTTGTTCGCTGTTCGGCGAACGGACGAACAGGCAATGTTCGAGTCGAACATGAGTTCGACTCGAACTCGAAGCTCATCCCTAATTGTAAACACCGCTGGGACACTTGTACTTACAGGTACTGTAAGCTTATGATAAAGGTTACCTGTAGGTACAAGTAAATATCTCCTAAATGTTCACTGTTTCTGTAGCTGATGACATGACCGGTGCATGTACTCTGAAGGGACAGCAGGCTCATGCTGTCCCTTTAGAGCTCTGTGTCACGGCATGCACCCGAAACTGAAGAAATAATCCCTCCGCTCCGACCAGCACATGATCATCAGAAAGGGGCACAGATAATGGAAAGAAATACACCCCCTAAGCTAGTAGGAGCGGCGGAGCGGGGGGGGGGGGGTGTAATTCAGAATTTTTTCTTTTAATCCTGCACTAACTGTCTTGAAATTGCCCTGTTCAAATCCAATCCGGGGACAAAACCGGGGACAGATTTGGTCGGGGGACAGTGTCCTCAATCCGGGGACTGTCCCCTGAAACCGGGGATGTCTGGTCACCCTAAAGTATATGCCTGTGTGAGGGCCGTGTTTGTCCACACAGGGATGCACAGGCACACTGTGCATTCCTATGCAGGCAGTCCTGTTCATGTCAATTGGGACACATCAGCTGCATGGATACAGCTGCTGCTTCGAGTGTATTCAGGGACACACACCCGCACCTAAACGGCTGTGACATTGGGAGCAGTGGCTATGCATGGAACATTTGTGCATCCCTGTACAGGTAAACAGAGCCCTTGCACGGACATATGCTCAAGTATGCTCTTGTAAAAAAGGCCTAAACCCCTTCCCTACCCGCCCATAGTAATATGACGTCCACAGATGGGATCTCCCATTCTGGGTGGACGTCATATGACGTCATGGGCCTTGTGGGGGGATATCTGAATGATGCCTGCAGCTAGAGGCATCATTCAGATATCCTTCTATTCTGCCAGCGATTTCTGCGCACCATAAGAACGATCATAGTAGCAGTTCCGCCGCTTGATCGTTCTTATAGGCAGCAGGAGGGGACATCCTTCCCCCCCTCCCGCGGCCATCCGGTGCTTCTCCGGGCTCTCCCATGCCATCGGGGGCCCGGAGAATGAATCGTCCGGCGCCGGAGGTGAACCATAGAGATGAATGGTGACCAGATGGTCACCTGTCATCTCTATGACCGTCGGAGGCCCGGGCGCGATGTGATGACGTCACGCCCGGGTCCTCAGAAGTAAACAAAGCCGCCATTGCGGCTAGTAAGCATGAGATCGGTGAAATTTATTTCACGATCTCATGCTTTCCAGCCTGGAGGAGAGGTGTGGGGTTTTATTGACCCCACATCTCTCCATAAAGAGGATCTGTGACTAACAATTCCTATTACAAGGGTGGATGAGTGGATTTAGATGTCATCCAATCAGATTGGACAGTGTATGTGGATATTAATTGTTTAGAGAAATTAGTGTATTTAGATGTCATCCAATCAGATTGGTTGCTCAGAGAAATTAGTAGATTTAGATGTCATCCAATCATATTGGTTGCTCAGAGAAATGAGTGGATTTAGATGTCATCCAATCAGATTGGTTGCTCAGAGAAATGAGTGGATTTAGATGTCATCCAATCAGATTGGACAGTGTATGGGGAAAAAATTGTCCAGAATGCACAATACACAGACATGTGTTGAGAAGATGTTTTCATGGAAGATTTGGCTCCACCAATGATTATTGACTGTCACCATAAAATGCACAATTACAAGTCCAGGAAACATCTGCACAGTTGTTGATAGGAGGAAGATCTCTAGAATGATTATTGAGTTGTTTCAAAAAGAAGTGAATGAAAGGAATAAAAGTAGAAGCAATATTCTCCATGTGATAAGGAAAAGCTCATTAACATGATCAGCATTAAAATGAGCACAAGCCCAATGTCTGTTTCATATTTAAGAATGTGTATGCGCCCGTACGCGCAACGATTCTGCGAATCCGGCGCAAGTCAACTGCATGCGCCATGTCGCAATATTTATTCCTGCCCGCGCAAATGCGCCAGCATTTTCTTAACCACTTAAGCCCCCGACCATTTTGTAGCTAAAGGACCAGAGGTGTTTTCAGAATTTTGCACTGCGCTGCTTTAACTGCAAATTGTGCGGACATGCAATGTTGTACCCAAACGACATTTGCGTCCTTTTCTTCCCACAAATAGAGCTTTCTTTTAATGGTATTTGATTGCCTCTGCGATTTTTATTTTTTGCGATATAAACGGAAAAAGACGGAAAATTTTGAAAAAAAATGATATTTTCTACTTTTTGTTATAAGAAAAATCAAATAAACTCAATTTTAGTCATACATTTAGGCCAAAATGTATTCAGCCACATGTCTTTAGTAAAAAAAATGTCAATAAGCGTATATTTATTGGTTTGCGCAAAAGTTATAGCGTCTACAAACTAGGGTACATTTTCTGGAATTTACACAGCTTTTAATTTATGACTGCCTATCTCATTTCTTGAGGTGCTAAAATGGCAGGGCAGTACAAAACCCCCCCAAATGACCCCATTTTGGAAAGTAGACATCCCAAGGAAATTGCTGAGAGGCATGTTGAGCCCATTGAATATTTTTTTTATTTTTTTTGTCTCAAGTGATTGAATAATGACAGACAAAAAAAAAAAGTTGTCACTAAATGATTTATTGCTCACACATGCCATGGTTATATGTGGAATTGCACCCCAAAATAAATTTTGCTGCTTCTCCTGAGTACAGGGATACCACATGTGTGGGACTTTTTGAGAGCCTAGCCGCGTATGGGCCCCCGAAATCCAAGCACCGCCTTCAGGATTTCTAAGGGCGCAAATTTTTGATTTCACTCCTCACTACCTATCACAGTTTCGAAGGCCATAAAATGCCAAAATAGCACAAAACCCCCCCAAATGACCCAATTTTGGAAAGTAGACACCCCAAGCTATTTGCTGAGAGGCATGTTGAGTATTTTACAGCTCTCATTTGTTTTTGAAAATTAAGAAAGAAAATATTTTTTTTTTTTTCAATTTTCAAAACTTTGTGACAAAAAGCGAGATCTGCAACATACTCACCATACCTCTCAGCAAATAGCTTGGGGTGTCTACTTTCCAAAATGGGGGTCATTTGGGGGGGTTTGTGCCATCTGGGCATTCCATGGCCTCCAAAACTGTGATAGGCAGTGAGAAGTGAAATCAAAAATTTACATTCCATGGCCTCCGAAAGCCTTACGTGGCTAGGCTCCCAAAAAGTCTCACACATGTGGTATCCCCGTACTCAGGAGAAGCAACAGAATGTATTTTGGGGTGTAATTCCACATATGCCCATGGCATGTTTGAGCAATATATAATTTAGTAACAACTTTGTGCAAAAAAAATTAAAATAAATTGTCTTTTTTCCGCAACTTGTGTCAACATATAAAATATTCCATGGACTCGACATGTCTCTCAGTATATAAATTGGGGTGTCTACTTTCCAAAATGGGGTCATTTGGGGGGGTTTTGAACTGTTCTGGCATTTTATACACAACATTAGGAAGCTTACATCCACTCTTCTAACCACTTGAAGACAAAGCCCTTTCTGACACTTTTTGTTTACATGAAAACATATTTTTTTTTTTGCAAGAAAATTATGTTGAACCCCCAAACATTATATATTTTTTTAAAGCAAAGGCCCTGCAGATTAAAATGGTGGGTGTTGCATTTTTTTTTTCAACACAGTATTTGCGCAATGATTTTTCAAACGCACCAAGATCGGTGTGATAAAATGCTTTCCCAATTTCCCAATGGCGCTTTTTATATCCGAGGGGGGGGGACATTCCCTCCCACTGCTTGTAAAAGCAGTCCAGAGGCTAATTAGCCGCTAGGATTGCTTTTACATGAAAGCCGGCCGCTGGCTGAAAAGAATGATACCAAGATGATACCTAAACCCGCAGGCATCAATCTGGTATAACCATTCAAAGTCCAGCAACATACCAGTACGTTGCTGGTCCTTGTTGGACATGTATTGTAATCTTTTTTTTCATGCAGCCTGTTGGCTGAACAAAAAAAAGAGATTGATCGGTGGGTATGCCCACCATTAGAATACCGCCATTCATCCACCCACTTCTAATGATAGGCATACATGCACCATTTATATATGCCGAAGCATTGGGGCATCCTCCCGCAAAAATTATGCCGCACACACATGGTCGGACTTTTCCACGGGCAAGCCTCTGTCGGAATTTCGACCGTATGTATGCGGCATTAGGAGCAAAATCGCTCCTCCGCCCGTGCTGCCCCACTGCTTCGGCATATATGCTTTTTTTTTTTTAACTGTAGTGGTGAAATCATCTCCTACAGCACTGGAGTCGCAGGGATCAGACCTGTCTCTGCGAACGCTGCAGTTGTGTGTGTTGTGTTTTGTAAGTGACAGTGATCGATCGATACTGCACTTGGGTGGCCTGGGCTGGACGGAGGGGCAAAACGCAGGTGCTAGCAGGTATCTGGGCTGATCCCGCTAACACTGCATTTTTGGGAACCCTAATCTGCTGGGGACACTAGTATAGATCTGATCAGATCAGATATTGATCTGTTCAGATACTATACCACTAAGGGAGGTGTATGCTTCACGCGTGGGTGTTAGCGTTACTGGCACTAACCTGACGCTGCCTGGGGTGTGACGCAGGGTTAACTAGGGGCAATTAGGGGGTTAAAACCTTTTATTAGGTAATATATGGGGGTACCTGACGCTATAAAAACCTGCGGCGAACCTAAAAAAAATAACTGGCTATGGATCGGCATCACCGGCACTAAAACAGCGATCAGAAAAACGATCGCTTAGTGACGGCGGTGCTAGGGGGTGAAAGGGTTATCTGGGGGGTGATCAGGGGGTTAAACCTTTATTAGGGGGGGTTAGGGGGCTACACTGGACCTAAAACTAACTGTAGTGACACTTTTACAGTCACAAATGTCACTGATTGCAGTGATCAGTAAATAAATGGTCACTGCAATCAGTGACACGGGGGCTGGGGGGTGATCTGGGGGTGTCTGGGGGGGCCTGGGGGGGCGATTTATGTTCCTATGTGTCCTGGTGTCAGTGTACTGTTTGTGCACTAACCTGTGTGTCTTCTCTTGTACGACGCTTGGTATATGTGAGCGCCGCATGAGAGATGACATCACTTCCTCTGCCTGTGTAAACATTACACAGCAGAGGAAGCTTTCTCATTCGCCGGGAGCGATCGCGGGGGGGTGGCCGGAATCGAACAGCCGTCCCCTCATCCTGGATCGCTCCCCAACGGATAACGACCGCTCACTGTATAGAAGGGGGGTCCGATTGGACCCCCCAACTATACAAAGGCAATCATGTACACTGTACGTGATTGTGCCTGTCGGTGCCATTCTGCCGACGTATATATACAGTGAGCGGTCGTTAAGTGGTTAAATCAGCCCCTGTGTGTCTATGGTCATAACAGATCAATCATAGCAATTACTTGTCTGGACTTATATAGTTATTTCACAAACAATTGACCTCATATTAAACATAAAAGCTGACTGTAACAGCTAGTGCAGAGCTAGCATAGTGGTTAGGTTAGTAGACTTCCATTGGTGAAGTTGTGGGTTTTATATATATTGATTTTAAATTAAACAGATTTTAAAATGTGAGATAGTGAGGGCTTAAATTGTATTTTATCAATATATCCAAATTGATTTCAAGGTATATTAACAAAGACACACTCATATATTCCGCACACAAAGTTGTAGTATATGCTGGTTACTATACAGTAATAAGAAAATATATATATATGTGAAATAACAGTAAGTGGTCTTGCTATGCAAGAACACTTAATGAAAGGCGGAGCCAGGCTGCCGGTGACAAGTACAAGAGGCCTGAAAGAGAGCCTAAGCTCCGCCTACGGAGTAAACTGCCTGAAAGAGCCCGATCTCATTCGAATTCGGAAGCTACGCAAGGTCGGCTAGGATCCTCCTTGGATGGGAGACCTGGTATTCGAGGCCTTGTTAGGAGACCTGGGGTTGGCCGTGGATGGGAGACCACTGTGGCATCCTTAGGTGCTGTTGTGTGGGCAGCGCTCTGGAATACTAGGTGCTGTTAGCATGGCAACGCTTGGTGGAAAACCCAGTGCTGTTGACCTCCTTAAGGAAAACCAGGTGCTGTAGGCATTTGCTTTTCTTCCAGCAGGGGTCACTCTCCTCTATGGCTCTTTTTACATTGATTTTTACCCAAAAGCGCTCTGCAAGCCCTCCTGCACACCTAGCTCCTCTAAAATCACCAGTGCAGCCCCCCCACCTTTTCTTTTTTACATCCAGCCTTACCCCCCCACCTTTTCTTTTTACATCCAGCCTAGTATGTGTGTGCATGGGAAGGTGCAGGCAGGAAGAGGTTAATTAAGACAACGGTAAAGTTAGCCCAATTTTTTTTTTTATATTGTGAAAGATAATGTTACGCCGCGTAAATTGATTACCAACATGTCACGCTTCAAATTTGCACCCGCTCGTGGAATGGCGTCAAACTTTTACCCTTAAAAATCTCCATAGGCGACGTTTAAAAAATTCTATAGGTTGCATCTTTTGAGTTACAGAGGAGGTCTACGGCTAGAATTCTTGCTCTCGCTCCAACGATTGCCTCTCTTGTGTGGTTTGAACACCGTTTTCATATGCGGGCGTTACTCACGTATGCGTTCGCTTCTGCGCGCAAGCTCGTCGGGACGGGGCACTTTAAAACTTTTTATTTTTTTTCCTTATTTATTTTACTTGATTTTATTTTATTTTTGTACTGTTTTTAATAAAAAAAAAAAAGGGTCACTTTTATTCCTATTACAAGGAATGTAAACATCCCTTGTAATAGAAAAGAGAATGACAGGTCCTCTTAAATATGAGATCTGGTGTCAAAAAGACCTCAGATCTCATATTTAGACTAAAATGCAATAAAAAAAATTGTCATTGAAAAAATGACAAAAAAAAAATGTCCCTTTTAAGACGTATGGGCGGAGCTGACGTTTTGATGGGGGGGCCCCCTCCCGCCACCGATAACGGTGATCTTGCGGCGAATCCGCCACAGAGACCACCATTATCGTTTACAGGACCGTCTCCTGAAGTGATGGATATCTCGGTTGTGGCAGGAGCTGCTGTCGTTACCGAGATATCCCTCTTCAAAAAGAGGACGTATATGTACAGGAGCTGGTCGTTAAGTGGTTAAAGAGGGAGCAAAGCAATGCAATAGGAAACACCCTGAATGTGCCTGCTCTTGTCTGTATTCTGAAGTTAAGCAAGTTTACTCTCCGGTTTGACTCTTCAGGTATTTTATTGCGTACGGGGGTGCCACAGACTCCCCGTCTTGCGGAATGCCCTGGGTTGTCTACCCGAGCCTCCATACCTCGAAAATGAGACGTTTAAAAATCTGTGCGAACGACCGGGCGACCACCAAGAGGCGCGTCGCCCACCCCAGCTTCGCCCGCGTTTTGCTTTTCTCTCCTTTGTGGCTTTAGCGCAAGGAACCTCGCCTGGTGCCTTTACTTCAGGCACAGTATTCTGGCGCCTGGGATAGCGTTCCCTATGCAGTCAAGTCATCATGGCAAACTGAATATGGCAGCTACATGGCAGCTTCCATAGATAACAGAACACAATGGCCAGCACCCCGACTTGTAGGAAACATTGCAGTTGCACCTACATGAGGGAATTGTGAATGGCTAGAAGGCAGCAGGACAATGTGTGTCTATGGTCATAACAGATCGATCATAGCAATTACTTGTCTGGACTTGTATATATTAGCCTCATATTAAACAAAAAAGCCATCCTCATTAGCTAGTGCAGAGCTAGCATAGTGGTTAGGATAGCAAGTTTCAAGTTGTGGGTTCTAATCCCGGTGAAATTACTTTTGTTTTATAATATATATATTTTAAAAATATTGATTTTAAATTAAACATATTTTAACATGTGAGATAGTGAGGGCTTAAATTGTATTTTATCAATATATCCAAATTGATTTCAAGGTATATTAACAAAGACACACTCATATATTATATATGTATATATTAGGGTGATTAGACAGGATCATTAGGGTGTCATCTTCAGTTTCCCTGGGGGCAGTTCCCAATTTCAGGAGACTGGTCATAACAGATCAATCATAGCAATTACTTGTCTGGACTAATACAGTTGTTTCACAGACAATTAACCTCATATCAAACATAAAAAGCAAACCTTTAGTGCCATTAAAGCGGAGCTCCACCCTAAAGTGGAACTTCCGCTCATCGGAACCCTCCCCCCCCCTCCGGTGTCACAATTGACACCTTTCAGGGGGGAGGGGGGTGCAGATACCTGTCTAAGACAGGTATTTGCACCCACTTCCGGGAGTCCTCTGTGCGGGAAATCTGCGGGAAGTACGTCACTTTCCACAGAATACCCTTTGTGTTCTGGGAGACACTCGGCTCCCAGAACACACAGGGACCAGTCAGAACGCCGCAGCGCGACTCGCGAATGTGCCGTAGGGAACCGGGCAGTGACTTCCTGGTTCCCTCACTGAGGATGGCGGTGAGGGCAGCAGAGTGACGAGCAATTGCTCGTCCTCTGCTGCGGACGTCGCTGGACTCCAGGACAAGTAAATGTCCTCATATTAAAAGTCAGCAGCTGCTGTAGCTGTAGCTGCTGGCTTTTAATATTTTTTTTTAGCTGCACTCCATTTTAAGTGATAGCGTAGTGGTCAGGGTAACAGTCTAATATTGTTGAAGTTTTGAGTTCTAATCCAGTTCAGAGCACATTTTTTAGTAATATATATATATATTTTCAGTATACTGTTACTGTTGGTGCTAATGTGTGCGCTATGCAGCCACAATATGTAGTCTTGATGCAGAATAGTATGCAGAGATTGTGCAAGTGGGCAGACAATTAGTGCCATTCGTTTTAGTAGTAAAGATGTACAGGGCCATGCACAGTAACTAGTGTATATAGTGGCAGTGCAGAGCAGGCCATGAGCTGTATGTACTGGCAGTGTCAGGGCACTGATTAAACCCAATCTAGTGACAGGGCAGTGAGCAGTGTGTAATAGCAGTTCTCTTCAATCAGCACTATATAATGGCAATGCAGACACCGCAAGTCTCCCGCATTTCACAGCGGGCTCACTGACACCCACAAGTGCGGCACGATTAGAGTTGCCACCTCATCCCTTTAAACCCGAACACATATGAATGACACAGGTTCTGAGGCTAATTTAATGCAGATAAGGCACCAAGTGAGTTTAATTACCACCTTAATCAGCCACAGAACCTGTGTCATTAATATGTGTTCGGGTTTAAAGGGATGAGGTGGCAACCCTAGGCACGATCTCCCGGCTGTCAACCGCAGCAGCCCGGGCCGCCCCCTCCTCTGGGCCAGGGGAGGCATTGGCATCGCTATGGGGATCTATTGTACAAAAACAGGTGCAGCACGGGACTTCCTATGTGTCCCAGACTGTTACTCTGCTCTCCTCTCGTAACCCTCCAGCTCCCACAATCACTGAGCAAGCCGCCCTCTGCTAGTCCAGCTCAGAGAGAGTTAGAAGTCGGGACAGCCAATGGTAGGTGAGCAGCAGCTGTGTGGAGGGAGCTTGTGTCTGATTCAAACAGAGGGAGGAGTGAGTCCAGGAGCGAGCGAGCGAGTGAGAGAGAGCTGGTGAGTGTGAGGATGGAATTCATTACTGTTATACACTGCAATGTCTTCTCTGGCAGCACTGTGTTCCTGGCTGGTTTCTGTGTGCTTCCACACAAAGCCTGGTGGCTGTGCAGGCAGCCCCTGAGTAGTGTACACACATGGTGGGAGCTATAGAGGAGTGCTGGTACCTGGGAGGCAGGTGAAATAATTTGGTGGGCAATCCTGACTGGTCAATTATTCTCCCAGGTAACCTTGTCTGGGGGCAGGGGACACTGATCAAATGGGAAGCATGGGCGTCCGCTCCATAGGGCAAGGGGGGTCATTTGCCCCCCCCTGGAATCGAGAAGGTGTTGGCCAAATTGGCAGTTTTCTACACCCTCCGCCGCCCTTACACCCACTTACAGCCCCACTGGACCTGCTGAAGGTGAAAAGGAAGGAGAGTCGGGCTGTGTGTGCAGTATGGAGGGAGTAGGAGATGCCCTACAACACGTGTGTGTGTGTGTGACTGCAGAGACATGATGTCATGGGACACATCATACGTATGGTCAGTGTGAAGTGTAGTGGTCAGTAGTCAGTGTGTAGTGTAGTGGTTAGAGTGTAGTGTGTGTAGTGTCCAGAGGTGCAGGGTGCTGCTGTGTAATGTAAAGGGGTGCAGGGTGCTGTGTAATGTAAAGGGGTCCAGTGATGCAGGGTGCTGTGTAATGTAAAGGGGTCCAGTGATGCAGGGTGCTGTGTAATGTAAAGGGGTCCAGTGATGCAGGGTGCTGTGTAATGTAAAGGGGTCCAGTGATGCAGGGTGCTGTGTAATGTAAAGGGGTCCAGTGATGCAGGGTGCTGTGTAATGTAAAGGGGTCCAGTGATGCAGGGTGCTGTGTAATGTAAATTAAGGTTTCCCACATGCGTCCAGATGGACGTTTTTGTTGTTTATGTAAATTTGTCTTTTTGTTTTTCTCAATACTTACCCGTTTCTTTCTTGTTTTATTTTCCCTATCAAGGCTGGCATGCATGGCTAAGTAGGTTCAAGGGTTATGCTCTACTGTGATAAATGGCCACACTTAAAGTTATTTCTTATAATGTTAGGGGTTTAAATGCTGCGGCAAAACGGCATCAGGTTATCCGTGAATTACGGAAACTTGCCTCTTCTATTGTGTTTCTTCAGGAAACACATTTAACCCATACTACGCAGGTCAAATTGACCTCGCTTTATTTTCCTCAGTGGTATTATAGCCTTTCAGATACGAATAAAGCTAAGGGGGTGGCTATTGGTTTTAGTAGTAGCGTACCCTTCCGTTTTTTAGAGATGCAAGCGGATGACCATGGTCGTTTTCTTTTTTTAAAGGGCTTTTTAGGTACTACCCAATGTACTCTAGCAAACATATACTGCCCGAACCAAAATCAACCTACCTTTTTTTTCTCAAATTCTTACTGATTTATCACAATTTGCTGAGGGTTTAACCATACTGGCAGGAGACATAAATATGTCTCTAGATCCTGTTTTGGATACATCCCACGGTCGCTCTAACATCTCTTTTAAGCGCCTGTCCTTTGTTAAAAAGAGACTAATAGATCGACAATTGATCGACGTATGGCGTATTTTACATCCAAAAGAAAAAGATTTCTCCCATTTTTCGAAGACTCATCAGTCTTATTCCCGAATAGATAATATCTTTTTAGACCATTACCACCTCCCATTAGTACAATCGGCGAATATAGGTACCGCGACATTGTCAGATCATGCACCTGTGTCGATGAGTATGACTATGCCCACTTTGACTCAGCGCTCCAATAATTGGAGACTCAATGATTCTCTTCTTTCTAACCCAACAGAAGTTTCTGTGTTTGCCTCTCATATATCGCAATATTTGAAAGACAATAAACCTTCCGAGACATCCCCTGCTATTGTATGGGAAGCTCACAAGGCAACTATGAGAGGCCGACTCATAGAACTTGGGGCAAGGAAAAAAAGAGAGCATGGTCAACAACTTGAACAGGTCCTGCACCAAATAACAGAACTTGATAAACAACATAAACTCACTTTGCACACATCCCAGCTAGAAGCTCTCACATTGAAACAAGAGGAATTAAAAAATCTTCTTAACCTCGATACAGCTCGGAAATTCCAACGATATTCGCAAAAATTCTATGAGTGGGGGGACAAACCTAGCAGACAATTAGCAAGATCCCTCAAAGAAAAACAGACTAGATCGTTTATTCCTAAAATAAAGTTATCAAACGGAAATTTAGTCCATGCGACTCCTCACATTTCTAAAGCTTTCAGGGACTATTATGCAGATTTGTACAAAGTGCAGTGTGACTCTTCGTCTCTGACTGGGAAGGAGAGACGTAACCTTATGCTTACATATTTAAAAGAAGCAAATTTGCCCAAACTTTCAAATTTGACTCTCAGGGAACTTGAATCTGAACTTTCGGTTGAGGAATTTCAGGCGGCTCTGAAATCTTCACCAACAGGTAAAGCCCCGGGACCGGATGGTTATACTATCCGGTACTATAAAACATTCAGTGATATCCTTCTGCCCCGCCTTACGGCATATGCCAATTCAATCTCACAGACCTCGGGACTACGCCCGGAATCTCTTACAGCCCATATTTCAGTTATCCTTAAAGCAGATAAGGACCCTACTCAATGCAGTAGCTATAGGCCAATTTCCCTATTAAATGTTGATATCAAATTATATTCTAAGGTAATGGCCAACAGACTACTCCCTCTTATACCTAGTTGGGTTTCTACGGATCAGACGGGCTTTATGCCACATAGAGAAGCCAAGGATAATTCTCTCCGGGCGATATCTCCTATACAATACGCCCAAAGGTCTTCCCAGTCCACCCTATTCGTATCTACAGATGCTGAAAAAGCGTTCGATAGGGTGGACTGGGATTACTTAAGATTGACCCTGCGACATTTTGGGCTGGGACCCAAGATGTTTTACCGCATTACTTCCCTCTATTCTAACCCCACGGCACAAATTCGCATAAATGGCACTTTGAGTGACTCATTCCAACTATTTAATGAGACCAGACAGGGCTGCCCTCTTTCTCCCCTTTTATTTGCCCTTACCCTCGAACCCTTTTTGGCAACCATAAGATGTAATTTAAATATACATGGGATTCAAGTAGGTAATAAAACGCACAAATATGCGGCATATTTTATTTTTTATCCAGCAGCCTCGTATCTCGCTTCCTAATTTAATGTCAGCGTTTTCTACTTTTCAGACACGCTCTAACTTTAAAATTAACCTATCTAAGTCTGAAATTCTAAATATTAATCTACCTGGAAGGGAGGTGGAAAATTTAAAACCTCTCTTTCCTTTTAGATGGGTTCAACGAAGTATGAAATATCTGGGAGTGAATCTTGTGCCTCACATTCAGTCCCTCTTTAAATATAATTACCTCCCATTATTGAATAATATTAGAAGGGATTTACAAAAGTGGAACACGCTGACACACTCATGGTTGGGTAAAGTGAGTATAATTAAAATGAACATTCTGCCTAGAGTTCTTTTTTTCTTTCAAATGATCCCATTGGGTGTGCCTATAGGATTTTTTTCCCTATTACAGACCATGGTCTCCCGCTTTATTTGGAGGAACAGTCACCCCAGAGTATCCAAGGAAGTATTATTCCGCTCCAAGGAAGCAGGGGGACTGGCCCTTCCAAATTTTAAGGCTTATTATAATGCTGTGATTCTGTCTAGGATATCCAAATGGAAATATGCAGCTAATTCCAAACTTTGGGTGAGTTTGGAACATGTTCTTAGTAACACAGACCTAGCAACTACACCCTGGTTGCCACGCGTACATAGACACCTTGCTCCAAGTACCTCCATTTTAACCACTTCCACCCTTGATGTATGGGATGCCCTACATAGGAAGTTCTCGTGGTCATATGCTTCTCCTCTGTTACCACTTTTGGACCATGATTATTTCTTACCTGGCCTACTAGATCCTGGCTATAGGTCGTGGTTGCCAGAAGAACCTCTTCTACTACATCATGTTCTTCGAGCAAATGCGCTTAAGCCTCTTAAGGAGATTCTCGGCCTTAAGCCCATTGTGTTTCTTGATAAATGGAGACATAATCAATTGCAAGGTTTCCTTAGAACTCTGCCTCAGCCGCTTAGAGGGATACAGGACTTAAACAGTATTGAGGAAGTTTTTAATTCAATGGATCCACCTGAACATTGTATCTCGGTATTCTACAAATTACTCATCAAGCTCCAAGGTGATACTTATCCTCCCTTTCTCTCTAAGTGGGAGGCAGACTTGGAATCCTGCCTCTCAGACAGCCAAAAAGATAAAGTCCTACAGCTGACTCATATCTCTTCAATTGCATCAAGGATGGCTGAGGTCAATTACAAGCTACTAACCAGATGGCACTACACCCCATCAAAGCTTCATCAGATGTTCCCCGACAACTCCCCGTTGTGTTGGAGGAATTGTGGGAACAGAGCAACCCACGCTCATATATGGTGGTCGTGCCCACTCATCCGCCCTTTCTGGTCTAGCATTATTCGAATTATCCAACAAATATCCAATATTAATCTTCCTGCTGATGCATGGACCATTCTTTTTCATGCTACCAAGGAACCTGTCAGAAAATACAAATGTTCTTTAGTTCCACATTTGCTTAATACGGCTAAAGCACTTATACCTACCCTTTGGGGTCAGCCTGAGACTCCATCCGTGAAAATGTGGTTTCAAAAAATTTCAGAGGTCCATCTTATGGAAGATATCACTCATTATAACAAGGACACTTTTCAACGACACACTTTAACTTGGACTCCGTGGATGGAGTTCAAGGACACCACAACCTAATAGAGAGATACTTGCACAATCCCACTGAGACCCGTTTACATCTATTGAATAAGCTATCTATATCTTAAGGATGATTCCCCGTGGTTATTCTTTGGCTTATCCCTTAAGAGACTAAAATGTAATGTGACAAACATTTTATTGGATACCATGCATGCCGGCCTTTCCTTTCCTCCTTTTTCTTTTCTTTTTTATACCTCTATTTTCGTTCTCTTCCTTTTCTCGGAGAGAGCGAGAGAGGGGGATTAGATTTTGTTCTTCCCTGAGGTTCCCCATACCTTCCCCCTCCCTTTTTTTTTTTTTGGACACAGGTGACGATAATTTTACCTGTTATTTTTCTCTCTACATATATGTTTTTTGTCACTTCATCAGTGTAGTCACTTGTAAATTCATCCCTTAGTCCTTCATATAGTCCACTTTTAGATTTTAACACTTGTTTTTTAGTTTGTAGTAGTTTTTGAAATCACTTTTTTTTTCACTCCCCTTTTTTTTAATAAATTTTACGTTAGAAGACATTAACACTAGAGTGATAGCACATAATATATCTGGGGGAGAGTATGGGGGATCGTATTCCCCCATCCCCCCCTTTCTAAAATCTTCCCCACTCCCCCCCTCCCCTCCTCTCCCCCTTTTTTTTTTTTTTATTTGGCACAGGTGACGATAACTTTACCCCTCACTTTTCTCTTTATATACATGTTTTGTCACTCTATTAGCACAGTCACTCATAAATGTATCCCCCTGTTCTTTATATTGTCTATTTTTAGATGTAACTTTTTTTTTTTTTTAGTTCATAGTAGTTTTCGGAACCACTTTTTGTCTCCCTTTATTACTTAATTCCACTTTAGAAGACATTAACACTAGAGTGATAGCACATAATATATTTGGGGGAGAGTACGAGGGACTGTATTCCCCCATCCCCCCTCTTCTAAAATCATCCTCACTCCCTCCCCCCCCACTTTTTTTTTTTTTTTTTTTTGTTTTTGTTTTTGTTTTTTTTTCTCTCTCTCTCTCTCGCTCCATTTCCCCATTCCCCCATCTCTCCCTCTTTTCTCCCCCCCCCTTTTTTTTATTTTTATTTATTTTTTTATTTTGTAATGGGAAATATTGAGACTGTAAATGTGTTTCATGTATTGTAATGTGTGTTATATATGTTTTTGGAAAATTAATAAAAAAGATAATAAAAAAAATAAAAACACGTGTGTGTGTGTGTGACTGCAGAGACATGACGTCATGGGACACATCATACATATGGTCAGTGTGAAGTGTAGTGGTTAGAGTGTAGTGTGTGTAGTGTCCAGAGGTGCAGGGTGCTGCTGTGTAATGTAAAGGGGTCCAGTGATGCAGGGTGCTGTGTAATGTAAAGGGGTCCAGTGATGCAGGGTGCTGTGTAATGTAAAGGGGTCCAGTGATGCAGGGTGCTGTGTAATGTAAAGGGGTCCAGTGATGCAGGGTGCTGTGTAATGTAAAGGCGGTCAGTGATGCAGGGTGCTGTGTAATGTAAAGGGGTCCAGTGATGCAGGGTGCTGTGTAATGTAAAGGCGGTCAGTGATGCAGGGTGCTGTGTAATGTAAAGGGGTCCAGTGGTGGGGGGTGCTGTGTAATGTAAAGGGGTCCAGAGCTGTGGGGTGCTGTGTAATGTAAAGGGGTCCAGAGGTGCAGTTGTGGAGAGGGGGTACACAGTAGTAACAAAGAGATATTTAAAGATGCAGGGGGCACAGTGGGGAGTTTTTACATTTTAACGTGGGGGGGGGTCGCTTTTAACCCCTGCTAGCGGTCGGAGAAAGGGTAAAATGCGACTGTGTATCGCCGCTGCTGAAGCGCCCCCTCCTGAAAACATTTCAGCGGACGCCCATGTCTATATCGAACTGTTGTTGCAACGAAAGCGAAAATTAAGCATTTGTTTATGTCAGATCTTTCGGTTTTTGGATTCTGCATTTTCGTTTGTTAAAACGATAACGAAAATACCTGAAATTCGGACGAAAATGCATTCAGATGAAAACGAATGCACATGTCTACCAAGAACCATTACGCAGAGCAGGTAAGTATAACATGTTTATTATATGTTTTGGCTATGTAGCGGTACCCTCAGTTAAGAGGGCTGCCTTGATTGATTTGGGCCCTGTAGTGCAGCACTGTCAACCCCGGGCAATCGGCTCTAACCTCTCGTGGCACAGTTAGTAAAGGGGATGAAAGAATCGCAATCACTCTATGATTCTCTATGACACAATCCCACAGTAAGGCATGCAATAACAGCATAGTGCAGTAAATGACACTGACAACAGTATACTTGACTCTAATATTTTACTGTTGATAAAGATTAGGATAAAATAACATGCAATACCATATGCAGAGCCCTGCAATATAAGTACACCTGTAAAACAGCAAACGTTCAACAATATAGAATACAAGCTATAAGACCCCGCTGCAGCTATCCTCCCTCGTGGCCAATATGGCGCCCAGCAATGTCCTATACTACCCAGTCAGGCCTGACTATAATTTGGGGTATAGTTAGGTGAAAGAAATCTTCGCTAGCAAGAACGGTGGTGCACGTTAATAACAAATTGTAATCCAATAGGGAACCGATGATTTGATAACTTCAAAGCTCTGGGAGACTAATAACTCAGTTCTGTGGACAGTCTCCCCAGAGTGTAACTGCAATACTGGATGGCCCTGAATACAGTCAGTGGGCCTAGAGATTCTGTGGTGCAGTTCTGAGCAAGTGCTCTCCCACCCAACCGGACCAGTCCTTGCCCGTTACTTCCGTCACCGTGACTCGATTCACGGCATCCACGACATCCGGGCCTTCGGTCCTCCTGATGATAGTGCTTGGCAACAGGAACAGACGTTCAGTAGGTTCCTCGGTGGAACGAAATGCTCTTTGGAAAAAAACACAAGGCCCAGGCTTCAGGCCTTGTGTGTGCAGCAGTTCAACACAGGGGGTCCTCTTGCTAGGAGGGCAGCGTCCAAAGAGACAGAGCCCAGCTCCGCCTCTCCCTTATAAAGTCCACCCAGCAGTCCTTGCGCGGGGCAATGCACCCTGGGTGCCTTAAAGGGTACTGGGTAACATAGTCTTTTGGGGATTAAAGGGCAATACCCCGCTACAGCTATATTGCCACATATAATTTTTCTGGGGGGGGGGTGGTCAGCCCGGGCGCCAGGTGTGCTTAGCTAGACCACTGGAAGCACGGCAGGACTATGAAATTACCATTGAAGAGTTGCTCATTGACTGCATATATTCTACAAGTATTTACAGCCAATTCCTGATTGTAACATGCATGCTTTGCTTTTTGGCTTATTCAGGTGAATTATAAAATAGGTGTAGCGGGTATTTGAATTTAGGGTAGGGCATCTGGGTGGTAGTGTAACCCAGATGCATTGATTGTTAGAGAATCTGAGACCCTTTTATGGTTCTTGGAGGAGTCTGGTGGTGTTAGGTTCCCTGTGGCCTACAGGTGGCACTGTCGCCCTGGGATGAGGTTGAGCTCACACCGCAAGACTGTGCCTTTTTGTCCTTTCCTGATGCTTGTACAGCGGGGCGGGGAACCCGCTGTGACGCAAAGGGAGAGGAGATAAAAGGGGCAGACGCCCTTACCACTGGGTTCAGAGTTTGGAGTCTGAGGACGTGGCCGCACCCAGGCACCTTCATCTTGGGTGCTGGCGTTCCGGAGTTCCGGGCCCAGGTGCCCTCGACCTGGCCAGAGCGGGAGATGGAGTTCATCTCAGGCACCTTTAGCCTGGGGTGAGGTACTATGGCGGAGGCCTGGAGCTCAGTACTGAGTTCCACGAGCGTGGAGGAATCTGAGGGGGCCCTAACTCCTTGGGTGCCCGTGTCGGAGACGAGGAGGCCAGTGAGCGGAACTTCTCCGGAGAGTCCAGCGCAGCATTGCTGGTGACGGAGAGCCCTCCGGTAATTGTCTTGGACGGATGTCTTTCCCCTGATAGGGGCTACGTTAGCGAAGGTAATCCATATTCTGTTCAATATAGTCAGTGACTATCTGCCACTGGTGACACCACAGTGGTTAGCTCTATCTTAAAGGATTGTGCCTTGGCCTACTCCCCACATATGCTGAAGTGTTACATCGGTCTCAACCTGTCTGTGCTGTATGACTATTTATTGAGAAGAATAAATACGAGTTGGACCTTTTCAGTGTGTGGAACTCTGGTTACTAGGAGCAAAGGGGAGTCACTTCGAGGAAAGGATCTGACTCTGGGACACACACACAAAACCCGATAGTTCTGGCCTTCACCTTTACACTAGGGTGACCAGACATCCCCGGTTTCAGGGGACAGTCCCCGGATTGAAGACACTGTCCCCGGACAAAGTCTGTCCCCTGTTTTGTCCCCGGATTGGATTTGAACAGGGGCTGGGGAAATTTTAAAGACAGTCAGTGCAGAATAAAAAAAAATAAAAATCAGAATTACACCCCCCCCCGCTCCGCTGCTCCTACTAGCTTAGGGGGTGTATTTTTTTCCCCATTATCTGTGCCCCTTTCTGATGATCATGTGCTGGTCGGAGCGGAGGGAATATTTCTTCAGTTTCGGGTGCATGCCCATTCAGCTCGCATGTTCTTCTGCCTTGGCTCAAGTCCCGGCCAGCCTCCTGCCTGTTTATCTCCTTGCCTTCCCTGGTGGAGTGATCTTCCTCTGCACCCCACCCAGTAGTAGCCGGGGCCCAGAGAGTAAGACTTGACAGGCTGTGAGGCGGGCGGCGGCGACGGGCAGAGAGGCGCTGATTGCCGCCATTAGTAGTAAAAAAAAATATGTCCCCGGATTTCATTTTAAAAATCTTGTCACCTTACTTTACACGTTGAGGACATGGGCCGTGGTGTATCTCATCCCACCCCCCGTGTTAAAGCCTAGACAAGACCAACAAGCCTAGACTGAGAAGGGGTGAGAGGGGTGAGGTCACTACATAGGTACATGTTAAATTTAACTGCAGTAGCTATTAATAGAAACCTCAGTAATGTGTAATGGGGATGAGATAAACATTGATTGTTTGGGATTTTGATACTGATCTGAACCTTAGTGACATTTGGGGGAATAACTTGTTCCAAAAATGCATGTCTAGAACCATCATTGCATTGGTCAATCATAGCCCTGGCAACATAATCTTGCTATGTTGAAGGCATGTGCCTGTTAGGATTCAGAAAGTGGACCGCAAACTCACCCACCCTTTCCTGGCCTGACAGGCTGCGGGCTTGTATAGAGTTGGGGGAACCCTATGTCATTTTTCTTTTCTTGTACTTTGCTCAGGCTACCCCCTTAAAATCTGTTCTGAGAGGTCTAGTATAGATTTTCTGTGAGAACTCCCCCCCTTTTTTAAGCAGATAAAAAAATTACACCGAGTCATTGGCTGAGCGGACCTGATGGGGAACTTTAGAAGGGGCGGGTCTATACATGTATTACAAAGTGAGAGAAGTTCCCCATCAGGTCCGCCCCCTCGGTATGTCAGACCCCGCCTACGTCATTGGCCTGAGCGGGAAACTTCCTTCACTGTGTAAATTTAAATTACACAGTGAAGGACGTTCCCCGCTCAGGCCAACGACGTAGGCGGGGTCTGACATACCGAGGGGGCGGACCTGATGGGGAACTTCTCTCACTTTGTAATACATGTATAGACCCGCCCCTTCTCATGTTCCGCATCAGGTCCTCAGCCTTACACCGAGTCATTGGCTGAGCGGACCTGATGGGGAACTTTAGAAGGGGCGGGGTCTATACATGTAATAGACTGCAGAGGAAGTTCCCCATCAGGTCCGCTCAGGCTCAGCCAATGACGGACAGCGCTGGACATCGGATCGCCGCGGGACACTGGATTTTACCGCTGGAATGTTTTTTTGTTTTTTTTTAATAAAGGACTTTTTCAAGGTGTTTGTGTGTGTTTTTTTTTTTTTTTTACATTTTTTGACACTTTCTTCGTGAAATGGTAGGGGTACAAAGTACCCCTTACCAATTCACATAGGGGGGGGCCGGGATCTGGGGGTCCCCTTTGTTAAAGGGGTCTTCCAGATTCCGATAAGCCCCCCGCCTGGAGACCCCCACAACCACCGGGCAAGGGTTGTGGGGATGAGGCCCTTGTCCCCATCAACTTGGGGACATCCTCCCCATGTTGAGGGCATGTGGTCTGGTACAGTTCAGGAGGGGGGGCGCTCTCTCGTCCCCCCCTCTTTTCCTGCGGCCTGCCAGGTTGCGTGCTCGGATAAGGGTCTGGTATGGATTTTTGGGGGGACTCCACGCCATTTTTTTTTTAAATTTGGGGTGGAGTTCCCCTTAAAATCCATTCCAGATCTGAAGGGCCTGGTATGGATATTTGGGGGAACCGCACGCATTTTTTTTTTAATTTGCGGCGGGGTTCCCCTTAATATCCATTCCAGACCTGAAGGGCCTGGTAATTGAATTCTGGGGGACCCTCACGGTTTTTTTTTTTTTTTTTATCAATGACTTTTGTATGTATTGCCAGGAGCCGACAATTCATTAATAGCCGCGAATGAGTTTTAAATGACTTTTTTTCCTTCAAAAATGACACTTTGTGCAGGGACAATTCTAAGCACGGGAAACATGCGCCACTTTACATGCATATCATACACACCCCCTAGGTACGAAATTTAAAGAAATATTTCACTTTTATTGTTTCACTTTAAGCATTATTAAAATCACTGCTCCCGAAAAAACGGCCGTTTTAAAAAAAAAAAAATTGCATTGATACATGTCCCCTGGGGCAGGACCCGGGTCCCCAAACACTTTTTATGACAATAACTTGCATATAAGCCTTTATAATTAGCACTTTAGATTTCTCCCATAGACTTTTCAAATTTTCCGCAAACACCCCAATTTGTTCGCTGTTCGGCGAACGGGCGAACAGGCAATGTTCGAGTCGAACATGAGTTCGACTCGAACTCAAAGCTTATCCCTATTCAACAGTATAAAGATGAAATAAAATCCGGGCTGGATTTTGCATAGCCAACCTAGGTTGTTAAGGCTATTTCAGTGCTGCTATGGTCAACACAGGCTACCCACAGATGATTATGCTGACTTTAAATAACATAGTCCTTCATTTAATGGCTACTATCCTGAGATCTCATTTTGCTTTCCCCACACATCTGTGATTTTTTTTCTTTTAGTTACTATAGTTAATTTTAGTACTTTTAGTTCGCCTTCTCTGGGCTCATACACTTAAAACCGTATTTCTAGCATAGTACGGCTACTTTTGTTTGTCCTACTCTTCTTATCTTTGGGTCACATTATGATGTGGTTATGATGCCTGATCTATTTAGTGTGATATTAAGATTTGCCAACTGACTGGGATAGAAAGGGGTGGCACAAGACAACTGGCCTAGGAGGAGAGTTACTATAAACTTGTCCCTGGAAAAATAATTAACTGAATAGTAAGGGCTGGTTCCCAACGCAGCGGCTGGTGCGGTGGGGCCAAGATAAGCACAGTGCTGAGCTTGGTGCATAGCACTGTTTCCTTTTTTTTTATTTTTATGAACTTTATTGAGATGTCACACAGACCACAGACACTGCGCCTCTGACACTGCGCTAAAAAAAAATATATATTCCAGTACTGCACACCATCGCAATGCAGTGGTGTGAACTAGGCACTTGTCCATGCGGTGGGACTGTGCTGAAATAGCCGCCCAATGCAGTCCCACTGCATTTGGTGTGAAATAGCCCTAATAGTTGGGAAATATGGACTGGAAGAATTTTTCTGTAAAGTTTATGTTATGTTTTTTTTTACATTTCTTTAAACCAGTTAATAACAACAGTTGAGAAGACACCCTCACACAATTTTGGTGCCATTGAGTCAAATAAATGTAATAATTACAATAAAAAGAGACATTTGCCTGTACATTACTCTTATAAAGTATTACAGTGAAATACTCCAATTTGTTTTTTAGGAACTTCTGTCGTATTTTTATTGTTTTTTGTGCCCCCATCAGGGAGCTTTCCCTCTATTATCTGTTCCAAAGATAAAGTAATAAAGGGAACAGAAATCTCCCCCCCCCCCCCCCCGTAAAGTGTAGAAAGCTTACCTTTTATCATTTGTCACTAACACAAGTATTTCCTCTAATACTGTTCTGATAAAATCTGCAAAATCTTGGTTTTCCCTTTCTGCCAGATTACAGTGGTCACCAGGACAAAAAAACAATTAAAAATAATAAAAATGTACTTTACCGTGTGATGTCTTGAAATAAAAAAATATTGTAAAAAAAAAAAAAAGTAACAGCAATAAAAACTTGACAGTGGTTTTAACCTTCCACTATATTATCTAGAACTCGAAAAAAATACTGAAGCTCTGCTTTGATAATAATTGGAAAGTGTGAATGTGTTACTTTTATATATGGTCATATGTAATAATGTATCATTTGGCAGAATGAGACTTCAGTAAGACACAAATTCTGTTTAGACTGGAAACTTCATGAACTTTTAATTCTATACTGTAGATCAGGGTTGCCCAACCTTTTGAAGAGCGAGGGCTACCTAAGCAACTTGGTAACCGGTCGCGGGCCACAATGAGCGGAGCGGGTGCATGGCAGCCTACAAGTCCATTTACATCTGCCACTCCTTAAGGCCCGTACACACGGTCGGACTTTTGCCCAACAAACTTAGTTTTAAGCAAGTTGGACCAACAATCCGACCGTGTGTACGCTCCATCGGACAAACTTTTTTGAGTTTGGTTTTGTTTTCATAGGACAAAAGTTGGGTCTGCGAACGGACAAACTTTTGCCCAACAAAAGTCCTATGGAGCAAAGTCCTACCGTGTGTACAGAAAACCATCGGACTTTTGTCCGATGGACAAAACAACCAATGTTAAAATCAACCAACAATAGCAGAAGTTGACCAAAGGGTGGCAGTAAAGATCAGAAAAAAGCAGAAAAAACAAGTGATGTTGTAAGAAGTTTTAAGAAAGTTTGCAGAAAAGTCAGAGCGTGTGTATGCTATGGGTGTTCCCGACCAACTCCGTTCGGACAAAAAACCACAGAAAAGTCAGATGGAAGTCCGACCGTGTGTACAGGGCTTTAGAGGTGAATGGAGGGTCCAATTGGGTTGGACTGACCGTGTGAAAGGGGCCTATGGCTCAGTGCAGGTAACCCTCAGGTGCACTGCTCTGCACCTGCGGATCAGTTTGAAAGCAGCCCAGTAACCACTGCAGAACAGATATGCCCATATATACACTGTGATTTTAGTAATAAACGTACCTTTTTTCTTGTTAAAAAAAACTTACCTTTAATAACAGTATTGTATTCTATTCCCTCCCAGAGCAGGAAGTCGCGGGCCACACCAGATGGCTCAGCGGGCCACTGGTTGGGCACCCTTACTGTAGATACTGTGTAGTCAAATTTTTATCCTTTAATTATTCACCACTTTATTGTTGCTTAGTCACTACTTATTCACAACTTTTCTAATACTATTCATAACTTCCTGTATATGCAGACCTATGTGCTGCTCCTTTATAAATTGCTGCACAAATGGCAAATGAATAAGATCAAAAAATTAAAAAAATATCCCTCAAAACTGAACCTGCCTGAATACACAATTTTGGTATAATTAAGACCTTGGTGTGTTGTTTGGAAGCTAAAAATGTAAAGTATGTAGAATTTATATAAAAATAAAAGAATAACATTACCTTGCTCATGGTTAAGGGACAGCTCTTCTAAATGGTCTGTGTTTTCATAGAGTAATTCTAACCCTTTTATATGTATCAGGCCTTTGAGTATATTTGCATATCCTAAACACATGTATTCCTCCACCCAATCACAATTAAAGTGCATTTTACAGAAACTTTTTTGTATACTACTGTACGACTGTACATTTTATTGGATGCTTTTCATTAGGGTTTACAGAACTAGCTAGATCAGCACAACCTTGATAGGGAACTATCTGGCAAGATGACAAAATTACAATGCTGTTTACCTGATTATTTTCACAATAATATACTGTATAGGCTAATATATTTTATAAAAAATAAAAAGCAGAAAACCAAAACATGCTATAGATTTAAGATCAGTTTTGTTTGACAATACTACTCAAACACAGATATATACTCTTTTATTTTTTCTCTCTCTCTTTGTGTATGCACGTACACACACGCATACAGTATTCACCTCTACAAATGTTTTATAAATTGCCCAAAAAAAATGTATGCACAGTAACTCTGATTTCAATGAGTGAGTCTTTTGCTGTAATTCCAGATGCTTCCCTCATTCAGAGACACAATAGTTGAGCTGACAGCCCAGTTTGCTTTCTGCGGGTCATTCATGCATTTAAACAGTGCACTGGTCCCTTGACCTCTAAATGCATGGATACTAAATTAGACAAAGGTCTAGCGTAAAGCTACATGTGTCTGTAATAGACTTACAGACCAAAAACACCGTATCTACAGCACAATCTGCACTGTTGAATTGTAATTTATAGATGTTTCTAGATTTAGCACATCCCATATATCTGAAGGGAATCAAAGGAAGGTATTAATGTAGAACTAAAGGCAAAACTTTTTTTTATTTTGGACCAAGTAAGAGAGGGTTTGTTTTTTTGCCATCTGGGTCCCATAAGGGAAATTTCTGTTCACTTCCTGTCCCGTAGCCAAATCAAAAAGCTATAGGAAATTCGTCAAACATAAGGAAAACCCAGGCTGTCATCAGGGTCAGAAAAAATAGTGTCCAGATTTGAGGATTTTCCTGTTTTACTGTCCTGGTGTCGACCCAAAATTTGCGATTATGACAATAATAGTAAACAGGACAAATAAGAAGAATTAATCTCCCTAAAAGGGACACAGACATCAATAAAAACTGACAGGTGTTCTACTTCAAAATTAAATAAAAAAATTGCCCTTAGTTACACTTAAGTATGGTCCTGGGATAGAAGAATTTGAGTTGGGTGTGCTCACCTTTTAAACAAAAAATAAGGTTATAAAAAGGAGCTAAAACTAGTGGAGCAAATAGATTAAATAAATCATGGAAAACAAATGGAAAGACAAAAGCGCAAAACCCCATAGTGTTGTATATTAAGCAGAAAGCATTTATTAAATGGATAAATTGCACTCACAAAAAATGGCATGTGCTAAGCATAACAGTTTGTGCCACCTGGAAGCTGGGAGTGATATAGTGTGAACCAAGACCCCTGCCTTGGCCACACTTGTGATGGGATAAAGCTGCTGTCACTGAAGGAACACTGGGGGTTATTTACTAAAACTGGAGCAGCTCTGCATAGAAACCAATCCGCTTCCAAAGCTTGTCAAAGCTTAACTGAACAAGCTGAAGTTAGAAGCTGATTGGTTATAATGCACAGCTGCACCAGATTCTGAGTGCATCAGTTTTAGTAAATCTACCCCACTGTCACCAATGCACAAGCCTGGAAATGGAGGCCACCCGACATTGCCGATGTTCACATGCACAGTAGGATAGAGGGATGTTTCCAAGCTTCTTCCTCAGTTAAAGCGGCTTTATTCCATCACAAGTGCACTCTTATACCCTTGCCGGTGGCCAAGGCAGGGGTCCTGGTTCACTTCATCACTCCTGCCTGCCAGGCGACCCAGACTGTTATGCCTAGCACATGCCCTTTTTTGTGAGTGCAATTTTATCCATTCAATAAATGCTTTCTGCTTAATATACTACACTATGGGGTTTTGCACACCTGTCTTTCCTTTTGTTTTCCAAGATTTATTTCATCTACTTGCTTTTGAGCACCCCCTCTGGTCCAAGAGCAGCCCACTTATAGTTAGATCATTGCAGATTCGTTTTTTTTGGGCTACCCATGTTATTTTCTTTCATGCTAATGCTAGATCCTCACTAAATCAATCTATTAACCATAGAAGCGTATGTATCATATGGCTGTTATTGTTTTTTATTATTATTATTATTGAAAGTTTCTTTTTATTTATCTTATGTTTGTTGCTTTGATCAATTGCCTGGTGTTAAGTGCTGTGTTTTGTTTTTTCTATGGGTCCTTCATAGCCCAATTATTTTCAATATTGTAAAACATGCATTGTTCTGCACACGTAAAGCAAATTGTAATGATTAAGAACGGTAGATAAGCTACAAGTAAAAAAAGCAGCAGATGTGCGGGGGTAACATTTCCAACAGCAATAAGACATAAAAAAACACACTAATGTGCTAAATGCCAACAAAAAAGACAAATAATAATTTTGCCTTTAAGCGGTTGTAAAGGCTAAAGGTTTTTTACCTTAAGGCATTCTCTACCTTTCATGTTTTGCTCCCCCATCCCCCACTTATACTTACATGAGCCCAATCTTGATCCAGTGCTTTGCCCGAGAACAGCAGAGCTGTTGTCTCTCTCTCTCTCCTCACTGGAAGCAAAAATATTTTTATCAGGACAAATAATAAACTGGTAACAAGAGAAGGTTTACATATTCCAACACTGTTTCTTCCTTAAGCCCCATACACATGGTCGGACTTCCATCTGACTTTTCCCTGGATTTTTGTCCGAACAGTGTTGGCCGGGCACACCCATAGCATACACACCACAGGACTTTTCTGAAAACTTTCCCAAAACTTTTTGCAACATCACGTGGTTTTTCTGCTATTTTCTGCTCTTTACCGCCACCCTTGGTCAACTTCTGCTATTGTTGGTCGATTTTAACATTAGTTGTTTTGTCCATCGGACAAAAGTCCTATGGTTTTCTGTACACACGGTCGGACTTTGCTCCATCGGACTTTTGTTGGCCAAAAGTTTGTCCGTTTGCAGACCCAACTTTTGTCCAATGAAAACAAAAAAAAAAAAAAAAGGTTGTCCGATGGAGCGTACACACGGTCGGATTGTTGGTCCAACTTGCTCAAAATGAAGTTTGTTGGCCAAAAGTCCGACCATGTGTACGGGGCTTAAGGAGCACATGTAAACATAATCTAAAAATATATAAAATAATATTATAGAGACAAACAGATCTTATGCATGTGATGATTCGTACATATGGAACATCTAATACAGTTATAAATTCATGTTTCCACAATATTGATTATTTTAAAAACACTGATGTTGAGTTACTATGTCTTAAACCAACCACTTAATGGACCAGTTTTTCTATAGGGCAATAGGGAACATTAAAGTTATCATAGGTCATTGAAAGTGGCACAGGGAATGCCAAAATTGTTGGTCACTGTCAGGGACCTGCCAGAAACAGAAGACAATTCCTGCTTCCCTCTGTACCTGTGCGCCGGCGCGCGCCAGGTGTGCACGCGCGTGCGCCAATTGTGCGCGCGCTAAATGATATGGCGCCATTAGGCCTTTAAAAAGCCAGCAGTGGCAATAGTGCATTGCTGTCTGATCTGCAGCTTTGTAATCTGAATATCTGCACACCTGCTTACCAGTTACCTGTACCGACCCGGCTTGCTCGACCACCCGATATATCTCCAACCCTGACCTAGGCTCACCTTGACCCTGCTCTGTCTCCTACCTGCCTACCCGCTGCCAGACCTTTGCCTGTATTCTTGACTATGTCTCAGCCTGCTTATCCATACATCTGACTACCTGCTCTGACCCGGCTTGCCTGACCCTCCTGCTGTCTTCTGTTCGTGTGCACCTAACCAGGCTTGTCTCACCCTGCTCCAGCTTCCGCTGTTCCGGTATCCATCAGCTCCCGGGTCGCTGACCTGCAACCACCTGCTCTGCTGCCTACGGATCCGGCCATCCCTGGAGGATCACCACCCTCCCACTGTGCCAACCACTACACCTACTGCAGGCACTCCTACCTCACTGCGCTCTCGAGCTCACTGTCCCCAATCCAGTGACTCCTGAGCCAGGGCTGTAAGAGAGGTCTCCTCCTACAAAGTCAGGCTCTACGACCAGGTACGTTCTGTACATAACAGTCACAAAGGCAAAATATAGAACGGTATGTCAAAAAATTATGATAATCAAACTTAGTATTAATATGTAAACTATCATAAGGAATACATTCCAATATAGTTGGTTGTTATAATCAAAAATACCTTCAGTGACAGGAAATGGGGAAAGAAACAGCATCCCCATCTATTTGGCATCTCCTGCATGTCTCTGGGCTTATGGCCACCACTGGGAGTGTGTGGCGTTAACGTCACCCATACCACACAATGCATACATGGGTGACATGATGAAGTCCCGCCACCCTTCACATGCACACAGGGCCCCCTGGCACAAACCCTGAAGCTGCGGCATATGTTCTTGGCCTTCCTCCAAACAGAGGGGAGAGAGAGCAACGGGTTATCGGAGGAAGTGATGTAACCAAGATACCACTCACCCTAACAAGTCCCAGCAGGCAATAAGAACACATAACACAGATTTGGAGGGCTTCTCAAAATTTGTGGAAACACAACTTAAGTTAAAAATTTTCAGGTTTGACTAACTCCCCAAGAATCGAATTTTGCACATTTGCTAATCCCTAATGGTTAATTGCATCAATAATCAATGTATTTGCATTATATTTGAATGCAATTAACATTATATAGTCTTGTAAAAAGTTGGTACACCTCATAGAAATTGTTAATATTTTTGAGGGGGCAACTGATTTTCATTCAAACAATGCCTACAGATATACTTGAACAAATTACACCTAAAATTGACATGGTCAATTTATTATCATAATCTAAAATAGTAAAAATTGCAGATTTGTTACATGGAAAAAGTAAGAACACCCTAAGTGCTGTGCTTTCCTTTTATTTATATATATATATATATATATATATATATATATATATATATATATATATATACATACACACACAGTGGGTACGGAAAGTATTCAGACCCCCTTAATTTTTTTATTTTTTCACTCTTTTTTATATTGCAGCCATTTGCTAAAATCATTTAAGTTCATTTTTTTCCTCATTAATGCACACACAGCACCCCATATTGACAGAAAAACACAGAATTGTTGACATTTTTGCAGATTTATTAAAAAATAAAAACGGAAATATCACATGGTCCTAAGTATTCAGACCCTTTGCTGTGACACTCCTATACGGTATTTAACTCAGGTGCTGTCCATTTCTTCTGATCATCCTTGAGATGGTTCTACACCTTCATTTAAGTCCAGCTCTGTTTGATTATACTGATTGGACTTGATTAGGAAAGCCACACACCTGTCTATATAAGACCTTACAGCTCACAGTGCATGTCAGAGAAAATGAGAATCATGAGGTCAAATGAACTGCCTGAAGAGCTCAGAGACAGAATTGTGGCAAGGCACAGATCTGAAAAACAAAACAAAAATCTCCTGCGCTCTGTGTATCGTCAGAACATAGGTGGCGTGGTTCTGTCTAGAGTGTCTAGAGGCAAAGTCTATAATCTTGCAGCCCTCCTCAGAACAATGGGTGTTCATATGGCTGAAAAAAGAAAGAAAACAGGAGGGCGCACCGACCTAGTGCATTACCACTTGCAGGTTTATTAAAATACAATTAAAAAGCAATAGTCCTACTCACAGACAAAGCTTATATACAAGCTTATCGGAAACAATGGCTGGAGATCTTGCCATTCACCGACAGGACTTGATGACAGAGAGGGTCAAACGATACCCCAAAACATCCAGATGGCTGACGCATTTCAGGGGCGCACCCCTTTCATCAGAGCCTAAGTGGTTCACAGATCTGGCCAAGGTTAAGAAAAAAAATTCTGCTGCACTTAAGGTTCCTAAGACCACAGTGGCCTCCATAATCCTTAAATGGAAGACGTTTGAGACGACCAGAACCCTTCCTAGAGCTGGCCGTCCAGCCAAACTGAGCTATCAGGGGAGAAGAGCCTTGGTGAGAGAGGTAAAGAAGAACCCAAAGATCACTGTGGCTGAGCTCCAGAGATGCAGTTGGGAGATGGGAGAAAGTTGTAGAAAGTCAACCATCACTGCAGCCCTCCACCAGTCAGGGCTTTATGGCAGAGCAGCCCGACGGAAGCCTCTCCTCAGTGCAAGACACATGAAAGCCCGCATGGAGTTTGCTTAAAAAACACTTGAAGGACTCCAAGATGGTGAGAAATAAGATTCTCTGGTCTGATGGGACCTAGATAGAACTTTTTGGCCTTAATTCTAAGCGGTATGTGTGGAGAAAACCAGGCACTGCTCATCACCTGTCCAATACAGTCCCAAGAGTGAAGCATGGTGGTGGCAGCATCATGCTGTGGGGTGTTTTTCAGCTGCAGGGACAGGACGACTGGTTGCAATTGAGGGAAAGATGAATGTGGCCAAGTACAGGGATATCCTGGACAAAAACCTTCTCCAGAGTGCTCAGGACCTCAGACTGAGCCGAAGGTTTACCTTCCAACAAGACAATGACCCTAAGAGCCGGTTCACACCAGGGCGACTCGTCAGGCGACTCAGTCGCCTGACAAGTCGCGTCCCACACTTTTCAATGGAACCGTTCTAAGTAAGAGCGACTCAGGTCGCTCCGACTTAGAAAAAGGTTCCTGTACTACTTTTGGGGGCAACCCAAGGCGACCTGCATTGACTTCTATACAGAAGTCTTATGCAAATCGCCTCGGCGGGCGTCTCAAGTCGTCTTGAGATCGCGCCGCCGAGGTCGCCCCCACAAGTCGTGCCGCGTCGCGCCGCCCTGGTGTGAACCGGCTCTAAGCATACAGCTAAAATAACGAAGGAGTGGCTTCACAACAACTCAGTGACTGTTCTTGAATGGCCCAGCCAGAGTCCTGACTTAAACCCAATTGAGCATCTCTGGAGAGACCTAAAAATGTCTGTCCACCAACGTTTACCATCCAACCTGACAGAACTGAAGAGGATCTGCAAGGAGGAATGGCAGAGGATCCCCAAATCCAGGTGTGAAAAACCTGTTGCATCTTTCCCAAAAAGACTCATGGCTGTATTAGATCAAAAGGGTGTGTAGCACACAGACCCTTCCCGCTTCATCCTTTTGCAGTAAAGCACACCTACTACTTGCCCGGTATCCAACTCCATGTATGGAGAGGCAAGCGGTGTTAGATTTTTTTGGGCCTTGCGGCAAGTTATCTCTCCAGAGTGGGTTCCTGGTCTCCGTTGTCTAGGCGGAAGTCCCTTTGTAATAAAGCCAATGTCCACACAGGTATAAAACCTAAGCAGCAAGGTTTTATTCTTTTCTTTAGGCAAAACTTGGAAGAGAGAGAGTAGAAACAACAGAGTGGGGGAAGCCTCAGGCACGCAACACTTGGAGAACACTTTTGTCGACACTGAAGACTGAGTGGGTATAGCTCACCCAGATAGTTCCTTTAAGAGCGGTCCTAGCAGCCGGAGTGGAGCACGGATTAAAGCTTTCCTTTGTGAAATGGGGATGCGATTAGGAATCCTCTGCCACAGGATTATTCAGTCCCAAACCTCCCGGCCTAGTAATATTTAATCCTTAGGTGCAAATGGGGCACGTTACCAGGCTTTTGGCGGATAAGAATCCTTCCCTCTGATAGGTAGCCAGGCCTTTCCCGAGACAGTGACCTCCTTCACTAATCCCCTTGGGACTGATCCTCCCCTGGCTTCCTCTCCTTCAGAGTGGGTCACCACTTACTCGGGTACCTCTTTGGGTGTAGGCCTCAGCTAAAGGTGCTGGGCCTACTTACAGTGATGCAGCCTCAGGCTAAAGGTGCCTGGGGCTGGTACACACACACACACACACACACCCCTGGCCTGGAGGACCGGGAGGCGCGAACTGCTCCCCGAATAATGGCGTCTGACCCTTTTGTACCCTCTCCCAGCATGCACAGCGGGTAAACCACGCCCACTGTACAACTGCCGAGAGAGGACACCCAATAGTGCTGTAATGCTACCTGTGGTTCAACCTCAGCCTGAGGCGACAGTTCCACCCACAGGCCACAGGGAACTGTACTGCCAGGCAGCATCACACCCAGGCAGAAGCAAATTTGTACACAATCAATAGGTCTGAACCGAACTATTAGCTCAGACCACCCCTAAATTTGCACATATAGCATCCCATAAATTGGGATGGGCACTACAGGTGCTTCTACTAAATACCGAGCAAAGGGTCTGAATACTTAAGACCATGTGATATTTCAATTTTTATTTTTTAATAAATCTGCAAAAATGTCAACAATTCTGTGTTTTTCTGTCAATATGGGGTGCTGTGTGTACCATAATGAGTGAAAAAAATGAACTTAAATGATTTTAGCAAATGACTGCAATATAACAAAGAGTGAAAATTTTAAGGGGATCTGAATACTTTCCGTACCCACTATATATATATATTGTGACAGCAGGAAGGTAAAGTCACCTGGTTGCATCCAGGGGGGTAGATATATTTCTCCCAGATTCAGGCTTTATGCCGACTTATACAACTAGGTGGAGAGTTGTATAAGGCTAGTGGGCTCATGGATGACTCATACCTCTAGGGAGAGTGTGGGGCGTCGTACAGACAGGGAGTTGATGAGGCCAGCTGAAGCTTGTCAGCTCATTTAGGCCTCTATAAGAACTCCCAGCTTCATTAGATGTTAGCTCATGCCTGGAACCAGACCTGTGTGGACTGTCTAGGGAGAGTGAACCCCTGTGCGGTGAGAAAAAGCCTGTGTGGCTATTTGCTTGGACATTTAAAACCAGGGACTTAGGGACTAGGACAGCACTAGGCTGATCCCAGTTGTTAGTTAGGAAACCTGTATGTTTAGTCAGAGGTCAAACTGACCAGGATTTATTTTGTTTGTTTCTTTTTGGCTTTGCTGTGTTTTTGTCACTGTACATAGAGAAATAAACCGCACCTTTTGATTTTGAAAACCACAACCTCCGTCTGCTGGCCCTGTTTTTGTGTGGGGAGCCCAACCAGGGGGTCACACACACCCGCTACCGAGTTAACCCCCTCACAGTTGGTGGAGAATGCAGGCAGTTTTTTTTAAGCCAGCATGGAGGAGATACTGAAACAGCTGGCTCTAGCAAATGCCAATCAACAGCAGCAATCTGAGGCCCGCTTCATAGACCTGTTACAGAAGCAAGAGCAGAGACTACAACAAATGGAAGCAGTAATGCAGCAACGTCCGCAGACCAGTGAGGAAAGCCGTCCCACTAATACCGCGTCCTTTGGGGTGAGTCGTTTATTGACAAAAATGACTGGAGAGGATGATCCAGAGGTATTTTTGACCACATTTGAAAGGACTGCTGAAAGAGAAAAGTGGCCTGAGGAGCAGTGGGCTGGACTGGTGGCTCCTCTGTTAACTGGTGAATCGCAGAAGGCTTACTATGACCTAGAGCCTGACCAAGCAAAAGACTATGTGATGCTAAAAGCTGAAATATTGGCAAGGCTGGGTGTCACCCTGGCTGTCCGGGCTCAGCGTGTGCATAACTGGACTTTCCAGCTTGGAAAACCCCCCAGGTCTCAAATGTATGATCTCATTCACCTGAGCAGGAAGTGGCTACAGCCAGAGACTTTGTCCGCACCAGAGATTGTGGAACGTGTTGTAATGGATCGGTTTTTGAGAGCTCTTCCTACTGCCATCCAAAAGTGGGTAAGCCATGGAGACCCAGAGACGGCCGGTGGTCTTGTGGATCGTGTAGAGAAATACTTGGCTACAGAGAACCTGACGGCCTCTTCCAGAGACACTCGGACTTTCCACCCTAAGACCAGACCATCCCCAGGGGCGGATAAGAGGATTCCAAGGGGTGAGGGTGGAGAGAGTGAGAGGGTGGGAGCTCTACCCCAAGTTTGGCGAGAACAGCCTGGGAAATCAGCGGCTCAAGAGGCCGCAAGAAGGATCGTTTGCTACCGCTGCCGGCAAGCGGGACATATTGCAGCCAATTGCCCGGTTGTGGAGGAACCCATGCAGTGTGACTTTCTGACGGGCAGACGTCAGTCGCTGTGTGCGACAGTCGCATGCACTGCCATTCGAGGAACTGAGAAACATTTATGCAAAATGTGTATTAATGGTAGAAATGTTGTGGTATTACTGGATTCAGGTAGCCTTGTGACCCTGATAAAGGCTGAATTAGTTAAAACAGAGGTCTCTGGGAATAGCAAGGTAGCTGTTATTTGTGTGCATGGGGACACCCGAGAGTATCCAGTGACTACAGTGTGTTTCGAGACCCCCAAAGGTACCCTCTCTCATCCAGTGGGCTTAGTATCTCAGTTACCGCATGACGCCATTGTGGGAAGGGATTTTCCGAAGTTCTGGGAACTGTGGGATGATCCTGAGCCCCCCACTGGTGCCCCTATGTACCAGGAATGTGATAGCCAGAACTCCTCTGAGAGTGGTGAGGACTCTCCAGAATTTCCCTTGTCAGTATTTGCAGGGGAGACTCAAGAAACTGGAGAGGAGCCCACCTCCTCAGACGAAAACCTACCGTCTGTGGAGTTTTCTGATCTGGAGGTTCACAGGGAAAATTTTGCCACAGAACAGTTAAAAGACCCCGCCCTAATAAAGGCACGGGAAAACGTAGTGGAAATAGATGGCGAGTTAGTGAACCCAGATAATACCTGCACTTACCCATACTTCAGCGTAGAGAAGGACCTACTGTATCGGGTGGCAAAAAGGGCAGAAGAAACCGTTGAGCAGCTGGTGGTGCCCAAACCTTACAGGAAGTTGGTGTTGGAGTTGGCCCATGGGCACATTCTTGGAGGTCATCTGGGGACAGAGAAAACCCGAGAGAGGGTATTACAGAGATTCTATTGGCCGGGGGTGATGAAGGACATAGAAAATTATTGTTCCTCCTGCCCTGTGTGTCAGAGGTCGGCCCCGATGCCACATTTCCGTAGCCCGCTGGTCCCTCTACCCATCATTGAGGTCCCGTTTGAGAGAATCGCAATGGATTTGGTAGGTCCTATAATCAAGTCCGCTAGGGGGCACCAGTACATATTGGTTATAATGGACTATGCCACCCGTTATCCAGAAGCGATCCCTCTCAGAAATACCTCGGCCAAAACCATAGCCAAAGAGCTATCTCTTGTTTTTAGCCGGGTGGGTATTTGTAAAGAACTGCTTACGGACCAAGGTACACCCTTTATGTCCCGGGTTATGAAAGAGCTGTGTAAATTGCTCAAAGTGACGCAATTGCGTACATCTGTGTATCACCCCCAAACCGATGGGCTGGTTGAAAGATTCAACAAAACCCTAAAACAAATGTTGAAGAAAGTAGTGGATAGAGATGGAAAGGATTGGGACTGTCTACTTCCTTATTTGATGTTTGCTATTAGGGAGGTGCCCCAATCCTCTACGGGATTCTCCCCCTTTGAGTTACTGTATGGGAGACACCCAAGAGGGCTGTTGGATATTGCCAAGGAAACTTGGGAAAGTGAGAGTTCTCCCCACAGGAGTGTGATTGAGCATGTCGCCCTGATGCAAGATCGAATTGCACAGGTAATGCCCATCGTGAAGGAACATTTGGCCCAAGCGCAGTTGGCACAGCAGAGAGTGTACAACCGTGGAGCAAGGACCCGTACCTTTTCCCCGGGGGATAGGATATTGGTACTTGTCCCTACGGTTGAAAGTAAATTCCTTGCCAAATGGCAAGGCCCCTACGAGATAATGGAAAAAGTGAGCGAAGTGAATTACAAGGTCAGACAACCAGGAAGGCGAAAGCCCGAACAGATATATCACGTTAATCTGTTGAAAGCCTGGAGGGATAGAGAGTCCCTAGTCGCAGACACTTGGTCACCAGCTCAAACTGGTTGCGTGATTCCGGAGGTTGGAATAGCAGCCACCTTGTCACAACCCCAACAACAGGAGGTTAAGGAGTTTGTGCTTCGCAACAAGGAGGTGTTCTCTGAGCTGCCGGGACAAACATCTGGGGTAGAGCATGATATTATTACCCCGCCCGGTGAAAGGGTGAAGTTAAAACCCTATCGGATCCCAGAGGCCCGACGGGAGGCAATACGGGAGGAAGTACAGAAAATGCTGAACTTAGGGGTGATAGAGGAGTCCCAAAGTGATTGGTCTAGTCCCATTGTGTTGGTGCCTAAACCGGATGGGAGCTGGCGATTTTGTAACGATTTTCGTCAGTTGAACAAAGTTACAAAATTTGACACCTACCCCATGCCACGTATAGATGAGTTGATCGACCGGCTGGGAACAGCCCGATACATGACGACTCTTGACCTCACAAAAGGGTATTGGCAAATTCCCCTGGCCAAGTCGGCCAAAGAGAAAACCGCATTTGTAACCCCAGACGGGGCGTTCCAATATAAGAGAATGCCGTTCGGGTTACAGAATGCGCCGGCCACATTCCAGCGGAAAATGGACCAGATACTGAGGCCCCATCGGAAGTATGCTGCGGCTTACCTGGATGACGTAATTGTCCATAGCACAGATTGGGCCTCACATCTGCCAAAAGTGCAAGCAGTCCTAGACTCTATCCGGGAAGCGGGGTTTACGGCTAACCCCAAGAAGTGTACCATTGGGCAGGAGGAGGCCAAATATCTTGGGTACACCATTGGCAGGGGAGTGATAAAACCCCAACTCAACAAAGTCGAGGCCATCCAGAGTTGGCCACGTCCCAACAGCAAGAAGCAGGTACGGGCCTTTCTGGGAATCGCGGGTTATTATCGGCGCTTCATTCCCCACTTTGCTTCGAAGGCTGTGCCCCTAACCAACCTGACGAAAGGGAAAGGGTCGGTCATGATTAAATGGACCCCCGAGGCTGAGGCAGCATTCCAATTCTTGAAACAAGCCTTATGTAGCCAGCCAGTGTTGTACTCACCCGACTTCTCTAAAGACTTTGTCGTACAAAGTGATGCATCAGATGTGGGGTTAGGAGCAGTATTGTCCCAGGTCTGGAACGGGGAAGAGCACCCAGTCATTTACCTCAGCAGGAAGTTGAAGTCCCATGAGGTAAATTACGCCACGGTTGAAAAGGAGTGTTTAGCGGTGAAGTGGGCTCTAGATTCCCTTCGGTACTATCTGCTAGGTAGGCACTTTGACATGGTTACGGATCACGCTCCGTTAAAGTGGATGGCTCAAAACAAGGAGACAAATAGAAGAGTGAATAGGTGGTTCCTGGCCCTACAGGAATTCAACTTCACAGTAAAGCATCGCCCTGGCGTTCAAATGGGGAATGTGGATGCTTTGTCTCGAGTACATGAATGCCTGATTGCTGGTGTTCCAACCCCAAGGTTAAAACAAGAGGGGGGGGGGTATGTGACAGCAGGAAGGTAAAGTCACCTGGTTGCATCCAGGGGGGTAGATATATTTCTCCCAGATTCAGGCTTTATGCCGACTTATACAACTAGGTGGAGAGTTGTATAAGGCTAGTGGGCTCATGGATGACTCATACCTCTAGGGAGAGTGTGGGGCGTCGTACAGACAGGGAGTTGATGAGGCCAGCTGAAGCTTGTCATCTCATTTAGGCCTCTATAAGAACTCCCAGCTTCATTAGATGTTAGCTCATGCCTGGAACCAGACCTGTGTGGACTGTCTAGGGAGAGTGAACCCCTGTGCGGTGAGAAAAAGCCTGTGTGGCTATTTGCTTGGACATTTAAAACCAGGGACTTAGGGACTAGGACAGCACTAGGCTGATCCCAGTTGTTAGTTAGGAAACCTGTATGTTTAGTCAGAGGTCAAACTGACCAGGATTTATTTTGTTTGTTTCTTTTTGGCTTTGCTGTGTTTTTGTCACTGTACATAGAGAAATAAACCGCACCTTTTGATTTTGAAAACCACAACCTCCGTCTGCTGGCCCTGTTTTTGTGTGGGGAGCCCAACCAGGGGGTCACACACACCCGCTACTGAGTTAACCCCCTCACAATATATATATATATAATATATATATATATATATATATATATATATATATATACAGTTGTACTCATAAGTTTACAATCCCCTTGCAGAATTGATGATTTATTGGCCATTTTTCAGAGAATATGAATGATAACACAAAAACTTTTCTTTCACTCATGGTTAGTGTTTGGCTGAAGCCATTTATTATCAATCAACTGTGTTTACTCTTTTTAAATCATAATGGCAACAGAAACTACCCAAATGACCCTGATCAAAAGTTTACATGCACCAGTTCTTAATAACATGTATTGCCCCCTTTAACATCAATGACAGCTTGAAGTCTTTTGTGGTATTTGTGGATGAGGCTCTTTATCTTCTCAGATGGTAAAGCTGCCCATTCCTCTTGGAAAAAAGCCTCCAGTTCCTGTAAATTCTTGGGCTGTCTTGCATGAACTGCACGTTTGAGATCTCCCCAGAGTGGCTCAATGATATTGAGGTCAGGAGACTGAGATGGCCACTCCAGAACCTTCACTTTATTCTGCTGTAGCCAACGACAGGTCGACTTGGCCTTGTGTTTTAGATCATTGTCATGTTGGAATGTCCAAGTACGTCCCATGCAGCCACACCACATGTTCAGAGAGTCGTGTATTTCACCTGAAGTTATTTGTGGGTTTTTCTTTGCATCCCGAACAATTTTCCTGGCAGTTGTGGATGAAATTTTAGTTGGTCTACCTGACCGTGGTTTGGTTTCAACAGAACCCCTCATTTTCCACTCCTTGATTGGAGTTTGAACACTGCTGATTGGCATTCTCAATTCCTTGGATATCTATTTATATCCTTTCCTGTTTTATACAGTTCAACTACCTTTTCCCGCAGATCCTTTGACAATTCTTTTGCCAAATCCATCAAGGTGTTTGTCATCAAAGCCCTAATTTGGATACCATGTGAGAGGGTTTAAAAACAAGGATCTCATGAAAGCAAAAAACGTCTTGCAAACTAAAAGAGTTTTGCATGGAGGAATAGTCAAACGTTTCAGCAAGCTCATACTTACTTACTCCCCGGGTGCACCATTGTATCTATTGATATTTTGGTTGAATAATTGACTGAAAACTAATAATTCCCGTGTGTTTGTATTCGTGTATATCATCTTTATCTGTAGGCACTGTTTAGATGAAGATCTGATGTTTGTTTATACAAATATGTTGAAAATAAATGAACAATTTTAATGAGGTATTTCGTTTTTCACAAAAGTGTATGTCACCTAATAAAGTAGGCATCTCACGTATTTGGCAGTGTCCTAGTTCAGTCTCTGTAAATATAAATGGGAAAATGAGGAAGTAGATGTAACCTGTAAAATTGTGCTTACAAAATTAGACCAAGAGCAATAGTTTAAGTGTCTCTGTCACTACAGGGTCCAAAGTAAGCAAAGCCCACATAGTAAAAGAAGAGCAATACTGACATTTACAGCAACCCGTGTCTTCAAACTCCTACAGTTTGCAGGTATCCAATACTTCCTTGGTGTGTCAAATACCTGCTCCCCCTACACACCTTTCTTTGCTACATGCTGTGGTTCCTCCCCCAGGCTCATACTTCCTGAAATGATGTAAATGCTGGCAAGAGGAACCTAAGCATGCAGCAGGAGGATCAGGTATTTAAACACGCAGAAGTGTTTAAAATTATCTGTAATGGCCAAGGAGCAGCTAGGTGTCAGAGTTTGAAGACATGGGACACTACAGTGGCAGAACTACCAGGGTTGCAACAGTTGCACTTGCGACCGGGCCCTGGCGTTCCGCCACTGTAAGGGGGACCCAAGACAGCAGGAAGGTATTCCAGTCCGGCGCCTCATGTAGCAACCGCAAGGAGAGTGAGCTCTAGCACAGCTTCAGCTGAGCCCAGTATGTAAACCCCCCAGAGAGGAGCCCAGTTTCGGAACAAGTTCCGGCACTTGGCTCCAGTGACTTGCTGGCAGCTTGTGTGGGGTGTTTCGGGTCCCACTCTGTAGGGCAGCCGCATCTCTCCCTTTCTCCCACTCCTGCCTGACACAAACACACAGACTGAAGCACCTCAACATGACACTTGCAGGGGAAGGAGACACATGGAAGGGGACTTAGAAGAATACATTCAGTGATTTTGGGGGTATCCTCTTATCCCCCCAAATCACTGCAAGTTTTCTTCTTTGACAACCCCGTCCCCCCCGTCCCTGCTTCTTCAAAGAGATGCTGTCTGCTATTGAGGGGACAATCATGGTGTCTGGGATCCCGGGCACCTCACTAGAGATTTGGGACAATTGCACCAGATGCCCACGCTAGTGCCTCCCTGTCAGGCAAGTTAGTGAAGCCGAGTGCCGGAACTTATTTTAGCACTGGGCTCCAGGACTCAGGGCTGGTTCACACCATGCGATTCACATGCCTTCCAGGTGCTGTGCAATTTCAGCTCTTTCATATGAATGGGCTGAAATTGTCCCGGTCTGCACCAAGAGCTTTGCATGCTCTGCTTTACAAAATGCACAGTAACTGGATAGCATGGAACAAAACAAAAGACAAAGAACGGCGCCCTCTAAATGCAGCAAGTTTACAACTTTTTAATGTTAAAGATATAAGATTAAAAACACTCACAAAAGAGCGATATTATTCCAGCATTCATAATATAATACAGGTGTTCCTCCACATAATCCCTGAGTGGTACCAGGCTTCACAGGCTGATGTAGGCGATTGTGTATCCGGCTTCTATCCGGTCGCACTGTATGCACACAACGCTTCCAGGAGGCTGGACTGTGGATCGATGATGCTCCGTGACGTGCTTTGCATTCGGAGCATGCATGCTCCTTCCTCAGGCTTTATTTTTTGGGGATATTTATTATAGCAAAAAGTAAACAATATTGCTTTTTTTTTCAAAATTGTTGCTCTTTTCTTGTTTATAGCGCAAAAAATAAAAACCGCAGAGGTGATAAAATACCACCAAAAGAAAGCTCTATTTGTGGGAAAAAAAGGACGTCAATTTTGTTTTAGGTACAACGTTGCACGCGCAATTGTCAGTTAAAGTGACGCAGTGCCGAATCGCAAAAATTAACCCAGTCATTGGGCAGCCAATTTTTCCGGGGCTGAAGTGGTTAAGAACCCCAATAAAATCTATTTGTTTTTCAGTTAAGTGTCCTTAAATATATGTACCATGTTCTTATTTTTTACATCCCTCTATGTGTACTGTTATCTTTATTACTTCCATAAATGCAACCTTTGTATTAAGATTCCAATTTTTCTCACCTGCTATGTATCCAGCATTATAATCTCTCTGGTATTATCTGTAATTTTTTAGAAAAAAACAAGGAGGCTGATAAAACCCACAGGTGATTGAGGCAATCCCTAGAGACCTACCACCCGCTGAGGCATTTCGCAAGCTTTGTCGTAGGGAAATGTTCTGGATATTTTCTTTAAACGTTTTGGCCCCTGGAGGGTTAAATGAGGACTTTGAAATCAGTGCTATATTATAAAGCAATCCTCTATAAACCTCATCTTCCCTTGTGTTTGGTGTATTATGTGCTTCCCACATGTGTATACAGGGGGTCCCCGACTTACAAACAACTCCTACTTGCGAACGGGGCGCTGCGGGGACCATCTGCCATTCTACGCATGCGCGGCAAGTGGAGCCTCAAAATGTCCGCAATTGCCATTCTGCGCATGCGCTCCCATTCAACGGACATCGGAAGACATCAGAAATGTCCGTAATTGCCTGTCTGCGCATGCGCGGCCATTTGGAAAACATCAGAAATGTCCATAATTGCCGGTCTGCGCATGCGCGGCCCGAGTTACGAACATTTCCACCTTACGAACAGGAGAAAAGTCCCTAACTCGTTCGCAAGTCGGGGACCCCCTGTACATATGATGTATGTGTGCACATATATATGTGTACATACATATAAAATATATTTCCTCTTCCCCCGTCCCTCTTTAACAATATAAATTAAACATTCTTTATGTAAGATTAATATATTATAGATATTCAGTATGAATTTTATTCCCTTTGATAATAATTCCCCTGTTTTAATTGTAATTTACAGTGATTTTAATATTTTCCATAACAAATCATATGTTGTAGCATTTTTACTTTTAATGCTCCTGTCACATATCAGCTCATATGGAAAAAGTAGTGTGCAGACTGTGCAAAAAGTAGTGTGCAGACTGTGCAAAAAGTAGTGTGCAGACTGTGCAAAAAGTAGTGTGCAGACTGTGCAAAAAGTAGTGTGCAGACTGTGCAAAAAGTAGTGTGCGGACTGTGCAAAAAGTAGTGTGCGGACTCTGCCCCATGTCATGCTCCTCCCCCTTTCCTTATTTTCACGCTGTCCAGGCTCAGTCCTTTACTTTCTTTCCTTTGGTCTCTTCCTTCTCTGACTAGTTTATCTGTGTGTGTCAACAGTGTATAGTCATTTGGCGGCCTCCTGCTGCTAAAACACTGTGTTGTTTTCTATTTGATTACCGTCCACAAGCCCCGCCCCCATTACAACACATAGATTATAAGAAGTCTAGCCCTTATGGAACCATTGTCACTGGCTGAAGAAGGAACCAATGAGCTGTTCTGAAACGCGTCCTGCTTTTATGACACACTTCCTGTCCATTTCCTGTTTGCGTTCCATGCTGGTTCTCGCCCCGCTTCCGCTGACATCATCCCCAGGCTCCAGCGCTACTGTGTCTCCTGAAAGTCTACAGCGCCATTCGGCTGTCATCTTCTAGATTTCACTGGAAGTATTACCATTGCATACTGGGACTGCCCTGCCACTGGAACATCTCCTGGACGCACTTACTACATGCCCGTTTTTATCCACTATCTTGTAAGTGTTTTTAACCCTTTTCAGGGGATATTAAAAGTTTTTATTTCTGCACTCAGAGGCGCCTTGTTTGTTTTTCTGTTTCCATTAGAGATTGCTTGTCTCCCTGAGTGCTGCCTGAAGTGTTTGAAGATTCTCAACCCCTTCCAAAACAGACTTCATTTGTCAGGTCCAATATTCGGAGCGCCCTGGATATACATTTTTCTGATAAAACCCATGAGTTTGTGCTTACATAATAGGGTCAAGAGCAGTGCACAAATTTCAGCAGCCAAGAGAAACCAATCAGCAGTCTTCTTTCAATATTGTGACTTCTAATAACTTATGAAATCTAAAAGTTGATTGGTTGATATAGGGGTTTTGCACTTTACAAATCACTATTGTGCATGGTGTATAACCAAAATCTAATGCTGTTATTCAATTTAGGGATGCATTTATAAAGTAGCAATATGGCTCTACCACATTTGTGTTTAGTACTTCAGGACTCTGAAGCAAGCTCGCATCCCACTTCTAACCAAGACTAAGCTAATGTCTTAAGCCTCGTACACACGGTCGGACTTCCATCTGACTTTTCCGTGGATTTTTGTCCGAACAGAGTTGGCCGGGCACACCCATAGCATACACACCACAGGACTTTTCTGCAAACTTTCCCAAAACGTTTTCCAACATCACGTGGTTTTTCTGCTCTTTACCGCCACCCTTTGGTCAACTTCTGCTATTGGTGGTTGATTTTAACATTATTTGTTTTGTCCATCGGACAAAAGTCAGACGGTTTTCTGTACACACAGTCGGAATTTGCTCCATCGGACTTTTGTTGGCGAAAAGTTTGTCCGTTTGCCGACCGAACATTTGTCTGATGAAAACCAAAAAAGTTTGTCCGATTGAGCGTACACACGGTCGGATTTTTTGTCAAACTTGCTCAAAATGAAGTTTGTTGGCAAAAAGTCCAACCGTGTGTACGGGGCTTTATACTTACCAGAGCAGAAACACCTTGGGATCCTTCTCTGTGTGGCACCCCACAGCCTTGCTTAAACATCGTTACAGCCATGCACTCCCACCCTCCCTAACTGGAAAATCTATCTGTAGCCTATCAACCAGTTTAGGAGCCTTCCATTAAATTCTTTTGGGTCCAGGCCATGCAAGCCTGAGCATACATTGAAGTAATGAACTGTTCTTTAACGTAGATGTAAACCCTAATTGAGAGACATTTTGTTTGCTAAAGTACTGTGTATAAAAATATATATCATCAACTTTATTGCCTTTTGTTGTAGCTCTCCAACAATGGGTGCATGGCAATTCTCAGGGCAGGCTTCCTGATAGTGACACCAGTGAAGACCATGCCTGCATAATATGTGTTGCGGTCTCCAACAGATGCCTGGGTGACAGGTGACAGGGCAGAAACACAACTTTGGGAGATAGGGACAGAGAGTTGCCAACAGGAAGTGCAAGAAAAGGGCTTTCATGTCAGGATCAACAGGTAATATTTTTAAAATTAAACCTGTAGATTTCAAAATGCTGAAAATTAAGTTTTAATTACATTAACATTTAAAAGCTTTAATTATTTTTTACAAATAATTAGATATTAGGGGATAACTATATTATCATGGTCTGAAATATAACACTAGAGGGCATCATCCTCACATAATCATGTGTGCAAAAGTAGACCTTTTATAATGGACTTGCTCAACTGGTGTTATGTGATCATAACTAAAAATAGAGAGCTTATATACTGATGAAAGAAAAAAAATGCATACAAAATATAAAATCATCATAAATTTCTTCCCTATTTAAAAAAACTGATTACCTAGATAAATCCAAGTTACAACCCTGGAAGGTTCAAAATAGATAGTACATTAGTTTAAAAGGCTTGAGCTGCACAATATATCAATCTATGCTTCTGCAGGACTGTTAAATATGTTTTCATGTGTATCTGAAATGACCATAATCCATATAGAAAAAATACAATGAATTAATGCAAATATTAACCACTTCAGCCCCGGAAGAATTGGCTGCCCAATGACCAGGCCATTTTTTGCGATTCAGCACTGCGTTGTTTTAACTGACAATTGCGCGGTCGTGCGATGTTGCACCCAAACAAAATTGATGTCCTTTTTTTCCCACAAATAGAGTTTTCTTTTGGTGGTATTTGATCACCTCTGGAAAAAAAATATATATATTTTTTAATTTTTGCTATAATAAATATCCCCAAAAAATATATAAAAATGTTTTTTTCCGCAGTTTAGGCTGATATATATTCTTCTACATATTTTTGGTAAAAAAAAATCGCAATGAGCGTATATTGATTGGTTTGCGCGAAAGTTATAGCGTCTACAAAATAGGGGATTTTTTTTTGGCATTTTTATTATTATTTATTTTTTTACTACTAATGGTGGCGAGCTGTGATTTTTTTTGTGACTGCGATATTGCGGTGGACATATTGGACACTTTTGACACTATTTTGGGACCATTGACATTTATACAGCGATCTGTGCTATAAAAATGCACTGATTACTGTGTAAATTACACTGGCAGGGAAGGGGTTAAACACTAGGGGGAGAGGAAGGGGTTAAGTATGTCCTAGGGAGTGATTCTAACTGTGCAGGGGCTGGGCTACAAGTGACACAACAGTGATCACTGCTCCCGATGACAGGGAGCAGGAGATCACTGTCCTGTCACTAGGCAAAAAATAGTTTTTTTTATATATTTTTGGGGGATAATTATTATATAAAAAAGTAAAAATTATTGCATTTTTTTCAAAATCGACGCTCTTTTTTTTGTTTATAGCGCAAAAAATAAAAACCGCAGAGGTGATCAAATACCACCAAAAGAAAACTCTATTTGTGGGAAAAAAAGGACATGAATTTTGTTTGGGTGCAACATCGCACGACCGCGCAATTGTCAGTTAAAGCGACGCAGTGCAGAATCGCGAAAAAATGGCCTGGTCATTGGGCAGCCAATTCTTCCGGGGCTGAAGTGGTTAATATTTGCATTAATTCATTGTATTTTTTCTAACTGGATTATGGTCATTTCAGATACACATGAAAACATATTTAACAGTCCTGCAGAAGCATAGATTGATATATTGCGCAGCTCAAGCCTTCAAGACTATTGTACTATCTATTTTGAACCTTTCAGAGTTGTAACTTGGATTTATCTAGATAATCAGTTTTTTTTAAATAGGGAAGAAATTTATGATTTTATATGCTGTATGATTTTTTGTTCTTTCATCAGTATATAAGCTCTCTATTTTTAGTTATGATCACATAACACCAGTTGAGCAAGTCCATTATAAAAGGCCTACTTTTGCACACATGATTATGGGAGGATGATGCCCTCTAGTGTTTTATATTTCAGACCATGATAATATAGTTATCCCCTAATATCTAATTATTTGTAAAAAATTATTAAAGCTTTAAAATGTTAATGTAATTAAAACTTAATTTTCAGCATTTTGAAATCTACAGGTTTAATTTTTAAAATATTACCCATTGATCCTGACATGAAAGCCCTTTTTTTGCACTTCCTGTTGGCAACTCTCTGTCCCTATCTCCCAAAGTTGTGTTTCTGCCCTGTCACCTGTCACACAGGCATCTGTTGGAGACCGCAACACATATTATGCAGGCATGGTCTTCACTGGTGTCACTATCAGGAAGCCTGCCCTGAGAATTGCCATGCACCCATTGTTGGAGAGCTACAACAAAAGGCAATAAAGTTGATGATATATATTTTTATACACAGTACTTTAGAAAACAAAATGTCTCTCAATTAGGGTTTACATCTACGTTAAAGAACAGTTCATTACTTCAATGTATGCTCAGGCTTGCATGGCCTGGACCCAAAAGAATTTAATGGAAGGCTCCTAAACTGGTTGATAGGCTACAGATAGATTTTCCAGTTAGGGAGGGTGGGAGTTCATGGCTGTAACGATGTTTAAGCAAGGCTGTGGGGTGCCACACAGAGAAGAATCCCAAGGTGTTTCTTCTCTAGTAAGTATAAGACATTAGCTTAGTCTTGGTTAGAAGTGGGATGCAAGCTTGCTTCAGGGTCCTGAAGTGCTAAACACAAATGTGGTAAAGCAATATTGCTACTTTATAAATGCATCCCTAAATTGAATAACAGCATTCGATTTTGGTTATACACCATGCACAATAGTGATTTGTAAAGGGCAAAACCCCTATATCAACCAATCACATTTTAGATTTCATCAGTTATTAGAAGTCACAATATTGAAAGAAGACTGCTGATTGGTTTCTCTTGGCTGCTGAAATTTGTGCACTGCTCTTGACCCTATTATGTAAGCACAAACTCATGGGTTTTATCAGCCTCCTTGTTTTTTTCTAAATAATTACAGATAATACCAGAGAGATTATAGTGCTGGATACATAGCAGGCGAGAAAAATTGGAATCTTAATACAAAGGTTGCATTTATGGAAGTAATAAAGATAACAGTACACATAGAGGGATGTAAAAACTAAGAACATGGTACATATATTTAAGTCACTTAACTGAAAAACAAATAGATTTTATTGGGGTTCTTAACCACTTCAGCCCCGAAAGAATTGGCTACCCAATGACTGGGCCATTTTTTGCGATTCGGCACTGCGTTGCTTTAACTGAAAATTGCGCGGTCGTGCGACATTGTACCCAAATAAAATTGACGTCCTTTTTTTCCCACAAATAGAGCTTTCTTTTGGTGGTATTTGATCACCTCTGCGTTTTTTTTTTTTTTGCGCTATAAACAAAAAGGAAGCGTAAATTTTGAAAAAAAAGCAATATTTTTTACTTTTTGCTATAATAAATATCCCCCAAAAAATATATAAAAAAAACTATTTTTATCCTCAGTTTAGGCCGATATGTATTCATCTACATATTTTTGGTAAAAAAAAATCGTAATAAGCGTATATTGATCGGTTTGCGCAAAAGTTATAGCGTCTACAAAATAGAGGATAGTTTTATGGCATTTTTATTTTTTATTTTATTTTTTTACTACTAATGGCGGCGATCTGTGATTTTTATCGTGACTGCGATATTGCCGCGGACATATTGGACACTTTTGACACTATTTTGGGACCATTGACATTTATACAGCGATCTTTGCTATAAAAATGCACTGATTACTGTGTAAATTACACTGGCAGGGAAGGGGTTAAACACTAGGGGGTGAGGAAGGGGTTAAGTGTGTCCTAGGGAGTGATTCTAACTGTGCGGGGGCTGGGCTACAAGTGACACGATAGTGATCATTGCTCCCGATCACAGGATCGCAGGAGATCACTGTCCTGTCACTAGGCAGAATAGGGAAATGCCTTGTTTACATAGGCATCTCCCCGTTCTGCAGCTCCGTGACACGATCACAGGACACCAGCGGACATCGAGCCCACGGGCACGGTCACGGAGCTTGCGGCGGGCGCGTGCGTACCCGCTTGGCGGCAGATTCAAATTAACGTACAGGTGCGTTGCTTTGCCTGCCTGTGCCATTCTGCCGACATATATATACGTGAGGCAGTCGGCAAGTGGTTAAACTGTCCATCAGCTATCCAGTGACGTAAGCATAGATATCTATCCTTTTTTTTTTTTTTTTTTACAAAAAGCACAGGTTGGGGTCCAACTACACTAATGAAGGTGTATGTAAACTTTAATAATGATTTTTGTGCTTTTTTTTTTTTTTTGGTCTGTTAAATATACCATTGAAAGTGTTTTGTTATATCTGTTCAATAATTGCAAAAAAATGAAATGTTTGTTCTTGAGTTTAAATACACTCTAACCACTTGACCTCCAGAAGGTTTTACCCCTTTCATGACCAGGCCATTTTTTGCTATTCAACACTGCACTACTTTAACTGGATCAGGGATCAGGACTTGTGTCTTTTTTCAGCCAGACTAACTATGTGGAAAAGATGATCCACACTCCGGTCGTTGCTCTTTAAAAAATCATCGTTTTTATTAACAAGCCACAGTGAACAAACGCAAATGAGAACAGTAACTGTGGAGCCAGCGACTGTGGATCTGTTTTGGATCGGATCAGAATCATTCAAACTATTATATCTGTCCCTGTCCAAATTAAATGTAAAGTGTGCACACATAAAGAAATGTCACACTGACACACACGAGCACAGAATGAACATTCTTCCTTGTGTTTATTGTTCCTCTTTTTACAACTTATATAGTACGCTTATTCAGATAGTCCAAGAGGGGGAGAGCAAGGAAGTTGGGACTTTAATTGAAGCACATGTGTACAAAAGCGTAGATAGGATGAACCAAAGGAATTTTATTTAGTATATCATACAGTACATGTATATCAAATTGGCATAATAAACATTGTAGTAATTGTAACAGCAGTGGACATGGTAGCACAGCCACCGCTGAAGGGTAAACAGTAAACACAATAAAACAATATACATGATAATGACATGGTGGTCAAGGGGTAAGACAAGAACAATTCCGATGGGTCACCACAGATAAAGGGGTATAAATGGTAATGAAGAATAATGCCTGCGGAACCTATGGCCTGATACATCTGTATAAATTGGGGTAACTTGGTAATTGGGGTTGGGAAATTGCAATTTATTGACACGGAATCTGGAAGCTCGACGTGTTTTGCGGCTTCTAGGCCGCTCATCAGGTGCATGCCAGTGATATATCTCATTTTTGTACTTACTTTTTATCTACATATTTATTTATAGTTATAAGTATTTTGGGGGGTAGGATATAACCCCAGCACTGAGGTGCAGACTTACATTGTAATGACTATTGGATGGAAAACAGGTTTGGGCATGGCAAACACAAGGACATCCCCTCGCGGGAGCCGTGGCAGACGGACCAAGAGAGCAACCCAGACGGGACTCCACCAGGCGGGTAGGGAGAACGGGGCAACCCTGTGGGGAAATAAGCCGATTAAGTGGATTTGGGTGTCACAGTGTGTGACAAGAGTATAAGAGGGAGTGCATACAGGTCTGGCGACGAAAGTGCGGGGGGAAAGAGTGAGAAGGCAGGGAAGAGGGAGTGCAAGATGACCAGGAACCCAAATAAATGAAATTACAATATACAAAACAATTCAAAAAACAAACAAAGGTGATAAGGCTGATGCCAGGTTAATGGAGGTGAGAGTGGATAGGTGCAGGGAAGACTGGAATGCACGGTACCTCCCTGCTGCTGGGTAACCGTCCAGAGGAAGAGAAAACCAAGTGAAAAGAGTGAAGCCGGGCTGGTCCCAGATAGAAGGAGGTGAGTGTGGATAGATGCAGGGAGGGCTGAAGTGTGGGGTACCTCATGACTGCGGAGTGGTCGTCCAGAACAGAGGAGAGCCAAGTGCCGGATGGTGTGGTGAACAGGGCGCCTAGTGACCCAATTCCACCCGGATGGAGCCTATAAGGGTGCTGCCACGGTACCGCCCACCAGCGTCACGTCGTGAGGCAATGGGGAGATGTAAGGACACCATCAGTCGGAGGAGTTCTCGCAGCCAATCGGTGCCTAGGATAGCTCCCCATTAGCCTGCTGAGTGTATGGGGCCAACGTATGGATGCAACTGTGTCCACCAGGATGCAACGGCATCCACCAGGACGCCCAGCATGGATGGGGTGAGGCTGAGGCACGATGCTGGAGCACCCGCTCACCCCAGGCCTAATGGGGCGGGGAAAGGGCGGGGGCCCGCAGGGCACGTCACGACTCCCTATACTGGGGAAGGCCAAATGAGCCACACCTGAGATACCTGGTCATCAATGATAATGCCAGATGGAATGGGCTCTTAAAACATATAAACAATAAGTAAAAAATGGTATACTGGTAAACTCGTATAAACAGGAGAGGCTACACATAGGATGACAATTGGCAGGAAAGGTTTAAAGGTTAATCCAATAGCGTAAGCAAGTTCCTCCATCCCTTGTGTTTTGATTGAGAGAGAGGGGAATTGTTAGGGACTTTTAGGAACCAAGGCCTGGTAAGGCTATGTGTATCCATCCCTGGGGACTTTATGTGAAGTTGTGGCCCAGTAAGGTCACATATTTCCATCCCAATAATGTTCAAGAGGGGGAGAGCAAGGAGTTTGGGACTTTAATTGAAGCACATGTGTACAAAAGTGTAGATAGGGTGAACCAAAGGAATTTTATTTAGAATATCATACAGTACATGTATATCAAATTGGCATAATAAACATTGTAGTAATTGTAACAGCAGTGGACATGGTAGCACAGCCACCGCTGAAGGGTAAACAGTAAACACAATAAAACAATATACATGATAATGACATGGTGGTCAAGGGGTAAGACAAGAACAATTCCGATGGGTCACCACAGATAAAGGGGTATAAATGGTAATGAAGAATAATGCCTGCGGAACCTATGGCCTGATACATCTGTATAAATTGGGGTAACTTGGTAATTGGGGTTGGGAAATTGCAATTGATTGACACAGCATCTGGTAGCTTGACGCGTTTTGCGGCTTCTAGGCCGCTCATCAGGAGCATGCGCGTGATAACTATAAATAAATATGGAGATAAAAAGTAAGTACAAAAATGAGATATAAGTATTTTGGGGGTAGGATATAACCCCAGCACCGAGGTGCAGACTTACATTGTAATGACTATTGGATGGAAAACAGATTTGGGCATGACAAGGACATCCCCTCGCGGGAGCCGTGGCAGATGGACCAAGAGAGCAAACCAGACGGGTCTCCACCGGGCGGGTTGGCAGAACGGGGCAACCCTGTGGGGAAATAAGCCGATTAAGTGGATATGGGTGTCTGTCACGTACCTTTGGTGTGAGCCTGACGTGCAGAGGGAGACCTCCCGTACAACCCCGGCTCGGAGACCACTGGAGTGGGGACAGTGGTGGTAAGAGCGCGGTGAGGTAAGGGTGCCTGCTTGGTCCTCTTGGCTGGGTGTAGTAAAGCCAAGCGAAAGCTGGAACAGCTGGAACTGAGAGCAGCGGATGCAGGTCAGCAGGTGCAGGTATGCAGAGCAGCGGATGCAGGTCAGCAGGTGCAGGTATGCAGAGCAGCGGATGCAGGTCAGCAGGTGCGGGTGTGCAGGACCGCGGATGCAGGTCAGCAGGTGTAGGTGTGCAGGACCGCGGATGCAGGTCAGCAGGTGTAGGTATGCAGAGCAGCGCAGTCAGACAAGCCAGGTCTTTCACATCAGGGTAAACAGCATAAACGGCAGGCAGAGAGTAGTCAGAGTCCAGGCTGGGTCTTGGCAACAGATGATCAGACAGGTAACTTAGCAGGGTCAAACAAGCCAGAGTCAGGACTGGAGATAGGAGGGAGGTCAGGAAGCCGGGTCATACACAGGAACACGATACAGGCACAGAGTCAGGAACAGAAGCAGATCAAACCGCAAGAGGCAACATCTCTGGAACGTCTTTTATAGGAAGTTCATGGGAGGAGCAAGGGGTTCAGGGTTCAACATCAATCAAGACACCAAGCAGAGTAGTCTAATCCATTAGATAGGTTATCCAGCAGATCAGGCAGGGAGCTGTCCAGCATCCCAGATAGCTCAGTGGGAAGAGTCAATGCCAGACACCGACGAGGTCCCAGGTTCAAGCCCAGTATGTCCCTGACAGTGCCCCCCCTTAAGGGCAACCTCCGGGTGCCCAAGAGAGATCTTTTCTGGGGGTGACTGCGAAAAAATGCCTGGATTAACTCTTGGGCATAAATGTTCCGTTGGGGTTCCCAGGAGTTCTCCTCCAGACCATACCCCTTCCACTTAATCAGGAATTGAAGTTGGTTCCCCCTTCTTCTACAGTCCAAGACGGCCTCCACCTCAAACTCCTCATCCCCGTCAACCATTACAGGTTCAGGCGGTCCTGATCCCCTGTTTGGGAAGGGATCCGGCACTGTAGGTTTCAGTAGTGACATGTGAAACACTGGGTGAACCTTCAATGAATCTGGTAAAGAAAGTTCATAGGAGACTTCATTTAATCTCCGTTTTACTGGGAAGGGGCCGATGAACTTGGGTGCCAGTTTCCTTGCGGGGCAGGTCATCCTAAGGTTGGCGGTAGACAGCCATACTTGATCGCCTTGTTGAAGGCATAACTCCCCTCTCCTCTTTCTGTCAAACATCCTTTTATTGGTTGCCTGCGCCTTGGTCAAGGCTTCCTGTAATATTTTGTTGTTACGGGTCAGGAAATCAACGGTACTCTGGACTGCTGGGACTGTTGAATCAGAAATGAGATCAGGTAGGAAGGTCGGGTGGAACCCATAGTTGGAGAAAAACGGAGACTGACCTGTAGCCGAGTGACTGGCATTATTAAAGGCAAACTCCGCCAGGGGTAGTAGTGTTACCCAGTCATCTTGAACAAAGGTGGTAAAGCATCGGAGATATTGCTCGAGCGTTTGGTTCGTCCTCTCGGTTTGCCCATTGGTCTGAGGGTGATAGGCAGAGGACATGGACAGCTCGATCTTCAGGACCTTGCACAAAGCCTTCCAGAAGCGAGAGGTGAACTGCACCCCTCTGTCTGAAACAATGTCTGTTGGAACCCCATGTAACCTTACTATCTCTTTTATGAAGACCTGGGCAGTTTCCATGGCAGATGGCGTGCTCTTCAGTGGCACGAAGTGGGCCATTTTAGATAGACGGTCGACCACTACAAAAATGGCTGAGCAACCTTCTGATGGGGGAAGTTCCACTATGAAGTCCATAGCAATCCTTTGCCAGGGTCGATCAGGAACTGGTAAGGGTCTGAGAAGACCCCAGGCCTTGCTTCTAGCGGTCTTACTACGGGTACAGGTGGCACATGAATTTACATACTCCCTGCAGTTCCTTTCAAGATCCGGCCACCAAAATGTGCGTTGAATTAGTTCCTGGGTTTTATGCATTCCGAAGTGGCCGGCCAGGGGATGATCATGGCACAGATTTAATACTGTTACTCTGACATCTTCTGGTACAAAGATCTTGTTGTCTTTCCATAGTAACCCATCCTTGGGTAACAGGGTAATCCCAGGAGGCCCTGACATATTTGCTGAAGCTTGTTTCAAGCCGGACATTAGATTTGTTTGCAAGAGTAGAAAGTTACCTTCCGATAGGATGGTATCAGGAGCTGACACTTCTTTCGGATCATCGAACATGCGAGAAAGGGCGTCTGGTTTGGTGTTCTTTGAGCCGGGCCGGTAAGTTATGTGAAATGAAAACCTAGAGAAGAATAAGGCCCATCGTGCCTGGCGTGGTCTCAGACGCTTGGCAGCTCTCAAATACTCCAGGTTTTTGTGGTCTGTATAAATGAGTATGGGATGCGCCGCTCCTTCCAACAGATACCTCCATTCTTCAAGGGCGGACTTGATGGCCAGGAGCTCCCGGTCCCCCACGTCATAGTTCTTCTCGGCCGGAGTAAGCTTACGAGAGAAGAAGGCTATTGGGTGCATCAAGTCCTTGAGACCCTGGCGTTGAGAGATAACGGCTCCTAACGCTGTCTCTGAGGCATCTACCTCGAGTAGATAAGGTAGAGCAGGGTCAGGGTGACTCAGAATAGGAGCTGACGTGAACAGTCCTTTTAACTTTGTGAAGGCAGCCTGTGCCTCGGGATTCCAACAAAACCGGACATTCTGCTTGGTCAGCTGCGTAATCGGGGAAATAATAGCGGAGAATCCCTTGATGAACCTCCGGTAGAAGTTGGCGAAGCCAACGAAGCGCTGCACCCCCTTCTTGTCTGAAGGTGCAGGCCAATCCAGAATAGCTGAAACTTTTTGCGGATCCATCTTGAATCCCTCTGTTGAAATTACCAAGCCGAGGAACTGAATACTCTGTCGCTCGAATTCGCATTTTTCTGGTTTTGCGTACAGTCCATGTTGACGGAGTCGACAGAGTACGATCTTGACATGTTCCCGGTGCTGCTCAATTGAAGTGGAAAAAATCAAAATATCGTCTAGATAGACAATTACGTAAATGTCCAGGCAGTCCCTAAAAATGTAATTGACTAGATGCTGAAAAGTAGCAGGGGCGTTACATAGGCCAAAGGGCATTACTAGGTATTCGTAATGGCCGAACCTGATCCGAAAAGCAGTCTTCCATTCATCCCCTGCGCGGATGCGGACCAGGTTGTACGCCCCCCGCAGGTCTAGCTTGGTAAACACAGAAGAGGTCCTGAGCCTCTGAAAGAGTTCGGGTACCAGGGGCAGAGGGTACCGATTCTTGACCGTAATTTTATTTAATTCCCGGTAGTCCACACAGGGCCGGAGAGAATGGTCCTTTTTCTCCACAAAAAAGATTCCCGCCGCTGCTGGAGAAGTGGAAGGACGGATGAACCCCCTCTTTAGGTTTTCGTCAACATACTCTTTCAGAACCTCTAGCTCCCGTTCAGATAAGGGGAAGATCCGTCCAAAGGGAATTTCAGCCCCAGGGAGAAGCTCGATTGGACAATCGTATGGACGATGAGGCGGAAGGGTCTCAGCTCCCCGTTTGCTGAAAACGTCCAGGAATCCATGGTATTGTTTGGGCACAGCTGCGCGTACCTCTGAATCCGCCTCCAGGCATAACAGAGGACCAGAAGTGCTGAGACATGGAGGCATGCAGTGGTGTTGGCAATAAGGCGACTGGAACCTAATACTCCCGGACCCCCAATCGATCTGTGGGTTATGGGCCTGAAGCCAGGGTAGACCCAAGATGACTGGAAACAGAGGGGATGCAATGGCATTCAGGCTTAATAGTTCCTTATGATCTGTAGAGGTGGTTACAAGCAAAGGAGGGGTTTCTTGAGTCACTACTCCTGACTTAATACGGGACCCGTCTGCTAAAAAGATGGAAAGTCCCTGAGTCTTTGGCTGGAGTGGGATGTGCTGTTGTGCTGCAAAGTTAAGATCGATGAAACAATTACATGCTCCTGAGTCAATTATCGCGGTGACTGGTATTGTCCTTCCTGGCAATTGGAACGAGATAGGTAGGGCCAGGTGGGTGGTGTTGGCAGAGGGAGGTGGACCACTTGGAGAAGGGGTAGCTGGGACCTTGCGCAGCTTAGCAGGACATGAGGAAACGTAATGGCCGGCTCCTCCACAATATAAACAAAGATCATTCTGTCGCCGGCGAAGTCGTTCTTCGGCCGACAGGGAAGGTCTCATCAGTCCAAGCTGTCTCGGCTTTATGGTAACAGAAGTCTGATTGGCAGGTAAGGAGTTAACTGGAACTGAACTGGCAACAGCAGGAGATACCCGGGGTAGCATCCAGGCTGGACGGAGATGCTGGGTAGCCCTCTCTGTTCTGCGCTCCCGGAGTCGTCGGTCTATCTGAATAGACAGGGTGATTAAAGTCTCTAGGGCATCAGGAACACCGACCCGGGCTAACTCGTCTTTCAGTCCCTCAGAGAGACCGAGACGGAACTGGTGCCGTAGGGCTGCATCATTCCACTGGGCATCCGCGCTCCAGCGTCTGAAATCAGTCACATAGTCCTCGACCGCTCTGCGGCCTTGCTGGAGCGCGTGGAGGGCAGCCTCGGCGGTGGAAGTCCGTTGAGGGTCATCATAGAGTCGAGCCATGGCATCAAGAAAAGATGAGAGAGAGTCCAGAGCTTCATGGCGGACTTCCAGCAGATGGTGGGCCCAAGCCTGAGGTCCCCCCTGTAGTAGAGCGATAACAAACCCTACTTTGGTGACCTCTAATGAAAAAGTTAGAGGTAGTAAGGAAAAGTATAGTTCACATGCGTTGCGAAACGCCCGGAATTTGCTTCGATCCCCAGAAAACTTATCCGGAACGGGGACCCTAGGCTCAGGAGGTGGTGGCGTTCCAGAGGAGGAAGTTGGGACTGAAGGTGCATCTGCAGTGATGGTCTGGGTTTGCGTCTGCCTATCCACTTGAACGTAACTGCCTTGTAGAGACTTCACGACCCGGTTGAGGGCTGCGAGGTGCTGACTGACGTCATCCATAGGCGAGGTCCCTCTTGCAGGCTCAGACATGGCGGTTTGATACTGTCACGTACCGTTGGTGTGAGCCTGACGTGCAGAGGGAGACCTCCCGTACAACCCCGGCTCGGAGACCACTGGAGTGGGGACAGTGGTGGTAAGAGCGCGGTGAGGTAAGGGTGCCTGCTTGGTCCTCTTGGCTGGGTGTAGTAAAGCCAAGCGAAAGCTGGAACAGCTGGAACTGAGAGCAGCGGATGCAGGTCAGCAGGTGCAGGTATGCAGAGCAGCGGATGCAGGTCAGCAGGTGCAGGTATGCAGAGCAGCGGATGCAGGTCAGCAGGTGCAGGTATGCAGAGCAGCGGATGCAGGTCAGCAGGTGCAGGTGTGCAGGACCGCGGATGCAGGTCAGCAGGTGTAGGTATGCAGAGCAGCGCAGTCAGACAAGCCAGGTCTTTCACATCAGGGTAAACAGCATAAACGGCAGGCAGAGAGTAGTCAGAGTCCAGGCTGGGTCTTGGCAACAGATGATCAGACAGGTAACTTAGCAGGGTCAAACAAGCCAGAGTCAGGACTGGAGATAGGAGGGAGGTCAGGAAGCCGGGTCATACACAGGAACACGATACAGGCACAGAGTCAGGAACAGAAGCAGATCAAACCGCAAGGGGCAACATCTCTGGAACGTCTTTTATAGGAAGTTCATGGGAGGAGCAAGGGGTTCAGGGTTCAACATCAATCAAGACACCAAGCAGAGTAGTCTAATCCATTAGATAGGTTATCCAGCAGATCAGGCAGGGAGCTGTCCAGCATCCCAGATAGCTCAGTGGGAAGAGTCAATGCCAGACACAGACGAGGTCCCAGGTTCAAGCCCATTATGTCCCTGACAGTGTCACAGTGTGTGACAAGAGTATAAGGGGGCGTGCATACAGGTCTGGCGACTAAAGTGCAGGGGGAAAGAGTGAGAAGGCATGGAAGAGGGAGTGCAGGATGACCAGGAACCCAAATAAATGAAATTAGAATATACAAAACAATTAAAAAACAAACAAAGGTGATAAGGCTGATGCCAGGTTAATGGAGGTGAGAGTGGATAGGTGCAGGGAAGACTGGAATGCACGGTACCTCACTGCTGTGGGGTAACCGTCCAGAGGAAGAGAAAACCAAGTGAAAAGAGTGAAGCCGGGCTGGTGCCAGATAGGAGGTGAGTGTGGATAGGTGCTCCAGCATCGCGCCTCAGCGTCACGCCATCCACGCTGGGCGTGCGGCGTCCTGGTGGACGCCGTTGCATCCATACGTTGGCCCCATACACTCAGCAGGCTAATGGGGAGCTATGGACGGTTACCCCGCAGCAGTGAGGTACCGTGCATTCCAGTCTTCCCTGCACCTATCCACTCTCACCTCCATTAACCTGGCATCAGCCTTATCACCTTTGTTTGTTTTTGAATTGTTTTGTATATTGTAATTTCATTTATTTGGGTTCCTGGTCATCTTGCACTCCCTCTTCCCTGCCTTCTCACTCTTTCCCCCCGCACTTTCGTCGCCAGACCTGTATGCACTCCCTCTTATACTCTTGTCACACACTGTGACACCCAAATCCACTTAATCGGCTTATTTCCCCACAGGGTTGCCCCGTTCTCCCTACCCGCCTGGTGGAGTCCTGTCTGGGTTGCTCTCTTGGTCCGTCTGCCACGGCTCCCGCGAGGGGATGTCCTTGTGTTTGCCATGCCCAAACCTGTTTTCCATCCAATAGTCATTACAATGTAAGTCTGCACCTCAGTGCTGGGGTTATATCCTACCCCCCAAAATACTTATAACTATAAATAAATATGTAGATAAAAAGTAAGTACAAAAATGAGATATATCACTGGCATGCACCTGATGAGCGGCCTAGAAGCCGCAAAACACATCGAGCTTCCAGATTCCGTGTCAATAAATTGCAATTTCCCAACCCCAATTACCAAGTTACCCCAATTTATACAGATGTATCAGGCCATAGGTTCCGCAGGCATTATTCTTCATTACCATTTATACCCCTTTATCTGTGGTGACCCATCGGAATTGTTCTTGTCTTACCCCTTGACCACCATGTCATTATCATGCATATTGTTTTATTGTGTTTACTGTTTACCCTTCAGCGGTGGCTGTGCTACCATGTCCACTGCTGTTACAATTACTACAATGTTTATTATGCCAATTTGATATACATGTACTGTATGATATACTAAATAAAATTTTAATTTATTGTCAAATATATTTTATTGAGTACAAGTTGTGATACAAATTATAGATGATACATTAAATACATCAAAAATAGAGAAGCTCAAATATTCTTATTTCAATAAGTAAACATATTAGTAGATACTATGGTATGGTATATTAATTAGTTTCCAGTGGTAATAATATTATTAAGTTTTAGAGCTTTTATGCAATTATTAGTAACTACCAATATATATATATATATTATCCTCTGTGGAGCAGAGAGTTATTAACAATACTAAGGGAGCTTCAACATCATAGTAATAAAATAGCAAAAAACAAAAACAAAGAGAAAAGAAAAAAAGAGATAAGTGAAAATAAGTATAAGAAAATAAAGTGGAGAAAAAAGAGAGTACTGGAATATAAGGGGGGTCCGCGTGGTCGAGCCGAGAGTCACCTTTCAAATCCAAGAGAAGTTGAACAATGGTATATATAACATACTGATTCGGCTACCATGGCATTAATACCCTATTGTCCAAAGTTGGCGTATTATATATAATCCAGGGCTGCCACATCTTTTCAAATCTGGGGATCATGTCCATTGCAATAGCGGCCATCTTGGCTTGGGTCATGGTATAATTCATTTTAGCTATAGCTTCCTGTAAGACCAATTTAGGTGATTTTCAAGATTTTGCTAGTGTCTGTTTGGCAGCTGTGAAGAGTTGCACCAGCAATTTGAATTGAGTATGTGGAATAGACTCTGGTTTTAGGTTAAGTAGGGCCATTGCAGGATCAGGAAGGTTTTAAATATACCTTTCCAGAATGTTTGTGCTTTAGGACATGACCACCAAATATGAAAATACGTGCCCAAATCCGTACAACCTCTAAAACATTGTGGTGAATAGTTCTGCACATATTTGGCTACCCTGTCAGGACCTTGTAATTGGCTTCACTAGCTATTATGTTGGGAAAAGCTGTTTTAGTTGTTGACCATATTTGGTTCCATTCTGAAATCTCTAATGTTCATTCCAAATCCTCCTCCCACTTCCCAACATAAGACGGTTTATCACCACAAGAATGTATCAGCATATGCGAGTATATAGTGGATATTGCACCTCTGGCATGGGGATTCTTTTGACAAATATCTTCGAAACTGGACAGTTGTGACAATGAAGTTGTAGTGTTCAAGAGGGGTGTAAAAAAGTTTTTATTTTTGTAAATATCTAAACAACTCAGATTGCGGAAGACCATATTTTTCACATAATGATGGGAATGTGATAAATGACGATGCATTCAAAAATTTGTGCATATATAAGACATCCCTGGACACCCATTCTTTAAAGGATTTAGGATATATCCATGCAGGATAGAATGCTGGGTTTTTAAAGAATGACAGTAGAGGATTGTGCAGGGATTGAAGAGAAGTATTAGTCTTGAATCTGTCCCAAAGGGAAATGAAATGTTTAGTTATAGGGTTTTTAATTTTTTACGGTCTCTTGGCGACATCCATAATAAGTTGGATATTGGGAGAGGGTCACACTCAATGGCTTCTATGGACACCCATAATGGGGTTTCGTGGCATGCCTGGTATTTAGTAAGACTTGCTATGTGTGCTGCTCTGTAGTAATAGGCAAAATTAGGGCATCCTAATCCTCCGTTAATTTTGGGAAGATAGAGTGTATGTGTTTGTATTCGTGGCTTGGAAGATCCCCATATAAATGACAGTGATTTCCTTTGTAATATTCACAGATGATAGGCTGGGATAGAAATTGGCAAGACTCTAAATAAATATAAAAGTTTTGGTAATAATGTCATTTTGACAGCATTTAATCTTCCAAACCACGATAACGGGAGATGTGACCATGATTTCATCAGTTTTGTTAACTGTTTTATAATTGGGGGATAATTAAGTGAGAATAAGTCAGATAAGGATGGTGTGAGATGCATCCCTAAATATGGAATCGATTTGCTATTCCATGTGTAAGGGAGGCCAATTTTCGCAGATCTCAGTTCCAATTCCGAAAGGGATATGTTTAACGCTAAACATTTTTTAGGATTTATGAATAGACCAGTAACTTCTGCAAATTTATTGAGTATGGAAACGAGATTCGGGCCAGAAACTTGGGGTGATGAGAGAAATAAGAGGATATCATCCGCAAATAGACAAAGTTTGTGCTGATATCCACCAAGTTCAATACCAGTTATAGTGGGGTCAGATCTGATCCAATGGTTCAATGAGTAAGGCAAATAATAAGGGGGAGAAAGGGCATCCTTGCCGCGTGCCTCTCTCTATGATAAAAGGGTCTGAACTATAGCCTGCATATTTGACGTGTGTTTTAGGATTGTTGTATAAAGCCATAACCCAGTTGGTGAAGTTAGGGCCGAAGCCCCATTTCTGCAGGGTATAATTCAGGTAGGGCCATGAGACAGAGTCAAAAGCTTTTTTAAATGTCCAACGAGAGGAAGCAGGTTGGAATTCTGCGCGTCTTAGCAATGTGAGCCAGAAGGACTGCTCTGCGTACGTTATCTCCCGCTTGGCGTGAGGGCATGAAGCCTACCTGGTCCCTATGTATAAGAGTGCCGATAATTTTGTTAAGACGGGCCGCTAATTATTTGGCTAATACCTTAATATCTGTATTTAGCATGGAGATGGGATGATAATTTGTGCTTAGAGTGTCATCAGATGTAGGTGAAAAAACCTCTATTGTTGGGGATTTTTATGGCAATGAAAAATATTTTGTACAAAAATTATATTTATTTAGAAAAATTACATAATCATATTACAAAGTACACATAATTGTAATCATATCCATAAAATCTGTAACATGAGAAAATGATCATGCAATCGCCTGGGTTGGTCACTCCAGACCTTCCGGAGATAACTCAAAGCAGGCTTCATCCAACACGTTTCAAACAGTAGCATAAACGTCCTTCATCAGGGATATTGCATTCTTATCTAAAACAGATCATAAAATTTCCTCTCACCTCCAGGAGATGCATAAAGGGAGGGATGAGAAAAAGCCAAAACTTACTAAATCATGTTCATTAAAATAAAAACATCTAATATCAAGAAAAACAAGACCAAAGATGACAACTTTTCCAGGATAATTTTAAATTATTCCAATGAACACAAAAAGATTAGACAGATCCTCACAAAATATTGGCCCATCCTTACAGAGGATCCAATTCTCAAGAGTCTAGTACCATCTAAACCCCAAATCACTTTAAAAAAAGCGGGGTCGATAGGGGGAATGCTGGTCCAAAGCGAGTACAAAGGGGAGGCGAGGAAGGATCCATGTAAAACCTTGGGGACCTATCCATGTGGGGGCTGTTTACAATTTCCTGTCATCGGTGGGGGTCCTACACTGGCTTTACCCAATGGGGAGACTCTCTCTCTTAAGCATTTTGCCAATTGCAAGACACAGGGGGTAGTCTACCTCATGGCTTGCCAGTGTGGGGCCTTCTATATAGGAAAGACACAACAGGAATTGGGTAAGAGTGTAGACAAACACATACACAGCATGAGAATAGGCAACCTCTATTTACCTCTTGGTAGGCATGTAGCCAAAAAACATAGGTACAGAATGCCTAGGGTATTGTTCTCAGTGGTGGAGAGGATCCATATTCCCCGCAGGGGCGGAGATTGGAACAAGGTCCTACTCCAGCGAGAAATGCGCTGGATTAGGCACCTTAAGGCAACCACGACCCCCGGGCTTAATGAGGTGGAAAGTTTTCGTCCCTTTCTGGAGGGTTTCAGCTCGGGGAAGACTGATTAAAGTTCACCGAGTGGTTCATATTTGAATGCCATGCTGGCGGGCTTCATCTATTATCATCCAATTTGAAGCTGACCCTTCCACCTTCTTTTCCCAGCTCCCATCTACGTACGGGAAATAGGGGGTGGGATTAGTTTGTAGACACAGAAAAATGCACAATATGGGGGTTTTCTTCCCTTTTGTAATTTGTGATTTAAATTTCACTTTTTATGTTGTCATCTGTATTTTTGACGTTCCATATTTTGTATCGTCATCATGATATTTGACTAATATGTATGAAGTACATGCGCTCTATATCATTCTGAGATATCCTTTCATGTCTTATGGGGAATTATTTTCCATCTCCACTTCCCCACCACATGCTCTCCCACCGTTTCCAATGTTCATATCCGGTGCCGGGGTGGGGGGGGGGGCATCCACCTAGGTGGAATTGGCCCTCTTTCCCTTACAGGCACCGGTGATTTTTGTCCCTGGTTCTTAACATCCCCAATGTGATTGGGGATCTTTTGAATCATTATCTTGGTTTTTTTTCTGTTCACTCATGCCCATTCATTTTGATGTTTTTTTATGCTGCCATTGATCCCAATCTACAATTTCCCTGTACTGTTTTTTTTTTTCAGCAGGTTTTCCATCTCCTGCCCCTTTCCAAGATGGCCGATCTGGCATTTCCTGTGATGCTGATCGGGCACTGGTCATGGCTTTCAGTGGGTGCGGTGCTACCTCCTTTGATATATGCAACAGCATGATCATGTGAGGAGCCCCGCCAATCACTAGACAGACAGGACGGCTGCTTTTAGCAAGTTACAAGGGGCCTCCCCTGATGTGCCGTGTTCTTCGTCGATCGCAGACGCACCGCCCATTGGTGCGGTTGTGTCAGGTGACTGACGTCTGACGCGCCGCGCCTCTGGATGTGCTGAGTCCGTCATCGATTACAACACGCAGCTCATTGGAGGGGCTGTGCCGGGTGACCCACACCGGACGCGACACGCCCTCGGATGACGCAGCATTACCATGGAAACATGACTCACGGCGCCACTAGCCGGTGAGTCATGTGACCATGTGGGAACCTATCAGGATTAGCAGAGAGATATAAAAGGACGCCAGAGGAGTCACCCGGCGTCATTCCATTTCCTCTGCGAGAAGGCAGAGGATCTCATACATGGAGCTCCCATGCAAGGAATGAATATAGGGAATTGTTGGATTCCTTTTCACCATCTTTTTTGGACCTGCAGTTTTATTTGGTGAGCCAAAAGGATTTTTTTATGGGGAAGCATATATCTTTTTACTTATGTTTTCCCATTTCTCACTTTTTGTTTTGTTTTTGTTTTTATTCCTTCTAATTCTAATGACCATTTTCTTCCATTTTTCTCTTTTTTCTGTGGAAGGCGCCATCCATTTGGATTGCATTTTTGTTATATCCTAACTCCTTATATGAACAGGGAATGGTGGTTAAGAGCATTGGAGTGGGACAACGGAGAGGGGCATGCCCCAACCATATGATTGGAGTATGAAGCGCATGTATTTTAATGAACATGATTTAGTAAGTTTGGGCTTTTTCTCATCCCTCCCTTTATGCATCTCCTGGAGGTGAGAAGAAAAAATGTTGTAATTAATGGAAATTTTATGATTTGTTTTAGATAAGAATGCAATATCCCTGATGAAGGACGTTTATGCTACTGTTTGAAATGCGTTGGATGAAGCCTGCTTTGAGTTATCTCCGGAAGGTCTGGAGTGACCAACCCAGGCGATTGCATGATAATTTTCTCATGTTACAGATTTTTTGGATATGATTACAATTATGTGTACTTTGTAATATGATTATGTAATTTTTCTAAATAAATATAATTTTTCTACAAAATATTTTTCGTTGCCTTAAAAATCCCCAACAATAGAGGTTTTTTTCACCTACATTTACCTTGGATGATGGCAACTACGTGTGGGGACGCATGAGTTGTCCTATTTTCAGACTTCTCAGGGTGGACAATACACCCATTAAACCTCGCTTAAACTCATGCGCCCTGACATGGACCTCATTTTTTGTGCTATAATTCTAATGATTGTAGGGCATCAATTTTTTCCAAATACGTGCTATCAGGGATGAATCCCATGTAGGCAGGGGTGTGATGCCCGGTTTTGATAGCTGATGTACATTATATGAACACAGCTGCCAAATTATCTAAAGCTTTTTTGTTTTTCGCATGAGTTGTCCTATTTTCAGAGTGTCATCAGATAATGGCTTAGGAATCATACAAATTGTAGCAAATAGTGATTCTTGTCTAAAAGATTTATTTTGTAATAGGTCAATAAAAGCTTTTGCTAATAGGGGGGAGATAGTGTCAGTGAAGGTTCGATAGTACAGAGCTGAGAACCCGTCTGGACCAGGCCTTTTATTTATTTTTAACGTTTTGATTGCTGCTATCACGTCTTCATTAGTAATGGGTTCTTCTAGTAACTTTTTTTGAGATTCAGACATCTGGGGAAGATTAATATTTGAAAAGAAGGAGTCAGCCATATTTCTATTACATTTATTTGTCTCTGTATATAATGCTTTAAGGTGAGTACTGATTTTTTTTTCAATTTTGAGGGGGTTACTGGTATATGCATTGTTGGCCAATTTGAGTCTTATAGGTTTGAAAGATTTATTGATAGAATTCAACGCTCTTGCTAAAAAAGTGCCTGTTTTATTGGATTTCATGTAAAATGCATGTTTGGTATTATATATTGATTTTATTAGCAGATTCTGAGAGGAATAGGTCATATTCAAGTCAAGCTTTTTCAAAGCATCCTTTTGTTTTGGGAGTGGGGTTATTTTGAAATTCTGTGTAAGATGCATTGAACTTAGTTTCTAAGTGTCTTGCAAGTGCTATGCGTTCTCTTTTAAGTACCCCTAGTTGTTGTTGAAGTATTCCTCTCATAACTGGCTTGTGAGCTTCCCAAAGAGTGAGAGAAGAGATATCAGTATTTGTATTATGATCTAGATATTCTGTTAAGGCCTTCTCAATCGACAAGCGGTATGAGGGGTGTTTAAGTAAAACATCTGGCAGGTACCAGGTGCGGTCATGTGCTCTAGGTAGAATAGATGCTATTGAGGTAAAGACTGCGTTGTGATCTGACCAGGGAATAGGGATAATATTGGAGGCTATCAATTCAGGTACCATTCCTATCGTTACAAATATGTGGTCTATGCGGCTGAATGTTTGGTGTGGGTTTGAAAAATATGTATAATTTCTTTTCATTGGGTTGGATTCTCTCCAGGAGTTGATTAGTTTATATTTATTGAGAAGTTGAGCGAGGGATCTACTGGCTTGATAACGTGGGGGGGAATATGGTGTTTTGTCCAGAAACGGTAGGAGGACATGATTGGAGTCTCCACATACAAATAGTGAACCCATTTTATGTGAATTAATAACTTGGAAAAGATGTGAAAGAAAGGGTAAAGGTTTGTGGTTAGGAGCATAGTATGAAACAACAGTTATTGGGGTGTCCATAATGTACCCTGTTAAAATTAGGTCGCGACACTCTGGGTCTTTGATTTCAGAATGCAAAGTAAATTGTGCACTATGGTGAAATGCAATGAGTGTGCCACGTTGTTTAGTGGAAGCCGAAGCTGTATATACTTGTGGGTATGAGGTACTATAAAATTTGGGAGTGGAAGCTGGAGTAAAGTGAGTTTCTTGCAAACACTAGACATGTGCGATTATTTTCGTACGAATCTAAAATTCGTACGAATTTTTCGAAATTCGTACATTTGTACGAATCCGAATTACGAATTTTTTCGAATACGAATTCTGTACGAAATTTCGAAAAATTTGTACGAAATTTCGTATCCAAATTATCCGAATCCAAACTACCAAATAAGACATGAAAATTCGACAAAGCGATAGGTAAATATTTTTTGGTCGAATGTGACTAACCTTAACTCTATTAGTCCAAGATTATTCTACATAGAGAGAAAAGATTCGACATTATAGAGAGAAAAGATTCGACATTATAGAGAGAAAAGATTGCTGCTGGAATTGGGTGTGGGAAGTACATTTGCGGTCGAATCATTTGTTCGTTCCGATTCTACATTATAGAGAGAAAAGATTCAACATTATAGAGAGAAAAGATTGCTGCTGGAATTGGGTGGGGGAAGTACATTTGCGGTCGAATCATTCGTTCGTTCCGATTCTACATTATAGAGAGAAAAGATTCGACATTATAGAAAGAAAAGATTTGACATAGAGAGAAAAGATTCGACATTATAGAGAGAAAAGATTGCTGCTGGAATTGGGTGGGGGAAGTACATTTGCGGTCGAATCATTCGTTCTTTCCGAATCCACACTTTACCGAGAGAAAAGATTCGACATTATAGAGAGAAAAGATTCGACATAGAGAGAAAAGATTCGACATTATAGAGAGAAAAGATTGCTGCTGGAATTGGGTGGGGGAAGTACATTTCCGGTCGAATCATTCGTTCGTTCCGACTCGACATTATAGAGAGAAAAGATTTGACATTATAGAGAGAAAAGATTGCTGCTGGAATTGGGTGGGGGAAGTACATTTCCGGTCGAATCGTTCGTTATACGTGTCGTACGGAATTCGTATTTCGTACGAATTCAAATTGAATTCCGTACACGGATTACGAATTATGTTTTTTTTTTTAATACGAAACGGAACGGAACAAATTTTTCAACGGCTCCCATGTCTAGCAAACACACAATATGTGCCTTTTTGGCTTGGAAATCATTTATTTGAATTTCATGTTATGTCCTGTTCTCCCACAATTTGAACATGTACCTGTCTTTAATAGGCTAAGTAGGGCCAGAGCACTCTGTGGCCTGTACCCCCAGTCATCCCCGGTATTCCATCATCCCACAGATCCCCAGTAGTCACAGTTGTTGCAGAGCAGGAGACTATAGCACAGCACGGTAAAGTATTTTAAGTGTGTGTTTAGAATGTACACAAGGGTGAAATTTGGGAAAAATGTTTGAAGAGTTCCTGAAATTAAGTAACCAGGATCTGAAATACATTGCTGTGTATATTGAGTCCATGGGGTACTAAAATGTGAAGATAGCTGCATGTGTGTTGGAGGAGATATATACCAGAATTGTGTTATACCATTTGTCTGTCTAATTGCTACTTTCTGCGCTCGAATCTCTGTCAGAAGTCTCTTAGCTGGGGTCTTTGCTGTCATGTCGGTGCCACTCTTTGGCATCTGGATGTGGTCAATCTGTACTCTCTGGATGGGGAAAGGGATATTGGGACTTCGCCAGATGCTTCAAAGGTCGATTTCCGTTCTTCCTGGCTTGCATTTGGCACAGATGGTGCATGACTTTCAGAAGTTGTTGCTAAGCCGAGTAGTATTTGTCGATCCGAGAGTTCATCAAAGTCTTTGACAGGTGGGTGGCACCGTGGGCCCACTGTACCACTGCCTGCCTGCTGGGTACATGGATCGTGATAGACATGGCCTTTTGTTTAATTCCATTATTCCTTCTGTGGCTCCCTTCCTGATCCACTCTTCTTTATTTTCCTTGTTGCTCATTGAGATAGGTCTACCTGTTCACAGGAGGGTTTTGTAGGGCTTTGTAGGGTTTCATGGTGGTTTGTACTATTTCTTCAGAGGTATCCGCTGGTTCATCAGAATGGGTGTATTTACTCTGCTGACCACTTCTCGCGTTCCAGCAGCTTGTTTCGCAGCAGCATCTGCCAGGTGATTGCCTCCTGCTTGCCTCACTACATGCCATAGTCAAGGCTCGTAGTTCCGCTTCCTGCGCAGACTTAAAGAGGGGGCAATGCCGAGGCCTGGAGGAACGTATTTTCAGTAGTAACGACATATCCAATGTGGTCTTCAATCCATCAACATAGACAGTGTGGTCTTTACAGTTAGACAGTTAAATCAGGATTGTTCAAAAGCACCTTGCTGACTGTTGGCAGATGTGTAGTTTCCATCTTCATCACTTCAAAGCAGTCACGGGGGATGTCATGAGGATCATTTCCCCCCCTCGAGAAGTGGGAACAGAGTGGATGGATTGAGGATTTTGCACCTGAGAAAGGTAATATTGTCCAGGAGGAGTAAGGCACATTGGAGTCTTAAATGTCTTGCTAAGGACAGGTATTTTGGCTGCACCTGGTTCAGTATGACAGTTATGTCATGAGGGGCAAGGAGCACAACGGTTTTGTCCAGAAGAGCTTGGGTTGCAAAATGGCTTAGAGGTATGTCCTTGTCTCTCAGGGACAAACCGTTCCAAAGTCTTTTCTCAGTTTGGGAGGCATAGAGTAGAAGCTGTGGATTTCCTTCAGAATTCCAAAATTGGTCAAGTCTTCAGGGGGCAACAAGAAGGGGTCAGACTTCAGGGCTTCAGGGGGGTAGCGGGGTTGTATCAAGGCGGCGGAGACTGCTGGGGTCCAGGAGCGACAGTAGGAGATCAATCCTAGAAAGGCATGCAGGGGCTTTTGGCCTTGAGGCAAGGGGATGGCCTTGATTGCAGTAACTCTCTTGAGTGAGATGCTGAGTGCCTTGAGAGATGCAGTTTCCTAGGAAAAGCACTGTCTCTTTACACCATTGGATCTTTTGCTTCTAAGCCTTGCATCCTTGTTCGGCTAGGTAGTACAGGAGGCTCTCAGAGAGTACCGGGGCAGTTTCTTGAGTATTTGATTTGCACAGAGTAGAAGATCATTCATATACTGGAGCAGCACAATCTCCGGGTGAAGTTTGATCCATATGTCCAGAATTAATGTCTTTGTCTTGGCAAATTGGGATGGAGAGTTCTGGGCCCTTTGTAGCAAACAGTTCAGGTATGGCCCCACCTCTCGTGGGTGAAAGCAAACAGGAATTGGCAGCGGGTTTGTTTCTTCACTGGAAACATAGTCTCAGTCTGTATGTTGGATACACCTCTGGATGTCACGGGGGCATTACTTTAGTCAGGGCTGTATGCAACAGATTGTAACACATTCCGACTGTCAACCCCATGGCCTGTCTGGAGGTTGCGGTCAGTGTCTTTTAATTTTACTTCGATCTCATCTTCTGTGTAGAAGAGTGCCATCAGTGGAGTGGGTTGGGCTTGGTAATATGCTCCGGAGGATTGGTCTATCACCAGATATATGTGGGTAGGTTTCTCTGGCATGGGCGTCTCAGGGGTTGGAGGAGGAGGAGAAGGAGGGTGCACCACAGGGTGGGGTATTCCTGGGGGGAGTGTCACCATGGGAGGTGTCACTGGGAGGGGCACCTCCTCATGGGCAGGAGGCAGTGAGGGAGGTGCCAGTCGTAACAAAGGGGTGGTAGACAAAGGGCATTACCCAACTTCAGCAGACCAGGCGCCATATTAGGGCGGTGGCGGGCTGGCCAGTATAAATTTTAACACTTTCTCTGCTTTTTCTGGTTTCTTATACACATACACAATACAGCCATTTTGGTTAATTTCTTGTTCTGTCCACCCCTCTTCATTAACAGCTTTTGCAACCTTGAACCAAGAATTTGCTGCATTCATTAGTCCATTGTCTAACAATAAACCCCTTTTGCTTCTCAGGAAACTATGCCATTTTTCACCTGTATGCACAGTAATTCCACATACTTTTGCTAACTTCTTCCCTTTTCTGACAGCTTCCTCTCCTTCCCGTTTCAACACTAAATCATGAGCGAACTTGCCCTCTTTTGGCTTCTGAAACTTCTGCCCAATCGCTAGCTGTTGGAGGGGTGTGGTGCGTGTCCGGGCTCAGGATTTATATGGCGGTTTTACGAGGCTGTCTTGGTCTCAGAGGGACCGACAATACTTCTAACCGTCACCTGTCCTTTTTTGGACCACACTCACTCCAACATATAACGCTGCTTAGGACTTATGAGGACATATAGAGGACAAAGGGGAGAGGAGGGAGAGGAGATAAAAGAAATATGAGAGAGGAATAGAGAAAATAGAGAGGGAGAGAGTTTGCTCGTACAGAAAAATTAGTATTTTTTTTTTTTGAGGAAGTACAATAATAACAGTACTAAAATGACAGTCGCGCAGCTGCTGCTCGAGATACGATTTTAAGAGAGACAGAACAGAGAGGGAGGAAGAGGAAGAAAGAGAGAGATAGGGAAGGAGAAAAAGAGTGAGGAATGTCTACTTCCCAAAATGGTAGACTAGTCACATTCCTGTCCACCCGAGGTGGCCGCAGGAAAGGATCGAGGCGAGTAATACGTGACCACTTATTACTCTCAACAAGACATAACAGGTATGATAAAATGAAATTCAATGCACTACTTCAAATGCTTTCCCAATTTCCAACACCATGCTCAAATTTCTTACTCTATCCTTTTCCCTTTCTTTTTTTTTTTTAAAAGCACAATTTTTCTCTGCATGTCATTTTCTGCAAAGCCGCCTTCAAACACAATTAAGACATAACATTACTGACTCGTTTGATAATGTAACAAAAGGTGAGTGGGATTCATAGTATCTGTCACAGGATCCCCTGTGACCAGCGCGTTTCCCCTGACGCCTCCTCTCAGTCACCACACCCGTGCAATACCGCACTGTCAGTTCTTCCAAGAGGAATTTTAACCACGTCAGTTAATTATTCTGTCTGCGACAAATACCCCTTCTTATCTCACCACCCCGTCACGAGTCAGCAGTATATATAACAAAGTGATGACGTGAAATGGATTTTTTCCAGATCCTCACAGGATCTCCCACGCAATGCGTGTCCGACGCCCCCTCCTGGGTACCCGTGCTTTACCGCACCCGTGCTTTACCGCACAATTATATACATATATTCCCCCCAGGAGGAGTTTAACCACATCAATAATTCTATTCCCGGCCGGGAGACTTTATAAACCAATCCATTTCTCGCCAGTCATCACGAACAACAGAAACAGAATTGACTGACACCAAGGACATACAAATACAGGCGGCAGATATAATTGTAGCGATACCTCCAACTAAGGAGGCCGCAGAATTAGATTTGGGCCCTGAGTACAGCTCCGCCAACCCCCGGCAATAGGCTCTACCCCCTTCTGGCACAGCTAGTACTAATATTCAATGATATATCCTATGCAATATAATAACTAAGCAAGGACACAGTAATGAATTGTAATAGGTAAAGTGTTTTACTTATTTTCTCAATAGGCTGAAGTTGAGGTAACAGTAATCACAGTTCAAAATAAGCACTCCTAAGGGCAGCGTCCTGCCACTCTAACACACTATGTAGTAACACACGCTACAGGTGCGCCATACGGGCGACCGTTAACTAAGTGCCCTATGGCGCAGTAATCAAACACGCTAGAATCCCCACCAGGCCTGGTTCTAATATTTAACTTAGTCCTTCTTTCTTCACCGGCAGGTCTGTAATGGTGGTGCACTTTAAACAGAGTATAACTTTGTAATCCAAGGGGTATAGAACTTGGTTAAATAAAGCCGCAGGCTCAGTTCTGACAAGGCTCTTCAATAGGGGTATCAAAATAACTTGTAGGCCACGGCAGTCTATAGGCCTATATACAGTAACAGTATCTTAGCTGGGCTTATGCCCTCTCACCCGCCGGACTACAGATCCAGTCCGGGAAACCTCCACCGGCCGTGTCACACACACTCGATCTCTCCAACGATCGGGCCCCCCCGATCCGACAAGGCTGTAGCTCACGAAGTCAGATGCCACCCGGCTCGCAGAGGGGGGGTGGAAGGCTCTTTGGTGCAGAGCAAGGCCCCCCAGGCTTCAGGCCCTGCACTCCGACACATCTGCCCCGTAGGATCCGTCTGTGAAGTCTCGTGTCCCAAAAGAGGCCGAGCCCGGCCTCTCCTCCTCCTTTTATAACCCCTCCCATGAGTCTCTGCGGTGGAACATGTGAAGAATGGGGTTATGGGTGATGTAGTCTCTTCCCATTATAGGGGAACACCCCGCTACACACTTCCAGTAATGTCTCTTTACTTCCTCCCGACTCACCTCTCACCTGGAACTTCTTGTCTCTCTGTCTTAAAGGGGAATACCCCGCTACACACTCCCCCCACTTTAAATCTTTGGTCCCCAAAGACATCTAACATTTTTAGATCTGCAAAACATTTTAGATTCAATGCGGTTGCATAGGATTGACAGAGGAGCCTCCCACCAATCATCATAGGATGGGGAGCTGTCCTGTCTACAGGTCGCTTCAGTGGGGGCGACCTGTCTAACTGTGCCAGAGAGTGAGCTGGGGTTGCCCTCCACTAAATGGACAGTGGAAGGATCCGGATTCTCAGCATTCCTTCTAGCAGTGACTACAGAGTCTTCCGAACTGTTCCCCATTTGTGGGTAGGTCAGCTTCTTAGGAGGCCGGATGACTCTTCGAGCCCTTTGCTCTCTTGGGATTTCTGGCTCTGGCGCCTCAGGCTCCTCTCCCTCTGAACAACCATCCTGGGCATCTTCCCAGTATTCTGCTGAAGGACTAGAAGGGATGAACTCTGTGGCTTCTGGGTTCAGTGTTCCATCTTGAGTGTCTTCAGTGGCTGGAAGATCAATATTAGAAGTTTCTGGAGTTGGGGAAGGCCACAGCCAATCAAGTTCTCCTTCTTCATTTTCACTAAGTTGAGAGGCCTCTCCATCTTCAGCTCGGGAGGTCTGCGACCGAGTGTTCGGCCTAGGAGTATCCAGGATAGAGGCCGGTTCAGGGGAGTCTCCCGCAGGAGGTATTCTAACTGCCTCAGCAAGTGGGAGCAGGTGATTCCGATGCCACGTCTTCAGTGGGCCTACCTTTCCTTCTGGTTTCAACTTATAGACAGGTAGGCCCGGCAACTTCCTACAGATGACATAAGGTTCAGATCTCCATCTGTCTGCAAGTTTGTGCTTCCCAGGGATCCCCAGGTTGCGTAACAGCACTCGATCCCCAGGCTGCAGGTCTTGCACCCGGACCTTCAAGTCAAAGTTTCTCTTATTTCTAGCCCCCCTTTGGTCGGAAGCTGCTTGAGCTTGCTCATAAGCTACTTTCAGGCTTTGTCTGAGCCTGTCCACGTACCCTTTGTGGGATGTGACTGAGGAATGGTCCAGAGAGGTACCAAAGGCCAGGTCCACAGGTAGTCTCGCCTCTCTCCCAAACATGAGTCGATATGGGGAGTAGCCTGTAGCATCACTGATGGTGCAGTTGTAAGCATGTACTGTGGCTGCTATGTGTTTGCTCCAATGTTGCTTTTTCTCACTTTCCAGAGTCCCCAACATGTTGAGCAAGGTTCGGTTGAACCTTTCTGGCTGAGCATCTCCCTGTGGATGGTAAGGTGTAGTTCGAGTCTTCTTGATTCCCAAAGAATCCAGGAGCTTCCGGATCAGTTTACTCTCGAAGTCCCTCCCTTGATCTGAATGGAGTCGCTGTGGCAGCCCATAGTGGACAAAGTACTTCTCCATAAGTACCTTGGCTACGGTGGAGGCCTTCTGGTCTTTGGTCGGGAAAGCCTGGGCATACCGGGTGAAATGGTCGGTTATCACCAGAACATTTCCTAGTCCACTCAGGTCGGGTTCGAGGCAGAGAAAATCAATGCATACCAGATCCATTGGGCCTTGACTTTGTAGATGGCCCATTGGGGCAGCTTGATGGGGCAAAGTCTTCCTCTGGATGCATCGGGCACATGAGTGGCAGTACTCTTCTACCTCTGCCCTCATGCAGGGCCAATAGAACCGACTTCTGACAAGTTGGAAGGTCCTTTCAGCTCCTAGGTGGCCATGATTGTCATGCATGGCGACTAGAACAGTCTCTCGGTGCTTTCCTGGCAGAAACAGCTGCCATTTATCTTCTGAGTCATCAGAGGGGCCCCTTCGGTAGACCACTCCCTGATGTAACTGCAACCTGTCCCACTCTTTCCTCAGCAGGCGAGCTTCTTTTGAAGGTTGACGCATGAGTCTGTTTGGATCCTGATTCTCCAGGGCCTCCAGGACCAATCTCCCCATGGGGTCTTCCAATTGGTCACACCTCAACTCCTTCTTGGACAGTCTTGGCAGGTTGTCCTCTCCCAGTTGAGCTACTCCGCAGTAGTGTTTGGGGACTCCCACCATGGTAACTCCTATTTCCTCTGCTCTGGAACCTCCTCGAGCTTGGAATTCAGCTCCTTGACAAAGGGCCCGCACCCCGTCCGGTGCCACTTGGGTCCAATCTTCTACGTCACTGGTGAGAGAATGAGATCTCCTGGACAGAGCGTCTGCATCTCGATTCCCAGTCCCTGGCCTATACTTTAGGCTGAAGTTGAATCCAGAAAGTGCGGCCAGCCACCTGTGTCCAGTGGCGTCCAGCTTGGCCGTGGTGAAAAGGTAGGTAAGGGGGTTGTTGTCGGTCTTCACAGTGAACTCCGCCCCATATAGGTAGTCTTTGAGTTTGTCTACTACCGCCCACTTAAGGGCCAGGAACTCCAGCTTGTGGGTGGGGTAGTTCTTCTCCGAGGGGTTCAGGCTCCTACTCACGTAGGCAACAGGCCGCAGTTGCCCTTCGTGTTCTTGGTAAAGTACTCCTCCCAGACCGTCATGACTAGCATCCACGTGCAGTTCATAGGGTTTGGTTGGGTCTGCGTAGGCCAAGACCGGGGCAGTGGTTAGGCTCTTTTTTAATGCCTGGAAGGCCTCTTCACACTTCTGGTTCCACTGATCTCTGACTGACTCTCCCGGCTTCCTGGGCCCTGAGTCGTCCTCTTCCCCCTCGGTCTTGAGTAGTTCATTCAATGGTCTAGCAATTCTGGCGAATCCTTCCACAAACCTCCTGTAATAGGAGCAGAACTCCAAGAAGGATCTGAGTTCTGTTACTGTGGTGGGTCGTGGCCAGGAGGTAACTGCCTCCAATTTCTCAGGGTCTGTGGCCACCCCCCTCTTCAGACACTATGTGCCCCAGATAGTTCACAGAAGACTGGTAGAACCGACACTTCTCAGGCGAAAGCTTGAGTCCTTCCTCACTTAGTCTTCTCAACACTTTTTCCAGCCTCTCTTCGTGTTCTTCCAAGGTTCTCCCAAAGACAATGACATCGTCCAGGTATACAAGGACTTCAATAAGGTTCATGTCTCCTACAGTCTTCTCCATAAGACGTTGGAAAGTAGCTGGGGCTCCAGACAGACCTTGGGGCATCCGATTGAATTCAAAGAACCCCACTGGGGTTATGAAAGCTGTCTTCTCCTTGTCTTCTGGATGCATAGGGATCTGATAGTACCCGCTCTTGAGGTCCATAACGCTGAACCATTTGGCTCCAGAGAGGCTCTGTAGGGCATCCTCTATCCTCGGAGTGGTGTATTGGTCGGGGATGTTTTTTTCTGTTGAGAGTCCTGTAGTCTATACAGAGCCTCAATGACCCATTCTTCTTTCTGACCACCACTATGGGAGAGGCATAAGGGCTCCTGGACTCCCGTATCACACCAGTCCTCTTGAGTTCTGCAAGTTGATCCCTTAGATCCTCCAGATCTGCTAGGGGGACCCGCCTGACTCTCTCTCGGAAGGGCTTTTCTTCCTGGAGGCGGATCCGATGGGTGGCACTCCTTGCACACCCCACATCGAACTCATCTCTGGAGAATATCTTCTCCCATCTAGTCAACTGGGCCTTGGCTCTCTCTTTCCAAACCCTGGATAGATTCAAGTTCTCCATGGACAGCTTCTCCCAAAGATCTCCTCTTTCACCCGTCCCCTTTACTTCTGACAGGGTAACCAGGGCAGCAGGGCTCACCTGGCCCAGCAGCATTCTGGCAGGGATTTCCATGGGGCCTCTGGTAGTGTTTCTAACACTCACTGGAACTCTACAATGGGCCTTCTTCAGAACCTTCAGCGGAATCACTTCTGGTATCACTTCCAGACCTGAGGACTCTCCTTTTGGGTCGGACTCCAGCACGACAAAGGGTCCAGGCTGCTCCCAAGTAAGCTTCACAGTGGCTCTGAGACAGGTTACTTCGCCAGGCTGCAACACTACCCCTCCTCTTCCAAGTCTCCACACCTTCCCTATCCCCTCCACCGGGGTCTTCTGCTCTAGGACCAGCCTTTGGTAAGCCGTCCTCAGCATGGGATGGATCTTGGTGGCTGCTTGCCCCTTCTCTTCCACTAAAGGGGTCAGGAGTCTTCGGACCAGGTCCGTGTTCGTCCCTATTATAAGGGAGCTCTTGTTGGCTCCTGGCGGCCGAGGGCACACAACTGCCAGGGTGTCAAACACTTCGGCCTTCCCAGCCACAGATGGGTCAAAGGTCATCCGGATGGGCAGATAGCCATCATAGGGGAAACTCTGGGTTCCAATTCCCCATATTTCCAGCTCCTCTATGTTCTGGATGGGCAGATGACTCAAGTGCTTATCGTAGAAATCCCGGTATAGTAGGGTCACTTGTGCCCCAGTGTCATGGATATGCAGTAGTGTTTGTCTGTCAGCTTACCTTCCTTCCCATGTGTTCATCTTAGAGGCCTGAGCCCTTTCACCTGGCTTCCTTTATAATCTCCTCCCAGCCAGACTCCACCCCAGGCCCTATCACAGAACACTATATTAACCTGTGCACTGTAAGCCTGCTTGGCTGATCAACGTGTTTGTTAGGCATTGTGTGTTTGGGTTCCTGCCTGCCGTGTGCTACGTCTGTCTCTCTGTTACATATTTGGCTTGTCCCCGACTATCCCTGTCTGCTCGTGACCCTTGACCTTCGGCTCGTTCTTTCGTTATCCTTGTCTGCTTGTGGCCCCTGACCTTCAGCTTGTTATTCGGTTCTCTCATATCTTGTGCTGCTGCTTCCCCTCTTTTCCCCTTATCCTACGGGGCGTGAGCTAGGAAACTCCAGGGGCCGCGACCTGGTCCCAGCCTGCAGCATAACATCCTCACCACTAGAGGCCCTGGAGAAGACCTGCTGGGTCTTAGACTCCGCGCCCTGGGGAATCTTGGCTCTAGCTTCCGTTAGGATCCCGGTTGTGCTCCTCTGGTCCCGCTTTCCACAACCACCTAGTTTCCTATCCGCAGCAGTCAGCCATAGGGTTCACTACCTTGCGGTGCACTCCTGTCCCCCTACGGTGTGTATCTGTCACCTGGCCACAGGTGATCTTGACACCCAGTATCCAAGATGGCTGTGGTGTAAACTCCCTCCACTTGAATGGGCACTACAGGAGATGGGCCTACCAGCTTCTCCGGATATGGCCTGGCAGGAGTCGCCTTCTTCTGGTCCTTTCCCTTCGGACTCTCTCTCGTCCATCTCCCTTTTGACTTTAGTCTTTCTTGGGCCTGGTATGCATCGATTTCCCTCCTTTTAATGGGCGTACAGACCTGCTGAGGGATATTATAGTTTTTCTTAGGTGTGCATTCCCTTTGGGGAGTGCTGTGCCTCTTCTGAGGGGTCTGGCCCTCTCTCTTTGGGGTGTACCCCTGCTGAGGGATACTATAGTTCCTCTGAGGAGTCTTGTCTTTTCTATTCCTTAGCTTCTCATTCAGTTTGGAACTCACTGAAAATGATGGGCACCCGGTCGGCTCCTTCACCTGGGCCCGCTGAAGTTTCCCGCCAGCTGTTTGGACTTTTCCTCAACTACCAGGCTTGGGCATACTCACCTGAGATGTCCTTTTCCCCCACATTTGAAGCAGGCTCTCTGTATTGGTTTCATAGAGCGGTTAGTGGTAGGGGTCTTTGGTGCCATGAGTGGTGAGACCTCTTCTGTCTGGGGTTTCACCAGACGAGTCATCAACATCGTCATCATCTCTAGTATTTCTTTCTGGGTCTGGAACAGCTCCTCCAGTCCAGTCTGATTTGTGGGGAAGTGGTGAATAGGTGAAGACCATGATCCCTGTTCAGTGCTTGCTGCCAGTACATTAAGCTCCCGAGTGTCTGAAGGGACATCTATCTGTTGTACTTTGGCACTTGTGGTGCTAGGAGATTGAAGTTTCCTCTGTTTTTGGTCCTTCTCAATCTCCATCTTATCTGCTTCATTCATTTTCTCAATGAGGACCTCATCCGGAGTTGAGGGATCTTCCAAATGCTGCTTCAGCTGTAGCTTGATGTAGTCACTCCTCAATCCCGTAGTCACAGATCTCCGGAATTTCTTTTGGACTAGCTCGACTCCAAAATGCTCCCCATTTCCTTCATCCTTGGATGTGGACAACAGGCGGTCCTTGAGCTCAATGGCCCGGAATAGGAAGTTCTGAGGAGTCTCTCCACTCTCCTGGGTCATATTTATCAGTCGATGAAATAACTCAGCAGCATCTTCCTCCTCATAGTAGCTTTTCAGTATCCTCTTTAGCTGGTTCAGGGTCAATCCACCCTTCCTCTCTAACATGCCCCTGACACTTGAACCTGGGCTGATGGCATGGATTACAGCCTCTCTAATTTCAGATTCCTGATATCCTTTCTGTAACCCCAACTCTATTTGGTGTAGGAGGTTGGTGTAGGACAGTTTGTCCTTCTGCCCTCTTTCTCCTATCTGGCCATCAATGCGGAAATCCTTCCGGATGGTTACTTCCTGCAGGCGACCCTGAGCTCGTTTCTTCGGTACCTTCCCAGGTTTGGGCTTTATCTGACCATCTTTCTGATCCTCAGGAGCGACACGTAACTCCTTAATGCGTTCAGCTATCATACTGGAAGTCTCCTGAAACCTCTCTTGTATGTCACGGTACTGTCGTTTCAGATCAATCAGCTGTTGCTCTGCCTGCGATTTAACAGCAGCCCCTGCTTTCCTGTCCAAGGGTTCTAACTGCTTCTGACTAGGATGTGTCAGGTGGAACTCAGTCTTTTCGGACAATTTTATACTGGCACCGTGGAAGTTTTCAGGGACATCCTGTCCCCACTCTATCAGTGCATAGGTGCAGTTGGTCCTTGAGTCTGGTCTCATTGCGACCACGTAAGCCTTTCTATCCGGGGACAATATTTGTACCACCTCTTTAATTTGTTTCTCTCTCCAGTCACTCCCTGGAAGTTCAATGGCCACGCTCGCTTCTGAGCGTGTCCCTTCTGCTTCGCACCATTGGACTACTTTGATGGGGTCCATGCCGGCACTTCTGGCGTTCACCTGCTGTATCAGGATCCCGGACGAGCCCCCACGTGTAGCGATACCTCCAACTAAGGAGGCCGCAGAATTAGATTTGGGCCCTGAGTACAGCTCCGCCAACCCCCGGCAATAGGCTCTACCCCCTTCTGGCACAGCTAGTACTAATATTCAATGATATATCCTATGCAATATAATAACTAAGCAAGGACACAGTAATGAATTGTAATAGGTAAAGTGTTTTACTTATTTTCTCAATAGGCTGAAGTTGAGGTAACAGTAATCACAGTTCAAAATAAGCACTCCTAAGGGCAGCGTCCTGCCACTCTAACACACTATGTAGTAACACACGCTACAGGTGCGCCATACGGGCGACCGTTAACTAAGTGCCCTATGGCGCAGTAATCAAACACGCTAGAATCCCCACCAGGCCTGGTTCTAATATTTAACTTAGTCCTTCTTTCTTCACCGGCAGGTCTGTAATGGTGGTGCACTTTAAACAGAGTATAACTTTGTAATCCAAGGGGTATAGAACTTGGTTAAATAAAGCCGCAGGCTCAGTTCTGACAAGGCTCTTCAATAGGGGTATCAAAATAACTTGTAGGCCACGGCAGTCTATAGGCCTATATACAGTAACAGTATCTTAGCAGGGCTTATGCCCTCTCACCCGCCGGACTACAGATCCAGTCCGGGAAACCTCCACCGGCCGTGTCACACACACTCGATCTCTCCAACGATCGGGCCCCCCCGATCCGACAAGGCTGTAGCTCACAAAGTCAGATGCCACCCGGCTCGCAGAGGGGGGGTGGAAGGCTCTTTGGTGCAGAGCAAGGCCCCCCAGGCTTCAGGCCCTGCACTCCGACACATCCGCAACGTAGGATCCGTCTGTGAAGTCTCGTGTCCCAAAAGAGGCCGAGCCCGGCCTCTCCTCCTCCTTTTATAACCCCTCCCATGAGTCTCTGTGGTGGAACATGTGAAGAATGGGGTTATGGGTGATGTAGTCTCTTCCCATTATAGGGGAACACCCCGCTACACACTTCCAGTAATGTCTCTTTACTTCTTCCCGACTCACCTCTCACCTGGAACTTCTTGTCTCTCTGTCTTAAAGGGGAATACCCCGCTACACAATTAATGCAGGTTCAACAATCAATAGACTCTGGGCAAGGTATATTACCTGCTTTTGCTGCCCGCGGGTATATAGGGGGGTAAGAGTTGGGTAGCAAGCTGTATAACTATATATGGTAATGGTCATCTTCCTTTGATGTCTTCGTGACAGTCATATTGAAGGAGGCACAATATCTTGTTAACTCTTCGCAGTTCAGTTTCGCAATAAGGGAGGGGTAGGAGAGCAGCCAGCATCCATCTTATGATCTAAAGTTAAGGCTCAATAAGCTAAGCAATTTTAGCAAACAGTGATAACATATATATTACACTTTGAAAATAGGCATTTTGCTACAAAACCTTAGAAACATTCATTACAGATCGAGCACCCAGAAGCTCTGCTTTCTATGTGATGTATGGGTAGTAGCACTGACTTTTTTGTTTATATTCTAGACTATAGCCTCGTACACACGGCCGAGATTCTCGTTGAAAAAAACATGTTGTTTTTTTCGACGAGATTCTTGGACAAGAAACTTGTCCCGGCCGAGTGTACACACGCTCGATTCAAAGAACCCGCGGTTCTTTGAATGGAGCGAATGTGGTGACGTCATCGAATACGACGAGCATGCGCTCGTCACATTCGATGCCGTCGCCGCCATCTTGGTATACCCTACCTATGCCTAGGAAGCTACCGCGCATGCGTCGAATTCATTTCGAACATGCGCGGGCTTCCCGGAGGACAGGTAAGTGTACACACACTCACCTTTCTCGTCGAGAAACAGGCTGACGAGAATCTCGACGAGAAAATAGAGAGCAGGTTCTCTATTTTCTCGTCGAGATTACTTGTCGGTTTTCTTGGCGAGAAACCATACACACGAATGAATTTCTCGGCAAGACATCTCTGCCAGCAAGTTTCTTGCTGGTTCTTGCCGAGAAACTCGGTCGTGTGTACGAGGCCTAACTATGTAACTTTGTAACTATGTAACTGGCAATTGCATCTTCATGCAACACTGTACATAAATACAATTTATACAATTGTTTTTTCACACAAATAGAGCTTTCTTTTGGTGGTATTTGATCAAAACTGGTTTTTTTTGCTAAAAGAAAATTAAAAAATATATATATATTTTCTACTTTCTGTTATAAAACATCTCCAATAAAATCTAATTTCCTAAAAAAATTAGGTCAAAATGTATTCTTATACATGTCTTTGGTAAAAAAAAAAAAAATCCCAATAATTGTAAATGAATTGGCTTGTGTGAAAGTTATAGCTTCTACAAACTATGGTATACACAGCGGATAAAATAAGTATTGAACACGTCACCATTTTTCTAGGTAAATGTATTTCTAAAGGTGCTATTGAAATTTTCACCACATGACGGTAAAAACCCCATGCAATACATACATGCATACAAAGAAACCAGAAGAAATAAGTTCAGAAATTCAGTTATGTGTAATAAAATGGAATGACACATGGAAAAAGTATTGAACATATGAAGAAAGGGAGGTGCAAAAAGACATGGAAATCCAAAACACCAGCTTAAATATATCGGTAATTAGAAAGCAATTCTGCCCCTTGTCAATGCAAATTAATATCAGCTGGTTCAGTCTCAACTGATGGCATATAAAAAGCTGTTTCATTACCAAGGTGTCACACAAGAAACATCTCATGATGGTAAAAGCAAAGAGCTCTCTCAAGATATTTGCAATCTTATTGTTGCAAAACATACTGGTGGCATTTGTTATAGAAGGATGTTATAGAAGGATTTCTAAAATTCCGAATGTTCCAGTGAGCACTGTTGGAGCCATAATCCAGAAATAGAAAGAACATAATTTCACCATAAATTGCTCACGACCAGGTGCTCCTCACAAGATTTCTGACAGAGAAGTGAAAATAATTATCAGAAGAGTTGTCCAAGAGCCAAGGACCACTTGTGGAGAGCTTCAGAAAGACCTAGAATTAGCAGGTACAATTGTTTCAACGAAAACATTAAGTAATGCACTCAACCGCCATGGCCTGTATGCATGCTCACCACGCAAGACTCCATTGCTGAAGAAAAAGCATGTTGAAGCTTGTATAAAGTTTGCTGCACAACATTTAGACAAGCCTGTGAAATACTGGAAGAATATAGTCTGGTCAGATGAGACCAAAATTTAACTCTTTGGATGCCATAATACACACCATGTTTAGAGGTCAAATGGCACTGTACATCACCTAAAAAACACCCCAATACCAACAGTGAAGTTTGGAGGTGGGAACATCATGGTGTGGGGCTGTTTTTCAGCTTACCGTACTGGCAAACTTCATATCATTGAAGGAATGATGAATGGAACAATATACCAAGACATTATTGATAAAAATCTGCTGCCATCTACCTGGATGATAAAAATGAAACAAGGGTAGACATTTCAGCAAGACATTGATCCCAAACACAAAGCCAAGGAAACTCTCAATTGGTTTCAAAGAAAGAAAATAAAGCTACTAGAATAGCCCAGCCAATCACCTGACTTGAATCCAATAGAAAAATCTATGGAAAAAACTAAAGATCAGAGTTTATAGAAGAGGCCCATGGAACTTTCAATATTTGAATAATGTTTGCGTGGAAGAATGGGCCAAAATCATACCTGAGCAATGCATACCACTAGTTTCTCCATACAGGAGGCGTCTTGAAGCTGTCATTACCAACAAAGGATTTTGTACCAAGTAGTAAATAAATTTCAGTTAGCGTGTTCAATACTTTTTCCCTGTGTCACTCCATTTTATTTCACATAACTTCATTGCTGAACTTATTTGTTTTGGTGTCTTTGTATGTATGGATTGCATGGTTTGTTAATCTTGATGTATGTCAGGGTCACCTGTGGCCAGGTGACAGATGCACACCGTAGGGGGACAGGAGTGCACCGCGAGGTAGTGAACCCTATGGCTGGCTTCTGTGGGTAGGAAACTGGGTGGTTGTGGAAAGCGGGACCAGAGGAGCACAACCGGGATCCCAACGGAAGCGAGAGCCAAGATTCCCCAGGGCGCGGAGTCTAAGACCCAGCTGGTCTTCTCCAGGGCCTCTAGTGGTGAGGATGTTACGCTGCAGGCTGGGACCAGGTCGCGGCCCCTGGAGTTTCCTAGCTCACGCCCCGTAGGATAAGGGGAAGCAGCGGCACACGATAGAGAGAACCGAATAACAAGCCGAAGGTCAGGGGCCACAAGCAGACAAGGATAACGAAGAACGAGCCGAAGGTCAAGGGTCACGAGCAGACAGGGATGGTCGGGGACAAGCCAATAACGTAACAGAGAGACAGACGTAGCACACGGCAGGCAGGAACCCAAACACACAATGCCTAACAAACACGTTGATCAGCCAAGCAGGCTTGCAGTGCACAGGTTAATATAGTGTTCAGTGATAGGGCCTGGGGTGGAGTCAGGCTGGGAGGAGATTATAAAGGAAGCCAGGTGAAGGAGGTCTGGTCTCTAGATGAACACATGAGGAGGAAGGTAAGATGGCAGACAGACATTAATGCATATCCATGACAGTACCCTCCCTCTTATGGGCCCTCCCCCGCCTGGACCCAGGCTTAAAGGGAAATCTCTGATGAAACCTTCTCAACAGATGAGGTGCAGCGACATCAGATGCAGCGATCCAAGACGCCTCCTCAGGACCAAAACCTCTCCAATGCACAAGGTACTGAAGAATGCCTCTGCAGAGCCGAGAATCCAGAACTTGTCTAACCTCGTACTTAAGATTATCCTCAGAGACTGAAAACGAGGTAGGGAGATGACAAGAAGATCTATTGAGGACCAAAGGCTCTCTAGGAATAAGCAAGGGCATGAGACGATCAACAGGAATCTGAGGAGGGTCCCCTAGACCCTTAAAGGGGAACTGGTCATCTTGCACAGGACCATCAGACTGGGCAGATGTCAGTGGAACCCTGAAGTCAGGTTGGTTAGAAGGTGACATGTCGCCGGAGTCAAGCTGAATAGCTGAAGGACAAGCAGAATGTCCCGAACAAGAAAAAGTGAGAGGCTCACTGGGCATGGGCTGGACTGGCATAACTAGTACAGAGGCAGAGTGAATAGCTGAGTCAGGTGTAGCGACTACCTGAATCGCATCGCAAGACGTAGCGACTGCAGGACTTGTAGACAAGCTAGCCTGGCTGTGCGTCCAAGGGTGGTTAGGGACAGAGAAATGTAAATGGTTATGCAACCTGGAATGAATGACCGGCTCAGATTCACAGGGGGCAACCTTGGGTAGGCAGGACGAGGAACAGGAGGGACCCCAAGCCAGGATCTGTCCAGTAGTCCAGTCCACATGAGGAGAATGGAGCTGTAACCATGGGAGACCCAAAATTATAGGCGTTGAGGCCTTGGGTAAGATAAGGAAGGATATCCACTCCTGGTGGAGTGTACCCACCGACATCTTAACAGGGAGGGTCTGGAAGCGGATAGGTCCCCCTGGGAGAATAGTACCATCAATCGCCAAGACCACCAATGGCGTGGTGAGGGGCAAAAGAGTAAGTCTCATGGACGATGCGATTTCCCAGTCCATGAAATTACCAGCGGCTCCGGAATCCAGATATGCTGAGACCGAATGAGAAGAAGCACCAACATGAAGGAACACAGAAAGCAGAAGACGAGAAGGGGAAGGTGATATTTCTGGGTCCAATACTCCACTTTCCAGATGAAGTGGACCCAAACGTTTTTCTGGACAAAGAGAGCAAGTGTCACGAAAATGACCTTTGCCCCCACAGTAGAGACACAGGCCTAGATTTCTGCGCCTAGCACGTTCCTCTGGGGATAGCCTGGTCCTGCCCAGCTGCATGGGTTCCTCAGCTGGCAGGAGATGCTCCACGGGTCGAGGAGAGGGGAGCTCAGGCTGACTAAGGACCAAGGAGTGCTGGCGCCGCTTTTCTAGGGTCCTTTCCTGAAAGCGAATATCGATCTGGTTACACAAGGAGATAACTCCGTCCAGATCAGTGGGGATGGTTCTTCCTGCTAATTCATCCTTCACTCTATCAGAAAGGCCATGCAAAAAGGTTGCGACTAAGGCCTCATTGTTCCAGCTCAACTCAGCCGACAGTATGCGGAAATTAAGGGCGTACTGTCCCACTGAAGCAGACTCTTGGCGGAGACGTAGAAGGGCGCTGGCCGCTGAAGAGACACGAGCCGGTTCTTCAAAGATATTCCGAAAAAGTTTCAAGAAGCCAGACAGGCTAGAAACCACTGGATCATTCAGTTCCCACAGAGGGGCTGCCCAGGCTAAAGCTTCACCGGAGAGGAGGGAAATGATATAGGCTACCTTTGCCCTATCAGACAGAAAGTTTTGAGGCTGAAGCTCAAAATGAATCGTGCATTGGCTAAGAAACCCTCTGCAGGCCTTGGAGTCCCCAGAGAAACGGAACGGAGCTGGCAGTATTAGTGAGTGTGTGGCTGCGACTGGTGCGATAGGTACCACCGCTGGTTGTACTTGAGGTTGCGGATTCGGGGTTCCCAAGGAGGCCTGAAGCTGCTCGAATCGAGAAGCCAGATCCTGGAGGAATCGCATCACCTGAGTCTGATTCGATTCCTGGGTTTCAAGTCTGTGGACTATGCCCTGCAATGGATCATCCGCGGGGATCGGGATGTCAGCCGGGTCCATGGCTGATCAAACTGTCAGGGTCACCTGTGGCCAGGTGACAATGTACTGACGGCTTATCATTTCTTGAGGCCCTTAAATGCCAGGACAGTACAAATTCCCCCCAAATGACCCCTTTTTGAAAAGTAGACAGTATAAGGTATTTAGTAAGAGGCATGGCAAGTTTTTTGAAGTTGCAATTTTTTGTCACAATTTTTTGGAAGATTAAGATTTATTTATTTTTCACTTTTTTTTTACATGCTGTCACCAGTGCAGTACAGAATCATCATATGACTGGTGTGGTAGTGATCAGGAATATTGACTGGTGACAGTATGTTAAAAAATAAATAAAGTAATTGTTTTCATTTAATTTTGTAAACTTTTTTTAACATTTTATTTTCTTTTTTTAACATTTGGTTTTTATTTTTATTTTTTACATACTCTCATCAGAGTAGTTCAGTGTCACCATAATAACACTGTAATACTCTTGGGTGGGATCAGGGATTTTTTTTTTAACCGTCATGAATGGAATACATTCATTACAGGTGTGATTACTATTGATCTGTGATTGGCTACAGCTAATCACATGGTACAGGGTGCTTTGATTGGCCCAGGTATCATGTGATAGCTGGGGGCCAATCACATCATCACTCTATAGGAAACACAGCTTTTTAAAATGAAATTCATTCATAATAGCTTTGTTGACATTGTGATCATGTGATCAATCTGGCCATTGAAAGAGGCTGAGTACACAGTGGTCCCTGGAGTGGCATGCTGTGAGTCCTTAACCTGGAACAGGCTGGATGACATACATACCTGATCCAGCCTGCCCATGCCACCTGCCCGCAGTAAATGTACTGAGGGTGGGTGGCTAGTGGTTAATCTGAATATATGAAATGGGTGTCTTTTGCGCTACACAAGAGTAAAAGAAATGGATCTGGGGTGTGTGTTCAATGGCTGCAAAACCTATCTGTGTTCACTTTACACATAACATGATAAAAAAAGGGGGGAGGGGGTTTTGCGCTAAAGAAATAATACAAAGTTTACGCTAATACACCAATAATGAAAATAATAATAATAATAATAGTGTAAAATATCAAATAAATACTGTTAAGTGACAAGATGATCTGGAATGAAAACTATCAGTCCAAATGTGCTAAAAAAGTGCTGTCAAAATAAGGTGCTGGCATAATAAAGTGCAATCAATACAGTGTAAACAATGAAGTGTAAACAATAAATTGCAAAAAGGTGCAAAAAGTGCAAAACGTGGCTGCAAAAAAGTTCAATATTGCAATTGGTAAAAAATTATGGAAAATCAGTCAATCTCCAAACAGTCCCATACAAATGTCTCAGGTTGGAATAGTCCTAAAATGGGTCAGATGTAATTTGTGATATACCACTGCAGTGGATAGACAATTGGAGTATTGAACCAGCATGCAAATCCTACACCAGTCTCCCAGAACTCTCACCTCTGTAGTAAAATAATAATAATAAATATTATTATGGACACACCTCTGTGTCCATTCAGACACGGAACCATGGCTCGACCCCGACTCCTCCCTCCTGGGAGTCCTGGACAGCCGAGGCTCTCGTGCAAAATGCTGGATCGAGATGGAGCTCAGGTAAGTATTATTGGGACTGGGGGGCTGCTCCATATGGAAGTTTTCTTTTCTTAATGCATAAAATGCATTAAGATAAAAAACCTTCTGCCTTTAGAACCACTTTAAGCAGTGGCGGAACTACCAGGGTCGCAGCAGTCACATTTGCGACTGGGCCTTGGAGCTCCGCCACTGTGGGGGGGCCCTGCCCGCCCATTCCGCCACAGTGGTGGGCCCGTTCTGCCATTATTGAGGGCCCTGTTTGCTTGTTCTGCCACTGAGGCCGCCCACCCGGGAGGGTTCACCGATGGGGGTGCCGAGTGCCCGCCACTGCTGCCTATTGCTGAATCAGACGCATGACATGACATCAGGAGGCGGAGCAGACTGGAGCAGTGAGTTAGCTGACTGCCAGTAGAGTGAAGGGGGAGGAGCATCCTTCTGTGCGTGGAGACCCTATGTCAGGAGAGGCATCAATGGAGGCACTGGAAGGGAGAAGAGAGGCAGAGACACGTTGGTCATGGAGGAGGGGGAAGCGACTGACACTGAGAGCAGGTGAGTGCCAGTGTCACTGATCCCATCCATCCCACCATCCCTCTGCTCCTGATCCCATCCATCCCACTGCCACTGATCCTATCCCACCCCCACCCCTCTGCCACTGATCCCATCCCACCCCCACCACCATCTCTCTGCCCCTGATCCCATCTATCCTACTGCCACTGATCCCATCCCACCCCCATCCCTCTGACAATGATTCCGTCCCTCCATCACCATTCCTCTGACACTGATCTTATCCCTCCACCACCATCCCCTTGCCACTGATCCCAATACCATGGCTGCCTCTAACTGATCCCATCCCCCTCCCATCAGGCAGTGGGATAGGGATGACATCAGTGGTGGGAATAGGGATGACATCAGCGGCAGTGGACCGATGTCATCCCTATCCCCACCACATCCACTGATGTCATCCCTATCCCACCGCCACCACCGCTGCTACTGATCCCATTCCCCCCATCACCAACATCACTGTACTGATCCTATCCCCCCACCACCACTGCCACTGATCTAATCCCCCTCAACACCCTCAGTGGACTGATGCTATTCCCCTCCACCACTGCTTCCACTGATCCCATCCCCCCACCACCATCAGTGGACTGATCCTATCTCCTCACCACCACCATTGCCACTGATCCCACCCCCCCCCACCACCATCAGTGGACTTATCCTATGCCCTCATCACCACCACTGCCACTGATCCCATCCCCCCACTACCATCAGTGGACTGATCCCACCCCCCTCACCACCACCTCTACCACTGATCCCACCCCCCCACCACCGCTGCCACTGATCCATGGAGGGGACCTTCATGATTTCTTGCACTGGGGTCCTGAAGGTTCTAGTTACGCCTCTGAATTTAAGCATGCCTAGTATTTTATCTATATAAAATGTGAGGTGTTGAGGTGCACTGACATGTATTTATTTATTTATTTTCATTCAATTGATGCGGTAGTGTGCTGCAAACAAAATGCAGCTTAAAGAATAGATGGTAAGTAGCAAGTGAACGCTGCACATTAAGCTCCCCAAACGTAATCTGTTTCCACCAACATAACACATATATGCGGTATTGCGGAAGTAGGCTTTCTTCTGTGGTGCTGATCCCAATCATGTAATCACTGTAATAGCTCTGTACTGTTTCTCACTACAGGACACATTTAAAAAAAAAAAAAGTCTGTTTTAAAAAATAATAATAATAAACTAAATATCAAATTGTTAGATCAGGGCTCCAAATAACTTGGTGTCAGTGTTGGGCTGCATTCACATCTGTGCTTTTAGAGAACGTGTGCAGAAGCACGCAGGAATGCAGGTTTTTTATGTGGGTTTCTGGAATGAATGACAACGAATTCTTAATGGCACCCCAAACGTGGCCAGCAGATGCACGTTTTTGCTCACACAAAGCTTATCACTTGAAAAGGTGCAGAAGCTTCTGTGACACGTTTGTCGCATGTAGGGCAGAGCAAAAACTCAGTTTCACAAACAGGAGCTGGGGAGGAGGCCTTAAAGCGGAACTTCCTCTTTTGGGTGGAGCTCTACTTTAACCCACCTAGCGGTATTCCCGAGTCTGGTTCTGGGTAAGATTTCAGTACCTAAAGCGGTAACCCCGAGCCAGACTCGGGTTTGCATCGCAGGATACAAGGGAAGTTACTTACCTTGTTCCCTAGATCCTGCAATGTGTCCCCGCTGTGTGAGCGAGCTGTCATCTCGCTCGATTCACAGTGCCAAGTGCCGAGCCCCGTTCCTGAGCGTTGCGACGCACGGGGGCGGAGATCGACGCCAAATTCAAAAAGTGAAACATACAGTATACATACAGTATACTGTAATCTTACAGATTACAGTACTGCATAAAATAATAACACATCCCCTTTGTCCCTAGTGGTCTGTCCAGTGTCCTGCATGCACTTTTATATTATAAAAACTGTTCTTTCTGCCTGGAAACTGTAGATTGTCCATAGCAACCAAAAGTGTCCCTTTAGTTCAAAAGTGGTTTTAGACCAGCTAGAAAACAGCGATAATAAATTAGAATCACTTGCAGAATTGAGCGATAGTCATTTGTGGGGAAATTCATCAACAAACACTGAAAAACACTTTTATTATTATTATATTATTATTTGTTATAATTATTTTATAGTTATTTATTATATTATATTATAATTTATGATTTTGTTTTTTGAACTTTATCATTCCCAGAATGTCTACTAGACTCTTGTTTGGACAGATTTAAGTGAGTTCCTAAGAATTACAGGCCTACAATATAAAACGCCAAATTTCCATGCCAAATAATGGTACCGCTTTCAGCACCTAAATTCTGAAATAATCATACCGCCAGGGAGGTTAAGAGATTGTTGGTAGACTAAAAAGCTCTGCATTAGCAAGCTAATGTAGCACTGCCCCCTTGGGGGTTGCTTAGAATTGCATGTTCATCTGTGTCACTTTGATCCTGTGAACTTTCCAGCCCTCCTGACACTCTAGGTTTAGACATGTTATATGTACCTTTTAAATAACACACCGACACATTGCAGATTGATTAGCTCTCTCTGATTTTACTTGTTCAAAGGGAGAGCCTTGTAACAGGGTATTTGTCAGCTAAGTCCTGGGTAAACAGCCAAAACTCAGTTGAAAAAGTCACCCGAGGCAATTAAATAACAACTTGTAATCACAGATGTAAAATAGCAATGCACATAGGAAAACAGACAATAAATTAATGGATATCTAAGGAAAGCTTCTAATTGCTTTATATACTATCACTGCTAAAAGGGGACCCACGGGTGGCCTATTATACCTTTAATCCTAATGAGAGACTGGGTATTCTAGATCTTAAGGGTATGTCCCTTTAAATAGCAATAGAATAACAGTGTACAGGATGCAAGGCCTCACAATGTTCTTCACCGGCAAGTTGGAGCTCATAGAACAAGAATCTTGAGTATAGCTCAGTGATGTGTAATCAAAGCAAGCAGTTGTGCCTGGCTAGTTGTAATCCTCAGAGTAATTTCAGGTGTAAGGTGTCTGTATACAGTGTTCTGTGAGATAAGTTAAAGCGATTCCAGGTGTGAGATGTCTATATACAGTGTTCTGTGAACTAGGATAAGGCAGAGATTGTATTAGTGGGAGGATGCCCTCTCACCAAACTGAAGAACAGAATAGGAACTTCCTGAAGAGCGATCCAAGTTGATGCATCCTGCTGCAGAACGAGCAGAGATGCCGGACTGGCTGTGGGGGCCGTGAGTCGTCTGATCTGGCTGGTGACAGTGACGCTGCGGTAATTCCCCTGTGTAGCAAGTGACATTGGACCCACCTGGGTCGGAGCTGGGATTGCCGTTTTGCCGTGTGGTAGGCCGCAGTACTCTTGCACAGCAGTGGGTGGGTGTTTACTTGATGGAACCCGGGAAGCAAGAGGCCTGGGCCTAGTCTGCTGACCCTTTTAAAGCCTCTCCCAGAGTTCTTTCTTTGGAGCAGATGGCATGCTGGGATGTGTAGTCCAGGGATAGTTTTGCAGAATCAGGATGTCTGTTCAGAAGACTACAGTCCCCACACTGCTCTCTGCTGTGCTCAGGAAGATGATGCAAGTAATTTCAAGCCCAGCACTAGAGGAACACAGGGATGGTCAAAGAATGATTTTGATTAAAGTTTCTTGAACAAAATTAACCTATCATGAATTTGGTCATGTGCCCAATAGGCATGAGAAAAATTGGCTGATTTCACTTAACCAAAACTATTTAAAGTTGCCTATTTGAAAATACATGAAAAAGGGAAAAGAATATAAAATAGTTTTATATTTTGTTTGTACTTGAATTAATGTGTTTTACCATTTATCAACATACCCATTCATTGTACTTACTGTAAAATTTACAAAAAAAGTGATGAGCCACCATATATTTCCCACAGAATGGGGGGGGGGGGGGTGAGCAATAACAATAGTATTATATTTTCATTGTCTCAAAATCGCAGGGAATGCCTTGACTTTTATAAATGATAAGTCCAGTGCACATGCCTAAAAGTGCTACAAGGTAAGTAGAGGACTAATTGTGAGCAAAATCACCTTCAACTGCATCTTGCCTCATCCACAGTGCACATGAATGTCTTACAATCTAACACATCCCATTTATACTATGTCCCCTTTCTACTATCTTAGTACTATCAGCAGAAAGGTAATTAGGTTATATTGACTTTTCTATTTTATTGACTAGGAAAATAAATAAAGTTGAACTGGTAGTACAGCAGAAGCACGCCAATTATATTATATCTAAAGTCCATAGTAGTCAGCAGTAGGGTTGAGCGGACCCGAACTGTAAAGTTTGGGTCTGTACCAAACTTTTGGGTTTTTGGGTCCCGGACCCAAACCCGAACAATTGACTGTATGTTCGGGTTTGGGTTCAGTGTTCGGCGATGTAATGGCACGTTTTTAAAAGCTGCAGGGCAGCCAATAAACGTTCATTTCGGAATTTTCTGTATATTGTTTCCGTGTGTGTAAAGTATGCCTGTAAAGTCGCGCTTGTTTCCCGTGCTTAGAACTGTCCCTGCACAAAGTGTAATTTCTGAAGGAAAAAAAGTAATTTAAAACTCACTCGCGGCTATAATGAATTGTCGGCTCCCGACAATACATAGAACAGTCATTGATAAAAGAAAAAAAAAGCGTGGTGGTCCCCCCAAATTCAATTACCAGGCCCTTCAGGTCTGGTATGGATATTAAGGGGAACCCTGCCACAAATGAAAAAAAATAATGCGTGGAGAGAGAAGAAGAAGCACACAAAATCCTCACTGCTTTTGGGGATGTCTCCTATTACAAAGTTAATTTCTCTAAATCCCTAATACTAGACTTGGGAGTGCAACCCCACACAAGAGTTACATTACAAGCACAATTACCCTATACATGGAGCACAGGAGGCATCACCTACTTAGATATTGTACTTCCTAACAAAATATCCACACTTGCCAAAGCCAACTTGTCTCCGCTGATAGCCAAACTGGAAGCTCAGTTCAGGGATATATCAAAAAAGGAAAATTAATGGATCAGTAGAATATCTGCTTACAAAATGTTGATTATTGTTATTACCGCAAATATTGTATGTGTTCCGTACCCTGTCGATTCACATTCCTCACCATTACCTCAAGAGCTTAACAAATCTTGGTTGGAAATATATATGGAATGGAAAAAAAGCTAGATGCTCACAAAACAATTTAACCTCTCACAGACAGGCAGGTGGGGCGGGACTAGTGGACATTTGTGACTACCTTTGGGCGGTACTTTTAGATCAAATTAAATATTGGTTACAGGAGACTGACACACCACTATAGGTAGACGTAGAAAAAGCTATATTGCCGACAAAAGACCTAACACTACTACTTTTGGGAGACAGATGGGCACTATGGGACACGACCATACTATCACCTCCAATGCAGACTTCCATAAGGGTATGGAGATTCCTCCTAGAATAAAACCAACAAGATATACAGGACACAAAATTCAAATTACCCCTGACACTACTCGAATCCAAAATTCCAATGCTGAAGGTCAAGGACCTGACTGACCAGGGCATTGCACACATATAAGATCTTTATGTGGGAACACAACACAAATCTGTGAACCAAATTATGACACAATACCACCTCACGAACGACAAACTGTTCAAATGTCTAAGAATTACACATTTCCTTAAATTACTAACCCCACCAACTATAGCCCTTCCAAGTAAAGTATGGCAATTCTACTCCACAGCCAAACAAGACACGAAAGGCATATCCTTCTTCTACAACACACTCCGAGACAAAATGACATACTCAAAAACTGTTGCAATTAAAAAATGGGAGGTAGATCTGGGTACCACTTTCTCAGAAGAACAATGAAAGCACACCTTCAAAGAAACACATAAAGCCTCTCACTGTGTCAAACACTGGGAATAGGGATGAGCTTCGTGTTCGAGTCGAACATACGTTCGACTCGAACATCGGCTGTTCGATCGTTCGACGAAGATCGAACGATTTGGGCCGTTCGCGCCAAATTCGAGTGACGCGAACGGCCCACAATGCACTACGCCATCGCAGTGTCATCCAGGCGCTGTGATTGGCCAAGCATGCACTGTGACCCCGCATGCTTGGCCAATCACAGCGCCGGCAGTGAGGAGAGCAATGATTGGCCACAGGCAGGATGCCTGTGGCCAATTATTGCTGAGGGTGTTTAGTACACGCCCCACACTATAAAAGGCCGCCAGCACGGCGGCCTAGTGTAGTGTGTTCCGGAGCAGGGATAGAGCAGCATAGGCAGGGACAGTGACTTTTATTTCTTTCTTGCTTAACCTGGATTCCTTTAGTTTAGGGAAAGAGAAGGATAGGTAGGGAGAGTGTCAGTGTGTTTTGTGCTTGTGCTATATTGTGCTTAAAAAAAACATTTTTTCTAGGGACAGAAAACTGTAGGTAGGGAGAGTGTGTCAGTTTCTTTCACTGTCAAAGTCCTTGTTTCCAGGGACCTGGAAGGACAGTGAGTGAATTCTCCTTGTGCTAAATTGTGCTTAAAAAAAACATTTTTTCTAGGGACAGAAAACTGTAGGTAGGGAGAGTGTGTCAGTTTCTTTCACTGTCAAAGTCCTTGTTTCCAGGGACCTGGAAGGACAGTGAGTGAATTCTCCTTGTGCTAAATTGTGCTTAAAAAAAACATTTTTTCTAGGGACAGAAAACTGTAGGTAGGGAGAGTGTGTCAGTTTCTTTCACTGTCAAAGTCCTTGTTTCCAGGGACCTGGAAGGACAGTGAGTGAATTCTCCTTGTGCTAAATTGTGCTTAAAAAAAACATTTTTTCTAGGGACAGAAAACTGTAGGTAGGGAGAGTGTGTCAGTTTCTTTCACTGTCAAAGTCCTTGTTTCCAGGGACCTGGAAGGACAGTGAGTGAATTCTCCTTGTGCTAAATTGTGCTTAAAAAAAACATTTTTTCTAGGGACAGAAAACTGTAGGTAGGGAGAGTGTGTCAGTTTCTTTCACTGTCAAAGTCCTTGTTTCCAGGGACCTGGAAGGACAGTGAGTGAATTCTCCTTGTGCTAAATTGTGCTTAAAAAAAACATTTTTTCTAGGGACAGAAAACTGTAGGTAGGGAGAGTGTGTCAGTTTCTTTCACTGTCAAAGTCCTTGTTTCCAGGGACCTGGAAGGACAGTGAGTGAATTCTCCTTGTGCTAAATTGTGCTTAAAAAAAACATTTTTTCTAGGGACAGAAAACTGTAGGTAGGGAGAGTGTGTCAGTTTCTTTCACTGTCAAAGTCCTTGTTTCCAGGGACCTGGAAGGACAGTGAGTGAATTCTCCTTGTGCTAAATTGTGCTTAAAAAAAACATTTTTTCTAGGGACAGAAAACTGTAGGTAGGGAGAGTGTGTCAGTTTCTTTCACTGTCAAAGTCCTTGTTTCCAGGGACCTGGAAGGACAGTGAGTGAATTCTCCTTGTGCTAAATTGTGCTTAAAAAAAACATTTTTTCTAGGGACAGAAAACTGTAGGTAGGGAGAGTGTGTCAGTTTCTTTCACTGTCAAAGTCCTTGTTTCCAGGGACCTGGAAGGACAGTGAGTGAATTCTCCTTGTGCTAAATTGTGCTTAAAAAAAACATTTTTTCTAGGGACAGAAAACTGTAGGTAGGGAGAGTGTGTCAGTTTCTTTCACTGTCAAAGTCCTTGTTTCCAGGGACCTGGAAGGACAGTGAGTGAATTCTCCTTGTGCTAAATTGTGCTTAAAAAAAACATTTTTTCTAGGGACAGAAAACTGTAGGTAGGGAGAGTGTGTCAGTTTCTTTCACTGTCAAAGTCCTTGTTTCCAGGGACCTGGAAGGACAGTGAGTGAATTCTCCTTGTGCTAAATTGTGCTTAAAAAAAACATTTTTTCTAGGGACAGAAAACTGTAGGTAGGGAGAGTGTGTCAGTTTCTTTCACTGTCAAAGTCCTTGTTTCCAGGGACCTGGAAGGACAGTGAGTGAATTCTCCTTGTGCTAAATTGTGCTTAAAAGAAACATTTTTTCTAGGGACAGAAAACTGTAGGTAGGGAGAGTGTGTCAGTTTCTTTCACTGTCAAAGTCCTTGTTTCCAGGGACCTGGAAGGACAGTGAGTGAATTCTCCTTGTGCTAAATTGTGCTTAAAAAAAACATTTTTTCTAGGGACAGAAAACTGTAGGTAGGGAGAGTGTGTCAGTTTCTTTCACTGTCAAAGTCCTTGTTTCAAGGGACAGAGAAGGACACCTGAAGGTAGCCCTTATTGCTTTTTTCCCATCTCCCTGCAGGCCATCTATTAGAATGTCTGGAAGGCAAACAAGGAGAGGCAGACAGTCAGGAGGCAATAAAAGAGGGCAAGCAGGCTCTGTGTCTGGGGGCAACAGTGCTGGTCGTGGACGCGGTGCATTGTCATCAGCACATGGCCATGGGACACGCTTGTCCTTCTTTTCGGCAGCTGGACATGTTGAGCCACATCATGCCGAAGACTTGGTAGAGTGGATGACCAAGCCCTCCTCCTCCTCCTCATCCTCTCTCACCCAGGCTCAGGGTACTGGAAAAGCAGCTGCCAAAGCGTCCTCTTCCCTGGTATCAATGTCAGACTCATCATCAGTCACTCCTTCCCTAGACCCACCATGTCCTCCTCCTGAGGAGTCCCCCGAACTGTTTCAGCACACTGTTGGGTACATGCTCCAGGAGGATGCCCAGCGTTTCGAAGGGTCTGATGATGAAACCCAGCTACAGGAAGGCAGTAGCGTGAGAGCAGACAGAGGGGATGCTCAAGAAGGACACCAATCTGGCAGTCATGTTCCAGCAGCTGCAGCATACTGCCAGATTGGCTCCAGTGATGAGGAGGGAGGTGATGATGAGGTCACTGACTCCACGTGGGTGCCTAATAGGAGAGAGGAGGAGGATGAGGAGGAGGCACATCTCCAACGAGGCAGGATGCCCTTTGGTGGCCAGCGTAAGGGCAGTACACCGACGGAATCACACCGCAGAGCTCCGCCTGTGCAGGGCGCTGCCTCTGCCCGTCATTCAAAAAGTTCTTTGGTGTGGGCCTTTTTTGAGGCTAGTGCATCAGATCGCACAGCTGCTGTTTGCAACATATGTCTCAAGCGTATATCGCGTGGCCAAAACATCAGCCGCTTGGGTACCACATGCCTGACCAGACATATGTTGACCTGCCATGCAGCTCGTTGGCAAGCCTACCTGAAAGACCCACACCAAAGAACGAAGCGGACCTCTCCTTGCACCGCATCAGCTGGGATCTCCAACCCCACTATAACTTCAGTCCTCTCTGAAACATGCACTGAGAGGAATGAAGGTGTAGAATTAGGTGTGTCACAGCCAAGTACTTGCGGCCACTCTGCTAGCAGTACACCGACGTCCGATTCTAGCAGGCAAATTTCCCTGCCCCAGCTGCTGGACCGTCGAAAGAAGTTCACTCCCAGCCATCCACATGCCCAGCGGTTGAATGCTAGCTTGGCTAAATTGCTAGCGCTTCAACTGCTGCCTTTTCAGTTGGTAGACTCGGCCCCCTTCCGTGAGTTTGTGCAATGTGCGGTTCCTCAGTGGCAGGTTCCCAAACGCCACTTTTTCTCACGGAAGGCTATACCGGCTCTCTACCGGCATGTGGAAGGCAATGTCTTGGCCTCGCTGGACAGGGCGGTCAGCGGTAAGGTGCATATTACCGCTGACTCATGGTCCAGCAGGCATGGACAGGGACGTTACCTTTCTTTCACGGCCCATTGGGTCACTCTTTTGGCAGCTGGGAAGGATGCAGGACAAGGTGCAGTAGTGTTGGAGGTTGTCCCACCGCCACGCCTCCAAAATGCTACTACTGGTTGTGACACACCTCTCTCCTCCACCCCCTCCTCTTCTTCTTCCTCCATGGCCTCTTCCTGTGGTTTGTCCTATGAACCAGCGGTGCTCCGTAGCCGTTCACGGGGCTACGCAAGTACGTAGGCAAAAAGATGCCATGCCGTGCTTGCGCTGGTGTGTTTGGGGGACAGAAGCCACACTGGGGCAGAGGTCCTGTCTGCTCTGCAGGGCCAGGCCGAGAGGTGGTTGACGCCACGCCAGCTTAAGCCAGGAATGGTGGTTTGCGACAATGGCACCAACCTCCTCTCCGCCCTCCGACAGGGACAACTGACCCATGTGCCCTGTGTGGCTCACGTCCTTAACCTGGTGGTGCAGCGGTTCTTGGGCAGGTACCCGGGCTTACAGGATGTCCTGAGGCAGGCCAGGAAAGTCTGTGTGCATTTCCGCAGATCTTATAATGCCAGTGCTCGCCTGGCTGAGCTGCAAAAGGAGTTGAACCTGCCCAAGAACCGCCTTATATGTGACATGCCCACCAGGTGGAACTCAACGTTGGCCATGCTGCAGCGGCTGCACACGCAGCAGAGGGCCATCAATGAGTACCTGTGCGACTACGGCACCAGGACAGGGTCAGGGGAGCTTGGTTTTTTTTCTCCACGCCAGTGGGGCATGATCAGGGATGCATGCACTGTCCTGGCACCATTTGAGGAGGCCACGAGGATGGTGAGCAGTGACAGTGCATGCATCAGTGACACTGTACCTCTTGTCCACCTGTTGGAGCACACGCTGCGTGGAATAATGGACAGGGCACTTGAGGCAGAACAGAGGCAGGAAGAGGAGGACTTCCTTGCCTCTCAAGGCCCCCTTTACCCAGACAGTGTTCCTTCTGTCCCACCCATCGCACAGGAAGAGGAGGAGGAGGAGGAGGAGGAGGAGGATTGTGTCAGCATGGAGGTGGAGGCTGGCACTCAGCATCATCAGCAGCAGTCTTTTAGGGATGATTTACAGTCCCAAGAAACCAGTGGACTTGTACGTGGCTGGGAGGAGGTGGCTGCGGATCATGTCGTCCTTAGTGACCCAGAGGACTCCGGAGCGAATGCCTCAGCAAACCTACGCTGCATGGCCTCCCTGATCCTGCAAAGTCTGCGGAAGGATCCTCGTATTCTTCGGATCAAGGAGAGGGACCATTACTAGCTGGCCACTCTCCTTGATCCACGGTACAAGGGTAAGGTTGCGGACCTTATGTTACCGTCGCAGAGGGAGCAGAGGATGAGACAACTCCGGGAGGCCTTGCAGAAAGGTCTGTGCAACGCGTTCCCAGAGACTGGGAGGTTACAAACTCCTGGTCCTGGACAACAAGTTGCTGAGGCTTCGGCCAGTCAAAGAAGGAGCGGTGGGGAAGGTGGCCGTCTGACCGATGCGTTCAGACAATTCTTTAGTCCGCAGCCCCTAAGTATGATCGGTTCCAGCAACCATCGCCAGCGTCTGATAAACATGGTGCAGGAATATCTAGGGGCAAGGTCAGACTTGGACACCTTCCCCACCGAAAATCCTCTGGCTTACTGGGTCTTGAGGATGGATCACTGGCCAGAGCTTGCACAGTATGCAATTGAGCTACTGGCCTGTCCTGCATCCAGCGTTCTTTCGGAACGCACATTCAGTGCTGCTGGAGGATTTGTCACGGATCACAGGGTGCGCCTGTCCACCGACTCGGTTGATCGACTGACTTTCATCAAGATGAACCAGTCTTGGATCACCACCAGCTACCACACACCTGATGCTGATATAACATACTAATTGATTTTAACATGTCACATCCCTTCAAGACTGATGCTGATGCTGAGTGCCTGTGCTGTTATGTTGACTGGCTATCCTCCTCCTCCGAGTCCTCAATGATACGATTGATGATGATAGCTTGGAAGATCATTTTTGTTTATGGGTGCCGCCACCAGTGGCTAAGGCCCAATTTTTCAGCCCCTGTTTTACAGGGGCGTGTAATTACAATTTTTTTAGCAATAATTTGCCATAGGGCTCATTGCTGTGCTCCAAGTACAGTATCTGTGAGGGGTTGGAGTGTTGTGGCACCAGTGCCTAAGGCCCAATTTTTCAGCCCCTGTTTAACAGGGGCGTGTCATTACAATTTTTGAAGCAATACTTTGCAACAGGGCTCATTGCTGTGCTCCAAGTACAGTATCTGTGAGGGGTTGTAGTGTTGTGCCACCAGTGCCTAAGGCCCAATTTTTCAGCCCCTGTTCAACAGGGGCATGCAATTACAATTCTTGATCTAATAATTCACAGCAGGGTCCATTGCTGCACCCACCAAGAGTAACTCTGAGGGCTTACAGTCTTGTGGCAACGCCACCACCACCACCACCACGAAAGGCCCAATTTTTCAGCCCCTGTTCAAAAGGGGCATGTAATTACAATTCTTGATCTAATAATTCACAGCAGGGCCCATTGCTGCACCCACCAAGAGTGGGTGGCACCAGCACCACCATCAAAGCCCCAATTTTTACTACCACTGTTCAACAATTATATGTAATTAAAATTCCTGATATAATAGTTGACAGCAGGGCGTTCCAGCACCAACCAAGAGTAACTGAGTGCTTACAGTGTTGTGCCAACACCAACAACTAAGGGGCCTATTTCTGCAGAGTATATACGGCAGGTCCCTACTTTCAAACATCCAACTTACAAACGACTCCTACTTGCAAACGAAAGAAGACAACAGGAAGTGAGAGGAAATCTACCCCTAGAAAGGAAAATTCTCTCCTGTAAGAATAAATATGGGAGAAAGGGGTCTCATCTGTACTGATGCTTTATCAGCAATCCTTGTTTCAAGAAAAACACCACATTTCAAAAACAGTTGTCATTGGGACGGAAAGTGAGGTGAAATGTTCTGAACAGGGGCACAGACAGCAAAACAAATGTTACAGGGGTGATAACCCTTACCTATGTTTCCCAAAAAGTTTAAAAATAGATTTTTGGGCTGGAGCTACACTTCAACAATGTACCTGTTCAAAATTACAAACAGATTCTACATAAGAACAAACCTACAGTCCCTGTCTTGTATGCACCGCCTGTATACGGCTGTTCAGAGTATATAGGGCCTTTTTTATTTTATGTGCGGGGTTCCCCTTAATATCCATACAAGACCCAAAGGGGCTGGTAATGGGCTGGGGTGGGGGGGGGGTCATGGGGTAGCTATGCCATTTTTCTTAAAGAATTTCATCCATATTACCGGGACCAGACATTACATTAAAGCCGCAAGCAGTTTTAAATGGCTTTTTTTTCCTTTAGAAGTGTCATTTTGTGCAGGGACAGTTCTAAACACGGGAAACACGTGGCACTTCACAGGCATACTTTAGACACCCCCCAGGTACGATATTTAAAGGAATATTTGACTTTTTTTTTCACTTTATGCATCATTAAAATGACTGCTCCCGAAAAACCACTGTTTTTAAAACTTCTTTTTGCATTGATACATGTCCCCTGGTGCAGAACCCGGGTTCCCAAACCTTATTTATGACAATAACATGCATAATAGTTGTTATAATTAGCACTTTAGAATTCGAACGTTCGCATCCATTGTATTTAATAGGGTTCTAATGTTCGTTCGAACTTTCGGTCCGTTCGCGGGTTCTGGTGCGAACCGAACCCGGGGGTGTTCGGCTCATCACTAACTGGGAACTATTGATTAAAATGGCAAATAGATGGCACTACACTCCGTTCAGATTAGCCACCTACTTTCCAGGAGTGTCACCTAAATGCTGGAGAGAATGTGGACAAATAGGGAATCTACTACTTATGTTCTGGCAATGCCCAAACATAAAAAGCCTATGGAACCAGGTTTTCCAATTAATTTCATCTCTAACAGGAATGATCACAACTCCAGATCCAGCTCTAGCGCTTCTACATTTAAACATAGACAAATTTCAGTACAACTTCAGACCAGTCATAACTCACATACTTTTAGAAACACGTTCACTGATTCTGCGTAATTGGAAATCCAGCAAAGCCATAAATATATCTGACATTACCACAGCGCTGCATAGGAACTACACATTTGAGCGACTAATAGCTATTAATTCTATGAACTGTACAAAGTTTGACAACTGTTGGTCTATCTGGCCCAAATGCTTATGACATATCACCAAGTTGCTTCACTGTCATGACTTTCTTTGAAATGTAAGGATGTATATCGGTTGCTGTGCATATCAATTTATCCTTTGATCTTTGTTAAATTTTGAAAATAATCAATAAACAACATTGAAATAAAAAAAAAAAAGAAATAGAAAAACTTCATGAAGAAGGTACATGATTCAGGGATGAAATTGAACATGGTAATAAATGAGGTGAGAGGCATTTACCTCATAGGCGAAGGATAGTCATACTCAGGGCTGGGCAGAGACAGAGGCAGAAGAGGCACTGGACACTGTCCTGCAGGGGCACAGCTGAGGTGGGACCATCTCCTGCCTCTGCATCGCCTAGATATAACCTGTACTGTGCAGGATTAGCTGTCCCCTACTAGTAACATTTGCTGTCCAGTTACGACATACATTTTCATGTTGTTTTTTTACTGTACTGTATTTTGCTGAAATTTTGTATCATTATTTAAAGTTAGGAAAATGTCTGCTAAGTGCAATCGACTTGGCTAAGAGTTGATGTTGAGGTAAAAAAATAACTAATCACTTGCTGATGATGACAGACAGAGAAACAGTGTACTTGCTTTCCAACAGCATACCTCCCAACTTTTTTACTTCAGAATGAGGAACACTGGAGGAGTAAAAAGACCTGTGGCGCACTACGTCGTGGTAAATTGTGGGTGTGGTCAAGCGCCTAGCAGTGGGAGTAGCTTAAGGGATGTGGTTAAACATACAGAGTGCAGAGTTCAGAGGATGCTACGTACAGAGTGCAGGGTTCAGAGGGTGCTACATACAGAGTGCAGGGTTCAGAGGGTGCTACATACAGAGTGCAGAGTTCAGAGGGTACTACGTACAGAGTGCGGGGTTTCAGAGGGTGCTACATACAGAGTGCAGAGTTCAGAGTGTGCAACATACAGAGTGCAGGGTTCAGATGGTGCTACATACAGAGTGGAAAGTTCAGAGGGTGCTACGTACAGAGTGCAGCGTTCAGAGGGTGCTAAGTACAGAGTGCAGGGTTCAGAGGGTGCTACGTACAGAGTGTGGGGTTCAGAAGGTGCTACGTATAGAGTGCAGGGTTCAGAGGCTGCTATGTACAGAGTGCAGGGTACAGGGTGTGATACGTATAGAGTGCAGGGTTCAGTTGTCCCACATTTCAGCTGAAAAAAAGCTCTGTGTAGTAGTATACAGTACAAACACTGTCTGCAGCCATGAATAATACAGCGACAGCACCTGTGATCATTATTATCATGCTGATGACCACAATGTGCAGCCTGTATACACTTCAGTAAGACACAGGCTGTACAGTGTGGTCATCAGCATGATAATAATGATTAAGGATGAGCCGAACACTCCCCGGTTCAGTTCGCACCAGAACTTGCGAACAGGCAAAAAATTTGTTCGAACACGCGAACACCGTTAAAGTCTATGGGACACGAACATGAAAAATCAAAAGTGCTAATTTTAAAGGCTTATATGCAAGTTATTGTCATAAAAAGTGTTTGGGGACCTGGGTCCTGCCCCAGGGGACATGTATCAATGCAAAAAAAGTTTTAAAAACAGCTGTTTGTTCAGGAGCATTGATTTTAATAACGCTTAAAGTGAAAAAATAAGAATTAAATATTCCTTTAAATTCCGTACCTGGGGGGGTGTCTATAGTATGCCTGTAAAGTGGTAATTTTTTTCCGTGTTTAGAACAGTCCCTGCGAAAATGACATTTCTAAAGGAAAAAAAGTCATTTAAAACTTCCCGCGGCTATAATGAATTGTCGGGTCCCACAATACAGATAAGTCATTGAAAAAAAACGCATGGGTTCCCCCCAAGTCCATTACCAGGCCCTATGGGTCTGGTATGAATATTAAGGGGAATTCCGAACCAAAATTTAAAAAAAAATTGCGTGGGGGTCCCCCCAAATTTCATACCAGGCCCTTCAGGTCTGGTATGGATATTAAGGGGAACCCTGTGGCAATTTTTTTTTAAAAATGGCGTAGGGGTCCCCCTCAAAATCAATGCCAGACCCTTCAGGTCTGGTATGGATTTTAAGGGGAACCATATGCCAAAATGAAAAAAATGGCATGGGGGTCCCCCCAAAAATCCATACCAGACCCTTAACCGAGCATGCAACCTGGCAGGGCGCAGGAAAAGAGGGGGGACAAGAGAGTGCCCCCCTCTTGAACTGTACCAGGTGCCCTCAACATGAGGAGGATGCTTTGGGGTCCAAAGCACCATGTCCCCATGTTGATGGGGACAAGAGCCTCATCCCTACAACCCTTGCCTGGTGTTTGTGGGGGTCTGCGGGCGGGGGGCTTATTGGAATCTGGAAGCCCCCTTTAACAAAGGGGACCCCCAGATCCCGGTCCCCCCTATGTGAATTGGTAACAGGGTACACGGTAATGTGGAAAGGTTTCTTCACAGTAAGAGCTGTGAAAATGTGGAACAGACTCCCTGCAGAGGTGGTTCTGGCCAGCTCAGTAGATTGCTTTAAGAAAGGCCTGGATACTTTCCTAAATGTACATAATATAACTGAGTACTAACAGTTCTAGGTAAAGTTGATCCAGGGTAAATCCGATTGCCTCTCGGGGGATCAGGAAGGAATTTTTTCCCCTGCTGTAGCAAATTGGATCATGCTCTGCTGGGGTTTTTTGCCTTCCTCTGGATCAACTGTGGGTATAGAATTGGGTATATGGGATTGCACGATATTTTTTTATTTTATTTTATTTATTTTTTTATGGTTGAACTGGATGGACTTTGTCTTTTTTCAACCTGACTAACTATGTAACTAACTATGTAACTATGTACATTGTACCCCTACCATTTCACAAAAAAAGTGTCAAAAATGGTAAAAAAAACACAGGAGACAGCTTGGGACAAGTCCTTTATTAAAAAAAAAAAAAAAAAAAATTCCAGCCATGTACATCCATTCTCGAGTTCCGGAATGAGAGAAAAAAAGCTCAGCACTAGCTTTGCCTCCATGGGCAGCTCCCGCTGAGTGACGCGGTTACCGCTGTGACTACTGCGTCTACCGCTCGTTTCCCGTGGCGTCAGAGGGGGCGGGGTCACCCACACACGTCACTGGGTAACCCCGCTGAATTTCCCTGTGGCGTCAGAGGGGGGCGGGGTCACCCGCACACGTAACCGGGTGGCCCCACCCTCAGCTATAAAACAGCTGTCACGCGTCACTCGGCAGGAGCTGCCCATGGAGGCAGAGCTAGTGCAGTGATTTTTTTATTTTATTTTTGGTTCCGGAACTCGAAATGGATTTAAATCTCTGGAATTTTTGTATTTTTTTTTAATAAAGGACTTGTCCCAAGCTGGCTGTTGTGTTTTTTACAAATTTTGACAGGTTTTTTTTGGTGAAATGGTAGGGGTAAATGCACCCCATTACCAATTCACATAGGGGGGCCGGGATCTGGGGGGTCCCCTTGTTAAAGGGGGCTTCCAGATTCCGATAAGCCCCCCGCCCGCAGACCCCCACAACCACCGGGCAAGGGTTGTGGGGATGAGGCCCCCATGTGGCCTGGTAGAGTTCAGGAGGGGGGGCACTCTCTCGCCCCCCTCTTTTCCTGCTGCCTGCCAGGTTGGGTGCTTGGATAAGGGTCTGGTATGGATTTTTGGGGGGACCCCATACCATTTTTTTTATTTCGGCGTAGGGTTCCCCTTAAAATCCATACCAGACCTGAAGGGCCTGGTATGGAATTTGGGGGGGACCCCCACACAATTTTTTTTTTAAATTTTGGTTCGGGGTTCCCCTTAATATTCATACCAGACCCAAAGGGCCTGGTAATGGACTGGGGGGAACCCATTCTGTTTTTTTCAATGACTTTTATCTGTATTGTGTGACCCGACAATTCATTATAGCTGCGAGTACTTTTAAATAACTTTTTTCCTTTAGAAATGTAATTTTGCGCAGGGACTGTTCTAAACATGGGAAAACTGTGCCACTTTACAGGCATACTATAGACCCTCCCCAGGTACAAAATTTAAAGGAATATTTCACTTTTATTGTTTCACTTTAAGCATTATTAAAATCACTGCTCCCGAAAAAACTGCTGTTTTTAAAACTTTTTTTTTGCATTGATACATGTCCCCTGGGGCAGGACCCAGGTTTCCAAGCACTTTTTATGACAATAACTTGCATATAAGTAGGGATGAGCTTTATGTTCGAGTCAAACTCATGTTCGACTTGAACATTGGCTGTTCGCCCGTTCGGCGAACAGCGAACAATTTGGGGTGTTTGCGGCAAATTCGAAAAGCTGCGGAACACCCTTTAAAAGTCTATGTGAGAAATCTAAAGTGCTAATTTTAAAGGTTAATATGCAAGTTATTGTCATAAAAAAGTGTGTGGGGACCTGGGTCCTGCCCCAGGGGACATGTATCAATGCAAAAAAAGTTTTAAAAACGGCCGTTTTTTCGGGAGCAGTGATTTTAATAATGCTTAAAGTGAAACAATAAAAGTGAAATATTCCTTTAAATTTCGTACCTGGAGGGTGTCTATAGTATGCCTGTAAAGCAGCGCATGTTTCCCGTGTTTAGAACTGTCCCTGCACAAAGTGTCATTTCTGAAGGAAAAAAAGTCATTTAAAAGCACTTGCGGCTATAATGAATTGGTGGCTCCCGGCAATACAGAGAAAAGTCATTGATAAAAAAAAAACGCCCTTCAGGTCTGGTATGGATATTAAGGGGAACTCCACGCCAAATGAAAAAAAAAATGGCGTGGAGTTCCCCCAAAAAATCCATACCAGACCCTTTATCCGAGCACGCAACCTGGCAGGCCGCAGGAAAAGAGGGGGGACGAGAGAGCGCCCCACCCCTCCTGAACCGTACCAGGCCACATGCCCTCAACATGGCGAGGATGCTTTGGGGGTCTGTGACCCCTCAAAGCACCATGTCCCCATGTTGATGGGGACAAGGGCCTAATCCCCACAACCCTTGCCCGGTGGTTGTGGGGGTCTGCGAGCAGGGGGCTTATCAGAATCTGGAAGTCTTTAACAAAGGGGACCCCCAGATTCCGCCCCCCTCATGTGAATTGGTAACGGGGTACATTCTACCTCTACCATTTCACAAAAGAAAGTGTCAAAAATTTTAAAAACCACACAGACACCGTTGTGAAAAGTCCTTTATTAACCACTTCCCTACCCAGCCATAGACAAATGACGTCCACAGATGGGATCTCCCATCCTGGGTGGACGTCATATGACGTCCTCGGCTTTGTAGGGGGATATCTGAATGATGCCTGCAGCTAGAGGCATCATTCAGATATCCTTTTGAAGTGCCGGAAATTCTGTGCACCATAAGGATGATCATAGCGGCAGTTCCGCCGCTTGATCGTTCTTATAGGCGGCGGGAGGGGACACCCCCCCTCCCGCCGCCATCCGGTGCTTCTCCGGGCTCCCCCGTGCGATCGGGGACCCGGAGCGAATCTTCCGGCATCGTTGGTGGAGTCACGTGATGAGCATAGAGATGACTGGTGACCAGATGGTCACCAGTCATCTCTATGATCGTCGGAGGCCCGGGCGCGATGTGATGACGTCACGCCCGGGTCTCAAATGTAAACAAAGCCGCCATTGCGGCTGTAAGTATGAAATCAGTGAAAAATGTTTCACTGATCTCATGCTTTCCAGCCTGGAGGAGAGATGTGGGGTCTTATTGACCCTGCATCTCTCAATAAAGAGAACCTGTCACACACATTCCTATTACAAGGGATGTTTACATTCCTTGTAATAGGAATAAAAGTGATCAAAAAAAAAAAAAAAAGGAAAATCATTGTAAAAAAATAAATAAATAAGTAAAATAAATAAATAAATAATAAATAAAAAAAAATTAAAACGCCCCTGTCCCCGGTAGCTTGCGATCAGAAGCGAATGCACACGTAAGTCGCCCACATATGTAAACACCGTTCAAACCACGCATGTGAGGTATCGCCGCGTGCGTTAGAGCGCGTGCAACAATTCTAGCACTAGACCTCCTCTGTAATTCTAACCTGGTAACCTGTAAAAAAAATTAAAGCGTCGCCTATGGAGATTTTTAAGTACCGAAGTTTGGCGCCATTCCATGAGTATGCGCAATTTTAAAGCGTGACATGTTAGGTATCTATTTACTCGGCGTAACATTATATTTCATATGTTTCCAAAAAATTGGGCTAACTTTACTGTTTTGTTATTTTTTAATTCATGAAACCATTTTTTTTTTTAAAAAAAGGCGTTTGAAAAATTATTGCGCAAATATTGTGCAATAAAAAATGTTGCAATGACCGTCATTTTATTCCCTAGGGTGTCTGCTAAAAAAACATATATAATGTTTGGGGGTTCTGAGTAATTTTCTAGCAAAAGAATGATGATTTGTACATGTAGGAGAGAAGTGCCAAAATAGGCCCGGTATTGAATAGGTACAAAAAGCCCTGTATTGAAGTGGTTAAAAATAAAAAAGCCATTCCAGTGTTGTAATGCAGTCTGTCCAGCGACGATCCATGAATCCTTCTCCAGCGATGCAGCGAGTCTCCAGCGATGAACGACGCACATCTGCCCTGCACCGGAGCCTCCCGGCTAATGACACGCAAGCAGTGTTGACAGTTCTTTTATAACTGAGGTCAGAAACCCCCATGATGCATTAGAGGGGATGGGGTTACCCGTCCCGCCCCCTCTAACGCGTCACGGGAGGGGGCGGGGTTACCCGTCACGGGGGTTTCCGACCTCGGTTATAAAAGAACTGTCAACACTGCTTACGCGTCATTAGCCGCGAGGCTTCGGTGCAGGGAAGATGTGCGTCGTTCATCGCTGGAGACTTGCCGCATCGCTGGAGAATGATTCATGGATCGTCGCTGGACAGACTGCATTACAACGCTGGAATGGCTTTTTTTTTATTTTTTTTAATAAAGGACTTTTCACAACGGTGTCTGTGTGGTTTTTAAAAATGTTGGCACTTTCTTTTGTAAAATGGTACCCCGTTACCAATTCACATAGGGGGGTGCCGGAATCTGGAGGTCCCCTTTGTTAAAGGGGGCTTCCATATTCTGATAAGACCCCCACAACCACCGGGCAAGGGTTGTGGGGATGAGGCCCTTGTCCCCATCAACATGGGGACATCTGGTATGGATTTTTGGGGGAACTCCACGCCACTTTTTTTTTTAATTTGGGGTGGAGTTCCCCTTAAAATCCTGACCTGAAGGGCCTGGTATGAATATTTGGGGGGAACCCCACGCTTTTTTTTTAAATTTGACACAGGGTTCCCCTTAATATCCATACCAGACCTGAAGGGCCTGGTAATTGAATTTGGGGGGACTCCCACAAATTGTTTATATTTTTTTTCAATGACTTTTAATGACTTTTCTTTGTATTGCCGGTACCAACAATTCATTATAGCCGCGAGTGCTTTTAAATGACTTTTTTTCCTTCAGAAATTACATTTTGTGCAGAGACTGGTATAAACACGGGAAACATGCGCTACTTTAACCACTTAACGACCGCCCCATGTACATATACGTCGGCAAAATGGCACGGACAGGCAAAATCACGTACCTGTACGTGACTGCCTTCATATGGGTGGGGGGTCCGATAGCACCCCCCTCCGGTACATGGAGCGGTCAATATCGGTTCGGGAGCGATCCGTGATGAGGGGGCGGCCATTGGTTTCTGGCTACCCCCTCGCGATCGCTCCTGGCGAATGGGATGCTTCCTCTGCCTGTCTAATGTAAACACAGGCAGAGGAAGTGATGTCATCTCTCCATGCGGCGCTCACATAGACCGGAGCGCCGTGGAGAGAAGACATCAGGTTAGTGCACGAACAGTACACTGACACCAGGACACATAGGCACATGATCGTCACCCCCAGATCACCCCCCAGTCCCCAGTCACAGTGTCACCGATTGCAGTGATCATTTATTTACTGATCACTGCAAACAGTGACATTTGTGACTGTAAAAGTGTCAGGGCAGTTAGTGTTAGGTCCCTTTAGGTCCAGGGTAGCCCCCTAACCCCCCCAATAAATGTTTAACCCTTTGATCGCCCCCCAGGTAACCCTTTCACCCCCTATCACCACTGTCACTAAGCGATCGTTTTTCTGATCGCTGTTTTAGTGTCGGTGGTGCCACTAGGTAGCCAGTTATTTTTTTAGGTTCGCCGCCAGGTTTTTATAGCATCAGGTACCCCCATATATTACCTAATAATAAAGGTTTAACCCCTTGATCGCCCCCCCAGGTAACCCTTTCATCCCCTATCACCAGTGTCACTAAACAATCGTTTTTCTGATCGCTGTATTAGTTGTGCTGGTGCCGCTAGGTAGTCAGTTATTTTTTTAGGTTCTCCGCCAGGTTTTTATAGCGTCAGGTACCCCTATATATTACCTAATAAAGGGTTTAACCCCTTGATTGCCCCCCAGGTAACCCTTTCACCCCCTTTTGCCAGTGTCACTAAGTGATTGTTTTTCTGATCGCTGTATTAGTTATGCTGGTGCCGCTAGGTAGTCAGTTATTTTTTAAGGTTCGCCGCCAGGTTTTTATAGCGTCAGGTACCCCCATATATTATTTAATAAAGGTTTTAACCCCCTGATTTCCCCTAGAGTTAACCCTTTTACCAGTGATCACCGTATAAGTGTCACTGGTGACACTGGTTAGCCAGTTAGTTATTTCGTTATTTAGGTTCCCCGTCAGGTTTTTATATAGCGTCAGGTACCCCCATATATTACCTAATAAAGGTTTTAACCCCCTGACTGCCCCTAGTTAACCCTTTCACCAGTGATCACCGTATAAGTGTTACGGGTGACGCTGATTAGTTAGTTTGCTTTTTATAGTGTCAGGGCACCCGCCGTATATAACCCAATAAAGGTTAAACCCCCTGATCGCCCGGCGGGTGATATCAATTAGGTTTTAGTGTCAGAGAGGGTCTGCGTCGCCCCAGGCAGCGTCAGGTTAGTGCCAGTAGCGCTAACACCCACGCGTGAAGCATACACCTCCCTTAGTGGTATAGTATCTGAAAAGATCAATATCTGACCTGATCAGATCTATACTAGCGTTCCCAGCAGTTTAGGGTTCCCAAAAATGCAGTGTTAGCGATAGTGATGAGCCGAACACCCCCGGGTTCGGTTCGCACCAGAACCCGCGAACGGACCGAAAGTTCGCACGAACATTAGAACCCTATTAAATACAATGGATGCGAACGTTCGAATTCTAAAGTGCTAATTATAACGACTATTATCCATGTTATTGTCCTAAACAGAGTTTGGGAACCCGGGTTCTGCACCAGGGGACATGTATCAATGCAAAAAGAAGTTTTAAAAACGGACGTTTTTCGGGAGCAGTCATTTTAATGATGCATAAAGTGAAAAAAAAAGTCAAATATTCCTTTAAATATCGTACCTGGGGGGTGTCTAAAGTATGCCTGCGAAGTGCCACGTGTTTCCCGTGTTTAGAACTGTCCCTGCACAAAATGACATTTCTAAAGGAAAAAAAAGCCATTTAAAACTGCTTGTGGCTTTAATGTAATGTCTGGTCGCGGTAATATGGATGAAAATCTTTAAGAAAAATGGCATAGCTACCCCATCACCCCCCCCCTACCCCAGCCCATTACCAGCCCCTTTGGGTCTTGTTTGGATATTAAGGGGAACCCCGCAACACAAAATAAAAAAGGCCCTATATACTCTGAACAGCAGTATACAGGCGGTGTAAACAAGACCGGTGTAAACAAGACAGGGACTGTAGGTTTGTTCTTAAGTAGAATCTGTTTGTAATTTTGAACACGTACATTGTTTAAGTGTAGCTCCAGCCAAAAAATCTATTTTTAAGCTTTTTGGAAAACATAGGGAAGGGTTATCACCCCTGTAACATTTGTTTTGCTGTCTGTGCCCCTGTTCAGAACATTTCACCTCACTTTGCGTCCCAATGACAACTGTTTTTGAAATGTGGTGTTTTTATTGAAACAAGGATTGGTGATAAAGCATCAGTAGAGAGGAGACACCTTTCTCCCATATTAATTCTTACAGGAGAGAATTTTCCTTCCTAGGGGTAGATTTCCTCTCACTTCCTGTTGTCTTCTTCCGTTTGCAAGTAGGAGTCGTTTGTAAGTTGGATGTTTGAAAGTAGGGACCTGCCGTATATACTCTGCAGAAATTGGCCCCTTAGGTGCTGGTGTTGGCACAACACTGTAAGCACTCACAGTTACTCTTGGTGGGTGCTGGAACGCCCTGCTGTCAACTATTATATCAGGAATTGTAATAACATATAATTGTTGAACAGTGGTAGTAAAAATTGGGCCTTTGATGGTGGTGCTGGTGCCACAACACTGTAAGGCCTGACAGTTACTCTTGGTGGGCGCAGCAATGGGCCCTGCTGTGAATTATTAGATCAATAATTATAATTGCATGCCCCTGTTGAACAGGGGCTGAAAAATTGGGCCTTTGGTGGTGGTGGTGGTGGTGGTGTTGACACAACACTGTAAGGCCTGACAGTTACTCTTGGTGGGCGCAGCAATGGGCCCTGCTGTGAATTATTAGATCAATAATTATAATTGCATGCCCCTGTTGAACAGGGGCTGAAAAATTGGGCCTTTGGTGGTGGTGGTGGTGTTGACACAACACTGTAAGGCCTGACAGTTACTCTTGGTGGGCGCAGCAATGGGCCCTGCTGTGAATTATTAGATCAATAATTATAATTGCATGCCCCTGTTGAACAGGGGCTGAAAAATTGGGCCTTTGGTGGTGGTGGTGGTGGTGGTGGTGGTGTTGACACAACACTGTAAGGCCTGACAGTTACTCTTGGTGGGCGCAGCAATGGGCCCTGCTGTGAATTATTAGATCAATAATTATAATTGCATGCCCCTGTTGAACAGGGGCTGAAAAATTGGGCCTTAGGCACTGGTGGCACAACACTGCAACCCCTCACAGATACTGTACTTGGAGCACAGCAATGAGCCCTGCTGCAAAGTATTGCATCAAAAATTGTAATTACACGCCCCTGTTAAACAGGGGCTGAAAAATTGGGCCTTAGCCACTGGTGGCACAACACTGCAACCTCTCACAGATACTGTACTTGGAGCACAGCAATGAGCCCTGTTGCAAAGTATTGCATCAAAAATTGTAATTACACGCCCCTGTTAAACAGGGGCTGAAAAATTGGGCCTTAGCCACTGGTGGCGGCACCCATAAACCAAAATGATCTTCCAAGCTATCATCATTAATCGGATCATTGAGGAGGAGGAGGAGGAGGATAGCCAGTCAACATAACAGCACAGGCACTCAGCATCAGCATCAGTCTTGAAGGGATGTGACATTTTAAAATCAATTAGTCTGTTATATCAGCATCAGGTGTGTGGTAGCTGGTGGTGATCCAAGACTGGTTCATCTTGATGAAAGTCAGTCGATCAACCGAGTCGGTGGACAGGCGCACCCTGTGATCCGTGACAAATCCTCCAGCAGCACTGAATGTGCGTTCTGAAAGAACGCTGGATGCAGGACAGGCCAGTAGCTCAATTGCATACTGTGCAAGCTCTGGCCAGTGATCCATCCTCAAGACCCAGTAAGCCAGAGGATTTTCGGTGGGGAAGGTGTCCAAGTCTGACCTTGCCCCTAGGTATTCCTGCACCATGTATATCAGACGCTGGCGATGGTTGCTGGAACCGATCATACTTTGGGGCTGCGGACTAAAGAATTGTCTGAACGCATCGGTCAGACGGCCACCTTCCCCACCGCTCCTTCTTTGACTGCCCGAAGCCTCAGCAACTCGTTGTCCAGGACCAGGAGTTTGTAACCTCCCAGTCTCTGGGAACGCGTTGCACAGACCTTTCTGCAAGGCCTCCCGGAGTTGTCTCATCCTCTGCTCCCTCTGCGACGGTAACATAAGGTCCGCAACCTTACCCTTGTACCGTGGATCAAGGAGAGTGGCCAGCCAGTAATGGTCCCTCTCCTTGATCCGAAGAATACGAGGATCCTTCCGCAGACTTTGCAGGATCAGGGAGGCCATGCAGCGTAGGTTAGCTGAGGCATTCAGTCCGGAGTCCTCTGGGTCACTAAGGACGACATGATCCGCAGCCACCTCCTCCCAGCCACATACAAGTCCACTGGTTTCTTGGGACTGTAAATAATCCCTAAAAGACTGCTGCTGATGATGCTGAGTGCCAGCCTCCACCTCCATGCTGACACAATCCTCTTCCTCCTCCTCCTCCTCCTCCTCTTCCTGTGCGATGGGTGGGACAGAAGGAACACTGTCTGGGTAAAGGGGGCCTTGAGAGGCAAGGAAGTCCTCCTCTTCCTGCCTCTGTTCTGCCTCAAGTGCCCTGTCCATTATTCCATGCAGCGTGTGCTCCAACAGGTGGACAAGAGGTACAGTGTCACTGATGCATGCACTGTCACTGCTCACCATCCTCGTGGCCTCCTCAAATGGTGCCAGGACAGTGCATGCATCCCTGATCATGCCCCACTGGCGTGGTGAAAAAAACCCGAGCTCCCCTGACCCTGTTCTGGTGCCGTAGTCGCACAGGTACTCATTGATGGCCCTCTGCTGCGTGTGCAGCCGCTGCAGCATGGCCAACGTTGAGTTCCACCTGGTGGGCATGTCACATATAAGGCGGTTCTTGGGCAGGTTCAACTCCTTTTGCAGCTCAGCCAGGCGAGCACTGGCATTATAAGATCTGCGGAAATGCACACAGACTTTCCTGGCCTGCCTCAGGACATCCTGTAAGCCCGGGTACCTGCCCAAGAACCGCTGCACCACCAGGTTAAGGACGTGAGCCACACAGGGCACATGGGTCAGTTGTCCCTGTCGGAGGGCGGAGAGGAGGTTGGTGCCATTGTCGCAAACCACCATTCCTGGCTTAAGCTGGCGTGGCGTCAACCACCTCTCGACCTGCCCCTGCAGAGCAGACAGGACCTCTGCCCCAGTGTGGCTCCTGTCCCCCAAACACACCAGCGCAAGCACGGCATGGCATCTTTTTGCCTGCGTACTTGCGTAGCCCCTTGAACGCCTACGGAGCACCGCTGGTTCCGAGGACAAAGCACAGGAAGAGGCCATGGAGGAAGAAGAAGAGGAGGGGGTGGAGGAGAGAGGTGTGTCACAACCAGTAGTAGCATTTTGGAGGCGTGGCGGTGGAACAACCTCCAACACTACTGCACCTTGTCCTGCATCCTTCCCAGCTGCCAAAAGAGTGACCCAATGGGCCGTGAAAGAAAGGTAACGTCCCTGTCCATGCCTGCTGGACCATGAATCAGCGGTAATATGCACCTTACCGCTGACCGCCCTGTCCAGCGAGGCCAAGACATTGCCTTCCACATGCCTGTAGAGAGCCAGAATCGCCTTCCGTGAGAAAAAGTGGCGTTTGGGAACCTGCCACTGAGGAACCGCACATTGCACAAACTCACGGAAGGGGGCCGAGTCTACCAACTGAAAAGGCAGCAGTTGAAGCGCTAGCAATTTAGCCAAGCTAGCATTCAACCGCTGGGCATGTGGATGGCTGGGAGTGAACTTCTTTCGACGGTCCAGCAGCTGGGGCAGGGAAATTTGCCTGCTAGAATCGGACGTCGGTGTACTGCTATTAGAGTGGCCGCAAGTACTTGGCTGTGACACACCTATTTCTACACCTTCATTCCTCTCAGTGCAGGTTTCAGAGAGGACTGAAGGTATAGTGGGGTTGGAGATCCCAGCTGATGCGGTGCAAGGAGAGGTCCGCTTTGTTCTTTGGTGTGGGTCTTTAAGGTAGGCTTGCCAACGAGCTGCATGGCAGGTCAACATATGTCTGATCAAGCATGTGGTGCCCAAGCGGCTGATGTTTTGGCCACGCGATATACGCTTGAGACATATGTTGCAAACAGCAGCTGTGCGATCTGATGCACTCGCCTCAAAAAAGGCCCACACCAAAGAACTTTTTGAATGATGGGCAGAGGCAGCGCCCTGCACAGGCGGAGCTCTGCGGTGTGATTCCGTCGGTGTGCTGCCCATACGCTGGCCACCCAAGGGCATCCTGCCTCGTTGGAGATGTGCCTCCTCCTCATCCTCCTCCTCCTCCTCTCTCCTATTAGGCACCCACGTGGAGTCAGTGACCTCATCATCCCCTCCCTCCTCATCACTGGAGCCAATCTGGCAGTATGCTGCAGCTGCTGGAGCATGACTGCCAGATTGGTGTCCTTCTTGAGCATCCCCTCTCTCTGCTCTCACGCTACTGCCTTCCTCTAGCTGGGTATCATCATCAGATCCTTCGAAACGCTGGGCATCCTCCTGGAGCATGTACCCAACACTGTGCTCAAACAGTTCGGGGGACTCCTCAGGAGGAGGACATGGTGGGTCTAGGGAAGGAGTGACTAATGATGACATTGATACCAGAGAAGAGGACGCTTTGGCAGCTGCTTTGCCAGTACCCTGAGCCTGGGTGAGAGAGGATGAGGAGGATGAGGTGGGCTTGGTCATCCACTCTACCAAGTCTTCGGCATGATGTGGCTCAACATGTCCAGCTGCCGAAAAGAAGGACAAGCGTGTCCCATGGCCATGTGCTGATGACAATGCACCGCGTCCACGACCAGCACTGTTGCCCCCAGACACAGAGCCTGCTTGCCCTCTTTTTTTGCCTCCTGACTGTCTGCCTCTCCTTGTTTGCCTTCCAGACATTTTAATGGATGGCCTGCAGGGAGATGGGAAAAACAGCAATAAGGGCTACCTTCAGGTGTATACTGTGCAGGAGGCTTAGCAACAATGACACTGACACTATCCCCTGCCTATCCTTCTCTGTCCCTAAACACAAGGATTTGCAATATGCTTCAGCAAGATTGGTTTAGCACAGAATAGCACACTGACAGTTTCCCTCACTGTCCTTCTCTGTCCCTACAAACAAGGTTTAGCACAGAATAGCACACTGATAGTTTCCCCGAGTGTCTTTCTCTGTCCCTAAACTCAAGGATTTCAAATATGGTTCAGCAAGATTGGTTTAGCACAGAATAGCACACTGACACTTTCCCTCACTGTCATTCTCTGTCCCTACAAACAAGGTTTAGCACAGAATAGCACACTGACAGTTTCCCCGAGTGTCCTTCCCTGTCCCTAAACTCAAGGATTTCAAATATGGTTCAGCAAGATTGGTTTAGCACAGAATAGCACACTGACACTTTCCCTCACTGTCCTTCACTGTCCCTACAAACAAGGTTTAGCACAGAATAGCACACTGATAGTTTCCCTCACTGTCCTTCTCTGTCCCTACAAACAAGATTTAGCACAGAATAGCACACTGATAGTTTCCACGAGTGTCCTTCTCTGTCCCTAAACTCAAGGATTTCAAATACGGTTCAGCAAGATTGGTTTAGCACAGAATAGCACACTGACAGTTTCCCTGAGTGTCCTTCTCTGTCCCTAAACTCAAGGATTTCAAATATGGTTCAGCAAGATTGGTTTAGCACAGAATAGCACACTGACACTTTCCCTCACTGTCCTTCTCTGTCCCTACAAACAAGGTTTAGCAGAGAATAGCACACTGACAGTTTCCCCGAGTGTCCTTCTCTGTCCCTAAACTCAAGGATTTCAAATATGGTTCAGCAAGATTGGTTTAGCACAGAATAGCACACTGACACTTTCCCTTACTGTCCTTCTCTGTCCCTACAAACAAGGTTTAGCACAGAATAGCACACTGATAGTTTCCCTCACTGTCCTTCTCTGTCCCTACAAACAAGATTTAGCACAGAATAGCACACTGATAGTTTCCACGAGTGTCCTTCTCTGTCCCTAAACTCAAGGATTTCAAATATGGTTCAGCAAGATTGGTTTAGCACAGAATAGCACACTGACACTTTCCCTCACTGTCCTTCTCTGTCCCTACAAACAAGGTTTAGCACAGAATAGCACACTGACAGTTTCCCCGAGTGTCCTTCTCTGTCCCTAAACTCAAGGATTTCAAATATGGTTCAGCAAGATTGCTTTAGCACAGAATAGCACACTGACACTTTCCCTCACTGTCCTTCTCTGTCCCTACAAACAAGGTTTAGCACAGAATAGCACACTGATAGTTTCCCTCACTGTCCTTCTCTGTCCCTACAAACAAGATTTAGCACAGAATAGCACACTGATAGTTTCCACGAGTGTCCTTCTCTGTCCCTAAACTCAAGGATTTCAAATACGGTTCAGCAAGATTGGTTTAGCACAGAATAGCACACTGACAGTTTCCCTGAGTGTCCTTCTCTGTCCCTAAACTCAAGGATTTCAAATATGGTTCAGCAAGATTGGTTTAGCACAGAATAGCACACTGACACTTTCCCTCACTCTCCTTCTCTGGCCCTACAAACAAAGTTTAGCACAGAATAGCACACTGACAGTTTCCCTGAGTGTCCTTCTCTGTCCCTAAACTCAAGGATTTCAAATATGGTTCAGCAAGATTGGTTTAGCACAGAATAGCACACTGACAGTTTCCCTCACTGTCCTTCTCTGTCCCTACAAACAAGGTTTAGCACAGAATAGGACACTGATAGTTTCCCTCACTGTCCTTCTCTGTCCCTACAAACAAGGTTTAGCACAGAATAGCACACTGACAGTTTCCCCGAGTGTCCTTCTCTGTCCCTAAACTCAAGGATTTCAAATATGGTTCAGCAAGATTGGTTTAGCACAGAATAGCACACTGACAGTTTCCCTCACTGTCCTTCTCTGTCCCTACAAACAAGGTTTAGCACAGAATAGCACACTGATAGTTTCCCTCACTGTCCTTCTCTGTCCCTACAAACAAGATTTAGCACAGAATAGCACACTGATAGTTTCCACGAGTGTCCTTCTCTGTCCCTAAACTCAAGGATTTCAAATACGGTTCAGCAAGATTGGTTTAGCACAGAATAGCACACTGACAGTTTCCCCGAGTGTCCTTCTCTGTCCCTAAACTCAAGGATTTCAAATATGGTTCAGCAAGATTGGTTTAGCACAGAATAGCACACTGACACTTTCCCTCACTGTCCTTCTCTGTCCCTACAAACAAGGTTTAGCACAGAGTAGCACACTGATAGTTTCCCTCACTGTCCTTCTCTGTCCCTACAAACAAGATTTAGCACAGAATAGCACACTGATAGTTTCCACGAGTGTCCTTCTCTGTCCCTAAACTCAAGGATTTCAAATACGGTTCAGCAAGATTGGTTTAGCACAGAATAGCACACTGACAGTTTCCCCGAGTGTCCTTCTCTGTCCCTAAACTCAAGGATTTCAAATATGGTTCAGCAAGATTGGTTTAGCACAGAATAGCACACTGACACTTTCCCTCACTGTCCTTCTCTGTCCCTACAAACAAGGTTTAGCACAGAATAGCACACTGACAGTTTCCCAGAGTGTCCTTCTCTGTCCCTAAACTCAAGGATTTCAAATATGGTTCAGCAAGATTGGTTTAGCACAGAATAGCACACTGACAGTTTCCCTCACTGTCCTTCTCTGTCCCTACAAACAAGGTTTAGCACAGAATAGCACTCTGATAGTTTCCCCGAGTGTCCTTCTCTGTCCCTAAACTCAAGGATTTCAAATACGGTTCAGCAAGATTGGTTTAGCACAGAATAGCACACTGACACTTTCCCTCACTGTCCTTCTCTGTCCCTACAAACAAGGTTTAGCACAGAATAGCACACTGACACTTCCCCTCACTGTCCTTCTCTGTCCCTACAAACAAGGTTTAGCACAGAATAGCACACTGACAGTTTCCCTCACTGTCCTTCTCTGTCCCTACAAACAAGGTTTAGCACAGAATAGCACACTGACACTTTCCCTCACTGTCCTTCTCTGTCCCTACAAACAAGGTTTAGCACAGAATAGCACACTGACAGTTTCCCTCACTGTCCTTCTCTGTCCCTACAAACCAGGTTTAGCACAGAATAGCACACTGACACTTTCCCTCACTGTCCTTCTCTGTCCCTACAAACAAGGTTTAGCACAGAATAACACACTGACACTCTCCCTACCTATCCTTCTCTGTCCCTAAACACAAGGAATCCAGGATTAGTAAAGGAAAAAAATGACACTGTCCCTGCCTATGCTTCTCTTTCCCTGCTCCGGAACACACTACACAAGGCCGCCGCGCTGGCGGCCTTTTATAGTGTGGGGCGTGTACTAAACCCCCTCAGCAATAATTGGCCACAGGCATCCTGCCTGTGGCCAATCATTGCTCTCCTCGCTGCCGGCGCTGTGATTGGCCAAGCATGCGGGGTCACAGTGCATGCTTGGCCAATCACAGCGCCTGGATGACACTGCGATGGCGTAGTGCATTGTGGGCCCTTCGCGTCACTCGAATTTGGCGCGAACGGCCCAAATCGTTCGATCTTCGTCGAACGATCGAACAGCCGATGTTCGAGTCGAACGTATGTTCGACTCGAACACGAAGCTCATCCCTAGTTAGCGGGATCAGCCCAGATACCTGCTAGCACCTGCGTTTTGCCCCTCCGTCCAGCCCAGGCCACCCAAGTGCAGTATCGATCGATCACTGTCACTTACAAAACACAACTCACATAACTGCAGCGTTCGCAGAGACAGGCCTGATCCCTGCGACTCCAGTGCTGTAGGAGGTGATTTCACCCCAACAGTTAAAAAAAAGAGCATATATGCCGAAGCATGGGGGCAGCAGGGGCGGAGGAGTGATTTTGCTCCTAATGCCGCGTACATACAGTCGAAATTCCGATGGAGGCTTACCCGTGGAAAAGTCAGACCGTGTGTACGCGGCATAACTTTTGCGGGAGGATGCCCCATGCTTCGGCATATATAAATGGTGCATGTATTCCCATCATTAGAAGTGGGTGAATGAAGGGAGGTATTCTAATGGTGGGCATACCCACCGATCAATCTCTTTTTTTCGTTCAGCCAACAGGCTGCATGAAAAAAAAGATTACAATACATGTCCAACAAGGACCAGCAACGTACTGGTATGTTGCTGGACTTTGAATGGTTATACCAGAATGATGCCTGCGGGTTTAGGTATCATCTTTGTATCATTCTTTTCAGCCAGCGGCCGGCTTTCAAGTAAAAGCAATCCTAGCGGCTAATTAGCCTCTGGACTGCTTTTACAAGCAGTGGGAGGGAATGTCTCCCCTCGGATATAAAAAGCGCCATTGGGAAATTGGGAATGCATTTTATCACACCGATCTTGGTGTGGTCAGATGCTTTGAGGGCAGAGGAAAGATCTAGGGTCTAATAGACCCCAGTTATTTTTAAAAAAAAGAGTACCTGTCACTACCTATTGCTATCATAGGGGATATTTACATTCCCTGAGATAACAATAAAAATGATTAAAAAAAATATGGAAAGAACAGTTTAAAAATAAAATAAAAAGCAAAATTAATAATAAAAACAAAAGCACCCCTGTCCCGCCCTGCTCTTGCGCAAAGGCGAACGCAAGCGTCGGTCTGGCGTCATATGTAAACAGCAATTGCATCATGCATGTGAGGTATCACCACGAAGGTCAGATCGAGGGCAGTAATTTTAGTAGTAGACCTCCTCTGTAAATCTAATGTGGTAACCTGTAAAGGCTTTTAAAGGCTTTTAAAAATGTATGTAGTTTGTCGCCACTGCGCGTTTGTGCGAAATTTTAAAGCATGTCGTGTTTGGTATCCATGTACTCGGCCTAAGATCATCTTTTTTATTTCATCAAACATTTTGGCAATATAGTGTGTTTTAGTGCATTAAAATTTAAAAAAGTGTATTTTTTCCCCGAAAAATGCGTTTGAAAAATCACTGCGCAAATACTGTGTGGGAAAAAAAATGCAACACCCACCATTTTAAACTGTAGGGCCTTTGCTTTAAAAAAATATATAATGTTTGGGAGTTCAACGTAATTTTCTTGCAAAAAAAAAAATGTTTTCATGTAAACAACAAGTGTCAGAAAGGGCTTTGTCTTCAAGTGGTTAGAAGAGTGGATGATGTGTGACATAAGCTTCCTAATGTTGTGCATAAAATGCCAGGACAGTTCAAAACCCCCCCAAATGACCCCATTTTGGAAAGTAGACACCCCAAGCTATTTGCTGAGAGGCATGTTGACACAATATATATAGTTTGGAAAAACCTGCGCTAAACCGAAAGTATATTTTAAAAAATGGTGAATAAATAAATGATCCAAAAAATGTGGTGCTGCTGCAAGTAAAAAGTTAAAAATACTAAAACTCAAAAGACATGTGTAAAAGGACAAGCGCGCAACCACTGACATTGATTAAATAAAAAATGATGAATATATTACTAATAACACACTATGTGAAAAAAACCACAAGAGAATATATACTGAATCTCAATAGTGAAAAAAAACACAAGAGAATATATACTGAATCTCAATAGTGAAAGTGAAATTGTTCTCCAAAGGCAAATATTAATTTAAAAATTAAAATTATAAAGGTGAGATTGAAAAAAATGTCCACAACACATTTAAATTCCAAAGGTGAAATCCACTTGCTTCATATAGATAAGGGATATCCAAAGGGAGCCTTACTCTATAGATGTTCAGTGATAACAGATAATCTTAAAGCCGCTTACCAGATGGACGGGACCTCAGATCATAGAGGTCACAAAGGCGTGTGCATCAGCATGCCGGCAGCAATGGTATTCACCTGTTCCTTTATCCCAGGTGGCCTGTCCTCACTCCACCAGGTAATCAGATGTCTTGACACACAGTATCCAAAACGAAAAAGGTAGGCGGGAATAGAATCGCTCCAGCTTCCAAGTGTACTCCTAAGAGCTTGTTCAACTCAGCAAGGAAGGATTAAAAAAAGGACTTCATGGTGTAGTATTTTCCAAAAATTCAAAAGGATTTATTGTAAAAACACACAGCAAAAAAGCCAAAATCAAAAAGTCCACATCCAATCCACAAATAGTAAAATAGGCAAAATAGGCAAGGAAACAGCAATGTAACAAGGGTAAAAAAGGTTTCTAATGTTTCCGTATGCTAGTCAGAGAGCAAACATAGACTGCATCAATACATCAATATCCAATACGTGATGACGTTAGGAATCTTGGCTCCACCCGACGCGTTTCCCCAAAAATGGCATCAACTGGGAACGGAGGCTAATTACCAGCGTCATCACTTCACGTATATATACTCATAGGGCAGCCGTGACACCGGAAGTAACATTTAGAGATATATCTCTGGGTCACCAAAAAAAAGGATAAAAATTGGTATTTTGCATATTAGATTATACCAAAAAAAATCTTTTAACATATCCTCAGCTCAATAGAAATAAATGGGAAACATATTATAAACACATAAATACATAAAAATATATATATATATATGTCAGAACGAATACTAATTATACCTCCAACATCAAAGAATATGCATATAAATGTATAAATTTAATTAATTAATGTAGAAATATGGATGCGGATAAAATGAGGTGTATATTATATATTACCTCAGAAAAAAATTGTATATAATATGTATATGTTGACACAAGTTGCGGAAAAAAGACAATTTTTTTAATTTTTATTTTTTTTGCTCAAAGTTGTCACTAAATGATATATTGCTCAAACATGCCATGGGCATATGTGGAATTACACCCCAAAATACATTCTGTTGCTTCTCCTGAGTACGGGGATACCACATGTGTGGGACTTTTTGGGAGCCTAGCCGCGTACGGGGCCCCAAAAACCAAGCACCGCCTTCAGGCTTTCTAAGGGTGTAAATTTTTGATTTCACTCCTCACTGCCTATTACAGTTTCGGAGGCCATGGATTGCCCAGATGGCACAACCCCCCCCCCCCCCCCAAATGACCCAATTTTGGAAAGTAGACACCCCAAGCTATTTGCTGAGAGGTATGGTGAGTAGCGTTGAGCGGACCCGAACTGTAAAGTTCGGGTCCGTACCGAATTTTGGCGTTTTCCCGACCCCGGACCCGGATTTTGCGCTAAAGTCCGGGTTCGGGTTCGGATTCGGGAATTTAATGGCGCAGTTAGAAATGCTTCAGGGGCCAGCCAATCACCATTTGATTAGCTGGTGTGCCCTTAGAAGCCATCATAGCCATGCCTACTAATGGCATGGCTGTGATTGGTCAGTGCAACATGTGACCCAGCATGTGACCAGCTTCTATATAAGAAAGAGGCACACAGCACAGATCGTCACTCTGCTTTTAGACAGTGTAGGGAAAGGATCCTGGCTGCTGTTGCTGTGAGGGAGAGAATTATATGATAGGAGTCAGGCCTCGTACACACGGCCGAGATTCTCGTTGAGAAAAACATGTCGTTTTTTTCGACGAGATTCTTGGACAAGAAACTTGTCCCGGCCGAGTGTACACACGCTCGTTTCAAAGAACCCGCGGTTCTTTGAAAGGAGTGTACGCGGTGACGTCATCGACTACGTCGAGCATGCGCTCGTCACATTCGATGCCGTCGCCGCCATCTTGTTACACCCTACGTATGCCTAGGAAGCTACCGCGCATGCGTCAAATTCATTTCGAACATGCGCGGGCTTCAGGGCGGACAGGTAAGTGTACACACACTCACTTTTCTCGTCGAGAAACGCGCCGAGGAGAATCTCGACGAGAAAATAGAGAGCAGGTTCTCTATTTTCTCGTCGAGGTTTCTTGTCGGTTTTCTCGACGAGAAACACGCTAGCAGCGTACATACGACCGATTTACTCGGCAAGACCTCTCTGCCAGCAAGTTTCTTGCTGGTTCTTGCCGAGAAAATCGGTCGTGTGTACGAGGCCTCAGTCCTGATTCTGCAATCTACTGATAGAAAAGATAGGGAGACAGTGTAGTGTAGTGTAGTGTAGGGGCAGGATCCTGTTTGTGCTTTCAGGGAGAGAGATTTAGATAGGAGTCCAGATTGAGAGATATAATAGCTCAGCGATCTGCATAGGTTTATCTGTTTGTGTTGCAAGCTCAGTGCACCAGCACTGCATTACGTTGAGTGATACACCTATTCCATACTGTGGCTGTATTGTGCTCTTGCTAAAAGACCTATTTTGGTCAGAAAAAAAAAAAAGGCACTTTATTGTGCTTTTGCTAAAAAGACCAATTTTTGGGCCCCCCCAAAAAAAAAAGGCACTTTATTGTGCTGTTGCAAAAAAAAAAAAAGGCACTTTGTTGTGCGCAAAAAAGACCTATTTTTGGTCAAAAAAAATATTTTGCAGTGTATATCTCTAGTTGTGTGAAATAACCAATTTCTATATATTTTTCTTGTACTATGCTATACTAAAAAAAAAAAAAAAACTTTTTTTTGAATAGCATTCTCTGCAGCTGTACGATTTAGCGGTTATATACTGTGGTTGTGTTGTGCTCTTTCAAAAAACGCCATTTAGGGCCACAGAAAATATTTTGCAGTGTGAAATACACATGTGGAGGTGTGTAAAATAAACAATTTCTATATATTGTACAGTGCTATACTAAAAAAAACAACATTTTTTTTGAATAGCATTCTCTGCACTTCTATAGCTGTGCGATTCAGTGGTTAAATACTGTGGTTGTGTTGTGCTCTTTCAAAAAACGCCATTTAGGGCCACAGAAAATATTTTGCAGTGTGAAATACACATGTGGAGGTGTGTAAAATAAACAATTTCTATATATTGTACAGTGCTATACTAAAAAAAACAACATTTTTTTTGAATAGCATTCTCTGCACTTCTATAGCTGTGCGATTCAGTGGTTAAATACTGTGGTTGTGTTGTGCTCTTGCAAAAAACGCCATTTAGGGCCACAGAAAATAAATTGCAGTGTGAAATACACATGTGGAGGTGTGTAAAATAAACAATTTCTATATATTGTACAGTGCTATACTAAAAAAAAAAAACATTTTTTTTGAATAGCATTCTCTGCACTTCTATAGCTGTGCGATTCAGTGGTTAAATACTGTGGTTGTGTTGTGCTCTTGCAAAAAACGCCATTTAGGGCCACAGAAAATAAATTGCAGTGTGAAATACACATGTGGAGGTGTGTAAAATAAACAATTTCTATATATTGTACAGTGCTATACTAAAAAAAAAAAACGTTTTTTTGAATAGCATTCTCTGCACTTCTATAGCTGTGCGATTCAGTGGTTAAATACTGTGGTTGTGTTGTGCTCTTGCAAAAAACGCCATTTAGGGCCACAGAAAATAAATTGCAGTGTGAAATACACATGTGGAGGTGTGTAAAATAAACAATTTCTATATATTGTACAGTGCTATACTAAAAAAAAACAAAATTTTTTTTGAATAGCATTCTCTGCACTTCTATAGCTGTGCGATTCAGTGGTTAAATACTGTGGTTGTGTTGTGCTCTTTCAAAAAACGCCATTTAGGGCCACAGAAAATATTTTGCAGTGTGAAATACACATGTGGAGGTGTGTAAAATAAACAATTTCTATATATTGTACAGTGCTATACTAAAAAAAACAAAATTTTTTTTGAATAGCATTCTCTGCACTTCTATAGCTGTGCGATTCAGTGGTTAAATACTGTGGTTGTGTTGTGCTCTTGCAAAAAACGCCATTTAGGGCCACAGAAAATAAATTGCAGTGTGAAATACACATGTGGAGGTGTGTAAAATAAACAATTTCTATATATTGTACAGTGCTATACTAAAAAAAAACAACATTTTTTTTGAATAGCATTCTCTGCACTTCTATAGCTGTGCGATTCAGTGGTTAAATACTGTGGTTGTGTTGTGCTCTTTCAAAAAACGCCATTTAGGGCCACAGAAAATATTTTGCAGTGTGAAATACACATGTGGAGGTGTGTAAAATAAACAATTTCTATATATTGTACAGTGCTATACTAAAAAAAACAACATTTTTTTTGAATAGCATTCTCTGCACTTCTATAGCTGTGCGATTCAGTGGTTAAATACTGTGGTTGTGTTGTGCTCTTGCAAAAAACGCCATTTAGGGCCACAGAAAATAAATTGCAGTGTGAAATACACATGTGGAGGTGTGTAAAATAAACAATTTCTATATATTGTACAGTGCTATACTAAAAAAAACAACATTTTTTTTGAATAGCATTCTCTGCACTTCTATAGCTGTGCGATTCAGTGGTTAAATACTGTGGTTGTGTTGTGCTCTTTCAAAAAACGCCATTTAGGGCCACAGAAAATATTTTGCAGTGTGAAATACACATGTGGAGGTGTGTAAAATAAACAATTTCTATATATTGTACAGTGCTATACTAAAAAAATCAAAAAATTTTTTGAATAGCATTCTCTGCACTTCTATAGCTGTGCGATTCAGTGGTTAAATACTGTGGTTGTGTTGTGCTCTTGCAAAAAACGCCATTTAGGGCCACAGAAAATAAATTGCAGTGTGAAATACACATGTGGAGGTGTGTAAAATAAACAATTTCTATATATTGTACAGTGCTATACTAAAAAAAACAACATTTTTTTTGAATAGCATTCTCTGCACTTCTATAGCTGTGCGATTCAGTGGTTAAATACTGTGGTTGTGTTGTGCTCTTTCAAAAAACGCCATTTAGGGCCACAGAAAATATTTTGCAGTGTGAAATACACATGTGGAGGTGTGTAAAATAAACAATTTCTATATATTGTACAGTGCTATACTAAAAAAAAACAACATTTTTTTTGAATAGCATTCTCTGCACTTCTATAGCTGTGCGATTCAGTGGTTAAATACTGTGGTTGTGTTGTGCTCTTTCAAAAAACGCCATTTAGGGCCACAGAAAATATTTTGCAGTGTGAAATACACATGTGGAGGTGTGTAAAATAAACAATTTCTATATATTGTACAGTGCTATACTAAAAAAAACAACATTTTTTTTGAATAGCATTCTCTGCACTTCTATAGCTGTGCGATTCAGTGGTTAAATACTGTGGTTGTGTTGTGCTCTTGCAAAAAACGCCATTTAGGGCCACAGAAAATAAATTGCAGTGTGAAATACACATGTGGAGGTGTGTAAAATAAACAATTTCTATATATTGTACAGTGCTATACTAAAAAAAACAACATTTTTTTTGAATAGCATTCTCTGCACTTCTATAGCTGTGCGATTCAGTGGTTAAATACTGTGGTTGTGTTGTGCTCTTGCAAAAAACGCCATTTAGGGCCACAGAAAATAAATTGCAGTGTGAAATACACATGTGGAGGTGTGTAAAATAAACAATTTCTATATATTGTACAGTGCTATACTAAAAAAAACAACATTTTTTTTTGAATAGCATTCTCTGCACTTCTATAGCTGTGCGATTCAGTGGTTAAATACTGTGGTTGTGTTGTGCTCTTGCAAAAAACGCCATTTAGGGCCACAGAAAATATTTTGCAGTGTGAAATACACATCTGGAGGTGTGTGTAAAAAAACAATTTCTATATATTTTCCTTGTACTGTGCTATACTAAAAAAAACAACCTTTTTTTTTGAATAGCATTTTCTGTAGCTGTGCGATTCAGCGGTTACGTGCTGTGGGTGTGTTGTGGTCTGGCAAAAAACGCCATTTAGGGCCACAGAAAATATTTTGCAGTGTGAAATACACATCTGGAGGTGTGTGTAAAAAAACAATTTCTATATATTTTCCTTGTACTGTGCTATACTAAAAAAAACAACCTTTTTTTTTTGAATAGCATTTTCTGCAGTTCTGTAGCTGTGCGTTTCAGCCATTACGTACTGTGGGTGTGTTGTGGTCTTCCAAAAAACGCCATTTAGGGCAAGATCCTAAATTTGGAAAATATGAGGGGAAGGTCAAAGGGACGTGGTGGCCCCGGTCGTGGTGCTGCTGGTGGAGCTCCTGTTGCAGGGAGAGGACGTGGTGGATCTGTGCCAGCTACACGCACAAGTGAAACACCTTCCTCAGGTGCGAGTAGGCGACCGAGCCTGCGGCGGTATTTTGTCGCGCCTAATGAGGCTGTACCAATGTTTAGGCCAGGACAAGTACAGGCGATAGTAGATAGGGTTGCTGACAGTGCCTCGGGTTCCTTCACATTGTCTCCCACCCACTCTTCTGCTGAAAGATCAGAGTTAGCACCTGAAGCCCATGTCCATCAGTCTTTCACCTCACCCCCTTGCAAATCAGCCAAGCAGTCTGAGCCCCAAATCATGCAGCAGTCTCTTCTGCTTTTCGATGACTCTGTTAGCAGGGTTTCCCAGGGCCATCCACCTAGCCCTGCCCCAGAAGTGGAAGAGATTGAGTGCACCGATGCCCAACCACTTATGTTTCATGATGGGTACATGGGAGGACCATCGCAGCACGTCTCGGATGATGACGAAACACAGGTGCCAACTGCTGCTGCTTTCGCAATTGTGCAGACAGACATGGAGGGCAGGGGTGAAGACTGGGTGGAAGATGATGTGGAGGACGATGAGGTCCTCGACCCCACATGGAATCAACGTTATGCAGGTGACCAGTGTAGTTCGGAGGAAGAGGCGGTGGTCGCACAGAGCCACCAGCACAGCAGAAGAGGGAGCAGGGTGCAAAAACGGAGCATTCGTCCCCTAGACAGTACATCTGCTACTGCCCAACACAGCAAGGGATCGAGCACACCAAAGCCAGGTCCAAGGACTTCCCTAGCGTGGCAGTTCTTCACACAGTGTGTTGATGACAAGACACGAGTGGTTTGCACGCTGTGCAATCAGAGCCTGAAGTGAGGCATAAACGTTCTCAACCTGAGCACAAGCTGCATGACCAGGCATCTAAGTGCAAAGCACGAGCTGCAGTGGAGTAGACACCTCAGAAACCAAGAAAGGTCTCTGGCTCCTCCTGCTTCCTCTTCTGCTGCAGTCTCGGCCTCTTCATCCACCTCTGTAGTGACAGTGGCACCTGTCACCCCGCAAACAGAGGATCTGCCAGCAACACTACCACCTGGGTCACCGACCATCTCCACAATGTCCCATGGAAGCGTTCAGCTCTCTATCTCCCAAACATTGGAGCGGAAGAGGAAGTACCCCCCTAGCCACCCGCGATCCCTGGCCCTGAATGCCAGCATTTCAAAATTCCTGGCCTTTGAAATGCTGTCATTCCGTCTGGTGGAGACGCAGAGTTTTAAAAGCCTGATGGCATTGGCTGTCCCGCAGTACGTCGTGCCCAGCCGCCACTACTTTTCCAGGCGAGCCATCCCTTCCCTGCACAACCAGGTGGGGGACAAAATCAGGTGTGCACTGCGCAACGCCATCTGTGGCAAGGTCCACCTAACTACGGATGCGTGGACCAGTAAGCACGGTCAGGGACGTTATATCTCCCTAACAGCACACTGGGTAAATGCAGTGGCTGCTGGGCCTGAGGCAGATAGCAGTTTGGCGCATGTCCTTCCACCACCGAGGATTGCAGGGCGCTTCAGTTTGCCTCCTGTTGCTAACTCCTCCTTCTCCGCTTCCTCATCCTCTACCGCCTCCTCATCCATTCAGCGTAACACCTTCACCACCAACTTCAGCACAGCCAGGGGTAAACGACAGCAGGCAGTTTTAAAACTTTCCTGTTTGGGGGAAAATCCCCACACCGCGCAGGAGTTGTGGAGGGACATGGAACAACAGACCGATGAGTGGTTGCTGTCAGTGAGCCTCAAGCCCGGCCTGGTGGTGTGCGATAATGGGCGAAATCTCGTAGCAGCTCTGGGTCTAGCCGGTTTGACGCACATCCCTTGCCTGGCGCATGTGCTGAACTTGGTGGTCCAGAGGTTTCTTAAAAATTACCCCAATATGCCAGAGCTGCTGCAGAAAGTGCGGGCTGTCTGTGCGCACTTTCGGCGTTCTCACCCTGCTGCTGCTCGCCTGTCAGCGCTGCAGCGTAACTTCGGCCTTCCAGCTCACCGCCTCATATGTGACGTGCCCACAAGGTGGAACTCCACCTTGCACATGCTGGCCAGACTGTGCGAGCAGCAGCAGGCAATAGTGGAGTTTCAGCTGCAGCAATCACGCGTGAGTCGCTCTGCGGAACAGCACCACTTCACCACCAATAACTGGGCCTCCATGCGAGACCTGTGTGCCTTGTTGCGCTGTTTCGAGTACTCCACCAACATGGCCAGTGCCAATGACGCCGTTCTCAGCGTTACTATCCCAGTTCTATGCCTCCTTGAAAAAACGCTTCGTGCGATGATGGAAGAGGATGTGGCACAGGAGGATGAGGAGGAGGAGGAAGCGGGATCATTTCAAAGGCTTTCAGGCCAGTCTTTCACAAGTGGCTACGAGGGTGGGTTCCTGCACCAACAAACGCCAGGTACACAATTGTCCGGCAGAAAGGGCACAGTTCTGGAGGATGACGAGGTGGAGGAGGAGGAGGAGGAGGAGGAGGAGGAGCCATGTTCACAGCAGGGTGGCACTCAGACCAGCTCGTGGCCATTACTGGTGCGTGGCTGGGGGGATACAGAGGACACAGACGATACACCTCCCACAGAGGACAGCTTTTCTTTGCCTCTGGGCAGCCTGGCACACATGAGCGATTACATGCTGCAGTGTTTCCGCAACGACAGCCGAGTTGCCCACATTTTAACTGGTGCTGATTACTGGGTGGCCACCCTGCTGGATCCCCGTTACAAGGACAACGTACCGTCCTTAATTCCCTCACTGGAGCGGGATCGTAAGATGCGCGAGTACAAGCGCACGCTGGTAGACGCGCTGCTGGTGGCATTCCCACCTGACAGCGGGCGTACGGTGGAAGCACAAGGCGAAGGCAGAGGAGGAGGAAGAGGTCGCCAACACAGCCGGGGCACCGGCAGCACCTCAGAAGGCAGGGTTAGCATGGCCGAAATGTGGAAAAGCTTTGTCAGCACGCCACAACAACCAGCACCACCAGCTGAGATGGAACGTCTTAGCAGGAGGCAGCATTTCACCAACATGGTTGAGCAGTATGTGTCCACAGGCCTACACGTACTGGATGACGGGTCTGCCCCCTTTAACTTCTGGGTCTCCAAATTGGGCACATGGCCTGAGCTTGCCGTTTATGCCTTGGAGGTGCTGGCCTGCCCTGCAGCCAGTGTATTATCTGAACGTGTATTTAGCACGGCAGGGGGCGTTATCACAGACAAGCGCAGCCGCCTGTCCAGAGCCAATATGGACAAGCTCACGTTCATTAAAATGAACCAGGCATGGATCCCACAGGACTTGTCCGTACCTTGTGCAGAATAGACATGTATACCGGTGTTGTGACAAAAACTGTCCGGCCATCGGATTGTGCCCGGCCCGTACTGCGCAGGCGCAGCGCTTGCGCAGTACAGAGGACAAGGAGATTCACAAAATCTCCGAAGATGAACGGCGCCTGCGCTGTGAGTGCAGGTTCAAGCCCCACCATCCAAGAGGACATACGGTAGCACATAGTAACAGGGCCCCTCACGGGCTCGCTTCGATCGCGGCCTTGCTTGGCTCGGCTTGAACCACGGATGGTGTGGCCTTCACCTGAACTCAACACGCAGGCGCCGTTAGTCTTGGGAGATTTTTGAAATCCCCTTGTCCTACATACTCAGCAAGCGCAGTACAGGGCGGACACTATTCGACAGGGGACAGAATTTGACACATCACCGGCCTTACCCAGCCATTGTTGTATTTTTGAACCAGTGTTGGCTACCTCGTCCTCCTCCACCGCCGCTTCCACCTACACAGCCACATCCACCGCCACCTCAACCTCCTACTCCATATGGACCTCGTCCTGCTAGGCCAAGATTAAAATTTTTATTTTATTTTTCTGTAGCGCACAGATCCTTTCCCCCTTACCTGCCTTTATGTTGTTGGCTCTTCGCAGGAGGGAGAAAGGCACACCGCACTACCAGCCCGTATCCTCCTATATAAAGAGGTTGAGCGGTGTACTTGACGGGACGTGTCCACAGCCGGAGTCAAAACTCCTCCAGAGGATGATTCTCACCTCTACTGTAGGTAGAGGCAAGTCCTTTAATTGCCAGTAAAGTCAATGTCCACACCAGCTGAAACTCCAACTCTTATTCTCTCATGGCAAAATAAACTGTACTCAGATAGAAAAGGTTAGAGCAAAGAAACAGGACAGCTTAAGGTGTGGAGGAGGTCCAGGCACAAACGTAGCACATTCACTTCACTGCTTAGGTTTCTCAAACAGTTTTTGGCGCATGGTCTCTGCCACAGACATTGAGGTTGGTCTCTGCCACAGACCGGGTGTACAAGGCCCCTGCCACGGGCCTGGAGAACTTTGGTCTCAGCCACAGACCAGGGTGTATAAGGCCCCTGCCACGGGCCGGTTGAATAAGGCCTCTGATACAGTCAAGGTGACCTTGAGCTTCTCCTTCTACGAACCTAGCCCATATCAAGGGGAAGACATCTCTCCAGGGAGTCAACAGACCATTCCTTCACCGTGACTCCCGCATCGGTCCATCAGAATGATCCTCCCTTCCCTGGAACAGGGTCCCCTACACGAGGCGGCTCTGGACTCCAGGCTTTACTCCCGCCCCTAGGCCTCCATACCCAGGGCAGCAAGAACTCCAGGATAGTACCTCACCCGGGCTAAAGGTGCCCGAGATGGAACAGGAACACATGCACCCAGGCCGAAGGCACCTGGGCGCGGACCCCACTGGACATCAGCCCCCAGGCCAAAGGTCTGCCCCTTTTATATGCTCTCCCGGCATGCACAGCAGGTTCCCCGCCCCGCTGTACTACTGCCAAGAGGGGACACAAAAGGCGCCACCTGTAGGCCGCAGGGAACTGCACACCAATACTGTCCCCCGAGGACAAAATGGTCCATGAATCCTACAGAATTAGGGTATTTGAGCCTATTTACCACTCAAACACTTTCCTTAAATTTAGCACCCCGCTACATTTTTATTTCAAAGTATTTTATTTTCCCACTAGCTTATCCATTAAATTAAATAATTTATTCCAGAAAGGGCGTATTCTGGGGCATTCCCACCATATGTGTGGCATCGTGCCGTTGAGTTTCTGAGGTTCTTAATGACTTCCTGTACCTCTTCTGCTGAAAAGGGGGCCTCCAGCATATTTTTTTATTTTTTATTTTTTTTATGTTCTTTTAAGTTATTTCCTATCCACATTTGTTTGCAGAGCACTTGCCATGTTCTTAACAACATTTTGCTGCCATTTGCAGCCCTCTAGCCCTTTCCATTACTTTTTTAGAGCCTTTTTAGTCGTCAGAAGTCCGGGTCCCCATTGACTTCAATGGGGTCCGGGTCCGGGTTCGGGCTAAAGTTCGGTCCCGAATCCGAACTTTTTTCCGAAGTTCGGCCGAACCCGCCGGACCCGAATATCCAGCTACCCGCTCAACTCTAATGGTGAGTATTTTGCAGATCTCGCTTTTTTTCACAAAGTTTTGAAATTTGAAAAAAAAAAAAAAGAAATTTCTTTCTTAATTTTCAAAAACAAATGAGAGCTGTAAAATACTCACCATGCCTCTCAGAAAATAGCTTGGGGTGTCTACTTTCCAAAATGGGGTCATTTGGGGCGGGTTGTGCTATTTTGGCATTTTATGGCCTTCGAAACTGTGATAGGTAGTGAGGAGTGAAATCAAAAATTTGCGCCCTTAGAAATCCTGAAGGCGGTGCTTGGTTTTCGGGGTCCCGTACGCGGCTAGGCTCCTAAAAAGTCCCACAATGTGGTATCCCCATACTAAGGGGAAGCAGCAAAATGTAATTTGGGGTGCAATTCCACATATAACCATGGCATGTGTGAGCAATATATCATTTAGTGACAACTTTTTGTAATTTATTTTTTGCCATTATTCAATCACTTGGGACAAAAAAAAATTATATTCAATGGGCTCAACATGCCTCTCAGCAATTTCCTTGGGGTGTCTACTTTCCAAAATGGGGTAATTTGGGGGGGGGGGGTTGTACTGCCCTGCCAAACGCAGAGGCAATCAAATACCATTAAAAGAAAGCTCTATTTGTGGGAAGAAAAGGACGCAAATTTCGTTTTGGTACAACATCGCATGTCCGCACAATTTCCAGTTAAAGCAGCGCAGTGCCAAATTGTAAAATCACCTCTGGTCTTTATGCTGCGTATTGGTCCGGGGCATAAGTGGTTAAAGGCATACTTTAGACACCTCCCAGGTATGAAATTTAAAGGAATATTTTACTTTTATTGTTTTACTTTAAGCATTATTAAAATTACTGCTCCCGAAAAAACTGCCGTTTTTTAAAACTTTTTTTTGCATTGATACATGTCCCCTGGGCCAGGACCCGGGTCCCTAAACACTTTTTATGACAATGACTAGCATATAAGCCTTTAAAAATAGCACTTTAGATTTCTCCCATAGACTTTTACAGGGTGTTCCGCGGCTTTTTGAATTTGCCGCGAACACCCCATATTGTTCGCTGTTCGGCGAACTTGCGAACAGGCAATGTTTGAGTCGAACATGAGTTCGACTCAAACTCGAAGCTCATCCCTATACAGCACAGATGGATGATTCCCCCACTGTAGCTGTCAGAAAAAAGGAAAAGTTGCTGCATTTGACTGGCTTCAGCCATTGTTCAGTCAATTTTTATCCCTGCTCCTTCAATTTTTCAATTGTATTGATTGGGTTTTTATTTGCTTTAAGAAAAAGGAAGGAAAAATTATTTCCCTACTTAAGAGATTTCAACCCAACAGTGAGGGGCTCCAACAGAATCAAGCTTTACTAACCAATTCTTACCTGTACACCAGGGGTCTCAAACTGGTGGCCCTCCAGCTGTTGCGAAACTACAATTCCCATGAGGCATTGCAAGGCTGACAGTTACTAGACATGGGAGCCGTCGAAAAATTTGTTTCGTTCTGTTCCGTTCCGCTTCGTATTAAAAAAAAATCGTAATTCGTGTACGGAATTCAATTCGGATTCGTACGAAATACGAATTTCGTACGACGCGTATAACGACCGATTCGACCGGAACGAACGAATGATTCGACCGGAAATGTACTTCCCCACCCAATTCCAGCAGCAATCTTCTCTCTATAATGTCGAATCTTTTCTCTCTATAATGGCGAATCTTTTATCTCTATAATGTCAAATCTTTTATCTCTATAATGTCAAATCTTTTCTCTCTATGTCGAATCTTTTTTCTCTATAATGTCGAATCTTTTCTCTCTGTAATGTCGAATCTTTTCTCTCTGTAATGTCAAATCTTTTCTCTCTATGTCGAATCTTTTCTCTCTATGTCGAATCTTTTATCTCTATAATGTCGAATCTTTTCTCTCTATAATGTCGAATCTTTTCAATTTGGAGCCGAAATTCGTAAACGAAACTTCGTATTTCGTACAGAATTCGTATCCGTTAAAAATTCGTAATTCGGATTCGTACAAATGTACGAATTTCAAAAAATTTGTACGAATTTTCGATTCGTACGAAACTAATCGCACATGTCTAACAGTTACAAGCATGACTCCCACAGGCAGAGGCATGATGGGACTTGTAGTTTTGCAACAGCTGGAGGGCCGTTGGTTTGAGACCCCTGCTGTACACTAAACTTAAGTATACATTGTTTCTTTAATTTTTTTTGTCTTCTGATGATAGTTTAGAGCACTTTACTAGTGGAATGCTATGTTTTGATGGGTACGCCCTTCTTCTGCTCCCTTTCTCTTAAGTGAAAGATATCAACTTGCCAAATTAGCCAATACCAGTTAAACAAGAGGTGTCTTTTGTTTCAAACTGTGTTTCCTATAAGGTGAAAAAAATGAAAAGCTCCAAATGAGTGAGTGAGTGAGTGAGTGAGAACTTGTATAGCGCTGCAATTGCAAACTAAATTGCCTCAAGGCGCTTGGCATCCAGTGTCGTTGAGATCCTTAGAAGAGATAGGTCTTTAGTTTTTTCCGGAAGGCCCGATGGTTTTCTTCCATGCGGATGTTCGTGGGTAGCGCATTCCATAGCCTTGGTCCTTGGAAAGCAAACCTTCATTCCCACTTGGCTTTGTAGCGCGTCTTGGGGATATGAAGGAGGTTTTGGTTGGTTGATCGAAGGTCGCGAGTAGTGGTGTAGTGTTTTATTTTCTCGCATAGATATTGAGGTGCCTTTCCTTGTGCACATTTGTGGGTGAGGCAAAGGGTCTTGAATGTGACCCGATCCTTTACGGATAGCCAGTGGAGGCTTCTCAGGGACGGTGTGATTGATTCCCAGGGTTTTTTCCCTGTTACCAGTCTGGCCGCTGTGTTTTGGATGACTTGTAGACGTGCAATCTGGTATTTGGGTAGTCCTAGGTAAAGGGAGTTAGCGTAGTCAAGCCGGGAATTGATGATGGTTCCGACTACTACTGCTCTGTCTTTTTCCGGGATGAAGGGGATAAGTCTTCGTAGCAGGCGGAGAAGGTGGTGAGATCTGCTGACTACTGATCCTATTTGTGCGTCCATAGTCATGTCTGAGTTAAAGATGACTCCCAAGCTTTTAACTTTGGTGCTTGGGGTTATGTTTTGTCCAAGGATGGTGGGTGGCGTCCATGTGGTCCTGGTGTTTTCCTCACGGTTAGCGTGGAAAATGAGCAGTTCTGTTTTGGATCCATTAAGCTTGAGGGAGCTCTCTGTCATCCAATTGTTGATCAATGTAAGGCATTTTTCCAGTCCGCAATATTGATCTTTTTTGTTGTTGATGCGAAAGTAAAGTTGGGTGTCATCTGCATAGGAGTGATAACATAGGTCCTATTCACTGATGATTTTGAGGAGTGGCCGAAGGTAGATATTGAAGAGTACCGGTGACAGGGGGAATCCTTGAGGGAGTCCGCATGTATTTATGCATGGTGCCGAGGTGAAGGCTCCCAGTTTCACTGTCTGGGATCGGTTTTCCAAAAAGGATGTGAACCAAGGTAGGTCCTCGTCTGTGACTCCTGCTACTTCTGTGAGGCGCGTAAGTAGAATTTTGTGATCTACTGTATCAAAGGCTGCACTGAGGTCCAGCAGCACCAGGAGACATGATTCTCCGTCATCTGCTGCTTCTAGTGTGTCGTCCCATATTTTGAGAAGTGCCGTTTCCGTCCCATGGCCTGGGCGGAACCCCGATTGAAGTGGATCCAGGAGTTTGTGGGTATCCAAATGAAGTTGTAGCTGTTGTGTTACAACTTTCTCGATGATCTTGGAGATGGTGTTCAGGCTTGTTACCGGTCTTCTAAAATTTGGGTCATTCGGGTCAAGGTTGGGTTTCTTTAGGAGGGGTTTGATTATTCCTTGTTTAAGGGAAGTCGGCACAATACCTTCTTTGAACGATTGGTTGATGAAGTGTGTTATGAGGGGTGCCAAGATGTCGGTACATTCTTTCATCAGTTTTTCCGGAATGATGTCGTTCGGTGAAGTGCTATCTCGGAGGCTTCTGTTGATGTTTTTAGTAGTGTCGATTGTAATTGGGACCAGAGTAAATTTCTTTGGTTGCAGATTATTTATCTGGTTCTTTTCTTCCTTTGGCCGTGTGGGGTTGTTTGATTTTTCCTGCTGAATTATTTTCCTAATGTTATCGATTTTGTTGATAAAAAAATTGGACAGTTCATTGCAGAATTCCTGTGTTTCATTTGCTGAAGACTCCAAACAGGTGGGATTCATGGTCTGGGCCACTAGTTTAAAGAGTTCACGGGGGCGGTTTAGGGCTTTTGCGATCGTGTTACGAAATGGTCTTTTTTGCCTTGAAGATTGCTTTATGATATTTCCTGGTGAGTGCTTTGTAGATTGTGTAGTTCTCCTTTGTTGAATTTCTTCTCCATGCTCCTTCTGCGTTCTTGTTTCAGTAAAGTAAGAGCGTCATTGAGCCAGCCCGCGTTGTTTTTGCGGATGAGTGCTCTGCGTCTTGGAGCTACCGTATCTGCTGTCTGTAGCAAAGCTTTGTTCAGGGAGTTGAGTGTTTCTTCTGTTGAGTGGTTTTGGCTTAGCATTTCCATATTGTTCCGTAGTGTGGTTTTGAAAAGTTCAGAGTATAGTTTCTTCTGTGATCTTGTCCAGTGTGTTGTTGCTGATTGTATTGATTTTTGGAGGGTGGTGTTGGTCGTTATAGTAAATTTGATGGCATGGTGGTCTGTCCATGGTAGAGGCTGGTTGTCCAGTCTGTTGATGTCCATATTTTGTTTGAAGATTAGGTCAAGAGTGTGACCTGATACATGTGTAAGAGTATTTATCAGTTGTTGCAAGCCTAGTTTTTCTAGTTGGTCGATGCAGGCAGTGGCGATAGGGTCTTCGGGGGCGTTGGCCCAGAGGTTGAAGTCTAAGGAGGTTTTTGGTTTTCATGGTGTATGTCGAGAAAAATTCATCGAAATGTGTGAGGAGTTGTGTCTTTATTCCCGGTGGTCTGTAGCAGAGCAGTATGTGGATGGTATCCTGGGGTGTCGTTTGAAGTTGCAAAGTGAGCGTTTCCATGAAAGGCAATGCGTTCTGTAGAGTTGGTTTGATGAACGTAAGGTGGTCCTTGTAAATAACTGCTAGGGCTCCTCCTCTTTGTCCTGTTCTATGCTCAGTTAGGATGCGGTAGTTCTCTGGCACTAATTCTGCTAGGATGGTATTGCAGTCGGGTGTTAGCCAGCTTTCCGTGATGAAGAGGCAGTCTATGTTGTGTTGAGTGATGAAATCATGGATTTCCTGTCTGTGTTTGACTGCCGATCTGGTGTTGATTAGGGCACTTGATAGATGTTGTAGTTGCCGTGGTGCTCTAATGTTTTTTCCTGTTGATAGTTGACTAATTCTTAGGATTCGTTCTTTTTGTAGTTTTTTTTGGATGGGTGTCGGTAGTGTAGTGGTGAAGTTCTTTAGGCTTCGAGTGGTGTCAGCTGAGTATTTAATGTTGCCCATGTTGAGAACGTGCTGATACTGTTGAAGCGATGAGATGATGTTGATGTAGATAATGATGATGATCCTGATGGCGTTGATGTTGATGATAATGATGATGATGAGCGATGCGATGAGAAGCTGCTGAGGTGTTTGATGTTGACCAGGATGATGATCCAATAATGATGATGATCCGATAGTGATGATCCAATGATCCGATGGTGGTGATGATGATCCAATGATGCTGATGATCCAACTGATGATAATGATCCAATGCTGATGATGATCTTAATGATGATGATTCCTTCCTGATCCCTGGAGGCGGTTGAAGCTGCCCTGAGCCTTCCCGCTAATGGAAGGAGCCTGATATACTTACCTGGTTATCAGATTTGATGGACGACTAATGATGGTCCTGAGAAGAGGATGATGATGATGATGATGATAGGATGATGATGATGATGATAGGATAAAGATGAATGATGATGGTGATGCGGATGATGGTCCTGGTGAAGACGGCGATGATCCCAACTATCTAACCCCCCTGTTGATCCAGAGGAAGGCGAAAAACCCCAGCCAAGCACGGGCCAATAGTGCTACAGCGGGGGAAAAAATTTCTTCCTGATCCCTCTAGAGGCGATCGGGTTTCCCTGGATCAGCTAGCTAATGGAGGAGCCCGGTATACTTACCTAGTTGTCAGGTTTGCCAGGACAACTGGTGATGATGCTGAGAAGAGGATGAGGATGATGATGATGATGTAGATGCAGCTGAGGATGTGGATAAGGATGATGAGGATGATGATGAGAAAGAGGATGCAGATGATGATGAGGGTGCGGCTGATGAGGGTGCTGGTGATGATGAGGATGAAGATGAGAAGGATGATGATGGTGCTGAGAATGGGGACAAGATGACAATGATTGTATTTGCAGGTATATTTGCTGCTTGTACTTCTGTTGTTACTGTTGGGGTCCAAGTAGATATAGGCCCAGGTGTACCAAGATGGGCCCCTGGTGCCTAGGCTGGGTCAGGAGAGTGCTGAGGCCGGGCGGGTGTACCAAGATGGCCTCCGCGGCTGGAAGTTATGCTGGAGCCGTGCGCTGTCCTAACAAGGACAGGCGGTGGTAGTTGCGGCTACAGGTCTGCTGCCGACTGGGGGATCTCCGATGCGGGGGAGACAGGCGTTCCTGCAAAGGATGGGGGTGAGGGGGGCCAATGCTGAGGTGGAGGAGGCCGGAACTAGGCCTCAGCCACGAACTGTCCTGCCAGCAGTTGCCGGTCACTGGCGAATGGCGGCCCGGATGGTGGCGGTGACGGTTTCCGATGGCGGCTGTGCTCCGCTCTGGGAGCAGCTGTGGAGGGATAGGGCCATGTCCCGGGGGCCGTAGCCTGTTAGGCAGCCCCTGTATGGGGGAAGAAATGCTGGATGTGCCTTGGAAGGCAGAAGGCAGGAGCTCCTGCGACACACGTCCGCTCACAACTGACAACTGGCAGTCTGATAGTGCTTGTGAGTGGGTGCATAGAAGTGGTTCCAAATGGAACGCAAAACACCATAATATCTAGACCAAGTGGGACAAGCTGAGATTTCAGGAACAATTATCTTTCTAGTGCAGTGGTTCTCAACTCCTGTCCTCAGGACCCACGACTAGGCCAGGTTTGCAAGATAGTTTGCATGTTTGCAAGATAACTGAAATACATCACAGGTGATATAATTTGCTGCTCCGTGATTGCAGTATTCTAGTCTGCATCTCCCCAAGGTAATATTTAAAATATGGCCTGTTAGTGGGTCCTGAGGAGTAGAGAACCACTGTACTAGTGGAAGTATTGTTAGAGACTATCAAAACTGGTGGACTATAAAATTGATTGCCAGATCCAGGGTCTGCTACTTTTTGAATATTTGTTTGTGTCTTTTCTGTACATGCTCTATAAAGTTTTTTTGCTTCATAATGTTTTTGTATATAGTTTTCAAAGGATCTTATAAAAAATGTTTAACTATTTTATGCTCTGATTACTGCAACAGAGACTGATCTGGTTCAGCGCGGTATACATGCCAACCTTTCTTGTGCTCACCCAGCTGCAGAGTAGGGATGAGCCGAACACCCCCCGGTTTGGTTCGCACCAGAACATGCGAACAGGCAAAAAATTTGTTCGAACACGTGAACACCGTTAAAGTCTGTGGGACACGAACATGAAAAATCAAAAGTGCTCCTTTTAAAGGTTAATATACAAGTTATTGCCATAAAAAGTGTTTGGGGACCCGGGTCCTGACCCAGGGGACATGTATCAATGCAAAAAAAAGTTTTAAAAACTGACGTTTTTTTCGGGAGAAGTGATTTTAATATTGCTTAAAGTAAAACAATAAAAGTGAAATATTCCTTTAAATTTCGTACCTGGGGGGTGTCTAAAGTATGCCTGTAAAGTAGCGCATGTTTCCCATGTTTAGAATTGTCCCTGCACAAAATGTCATTTCTGAAGGAAAAAAAGTATTTTAAAACTACTCGCGGCTGTAATGAATTGTCGGGTCCCCGGCAATACAGATAAAAGTCATTGAAAAAAACGGCAGTGGTCCCCCCCCCCAGTCCATTACCAGGCCCTTTGGGTCTGGTATGAATATTAAGGGGAACTCCTGCCATTTTTTTCAGCGAGGAATGAAACCCCCATGACGCGTAAGAGGGGGCGGGGTGACACGCCCGTCACCCGCCCCCACATCATTGGGTAAGCCCCGGCTTTCCCAATGAAGTGGGCAGGTGACCCCGCCCAATAACGTCATTGGGCGGGGTCACCCGCGCCCACGTCATTGGGAAAGCCGGGGCTTACCCAATGACGTGGGTGCGGGTGACGGGTGGGTCACCCGCCCCCTCTTACGCGTCATGGGGGTTTCGTTCCTTGCTGGAGAATGAGTGGAGAGACTGCAGCGTCGCTGGAATGGATTATCATTGGACATCGGGGAGACGGGAGACAGGATTACATCGCTGGAAATTCATTCTTTTTTTTTTAAATAAAGGACTTGTCCAGCTGTGTCTGTGTTTTTTTCAATTTTTTACCCTTTATTTGTGAAATGGTATAGGTACAATGTACCCGTTACCAATTCACATAAGGGGGCTGGGATCTGGAGTTCCCCTTTGTTAAAGGGGGCTTCCAGATTTCGATAAGCCCCTCGCCCGTAGACCCCCACAACCACCGCGCAAGGGTTGTAGGGAAGAGGCCCTTGTCCCCTTCAACATGGGGACAAGGTGCTTTGGGGGTCACAGACCCCCAAAGCATCCTTCCCATGTTGAGGGCATGTGGCCTGGTACGGTTCAAGAGGGGGGGCGCTCTCTCATCCCCCCCTCTTTTCCTGCAGCCTGCCAGGTTGCCTGCTTGGATAAGTGTCTGGTATGGACTTTTGGGGGGAACCCCACGCCATTTTTTTTTTGGCGCAGAGTTCCCCTTAAAATCCATACCAGACCTGAAGGGTTTGGTATGGATTTTTGGGGGGAACCCCACACCATTTTTTTTAAATTATGTGGGGTTCCCCTTAATATCCATACCAGACCTGAAGGGCCTGGTAATGGAATTTTGGGGGAACCCAACGCATTTTTTTTAAAAATTTTGGTTCCCTGCGCAAAATGTAATTTTTGAAGGAAAAAAAAGTAATTTAAAACTACTCGCAGCTATTAATGAATTGTTGTCGATACAGATAAAAGTAATTGAAAAAAACAGCAGGGGTTCCCCTTAATATTCATACCAGACCCAAAGGGCCTGGTAATGGACTGGGTGGGGGACCCTGCCATTTTTTTCAATGACTTTTCTCTGTATTGCCGGGGACCCGACAATTCATTACAGCCGCGAGTAGTTTTAAATGACTTTTTTTCCTTCAGAAATGACATTTTGTGCAGGGACAATTCTAAACACGGGAAACATTCGCTACTTTACAGGCATACTTAGACACCCCCCAGGTACGAAATTTAAAGGAATATTTCACTTATATTGTTTCACTTTAAGCATTATTAAAATCACTGCTCCCAAAAAAAATGCAGTTTTTAAAACTTTTTCTTGCATTGATACATATCCCCTGGGGCAGGACCCGGGTCCCCAAACACTTTTTATGACAATAACTTGCATAATATCCTTTAAAATTAGCACTTTTGATTTCTCCCATAGACTTTTAAAGGGTGTTCCGCGGCTTTTCGAATTTGCCACGAACACCCCAAATTGTTCGCTGTTCGCCGAACAGCCAATGTTCGAGTCAAACTCATGTTCGACTCGAACATAAAGCTCATCCCTACTGCAGAGCACTAATGCGAAGTCCATGATTTTCAGTGGTGGAGCTGGTATACTTACTCTATCATTATACGCACAGATCTTATCTGAAAAATGTAAGGCAGCTAATGCCACACAAGTTGCAGTAAACATTGATTCCATAGAACATACCAGCGATCTGCATGCTCAGTAAATCAGGGGTGTCATAAAGTTTGAGTTTACAGTTTGTCCATAGAGTTTTTTCTATTCTGGTAGTTATCCAAACTGAACAAAAGTAAAGCACATTGTAAAATTAGCAGCTTTTGTTTATGCAAGAACTGCCTTGTTCTCAATAGAAATACAAAAGCAGCCTAAAGCAGGTCAATGCGACTTAAAAGGAGGTTAAAAGCACATTAACTGCAGGTCAATAAACTGAATAATCTCAGAAGTTTCTTAGACAGATGTTAAATGCAAGCAGAATGCACCAGGAAGTAAGCTATATTTGCCCATTGACACAAGTCCAAAGCCGTCGATACCAGCCTAAAAACATTAGATAGCAGGACTTGTGTCTATAGGGTAGCACCCAACAGCCCTAAAAGAAATACCTTTTCTGATCACTATTGTTTCCCCAAAAATAAACCAGTGTCAGGACTAGTGATGAGCCGAACACCCCCGGGTTCGGTTCGCACCAGAACCCGCGAACGGACCGAAAGTTCGCACGAACTTTAGAACCCTATTAAATACAATGGATGCGAATGTTCGAAATCTAAAGTGCTATTTATAACGACTAATATGCATGTTATTGTCCTAAAAAGGGTTTGGGAACCCGGGTTCTGCACCAGGGGACATGTATCAATCCAAAAAAAAGTTTTAAAAACGGCCGTTTTTCGGGAGCAGTCATTTTATTGATGCATAAAGTGAAAAAAAAAAGTCAAATATTCCATCAAATATCGTACCTGGGGGGTGTCTAAAGTATGCCTGTGAAGTGCCACGTGTTTCCCGTGTTTAGAACTGTCCCTGCACAAAATTACATTTCTAAAGGAAAAAAAGCCATTTAAAACTGCTTGCGGCTTTAATGTAATGTCTGGTCCCGGTAATATGGGTGAAAATCTTTAAGAAAAATGGCATAGCTACCCCATCACAGCCCCCCCCCCCTACCCCAGCCCATTACCAGCCCCTTTGGGTCTTGTATGGATATTAAGGGGAACCCCGCACACAAAATAAAAAAGGCCCTATATACTCTGAACAGCCGTATACAGGCGGTGCATACAAGACATGGACTGTAGGTTTGTTCTTATGTAGAATCTGTTTGTAATTTTGAACAGGTACATTGTTTAAGTGTAGCTCCAGACAAAAAATCTATTTTTAAGCTTTTTGGAAAACATAGGGAAGGGTTATCACTCCTGTAACATTTGTTTTGCTGTCTGTGCAGTGTGCACCTGTTCAGAACAGTTCACCTCACTTTCCGTCCTAATGACAAATGTGTTTTGAAAATTTGGGGTTTTTATTGAAACAAGAATTGGTGATAAAGCATCAGTGGAGAGGAGACACTTTTTTTCCCATATTAACTCTTACAGGAGAGAATTTCCCTTCCTAGGGGTAGATTTCCTCTCAATTCCTGTTGTATCCTTCCGTTTGCAAGGAGGAGTCGTTTGTAAGTTGGATGTTTGAAAGTAGGGGCCTGCCGTATATACTCAGCTGAAATTTGCCCCTTACATGTTGGTGTTGCCACAACACTGTGAGCCCTCACAGTTACTCTTGGTGGGCGCATGAATGGGCCCTGCTGTGAATTATAAGATCAAGAATTGTAATTGCATGCCCCTGTTGAACAGGGGCTGAAAAATTGGGCCTTTGGTGGTGGTGGTGGTGGTGTTGACACAACACTGTAAGGCCTCACAGTTAGTCTTGGTGGGCGCAGGAATGGGGCCTGCTGTGAATTATTAGATCAAGAATTGTAATTACATGCCCCTGTTAAACAGGGGCAGAAAAATTGGGCCTTAGGCACTGGTGACACAACACTGCAACCCCTCACAGATACTGTACTTGGAGCACAGCAATGAGCCCTGTTGCAAAGTATTGCATCAAAAATTGTAATTACACGCCCCTGTTAAACAGGGGCTGAAAAATTGGGCCTTAGCCACTGGTGCTGGTGCCACCACACTGCAACCTCTCCCAGATACTCTAGTTGGAGTGCAGGAATGAGCCCTGCTGCAAAGCATTGCATAAAAAAATTTTAATTACATGCCCCTGTTAAACAGGGGCATACAAATTGGGCCTTAGGCACTGGTGCCACAACACTGCAACCCCTCACAGATACTGTACTTGGAGCACAGCAATGAGCCCTGTTGCAAAGTATTGCATCAAAAATTGTAATTAATTTTTGTATGTATGTAAGAAATAATAATAAAAAGATGATTTGATCAAAAAAAAAAAAAAATATTTAATTACACGCCCCTGTTAAACAGGGGCTGAAAAATTGGGCCTTAGCCACTGGTGCTGGTGCCACGACACTGCAACCTCTCCCAGATACTCTAGTTGGAGTGCAAGAATGATCCCTGCTGCAAAGCATTGCATAAAAATTGTAATAACACGCCCCTGTTAAACAGGGGCTGAAAAATTGGGCCTTAGCCACTGGTGGCGGCACCCAGAAACAAAAATGTTCTTCCAAGCTATCATCATCAATCGGATCATTGAGGAGGAGGAGGATAGTCAGTCAACATAACAGGACAGTCTCTCAGCATCAGCATCAGTCTTGAAGGGATGTGACATTTGAAAATAAATTAGTCTGTTATATCAGTCAGCTTCAGGTGTTTGGTAGCTGGTGGTGATCCAAGACTGGTTCATCTTTATGAAGGTCAGTCCATCAACAGAGTCGGTGGACAGGCGCACCCTGTGATTCGTGACAAATCCTCCAGCAGCACTGAATGTGCGTTCTGAAAGAACGCTGGATGCAGGACAGGCCAGTAGCTCAATTGCATACTGTGCAAGCTCTGGCCAGTGATCCATCCTCAAGACCCAGTAAGCCAGAGGATTTTCGGTGGGGAAGGTGTCCAAGTCTGACCTTGCCCCTAGGTATTCCTGCACCATGTATATCAGACGCTGGCGATGGTTGCTGGAACCGATCATACCTTGGGGCTGCGGACTAAAGAATTGTCTGAACGCATCGGTCAGACGGCCACCTTCCCCACCGCTCCTTCTTTGACTGACCGAAGCCTCAGCAACTCGTTGTCCAGGACCAGGAGTTTGTAACCTCCCAGTCTCTGGGAACGCGTTGCACAGACCTTTCTGCAAGGCCTCCCGGAGTTGTCTCATCCTCTGCTCCCTCTGCGACGGTAAGATAAGGTCCGCAACCTTACCCTTGTACCGTGGATCAAGGAGAGTGGCCAGCCAATAATGGTCCCTCTCCTTGATCCGAAGAATACGAGGATCCTTCCGCAGACTTTGCAGGATCAGGGAGGCCATGCAGCGTAGGTTAGCTGAGGCATTCGGTCCGGAGTCCTCTGGAACACTAAGGATGACATGATCCGCAGCCACCTCCTCCCAGCCACGTACAAGTCCACTGGTTTCTTGGGACTGTAAATCATCCCTAAAAGACTGCTGCTGATGATGCTGAGTGCCAGGCTCCACCTCCATGCTGACACAATCCTCCTCCTCCTCCTCCTCTTCTTCCTGTGCGATGGGTGGGACAGAAGGAACACTGTCTGGGTAAAGGGGGCCTTGAGAGGCAAGGAAGTCCTCCTCTTCCTGCCTCTGTTCTGCCTCAAGTGCCCTGTCCATTATTCCACGCAGCGTATGTTCCAACAGGTGGACAAGAGGTACAGTGTCACTGATGCATGCACTGTCACTGCTCACCATCCTCGTGGCCTCCTCAAATGGTGCCAGGACAGTGCATGCATCCCTGATCATGCCCCACTGGCGTGGTGAAAAAAAACCAAGCTCCCCTGGCCCTGTCCTGGTGCTGTAGTCGCACAGGTACTCATTGATGGCCCTCTGCTGCGTGTGCAGCCGCTGCAGCATGGCCAATGTTGAGTTCCACCTGGTGGGCATGTCACATATAAGGCGGTTCTTGGGCAGGTTCAACTCCTTTTGCAGCTCAGCCAGGCGAGCACTGGCATTATAAGATCTGCGGAAATGCACACAGACTTTCCTGGTCTGCCTCAGGACATCCTGTAAGCCCGGGTACCTGCCCAAGAACCGCTGCACCACCAGGTTAAGGACGTGAGCCATACAGGGCACATGGGTCAGTTGTCCCTGTTGGAGAGCGGAGAGGAGGTTGGTGCCATTGTCGCAAACTACCATTTCTGGCTTAAGCTGGCGTGGCGTCAACCACCTCTCGGCCTGCCCCTGCAGAGCAGACAGAACCTCTGCCCCAGTGTGGCTCCTGTCCCCCAAACACACCAGCGCAAGCACGGCATGGCATCTTTTTCCTGCATACTTGCGTAGCCCCTTGAACGCCTACGGAGCACCGCTGGTTCCGAGGACAAAGCACAGGAAGAGGCCATGGAGGAAGAAGAAGAGGAGGGGTGGAGGACAGAGGTGTGTCACAACCAGTAGTAGCATTTTGGAGGCGTGGCGGTGGAACAACCTCCAACACTACTGCACCTTGTCCTGCATCCTTCCCAGCTGCCAAAAGAGTGACCCAATGGGCCGTGAAAGAAAGGTAACATCCCCGTCCATGCCTGCTGGACCATGAGTCAGCGGTAATATGCACCTTACCGCTGACCGCCCTGTCCAGCGAGGCCAAGACATTGCCTTCCACATGCCGGTAGAGAGCCGGAATCGCCTTATGTGAGAAAAAGTGGTGTTTGGGAACCTGCCACTGAGGAACCGCACATTGCACAAACTTACGGAAGGGGGCCGAGTCTACCAACTGAAAAGGCAGCAGTTGAAGCACTAGCAATTTAGCCAAGCTAGCATTCAACCGCTGGGCATGTGGATGGCTGGGAGTGAACTTCTTTCGACGGTCCAGCAGCTGGGGCAGGGAAATTTGCTTGCTAGAATCGGACGTCGGTGTACTGCTAGCAGAGTGCCCGCAAGTACTTGGCTGTGACACACCTAATTCTACACCTTCATTCCTCTCAGAGCAGGTTTCAGAGAGGACTGAAGGTATAGTGGGGTTGGAGATCCCAGCTGATGCGGTGCAAGAAGAGGTCCGCTTTGTTCTTTGGTGTAGGTCTTTAAGGTAGGCTTGCCAACGAGCTGCATGGCAGGTCAACATATGTCTGGTCAAGCATGTGGTGCCCAAGCGGGTGATGTTTTGGCCACGCGATATACGCTTGAGACATATGTTGTAAACAGCAGCTGTGCGATCTGATGCACTCAACTCAAAAAAGGCCCACACCAAAGAACTTTTTGAATAACGGGCAGAGGCAGCGCCCTGCACAGGCGGAGCTCTGCGGTGTGATTCCGTCGGTGTGCTGCCCTTACGCTGGCCCCCGGAGGGCATCCTGCCTCGTTGGAGATGTGCCTCCTCCTCATCCTCCTCCTCCTCTCTCCTATTAGGCACCCACGTGGAGTCAGTGACCTCATCATCCCCTCCCTCCTCATCACTGGAGCCAATCTGGCAGTATGCTGCAGCTGCTGGAACATGACTGCCAGATTGGTGTCCTTCTTGAGCATCCCCTCTCTCTGCTCTCACGCTACTGCCTTCCTCTAGCTGGGTATCATCATCAGACCCTTCGAAACGCTGGGCATCCTCCTGGAGCATGTACCCAACACTGTGCTCAAACAGTTCGGGGTACTCCTCAGGAGGACATGGTTGGTCTAGGGAAGGAGTGACTGATGATGACATTGATACCAGGGAAGAGAACGCTTTGGCAGCTGCTTTGCCAGTACCCTGAGCCTGGGTGAGAGAGGATGAGGAGAATGAGGAGGGCTTGGTCATCCACTCTACCAAGTCTTCGGCATGATGCGGCTCAACACGTCCAGCTGCCGAAAAGAAGGACAAGCGTGTCCCATGGGCACGTGCTGATGGCGATGCACCGCGTCCACGACCAGCACTGTTGTCTCTAGACACAGAGCCTGCTTGCCCTCTTTTATTGGCTCCTGACTGTCTGCCTCTCCTTGTTTGCCTTCCAGACATTCTAATGGCCTGCAGGGAAATGGGAAAACCAGCAATAAGGCCTAGCTTCAGGAGTATATTTTGCAGGAATCACACTATGCCTGCTGTAGGTGCTGCAAATGCCTGTTGGTGTAACATACCAGGAAAAAGCAGCAATACAGGCTAAGTTCAGGTGTAATATGATCAGGAGGCACACTCCGCCAGCTGTAAGTGCCGCAAAATCCTGTTGGTGTAACACACCAGGAAAAAGCAGCAATACAGGCTAAGTTCAGGTGTAATATGATCAGGAGGCACACTCCGCCCGCTGTAAGTGCCGCAAAATCCTGTTGGTGTAACACACCAGGAAAAAGCAGCAATACAGGCTAAGTTCAGGTGTAATATGATCAGGAGGCACACTCCGCCCGCTGTAAGTGCCGCAAAATCCTGTTGGTGTAACACACCAGGAAAAAGCAGCAATACAGGCTAAGTTCAGGTGTAATATGATCAGGAGGCACACTCCGCCCGCTGTAAGTGCCGCAAAATCCTGTTGGTGTAACACACCAGGAAAAAGCAGCAATACAGGCTAAGTTCAGGTGTAATATGATCAGGAGGCACACTCCGCCCGCTGTAAGTGCCGCAAAATCCTGTTGGTGTAACACACCAGGAAAAAGCAGCAATACAGGCTAAGTTCAGGTGTAATATGATCAGGAGGCACACTCTGCCCGCTGTAAGTGCCGCAAAATCCTGTTGGTGTAACACACCAGGAAAAAGCAGCAATACAGGCTAAGTTCAGGTGTAATATGATCAGGAGGCACACTCCGCCCGCTGTAAGTACCGCAAAATCCTGTTGGTGTAACACACCAGGAAAAAGCAGCAATACAGGCTAAGTTCAGGTGTAATATGATCAGGAAGCACACTCCGCCCGCTGTAAGTGCCGCAAAATCCTGTTGGTGTAACACACCAGGAAAAAGCAGCAATACAGGCTAAGTTCAGGTGTAATATGACCAGGAGGCACACTCCGCCCGCTGTAAGTGCCACAAAATCCTGTTGGTGTAACACACCAGGAAAAAGCAGCAATACAGGCTAAGTTCAGGTGTAATATGATCAGGAGGCACACTCCGCCCACTGTAAGTGCCGCAAAACCCTGTTGGTGTAACACACCAGGAAAAAGCAGCAATACAGGCTAAGTTCAGGTGTAATATGATCAGGAGGCACACTCCGAACGCTGTAAGTGCTGCAAAATCCTGTTGGTGTAACACACCAGGAAAAAGCAGCAATACAGGCTAAGTTCAGGTGTAATATGATCAGGAGGCACACTCCGCCCGCTGTAAGTGCCGCAAAATCCTGTTGGTGTAACACACCAGGAAAAAGCAGCAATACAGGCTAAGTTCAGGTGTAATATGATCAGGAAGCACACTCCGCCCGCTGTAAGTGCCGCAAAATCCTGTTGGTGTAACACACCAGGAAAAAGCAGCAATACAGGCTAAGTTCAGGTGTAATATGATCAGGAGGCACACTCCGCCCGCTGTAAGTGCCGCAAAATCCTGTTGGTGTAACACACCAGGAAAAAGCAGCAATACAGGCTAAGTTCAGGTGTAATATGATCAGGAGGCACACTCCGCCCGCTGTAAGTGCTGCAAAATCCTGTTGGTGTAACACACCAGGAAAAAGCAGCAATACAGGCTAAGTTCAGGTGTAATATGATCAGGAGGCACACTCCGCCCGCTGTAAGTGCCGCAAAATCCTGTTGGTGTAACACACCAGGAAAAAGCAGCAATACAGGCTAAGTTCAGGTGTAATATGATCAGGAAGCACACTCCGCCCGCTGTAAGTACCGCAAAATCCTGTTGGTGTAACACACCAGGAAAAAGCAGCAATACAGGCTAAGTTCAGGTGTAATATGATCAGGAGGCACACTCCGCCCGCTGTAAGTGCCGCAAAATCCTGTTGGTGTAACACACCAGGAAAAAGCAGCAATACAGGCTAAGTTCAGGTGTAATATGATCAGGAGGCACACTCCGCCCGCTGTAAGTGCCGCAAAATCCTGTTGGTGTAACACACCAGGAAAAAGCAGCAATACAGGCTAAGTTCAGGTGTAATATGATCAGGAGGCACACTCCGCCCGCTGTAAGTGCCGCAAAATCCTGTTGGTGTAAAACACCAGGAAAAAGCAGCAATACAGGCTAAGTTCAGGTGTAATATGATCAGGAGGCACACTCCGCCCGCTGTAAGTTCCGCAAAATGCTTTTGGTGTAACACACCAGGAAAAAGCAGCAATACAGGCTAACTTCAGGTGTATAATGTGCAGGAGGCTTAGCAACAATGACACTGACACTGTCCCCTGCCTATCCTTCTCTCTCCCTGCACACAAGGTTTATCAAAGTATATGACACTGACACTCTCCCTGCCTATCCTTCTCTCTCCCTGAACACAAGGTTTAGCAAAGAATATGACACTGACACTGTCCCCTGCCTATCCTTCTCTCTCCCTGCACACAAGGTTTAGCAAAGAATAGATTTGACACTGTCCCTGCCTATCCTTCACTTTCCCTGCTCCGGAACACACTACATGAGGCCGCCGCGCTGGCGTCCTTTTATAGTGTGGGGCGTGTACTAAACCCCCCTAAGCTATAATTGGCCACAGGCATCCTGCCTGTGGCCAATCATTGCTCTCCTCGCTGCCGGCTCTGTGATTGGCCAAGCATGCAGGGTCACAGTGCATGCTTGGCCAATCACAGCGCCGGGATTACACTGCGATGGCACAGTGTATTGTGGGTCGTTCGCGTCACTCGAATTAGGCGCGAACGGCCCAAATCGTTCGTTGTTCGCCGAACGTGCGAAAAGCCGTTGTTCGAGTCGAACCTATGTTCGACTCGAACACCGAGCTGATCCCTAGTCAGGACTGTCGACACACCTGTCCAAACAACAATGTTTGTAAAACATTTCAATTTTGGGGCAGAAGATGGGCTAAAAGACATTGAGGTTGATTTACTAAAGGCAAATATACAGTGCACTGCAAGTGCATTTGCTCTAGATCTAAAGGGGAAGCTCTGAAATGAGGGGAAGCTCTGCTGATTTCATCATCCAATCATGTACAAGCAAAAATGCTGTTTTTTTATACTCCTTACATGGTATTTGTTCTGCCCTCACAATGTGTTCAAAGTACAAAGCTTGGCAGACAGCTAACAGCTTCCCAACAAAGACTCAGGAGGAAGGGCTTATAGTTGAAATCTTTACTGAGAATAAGTTTTTTGTAAAACTGCAAAACACAAATCATAAAAATATGCATTAGCATTTAACATTACATCACAAATGCAAATAGTAACAGGCATGCTACAATACTGTTAAGGCACTAGCTAGCAAAAATGTGGCCTAGCTGAGTGAACTTCCTGACAGACACATTCCACCAAACACACACATAAAATGTAGTTGCATTAGTAGAACATATACTGACTAACTGAAAACTAATGACTGCTTACTTACAAACTTATGCTTCCAAGGCCTGTATTAAGAAATAGTGGAGGTCTTTAGCATGCTTCCTTCTCTATAGAAAGATTGTTCAATATGACTGCTGAGCAGGAAGTGGGAGGAATATACTACAGTTCCTGCTAGTAATGGATGCCAATTTAAAGCAACAGTACGATCAGTAAATATATACCTTATAATCAGAACACTCCCCACCTGGCATAATGAACATTATACCACTATGTTTCCTTTTTAAGAAGTAAAACAACTTCAGAGATAGGCCTAAAGTACACCTTAGGGGTGCCCTGTCTCATGACTTTAACTTTGACCTTTCTAACCTTACTATCATTACTAGGTACAGTCTCGACAATGAGTCCAACTGGCCATTCGTTTCTGTGGACCTGAGCGTCTTTTAGTAGGACGACATCTCCGACTTGTAGGTTAGGCTTGTCAATTTGCCATTTTCTGTGTGACTGGAGCGTCACCAGGTACTCTTGTTTCCATGTATTCCAGAAGATGTCTGCAAGACTCTGAACTTGCTTCCATTGCTTAGTGTAAAGATCTTTGAGACCAAAATCTCCTGTGGGAGCTGTCACTGTTTCCATCTTCTGGGTCAAAAGCATTGCAGGTGTCAAAACTGTCGGCATTTCTGGATCGGTAGACACTGGAACTAAGGGTCGAGTGTTCATGATAGCCATGACTTCAGCCATAAGTGTGATGAGAACTTCATGTGTAACCTTCAGAAACATGGCATCCAGAATGCGACGAGCCACTCCAATCATCCTCTCCCAAGCTCCTCCCATATGTGACGCATGAGGAGGATTGAAGGTCCAAGTGCATCTTTGATCTTGAAGATAAGCACTTGTCTCAGAGTCTTCTGTAAGGATCCTTAACTCCTTACAGGCCCCAGTAAAGTTGGTGCCCCGATCTGAGCGGAGTTGCTTCACAGGTCCTCGGATAGAGAAAAATCTTCTCAAAGCATTGACAAAGCTTGAGGTAGACAGAGACTCAATGACTTCAATTAGGGTTGTCCCGATACCGATACTAGTATCAGTATCGGGACCGACACCGAGCATTTGCGTGAGTACTTGTACTCGCGCAAATGCTCCCGATGCCTTTGCCGATACCTGGGATGGGAGAAGTCAGCGGGCGGAGTCGGCAAGCGGAGGGCGGAGCGGAGAGCAGAGTGGAGAGGAGAAGTCAGCGGGCGGAGTCGGCGGGCGGAGTCGGCAAGCGGAGGGCGGAGCGGAGAGCAGAGTGGAGAGGAGAAGTCAGCGGGCGGATTCGGCGGGCGGAGTCGGCAAGCGGAGGGCGGAGCGGAGAGCAGAGTGGAGAGGAGAAGTCAGCGGGTGGATTCGGCGGGCGGAGTCGGCAAGCGGAGGGTGGGAGGGGCGGAGCGGAGAGCAGAGTGGAGCGGAGAGTCCTCAGGCGGGTAAGCTTGCAGCCGCATCATGATCCATCGTCGACCGGAGCCGTCACATTAAAGGAAGTGACGCTCCGTGTTACACTGTCAGTGCTTGAAAAATGCGACGCCCATCTTGGTACACCCTGCATTCGGCCTCAATAAAGCAGCAGCGGACATCTTGTTACACCCAGCCCATGTAGTTCGAGCTGGGTGTAACAAGATGTCCGCTGCTGCTTTATTGAGGCCGAGTGCAGGGTGTACTAAGATGGGCGTCGCAGAGGCAGCATAGAAAAATAAATCCTCTCGTGCCTATAAGTGCCCACTACCTGTCAGTGCCCGCTATCTGTCAGTTCTCATTAGTGCTGCTTACTCAGTGTCACCTATTAGTGCCAGCCACCTGTCAGTACCATCTATCACTACCACCTGTCAATGCTATCAGTGCCAGCCACCTGCCATCTATTAGTGCCAGTGCCATCTATCAGTGCCAGCCCCCTGTCAGTGCCAGCCACCTGTCAGTGCCAGCCATCTGTTGGTGCCAGCCATCAGTGCCACCTGTCAGTGCCAGCTATCAGTGCCACCTGTCAGTGCCAGTCATCAGTGCCCACCACCTGTCAGTACTCATCAGTGCTGCATATCCGTGCCACCTAATCATATCAGTGCTCATCAGTGCTGCTTAATCTGTGCCACCTATCAGTGCTGCATATCAGTGCCACCTAATCTGTATTGTGCTTGAAAACTGTCACCTGACATTAAAAAAAAGTATCGGTAATCGGTATCGGCGAGTACTTGAAAAAAAGTATCGGTACTTGTACTCGGTCTTAAAAAAGTGGTATCGGGACAACCCTAACTTCAATGTATACTGCTCTTGTACTCATGCAAGAGAACAGAACAGCCCAACATTTACTTTCTGCACTGCTTCCTCTGGTCCGACGTGAGGAGATGTTCCAAGGACCAAAGACATCTAGGCCAACATGAGTAAAGGGTGGGTTTGAAGAAAGTCTATCAGCAGGTAAGTCTGACATCTTCTGCTCTTCAAGTTTCCCTCTGATTTTTCTGCAAATTACACATTTGTGGATGACACTGGAGACTAGTCGTTTACTCCCTATGATCCATAATCCAGCTGACCGGACTGCTCCTTCAGTGAAGTGGCGACCCTGATGTGCAACTTGTTCGTGATAATGTCTTACTAACAGAAATGAAATGTGATGATTCTTGGGCATTATAAAAGGATGTTTCTCTTCGACCGTCATATCAACTGCTGACGAGCAACCTCCAACTCTTATCACTCCATCTTCATCAAGTATTGGGTTCAGTTTTTTGAGTGGACTGTGTTTGGAGATCTCTTCTCTTTTAAGAAGGCACTTGATGTCTTCTTTGAAAACTTCTTGCTGAACACATCTAATGATGATAATTCCGGCTTGCATAAGATGATTGCTATTGCACTTGTCAGTGTTTGTAGCTCTACAGAAGGATTTGGCTAGGTGAATAAGCTTTCTTATAGCTCGAATGAGTGACTTCCAGCTGGAGAATCTTTCAAACCGGTGTGCGCCAAGGTTGCCTCTAGTAGTTATGGTACTATACGCCGTTACTTGTGCACATACTTCTTTGTCATTATCTGGTTCTACAAGTTCAAATGTCTCAAACTGAGTGGTCTCTTCAGTTTCTGATCTAGTCAAAAAGGATGGTCCTGAGAACCAGTTAGTGTGCTTCAGGACAGCTGCTAGAACCGGTCTAGTCCCATGATCGGCTGGATTTTTATCCGTACTGATGTAGTGCCACTGTTCTGGCCGTGTGGACTTTCTGATGAGTATCACTCTGTTTGACACGTACATGTAGAATCTTCTCGAAGCATTGTGAATATATCCTAACACAATCTTGCTGTCTGTGTAAAACTTCACTGCATGAATTTCAATGTCCAGTTCAGCAATGATCATGTCTGCCATCTCCACTGCTAAGACAGCAGCACAAAGCTCCAAACGTGGAACCGTGTGAGCAGGACGTGGAGCTAGTTTGGACTTTCCCATGATAAACCCAAGATAACTTTGTCCTTCAAAGTCCATTACTCTAAGGTAGGCTACAGCTGCTATAGCCATAGTAGATGCATCTGAGAATACACACAATTCTCTTTGCTTCGTGGCAGACAGAGAAACAGGGACATATGACCTTTGGATGATAAGTTGTTCAAGCTCTATTAATGAGTCCTTCCACAACTTCCACTGCATTTCTTTCTCCTTAGGTAGAGGTGTATCCCATTCACTTTGTTCATGTTCAGTAGCAATTTCTCTCATAAGAGCCTTGTCTTGCATGGTTATGGGGGCTACAAATCCTAGGGGGTCATAAAGGCTGTTGACCGTGGACAAGACACCTCTTCTCGTGAACGACTTCTCTTCTCTGGATACTCTAAATGTAAAGCTGTCGGTTTTCAGATCCCAACTGAGCCCTAAACTTCTTTGAAGGGGCAGTGAATCTGTTCCTAGATCCAGGTCCTTGAGGTCTTTTGCACGGTCCTCTGAGGGAAATGCTTCCATGATTTTACCGCTGTTGGACGCTATCTTGTGTAACCTTATGTTAGATTCTGCTAACATCTCCCTTGTTCTCTTCAGGATGTCGATAGCCTCTTCATTGCTAGAGAAAGAAGCAAGTCCATCGTCCACATAAAAGTTTCTCATAACAAACTGTTTGGCATCTGTGCCGTGTTCTTCTTCACCTTCCTGTGCTGCTCATCTCAGGTTGTAGATAGCTATAGCTGGAGAGGGGCTGTTCCCAAACACATGTACCTTCATCCTGTATTCTGTGACATCTTTGTTGAAGTCATTGTCTTCATACCACAGGAACCTCAGGTAGTCTCTGTGATCTTTGCGGACAAGAAAACAGTAGAACATTTGTTGTACATCTGCTGTTACTGCAACGCGTTCTTTTCGGAACCTGATGAGGACTCCAAGGAGTGTATTATTCAGGTCAGGTCCACTGAGGAGGACATAGTTTAGGGAAAGGCCTTCATACTTTGCACTGGAGTCAAATACTACTCGTATCTGTCCTGGTTTCTGAGGATGATACACTCCAAATATTGGTAAGTACCAACATTCTTGTTTTTCTTCCAATGGTGGTGCTTTTTCAGCTTGACCACTGTCGAAGATCTTCTGCATGAAATCATGGAAGTGTTCCTTCATATCTGTCTTTCTGTCTAGAGTGCATCGCAATGAGGTGAGACGCTTCACTGCTTGTCTTTTGTTGTTAGAAAGGTGATGTCGGGGTGAACGGAAAGGTAGTGGAGCTACCCAGCTGTTTGACTCATCTAGAAAGACTTCTCTGTCCATTATCTCAAGGAAGAGGCTATCTTCAACAGATGGTGCTGGTTTGTCATCATTAGGGATGAGCTTCGTGTTCGAGTCGAACATACGTTCGACTCGAACATCGGCTGTTCGATCGTCGACGAAGATCGAACTATTTGGGCCGTTCGCGCCAAATTCGAGTGACGCGAACGGCCCACAATGCACTACGCCATCGCAGTGTCATCCAGGCGCTGTGATTGGCCAAGCATGCACTGTGACCCCGCATGCTTGGCCAATCACAGCGCCGGCAGCGAGGAGAGCAATGATTGGCCACAGGCAGGATGCCTGTGGCCAATTATTGCTGAGGGGGTTTAGTACACGCCCCACACTATAAAAGGCCGCCAGCGCGGCGGCCTTGTGTAGTGTGTTCCGGACCGGAGTAGGGAAAGAGAAGCATAGGCAGGGACAGTGTCATTATTTTTCCTTTACATAATCCTGGATTCCTTGTGTTTAGGGACAGATAAGGATAGGTAGGGAGAGTGTCAGTGACAGTGTGCTATTCTGTGCTAATCCTTGTTTGTAGGGACAGAGAGGTACAGTGAGGGAAAGTGTCAGTGTGCTATTCTGTTCTAAACCAATCTTGCTGAACCATATTTTCAATCCTTGAGTTTAGGGACAGAGAGGTACAGTGAAGGAAAGTGTCAGTGTGCTATTTTGTGCTAAATCTTGTTTGTAGGGACAGAGAGGTACAGTGAGGGAAAGTGTCAGTGTGCTATTTTGTGCTAAATCTTGTTTGTAGGGACAGAGAGGTACAGTGAGGGAAAGTGTCAGTGTGCTATTCTGTTCGAAACCAATTTTGCTGTTCCATATTTTCAATCCTTGAGTTTAGGGACAGGGAAGGACACTCGTAGAAATTATCAGTGTGCTATTCTGTGCTAAATCTTGTTTGTAGGGAGGAACAGAGTAGGACAGTGAGGGAAAGTGTCAGTGTGCTATTCTGTTCTAAAACTATTTTGCTGAACCATATTTTCAATCCTTGAGTTGAGGGACAGAGAGGTACAGTGAGTGAAACTGACAGTGTGCTGTTCTGTTCTAAACCAAATTTGCTGTTCAATATTTTCAATCCTTGAGTTGAGGGACAGAGAGGTACAGTGAGGGAAAGTGTCAGTGTGCTATTCTGTTCTAAAACTATTTTGCTGAACCATATTTTCAATCCTTGAGTTGAGGGACAGAGAGGTACAGTGAGTGAAACTGACAGTGTGCTGTTCTGTTCTAAACCAAATTTGCTGTTCCATATTTTCAATCCTTGAGTTGAGGGACAGAGAGGTACAGTGAGGGAAAGTGTCAGTGTGCTATTCTGTTCTAAAACTATTTTGCTGAACCATATTTTCAATCCTTGAGTTGAGGGACAGAGAGGTAAAGTGAGTGAAACTGACAGTGTGCTGTTCTGTTCTAAACCAAATTTGCTGTTCCATATTTTCAATCCTTGAGTTGAGGGACAGAGAGGTACAGTGAGGGAAAGTGTCAGTGTGCTATTCTGTTCTAAAACTATTTTGCTGGACCATATTTTCAATCCTTGAGTTGAGGGACAGAGAGGTACAGTGAGTGAAACTGACAGTGTGCTGTTCTGTTCTAAACCAAATTTGCTGTTCCATATTTTCAATCCTTGAGTTGAGGGACAGAGAGGTACAGTGAGGGAAAGTGTCAGTGTGCTATTCTGTTCTAAAATTATTTTGCTGAACCATATTTTCAATCCTTGAGTTGAGGGACAGAGAGGTACAGTGAGTGAAACTGACAGTGTGCTGTTCTGTTCTAAACCAAATTTGCTGTTCCATATTTTCAATCCTTGAGTTGAGGGACAGAGAGGTACAGTGAGGGAAAGTGTCAGTGTGCTATTCTGTTCTAAAATTATTTTGCTGAACCATATTTTCAATCCTTGAGTTGAGGGACAGAGAGGTACAGTGAGTGAAACTGACAGTGTGCTGTTCTGTTCTAAACCAAATTTGCTGTTCCATATTTTCAAGCCTTGAGTTGAGGGACAGAGAGGTACAGTGAGGGAAAGTGTCAGTGTGCTATTCTGTTCTAAAATTATTTTGCTGAACCATATTTTCAATCCTTGAGTTGAGGGACAGAGAGGTACAGTGAGTGAAACTGACAGTGTGCTGTTCTGTTCTAAACCAAATTTTCTGTTCCATATTTTCAATCCTTGAGTTGAGGGACAGAGAGGTACAGTGAGGGAAAGTGTCAGTGTGCTATTCTGTTCTAAAACTATTTTGCTGAACCATATTTTCAATCCTTGAGTTGAGGGACAGAGAGGTACAGTGAGTGAAACTGACAGTGTGCTGTTCTGTTCTAAACCAAATTTGCTGTTCCATATTTTCAATCCTTGAGTTGAGGGACAGAGAGGTACAGTGAGTGAAACTGACAGTGTGCTGTTCTGTTCTAAACCAAATTTGCTGTTCCATATTTCCAATCCTTGAGTTGAGGGACAGAGAGGTACAGTGAGTGAAACTGACAGTGTGCTGTTCTGTTCTAAACCAAATTTGCTGTTCCATATTTTCAATCCTTGAGTTGAGGGACAGAGAGGTACAGTGAGTGAAACTGACAGTGTGCTGTTCTGTTCTAAACCAAATTTGCTGTTCCATATTTTCAATCCTTGAGTTGAGGGACAGAGAGGTACAGTGAGGGAAAGTGTCAGTGTGCTATTCTGTTCTAAAACTATTTTGCTGAACCATATTTTCAATCCTTGAGTTGAGGAACAGAGAGGTACAGTGAGTGAAACTGACAGTGTGCTGTTCTGTTCTAAACCAAATTTGCTGTTCCATATTTTCAATCCTTGAGTTTAGGGACAGAGAAGGACACTCGTAGAAATTATCAGTGTGCTATTCTGTGCTAAATCTTGTTTGTAGGGAGGGACAGAGTAGGACAGTGAGGGAAAGTGTCAGTGTGCTATTCTGTTCTAAAACTATTTTGCTGAACCATATTTTCAATCCTTGAGTTGAGGGACAGAGAGGTACAGTGAGTGAAACTGACAGTGTCCTGTTCTGTTCTAAACCAAATTTGCTGTTCCATATTTTCAATCCTTGAGTTGAGGGACAGAGAGGTACAGTGAGTGAAACTGACAGTGTGCTGTTCTGTTCTAAACCAAATTTGCTGTTCCATATTTTCAATCCTTGAGTTGAGGGACAGAGAGGTACAGTGAGGGAAAGTGTCAGTGTGCTATTCTGTTCTAAAACTATTTTGCTGAACCATATTTTCAATCCTTGAGTTGAGGGACAGAGAGGTACAGTGAGTGAAACTGACAGTGTGCTGTTCTGTTCTAAACCAAATTTGCTGTTCCATATTTTCAATCCTTGAGTTGAGGGACAGAGAGGTACAGTGAGTGAAACTGACAGTGTGCTGTTCTGTTCTAAACCAAATTTGCTGTTCCATATTTCCAATCCTTGAGTTGAGGGACAGAGAGGTACAGTGAGTGAAACTGACAGTGTGCTGTTCTGTTCTAAACCAAATTTGCTGTTCCATATTTTCAATCCTTGAGTTGAGGGACAGAGAGGTACAGTGAGTGAAACTGACAGTGTGCTGTTCTGTTCTAAACCAAATTTGCTGTTCCATATTTTCAATCCTTGAGTTGAGGGACAGAGAGGTACAGTGAGGGAAAGTGTCAGTGTGCTATTCTGTTCTAAAACTATTTTGCTGAACCATATTTTCAATCCTTGAGTTGAGGAACAGAGAGGTACAGTGAGTGAAACTGACAGTGTGCTGTTCTGTTCTAAACCAAATTTGCTGTTCCATATTTTCAATCCTTGAGTTTAGGGACAGAGAAGGACACTCGTAGAAATTATCAGTGTGCTATTCTGTGCTAAATCTTGTTTGTAGGGAGGGACAGAGTAGGACAGTGAGGGAAAGTGTCAGTGTGCTATTCTGTTCTAAAACTATTTTGCTGAACCATATTTTCAATCCTTGTGTTTAGGGACAGAGAAGGATAGGCAGGGGACAGTGTCAGTGTCATTGTTGCTAAGCCTCCTGCACAGTATACACCTGAAGGTAGCCCTTATTGCTGTTTTTCCCATCTCCCTGCAGGCCATCCATTAAAATGTCTGGAAGGCAACCAAGGAGAGGCAGACAGTCAGGAGGCAAAAAAAGAGGGCAAGCAGGCTCTGTGTCTGGGGGCAACAGTGCTGGTCGTGTACGCGGTGCATTGTCATCAGCACATGGCCATGGGACACGCTTGTCCTTGTTTTCGGCAGCTGGACACGTTGAGCCACATCATGCCGAAGACTTGGTAGAGTGGATGACCAAGCCCACCTCATCCTCCTCATCCTCTCTCACCCAGGCTCAGGGTACTGGCAAAGCAGCTGCCAAAGCGTCCTCTTTTCTGGTATCATTATCTTCATTAGTCAATCCTTCCCTAGACCCACCATGCCCTCCTCCTGAGGAGTCCCCCGAACTGTTTGAGCACAGTGTTGGGTACATGCTCCAGGAGGATGCCCAGCGTTTGGAAGGATCTGATGATGATACCCAGCTAGAGGAAGGCAGCAGCGTGAGAGCAGAGAGAGGGGATGCTCAAGAAGGACACCAATCTGGCAGTCATGCTCCAGCAGCTGCAGCATATTGCCAGATTGGCTCCAGTGATGAGGAGGGAGGGGATGATGAGGTCACTGACTCCACGTGGGTGCCTAATAGGAGAGAGGAGGAGGAGGAGGATGAGGAGGAGGCACATCTCCAACGAGGCAGGATGCCCTTGAGTGGCCAGCGTATGGGCAGCACACCGACGGAATCACACCGCAGAGCTCCGCCTGTGCAGGGCGCTGCCTCTGCCCGTCATGCAAAAAGTTCTTTGGTGTGGGCCTTTTTTGAGGCGAGTGCATCAGATCGCACAGCTGCTGTTTGCAACATATGTCTCAAGCGTATATCGCGTGGCCAAAACATCAGCCGCTTGGGCACCACATGCTTGATCAGACATATGTTGACCTGCCATGCAGCTCGTTGGCAAGCCTACCTTAAAGACCCACACCAAAGAACAAAGCTGACCTCTTCTTGCACCGCATCAGCTGGGATCTCCAACCCCACTATACCTTCACTCCTCTCTGAAACCTGCTCTGAAAGGAATGAAGGTGTAGAATTAGGTGTGTCACAGGCAAGTACTTGCGGGCACTCTGCTAGCAGTACACCAACGTCCGATTCTAGCAGGCAAATTTCCCTGCCCCAGCTGCTGGACCATCGAAAGAAGTTCACTCCCAGCCATCCACATGCCCAGCGGTTGAATGCTAGCTTGGCTAAATTGCTAGCGCTTCAACTGCTGCCTTTTCAGTTGGTAGACTCGGCCCCCTTCCGTGAGTTTGTGCAATGTGCGGTTCCTCAGTGGCAGGTTCCCAAACGACACTTTTTCGCACGGAAGGCTTTTCTGGCTCTCTACAGGCATGTGGAAGGCAATGTCTTGGCCTCGCTGGACAGGGCGGTCAGCGGTAAGGTGCATATTACCGCTGACTCATGGTCCAGCAGGCATGGACAGGGACGTTACCTTTCTTTCACGGCCCATTGGGTCACTCTTTTGGCAGCTGGGAAGGATGCAGGACAAGGTGCAGTAGTGTTGGAGGTTGTTCCACCGCCACGCCTCCAAAATTCTACTACTGGTTGTGACACACCTCTCTCCTCCACCCCCTCCTCTTCTTCTTCCTCCATGGCCTCTTCCTGTGGTTTGTCCTTGGAACCAGCGGTGCTCCGTAGGCGTTCAAGGGGCTACGCAAGTACGCAGGCAAAAAGATGCCATGCCGTGCTTGCGCTGGTGTGTTTGGGGGACAGGAGCCACACTGGGGCAGAGGTCCTGTCTGCTCTGCAGGGGCAGGCCGAGAGGTGGTTGATGCCACGCCAGCTTAAGCCAGGAATGGTGGTTTGCGACAATGGCACCAACCTCCTCTCCGCCCTCCGACAGGGACAACTGACCCATGTGCCCTGTATGGCTCACGTCCTTAACCTGGTGGTGCAGCGGTTCTTGGGCAGGTACCCGGGCTTACAGGATGTCCTGAGGCAGGCCAGGAAAGTCTGTGTGCATTTCCGCAGATCTTATAATGCCAGTGCTCGCCTGGCTGAGCTTCAAAAGGAGTTGAACCTGCCCAAGAACCGCCTTATATGTGACATGCCCACCAGGTGGAACTCAACGTTGGCCATGCTGCAGCGGCTTCACACGCAGCAGAGGGCCATCAATGAGTACCTGTGCGACTACGGCACCAGGACAGGGTCAGGGGAGCTCGGGTTTTTTTCACCACGCCAGTGGGGCATGATCAGGGATGCATGCACTGTCCTGGCACCATTTGAGGAGGCCACGAGGATGGTGAGCAGTGACAGTGCATGCATCAGTGACACTGTACCTCTTGTCCACCTGTTGGAGCACACGCTGCATGGAATAATGGACAGGGCACTTGAGGCAGAACAGAGGCAGGAAGAGGAGGACTTCCTTGCCTCTCAAGGCCCCCTTTACCCAGACAGTGTTCCTTCTGTCCCACCCATCGCACAGGAAGAGGAGGAGGAGGAGGAGGAGGAGGAGGAGGATTGTGTCAGCATGGAGGTGGAGGCTGGCACTCAGCATCATCAGCAGCAGTCTTTTAGGGATGATTTACAGTCCCAAGAAACCAGTGGACTTGTACGTGGCTGGGAGGAGGTGGCTGCGGATCATGTCGTCCTTAGTGACCCAGAGGACTCCGGACTGAATGCCTCAGCTAACCTACGCTGCATGGCCTTCCTGATCCTGCAAAGTCTGCGGAAGGATCCTCGTATTCTTCGGATCAAGGAGAGGGACCATTACTGGCTGGCCACTCTCCTTGATCCACGGTACAAGGGTAAGGTTGCGGACCTTATCGTACCGTCGCAGAGGGAGCAGAGGATGAGACAACTCCGGGAGGCCTTGCAGAAAGGTCTGTGCAACGCGTTCCCAGAGACTGGGAGGTTACAAACTCCTGGTCCTGGACAACGAGTTGCTGAGGCTTCGGGCAGTCAAAGAAGGAGCGGTGGGGAAGGTGGCCGTCTGACCGATGCGTTCAGACAATTCTTTAGTCCGCAGCCCCAAAGTATGATCGGTTCCAGCAACCATCGGCAGCGTCTGATATACATGGTGCAGGAATACCTAGGGGCAAGGTCAGACTTGGACACCTTCCCCACCGAAAATCCTCTGGCTTACTGGGTCTTGAGGATGGATCACTGGCCAGAGCTTGCACAGTATGCAATTGAGCTACTGGCCTGTCCTGCATCCAGCGTTCTTTCAGAACGCACATTCAGTGCTGCTGGAGGATTTGTCACGGATCACAGGGTGCGCCTGTCCACCGACTCGGTTGATCGACTGACTTTCATCAAGATGAACCAGTCTTGGATCACCACCAGCTACCACACACCAGATGCTGATATAACAGACTAATTGATTTTAAAATGTCACATCCCTTCAAGACTGATGCTGATGCTGAGTGCCTGTGCTGTTATGTTGACTGGCTATCCTCCTCCTCCTCCTCCTCAATGATACGATTAACGATGATAGCTTGGAAGATCATTTTGGTTTATGGGTGACGCCACCAGTGGCTAAGGCCCAATTTTTCAGCCCCTGTTTAACAGGTGCGTGTAATTAAAATTTTTGATGCAATACTTTGCAACAGGCCTCATTGCTGTGCTCCAAGTACAGTATCTGTGAGGGGTTGCAGTGTTGTGCCACCAGTGCCTAAGGCCCAATTTTTCAGCCGCTGTTCAACAGGGGCATGCAATTATAATTATTGATCTAATAATTCACAGCAGGGCCCATTGCTGCGCCCACCAAGAGTAACTGTCAGGCCTTACAGTGTTGTGGCACCAGCACCACCATCACCACCACCACCACCACCAAAGGCCCAATTTTTAAGCCCCTGTTCAACAGGGGCATGCAATTATAATTATTGATCTAATAATTCACAGCAGGGACCATTGCTGCGCCCACCAAGAGTAACTGTCAGGCCTTACAGTGTTGTGGCGCCAGCACCACCATCACCACCACCACCACCACCACCACCACCAAAGGCCTAATTTTTCAGCCCCTGTTCAACAGGGGCATGCAATTACAATTCTTGATCTAATAATTCACAGCAGGGCCCATTGCTGCGCCCACCAAGAGTAACTGTCAGGCCTTACAGTGTTGTGGCACCAGCACCACCATCACCACCACCACCACCACCAAAGGCCTAATTTTTCAGCCCCTGTTCAACAGGGGCATGCAATTACAATTCTTGATCTAATAATTCACAGCAGGGCCCATTGCTGCGCCCACCAAGAGTAACTGTCAGGCCTTACAGTGTTGGGGCACCAGCACCACCATCAAAGGCCCAATTTTTACTACCACTGATCAACAATTATATGTTATTACAATTCCTGATATAATAGTTGACAGCAGGGCGTTCCAGCACCCACCAAGAGTAACTGTGAGTGCTTACAGTGTTGTGCCAACACCAACACCTAAGGGGCCAATTTCTGCAGAGTATATACGGCAGGTCCCTACTTTCAAACATCCAACTTACAAACGACTACTACTTGCAAACGGAAGAAGACAACAGGAAGTGAGAGGAAATCTACCCCTTGGAAGGAAAATTCTCTCCTGTAAGAATTAATATGGGAGAAAGGTGTCTCCTCTCTACTGATGCTTTATCACCAATCCTTGTTTCAATAAAAACACCACATTTCAAAAACAGTTGTCATTGGGATGCAAAGTGAGGTGAAATGTTCTGAACAGGGGCACAGACAGCAAAAAAAATGTGACAGGGGTGATAACCGTTCCCTATGTTTTACAAAAAACTAAAAAAAAGGAATTTGCCATGGAGCTCCACTTAAACAATGCAGCTGTTCAAAATTATAAACAGATTCTACATAAGAACAAACCTACAGTCCCTGTCTTGTATGCACCGCCTGTATATGGCTGTTCAGAGTATATAGGTCCTTTTTTATTTTGTGTGCAGGGTTCCCCTTAATATCCATACAAGACCCAAAGGGGCTGGTAATGGGCTGGGGTAGGGGGGGGGGGGGTTGATGGGGTAGCTATGCCATTTTTCCTAAAGATTTTCATCCATATTACCGGGACCACACATTGCATTAAAGCCGCAAGCAGTTTTAAATGACTTTTTTCCCTTTAGAAATGTTATTTTGTGCAGAGACAGTTCTAAACACGGGAAACACGTGGCACTTCACAGGCATACTTTAGACACCCCCCAGGTACAATATTTAAAGTAATATTTGACTTTTTTTTTTTCACTTTATGCATCATTAAAATGACTGCTCCCGGAAAACGTCCGTTTTTAAAACTTCTTTTTGCATTGATACATGTCCCCTGGTGCAGAAGCCGGGTTCCCAAACTCTGTTTCGGACAATAACATGGATAATAGTCGTTATAATTAGCACTTTAGAATCCGAACGTTCGCATCCATTGTATTTAATAGAGTTCTAATGTTCGTGCGAACTTTCGGTCCGTTCGCGGGTTCTGGTGCGAACCGAACCCGGGGGTGTTCGGCTCATCTCTAGTCATCATCTTGCGTTCTTTCAAACACCTTGCATCCTAGCTCATCTGTATCTTCAGATGAGGTGATAGCCTCCATGTAACTCCAAACTTTCTGCTGTTGTATTGGGTTGACTAGTCTTTCTTTAATCTGTATCCTGTTGGTACAGGGGCTAAGACATAATGTGCGGCCATTTTGCAACATGTTTGTTTTGTAGACATTCACTTTTTTTTTTTTTTTTTATTGTTTTTATTGAAAAGAATTTCAAACAAGATGATACAGATAAAGGAAGTAAACAAAGGGTAGTTTTCACTGCTTGACATGTCTATATTACTACATGCATATCAAAAGAAAATAATAGTCCCAAAGGGGATCAATAAACAGATTCAATAACAACAGTGGGAGGTGAAAACTTCAAGGCCTATGCAAGGAAGAACAGGAGGATAAGAAGGGGGGAAGGAAAAGGGGGGGAAGGAGAGGGAGGGGGGGAAGTGGGGAGTAAGGGCGGGGGGAAGAAGGAGGAAGGGGGATGGGCGAGGGAGGGAGTGGTTGATCTGTAGTGAACATGCTAGGTCATCAAGTACAGGAAATAATTTACCGAACATGAAATACAATTATTCATTTAGGTACATTTGAAACGTGTGTCGTATAGTGCATTTTAAGAAGGACTTTTATGCCAGGTTGACCAGATTTCCCAGTGTTTGTTAAACCTAAGTTGATTGCCAAGTCTGTTGGCCATCAGAGATTCGTAGACGTAGTTTGTTTGGGTGATAAGCAGTACTTCGGAAACATTTGGTGCTTTGTCTGATTTCCAGTTTCTTGCAATTAGCGTCCTGGCAGCTAAGAGAATATGAGTTATCACTGTTCTGTAGTCGGGAGGGAAAATTTCAATTCCTACATTTAGAATGGCTAGGGCGGGATTAGGGTGGGTTAAAACCCCCGTAATTCCTGAAATATGACGAAAAATGGAGTTCCAGAAACTGGTCAGGTGTCTGCAAGCCCATAGCATATGGAGTAGGTTGCCTGTTGTACCGCAGTTCCTCCAGCATAGTGGGGAGCTTTGGGACCCGAACTTGGAAAGCCTGTAGGGAGTGAGATACCACCGAAGTGCTATCTTTTGGGATAGTTCCCAATGGTTAACGCATCTAGATGCCTTATAGAGTGAACGAAATGCGTGTTGCCACTGGGAAACAGAAATATTTTGACCCAAGTCTGCCTCCCATTTCTCAAATGGTTGGGATTTTATAAACGTCATTTTATGTTGGAATAAATTATAGAATAGGGAGATTCCCTTAGTGGGGGTAGGATTAGTATTATAGAAGTGCCACACCACTCTCGGGAGGCGAAGCCTGCATGTGCTTAGTGGTCTGAGAAAATGGGAGATTTGTATATACTTGTATAGGTCTGTGGAAGGCAGTGAGAATGTGTTTTGCAGGGCAGTGAATGAGAGAAGGACATCGTCTTGGTAAAGATCATCTATAGTCTTTAGACATTCACTTTTGATGGCTTGTGAGCTCCATCCAGACATACATCACTAATTATGACCCATCCAAGGTCAAGATGTTGTGCAAATGGTGCATTGTGTGGCCCATTGTATTGCTCTCTGACCTTGTGCACTCTCAATATGTCTCTTCCAAGTAGAAGGATAATTGCAGCACCTGGGTCCAGTACTGGAATCTTGTCTGATATTTGCATCAGATGAGGGTAGTGACGAGCAATTTCAGGTGTGGGTTTCTCTGATCTATCATCTGGTATCATATCACATTCTATGAGAGTGGGCAGAGTCAGCTGCGTTTTCCCATCTAATGATTCAATGATGTAGTTGTTTGCTCTCCTCCCTGATGTCTCCACAACTCCTGAGCATGTCTTCAAAGTATACGGAGTTGGACTTCCTCTGTCACCGAAGAGGTCAAAGAACTCTGTTCTTGCCAAAGATCTGTTACTTTGTTCATCTAGGACCGCATACATTCTGATTGCCCTCTCTCTGAGGCCTGCAGGATACACCTTGACTAAACATATCTTGGAGCATGATCTCGAGTTAAATGTGTTTGCGCAGATTTCAGTGCACTTTGAGGTTATTGCTGGCAATGTACTCTCTTTTTGCTCCCCACCATGATCTTCTTGGGTTACCGGATTCTCTGTTTTCCATGGTGCTGGTCCTGGGTGTAAAGCAGACAGATGGTTGTCATTATTGCATTCTTTGCATTGAATTGTTTTCACACAGTCTTTAGCAAGATGTTGAGTTGAACCACAGCATCTGAAACAAATGCGCTTGTCCTTAAGATAAGATTTGCGCTCCTCTATCGTCTTGCTTCTGAAACCGCGACATTTTCTCAGTGGATGAGGCTTGTTATGTAGGGGACACTGCTTATCTGGGTTCTCAATTTGCACTCCTGAGCTTTTATCCTGGTTGGCCTCAAACTCAGTCGGTACTTCTGTCTTCCGTACAGATACTGTTGCTCTGCGTTCTTTATTGTACACTGAAAGTTATTTCTCTGTCTTTACAGAACTGGAGCCTCCCCTGTTCAAAAAGGCAAAGCTTGGGTCATTGCATATTTTAGCTTGCTTCACAATGAATTTGGCGAGGAAGGAGAAAGGTGGAAATGCCACCTGATGATCTTCCTTGTATTTTGATGCTTGCGTGATCCATCTTTCTTGTAAGCTGTAAGGAAGCTTCTCGATTACCGGTTTGACTCCGCGTGCTGTATCCAAATATGAAAGGCCTGGCAGGTATCCACCAGCCTTTGCCGCTTCCAGCTCTAAAAGTATGTCACCAAGCTCTCTCAGCTTCTGATTGTCTCTGTTTGTTAATTTTGGATAATTTTCAATTTTCTTTAGAAGTGCATCTTCAATTACTTCAGGTGACCCATAGCAGTCTTCCAATCTCTGCCATAACATTGTAAGCCCTGCTGTCGCATCATGAACATGTACTGACCTGATTCTTTTGGCTTGCTCGGTGGACTCTGGTCCGAGCCATTTGGAGAGTAGATCAAGCTTTTCCCTGTCTTTCAGATTTAAGTCTTGGGTGCTGCTTAGAAAAGATGACTTCCAGGCCCAATAATTTTCTGGACGGTCATCAAACTTCAGGAGACCAGAGCTCACCATTTCACTGCGTATCAAGTATTTTGTCACCTCTGTGGCTCCTGCTGCCTCAGGTGGGCATTTTTTGGGAACAAACACAGGGCATGTCTGTGGCTGGTAAGACGGTTGGGATGCTTGGTTAAATCCACTATAGTCGTGTGGTTGTTCTCGTTTACTGCAAGTCTTCCTGCTATAGGCCGGATTTATATTTTCCCAAGGAGGGATTATGTCACCATTTGTTTGATTTCCTGAAGGACCAACAGATTGGTCTCTGAGTATGTAACCACTTGGCTTGTTATAGTAAAGTTCTGGTTCAGTCTTGTGGCATCGAGCGATATCAAAGTTGTCTGCTGCTAGCGGGACATTTGACGATTCCAATGCATCATTAGACTGTTGATCCGAGCGCATGGTCGTGTGCAAATGCACATACCCACTGGTGCGTTGGATTGCACTGAGTGGTGTCATTTGGGTATCTATCACAGAGTGCTCTCTGTACTGTTCTTCGGCAGCTCTCATGAGCACCTTGGCTTCAGCTAAGGCTGCTGAAGCAGTTTTTTCTTGCTTGATAATATGTAAAGATGCTTTCACCTCTGCTTTTCTTCTAAGTGCTTCAGCTTTACTTTTAGCTTTAATCATATGATGTTCTTCATCTATGCAGCCCCGTTCTCTTATCATTTCAGCTTCACGTATTGCATAGGAAGCCAGTGCACGCGCAGCTTCTGCTTTTGCATGGGCCTTGGCAGCTGCAGCACTGGTGGACGACAGGTTAGAGCAGCTTGAATGTCTAGAGCTAGTGCGCTTGGACCTGGCAGATTCAGCACTAGCTGATGTCTGATCCGACTGACTAGAGACTCTGGAGCTTGTGCAGCGTGACCTGTTGGTTGTCATATTTTGTATGCTTTCCTCTGCTTGTGTATGCTGAGGGATGACTGGTGTATTATCCTTGTCTGTGTGCTGCATGATGAAACAGATTACTTCTTTGTAGTGTCTGTGGCTGTAGAGGCTAGCTGATGATGAGCAGAATGCATCCACTTTTCTTTAAACTAGGCCCGCTGTGTTAAAAGTCTTTTTACTGTTCTGCCCTCACAATGTGTTCAAAGTACAAAGCTTGGCAGACAGCTAACAGCTTCACACATAAAATGTAGTTGCATTAGTAGAACATATACTGACTAACTGAAAACTAATGACTGCTTACTTACAGACTTATGCTTCCAAGGCCTGTATTAAGAAATAGTGGAGGTCTTTAGCATGCTTCCTTCTCTGTAGAAAGATTGTTCAATATGACTGCTGAGCAGGAAGTGGGAGGAATATACTACAGTTCCTGCTAGTAATGGATGCCAATTTAAAGCAACAGTACGATCAGTAAATATATACCTTATAATCAGAACAGTATTGAGTATTTTTTGAAAAGGGAAGCTTTACTTCATTTACTAAGCTCTGGAGCAAGTGCACAGTGTATTATCCTTTAGTAAATCAACCACATTATGAGCCATTAGAATGTGCATGTATATCCAACAACTCTCTATAACCAAAAATGAGATCAAAATATTGAAATAATTTCTCTGTTGGAAAAGTCCAACAGAAATTGTTCTATATAGTCCTTTGAAAGCAGACAAGGAGGCATTATGAGCTTCCCTTGCTAGACCCAATTTGCATTTACTGTACCCTTTTATACAAAAGGTACACAGTACTGTGCTTTTAATATCTTTTTAAATGGGTACGCAGCAGAGCGATATAGAAAATCTAAGGACTATCCCTCTCATCCATGCTCTGTAATACCAAGTACCAGTATCCTTTGTTATAACTGCTGGCTCAAGAAGTTATGCTGCGTACACACGACCGTTTTTAATGTCATTGAAAAAAACTGCGTTTTTCTCGATGTGATTCTTCTCAAGCCTGCCTTGCCTACACACTATCATGGAAAAAAATGCTTGAGTAAAGCATGGTGATGTACAACACATACAGCGGCACTATAAAGGGAAAGTTCCATTCGGATGGCGCCACCCTTTGGGCTGCTTTTGCTGATCCTCGTGTTAGTAAAGTTTGGTGAGAGCCAATTTGCGCTTTTAAGCCTTGTGCTTTTCAGTCCATTACAGCGTGACGAATGTGCTATCTCCATTACAAACGCTAGTTTTACCAGAACGAGCACTCCCGTCTCATAAGTTGCTTCTGAGCATGCGCATTTTTTTTCACGTCGTTAAAGCCTACACACGGCCGTTTTTCATGACGAGAAAAACGACGAGGTGAAAAACGACGAGAAAAATTAGAGCATGTTCCAAATTTTTAATGGTCATTTTTCACGTCGTAAAAAATACTCTGGAGCCCACACACGATCATTTTTAATGACCAAATAAAAAAATGAAATTTTTCTCATCATGAAAAACGGTCGTGTGTACGCGGCATAACTTTTTGGTTGTCAATAAAAATGTCACTTGATTTGTAGCTATTCTTGTAAGTTATCTGTGTTAAATACAAACTTTCACACTGGAATACATTACTGAATTATTTATGAATGCAATTCATGGGCTGGGCATAGATAATGTTATCTGAATAACCATGACATGCAAGATTCACTTAACAGAATACATTTAGATAGAAGAGTTTAAAGGAACCACAGAAAACCAGTGTAAAAAGGATGAAGATTATTTCTTACTTCACCATCTTTCTTTGCACCATAGCACTCAAAGTGTTTGCTGTAAATGTCCAGTATAATGGGTAAGTTGAAACAATTTGGCAATTGTTATAATGTAATTTGGCACTACTAGTGACTATAAAAATGTGTTGAATGTATGTTTGAATGTATGAATACTCTGCATGCCTCTGTCCCTTTTCTAAACAACCATTGTGATATAGAAAGAACCTTTATAAGTTTCAGTATGTAATTGGTAATTCAAGGAAAATGTACTTTGCTAAACATTTTGAATATATCAGTGCAGAAAGTGGTGCAAGGGTGTTGGCAATGTCTTATTTTATATAGTGACAACAATAAGGCACCAGATGGTTTGCAATGATATGAAGAGTTTTGGCGGATTATTTCTGTTGCAATTCAGAAGCAAGATTGGTATGAAAATTACATTTTGGTTTTGGGATTATTAAAAGATTTATTTTAGCACAATTGGATCTCGGATCTTTATGACTTTAGGTTCTGTTTAAAACCAGGCAAGATCCTAGGCAATGTGGCAGTTCAGGGATCCCAAGAAAGATAATTTGTCAGAAAATAACTTCACACAATATTAATACTGCTGTTTAGAGTGCAAAAAAAAAAAAAACTTGTCACATACAGAATCCCTTTCCTTTCTCATGCCCCAATTATTATGCATTATACTACTGCACAATTCAGAACACCGTACAGCCATCATGGTGGTTGTGATCATTCGATTGATGGCCATATTTAGAAACATATAACAATAAATATAGTCACTTCAAAACCAAAAGATTGAATAAGCTGTGATTTTTTTTTTTATGTTGTACAAAATACCTAAATAATAATGTGTTATAAATAATGGTTAATAACTAGAAATGGGTAATTCTGTTATTGTTGCTTGTTAATTGTGTGCTAAATAAGAGTTTATTCTCGAAGTAGGCAAGCAAAGTACATGGGGGTTGTGGTTGTTTGCTGGAAAGATAGAATAGAGATATTGAGATTGTATTTAATATTGTATTATTATTGTAATTGTTGGATATATGTGTGTATATACAGTGACGTCACTAGGGTTGGTGCCACCTGGTACGGCAAAACATGGCATCACCCCCCCCCTGTCTATCCTGCCCACGGTCACGAGGTACACCCCCAAATGGCCCCTGTAAATTAAAGTATAGGGTGGTACTGGGCAGTCTGGGGCGATATAGGGCAGGTTGGGGTGATATAGGGCAGGTTGCGGTGGTATAGGGCAGTCTGGGGCGATATAGGGCAGGTTGGGGTGATATAGGGCAGGTTGCGGTGGTATAGGGCAGGTTGGGGTGATATATGGCAGGCTGGGGTGGCATAGGGCAGGCTGGGGTGGTATAGGGCAGTTTGTGGTGGTACAGGACAGGCTGGGGTGGTATGGGGCAAGTTGGGGTGGTATAGGGCAGGCCAACGCTGTATCCTGGCCTAGGCCAACAAGGCCCAGGCCTAGGGCAGCACTTTGCAGGGGGCAGCACAGATGCTTCTAATTTTGACTGTACTATCATCCTGGTCCACAAACCTTCCTCACCGTGCTATATGTTTTCTGCTGCACCATTGGCATAGTTATATCTTCTTAGTCGTCTCCATAAAATTATCAGAAATTTGTGCTTAAAGTAGAACTATAGGCAACACTTTTGTTTTTCATTTTGGATAGAGTAAGGGAGGGTTATGGCCCCTGTCAGTTTATTTTTTACCATCCCTGTCCTATTGCAGAGATTTCCCTTCACTTCCTGCCCCATAGCCAAACAGGAAGTGAGAGGAAATCTGTGCAAATGAAGGGAATCCATTGCCCCCCCCAGGCCCTCAAAACTAGTGTCCCCACTCGAAAATTCCAGGGTTTTAAACAGAAAAGGATGTGGCCTTGACAGGAAGGGGTGAGTCATAATCAAATTAGAGGGTGCACGAGTTTAGTCAGGCCTAGGGCATCACAAAATGTAAATACACTACTGGGGCAGGTTGGGGTGATATAGGGCAGGCTGGAGTGGCATAGGGCAGGTTGCGGTGGCATAGGGCAGGCTGAAGTGGCATAAGGCAGGTTGTGATGGCATAGGGCAGGTTGCGGTGGCATAGGGCAGGTTGCAGTGGCATAGGGCAGACTGGGGTGGCATAGGGGAGGTTGCGGTGGCATAGGGCAGGTTGCAGTGGCATAGGGCAGGCTGGGGTGGTATGGTGCCAGGTTAGGACTCTATGTAGTGACATGTGCAGCAACTTACAGCATGCCTGGAGATGAAGACACTCTGGCTGCTGTGTCCTCGTCTCTTTCTCCTTCCGCTGTGGGATCAGCCAGAGTGAAGGAGTCTGTGGGAGGAGTGGAGGAGGCAGCCACACCCCCAGTTCTGCCCACAAACTCCGGCTGCCTCCGGAGACATTGGAGATCCCAGAGGGACAGCTTAAGATGGGGGAGTATTACAGGCAGCCTCCCCCACACAGCTTGGTGCCCTGCTCACACCGTTCTGCTGCGGCTCTGCAAGCAGAACAGAAGTACAGTGTGTAGCGGTGGGTGACGGCCCCGGTGTCACCCCTCTGGCGGGTGTCATCCAGTGCGGCCCCCGCAACCCCATAGCAACACCACTGTGTATATATTTACCTTTACCTAAACTATTGAGATCCAAACAAAATAACCAAACATTAATGTCCAAAAGTAATTGGGTTTTCCAGTGAATATGTACAGTACAGTATGTCCCCAGTATACGTTTTTTCATTGTTGGGGGAAGCACAAATCATTGATTATTGTGTAATATCAGAAATGAAAAGTTCTTACCAGTGGCAAATAGGAAGATGAAAAATTGGCATCTTCTTCACTGCCCACCAGGGGGGAAACCACACAGTCACCCCATAAACAAGACGGGCTGTGCACTCTCTTAAAGTGGTACTAAACTCTCACAATCAACATTAATTAATTGTAATCCTTATGCTGCTGGCATTAGTAAATAGATAGGAAGGTATATCATATTTACTTACTTTACTACACTTACTTACTAAGCTTTTTTTTTTTTTTTTTTTTTACATTTCTTTGGTTGCTTCCTGGTTTCTGGACTAGGCCAAAAATGATGGTATATAGCCCATGAAGACTTTTTTTTCTTCATCTGGAGGAGGGGCTTTCTCAGCTAAGCCACCCTCCTGCCTGCATGCCTGAGCAAAGGGCAGATGGATTCCAGAAAGTAAATACTACATGAATCCTCTGCCCTTACTCAAGATGGCAGCAGCTAAAAATAAGGCAAAGAGACACGGATGGATGGGGGGGTTTGCTTTGAATATTAAACATTAATTGAATAGTGTTTTTGGTTTGTGGTGCTCAGATACAGTTTAGTTCCACTTTAAGTATACTCCACCATTCTCGCTATGCTACATACTATACAATGTAGTCAGTCCCATAAAAAATGTACACAGTATACAGGCATACCCCACTTTTAAGTACACAATGGGTTGTATTTACTAAAGCTGGAAAGCCCAAAATCAGGCTCATTTCTGCATAGAAATCAATGAGCTTCTAACCCCAACTTGTTCAATTAAGCCTGGTAATAAAACCTTGAAGCTCATTGGTTTTTATGCAGAAGTGAGACAGATTTTGCGCTTTCCAGCTTTAGTAAATAAAACCCATTGTGTACTTAAAAGTGGGGTATGCCTATAAACTACTACACACAAATAAAACATAAGATACAGAAAAGAGTCTGATATACAGAATTAATGTCTCATGAAGTAAATTGTGGTTTGAAAGTGTATCCATCAAGTAAATAAAAGAATTACCTCTCTTAATTCTTGGGCATTATGCACAAGATGGATATTTAATCGCTTCAATACAGGGCATTTTCACCCCCTTCCTGCCCAGACCAATTTTTAGTTTTCAGCGCTGTCGCAGTTTGAATGACAATTGCGCGGTCGTGCGACGTGGCTCCCAAACAAAATTGAAGTCCTTTTTTTCCCACAAATAGAGCTTTCTTTTGGTGGTATTTGATCACCTCTGAGGTTTTTATTTTTTGCACTATAAACAAAAGAATAGCGACAATTTTGAAAAAAACACAATGTTTTTTACTTTTTGATTTAATAAATATCACAATTTAAAAAAAAGAAAACGTTTTTTTTTTCTCAGTATAGGCCAATATGTATTCTTCTACATATTTTTTGGTAAAAAAAATTGCAATAAGCGAATATTGATTGGTTTGCGCAAAAGTTATAGCGTCTACAAAATAGGGGATAGTTTTATTGCATTTTTTATTTTATTTTTTTACTAGTAATGGCGGCGATCTGCGATTTTTATTGTGACCGTGACATTGCGACGGACATATCGGACACTTTTGACACATTTTTGGGACCATTCACATTTATACAGCGATTAGTGCTACAAAACAGCACTGATTACTGTGTAAATGTGACTGGCAGGGAAGGGGTTAACACTAGGGGCGCTGAAGGGGTTAAATATGTTAATAGCAAATTTATACAGAGCGTGCACTATTATGTAAATTATCTTGTTCAATAGCACCTAGGTCCCAATAATGGAATATAGAAAGGGAGCCCTTTTGAGGCAAAATGTGTGGGACTTTGAAGGTGCTCATTGAAAGTTATGCCTGAGTCAATCATACAAAAAGAGAAATGCTAGAAGAATATAAAAATATGTTCCCTAGGGAGTGATTCTAACTGTAGGGGGAGGGGATTCACAATGGGAGGAGACTGTTCTGTGTTCCTCTGTACTGGGAACACACATCAGTCTCCTCACCTCCGACAGGAGGTGGATTTGTGTGTTTACACACACAGATCCATGGTCCTGCCGTGATCACGGGCAATCGCGGGTGCCCGGCGGACATCGCGGCCGCCGGGCACGCGCACCGGGTCCCGAGCGATGCCGCGGGCGCGCGCGCCCCCTAGACGGCCAGGATCCCAGGACGTCATGACGTCCACCCAGGATGGGAGATCCCTCCTGTGGACGTCATTTGACTATAGGCGGGTATTGAAGTGGTTAAACAAACCTTTAGCGATACATGAGTCACCCCATTTTCAGGGGTGTATGGTCACAGCATTATATAATACAACATTTCCAGCTATTAATTGTCATTATTTTGCTTTAATTTGATCTAATTTATGTAATTTTTTGGAACTGTAAGCTTATGGTGACATTTTTATATATCTTAATCTTAAATCAATAAATTGAAAAATCATATAAACTTTGTGCATGCCCAAATTATAGATTGAGTGTACTATCCAATAATAACAAATACATTTATAATAGTTAATAATAAACTAGGAATCGTTAAGTCTGTTATTGTTGCCTATTATGTGCTAAACAAGAGTTTAGTCTTGAAGCAAGCAAGCAAAGTACATGGAGGGATATGAAGGGTGTGGTTGTTTTCTGGAAATAAATAGAGATATTGAGATAAGCCTACATTGACTGTGTAATTATAATGTAATTATAAATACAATGTGGCAGATGACTGAGATTACTGTTGCATTGCATGCTTACAATCACTGCACACTTTCTTGTGAAATATCCTAGAGCCCCAATCCCATTCTGCTAGTACCTGCGTGTGGTATTCCCCTTCCTAGTAGTGCTGTGCATTCCTTCTCTGTATTGATAAGATTTTCAGTGTGTACATATCCCCCAAACATTTGATTGCTTTGCTTTAACTGGGAGAAAACAGTGCAAAAGAAGAACTGCATGGGCATTGCAAGGAAGGATTAGAGCACTATTAAACCCAAAAGCAAACTTTCACCAATTTGAAGATGTGATAGCTGTAATAGTGTAGTAGTGTAATCTTTTTCTTTTTTAGGCTTTCTTTATTCAATTTCAATTTAGTGATCTAGCCAGCAAGTTTGTTGTTTTTCATCAGAACAAGCTCGTTTGCAGATGGAACAGTTAAAAAGGATGGGACAAACCATTTACCATTGGCAGGGACAAACCATTTACCACTGGTAGGGGCTGCTCTGTGCAATGGTTTTGCACAGAGTAGCCCCTATCCTTTTCATCTGGTGTCCCCTGCCAGCAGTCCAGGCCCCTCCTTTTTATCGGGTGCCCCCACGGAAAGATGCTTTCCATGGAGCTCCCGTGCGGGCTCGCTCCTGAGTCCCGCTGCTGCGCTCACTGACACAGACAGTGGGACTTGGCCCCGCCCCAAGCTCCTGTGTCACAGCTTTTGATTGACAGCAGTGGGAGCCAATAGCTCCTGCTGCTATCAATCTGTCCAATGAGGAATGTGACAGCTGCTGGAGTTGCTGCGCTCATGCACATTACAGGATTGGGTTCAGGTGGGTCTGGGGGGGAGCTGCAGCACAGAAGGTTTTTCACCTTAATGCATAGGTTGCAAGGTGAAAACCTTAAGGCTTTACAACTACTTTAAGTTGCAGGGGCAGGCCTTACATGGTAGGGTAGCATAGGGGCCCCTGGATACCCTCTAGGTTCTAGGCATACATCTAGGGACTTGGCACTGGTCACTCCAGGCTTAGAGCAATAACAACAAATGAGTTTGCAGCATTAGGTAAAACTTAGATGTGCAGTCAATGCTCTCTGCAATGTGATATAAGGGAAAGCTAAGTCACAAGTATTGAGTTATCTGGCTCATTGCATTTTATTCTGGCAAGGCACCCAGCAGGCATCAGGAATGCAAAATCCTTTTACCATCCATGTTTGTGAAGCCCAAATTAAACAGCCACAATTCCTAAATCTGAGCGAAAATCACACAAAGCATTGTAGGCCAACTCCCGCCATTTTTTTTTTAAAATACTGTAGATTGTGTAATGGTTTTGCTGGAGTCTGTGACTACATTGAGGAGATCCCCTCACTGGACAACAGTATTGTCAAATGTCAATCTATGGAGAAGGTAATGTTAGATGGACTAGTAGATTTAGATACTGACAAATTAAATCCTAATTCTAGTTAACACTTTTAAACAGTTACAGTAACAGTTTCTTTTTGGGAAAAAAGGTTCTAACTATTTAAATAAAAGCTGACCATTGTAAGCACCCCTGTCAGTATTAGATGGTTTGTCTCAATTCTCTAACTGACACTTTTGTTGAAATGTTAAGAAGATGAAAAATAACAGGCTATCTGACTGGATCAACAGGTAATCAAACAATGCCACAGCTGTTGTGTTAATGCTAGACACAGACTATATCAGGCATCACTAAATGACGGACCACAGGCCAAGTCAGGACCACGTCAATGCTCCTTCCGGCCCCGCCGCTGTCGCGCCGTATAAAATCTGCTTTTTTGTCTTCAGCTGCTGCTGCCTGCTGGCTCTGTTATCTTCACAGTGCTAACATCGGAAGAGCAGCACAGTGATGCACGGAGGGCGGGGACTGGCCCAGTTAACTGATTGGTTGCTAGCAGGCACGGACTGGCCATAGGGCAAACCGGGCACTTGCCCGGTGGGCCGGGGCCGCCGGGCCGCATGTCCTTGCTTGCGGGGCCAAGGCAGGCTGCTCTTTGAGCCCGCGCCAGTCCCCCGACCTTTCCGCGGCCACCTGGCTGCCAGTTCAGCTCAGGCTCAGCGATCTGCACCAGGGGGACAGAAACATGAAGGGGGAGGAGCTAGAGGAGACCCCTCTCCACGGCCGCCAGTATAGTTCAGCTGTTGGTGCCGGGGGTGTGACCACGAAGGGGAGAGGAGCCTGCTGCAGCTGGATCAGAGAGAACGTAACTGCGGCCCCCTGTAACCTGAATAGGAGGAGCGGTGGGGTGGCTACATATAGAAGAGTAATTCTCTCCATCTTCCTCCCACAGTACCTGAATGCCTGCTTCTGCTCCTCTCCCTCTTGCAGGCTTTCAGGTACTGTGGGAGGAAGATGGAGAGAATGATTCTTCTATATGCAGCCACCCCACTGCTCCTCCTATCCTGCTTATCTCTGCTGCCCCCACGGTGCTCTCTACATCCCCCCCACACAGTGCTCTCTACCCCCTCACAGTGCTTTCTACCCCCCACAGTGCTTTCTACCCCCCACAGTGCTCTCCACCTCCCCCATGCTCTCTGCTGCCCCCTGTGCCCTCTGCCTCTCCCCCTGTAATATCCACCTCCCCCTGTGATATTCACCTCCCCCATGCTCTCTGCTGCCCCTCTGTGCCCTCCACTTCTCCCCCAGTTCTATCCAGCCCCCCCCTGTGCTCTCCTCCTCCCTCCTGTGCTCTCCACCTCTCCCCATGCTCTACACTGCCCCCCTGTGCCCTCCACCTCTTCCCTTGTTCTTTTTAACTCCCCCTGTGCTCTCCACCTCCCCCCATGCTCTACGCTCTCCCCCTGTGCCCTCCGCCTCTCCCCCTGTGCTTTTCACCTCCCCCAATGCTCTCCAGCCCCCCCAGTGCTCTCCAGCCCCACTGTTCTCTTCAACTCCCTTCTGTGCTCTCCACCTCCCCCATGCTCTATGCTGCCCCCCTGTCCCCCCCATCTCTCCCCCTGTGCGCTCCACCTCCCCCCATGATATCAACCTCCCTCCTGTGCTCTCCACCTCCCCCATGCTCTCCGCTGCCCCCTGTGCCCTCCACTTCTCCCCCAGTGCTCTCCAGCCCCCCTGTGCTCTCCACCCAGTGCTTTCTAGCCCCCCCAGTGCTATCCAGCCCCCCCTGTGCTCTCCTTCTCCCTCCTGTGCTCTCCACCTCTCCCATGCTCTACGCTGCCCCCCTGTGCCCTCTGCCTCTCCACCTGTGCTTTTTACCTCCCCCTGTGCTCTCCACCTCCCCCATGCTCTATGCTGCCCCCCTGTGCCCTACACCTCTCCCCCAATGCTCTCCAGCCCCCCCAGTGATCTCTGCCTCCCCCCTGTGCTTTCCACCTCCCCCTGTGCTCTCTGCCCCGTGTTCTCCTGCCCTCCCTGTGCTCTCCACCCCACCCTGTGTTTTTTCTTCCCCCTGTGCTCTCCAACCCCCCACTCCCTGTGCTCTCCAGCTCCCCCATGCTTTCCGGCCCCCTTGTGCTCTCCTCTTCCTCCCTGTGTTTTCTGCCTCTCCCCTGTGCTCCCTGCCCCCATGCTCTTCGCCTCCCCCCACAATGCTCTCCAGCCACCCTGTGCTCTCGCGCCACCGCATGTTCTCAAGGTTCTTCCCTGTGCTCTCTGCCCCCCTTGCTCTTTCCCTGTCCCCCTCGCCCCCCGCAACTTTTGCCAGGGTTCCCCCTCCCCTCTCCCGGGGTATCCGTCAGGATGGAGAGTGGGGAAGGGGCTGGTTAAGATGTCATGGGCTTCTCATTCCAAAATGCCCAGGCCAATTTTTTTACCCAGTCCGGGCCTGGTTGCTAGAATTCCCCAATCAGTTAACTGGGGCCGGTTCAGCCCTCCTTCCATCTCTTTGCTGCACTTCTGATGTCAGCTTCTGTGCCTCCTATGACAGCTGCTGGGCCCTGTGTAAGGTAAGACAGGGAAGAGGGCACTGTTATGAAGGACGGGGGGGGGGGGGTGGGAAAGGATCAGAAACTGTAAAGAAGGAGGAGGGGTGATATAAAAGGGAGGCAGGTAAGAAATGTTAAGGAAGTGATATGAAGGGGGATGGGGTTCTACAAAGGGGGTGAGGACAGGAATGTGAAGGAAGGCTGGGGATTGCGCTGTGAAGTGGGGTACTCTAAAGGGGGTGAGGACAGGAATGGGAAGGGGGTGCTATAAAAGGGGTGAAGACAGGAATGTGAAGGTAGTGCTATAAAGGGGATGAGGTTAGGAATGTGAAGTGGGTGCTATAAAGGTGGTGACGACAGGAATGTGAAGGGGGTGCTATAAAGGGGGTGAGGACAGGAATGTGAAGGGGGTGCTATAAAGGGGGCAAGGACAGGCATGTGAAGGGGGGTGCTATAAAGTAGGTGAGGACAGTTATGTGAAGGGGGGCTGGGAACTGCAATTTGAAGTAGGGGTGATATAAAGGGGGACCGCAGACAAGAATCTGTAGGGGGGCTGAGGACTTGTGAAGGGGGGGAGATGTGCATGGGGACTGAGAACACAAACACAAACTGTAATAAAAAGGATTGTGATGTGAAGGATCTGAGGCTAGCTTCACATTTTTGCATACTGCATGTAGGCGGCCCCCTTATTGCAGTGGGCTGCCTTATAAGCAGAAATGCAGAAAAATAAGTCCCTGCCCTGGCTTTTTTTTATTTTATTGCGCCAAGCTGCATGGTACTGTGGCACTCGCATAAATGCGCCACAATTGCCATTGTGCAGAGGTGTCATTGAGAGTCAAACATATGATTCGGATCTTCATGAGTTTTAATTCAATACCCCTGGACCATATGATACTTTATATGTCATTTTTCATTTTGCCAAAAGTTTCACTTTAATTAGCCTGTACATACAGTATTACACATTTTGCAAAAGCCAAAAATATTTTTTAAGGATTTTTTTTCTTTTCATTCACACATTTCCATTCATAAAATGATACCACTCACTTACCTTTCTGTAAAAGACAGTAGAAACAAGGCGGGACTGCAGAATTCTACCTTTTCCCTATTTTGCATAACATAGAGGGGCAAAGTTCTGTAGTCCAACAAAACAGCTGAGGACAATGCAACTGCTATCAGTTAGCACAAGGAAAGAGTTTTCAGAGTGTGAGGAAGTTATCAGCTCACAGGATTTCAACAGGCATTTTTAAATTTAAAGTGGTATTAAAGTTTGTTTCTTTAAATAACAAACATGGTATACTTACCTGCTCTGTGCAGTGGTTTTGCACAGAACAGCTTCAATTCTCTTCTCTTCGGGGGCCCTGCCAGTGCTCCTGGCTTCTCCCCCTTGAGCAAGTTCCTCAGAAAAAGCCACTTGCCCTGGAAGCACCACCAAGTGCTCGCTCTCGAGCCACTGCTCTATGCGTCCATAAGACACATAGAGCCGCGGATCACCCCCTCCCCTCTGTTCTCTCCTCCTTGGCTCACTGGCTTTTATTGACAGCAGTGGGAGCCAATAAGCTCCCGCTACTGTCTTCGCCAATGAGGAGGGAGAGTCCCGGGACACTCGAGGGTATCGTGACTATCGTTGGATCGGAGGGAGCTCAGGTTAGGATTGGGTGGGTGCTAATTATAAACGTTTTTTACCTTTATGCATAGAAAGCATGCATTAAGGTAAAAAATTAAGGTTAAAAGCCTTCAGATCTACTTTAATAAACATATAACAAAATTATTTTAATAGTATATTCAACATACCAAAAGCAACCAAATAAGATCAATTCATTATGTGTACCTATCCTTTAATTAAATGTCTCTGTAGGGGTATTTTTTGTACATTAAAAGCTGGTCTTTCTGTCCATTGGACTATAAGGGCAATAATATGAAGGGTAGCTGCTGACAAGGCCTGCTCTTGTAATCACACTTGAAAAAATAAGATTAAAGTGGAGTTTCCACCAAAAATACAAAATAGCATTATTGTGTATGTAATAGCCTAAAAAAAAACATTTGAAAAAAAAATATTTTTTTACTCCCCTGAAAGTACCTGTTGCTATGCGGTCCCACGAAATCTGCCTTCTGAATCACCTCGGATTCTGACATCATCTCCCTCAGCTCCCTACTGCTCCTGGGAAATGTGTGTCATCATTTCCCAGGATGCAGTGCGCTTCCCCTATGGCTAGAATCACTCGTCAATACAATCCAGGAAGTAAATGCTTGTGGGCTTCACATGCCCACAAGCAAAATGAAAACTTCAGCAAAGATTTTTTTAAAGTCTCTTTATGCAGTAAGTCATCTTATATGTACCACTGTATTGAATGCTGAAATAACATGCTTTTAAAAAATGAAAAATGTGATTGGAACCCCACTTTAAGTTTCAGTTCACTTCTAGTTTCTACACATTATTGTCAATCTAGCCCTGATGAAGGAGGCTCTCTTGAACCCCAAAACACATTGGATACTTTTTTTAATGTCCTTCTGACTTCTATATAAAGTTTTAAATAAAGTTGTTTCTGGTCCTCTTAGCAGTTGTGTGGTGCTTCAGTTTCAATATTTGTTACATGAAGGGTTTTGTGACAGCAATTAATAGGGAATTCTAACGTCAGCCTTTAAAACAGCAAATTTGGAATGATTTTGTTTTGAAAGTGTTATGATTTCATTGTAATATTACCGCAGATTGTATGTCACGTGTAGTAGTACTTGATAAACATGTTTTTTAAATAAATATGACGCAAAGACGTATGATTTAGATATCGGTGGAGCTCATGTCAGAAGGATTAATCTTTGATTTGCCCTTTTTTCAGGCATCAAGTCCTAAGCATTATTCCGAAGACGGTGAGCCATGCCGACTACATACAAAATGTCTGCAGTGAATTACAGGTGAGTTATAAATGAACTTCAAAAAACAAAGAAAAAAGCAACACTATTTGCTAAGTTGTAATATACCAGAGACTTGCTTTTCAGAGGTATGCCATTACTGACCCATTTGTACTGAGGGAAGAGCTAGTAGCTTTGCTGTCTCCTATTTTGAGATCCAGTGAAATCAGAGTGAAGAAGGAAATCATGAACTGCATACATTTTGAAATAAGCTTGACAAATAAGCTTGACAACCCAACAACCAACATTTTTAGAAAATGAGGTCACAAATAGCAGCTTATGTTTTTTTGTCCACTTTCAGAGCCTAAAGTCATAATATCATCTCTATTAAGACAGTTTAATTACAGATAATTTATTCAATAATGTTGTAGTGTGTTGCCTAGGCTGCCTTTGTTTATCTAACAGTTTCAACATTTTCTTAGTCGCTAAACAAGCACAACTAGAAGAAGCACAAATGAGTAAGGTCAGCACATAGAACATGCTGCTTGCAAGCACATAAACTGAATGGTTCCTTGTGCTGCTTACTCCTCTCTCACTTTAAACCCTGCTGTAGAGGGGCTAGAAGATTAGTTGCGTTATTTGGTATACCTGCCAGGAGTTCAGCTTTAGATATCTTCTCTTACATCCCAAAGAACATAAAGAGTTGTAATGGCTAAACCACCTTAAAGTTCCAGAAGTTCTGTAGTGACACCAGGGAGTCATTTTCAATAAATATCAATTTATTAGCTGTTTCACATAGTTTAATATGTATGTGTGCACTCATGTATGTTGGGAGAACAGAACATACACTGAAGCCAAATCTCATCCACTATTACTTCTGTACTCATTGTAAATCCACAGTTGGCAATTTCCAATGTTTGGGATATGAGATATCCTCTATATCTTACCAAATGGGGAATGCTTCAAAAAATTGCATACCTATTTGATAGGTATGCTAAATACTTTATGACCCAACAGGTCTAAACCATACTTATTCATTTCATATACTTTCTACTTGATTGTACTTTATGATTGGTGTTAATAAAGATAAAGTATGTGGTAATATATATTGAGTATATTATTAGAAATGTATCTATGTGTCATTTCTTTTACATAGTTACATAGTTAGTCAGGTTGAAAAAAGACACAAGTCCATCTAGTTCAACCATAAAATAAATAAATAAATAAATAAAAAATATCAAACAATCCCATAAACCCAATTCTATACCCACAATTGATCCAGAGGAAGGCGAAAAAACCCCAGCAAAGCATGATCTAATTTGCTACAGCAGGGAAAAAAATGCTTCCTGACCCGCAAGAGGCAAGCGGATTTTCCCTGGGACAACCTTAACTATAAATGTCAGTTCCCAGTGATATTGTGTTTCTTTAGGAAAGAATAAAGGTTTTTCCTAAAGCAATCTACTGAGCTGGCCAGAACCACCTCTGGAAGGAGTCTATTCCACATTTTCACAGCTCTCACTGTGAAAAAACCTTTCCATATTTGGAGATGAAATCTCTTTTCCTCTAGGCGTAAAGAGTGCCCCCTTGTCCTCTGTGTTGACCGTAATTTGAATAACTCAACACCAAGTTCACTATATGGCCCCTTATATATTTGTACATGTTGATCATATCCCCTCTTAATCTCCTCTTCTCAAGAGAGAATAAAATTCAGTTCCTCTAATCTTTCCTCATAACTGAGCTCCTCCGTGCCTTTTATCAGTTTGGTTGCCCTTCTCTGCACTTTCTCCAGTTCCCCGATATCCTTTTTGAGAACTGATGCCCAAAACTGAACTGCATATTCCAGATGAGGTCTTACTAATGATTTGTACAGGGACAAAATGATATCGCTCTCTCTGGAGTCCATACCTCTCTTAATACAAGAAAAACGACTTTTCTCGCTTTGGAAACCGCAGCTTGGCATTGCATGTTATTAATGAGCTTATGCTCTACCAAAACCCCCAGATCCTTCTCCACTATGGATTCCCCCAGTTGTACTCCCCTAGTATGTATGATGTATGCATATTCTTAGCCCCCAAGTGCATAACTTTACATTTATCAACATTAAACCTCATCTGCCACATAAAGTAGCACAGTGGTTTAGTTATAAGCGACATACTTCATTTGGTAATTTTCTAGTATGCAAAAGTAAAACATATTGCTGCGCAGGTGATAATAACCTAAGTAAAATAAAGCTGCTTGCAATATCACAACAAAACCAATTGTGCAAAAACATACGTAATAAAAATTGCAGAGCTAAATAAATAAAGTTCAAAATAAATTTAAAAAAATGTCCATATAGTGCTTCAACACTAACATGACAGATGAAAAGTCCATTGAAGTAATATCCAAAGAAATGTGATTGTTTAAATAAATATCCACGTGGTGCAGGATGTGAGCTTACCAGATCTCTAGACTCCACATTATAAGAGTCTAGACAAGCATTTGAATAATAATCCAGCACTCAAATCGTATCCCTCAGTAGTTAGACCGGAAAGCATGGTAATATGGCTGGTCAAACAAACCCCTGGTGTTCCTCAGACATGACCAATAAGGAAGAAAAAGGGGGTCCACATAGTGTAAAATCGTAAACACTATTATTTTGAGAAAAGGTTACTAAAAACTTAAATAGTCAGCAGTTAAAATGTTAGTTCCCAGGATAAAAAACGACTTGTATACAAGTTCAATTGACGTGGTTAGTTCAGACATAGACTATGTCTATTTTCTAGTATGCTTATTGCTATCTAATGGTCTTTTTAGACCATTACCAGTTTTATATTTATAAAGGCTTGCTGATATTAGATTGAATTTGATTTCATTGGTTATATTATATTATATTCACACACAATATACTGTATACAGTATATTCTGTGAAGATACAGAGTTTCAAAGCTGCTGAGACAGTCTTTCTCATTGCTTTGCACACACACAACTACTGTTTGCATGGGTGTCAAAATAATCCCTCACAATTCTACATCCAAACATGTCATCCAAGCTGAAGTCTTCTTGAAATTCAAGATAGTGTATTTGCTTAGTCTCATAGCCTTTTATTAGGAATAATGCATTTTATTACTTTACTATAACCAAAAGATGCAGCACATTCATATAAAGTAAACATGTTTTAGGAACCTGTGTGTATATGTGTGTGCAAATGTTCCTTGTTTTCATCTGTGTAATATTTCTTTCAATCAAAGTACTGCTACCTTATGCTTATAAAAATACAGGCAGCATCCCTATAACAACAGGATATTTAAATATGTGGTTGCCAGCTAGTTTTTTTATTGGCTGTTATTCTCTTAGTTACACAACAAACCCTAGGCTCTGAAATTACACTGTAAATGGGGCTGGGTTATAATAAAGATAATTGCCAACACAAATTATGGTTACAATGTAATTTCAGAGCCTAGGGTTTGTTGCATAACTAAGAGAATAAATTAAACGGGGCTGGGTAGGGATGAGCCGAACACCCCCTGGTTCGGTTTGCACCAGAACATGCAAACAGGCAAAAAATGTGTGCGAACATGCGAACACCGTTAAACATGAAAAATCTAAAGTACTAATTTTAAAGGCTTATATGCAAATTATTGCCATAAAAAGTGTATGAGGACCCGGGTACTGCCCCAGGGGACATGTATCAATGCAAAAAAAAGTTTTAAAAACAACCATTTTTTCAAGAGCAGTGATTTTAATAATGCCTAAAAGTGAAACAATAAAAATGAAATAGTCCTTTAAATATCGTGCCTGAGGGGTCCCCTTAGTCTGCATGTAAAGTAGCGCATCTGTCTGATATGTTTTACAGTTCCGCTGCAAAATGTAATTTCTAAAGGAAATAATGTAATTTAAACTTGCTTGCGGCTGTAATGTATTGCCTGCTCTCGGTAATATAGATAAAAATCAAGGAAAAAAATTGGCGTGGGTTCCCCCCCAGTCCATACCAGGCCCTTTGGGTCTGGTGTGGATATTAAGGGGAACTCCACCCCAAATTTTAAAAAAAACAGCGTTGGGTCCCCCAAAATCCATACCAAGCTCTTCGGGTATGGTATGGATTTTAAGGTGGCCCCTTGTTAAAGGGGGCTTCTAGATTCTAATAAGCCCCCCGCCTGCAGACACCCACAACCACTGGGCAACCCCAAAGCACCTTCCCCATGTTGAGGGCATGTGGCCTGGTATGGTTCAGGAGGGGGGCGCTTGCTCATCCCCCCATATCCTGACCTGCATGCTCGGATAAGGGTCTGGTATGGATTTTGTTTATTTTGGCACGGAGTTCCCCTTAAAATCCATACCAGACCTGAAGAGCCTGGTATGGATTTTGGGGGACCCCCACGCCAATTTATTTTTATCTTGGTGCAGGGTTCCCCATAACCAATTTAATACACTGTGTTATATACACTACACTGCCTGCATTGACTGAATATAGAGTCTACACAGAATATCTAGTCTACACTAAAGGCATAGTATATATATATATATATATATATATATATATATATATATATATAAATATATATATATATATATATTAGACTGTATATATATATATATATATATATATGTATTAAATACACTGCCTGTACGCCACTAACTAACCTGTCTGCCTAATCTAGCTCAATCTATCTCCGATCACACACTATACACGGCCACTATGTAAGGAGCCTTATGTAGTGTGGGGCATGGTTATTGTCCCCCTGAGCCATGATTGGTCAAAGGCACACTGTCTTTGGCCAATTACGTTCGACTCGAACATCGGGCTCATCCCTAGGGCTGGGTTATAAAGATAATTGCCAACACAAATTATGGTTAAAGTATTGAATAACTAGGGCTTGCTTTAGTAATTAACCAATCCCAGCTTGGGAACACAATGGTTTAATAGCAAGGTTCCCAATTGATGAGAACAAGTTAAAAGGATTCAATATCAAATGGAGAAGTTTCCAAGAGGTTGGAGCTATTGAACTATGGTACAAACAACTGGCTATTGCCCCCACCTTTAACTGGCCTTTGCAGAAAGGAGCACATGGAAGGGCAATGCATGTCACACAAAGCCAAAGAAAATTCCCAGCTCAACTCACCAGCCAGCCTGCAACCAACCAAATCTCCTGTCTTACAATTTGGGTTAAAAACAGGGGTTAAGTTAGTACACATTTGCAAATACTTGCATAAGCTGCAGAGCCATTCCATGGCACCCCATTATTATCTGCAGTCCTAACTGTGTATTGGACAATGCGGCTGACCAGTCTGTTTTATTATTAGTTGGCCATGTGCCACTTTGGTTCATGCTAATCCACAAGACACATATCTGAATTTACTGGTGTGTTCAAAAGCAGGCAGATATTTACCTATCCACAGTAGTGATGAGCCGAACACCCCCGGGTTCGGTTCGCACCAGAACCCGCGAACGGACCGAAAGTTCGCGCAAACTTTAGAACCCTATTAAATACAATGGATGCGAACGTTCGAAATCTAAAGTGCTAATTATAACGACTATTATGCATGTTATTGTCCTAAAAAGGGTTTGGGAACCCGGGTTCTGCACCAGGGGACATGTATCAATGCAAAAATAAGTTTTAAAAACGTCCGTTTTTCTGGAGCAGTCATTTTAATGATGCATAAAGTGAAAAAAAAAAGTCAAATATTCCTTTAAATATCGTACCTGGGGGGTGTCTAAAGTATGCATGTGAAGTGCCACGTGTTTCCCATGTTTAGAACTGTCCCTGCACAAAATTACATTTCTAAAGGAAAAAAAGCCATTTAAAACTGCTTGCGGCTTTAATGTAATGTCTGGTCCCGGTAATATGGATGAAAATCTTTAAGAAAAATGGCATAGCTACCCCATCACACACACCCCCCCCCCACCCCAGCCCATTACCAGCCCATTACCAGCCCATTTGGGTTTTGTATGGATATTAAGGGGAACCCCGCATACAAAATAAAAAAGGCCCTATATACTCTGAACAGCCGTATACAGGCGGTGCATACAAGACAGGGACTGTAGGTTTGTTCTTATGTAGAATCTGTTTGTAATTTTGAAAAGGTACATTGTTTAAGTGTAGCTCCAGGCAAAAAATCTATTTTTAAGCTTTTTGGAAAACATAGGGAAAACATAGGGAAGGGTTATCACCCCTGTAACATTTTTTTTGGTGTCTGTGCAGTGTGCACCTGTTCAGAACAGTTCACCTCACTTTCCGTCCTAATGACAAATGTTTTTTGAAAATTTGTTTTTTTTGTTGAAACAAGAATTGGTGATAAAGCATCAGTGGAGAGGAGACACTTTTTTTCCCATATTAACTCTTACAGGAGAGAATTTGCCTTCCTAGGGGTAGATTTCCTCTCACTTCCTGTTGTATCCTTCCGTTTGCAAGAAGGAGTCGTTTGTAAGTTGGATGTTTGAAAGTAGGGGCCTGCCGTATATACTCAGCTGAAATTTGCCCCTTACATGTTGGTGTTGCCACAACACTGTGAGTCCTCACAGTTACTCTTGGTGGGTGCATGAATGGGCCCTGCTGTGAATTATTAGATCAAGAATTGTAATTGCATGCCCCTGTTGAACAGGGGCTGAAAAATTGGGCCTTTGGTGGTGGTGGTGGTGGTGGTGTTGACACAACACTGTAAGGCCTCACAGTTAGTCTTGGTGGGCGCAGGAATGGGCCCTGCTGTGAATTATTAGATCAAGAATTGTAATTACATGCCCCTGTTAAACAGGGGCAGAAAAATTGGGCCTTAGGCACTGGTGCCACAACACTGCAACCCCTCACAGATACTGTACTTGGAGCACAGCAATGAGCCCTGTTGCAAAGTATTGCATCAAAAATTGTAATTACACGCCCCTGTTAAACAGGGGCTGAAAAATTGGGCCTTAGCCACTGGTGCTGATGCCACGACACTGCAACCACTCCCAGATACTCTAGTTGGAGTGCAGGAATGAGCCCTGCTGCAAAGCATTGCATAAAAAATTGTAATAACACACCCAGAAACAAAAATGTTCTTCCAAGCTATCATCGTCAATCGGATCATTGAGGACGAGGAGGATAGTCAGTCAACATAACAGGACAGTCTCTCAGCATCAGCATCAGTCTTGAAGGGATGTGACATTTGAAAATAAATTAGTCTGTTATATCAGCTTCAGGTGTTTGGTAGCTGGTGGTGATCCAAGACTGGTTCATCTTTATGAAGGTCAGTCGATCAACAGAGTCGGTGGACAGGCGCACCCTGTGATCCGTGACAAATCCTCCAGCAGCACTGAATGTGCGTTCTGAAAGAACACTGGATGCAGGACAGGCCAGTAGCTCAATTGCATACTGTGCAAGCTCTGGCCAGTGATCCATCCTCAAGACCCAGTAAGCCAGAGGATTTTCGGTGGGGAAGGTGTCCAAGTCTGACCTTGCCCCTAGGTATTCCTGCACCATGCATATCAGATGCTGGCGATGGTTGCTGGAACCGATCATACCTTGGGGCTGCGGACTAAAGAATTGTCTGAACGCTTCGGTCAGACGGCCACCTTCCCCACCGCTCCTTCTTTGACTGACCGAAGCCTCAGCAACTCGTTGTCCAGGACCAGGAGTTTGTAACCTCCCAGTCTCTGGGAACGCGTTGCACAGACCTTTCTGCAAGGCCTCCCGGAGTTGTCTCATCCTCTGCTCCCTCTGCGACGGTAAGATAAGGTCCGTAACCTTACCCTTGTACCGTGGATCAAGGAGAGTGGCCAGCCAGTAATGGTCCCTCTCCTTGATCCGAAGAATACGAGGATCCTTCCGCAGACTTTGCCGGATCAGGGAGGCCATGCAGCGTAGGTTAGCTGAGGCATTCGGTCCGGAGTCCTCTGGGTCACTAAGGACGACATGATCCGCAGCCACCTCCTCCCAGCCACGTACAAGTCCACTGGTTTCTTGGGACTGTAAATCATCCCTAAAAGACTGCTGCTGATGATGCTAAGTGCCAGGCTCCACCTCCATGCTGACACAATCCTCCTCCTCCTACTCCTCCTCCTCCTCCTCCTCTTCTTCCTGTGCGATGGGTGGGACAGAAGGAACACTGTCTGGGTAAAGGGGGCCTTGAGAGGCAAGGAAGTCCTCCTCTTCCTGCCTCTGTTCTGCCTCAAGTGCCCTGTCCATTATTCCATGCAGTGTATGTTCCAACAGGTGGACAAGAGGTACAGTGTCACTGATGCATGCACTGTCACTGCTCACCATCCTCGTGGCCTCCTCAAATGGTGCCAGGACAGTGCATGCATCCCTGATCATGCCCCACTGGCATGGTGAAAAAAACCCGAGCTCCCCTGACCCTGTCCTGGTGCCGTAGTCGCACAGGTACTCATTGATGGCCCTCTGCTGCATGTGCAGCCGCTGCAGCATGGCCAACGTTGAGTTCCACCTGGTGGGCATGTCACATATAAGGCGGTTCTTGGGCAGGTTCAACTCCTTTTGCAGCTCAGCCAGGCGAGCACTGGCATTATAAGATCTGCGGAAATGCACACAGACTTTCCTGGCCTGCCTCAGGACATCCTGTAAGCCCGGGTACCTGCCCAAGAACCGCTGCACCACCAGGTTAAGGACGTGAGCCACACAGGGCACATGGGTCAGTTGTCCCTGTCGGAGAGTGGAGAGGAGGTTGGTGCCATTGTCGCAAACTACCATTCCTGGCTTAAGCTGGTGTGGCGTCAACCACCTCTCGGCCTGCCCCTGCAGAGCAGACAGAACCTCTGCCCCAGTGTGGCTCCTGTCCCCCAAACACACCAGCGCAAGCACGGCATGGCATCTTTTTGCCTGCGTACTTGCGTAGCCCTTTGAATGCCTACGGAGCACCGCTGGTTCTGAGGACAAAGCACAGGAAGAGGCCACGGAGGAAGAAGAAGAGGAGGGGGTGGAGGACAGAGGTGTGTCACAACCAGTAGTAGCATTTTGGAGGCGTGGCGGTGGAACAACCTCCAACACTACTTCACCTTGTCCTGCATCCTTCCCAGCTGCCAAAAGAGTGACCCAATGGGCCGTGAAAGAAAGGTAACGTCCCTGTCCATGCCTGCTGGACCATAAGTCAGCGGTAATATGCACCTTACCGCTGGCCGCCCTGTCCAGCGAGGCCAAGACATTGCCTTCCACATGCCGGTAGAGAGCCGGAATCGCCTTCCGTGAGAAAAAGTGGCGTTTGGGAACCTGCCACTGAGGAACCGCACATTGCACAAACTCACGGAAGGGGGCCGAGTCTACCAACTGAAAAGGCAGTAGTTGAAGCGCTAGCAATTTAGCCAAGCTAGCCTTCAACCGCTGGGCATGTGGATGGCTGGGAGTGAACTTCTTTCGACGGTCCAGCAGCTGGGGCAGGGAAATTTGCCTGCTAGAATCGGACGTCGGTGTACTGCTAGCAGAGTGCCCGCAAGTACTTGGCTGTGACACACCTAATTCTACACCTTTATTCCTCTCAGAGCAGGTTTCAGAGAGGACTGAAGGTATAGTGGGGTTGGAGATCCCAGCTGATGCGGTGCAAGAAGAGGTCAGCTTTGTTCTTTGGTGTGGGTCTTTAAGGTAGGCTTGCCAACGAGCTGCATGGCAGGTCAACATATGTCTGGTCAAGCATGTGGTGCCCAAGCGGGTGATGTTTTGGCCACGCGATATACGCTTGAGACATATGTTGCAAACAGCAGCTGTGCGATCTGATGCACTCGACTCAAAAAAGGCCCACACCAAAGAACTTGAATAATGGGCAGAGGCAGCGCCCTGCACAGGCGGAGCTCTGCGGTGTGATTCCGTCGGTGTGCTGCCCTTACGCTGGCCCCCCGAGGGCATCCTGCCTCGTTGGAGATGTGCCTCCTCCTCATCCTCCTCCTCCTCCTCCTCCTTTCTCCTATTAGGCACCCACATGGAGTCAGTGACCTCATCATCCCCTCCCTCCTCATCACTGGAGCCAATCTGGCAGTATGCTGCAGCTGCTGGAACATGACTGCCAGATTGGTGTCCTTCTTGAGCATCCCCTCTCTCTGCTCTCACGCTACTGCCTTCCTCTAGCTGGGTATCATCATCAGACCCTTCTAAACGCTGGGCATCCTCCTGGAGCATGTACCCAACACTGTGCTCAAACAGTTTGTGGGGCTCCTCAGGAGGACATGGTTGGTCTAGGGAAGGAGTGACTGATGATGACATTGATACCAGGGAAGAGGACGCTTTGGCAGCTGCTTTGCCAGTACCCTGAGCGTGGGTGAGAGAGGATGAGAAGGATGAGGAGGGCTTGGTCATTCACTCTACCAAGTCTTCGGCATGATGCGGCTCAACACGTCCAGCTGCCGAAAAGAAGGACAAGCGTGTCCCATGGCCACGTGCTGATGGCGATGCACCGCGTCCACGACCAGCACTGTTGTCTCTAGACACAGAGCCTGCTTGCCCTCTTTTATTGGCTCCTGACTGTCTGCCTCTCCTTGTTTGCCTTCCAGACATTCTAATGGCCTGCAGGGAAATGGGAAAAGCAGCAATACAGGCTAAGTTAAGGTGTAATATGGTCAGGAGGCACACTCCGCCCGCTGTAAGTGCCGCAAAATCCTGTTGGTGTAACACACCAGGAAAAAGCAGCAATACAGGCTAGGTTAAGGTGTAATATGGTCAGGAGGCACACTCCGCCCGCTGTAAGTGCCGCAAAATCCTGTTGGTGTAACACACCAGGAAAAAGCAGCAATACAGGCTAAGTTAAGGTGTAATATGGTCAGGAGGCACACTCCGCCCGCTGTAAGTGCCGCAAAATCCTGTTGGTGTAACACACCAGGAAAAAGCAGCAATACAGGCTAAGTTAAGGTGTAATATGGTCAGGAGGTACACTCCGCCCGCTGTAATTGCCGCAAAATCCTGTTGGTGTAACACACCAGGAAAAAGCAGCAATACAGGCTAAGTTAAGGTGTAATATGGTCAGGAGGTACACTCCGCCCGCTGTAAGTGCCGCAAAATCCTGTTGGTGTAACACACCAGGAAAAAGCAGCAATACAGGCTAAGTTAAGGTGTAATATGGTCAGGAGGCACACTCCGCCCACTGTAAGTGCCGCAAAATCCTGTTGGTGTAACACACCAGGAAAAAGCAGCAATACAGGCTAAGTTAAGGCGTAATATGGTCAGGAGGCACACTCCGCCCGCTGTAAGTGCCTCAAAATCCTGTTGGTGTAACACACCAGGAAAAAGCAGCAATACAGGCTAAGTTAAGGTGTAATATGGTCAGGAGGTACACTCCGCCCGCTGTAAGTGCCGCAAAATCCTGTTGGTGTAACACACCAGGAAAAAGCAGCAATACAGGCTAAGTTAAGGTGTAATATGGTCAGGAGGTACACTCCGCCCGCTGTAAGTGCCGCAAAATCCTGTTGGTGTAACACACCAGGAAAAAGCAGCAATACAGGCTAAGTTAAGGTGTAATATGGTCAGGAGGTACACTCCGCCCGCTGTAAGTGCCGCAAAATCCTGTTGGTGTAACACACCAGGAAAAAGCAGCAATACAGGCTAAGTTAAGGTGTAATATGGTCAGAAGGCACACTCCGCCCGCTGTAAGTGCCGCAAAATCCTGTTGGTGTAACACACCAGGAAAAAGCAGCAATACGGGCTAACTTCAGGTGTATAATGTGCAGGAGGCTTAGCAACAATGACACTGACACTGTCCCCTGGCTATCCTTCTCTCTCCCTGCACACAAGGTATATCAAAGTATATGACACTGACACTCTCCCTGCCTATCCTTCTCTCTCCCTGCACACAAGGTTTAGCAAAGAATATGACACTGACACTGTCCTCTGCCTATCCTTCTCTCTCCCTGCACACAAGGTTTATCAAAGTATATGTCACTGACACTCTCCCTGCCTATCCTTCTCTCTCCCTACACACAAGGTTTAGCAAAGAATATGACACTGACACTCTCCCTGCCTATCCTTCTCTGTCCCTACACACAAGGTTTAGCAAAGAATAGATTTGACAAGATTTGACACTGTCCCTGCCTATCCTTCACTTTCCCTGCTCCGGAACACACTACACAAGGCCGCCGCGCTGGCGGCCTTTTATATTGTGGGGCGTGTACTAAACCCCCTCAGCTATAATTGGCCACAGGCATCCTGCCTGTGGCCAATCATTGCTCTCCTCGCTGCCGGCGCTGTGATTGGCCAAGCATGCAGGGTCACAGTGCATGCTTGGCCAATCACAGCGCCGGGATTACACTGCGATGGCGCAGTGTATTGTGGGCCGTTCGCGTCACTCGAATTTGGCGCGAACGGCCCAAATCGTTCGTTGTTCGCTGAACGCGCGAACAGCCGATGTTCGAGTCGAACCTATGTTCGACTCGAACATCGAGCTCATCCCTAATCCACAGTACTAGGGTAGACATCTTCCTGCCTGTGACTACCCTTACAAATAAATGTTTCATGCTTCATGAAATTGTTGAATCTGTGAACTTGTACTGGGAAGAAGTTTATTCTATAAACATAATATTGTATTTCTCCTTTTCTGTTGATTTAAAGGGGTTGTAAACCTTTGTGTTTTTTCACCTTAATGTATCCTATGCAGGTTAAAAAACACCTTGCAGTGTCAGGCCCCCCAGCCCCCCCCCCCCGTTTTACTTACCTGAGACCTGAATTTCCATGGGCGTGATCCCGCCGTCGCTCTCTCCACGGGTTCTCGACTCTTCATTGGATAGATTGATAGCAGCGCAACCATTGGCTCCCGCTGCTGTCAATCAAATCCAATGACGCGGGCGCCACAGGCGGCGCCGAGTACTGCATTCAGCAGCTATGGACGCCGAATGCTGGACACGGGAGCATGCCCGCAAGGTAACCCCCTTGGGAGAGTGCTTTCCAGAGGAGGTTATCTGATGCAGGGAGGAGCCGAGAGAGCCACCATGGGACCCCAGAAGAGGATGTTGGGGGCCACTCTGTGCAAAACGAGCTGCACAGTGGAGGTAAGTATGACATGTTTGTTATTTTTATTTTTTTTATCAAACCTATAGTATCACTTTAAACCATACTATACATTTTTATTCTAATCTTCAATAAACAATTATTGAGAAAAACATGATATTATATTCATAGTGTTAATTAACTGTCATTCTTCATTTTAGCTGGACCTTTGGAAACCAAGCATATTAGAGGAAATATCTCCTGGAAGGGAAGTACATGTTCATGTGCCACCTTCCCTTCTGGACCAAATAAAAGGAAGTCTGCTTCAAAGAGATATTGCATTTACGTATGTATTTGAGTTTTGTATTTTCCAGCTATATATAACACCAACATATTTCACTGCACTTTTCAGAGAGCATAGATCCATTCCTCGCATTCTTTCTTCAAAAGAGTATATATTTTAGAGATAGAGCAGAAAAACACTTATTAAGGACAATTTAGACATAAGCCAATTGCTTTACAATCATGTTCTGGGGTAAACAGCCTATTTGCAATGTATCCTGTATAGGCACTTCTGACTGAAACTAGTGCAAATAACAAGCAACGGTGATAATAATATAGTGCAATAAAAAAAGGATATGTGAAATTACCATAATTAATACAGAGGTTGTCCCAAACACTAAGCAGTGATCAACTACAACTATCACTACATGGTGATAGAAGCCTCGTGCACTCAGCTCTGATGAAGAGGAGGCTCCAAGAGCAGTAACTAACAATAGATAGGAAAGAGAAGCCCATAAAATTAGTACCGTATATACTCGAGTATAAGCCGACTCGAGTATAAGCCGAGGTACCTAATGTTGCCACAAAAACTGGGAAAACTTACTGACTCGAGTATAAGCCGAGGGACAACAATGCCTCAGTGTTCCCATCCTTACTGTTCCCATCCTTACTGTTTCCATCCTCACTGTTCCCTATCCTCACTGTTCCCCATCCTCACTGTTCCCTATCCTCACTGTTCCCTAGCTCACTGTTCCCTAGCTCACTGTTCCTATCCTCACTGTTTAAATTTTACATGTACCGGTAAATAGTACCTGAAAAAAAGTTGAGGCTGCGGCGTCCATCGTTCAAATCCCGCGGTCTCTTCCTGTTCCTTCCGTGATAGGCGATTCTCATCAGACACTCTCCGCCTATCACGAACGTTCTCTCATCCTCAGTTTCCCAGCAGACACTGTGTTGGGTGTTCACACGCCAATCACAGATGTCTGCTGGGAAACTGAGGATGAGAGAACGTTCGTGATAGGCGGAGAGTGTCTGATGAGAATCACCTATCACGGAAGGGACCAGGAAGGGACCGCGGGATTTGAACGATGGACGCCGCAGCCGCAACTTTTTTTCAGGTACTATTTACATGTAAAAACTTTCGCTGACTCGAGTATAAGCCGAGGGGGGGACTTTCAGCCCAAAAAAAAGGGCTGAAAATCTCGGCTTATACTCGAGTATATACGGTATATAACAAAGTATTTATTAAAATTCAAATGAGTAAAATTACACTCAAAGGTCTTACAGTAATGAGAGTAATTGGAGAGTAGCTTAGGAACACAACATTTCACAATGGGGTACACAAGCCTCAGTTGGCATCTGGGGAAAAATCACATGTACAGTGAAAGGAGAAGGAAGACATTTTCATTGAAGGAAGAAATCATCCAAATCTCACACACACATAAAACAAACCTCTGATGATGATGATGTCAGCAGTCACAGAAATATGTTTAGTGAACTGTTTCTCTTTTATCACCTTGCTTTAGACACTACTTATGTGTTTAACTTATTTGTGAGAAATTTTACTTAAATCTGAGAGATAAACTTATGACTAGCCTAATAAACCCTTAAATACCAAAGGTAAACTGGATAAAATAAGAAAGTTGTAAAATATGACAAATAAGTCATGAGCTGTGTTCAGATTTATAATACTTAAGGGGGAGGGGGGGCTCTGCCAGATTCCGATAAGCCTTCCAGATTCCGATAAGCCTCCTGCCCGCAGGGGAGAGGCCTTTGTCTCCATCAACATAGGGATAAGGTGCTTTGGGGTGGGGGGGCAGAGCCCCCAAACCACCCACCCATGTAAAAGGCATGTGGCCTGGCATGATTCGGGGGGGCGCTCGCTCACCCCCCTTTCCTGGCCTGCCAGACTGCATGCTTGGATAAGGGTCTGGTATGAATTTTTGGGGGGACCCCATCCCTTTTTTTAAAAAATTTTGGCGTGGGAGTTCCCCTCAAAATCCATACCAGGCCTAAGGACCCTACACCATTTTTAGAAAAAAAAATTATTGCCGGAAATGTTTTTGTTTTTTTTGCGGCCTGGAAAATCAATTTTAATGTCATTTATTTTTCTTTATATATGTCAGTTTTGCTGCAGCAGGTTCTAAACATGGTACAGATGCGCCACTTTACAGGCAAACTAAGGGGACCCCCTAGGCAATATATTTAAAGAAAATTTGAATTTTATTTTTTCACTTTAAGCATCAATAAAATCACTGCTCCTTTAAAAAGGGTAATTAAAAAAAGTTAGCATTTTTTGTGACGAAGGCTAACCGCCGAATGCCTGCTCCTTCATCTGACTGTTCTTAAATAGGTAAGGGTCTGGGCCACCTTTTGACATCACCTGATGGCACCGCCCTTTTGTGACGTCACCTACCCAGCATGCACCGGTCGGTGACATCACAAGGGGCAGTGCCACCAGGTGGCTCTGACCCTTACATATTTAGGAACTGTCAGAGGAGCAGGCATTCCTTGGTTTGCCATCGCCATGGGCGGAGCATTTTTTTTCGGGTACGGCGGTGTGATAGGCGTTGTGATTGCCGATGGATGTACATTGGGGAATATTGTTTTTTGATTTTTTTAAATAAAGGAATTGTCAAAAACTGCCTCCTGTCTATTTATTTTTGACACTTTTTTGTTGAGTTGGGGTACAATGTAAAAGGGGGCTTCCAAATTTGGTTAAGCCCCCTGCCTGCAGACCCCTGACCACCGCCCAGGGTTGTCAGGAAGATGCCCTTGTCCCCATTTTTGTTGTATTGTCAGCAATGGCTTGCAGCCGCAAGTCAATTTACAGAAGAAGAATTTTTCTTCAAACTATAAGATTGTCCAAAGGGAATGATGGTAACTAATCTGGTGGGGGTATGAGTTTCCTGCTGTAGGTTTAAGTGAGCTCTGGAGTGAAAATTGCCAGTTTTGTCATGCATTAACATGGTCATTGGCACATTCTTTCAGAAAGACCAAGTAGGTTTCATTCCCACTCACCAAACCTGGATAATTTACCTGTATACCTTCATACAGACTTACGTGAAATACTCAGGCAGGGGTGCTCATGCTCTCAACTCTTATTACTTATTACTCTTACCCTCTTATTGTGCATTTGATTACCCTGAAAACAAAAACTCTAAATATCATCGTATTTCTATTGCTGACACCAAAAATAAACTCAATTCACAGACGTGATCCTGTTTGTCACCAATCCAATCACATAAAGTCCTGGAAGTGCTACTTCAATTTGCATGTGTTAGGCCTCAAGGTCAATAATCATATATCCTAGGCATTTAACATTACTCTCTCACAACAGATGGTCGATCACCTGCAAAAGACTTATGAGCTTCAATGGACTTCTACTACTTCTTCACTATTTAGGGATCCATCTAACCACTTCATATGATGGGCTATACACACAGCCAATTGGCCTCTCCTTCTGTGTTAACTCAAATCCCATCTTACCACCTTAGACAAACTTAGGATATCCTCATTGGGTAGAGCTGCAGTGATATACAGTAAATGATCTACCAACTGCTGTTCCGTAACCTGATGCGATAGCCACAGGCATGGGGAGCTCCATCCTGCTGCCTGTTATACCTATGAAATCCAGCATCTCCCTGTGCTAATTTGACACTAAAGATGCCAGAATCTATAGTTCACACAGGTATGGAGATATTTAAAATAAAAAAATTGTTGTCTTCCAAGCACAGTCAGGCTTAGCATAGGGATTGCCACCAACCAAGATGGCAACGAAAGACAGATCACGGCTCAGCAACAATGAAAATACTGGTGGTGAGTTTATATTTTCAGAGCTGCAAATGGATTACAAAACACTGGAACTGGAGGTGGCCTCTAAATTCAAAGCAGATCTCTCCCATATAATCAAGAAGGCAGTGCAACAGCACATGGCCCCCTTGTAAACTGTGCCACAGGAGCACAAGACCCAAATGATCCCATTACAGCACGGAGTCAGCAACATGGAAGATTAAATAGAGGTCATACTAGCATGGGCTTAAAAAAGTGCACAAAAGTTAGGAATGCTTTATAGCACTAATAGACAATTTAGATGACCTAGAAAATAGGTAGCACAGGAATAATCTATGGATTATAGGAATGCAGAAATCCTACCATGCGGCAGACCTGCACAAGTTTAGAGCATTTATCCTTCCACAAGCACTAGGCCTCAAGGCCCCCCACAAAGTGGAACAAGCACATAGGTTTGGACCCATTCAATTGGATGCCTAGACCCTGTATCCTGTGATTGTCCTCTGTCTAGACTTCACAGACCATACCCAAATATTGTATGGCTTTAGAGCGCAACATAATCTTTATGCAGAGGGGCGCAGATTACTTAGTGGAAATCACTAACCATTGTAAAGTCTTAAAGGTATCATGTATGCCAGGCTCTAATTAACAAAAGAGAAAAATACATTCTCATCAACTGTAAGAATCGCTACAACAAATCGGAAGACTTACAAAAACCAGACAGTGTACGTGATTCATATTTTACCCTGACGGGATGGATGTGCAATTGGATATTACTTGGTATGGGGCATGATTGGTTCATGGGTTGTTTTTGGACTGGGCCCAACACCTATGCCACACTCACTTTGGTTTTCTCTTGCCTGTAAGAATAAAAGAAAGCCCCTCATCTATTCTCTAATGACAATTATTATTCTTTTGTTTAAAGCTTGTTGGCCTTAGACATGGCTAAAGCAAGTACATCGCCATATGGGTTTTGAATGCAAATGTATGCATTATCTTACAACTCTATACAATATCGCTATGGTCCAAATGTATGCTTCAAATATGCTGCCTGAACCTTTTATACGTCAAAAGAAGACAAGACAGGCATTCCCCCTGTTCCCCTTATTATTCAATCTATCTCTTGTGATCCTTTAAATCATAAGATCCTTCGAATCATCAGATGATTTTGAAGGGTAAAATGTGGGAGATCAAGAAGTTAAGTCTGCATTTTTTGCAGATTTTTCATTTTGAAACCTAGGACTAGGGATGAGCTTCGAGTTCAAGTCGAACTCATGTTCGACTCGAACATTGCCTGTTCGCTGAACAGCGAACAAATTGGGGTGTTCGCGGCAAATTCGAAAAGTCTATGGGAGAAATCTAAAGTGCTAATTATAAAGGCTTATATGCAAGTTATTGTCATAAAAAGTGTTTGGGGACCCGGGTTCTGCCCCAGGGGACATGTATCAATGCAAAAAAAGTTTTAAAAATGTCAGTTTTTTCGGGAGCAGTGATTTTAATAATGCTTAAAGTGAAACAATAAAAGTGAAATATTTCTTTATGCAAGTTATTGTCCTAAAAAGTGTTTGAGGACCCGGGTCCTGCCCCAGGGGACATGTATCAATGCAATTTTTTTTTTTAAAAATGCCGTTTTTACGGGAGCAGTGATTTTAATAATGCTTAAAATGGAAAAATAAAAGTGAAATATTTCTTTCAATTTCGTACCTGGGGGGTGTGTATAATATGCATGTAAAGTCGCGCTTGTTTCCTGTGTTTAGAACTGTCCCTGCACAAAATGTCATTTCTGAAGGAAAAAAAGTCATTTAAAACTCACTCGCGGCTATTAATGAATTGTCGGCTACCGGCAATACATAGAAAAGTCATTGATAGAAAAAAAAAGCCCTTCAGATCTGGCATAGATTTTAAGGGGAACTCCACCCCCCAAAAAAATGGCGTGGAGTCCCCCCAAAATTCCATACCAGACCCTTATCCGAGCACGCAACCTGGCAGGCCGCAGGAAAAGAGGGGGGGACGAGAGAACCGTACCAGGCCACATACCCTCAACATGGGGAGGATGTCCCCATGTTGATGGGGACAAGGGCCTCATCCCCACAACCCTTGCCCGGTGGTTGTGGGGGTCTGCGGGCGGGGGGCTTTTTGGAATCTACGTCATTGGCTCAGGCCAATGACGTAGGTGGGGTCTGACATACCGAGGGGGCGGACCTGATGGGGAACTTCCTTCACTGTGTAATTCATGAATAGACCCGCCCCTTCTCATGTTCCGCATCAGGTCCTCAGCCTTACACCTAGTCATTGGCTGAGCGGACCTGATGGGGAACTTTAGAAGGGGCGGGTCTATACATTTAATAGGCTTCGGAGGAAGTTCCCCATCAGGTCCGCTCAGGCTCAGCCATTGACGGACAGCGCTGGACATCGGATCGCCGCAGGACACTGGATTTCATCACTGGAATGTTTTTTATTTTTTTTTATTTTTTTAATAAATGACTTTTCCAAGGTGTTTGTGTGTTTTTTTTACATTTTTTTACACTTTCTTTGTGAAATGGTAGGGGTACAATGTACCCCTTACCAATTCACATGGGGGGCTGGGATTTGGGGGTCCCCTTTGTTAAAGGGGTCTTCCAGATTCCGATAAGCCCCCTGCCCGCAGACCCCCACAACCACCGGGCAAGGGTTGTGGGGATGAGGCCCTTGTTCCCATCAACATGGGGACATCCTCCCCATGTTGAGGGCATGTGGCCTGGTACGGTTCAGGAGGGGGGGCGCTCTCTCGTCCCCCCCTCTTTTTCTGCGGCCTGCCAGGTTGCATGCTCGGATAAGGGTCTGGTATGGATTTTTGGGGGGACTCCACGCCATTTTTTTAAAAATTTGGGGTGGAGTTCCCCTTAAAATCCATGCCAGATCTGAAGGGCCTGGTATGGATATTTGGGGGGATATTTGGGGGGAACCGCACGCATTTTTTTTAAATTTGCGGCGGGGTTCCCCTTAATATCTATACCAGACCTGAAGAGCCTGGTAATTGAATTTGGGGGGACCCCCAAGCTTTTTTTTTTTTTTATCAATTGCTTTTCTATGTATTGCCGGGAGCAATTCAATATAGCCGCGAGTGAGTTTTAAATTACTTTCTTTCCTTCAAAAATGACATTTTGTGCAGGGACAGTTCTAAGCACGGGAAACAAGCGCCACTTTACATGCATATTATACACACCCCCCCCAGGTACGAAATTTAAAGGAAAATTTCACTTTTATTTTTCCATTTTAAGCATTTGTAAAATCACTGCTCCCGTAAAAACGTCATTTAAAAAAAAAAATTTGCATTGATACATGTCCCCTGGGGCAGGACCCGGGTGCCCAAACACTTTTGAGGACAATAACTTGCATATAAGCCTTTATAATTAGCACTTTAGATTTCGAACGTTCGAGTCCATTGTATTTAATAGGGTTCTAAAGTTCACGCAAACATTCTGGCTGTTCGCAGGTTCTGGTGCGAACCGAACAGGTGTTCGGCTCATCCCTGCCTAGGACACAGGTTCAAATTCAAATTCAACATATGGGGGTTGATTTAATAAAGACAAGTAGACTGTGCACTTTCCAAGTAAAGTTGCACTCATTTTCTAGCCCTGCATCCTGTACCCTGTGATCTGCTGCCTTATATCTGCTCCCCTTATTCCTGTACCCAGTCCTGATTCCCCCCTTCCTTGCATCCCTAATATTCCCTATTACCCAGGTTATTCATCTTGTATATACTGTATACTGTATTGTTCATATTGTATATAGTTAGTATGTTAGGCATTTTGTCCGCTCTTCGGATGGACTATGTTGATTCCCAAGCTGCTACACAGCCAGACTCTGTTAACTCGGTCAAGTTCCTACCTGCCGATTGGTCCGAAACTTTCGATTTTCCATTGTCATGTGGCTTTTATGAATTACCTGTTTGGTCTATGATTCCTACTTGCTTGTCCTGAGTTGTTTTTGCAGCCATTTTCTACTGTTGCTCCAAACCAAGGAGGTCCAGATACCCACTTAGAATGTGAGAGTTGCGCCCGCTATTATAGCCCCAGTAGTAGAGTTTCTCTAGTAAAGGACAGAGTTTCAATTGAGCCTTGTCCTGATCTAGATGTTATATCTGCAAACCCAGGTGCATTAGGGGACCCGGGTTGGGTAACCTATGTCTTGGGTAGACCTGAGTGGCAGGTAAAATGTGGAGCAGCCAAAAAACAACTAACAAAAATTTCTAGCTCACTTACCAGCCAGCCTGCAACAAACCGAATTGACCTTGTCTAACAAATCATGTTAAAACCAAGGGGTTTAGTTTGCACACATTTGCAAATACATGTGTAAGCTGCAGTGGCCACATCACGGTACCCCAGTGTACTGCAGTCCTAACTCTATAATTTTGAGACTCTCCTGAGTTGGAGCACATATATAATAATGGATGGATTCGGGACAGGTCAATCGGTTATACAGTAGCTGTATTTCATCCAGTATTTGATTCATGAATGTGAATTTTAATATAGATTTTCTATGTTTATAATAAAAATATATTTTTGTACAAATTCTCTGGTTGTGCCGAAAACAATCAAAACCTCTTCTCCAATTTTATCCCTATAATTTAATGGGACGCGGCAGTGTTTACTTCCTTAGTATCCACAGGACCACTCTGTGTTGATACAGATAATATTTACTGATCTAGATGTTATTAGGGGAATTTGGGGACATGGGTTGGGTAACCTATGCCTTGGGTAGTCCTGAGTAGCAGGTAAAATGTGGTGCAGTCTCTAGCAACCTAAATAGGGAAGGTCCAGTTGTGATGGGACACCCTGGCATCAGGGTACCTGTATGGACAAAGGATTCTGGTGTTAAACTTTTGGATTGCTTTCAGAATCCCAGCGTTATGACATATGCTGCATTAAAGAACGGTAATTGTTGCGCCTTCTCAGGAATCTGACCAGCAGGGAGCCCAGCCAGCTTCAGACCCCAGCGGCGGGGTACCCAGTAAGCTTTCAGACCCCGGCAGTGGGGCCGGGTAGAGCATCCGGTGGCCGCTTCTTAAGGCATAGGATCTGTCAGGAACTGGTTCACCTGCTGATGGCACTGTGGTTCTCTTGGCTGAAAGCTGTGGTTCCAATGTCCACCAGTGCATTTTTCTTAACAGCCAGCAGGTTCCAGTAATCATTTTCATGTGGTCTCAGCTCCTGGGAGGATACTTAAATCCCTCCTCTGCTAGTTCACCCTGCAGCAGTGTTTTGATTTGCTTGCTGTGCTAGTCTGATTCTGTTCCATTGCTCCTGTTCCTGATCATATTCTAGACATGCATACTGTACCCTGCTGCCTTACATCTGCTCCCATTGGCCATGTACCCAGTCCTGATTCCCTCCTTCCTTTTATCCCTGGTGTTCCCTGTTACCTGTGTTATTAATCTTGTAAATATTGTATATATTGTATGTAGCGGGGTCTTTAAATTTAGTTGGGGTACACCTGGGGGTAGTGTGACCCAGGTGTATAATTAGGAAAGGTTCTGGACCCCTTTTTGGTAATTCGTGGAGGATTGAGTGGTGTATTACTCACCTTGGCCTGTGGGTGGCGGTGTACCCGCAGGCTCAAGGTAGAATCACTGCCACAGTGCTACCCTTTTTTGTCCCTTTCCGGAGATGGTACGGCTGGGAACCCGCCATGGTGTTGATGGGAGGAGATAAAAGGGGGAGACGCCCTGGCCACGTCGTTCTTTCTTGGAGGAGTTCTCTTCACGCACCCAGGCACCTTAGGCCTGGGTGCGGGCGGTTCAAGGTTCCGGCCTAGGGGCCCTAGGCCTGACCGGAATGAAGTTGGGGTCCATCCCAGGCACCTTCAGCCTGGGGTGAGGTACTATATCGTAGGCCTGGGGCCCAGTAACTTTGACTGGGTCCCGCAAGGGCGAAGTGATCTCAGGGTGCCGCCTTGCGAGGGGACCCGCATCTGAGGTGAGGAGGCTGGGGAGGTTACCCGTCCGGAGACCCGGAGCAGCATCAACCCGGTGACGGATGGGCCTCCGGTAACTCTCTTAGAGGGACATCTTCCCCTGATAGGGGCCGCAGCGCAGCGAAGGTACTCCCATCTATGTTCTATGGAGTCGCTGGTAGAGACTCACAAGTTCTATGTTCTATGCCATTCAAAGCTGCTACAATCCCTGGTCAAAGCACAGGGGTTTAGACTGAAATCAGGATAGTGCCTCGGCCTGCTCATCCCATCGTATCAAGTTATAATAATGTTCCAACCAGTTAACTATTAAGACATTGTTTATTGTGGAGCGTACAATAAAGCAAGAGTTGGTCTGTGATCGGTGTATGGACTCAGGTTAATGGGAGCAAGGGAGATTCCAGCATAGCAGGACTGAGTTTTAAGACTAATGCACATTGGCCCGAGGAAGATACTGATACTGGCCTTCACCTCACCCACAGCCATGGGGAGGACATGGGCCGTAGCGCATCTCACCCTGTCATGTGACATACCCCTAGTAAAAGGAGATGGGGTGAGGCCGCTACATGTATATAGTTAGTTTGTTAGGAATTTTGGTTATAGGCATAGGCGTGCACCCCAAGGGTGTGCCAGGTGTCCCTGGGCACACCCTAATCACACCATGCAGTGCTGATTCCCCCTGCTTCCTGGTGCCCCCTGTCTCCTCCCTGCAGTGCTGCCAGCTTCCATCCTCACCTGTCCCACCAGCTGCTGCGGGTGATGTTTCAGGATGGAGAGCGGGGGAAGGGGCTGATAAATATTTTATTTACCCCTGCCTTTTTTGGATGAACACTGTGTTCATTTTTAACTGAAGCATAGTATACTATGTTTGTTTATGAGACATCAGGGGTCTGTTTAGACCCTTGATATTTCACCAAAGCCCCCCAATGGGGCTCCTAAAAAATTGTAAAAATAAAATATTTAAAAAAATAATTACAAAAATAAAATTGTAAAAAATAATAAAATAACAAAAAAATATTGTAAAAAAATAATTACAAAAATAAAATTGTAAAAAATTAAAAACTTCTGACACTGTCCACTGCCCTACTGGCAGAAATCTCTACTCTACTCACAAATTCCACTGCTCTGCTTATGTACATGCATGTGTGTTTGTGCTCTGGGGTGCACACCCTAATACAATAGGCTGCGCACACCAATGGTTATATGGTTGTGCTTCACTTGTTATTTTATGTCCACTGTTTGCTGGTATGTGCATGTCTTTTACTTTAATATTAATAAACGTACTTCACAATATACAGTCTGGTCTCAGTTTCCTTGTGTAGCAACGTGGATATGGTCATCTCTGGTGCAGAATCTTGACAAAGGCCAAATTGCAAATTCATAAGCGGTGGCCTCCTGAGGTGTGAGCCTTTATGGCAAAGAGAATCTAGAATACAGAGTCAAGTGTTTGTGTCTGGGGTAAGACACAAGAGACTGGTAAGGTATGGGACATGTTCAGCATTCCCATCCTGAAACATTAATCATCTTGAGAATGAGAGAGAAGAATCCGAGTATTTGTTGGATTCCAGTGTGAAGGTGTTAAATACTTAGGAACCGAAGTGTGAAGTAATATTTTAATGGCGTGTGATTTCCAATCTGCTCTCCAGGGGTTGAACTCCCACTCTCTGTAAAATAACGTATAATAATGTATAATAATACCCTCCACATCCAGATACTATCAAACCACCCAAACTGCTCAGGTCCCTGGGAAGTCCCTCAATTAGTAGTAGTCCTGTAGGTAGTACTGGAGAATATAGACCATTATATATTTCTATATTAACAATCCCTCATGGCTTTATTCAAATGTTTACCTAATTCCTAATCCAATTTTAAAACATAATGGGGGTTATTTACTAAGACTGGAGCGTGCAAAATCTGGTACAGCTTTGTATAGAAACCAATAAGCTTCCAGTTTTTTTTTTATCAGAGCTAAACTGAACAAGCTGAAGTTAGAAGCTGATTGGCTACCATGCACAGGTGCACCAGATTCTGAGTGCACCCGTTTTAGTAAATCTCCCTCACTGTATTATACGGGTTTGGGATGCTGTCATATATTCTGGGGGTTTATAATCTCTGTAAACCTCCTATGGCTTTTACCCATAAACCTGCATTCCCACCACCCTTTCAGGGTCCAGCAAGCTTTTGGAAATGGATCATTGGGATGCTACACAGACTTATAGACTAATTACCACAGATGGTGTTAAAGTGATTGTAAAGGCAGAAGTATTTTTTTTTTTTTTACCTTAACCACTTCAATACCAGGCACTTTCGCCCCTTCCCGCCCAGGACAATTTTCAGCTTTCAGCTCTGTCGCACTTTGAATGACAATTGCGCGATCATGCTACACTGTACCCAAACATTTATTTTTATTTTTTGCTAAACAAACTAAAAAAGAACAATGTTTTTCTTTGTTTCGGTTATAAAATTTTGTTTTCTCCTTCACTGATGGGCACTGATGAGGCGGCACTGATAGGCATTGATGAGGCGGCACTGATGGGCACTGATGAGTTGGCACTGATAAGGTGGCACTGATGGGCACTGATGAGGATGCACTGATATGTAGAATTGATGGGCACTGATAGGCGGCACTGAAATGCAGCACTGATGGGCACCAATTGGCGGCACTGATATGCAGCACTGATGGGCACTGACTGGCGGCAGTGATGGGCACTGACAGGCGGCTGTGATGGGCACTGACAGGCGGCTGTGATGGGCACAACAGGCGGCACTGATTGGCAGATAGGCGGTACTGATTGGCACTGACAGGTGGCACTGATGGGCAGCACTGATGTTGGGGTACTGACAGGTTTTACTGCTGGGCACTGAGATGGGCACTGACTGGCACTGTGGTAGGCACTGATTAGCACTGATATGGCCACTGATTGGCACTTTAATGGGCACTGTGAGCTGTGTTTTTATGGGGCACTGACTGACAGCTTATGGGCACATTTTAAAAGGTGTTGTGGCACATCTGAGGGGGCTGTGCTGATAATCAATGTGCTGATTATCAGCACAGACCCCCCCCCGTCTGACAAGGAGAGCCGCAGATCGGCTCTCCATGTCAGCGTGAACGGAGAAATGCAGTTTACCGGCACTTCCTGGTTCACGCGATGATCAGCTGTGATTGGTCACAGCTGATCACGTGGTAAGAAGCCTCTGACAGAGGCTTCTTATCACGATCGGAGATGCGGGGTGTCAGACTGACACGCCGCACTCTCGAACGCTGTGCTGCGTGCCCCCACGGGCACGCGTTGGCATGTTATCCTGCTGGACGTCATATGATGCCCAGTCAGGATAACAGAGCCACTTCCCGGCCGTCATTCTGCATACGGCAGGCAGAAAGTGGTTAAAGTGGTTGTAAAGGCAGAAGGTTTTTCATCTTAATGCATTCTAGGCATTAAGATAAAAAAACCTTCTGTGTGCAGCAGCCCACCTTAACCCCCCTAATACTCACCTGAGCCACATCTCTATCCAGCGATGTGCATGACTGCTTTGGTCGTCCGGGACTTTCCCTCCTGATTGGCTGAGACACAGCAGCAGCACCATTGGCTCCCGCTGCTGTCAATCAAAGTCAGTTAGATAATTATGACCAAGAGGGGGCGGGGCCAAACCACAGGCCTGTGTCTGAATGTACACACGGAACTGTGGCTCGGCTAAGGTGCCCCGATAGCAACCTGCTTGTGTGGGGGCACTCGACAAGAGGAAGGGGGCAGGAGCTGGGCTGCTCTGTGCAAAACCATTACACAGGGCAGGTAAGTATAATATCTTTGTTATTTTTAAAGAAAAAAACAAGACTTTAGTATCACTTTAATTCTGTACATTAAGGTAAAAAACCTTCTGTGATTTCCTAGATTAACAACATAGGCTTTAGAGCCCATTCACACAGGGGCGACATTGGATCCGACTTTAAGTCGCCCCAAGTCACCCCTAGTCGCCTCAAGTCGCGCTGCATGAGAAAATCAATGTAAGTGAATGGCGCCGTCTTAATGCACACTACTGCAGTTGCTCCGACTTCAGAAAAGGTTCCTGTACTACTTCAATCTGACTTCTAGGCGACTTTTAGGCAACTTGTACCCATTGATTTCAATGGAAGTCGCCTCAGAAGTTGGATCACTGTCTTAACAGAAGCAACAATACAGGAAGAGAACATACATTTCTCAGGCAAACCCCTCCCTCCCCCCTCCCTCCCACAGAGCTGATTCTTGTTTGATTGGCCACTGGAAAGCCTCCTGTCCTGGAGGCAACTTGAAGTTGCCTTGTAAGTTGCCTCATGTCACGCTGTGATTCATACTCAATTCGTGTCCAAGTTGCCTCCCAAAGTCACGCTGGAAGTCATGTTGCCCCTGTGGAGTCTAACTAAAAAAAGTTATTCAAATTATAGTGTAGCGGCCTCCACTCTCTCTCTCCCTGGCTTCGTTCTTCTGCGTGTCTAGGGGTTGCTCCGGAGGAGAGAGTGCGGGGTCACCACGCCAATCCTTCACCACAGAGGTTTGTGAGGTGCAAGCAAAGTTTCTTTACCTTCGGGTCGGTGCTCTGTTTTTGGAACCTCCACCTCTTCTCTTGAACAGTGTTTGCCAGTAAAATGAGCCCCACACCATCAAAAGTCCAACACTCCTTTATTCTTCTTACATCAGAGTGAAACACAATCAGTTGGACTCCCTCAACGAACAGAACAGACAGGGGGTGTGGATGCGAGTAGGCCCAGGCACAACTTACTCTCCTCTTTCCTTCCCGATAGTGGCTTTTGGTCCCTTGTTGGGGGAAGACATCCCTCCAGGCGGTCTCCGGAGGCTCACCCGGCACCGGCAATTTGCTGCACCAGGTCTTCAGGTGAGTAACTCCTCCGGTCCCTTACGCCTCTGGATTCGGGTACCCACTCCCGGGGTCCCCTAGGAAGTCCTTCCCCCGCGGAACCCAGCGAAGGACACAGGGTTCCAGACCTCCATCCGAGTACCTCACCCCAGGCTAAAGGTGCCTGGGATGGAACACGACCTCCCGGGGTGGCCTCTAGGCCTAGGCCGCCTAGACCCCCCAACACGAACCACCGTCCTCAGGCTGAAGGTGCCTGGGACTCCCCCCCCGACAAAGATGGCCGGCCCCCTTTATACCCTCCCCCAGCAAGCACGGCGGGCTCCCCGCCCCACCATACAACCGCTGAGAGAGGCCAAAAAGAGGTACGGCACTCAGCAATAGTTCAACCCCAGCCCAAAGTGACAGCGCCACCTGCTGGGCTCCAGGGAACTATACATCACTGGTGTCTCTGCCAGTTTTAAATATACTTGTAAAGTATATGCCTGCTACAATAGCAATGTTGTCTCAGGTCAAAGGGGTAAATGGATATAGTTAGTGATTGATTTATACCCCACACATGATTCTCAGTTAGTATTTGAAATAAAATATGTGAAAATAAAAATTATTTGAAGGGTTTTATTTGAAATAAGCTTTTTTCTAATTTTTTAAATTTCTTCTCTAATTTTTTCTTTTATTATAGAGTCATGATTAGTGATGTACAAGCACTCATTGCTAAAAGCACTGCAAATGAACACAGAGTGCAGACATTGCTGTCCTCATTTGATTACACAAAGTACCATCCAATGCAAGAGGTAAATACAAATAACATTTGCTGGGTTGAGAGGTATAGAGTTCCCCTTGTAAATACCCCCTTCCTTTACTCATGGTAGTTGTGCATACTCAACCCAAGACTTGCAGGAGTGATAGTGCAAATAAGGAGCATGGACTGGTCAGAACACTGCAACTGGGACAGGCAGACAGTGAAACAAAGACTGGCAGACAGGGACTGACAATTAGTGTAGACAAAAAGAAGCTGTGCAAAGGAAAATAATCAAACTAAGATACAAATACTAAACTGCACATTAATATTGTACTGTATTTTTTATTTGTCCTGAAGGGTAATCATAATAAAGTCATTTTTATAGCAAGAGTTCATTTCAATGATTTACCGATTTTTGCAGAAAAATTCTATATATCAAGCCATATGTTATATCACCTCTTTGAAAGACCATAAACGGCCATTTCATGGCCGATTTGAGAACTTAAAGTAGAACCAAAGGCAAAACGTTTTATTTTGAACAGAGTATGGGAGGGTTATAACCCATGTAATTCTTTTTTTCGCCATCTGTGTCCTATTGTGTGCACATTTCTGTTCACTTCCTGTTACATATACAAAACAGGAGGTGAGAGAAAATCTCTCCAAAAGGAGGGAATGCCTGGTTGTCACTAGATTTATCGGAAATAATGTCCCCATTGGAAGATTTTTCTTCTATACCTTTTCTGGTGACAACCCAATTTTTGAGATTTTCAAAAAAATTCACTTTTAGTGATAATGGTAAACAGGACAAATAGAGAGTGGGAATCTTCCTAATGCAGGCACAGGCAGCAATAAAAAAAAAACGGACAGGTATTCTAATCCGATCAATATTACTATCGCACACGTTTCTGGTAGATACGGCTAATAAAATGGCGGGTGCTGCAGCAATTACCAGTTGGGTCCTGGAAACATCAAACAAGCGTACATATTCGCCAGCACACCATGGATCAACAATTTTCGTCCAAAAGTTTTAATAAAAAGTGATTTGATCACAAGACAAAGTGCAACGTTTCGGAGCCGCGCAAGACCCCTTCGTCAGGCATGCGTTGCTTTAACTGGTAATTGTGCGGTCATGCACTGCTGTACCCAAATTAAAGTTGCGTTCTTTTTTTCACACAAATAGAGCTTTCATTTGGTGCTATTTGATCACTTCTGTGGTTTTTATTTTATAAACAAAAAAATAGCAACAATTTAAAAAAAATATATATATATTTTTTACTTTTTGCTATAATAAATATCCCCAAAAATGTTTTAAAAAAAAAAAATTTGTTCATCAGTTTATGCCAATATATATTCTTCTACTTATTTTTGGTAAAAATAAATCACAATAAGCATATATTGATTGGTTTGCGCAAAAGTTATAGCGTCTACAAACTATGGGAAAGATTTATGGCATTTTTATTATTATTATTTTTTTACTAGTAATGGCGGGGATCTGCGATTTTTAGCGGTATTTTGACATTGTGACGGACAGATCGGACACTTTTGACACATTTTTGGGACCAGCGATCAGTGCTATAAAAAAGGCTTTTAAAGGAAACCCCGTACGGGTACGGGGTTTCGTGCAGGGGTGCCATTCTGCCCCCGTAAATAGATGTATGTCGGTCAGGAACAGGTTAATGCAACAGTCAGCTGAATCACTTCTGTATGCAATAATAGAATGTGCTTCTCACCAGTCAAGTGCTTGTCATTTCATAAATTAATTAAAAAAAAATAAGACAAATGATATCCTTATATCATTTTTGTTTTGAAAGGCATACAGAAATATTAAAATCCCCCTCTGTTTTTACTGCTATTTAGAATTTATTTTATTTTCAAAAGTTTCCCCAGGCAGGAAGTGGGGGAAAAATCTGCAACAGGGACATAGACACAAATAAAAAGCAGGTGTTTGACAGGTAATAGCACCTGGCGTTATTCCTAATTAGTGATGAGCCGAACACCCCCGGGTTCGGTTCGCACCAGAACCCGCGAACGGACCGAAAGTTCGTACGAACATTAGAACCCTATTAAATACAATGGATGCGAACATTCGAATTCTAAAGTGCTAATTATAACAACTATTATGCATGTTATTGTCCTAAAAAGGGTTTGGGAACCCGGGTTCTGCACCAGGGGACATGTATCAATGCAAAAAGAAGTTTTAAAAACGGTCGTTTTTCGGGAGCAGTCATTTTAATGATGCATAAAGTGAAAAAAAAAAAGTCAAATATTCCTTTAAATATCGTACCTGGGGGGTGTCTAAAGTATGCCTGTGAAGTGCCACGTGTTTCCCGTGTTTAGAACTGTCCCTGCACAAAATGACACTTCTAAAGGAAAAAAAAGCCATTTAAAACTGCTTGCGGCTTTAATGTAATGTCTGGTCCCGGTAATATGGATGAAAATCTTTAAGAAAAATGGCATAGCTACCCCATGACCCCCCCCCCCCACCCCAGCCCATTACCAGCCCCTTTGGGTCTTGTATGGATATTAAGGGGAACCCCGCACATAAAATAAAAAAGGCCCTATATACTCTGAACAGCCGTATACAGGCGGTGCATACAAGACAGGGACTGTAGGTTTGTTCTTATGTAGAATCTGTTTGTAATTTTGAACAGGTACATTGTTGAAGTGTAGCTCCAGCCCAAAAATCTATTTTTAAACTTTTTGGAAAACATAGGTAAGGGTTATCACCCCTGTAACATTTGTTTTGCTGTCTGTGCCCCTGTTCAGAACATTTCACCTCACTTTCCGTCCCAATGACAACTGTTTTTGAAATGTGGTGTTTTTCTTGAAACAAGGATTGCTGATAAAGCATCAGTACAGAGGAGACACCTTTCTCCCATATTTATTCTTACAGGAGAGAATTTTCCTTCCTAGTGGTAGATTTCCTCTCACTTCCTGTTGTCTTCTTGCGTTTGCAAGTAGGAGTCGTTTGTAAGTTGGATGTTTGAAAGTAGGGACCTGCCGTATATACTCTGCAGAAATAGGCCCCTTAGTTGTTGGTGTTGGCACAACACTGTAAGCAGTCACAGTTACTCTTGGTTGGTGCTGGAACGCCCTGCTGTCAACTATTATATCAGGAATTTTAATTACATATAATTGTTGAACAGTGGTAGTAAAAATTGGGCCTTTGATGGTGGTGGTGGTGGTGGTGGTGTTGCAACAACACTGTAAGCCCTCAGAGTTACTCTTGGTGGGTGCAGGAATGGGCCCTGCTGTGAATTATTAGATCAAGAATTGTAATTACATGCCCCTTTTGAACAGGGGCTGAAAAATTGGGCCTTTCGTGGTGGTGGTGGTGGTGGTGGCGTTGCCACAACACTGTAAGCCCTCAGAGTTACTCTTGGTGGGTGCAGGAATGGGCCCTGCTGTGAATTATTAGATCAAGAATTGTAATTACATGCCCCTTTTGAACAGGGGCTGAAAAATTGGGCCTTTCGTGGTGGTGGTGGTGGTGGCGTTGCCACAACACTGTAAGCCCTCAGAGTTACTCTTGGTGGGTGCAGCAATGGGCCCTGCTGTGAATTATTACATCAAGAATTGTAATTGCATGCCCCTGTTGAACAGGGGCTGAAAAATTGTGCCTTAGGCACTGGTGGCACAACACTACAACCCCTCACAGATACTGTACTTGGAGCACAGCAATGAGCCCTGTTGCAAAGTATTGCTTCAAAAATTGTAATGACACGCCCCTGTTAAACAGGGGCTGAAAAATTGGGCGTTAGGCACTGGTGGCGGCACCCATAAACAAAAATGATCTTCCAAGCTATCATCATCAATCGTATCATTGAGGACTCGGAGGAGGAGGATAGCCAGTCAACATAACAGCACAGGCACTCAGCATCAGCATCAGTCTTGAAGGGATGTGACATGTTAAAATCAATTAGTCTGTTATATCAGCATCAGGTGTGTGGTAGCTGGTGGTGATCCAAGACTGGTTCATCTTGATGAAAGTCAGTCGATCAACCGAGTCGGTGGACAGGCGCACCCTGTGATCCGTGACAAATCCTCCAGCAGCACTGAATGTGCGTTCTGAAAGAACGCTGGATGCAGGACAGGCCAGTAGCTCAATTGCATACTGTGCAAGCTCTGGCCAGTGATCCATCCTCAAGACCCAGTAAGCCAGAGGATTTTCGGTGGGGAAGGTGTCCAAGTCTGACCTTGCCCCTAGATATTCCTGCACCATGTTTATCAGACGCTGGCGATGGTTGCTGGAACCGATCATACTTTGGGGCTGCGGACTAAAGAATTGTCTGAACGCATCGGTCAGACGGCCACCTTCCCCACCGCTCCTTCTTTGACTGGCCGAAGCCTCAGCAACTCGTTGTCCAGGACCAGGAGTTTGTAACCTCCCAGTCTCTGGGAACGCGTTGCACAGACCTTTCTGCAAGGCCTCCCGGAGTTGTCTCATCCTCTGCTCCCTCTGTGACGGTAACATAAGGTCCGCAACCTTACCCTTGTACCGTGGATCAAGGAGAGTGGCCAGCCAGTAATGGTCCCTCTCCTTGATCCGAAGAATACGAGGATCCTTCCGCAGACTTTGCAGGATCAGGGAGGCCATGCAGCATAGGTTTGCTGAGGCATTCGCTCCGGAGTCCTCTGGGTCACTAAGGACGACATGATCCGCAGTCACCTCCTCCCAGCCACGTACAAGTCCACTGGTTTCTTGGGACTGTAAATCATCCCTAAAAGACTGCTGCTGATGATGCTGAGTGCCAGCCTCCACCTCCATGCTGACACAATCCTCCTCCTCCTCCTCCTCCTCCTCTTCCTGTGCGATGGGTGGGACAGAAGGAACACTGTCTGGGTAAAGGGGGCCTTGAGAGGCAAGGAAGTCCTCCTCTTCCTGCCTCTGTTCTGCCTCAAGTGCCCTGTCCATTATTCCACGCAGCGTGTGCTCCAACAGGTGGACAAGAGGTACAGTGTCACTGATGCATGCACTGTCACTGCTCACCATCCTCGTGGCCTCCTCAAATGGTGCCAGGACAGTGCATGCATCCCTGATCATGCCCCACTGGCGTGGAGAAAAAAAACCAAGCTCCCCTGACCCTGTCCTGGTGCCGTAGTCGCACAGGTACTCATTGATGGCCCTCTGCTGCGTGTGCAGCCGCTGCAGCATGGCCAACGTTGAGTTCCACCTGGTGGGCATGTCACATATAAGGCGGTTCTTGGGCAGGTTCAACTCCTTTTGCAGCTCAGCCAGGCGAGCACTGGCATTATAAGATCTGCGGAAATGCACACAGACTTTCCTGGCCTGCCTCAGGACATCCTGTAAGCCCGGGTACCTGCCCAAGAACCGCTGCACCACCAGGTTAAGGACGTGAGCCACACAGGGCACATGGGTCAGTTGTCCCTGTCGAAGGGCGGAGAGGAGGTTGGTGCCATTGTCGCAAACCACCATTCCTGGCTTAAGCTGGTGTGGCGTCAACCACCTCTCGGCCTGGCCCTGCAGAGCAGACAGGACCTCTGCCCCAGTGTGGCTTCTGTCCCCCAAACACACCAGCTCAAGCACGGCATGGCATCTTTTTGCCTGCGTACTTGCGTAGCCCCGTGAACGGCTACGGAGCACTGCTGGTTCATAGGACAAACCACAGGAAGAGGCCATGGAGGAAGAAGAAGAGGAGGGGGTGGAGGAGAGAGGTGTGTCACAACCAGTAGTAGCATTTTGGAGGCGTGGCGGTGGGACAACCTCCAACACTACTGCACCTTGTCCTGCATCCTTCCCAGCTGCCAAAAGAGTGACCCAATGGGCCGTGAAAGAAAGGTAACGTCCCTGTCCATGCCTGCTGGACCATGAGTCAGCGGTAATATGCACCTTACCGCTGACCGCCCTGTCCAGCGAGGCCAAGACATTGCCTTCCACATGCCGGTAGAGAGCCGGAATAGCCTTCCGTGAGAAAAAGTGGCGTTTGGGAACCTGCCACTGAGGAACCGCACATTGCACAAACTCACGGAAGGGGGCCGAGTCTACCAACTGAAAAGGCAGCAGTTGAAGCGCTAGCAATTTAGCCAAGCTAGCATTCAACCGCTGGGCATGTGGATGGCTGGGAGTGAACTTCTTTCGACGGTCCAGCAGCTGGGGCAGGGAAATTTGCCTGCTAGAATCGGACGTCGGTGTACTGCTAGCAGAGTGGCCGCAAGTACTTGGCTGTGACACACCTAATTCTACACCTTCATTCCTCTCAGTGCATGTTTCAGAGAGGACTGAAGTTATAGTGGGGTTGGAGATCCCAGCTGATGCGGTGCAAGGAGAGGTCCGCTTTGTTCTTTGGTGTGGGTCTTTGAGGTAGGCTTGCCAACGAGCTGCATGGCAGGTCAACATATGTCTGGTCAGGCATGTGGTACCCAAGCGGCTGATGTTTTGGCCACGCGATATACGCTTGAGACATATGTTGCAAACAGCAGCTGTGCGATCTGATGCACTAGCCTCAAAAAAGGCCCACACCAAGGAACTTTTTGAATGACGGGCAGAGGCAGCGCCCTGCACAGGCGGAGCTCTGCGGTGTGATTCCGTCGGTGTACTGCCCTTACGCTGGCCACCAAAGGGCATGCTGCCTCGTTGGAGATGTGCCTCCTCCTCATCCTCCTCCTCCTCCTCTCTCCTATTAGGCACCCACGTGGAGTCAGTGACCTCATCATCCCCTCCCTCCTCATCACTGGAGCCAATCTGGCAGTATGCTGCAGCTGCTGGAACATGACTGCCAGATTGGTGTCCTTCTTGAGCATCCCCTCTGTCTGCTCTCACCCTACTGCCTTCCTGTAGCTGGGTTTCATCATCAGACCCTTCGAAACGCTGGGCATCCTCCTGGAGCATGTACCCAACACTGTGCTCAAACAGTTCGGGGGACTCCTCAGGAGGAGGACATGGTGGGTCTAGGGAAGGAGTGACTGATGATGAGTCTGACATTGATACCAGGGAAGAGGACGCTTTGGCAGCTGCTTTGCCAGTACCCTGAGCCTGGGTGAGAGAGGATGAGGAGGAGGAGGAGGGCTTGGTCATCCACTCTACCAAGTCTTCGGCATGATGTGGCTCAACATGTCCAGCTGCCGAAAAGAAGGACAAGCGTGTCCCATGGCCATGTGCTGATGACAATGCACCGCGTCCACGACCAGCACTGTTGCCCCCAGACACAGAGCCTGCTTGCCCTCTTTTATTGCCTCCTGACTGTCTGCCTCTCCTTGTTTGCCTTCCAGACATTCTAATAGATGGCCTGCAGGGAGATGGGAAAAAAGCAATAAGGGCTACCTTCAGGTGTCCTTCTCTGTCCCTTTACTTAAGGATTTCTAAATATGGTTGAGGATGATTGCTTTTGCACAGAATAGCACAACGACAATTTCCCTGACTGTCCAAAAAACAAGGATTTCAAAAATGGTTGATGAGGAATGCTTTAGCACACTATAGCACAAGGAGAATTCCCCTCACTTTCCTTTTTTGTCCCTAGAAACAAGGACTCGCACAGTGAAAGAAACTGACACTCTCCCTACCTAGAGTTTTCTGTCCCTAGAAAAAATGTTTTTTAAAAGCACACTATAGCACAAGGAGAATTCCCCTCACTTTCCTTCTTTGTCCCTAGAAACAAGGACTCGCACAGTGAAAGAAACTGACACTCTCCCTACCTAGAGTTTTCTGTCCCTAGAAAAAATGTTTTTTTAAAGCACACTATAGCACAAGGAGAATTCACTCACTGTCCTTCCCTGTCCCTAGAAACAAGGACTCGCACAGTGAAAGAAACTGACACTCTCCCTACCTAGAGTTTTCTGTCCCTAGAAAAAATGTTTTTTTAAAGCACACTATAGCACAAGGAGAATTCACTCACTGTCCTTCCCTGTCCCTAGAAACAAGGACTCGCACAGTGAAAGAAACTGACACTCTCCCTACCTAGAGTTTTCTGTCCCTAGAAAAAATGTTTTTTTAAAGCACACTATAGCACAAGGAGAATTCACTCACTGTCCTTCCCTGTCCCTAGAAACAAGGACTCGCACAGTGAAAGAAACTGACACTCTCCCTACCTAGAGTTTTCTGTCCCTAGATAAAATGTTTTTTAAAAGCACACTATAGCACAAGGAGAATTCCCCTCACTTTCCTTCTTTGTCCCTAGAAACAAGGACTCGCACAGTGAAAGAAACTGACACTCTCCCTACCTAGAGTTTTCTGTCCCTAGAAAAAATGTTTTTTAAAAGCACACTATAGCACAAGGAGAATTCCCCTCACTTTCCTTCTTTGTCCCTAGAAACAAGGACTCGCACAGTGAAAGAAACTGACACTCTCCCTACCTAGAGTTTTCTGTCCCTAGAAAAAATGTTTTTTAAAAGCACACTATAGCACAAGGAGAATTCCCCTCACTTTCCTTCTTTGTCCCTAGAAACAAGGACTCGCACAGTGAAAGAAACTGACACTCTCCCTACCTAGAGTTTTCTGTCCCTAGAAAAAATGTTTTTTAAAAGCACACTATAGCACAAGGAGAATTCCCCTCACTTTCCTTCTTTGTCCCTAGAAACAAGGACTCGCACAGTGAAAGAAACTGACACTCTCCCTACCTAGAGTTTTCTGTCCCTAGAAAAAATGTTTTTTTAAAGCACACTATAGCACAAGGAGAATTCACTCACTGTCCTTCCCTGTCCCTAGAAACAAGGACTCGCACAGTGAAAGAAACTGACACTCTCCCTACCTAGAGTTTTCTGTCCCTAGAAAAAATGTTTTTTAAAAGCACACTATAGCACAAGGAGAATTCCCCTCACTTTCCTTCTTTGTCCCTAGAAAAAAGGACTCGCACAGTGAAAGAAACTGACACTCTCCCTACCTAGAGTTTTCTGTCCCTAGAAAAAATGTTTTTTAAAAGCACACTATAGCACAAGGAGAATTCCCCTCACTTTCCTTCTTTGTCCCTAGAAACAAGGACTCGCACAGTGAAAGAAACTGACACTCTCCCTACCTAGAGTTTTCTGTCCCTAGAAAAAATGTTTTTTTAAAGCACACTATAGCACAAGGAGAATTCACTCACTGTCCTTCCCTGTCCCTAGAAACAAGGACTCGCACAGTGAAAGAAACTGACACTCTCCCTACCTAGAGTTTTCTGTCCCTAGAAAAAATTTTTTTTAAAGCACACTATAGCACAAGGAGAATTCACTCACTGTCCTTCCCTGTCCCTAGAAACAAGGACTCGCACAGTGAAAGAAACTTACACTCTCCCTACCTAGAGTTTTCTGTCCCTAGAAAAAATGTTTTTTAAAAGCACACTATAGCACAAGGAGAATTCCCCTCACTTTCCTTCTTTGTCCCTAGAAACAAGGACTCGCACAGTGAAAGAAACTGACACTCTCCCTACCTAGAGTTTTCTGTCCCTAGAAAAAATGTTTTTTTAAAGCAAACTATAGCACAAGGAGAATTCACTCACTGTCCTTCCCTGTCCCTAGAAACAAGGACTCGCACAGTGAAAGAAACTGACACTCTCCCTACCTAGAGTTTTCTGTCCCTAGAAAAAATGTTTTTTTAAAGCACACTATAGCACAAGGAGAATTCACTCACTGTCCTTCCCTGTCCCTAGAAACAAGGACTCGCACAGTAAAACACACTGACACTCTGCCTACCTATCCTTCTCTTTCCCTAAACTAAAGGAATCCAGGTTAAGCAAGAAAGAAATAAATGTCACTGTCCCTGCCTATGCTGCTCTTTCCCTGCTCCGGAACACACTACACTAGGCCGCCGTGCTGGCGGCCTTTTATAGTGTGGGGCGTGTACTAAACACCCTCAGCAATAATTGGCCACAGGCATCCTGCCTGTGGCCAATCATTGCTCTCCTCGCTGCCGGCGCTGTGATTGGCCAAGCATGCGGGGTCACAGTGCATGCTTGGCCAATCACAGCGCCTGGATGACACTGCGATGGCGTAGTGCATTGTGGGCCGTTCGCGTCACTCGAATTTGGCGCGAACGGCCCAAATCGTTCGATCTTCGTCGAACGATCGAACAGCCGATGTTCGAGTCGAACGTATGTTCGACTCGAACACGAAGCTCATCCCTATTCCTAATGGCTACTGAGATAAATATCAAATATAATTATGCAATATTTCATATTTATCTGAAAAAATTAAAACACGTTTGTTAGTTTATTTGAAGAAATATTTGCTTTTTTTTATTCTTAATATAATTAAAGAGGGCGCTCCTTATACATTTACTTTAATTACTGTATTTATAGTTATTTATTTATAACACTCACTTTTTTACCCTGAAAATAGAGGGTAAACTGTGCCTGCGTGTTATACGCAGGGGGCTATGGAAAGTTTTTTCCTGAAACTTCCCTCTTAAAGTTAGGGTGCGTGTTATACGCCTGTGTGTGTTATACAGCAATAAATACGGTAATTAATTTTCAAATGACCTGTGCCTGGGGACAGAGGACCCAAATGTATTGCATTCAATACGAAACCTACTGTTTATTCAGCACCATAACACAGTTTACTTTTTTACTTTCTAAAGTATTACTAAAGGCAAAACTTTTTTCTCAGTTTTGGACAGAGTGGAGAGGGATTAGAACACTTGACGGTTTTTATTGCTGTCTGTGCCCCCATTAAGGAGATTCATCCTCTCTATTTGTCTTGTTTACCATTATCTTTGAAAGTGAAAGTAAAAGAAAACCCCAAATTTTGGGTAATCCCCAGAAACGTAATAGAGGGGAACTCTTTCAATTGGGATATTAGTCCCAGTGACCTGGGGTCCCCAAGGAATTTCCTTAATTTGCAGGGATTTCCTCTCACATCCTCTTTGGCTATGAGACGGAAGTGAAGGAAAATCTCCACAATAGAACACAGATGGCGAAAAAAGAAAAAATCAGACGCTATCCAAAATGGAAAAAAAAGTTTTGCCTATAGTTCTACTTTAAAGTATGTAGTCCTGTACATAATAAAAACATCCAATTGACCCAATAGAATTTTGCTCTACAAACATGGTACCCATAATTATTACATAAGTAAGTATACCTAGTAGTAGTTAGGCACATTCAACTGTTCTGTAATGTTAAAGTTATTTCATAGCTTGTCCAGTCCACATCTACATAAGAACTGAAAAAAAGTTTGGTTAAGCTACATAAGTTATTCAACTTTACAGAACAAGTCTAGTTGTATGTGACTAACTACCACTAGATCTATCATGACCTGGATAAATGAGAACCTTCATAGACACATAATTAATTATACAGTTTTATTTGTCTTTTACAGATTTACAAGTGGATTGACCAAATCAAGCATGAATATCCACATCTAGTTACATTAAATTATTTGGGATCAACCTATGAAATTAGGCCTATTTACTACTTTAAAGTAAGTTTTATACATGAACATTGTTGAGGACAGCAGGAATGTGTTGCAACCGAGGCCTCTATTCAGCGCTGGGGGTTGCAATAGCCTGACACCGTAATACAGTCCAAGCTCCAGGGCACAGCCTACAGTATATCTAAGTTTTATACAGTAACGTGCATGCCCTGGAGCTAGTCCTAGCTCCAATGATTCCCTCCAGCACTGATTGGAAGCATCCGTTTTAACGGTCCTAACATGATTACTTTAATGCAGCTACCTTATTCTTGCTGCTTCATGATTATTAGTAAACTATAGTTTGGTTCTGGCTAGCAATGTTATTGTGGATTTCACATTTTATTACTATTATTATACAGGATTTATATAACGGCAACAGTTTGTGCAGCGCTTTACAACATTAGGGCAAACAGTACAGTTACAATACAATTCAATACAGGAGGAATCAGAGGGCCCTGCTCGTCAGAGCTTACAATATAACTGTTTTATCACACAGTGGCTTAAAGTCTAATTCCTGTCAAATTATAACTAAGGCTACATTTTCTCCCACCCTAGTCGAAGATTATTATATCTACCCTGTACCCCACTAAAGCTGGCGCTTCAGTGTAGCAGAGAACTTAGATAGGAGAAGGGATTTAGTAGGATACTTCAAATTAACTATTCACAAGAGGGGGGGGCGTGACCGGATGGAGTGAGGAGTGAGAGCGTGAGTGTGAGTGTGTCTCTACTCCCACCCACCCTATGACTGCCGTGGACTGTGCCTGTTGACCCCCGGCTGGGGAAGCTAGATGGCGGCATTGTAAGCTGACCATCCCGCCAGGCAGCCCGCTTTCATCTGCCTCTTTCGGACCGCCCATGTGTGCGGTATGCGGCGGGGGAAAAGCCGCAGAGCTCTGCAGCGTTATTGAGATTGGAGAACGGAGATGCGGGGATAGAAGCAGCAGGCAGCACGGCGTGAGAGAGCAGCCCGGAGTCGCAAAGCACCGGGAAGCACCTGAGGAGTCGCTGGCTTAGCGCTGTGGCTATGAGCGCAGAAATCCCCACTCTGATCCCTGTGTCCCAATCAAGCCACAAGTCCTGTATCTCGGACCGGAGGAGCTCCCCCTCGTAAATCGAAAGGTCACGTGAGTACAGGATTGATCCAGGGGCTTTGAGCTTTGTCCATAGGACTGGGTGAAGACCCTAAAGAGATTGTGTATATTGGGAAAGATACAGCTGAAACACTCTTAGATTGGATTTATACAAGTTTGGATTGGGACGTTTGTAATAGTTTGCATATGTATGTGCATCACTGCTATGGTTGAGGCTTGCTGTATATATTCCCCACTGATGCACAGGAACCATATTTCTATACTGGTCTCCTGTGGCACAGGACTATGGTCGCAGAAACCTCTCTTGAAATCGTAGACCATAAATTCCAGGTGGCCCGGGTTTTTTTTTTTTTTTTGTGTTCTGTTTTGTTTTTTTGTTCTGAGGCGGGCCTGTTGGCTAAAGCTGCAGCACAAAGAACTGCTTGCTGTTGGTCAATGTATAAAGTTTTTCTACTGTTTATGGATCTCCCCTACATTAAAATTTCATCTAAATCCCATATAAGACTGGCTTGCTATTACCTATTAATTAACCTTATTTTACTGTCTAGAAAACACAGTGTATAAGCCAACATGTCAGCAAGGAGAAAAGGGGATGAAAATCCCAGTCAAGAGAATGTGGGACCACAATCGCTACTGTCGGCTAAAAGTAGTCAGGCCACAGCAGCAGCTGCCAAATTGGAGAAATTTGCTCATACCCCAGATCACACTCCAGTTAAAGGGGGGTCACAGGTCCAGGCTAAAGGGACAACAGACAGAAAAAGGAAAAACGGTAGCAGCCACAGTCAAAAATATAAATAACAAAAATACGGTTGTGGCTGACAAAGGGACAGAGATAAATCTAGCATCAAATATTCCAACAGAGGGAACTCCTACATTAAATGATGTGTTCCTAGTGGTCAATGCATGTAAACAGTCACTGGGGGAGGTATGCGACCAAATGAAGGGCATCACAGAGGAATTGACCTCAATGCGACTTGAGCTCCAAAAAACAAATGAAAGGATAACTGATGCAGAAGGAAGGATTTTGCAAATAGAAGATGAATTATACCCGGTAAAACAAGAGGTTAGAATATTGAAAGAACAAATGACTAAGTTCGATGAAAAAATGGATGAAATGGAGAACAGACTTCGTAGGGACAATGTAAGACTGGTGGGACTGCCGGAAAAGTGCGAAGGGACCAATCCTATAGAGTTTTTGGAAAGCTGGTTCATAAAGTTATTCGGAAGAGAATGCTTTTCGCAACAGTTTTCGATAGAAAGAGTGCACAGAGTTCCCTTCAAACCCCCCCCCCCTCAGGAGGGCATCCACATTCAATGTTAATGAAATTCCTTAATTACTGGGATAAAGTAACTTTATTGAGAAAATTTAGAGAGATGGGGACTATCTTGTATGGTGAAACCAAGGTCTCAATGTAGCCCCAATTTCTCCCCCTATTTGCAGAAGCGTAGTGCGGGTTTCATAGAAGTCAAACGTAGATTGCAAACATTTAATGTCACGTATGCATTACTGTATCCAGCACGGCTACGGGTGGTAGCACTAGGAGGGACTCATTTTTTTTATACACCTGAAGGAGTGACGGCATGGCTGGAAGATAAAAGGGATCAGCTATCAACAAAATGAAGTGACATTTAGCTCAGTGAACTATTCACAAGAGAGAACAACTTTCTTAGTAGAACTGTGTAGCAGACTGTCAGTAGAACTATGCAGCAGGCTGTGCAGAATAGAGCAAAGGTCCTTGGTTCCAGAAGGAATTTAGTGGACTTTTTTTCTTTAAGACACTAGTCAGTGTCCGCTTTAGCTTGCACCCAGTATGCTGACTTCTAGCTCCAATAGGGGGATTTAGTAACACCAGTCTCTAGGATCCCTTTAGGGGGTTTGTATCACAAGGCCCTGACCGCAGGTCACCTTCCTCCTTAATATCAGATGGCATCCGTGAACATCCTCCCTCAGCCAGCTCTCAGAAGAACTATGGGAATCAGCTTCAATGTTTCAGGCCCTCAGGTCATGGCATGGCAGCCTGTGCTGAGGAGGGGCAGCAGGCCCCCTCCCCACCTGGACCTCTCTCTGTAGAGGAAGACTCAGAGCCCATGTGCTTATCAAATATAAGTACAGTCACCCAGCATGCATTGGGGCACCTCCCCCTCTAATTGGCCAGGGCTTCATAGATATTAATGCTCTCATCTGCCTGGTTACCACCCCACTGTCCAGCACATTCCATTGCTACCAGACCAGTGTGAAACTTCAAGACAACATGAGCAGCACCAGAGTACATTTGAGCAGACTCTGCTAAACAATCACAGCCTCTGTTAAGTAGACAGCACATACATTTACTTACTGTCTCTCTGTTAAGCAGAGAAACCCAAAAAAACTATAGTACACTCACTCTAGCATCTACCTAGGAGTGTGCTACATACTTAATAACAGTTAAGCTGCATAGAATATTTTGTTTTAAATTTAGTATGAACTAACCTTTCAGCTGGCATGGCCTAGCCTAATGCGTTGCAGTGTGCACACTAGTGTATCATAGTGCCATTCACTTTTGGACCTCCACAACGCACCTGAGTTGATGTGCACTGCAACCCATGGTAATGTATTACAATGTGTTGTGGTGTACTGTGTCAAAAAAATTAAATAAAAATTCAAATACCGGTAATTGGGCTGCCTACAGGAATGCATGACAACTCTCAACATAATGCACTAGAGTGAACAGGTGTGAAGGGGCCCTTAGAGGTTGATTTCAGAGGTTTGCCTCAGGTAAGGTTGTTGGGAAACTCACACTGCTTAACTGGTAAAGAATCTGCATGTACGTGTAGCCCTCTATTCTTTGTGAAATGCTGTCCAATATGAGTGTCAGGGAGACTGGGAGAGTTGAGATTTATTTATTACAGGTACTTCTATAGCACCATCAATTTACACAGCGCTTCACATATACTGTATATTATACATTCAGTCCCTGCCCTCAAGGAGCTTACATTCTAAGGCCCCTAACTCACATTCATACATACACATACTAAGACCAATTTAGACAGGAACCAATTAACCTACCAGCATGTCTTTGGAGTGTGGGAGGAAACCAGAGTTAGGAGCTAGGCGAAGTGCTAACCATTTAGCCACTGTGCTGCCCACAGATGGTGTGGTTTGTAGGTATAAAGTAGCCATTCAGTTGGCACAAAGGTTCTCTAAGCATATGTATGTAACCATAAGAATGTAATCAAAGGGATAAAACACATTATTCCGGGGACTAAGAAAAGTTCAGTTTTTGTTTTTTTGACTGAATGCATGTAATTGTGCTCCATGGTTTGCAAAAATTAAAGTATGTGGACTTGATTTTCAATCGCATTTAAATTGAACTAATTCGATTTTTTTTTATGTAACATATATTGTAGTAGACAGTGCAGTGGGACTATAACTCTTAGGAATGCTACATGTGTACAGGCAGTGCCAGTAAGTGATCAATAAACATTGTCAAAGCATATTATTAATTATTATGATGCTGTTATTAAAAAGTTCAGATAAATTATTTTTGTTTTACAAACAGCGTCTTGCACATAAAGTTTCCTGTTATTTTAGAGGTCATATGATTGATCCTAGACTTTCCTCAAGCTTATATAACTGGGTTAAATAAAAATAGTGATTGCATCTAAAATAAATTAGAAGTCTGACTGTAAAATGAAAAACATGCATTCTCTATAGACTAAATTCTTCTCCTGGTGATATCACTACCCAATTCTTCATAATCTAACTAAATTAAAATCCGTCTTGATAGGAATGTTCACTGATTACATTTATTTAATGAATTTGCAGATTGGATTTCCATCTGATAAAAAAAAGAAAATTATTTGGATGGACTGTGGAATACATGCCCGGGAATGGATCTCAGTAGCATTTTGTCAATGGTTTATTAGAGAGGTAAGTAACTTACTATACTTTACTATACTATACTCAGATAGATATAACTAACCAAAAAAACCTTTGCAGTAACACTACTTAATATGTGTGAGTTCAGTTTATAACCTGTAACAAAGCTGTAAAAAAACGATGATGTGCAAAGTGAAGCAGTCCATGGAGTTTAGAATTCTCCTTAATGAAGTCAGATCTGCAAAGTGTGACTTGTGATCAGCTACCTTGACTTGCTGCACTTTGTACTCCCTTCTTTGCTCTGCTGAATAAGCACATCATAATAAAAACATTTATATTGTGTTGTTAAGTTTGATGTGCAAATTGCAAATAAAAGTCCTCTTAGCTTACTGAATAAAGTGATACTGTGCTAAGCAGGGGCGTACCTAGAGCATTTGGCACCCGGGGCGGATCTTATATCTGGCACCCCCCCCCCCCCTACATTAAAATGTAAAAACACCCAACTGTGCCCCCTGTATCCTTCAATATCTCTTTGTCACTACTGTGTACCCCTTCTCCACAACTGCACCTCTGGACCCCTTTACATTACACAGCACCCTGCATCACTGGACCCCTTTACATTACACAGCACCCTGGACCCCTTTACATTACACAGCACCCTGCATCTCTGGACCCCTTTACATTACACTGCACCCTGCATCTCTGGACCCCTATTACACCGCACCCTGCATCTCTGGACCCCTTTACATTACACAGCACCCTGCATCTCTGGACCCCTTTACATTACACTGCACCCTGCATCTCTGGACCCCTTTACATTACACAGCCCCCTGGACCCCTTTACATTACACAGCACCCTGCATCTCTGGACCCCTTTACATTACACTGCACCCTGCATCTCTGGACCCCTTTACATTACACAGCACCCTGGACCCCTTTACATTACACAGCACCCTGCATCTCTGGACCCCTTTACATTACACTGCACCCTGCATCTCTGGACCCCTATTACACCGCACCCTGCATCTCTGGACCCCTTTACATTACACAGCACCCTGCATCTCTGGACCCCTTTACATTACACTGCACCCTGCATCTCTGGACCCCTTTACATTACACAGCCCCCTGGACCCCTTTACATTACACAGCACCCTGCACCTCTGGACCCCTTTACATTACACAGCACCCTGCTTCTCTGGACCCCTTTACATTACACAGCATCCTGCTTCTCTGGACCCCTTTACATTACACAGCACCCTGCACCCCTTTACATTACACATCACCCTGCATCTCTGGACCCCTTTACATTACACAGCACCCTGCACCTCTGGATCCCTTTATATTATACAGCCCCCTGCACCCCTTTACATTACACAGCACCCTGCATCTCTGCGCCCGTTTAAATTACACATTCCCCTGCACCTCTGGGCCCCTTTAAATTACACAGTCCCCTGCACCTCTGGACCCCTTTACATTACACAGCACCCTGCTTCTCTGGACCCCTTTACATTACACAGCACCCTGCTTCTCTGGACCCCTTTACATTACACAGCACCCTGCATCTCTGGACCCCTTTACATTACACAGCCCCCTGCACTCTGAACCCCTTTACATTATACAGCCCCTTGCACCCCTTTACATTACACAGCACCCTGCATCTCTGGGCCCCTTTACATTACACATCACCCTGCACCTCTGGGCCCCTTTAAATTACACAGTCCCCTGCACCTCTGGACCCCTTTACATTACACAGCATCCTGCATCTCTGGACCCCTTTACATTACACAGCACCCTGCTTCTCTGGACCCCTTTACATTACACAGCACCCTGCAGCTCTGGACCCCTTTACATTACACAACACCCTGCAGCTCTGGACCCCCTGCATGTTACACAGACCCCCTTCAGTGTATCCCCCTTTCAGTGCAGACCCCCCTTCAGTGTAGCCCCCGTTCAATGCAGGCCCCCTTCAGTGTAGCCCCCTGTTCATTGCAGACCCCCCTTCTGTGTAGCCCCTGTACAGTGCAGACACCCCCGTTCAGTGTAGCCCCCCCCCCCCCCCGTTCAGTGCAGATGCCCCCCGTTCAGTGCATACCCCCCTTCTCTGTAGCCCCGTACAGTGCAGACACCCCCGTTCAGTGTAGCCCCCCCCATTCAGTGCAGACGCCCCCGTTCAGTGCAGACCCCCCTTCTGTGTAGCCCCCGTACAGTGCAGACACCCCCGTTCAGTGTAGCCCCCCGTTCAGTGCAGACACCCCCCGTTCAGTGCAGCCCCCCTTCTGTGTAGCCCCGTACAGTGCAGACACCCCCGTTCAGTGTAGCCCCCCATTCAGTGCAGACGCCCCCCTTCTGTGTAGCCCCCATACAGTGCAGACACCCCCGTTCAGTGCAGCCCCCCTTTAGTGTAGCCCCCTGTTCACTGCAGATCCCCCCTCCTGTGTAGCCCCCGTTCAGTGCAGACCATCCCCGTTCAGTGCATACCCCCCTTCTCTGTAGCCCCGTACAGTGCAGACACCCCCGTTCAGTGTAGCCCCCCCATTCAGTGCAGACGCCCCCGTTCAGTGCAGACCCCCCTTCTGTGTAGCCCCTGTACAGTGCAGACACCCCCGTTCAGTGTAGCCCCCCGTTCAGTGCAGACGCCCCCCATTCAGTGCAGCCCCCCTTCTGTGTAGCCCCGTACAGTGCAGACACCCCCGTTCAGTGTAGCCCCCCCCGTTCAGTGCAGACGCCCCCCTTCTGTGTAGCCCCCATACAGTGCAGACACCCCCGTTCAGTGCAGCCCCCCTTTAGTGTAGCCCCCTGTTCACTGCAGACCCCCCCTCCTGTGTAGCCCCCATACAGTGCAGACACCTACATTCAGTGCAGCCCCCCTTTAGTGTAGCCCCCTGTTCACTGCAGACCCCCCTTCTGTGTAGCCCCCCTTCAGTACCTCAGATCAACGCGGCGCCGCTGCGGCACATGCACAGCAGGTCCCCTCCTCCCCCTGTTTACACATAAATAGAGAGGGGGGAGGCGGCTTCACTCTGCTGCTCGTGCTCGGCTGTGCCTGTGTGTGACATCCGGGATCACACAGACACAGCCCGCGGCCGCGAGAGGAGGGGTTGGTAGGTGCAGCGGTGTAACGCAGTACCCCCCCCTCCCTCCCTCCCTCCCTGCATCGCGATTCGGCAATCGGCACTAGTCTCTTGCACTATGCCTGTCACTGCCGCTGCGGCTCTGCCTAAACCCGCGGCGCTGTGGGTGTAGTAAAATCACGGAGGGGGGTGCCGGCCTGACACCCCCCAGTGTGTGGTATTCGGGGCGGCCCGTCCCCCACTTAGTACGCCTCTGGTGCTAAGGTAAAAAAACAATTAGAGCCGGTTCACACAGGGGCAACACAACTTTGAGCACGATTTTGCGAGGCAACTTGGACACGACTTGAGCCTGAACCACAGAGCGATTTGGACAGGCTGTCCCCTGTGTTTGGTATGAATCATAAGGGGGAACTCCACGCCAAATTTTAAATAAAAAAACGGCATGGGTTCCCCTCCAAGAGCATACCAGGCTCTACGGTCTGGTATGGATTTTAAGGGGAACCCCCTATGCCGAAAAAAACAGCATGGGGGTCCCCCAAAATCCATACCAGACCCTTATCCGAGCATGCAGCCCGGTCGGTCAGGAAAGGGGGTGGAACGAGTGAACGCGTCCCCTCCTGAACCGTACCAGGCCGCATGCCCTCAACATGGGGGGACAAGGGACTCTTCCTGACAACCCTGGACGTTGGTTGTCGGGGTCTGCGGGTGGGGGGCTTATCGGAATCTGGGAGCCCCCTTTAATGAGGGGGCCCCCAGATCCCGGCCCCCCACCCTATGTGAATGAGTATGGGGTACATCGTACCCCTACCCATTCACCTGGGGGAAAAGTGTCAATAAAAAAACACACTAGACAGCTTTTTAAAGTAATTTTTTAGGCAGCTCCAGGGGTCTTCTACCGACTTCGGGGGTCTTCTTCCGACTTCGGGGTCTTCTACCGACTTCGGGTGTTTTCTGCCGACTTTGGGTGTTTTCTTTCGACTTCGGGGGTCTCTTCTGACTCTCCGGCCTCTTCTCCCACTCTCCGGTGGTTCCTGCCTTCTGCCGGGCACCTCCGCTATCTTCTTCCAGCTCTTTTGCTAGCGGGGGCCCGGTCTTCATCGTCGTCTTCTTCCCTCTTCTCTCCGCCCGATGTTGCCTCAACGCTCTCTGCCACTATAAGGCTGTGTGCGACTTATATAGGCATGGGGCGTGGTCAACGGGTGACCCCACCCCTTATGACGTCACGGTCCCATCATGCTCCGGGTGGTGACGACATAAGGGGCGGGGTCACATGGTGACATCACCCGGTGACCACTCCCCATGCCTATATAAGTCGTTGCACTCTGCGCACATGGCATTATAGTGGCAGAGAGCGTCGAGTCAACATCGGGCGGAGAGAAGAGGGAAGAAGACGACGATGAAGACCGGGCCCCCGCTAGCAAAAGAGCTGGAAGAAGATAGCGGAGGTGCCTGGCAGAAGGCAGGAACCACCGGAGAGCGGGAGAAGAGGCCGGAGAGTCGGAAGAGACCCCTGAATTCGGAAGAAGACCCCTGAAGTCGGAAGAAGACCCCCGGAGCTGCCTAATAAATTACTTTAAAAAGCTGTCTAGTGTGTTTTTTTTAGGGTTGTCCCGATACCACTTTTTTAAGACCGAGTACAAGTACCGATACTTTTTTCAAGTACTCGCCGATACCGATTACCGATATTTTTTTTTTATGTCATGTGACAGTGGCACATGTGTCAGTATTTTTTTTTTTTTTTACAATTTTTATTTTTTTAAATTTTTTGTTATGTTTTTTTTTTTTTTACAATGCTTTCTTGTTTTTTTTTTGGGGGGGGGGTGGATGGTGTCAGTGTGTTTTTTATTTATTTTTTTATTTTTTACAATTCTCTTTTTATTTTTTTATCATTTATTGCAATGTTTTTTTTTTTTAGCCCTGCTGGGGGGCTTTGGTGAGATATCAGTGGTCTTAACATACCTCTGACATCTCACCTTTGAGACAGAGAAAGGAACTAGGGACACAGATTCCCCAGTCCCTTTCTCAGCAGCCTCTGCTGCACTGAAAATGAATGGACAGGAGACAGAAGCTCCTCTCCATTCATAAACTGAAGCATCGTAAATACCAGTTACGATGTTTCAGTTTTGTGAATGGACAGAGTCAGTGACCACTGACTCTGTTCATTTGGAAAAGAAGGAGCCGAGTTTACTGGCTCCTACCTCCGCTCTCCATCCTGACAGATCGAGGACAGATGGGGCACGGAGGGGGAGACACGGATTGGAGCGTGGACAGGGAGAACAGCACAATGAAGGGGGGCACGGAGGGGGAGACATGGAGTGAAGCGTGGACAGGGAGAACGGCACAATGAAGGGGGGCACGGAGGGGGAGACACGGATTGGAGTGTGGGCAGGGAGAGCAGCACAATGAAGGGGGGCACGGAGGGGGAGACACGGATTGGAGTGTGGACAGGGAGAGCAGCACAATGAAGGGGGGCATGGAGGGGGAGACATGGAGTGAAGCGTGGACAGGGAGAACGGCACAATGAAGGGGGGCACGGAGGGGGAGACATGGAGTGAAGCGTGGACAGGGAGAACGGCACAATGAAGGGGGGCACGGAGGGGGAGACATGGAGTGAAGCGTGGACAGGGAGAACGGCACAATGAAGGGGGGCACGGAGGGGGAGACACGGATTGGAGTGCGGACAGGGAGAACAGCACAATGAAGGAGACACGGAGCATGGAGGAGGGACTGGAGGAGGATACAGTCAGCGGTGATCGGTGCGGCTTTGGGGGGAGTTACAAGCACCGATCACCGCTGTAAAAGATTTCACTAAAGCAGCTGAAAGGGGGGGGGGGGTCCGGGGAGAAGCGGTCAGGCTTTATAGAAATCTTTACAGGGAGATCAGTGTTTGTAACTCCCCCGGCCGCACCGATCATCCCTGGCTGTAAAAGTATCGGGTGAAGCATCGGAGCATTTGCCCGAGTACAAGTACTCAGGCAAATGCTCGGTATCGGTCCCGATACCGATACTAGTATCGGTATCGGGACAACCCTAGTTTTTTTTATTGACACTTTTCCCCTAGGTGAATGGGTAGGGGTACGATGTACCCCATACTCATTCACATAGGGTGGGGGGCTGAGATCTGGGTGCCCCCTTATTAAAGGGGGCTCCTGGATTCCGATAAGCCCCCCACTCGCAGACCCTGACAACCAATGGCCAGGGTTGTCGGGAAGAGGCCCTTGTCCCCATCAACATGGGGGCAGGGTTCTTTGGGGTGGGGGGCCGCAGGACGCCCCCCCGCCCCAAAGCACCCACCCCCCATGTTGAGGGCATGCAGCCTGGTACGGTTCAGGGGGGGGCGCTCGCTCGTCCCCACCCCCTTTCCTAAACCGGCCGGGCTGCGTGCTCAGATAAGGGTCTGGTATGGATTTTGGGGGGACCCCCACGCTGTTTTTTCAGCATAGGGGGTTCCCCTTAAAATCTATACCAGACCGAAGGGCCTGGTATGCTCTTGGAGGGGAACCCATGCCGGTTTTTTATTTAAAATTTGGCGTGGAGTCCCCCTTCATGATTCATACCAAATACCAGCTCTGTGGGAGGGAGGGAGGGAGGGAGGGAGGGAGGGGTTTGCCTTAGAGCCAGTTCACAGAGGGGCGACTTCCTGTAAAGTTGCCTCTCTATCAACGGGGATTTGACTTGGAGGCGACTTCCATTGAAATCAATGGGTACAAGTCGCCTAGAAGTCGGCTTGAAGTCGTACAGGAACTTTTTCTGAAGTTGGAGCGACTGCAGTAGTGTACATTAAGACAGCTCCATTCACTTCCATTACTTTTCTAAACCGCGCGACTCGGGGCGACTTGAAGTCGGATCCCAGGACACCCCTGTGTGAACAGGCTCTTGAGTGCAAGCAAAAAAAATATTTAACATGATTACACATGATTGGATAATTACACATGATTGCACATGATTGGATAGTTTCACCCTTTTTACTAATCTAAGCAAAGATTCACTTTGCTATTTAGCTACTTCCCGCCCGTAGGATGTCATATGACGTCCTTGACTTTGAGCTACAGGCATCATCCTGGTATCTTTTTTTTTCTGCCAGAATTTCTCTTTAAAGAGGAAGTAAACCCTGGAATTTTTATTTATTTTTTAAAACCCTGCAAAAGAAAGCCATAATGAGCTAGTATGAATAGCATACTAGCTCATTATGAATGACTTACCTGAGATCGTAGTCCCTGCAGCGGTCCTCGGTCACCTTCGCCACCACCGCCATCTTGCCTCGATGTTCCGTCACGGATGTCAATGTATCGCCGCTCCGGCGCTGTGATTGGCCGAAGCGGCGATGACGTCACACGCATGCGCGCTCGGGCCGGAAAGAGCCCATTCAGAAAACCGGCAATGAAGCCGGCCCGCTAGTGCGCATGCACCATGTAGGTTAAGGAGATATTTCTTGCACCTACAGGTAAGCCTTAATCTAGGCTTACCTGTAGGTGCAAGTTGTCTAGGTGGGTTTACAACCACTTTAACATTAAAGAAAACAGTCCTAGTAGCTTAATGGCCACTGGATTGCTTTTTCATGCTGCTGGGATGGCTCCACTGGCTTACCATAGAGATGACAGAGGACTGGCACATCTCTGATCATCTCTACAGTCTAAGAAACTGGAGTATTTTGTCAGAATGCACCAGAATGTAAACAAGCCATTACTGGCCTGTGAAAGCATCTGATCAAATCGATCTCAGTTTAATCAGATGCTTTAAATGGCAAATGAGAGATCTGGGGTCTAATAGATCCCAGATGTGTAAGTAAAGAGTAACTGTCACTGCCCAGGCTATCACAAGAGATGTTGTTCATCCCTTGTAATTAGACATGAGCGATTCGTTTTGTACGAATCGAAAATCCATACGAATTTCTGAAAATTCGTACATTCGGAAGCATCCGAAATACAAATTTATATGCTTCTGAATTCTACGAAATACGAAATTTCGTTGACAAATTTCGGATCCGAATTTGAGAAAAGTATTTTTTGCTTTTTAAATTCATCATAACGAATGTTCGTAATTGTCACTAATGGCCCGGGCTACAATACCTTTCTCAATATGGCAGTCGCCCCATCCCTGTGCTGTGCTCATTATGAGGGGCTCCCACCATCCCTGTGCTGTGCTGACTTCCTCCTGGGGCTGTACCCCTGCTGTGCTCATTATGAGGGGCTCCCACCATCCCTGTGCTGTGCTCATTATGAGGGGCTCCCACCATCCCTGTTCTGACTTCCTCCTGGGGCTGTACTCCTGCTGTGCTCATTATGAGGTGCTCCCACCATCCCTGTGCTGTGCTGACTTCCTCCTGGGGCTGTACCCCTGCTGTGCTCATTATGAGGGGCTCCCACCATCCCTGTTCTGTGCTAAGTTCCTGGGTTTGTTGTTAGCCCATTGCAGTTAGTTCGTATTTCGTAATTCTTATCCAAAATTCAATTTGGATTGAATCCGAATTTTCGTTAGGTTCGTTAACTTTTCGTAACAATTACGAACATTCGTTATGATGAATTTAAAAAGCAAACCCAGGAAGTCAGCAGCACTGTTGACTTCCTGGGTTTTCTTTTTAAATTCATTATAACAAACGTTCGTAATTATACGAAAAGTTAACGAATCCAACGAAAATTCGTATTTCCTACGATTCCAAATTGAATTTCGGACACGAATTACGAAATAACGGCTAATACGGAACGGAACGAAATGAATCAAATTTATTGACGGTGCCCATGTCTACTTGTGATAGCAATAAAGTTGCTAAAAAAAATAATTAAGGAGATAATGTAAAAATAAAACCAATTAAATTAAATAAATGATACCATAAATAAAAATTTCAAGTGCCCTTGTTGCGCACAAAGGCAAACACATACGTAGGTCACACATTAATATGTAAACGGTGTTCGCACCCCACATGTGAGGTATCACCATGAATGTTATAGCAAGAAATAATTCTAGCACCAAAACTGCTGTGTAATTTTAAACTGGTAACCTGTAAAGGCTTATAAAGCGTTGCCTATGGAGACTTTCAGGTACCGTAGTTTGCCGCAGTTCCACGAATTTGCACAATTTTATAGCATGGCATGTTTTTTTAGGTATCTATTTACTTTTATGTTTTACAAAAAAAATAGGTATTTGATTTGTGTTTGTGTGCACTAAAATTCATTAAAGTGTATTTTTTCCCCCAAAAATTGCGTTTAAATAAAACACTGCGCAAATATCATGTGACATAAATATATTGCAAAGCCCACCATTTTACTCTCTAGGGCCTCTGCTTAAAATATATATATATATATATATATAATGTTTTGGGGTTCTAGAAAAATATTATAACATTTTTACATGTAAAATTAAAAAACAAACATGGGTAAATTAAAAAATAAAAAATTAAATCTAAGATAAAAAAAATAAAACATCTGATGTAAAACTTCAATAATATATACAAACATTGATCACTGCTGCCACCTTTACATCAATGGCAGCATACCATTACATCTGCAATAAAATTACAGATTTAAGGTGGCACTAAGCGATCAGCCATTAACACATATATTTCTATAAACACATATATCTATAATAGCCCAGTGTGAATCACAAAATTTCAAGAAACAGTCCACCACACCTTCACAGTGTCTTAATTGTGCTCATATGTTATTGTCCATATATAAACACCCAATTTGTGAAACATCACTCTCCAGTACACCGAGTGCTTGTGATCCACCTCTTCCTAATGCTCAATGCTCACACATTTTCCGATAACACCTACAAATAGAGGCAGATCTTATATTTTACCTTGTTTGTATTCATAGTTTAGGTGTGTAATATATATAAGTATGTACTAATTGTAAATGTATTTGTTTTTATTCTGGGAGTCTATAAGATCAAATAAAATATAGAAATAAACTTTTTACATTTGTTTTTCTCTTGCAGCTACTTGAAAATCATAACAGCAATAAAGTTATACATAAAGCCCTAGAAAACATAGACTTTTATATTGTTCCTGTCCTCAATATTGATGGGTTTGTGTACTCCTGGACTACGGTAAGAAAATATGACCCAGTAAGATGATTTTCAATAATATTACCTACTTCCATACAGTCTAAAAGTGTTAGTGTTATAGTTAAGTAATCTCTTTAGTCTCAATCTCTGTTTTATTCTGCTTTAATGCATAGGAACGTCTCTGGAGAAAATCACGCTCACCCCATAACAATGGAACTTGCTTTGGAGTAGACCTCAATCGAAACTTTGATTCAAATTGGTGCAGTAAGTTTATTGCAAGGGACAATGTTTATTTATATGGGGATGTAAAAAATGCATTAACAATGATTTAAAAGTTTATTCTGTACATAAACTTTACCTTGTATGATTCTTCAGTATGAGCTAAAGTTTAATTCTGAGTGTACACCCCCCCCCCTAACCTTTTGCTCCTCCCCCGAATATTTGGTAAATTATTTCATCAAAAAGAAATCCAAAAGTCCCTTTTACTTACCTAAATCTGTAGAGAAGGATGGTTTTTCTTCAGATATTCTCATGGTTGCCTAAACAATGACACTTCCTATTGGCTGTCCAGCAAAATGGTCCTCTTAAGATGCAAGGGATTGCAGAGGTGTGATTATGTCATGAAGAGGCACCTGGTCATCGCAGGAACAGAATACAGCATTGGATCACCAGTCATCAGTCCTGGAAGCAGCACCAGTGAGAAACATGAATGGTGGCGTTCGATAAGTAAAAAAAAGAAGATTGACCAAATAATGGATCGGAAGGGGGTAGGAGGTAGGTATAGGGGTTTGGCCCCGCCACCTCTCTCTCCTCATTGTACAACTGACTTTTATTGATGGCAGCCGGAGCCAATGGCGCTGCTACTGTGTCTCAGCCAATCTGGAGGGAGAGTCCCGAATGGCCAAGGTTCTCGTGCACATAATAAGGGGATAATAAGGGACTATATACAAGATTTTTGGAATGAGAACGGTATCATTAGCAGTAATCAGGATGAATTCATGAAGAATCGTTCTTGCCAAACCAATCTATTAACCTTCTATGAGGTGGTGAGCTGCCATCTAGATAAAGGAAGGCCCGTAGACATAGTGTATCTGGATTTTGCAAAGGTATTTGATACAGTTCACCATAAACATTTACTGTACAAACTAAGGTCTGTCAGCATGGATCAGAAGGTGAGCAAATGGATTGAAAACTGATTACAGGGGCGAGTTAAGAGGGTAGTGATAAATTGGGAGTACTCAGATTGGTCCGGTGTGGAAAGTGGGGTCCCCCAGGATTCTGTCCTGGGTCCAATCCTATTTAATTTATTCATAAACGACCTGGAGCATGGGATAAGCAGCTCAATCTCTGTATTTGCGGACGATACTAAGTTAAGCAGGGAAATAATTTCTCAGCAGGATGTGAAAACCTTGCAAGAAGATCTGAACAAATGAATGAGGTGGGCAACTACATGGCAAATGAGGTTCAATGTAGAAAAATGTAAAATAATGCATATGGGTAGCAAAAACATGAATGCAATCTACTCACTAGGGTGTGAACCTCTGGGGGAATCTATGATTGAAAAGAACCTGGGGATCCTAGTAGATGACAGGTTCAGCAATAGAATGCAATGGCAAGCTGCTGCAAGCAAAGTCAACAGAATTTTAGCATGTATTAAAAAAGGGGATTAACTCCAGAGATAAAATTATAATTCTCCCGCTCTACAAGACTCTGGTCCGGCTGCAACTGGAGTATGCCATTCAGTTCTGTGCACCTGTACTCAGGAAGGATGTGCTGGAACTGGAGAGAATGCAGAGAAGGGCAACAAAGCTAATTAAGGGACTGGAGGATCTCAGCTATGGGAAAAGACTGCAAGCACTGAACTTATTCTCTCTGGAGAAGAGACACTTGAGAGGGGATATGATTTCAATGTACAAATACTGTACTGGTGACTAGTAGGGATGAGCTTCGAGTTCGAGTCAAACTCATGTTCGACTCGAACATTGCCTGTTCGCCCGTTCGCCGAACAGCGAACAAATTGGGGTGTTCGCGGCAAATTCGAAAAATCTATGGGAGAAATCTAAAGTGCTAATTATAAAGGCTTATATGCAAGTTATTGTCCTAAAAAGTGTTTGGGGACCGGGGTCCTGCCCCAGGGGACATGTAACAATGCAAAAATAAGTTTTAAAAACGGCCGTTTTTTCGGGAGCAGTGATTTTAATAATGCTTAAAATGAAAAAATAAAAGTGAAATATTCCTTTAAATTTCGTACCTGGGGGTGTGTATGATATGCATGTGAAGTGGCGCATGTTTCCCGTGCTTAGAACTGTCCCTGCAAAAAATGTCATTTTTGAAAGAAAAAAAGTCTTTTAAAACTGACTCGCGGCTATTAATGAATCGTCGGCTCCCGGCAATACATACAAAAGTCATTGATAAAAAATAAAAAAAAAGCGTGGGGGTTCCCCAGAATTCAATTACCAGGCCCTTCAGGTCTGGAATGGATATTAAGGGGAACCCCGCCGCAAATTAAAAAAAAATTGACGTGGGGTTCCCCCAAATATCCATTCCAGGCCCTTCAGATCTGGCATGGATTTTAAGGGGAACTCCACCCCAAATTTTAAAAAAATGGCGTGGAGTCCCCCTAAAAATCCATACCAGACCCCTTATCCGAGCACGCAACCTGGCCGGCCGCAGGGGAAAAGGGGGGACGAGAGAGCGGCCCCCCTCCCTCCTGAACCGTACCAAGCCACATGCCCTCAACATGGGGAGGATGTCCCCATGTTGATGGGGACAAGGGCCTCATCCCCACAACCCTTGCCCGGTAGTTGTGGGGGTCTGCGGGCGGGGGGCTTATCGGAATCTGGAAGACCCCTTTAACAAAGGGGACCCCCAGATCCCGCCCCCCCCCTATGTGAATTGGTAAGGGGTACATTGTACCCCTACCATTTCACAAAGAAAGCGTAAAAAAATGTTTAAAAAAAACACACAAACACCTTGAAAAAGTCCTTTATTTAAAATAAAAAAAAAAAAAAAAAAACATTCCAGCGCTGAAATCCAGTGTCCCGCGGCGATCCCGATGTCCAGCGCTGTCCTTCATTGGTTGTGCCTGAGCGGACCTGATGGGGAACTCCCTCTCAGTATTTTAAATGTATAGACCCGCCCCTTCTAAAGTTCCCCATCAGGTCCGCTCCCTCGGTATGTCGGACCCGCCTACGTCATTGGCTTGAGCGGGGAACTTCCTTCACTGTGTAATTTAAATTTACATAGTGAAGGAAGTTCCCCGCTCAAGCCAATGACGTAGGCGGGTCCGACATACCGAGGGGGCGGACCTGATGGGGAACTGCTCTCACTTTGGCAATACATGTATAGACCCGCCCCTTCTCATGTTCCGCATCTGGTCCGCTGAGCGGACCTGATGGGGAACTTTAGAAGGGGCGGGTCTATACATTTAAAATACTGAGAGGGAGTTCCCCATCAGGTCCGCTCAGGCACAACCAATGAAGGACAGCGCTGGACATCGGGATCGCCGCGGGACACTGGATTTCACCGCTGGAATGTTTTGTTTTGTTTTTTTAAATAAAGGACTTTTTCAAGGTGTTTGTGTGTTTTTTTTAAACATTTTTTTACGCTTTCTTCGTGAAATGGTAGGGGTACAATGTACCCCTTACCAATTCACATGGGGGGGCGGGATCTGGGGGTCCCCTTTGTTAAATGGGTCTTCCAGATTCCGATAAGCCCCCCGCCCGCAGACCCCCACAACCACCGGGCAAGGGTTGTGGGGATGAGGCCCTTGTCCCCATCAACATGGGGACATCCTCCCCATGTTGAGGGCATGTGGCCTGGTACGGTTCAGGAGGGAGGGGGGGCCGCTCTCTCATCCCCCCCTTTTCCCCTGCGGCCGGCCAGGTTGCGTGCTCGGATAAGGGGTCTGGTATGGATTTTTAGGGGGACCCCACGCCATTTTTTTTTTAAATTTGGGGTGGAGTTCCCCTTAAAATCCATGCCAGATCTGAAGGGCCTGGAATGGATATGTGGGGGAACCCCACGTCAATTTTTTTTTTAATTTGCGGCAGGGTTCCCCTTAATATCCATTCCAGACCTGAAGGGCCTGGTAATTGAATTCTGGGGAACCCCCACGCTTTTTTTTTTTTTTTTTTTATCAATGACTTTTGAATGTATTGCCGGGAGCCGACAATTCATTAATAGCCACAAGTCAGTTTTAAATGACTTTTTTTCTTTCAAAAATTACATTTTTTGCAGGGACAGTTCTAAGCACGGGAAACATGCGCCACTTTAGATGCATATCATACACACCCCCCAGGTACGAAATTTAAAGGAATATTTCACTTTTATTTTTTCATTTTAAGCATTATTAAAATCACTGCTCCCGAAAAAACGGCCGTTTTTAAAACTTTTTTTTGCATTGATACATGTCCCCTGGGGCAGGACCCGGGTCCCCAAACACTTTTTAGGACAATAACTTGCATATCAGCCTTTATAATTAACACTTTAGAATTTGAACGTTCGAGTCCATTGTATTTAATAGGGTTCTAAAGTTTACACCAACATTTTGTCTGTTCGCAGGTTCTGGTGCGAACCGAACAGGGGGGTGTTCGGCTCATCCCTGGTGACTAGGGATGAGCTCGGTGTTCGTGTCGAACGCATGTTCGACTCGAACATCGCCTGTTCGGCGAAACCAGAACTTTGTGGGCCGTTCGCGGCAAATTCGTGTGATCGCACTGCATTGCCGGCGCTGTGATTGGCCAAGCATGCACTGTGACCCGCATGCTTGTCCAATCACAGCGCCGGCAGCGAGGAGAGCCATAATTGGCCACAGCGCGGCGGCCTTGTGTAGTGTGTTCCGGCGTGCAGGGAAAGAACTAGATAGGCAGGGACAGTGTGTTCTACAGTGTGTTCTTTTCTCAGGCATCTGCAGGAGTTAATGTGTGTTGTGTGCCTCCAGCACAGTATACACCTGTATAAACCTTTTATTGCTGTTCTCTAAGCTAGATAGGCAGGGACAGTGTGTTCTTTTCTCAGGCATCTGCAGGAGTTAGTGGGTGTTGTGTGCCTCCAGCACAGTATACACCTGTATCTACCCTTTATTGCTGTTCTCTAAGCTAGACAGGCAGGGACAGTGTGTTCTTTTCTCAGGCATCTGCAGAAGTTAGTGGGTGTTGTGTGCCTCCAGCACAGTATACACATGTATCTACCCTTTATTGCTGTTCTCTAATACAGGCATCTGCAGGAGTTAGTGGGTGTTGTGTGCCCCAGCACAGTATACCTGTATCTATTTAGAAGGAAATTGCTAAATTGTGCATCACCACAGGGTGACACTGTGGATGCACCTGGTATAAATGCGCCAACGTCCCGATAATCAATGGGAGAATATTGTTTAAACTAAAGATGGACTTTAAACGGCACATAGATAGATATTGTAAAAATTCTAAGGGTTTTATTGTTGGTAGAAAAATATAATTGAATTTAGGTAAAAAGTACATTAATACAAAAAAATGACATTATGTAACAATCATCAATAATTGGTATAGGGTCCCATTTACAAGACTCAACACATCTCCCAGAGATTACATTGACATGTAAAATACACAAAGTAAAATAGGATAATGTATCGACTAGTTTCGCGTTCCAAAACGCTTCGTCGGGAGCATAGTATTCTGTCAAGATTATACATAAATTTTATGTATAATCTTGACAGAATACTATGCTCCCGACGAAGCGTTTTGGAACGCGAAACTAGTCGAGCGAAAGCAAGATCTTTATCTTTGAATTTACCGCACCTATCAATAAGACCAGCCATCTCTCGTGCATACTGTCCAACTCCTTATTTGTGTTTGTTGGCTATACATTATCCTATTTTACTTTGTGTATTTTGCATGTCAATGTAATCTCTGGGAGATGTGTTGAGTCTTGTAAATGGGACCCTATACCAATTATTGATGATTGTTACATAATGTCATTTTTTTGTATTAATGTACTTTTTACCCAAATTCAATTATATTTTTCTACCAACAATAAAACCCTTAGAATTTTTACAATATCTATCTATGTGCCGTTTAAAGTCCATCTTTAGTTTAAACAATACCCTACACCTGTATCTACACTTTATTGCTGTTCTCTAATACAGGCATCTGCAGGAGTTGGTGGGTGTTGTGTGCCCCTGCACAGTATACACCTGTATCTACACTTTATTGCTGTTCTCTAATACAGGCATCTGCAGGAGTTAGTGGGTGTTGTGTGCCCCAGCACAGTATACACCTGTATCTACACTTTATTGCTGTTCTCTAATACAGGCATCTGCAGGAGTTAGTGGGTGTTGTGTGCCCCAGCACAGTATACACCTGTATCTACACTTTATTGCTGTTCTCTAATACAGGCATCTGCAGGAGTTAGTGGGTGTTGTGTGCCCCAGCACAGTATACACCTGTATATAGCCGTTATTGCTGTTCTCTAATACAGGCATCTGCAGGAGTTAGTGGGTGTTGTGTGCCCCAGCACAGTATACACCTGTATATACACTTTTTTGCTGTTCTCTAATACAGGCATATGCAGGAGTTAGTGGGTGTTGTGTGCCCCAGCACAGTATACACCTGTATCTGCACTTTATTGCTGTTCTCTAATACAGGCATCTGCAGGAGTTAGTGGATGTTGTGTGCCCCAGCACAGTATACACCTGTATCTACACTTTTTTGCTGTTCTCTAATACATGCATCTGCAGGAGTTAATGGGTGTTGTGTGCCTCCAGCACAGCACAGTATACACCTGTATCTACCCATTTTGCTGGTGTTCTCTAATAAAGGCATCTGCAGGAGTTAGTGGGTGTTGTGTGCCTCCAGCACAGCACAGTATACACCTGTATCTACCCATTATTGCTGGTGTTCTCTAATAAAGGCATCTGCAGGAGTTAGTGGGTGTTGTGTGCCTCCAGCACAGCACAGTATACACCTGTATCTCCCCATTATTGCTGGTGTTCTCTAATAAAGTCATCTGCATGAGTTAGCGAGTGTTGTGTGCCTCCAGCACAATATACACTACCCAATTGCTGGTTTTCCCATCTCCCTGCAGGCCATTACTATGTCTGGAAGGCCAACAAGGAGAGGCAGACAGTCACGAGCCAATAAAAGAGGGTAAGCAGGCTCTGTGTCTAGAGACAACAGTGCTGGTCGTGGACGCGGTGCATCGTCATTAGCACGTGGCCATGGGACACGCTTATCCTTATTTTTGGCAGCTGGACGTGTTGAGCCGCATCATGCTGAAGACTTGACCAAGCCCTCCTCATCCTCCTCATCCTCTCTCACCCAGGCTCAGGGTAGTGGCAAAGCAGCTGCCAAAGCGTCCTCTTCCCTCGTATCAATGTCATCATCAGTCACTCCTTCCCTAGACCCACCATGTCCTCCTGAGGAGTCCCCCGAACTGTTTGAGCACAGTGTTGGGTACATGCTCCAGGAGGATGCCCAGCGTTTTGAAGGGTCTGATGATGATACCCAGCTAGAGAAATGCAGTAGCGTGAGCGCAGAGAGAGGGGATGCTCAAGAAGGACAGCAATCTGGCAGTCATGTTCCAGCAGCTGCAGCATACTGCCAGATTGGCTCCAGTGATGAGGAGGGAGGGGATGATGAGGTCACTGACTCCACGTGGGTGCCTGATAGGAGGGAGGAGGAGGAGGCACATCTCCAACGAGGCAGGATTCCCTCCGGGGGCCAGCGTAAGGGCAGCACACGACTGAATCACACCACAGAGCCCCATCTGGGCAGGGCGATGCCTCTGCCCGTTATTCCAAAAGTTCTTTGGTGTGGGCCTTTTTTGAGTCGAGTGCATCAGATCGCACCGCTCCTATTTGCAACATATGTCTCAAACGTATCTTGCGTGGCCAAAACATCAGCCGCTTGGGCACCACATGCTTGACCAGACATATGTTGACCTGCCATGCAGCTAGTGGGCAAGCGTACCTTAAAGACCCACACCAAAGAACAAAGCAAACCTCTCCTTGCTCCTCATCAGCTGGGATCTCCAAGCCCACTATACCTTCAGTCCTCTCTGAAACCTGCACTGAGAGGAATGAAGGTGTAGAATTAGGTGTGTCACAGCCAAGTACTTGCGGGCAATCTGCTAGCAGTACACCGACGTCCGATTGTAGCAGGCAAATTTCCCTGCCCCAGCTGCTGGACCGTCGAAAGAAGTTCACTCCCAACCATCCACATGCCCAGCGGTTGAATGCTAGCTTGGCTTAGTTGCTATCACTTCAACTGCTGCCTTTTCAGTTGGTACAGGGATATACAATGTAATTCTGACATAAAAACACACACGCAGGTTGTACTTGATAGACTTGTGTCTTTTTTCAACCTCACCAACTATGTAACTATGTAATATCGCTGGATCGAGATGAGGCTCAGGTAAGTATTAGTGGGGCTGAGGCACACAGAAGGTTTTTTATCTTAATGCATACAATGCATTAAGATAAAAAAAATACTTTTGCCCTTTAAAACCACTTTAATAAAACCACTAAATAGAACAAAAAGTGACTTTATGCTACAGAAATAAAGAAACAAAAAACTATTCCCAGAAGGCCCTGTGTTGACATACAAGTGTATTTCAATCTCTTTTAAATTATTTAAAACTATGTAATGTAAGAACCTACCAAAACAGCCCAGTTTGTAACCAACCTGACAGGTCCTTGTACCCCATAGTTGTTCTAATAGATGTAGATCTAATAGAAAATGCAAAATCGGATTGTAACATATAAGGCCAGATTTACACTCTTTGTGAGTTTTGATGCTCAAAGTCGTAATTTTACTTTTACTAATTGTCACCTATTTAGGTACTAAGAGCTCCACCATGCTTTAGTTTCACAATTTGGTTATTGCAGGTTGGAAAGTCAGGCAACTAGATTTAGTTAGCAAGTAGACGGTAAGTCCAGCTCCCAGCAATTGCCTGAGCAAGCACCAACACAAAAAATGCAGAGGAAGGGGAGGCTGACACACCTCATCTGCCTCTGCATTCTTCTTGTTGGTGCTCCACAAGGCCACATATCATCACTGAGCAAGTCTGACAAAGTTATGTGGAACTGATGGCTGGATTTATTGTAATAAGTCATAAAATCCCTTTGCTTTCATATATGTTCCCTTTTGACAGTTTGCTATAGTTGCTTGTGGATGGTTTCTTGGACCATCCTTCACTTTTATGTACTCGTTTTTTTTTGTTTTTTTTTAGTTTTTATAGATTATCATTGATGGGATCCCAATCTATGTTCACAAGTATGACCTTGTTTGCCTCCCTTCTGGGCTGGGTGCAACCATACAATGTTTTTACTGCCTACATTGAACAGTTTGTCTAAATGCCTAATTCTCTGGGGAGCTCCTTGTTGTTGAGAGGAGGGAAAGAAAATCATAATGGTTTTGATTGAATGATTGATCAATGTTTCTAGTCTGCCTGTTTTTGGCCTGATGTTTCTCAGTAAACCCTTTTTCAACAATATTCAAATAAATACATTTAAAAAATGAGCATGAACCTGTATTTTGCCTTTACTGGACAAAGTAACAGGTTCACTTTACAAAGGGTACATCAAGGACTATGAAACCAGTTGCCAAACCCTAGTTCTTTCACATTGCTTAGTATAAAGAACCCTTTCACATGATCAAAGTTTTAGTTGAAACCAGAAGAAAATTAGCTTTGCAGCACATTTGTCTTGCAAATATTGTTCTACATTTGGAAAATATCTATGAAAAAGTGACTCTCATTACACTTGTATGTCTGGATGCAATATGATGATGACTAAATAATGGCTCTGTAATTATACTGGAATCTTTGGGGGCCTACACCACACAAGGTATACTCCAGAGAAAAACACTTTTGTTTTTTATTGTGGTTATATTCCTCATAATGTATCCACAGCATCTCAGTAAAACATGGCATAATTGTACATCATATAATTGTCATGAACACTTGGGTAGTCTTGCTTCCTAGTAAGATCAAAAGCAGAGGTTTTTGCACACTTCAAATGAGCTGACATTGATCCAACACAAAACAATGGGTCATCATTAGGGATGAGCTTCGTGTTCGAATCGAACATACGTTCGACTCGAACATCGGCTGTTCGATCGTTCGACGAAGATCGAACGATTTGGGCCGTTCACGCCAAATTCGAGTGACGCGAACGGCCCACAATGCACTACGCCATCGCAGTGTCATCCAGGCGCTGTGATTGGCCAAGCATGCACTGAGACCCCGCATGCTTGGCCAATCACAGCGCCGGCAGCGAGGAGAGCAATGATTGGCCACAGGCAGGATGCCTGTGGCCAATTATTGCTGAGGGTGTTTAGTACACGCCCCACACTATAAAAGGCCGCCAGCACGGCGGCCTAGTGTAGTGTGTTCCGGAGCAGGGATAGAGCAGCATAGGCAGGGACAGTGACTTTTATTTCTTTCTTGCTTAACCTGGATTCCTTTAGTTTAGGGAAAGAGAAGGATAGGTAGGGAGAGTGTCAGTGTGTTTTGTGCTTGTGCTATAGTGTGCTTAAAAAAAACATTTTTTCTAGGGACAGAAAACTGTAGGTAGGGAGAGTGTCAGTTTCTTTCACTGTGTAAGTCCTTGTTTCTAGGGACCTGGAAGGACAGTGAGTAAATTCTCCTTGTGCTATATTGTGCTTAAAAAAAACATTTTTTCTAGGGACAGAAAACTGTAGGTAGGGAGAGTGTCAGTTTCTTTCACTGTGCAAGTCCTTGTTTCTAGGGACCTGGAAGGACAGTGAGTGAATTCTCCTTGTGCTATATTGTGCTTAAAAAAAACATTTTTTCTAGGGACAGAAAACTGTAGGTAGGGAGAGTGTCAGTTTCTTTCACTGTGTAAGTCCTTGTTTCTAGGGACCTGGAAGGACAGTGAGTGAATTCTTGTGCTATATTGTGCTTAAAAAAAACATTTTTTCTAGGGACAGAAAACTGTAGGTAGGGAGAGTGTCAGTTTCTTTCACTGTGCAAGTCCTTGTTTCCAGGGACCTGGAAGGACAGTGAGTGAATTCTCCTTGTGCTATATTGTGCTTAAAAAAAACATTTTTTCTAGGGACAGAAAACTGTAGGTAGGGAGAGTGTCAGTTTCTTTCACTGTGTAAGTCCTTGTTTCTAGGGACCTGGAAGGACAGTGAGTGAATTCTCCTTGTGCTATATTGTGCTTAAAAAAAACATTTTTTTCTAGGGACAGAAAACTGTAGGTAGGGAGAGTGTCAGTTTCTTTCACTGTGCAAGTCCTTGTTTCCAGGGACCTGGAAGGACAGTGAGTGAATTCTCCTTGTGCTATATTGTGCTTAAAAAAAACATTTTTTCTAGGGACAGAAAACTGTAGGTAGGGAGAGTGTCAGTTTCTTTCACTGTGCAAGTCCTTGTTTCTAGGGACCTGGAAGGACAGTGAGTGAATTCTCCTTGTGCTATATTGTGCTTAAAAAAAACATTTTTTCTAGGGACAGAAAACTGTAGGTAGGGAGAGTGTCAGTTTCTTTCACTGTGCAAGTCCTTGTTTCCAGGGACCTGGAAGGACAGTGAGTGAATTCTCCTTGTGCTATATTGTGCTTAAAAAAAACATTTTTTCTAGGGACAGAAAACTGTAGGTAGGGAGAGTGTCAGTTTCTTTCACTGTGCAAGTCCTTGTTTCTAGGGACCTGGAAGGACAGTGAGTGAATTCTCCTTGTGCTATATTGTGCTTAAAAAAAACATTTTTTCTAGGGACAGAAAACTGTAGGTAGGGAGAGTGTCAGTTTCTTTCACTGTGCAAGTCCTTGTTTCTAGGGACCTGGAAGGACAGTGAGTGAATTCTCCTTGTGCTATATTGTGCTTAAAAAAAACATTTTTTCTAGGGACAGAAAACTGTAGGTAGGGAGAGTGTCAGTTTCTTTCACTGTGCAAGTCCTTGTTTCTAGGGACCTGGAAGGACAGTGAGTGAATTCTCCTTGTGCTATATTGTGCTTAAAAAAAACATTTTTTCTAGGGACAGAAAACTGTAGGTAGGGAGAGTGTCAGTTTCTTTCACTGTGTAAGTCCTTGTTTCTAGGGACCTGGAAGGACAGTGAGTGAATTCTCCTTGTGCTATATTGTGCTTAAAAAAAACATTTTTTCTAGGGACAGAAAACTGTAGGTAGGGAGAGTGTCAGTTTCTTTCACTGTGCAAGTCCTTGTTTCTAGGGACCTGGAAGGACAGTGAGTGAATTCTCCTTGTGCTATATTGTGCTTAAAAAAAACATTTTTTCTAGGGACAGAAAACTGTAGGTAGGGAGAGTGTCAGTTTCTTTCACTGTGCAAGTCCTTGTTTCTAGGGACCTGGAAGGACAGTGAGTGAATTCTCCTTGTGCTATATTGTGCTTAAAAAAAACATTTTTTCTAGGGACAGAAAACTGTAGGTAGGGAGAGTGTCAGTTTCTTTCACTGTGTAAGTCCTTGTTTCTAGGGACCTGGAAGGACAGTGAGTGAATTCTCCTTGTGCTTTATTGTGCTTAAAAAAAACATTTTTTCTAGGGACAGAAAACTGTAGGTAGGGAGAGTGTCAGTTTCTTTCACTGTGCAAGTCCTTGTTTCCAGGGACCTGGAAGGACAGTGAGTGAATTCTCCTTGTGCTATATTGTGCTTAAAAAAAACATTTTTTCTAGGGACAGAAAACTGTAGGTAGGGAGAGTGTCAGTTTCTTTCACTGTGTAAGTCCTTGTTTCTAGGGACCTGGAAGGACAGTGAGTGAATTCTCCTTGTGCTATATTGTGCTTAAAAAAAACATTTTTTCTAGGGACAGAAAACTGTAGGTAGGGAGAGTGTCAGTTTCTTTCACTGTGCAAGTCCTTGTTTCCAGGGACCTGGAAGGACAGTGAGTGAATTCTCCTTGTGCTATATTGTGCTTAAAAAAAAACATTTTTTCTAGGGACAGAAAACTGTAGGTAGGGAGAGTGTCAGTTTCTTTCACTGTGCAAGTCCTTGTTTCTAGGGACTGGGAAGGACAGTGAGTGAATTCTCCTTGTGCTATAGTGTGCTTAAAAAAAACATTTTTTCTAGGGACAGAAAACTGTAGGTAGGGAGAGTGTCAGTTTCTTTCACTGTGCAAGTCCTTGTTTCTAGGGACCTGGAAGGACAGTGAGTGAATTCTCCTTGTGCTATATTGTGCTTAAAAAAAACATTTTTTCTAGGGACAGAAAACTGTAGGTAGGGAGAGTGTCAGTTTCTTTCACTGTGCAAGTCCTTGTTTCTAGGGACCTGGAAGGACAGTGAGTGAATTCTCCTTGTGCTATATTGTGCTTAAAAAAACATTTTTTCTAGGGACAGAAAACTGTAGGTAGGGAGAGTGTCAGTTTCTTTCACTGTGCAAGTCCTTGTTTCTAGGGACCTGGAAGGACAGTGAGTGAATTCTCCTTGTGCTATATTGTGCTTAAAAAAAACATTTTTTCTAGGGACAGAAAACTGTAGGTAGGGAGAGTGTCAGTTTCTTTCACTGTGCAAGTCCTTGTTTCTAGGGACCTGGAAGGACAGTGAGTGAATTCTCCTTGTGCTATATTGTGCTTAAAAAAAACATTTTTTCTAGGGACAGAAAACTGTAGGTAGGGAGAGTGTCAGTTTCTTTCACTGTGCAAGTCCTTGTTTCTAGGGACCTGGAAGGACAGTGAGTGAATTCTCCTTGTGCTATATTGTGCTTAAAAAAAACATTTTTTCTAGGGACAGAAAACTGTAGGTAGGGAGAGTGTCAGTTTCTTTCACTGTGTAAGTCCTTGTTTCTAGGGACCTGGAAGGACAGTGAGTGAATTCTCCTTGTGCTATATTGTGCTTAAAAAAAACATTTTTTCTAGGGACAGAAAACTGTAGGTAGGGAGAGTGTCAGTTTCTTTCACTGTGCAAGTCCTTGTTTCCAGGGACCTGGAAGGACAGTGAGTGAATTCTCCTTGTGCTATATTGTGCTTAAAAAAAACATTTTTTCTAGGGACAGAAAACTGTAGGTAGGGAGAGTGTCAGTTTCTTTCACTGTGTAAGTCCTTGTTTCTAGGGACCTGGAAGGACAGTGAGTGAATTCTCCTTGTGCTATATTGTGCTTAAAAAAAACATTTTTTCTAGGGACAGAAAACTGTAGGTAGGGAGAGTGTCAGTTTCTTTCACTGTGCAAGTCCTTGTTTCTAGGGACCTGGAAGGACAGTGAGTGAATTCTCCTTGTGCTATATTGTGCTTAAAAAAAACATTTTTTCTAGGGACAGAAAACTGTAGGTAGGGAGAGTGTCAGTTTCTTTCACTGTGTAAGTCCTTGTTTCTAGGGACCTGGAAGGACAGTGAGTGAATTCTCCTTGTGCTATATTGTGCTTAAAAAAAACATTTTTTCTAGGGACAGAAAACTGTAGGTAGGGAGAGTGTCAGTTTCTTTCACTGTGCAAGTCCTTGTTTCCAGGGACCTGGAAGGACAGTGAGTGAATTCTCCTTGTGCTATATTGTGCTTAAAAAAAACATTTTTTCTAGGGACAGAAAACTGTAGGTAGGGAGAGTGTCAGTTTCTTTCACTGTGTAAGTCCTTGTTTCTAGGGACCTGGAAGGACAGTGAGTGAATTCTCCTTGTGCTATATTGTGCTTAAAAAAAACATTTTTTCTAGGGACAGAAAACTGTAGGTAGGGAGAGTGTCAGTTTCTTTCACTGTGCAAGTCCTTGTTTCTAGGGACCTGGAAGGACAGTGAGTGAATTCTCCTTGTGCTATATTGTGCTTAAAAAAAATTTTTTCTAGGGACAGAAAACTGTAGGTAGGGAGAGTGTCAGTTTCTTTCACTGTGCAAGTCCTTGTTTCTAGGGACCTGGAAGGACAGTGAGTGAATTCTCCTTGTGCTATATTGTGCTTAAAAAAAACATTTTTTCTAGGGACAGAAAACTGTAGGTAGGGAGAGTGTCAGTTTCTTTCACTGTGCAAGTCCTTGTTTCTAGGGACCTGGAAGGACAGTGAGTGAATTCTCCTTGTGCTATATTGTGCTTAAAAAATTTTTTTTCTAGGGACAGAAAACTGTAGGTAGGGAGAGTGTCAGTTTCTTTCACTGTGCAAGTCCTTGTTTCTAGGGACCTGGAAGGACAGTGAGTGAATTCTCCTTGTGCTATATTGTGCTTAAAAAAAACATTTTTTCTAGGGACAGAAAACTGTAGGTAGGGAGAGTGTCAGTTTCTTTCACTGTGTAAGTCCTTGTTTCTAGGGACCTGGAAGGACAGTGAGTGAATTCTCCTTGTGCTTTATTGTGCTTAAAAAAAACATTTTTTCTAGGGACAGAAAACTGTAGGTAGGGAGAGTGTCAGTTTCTTTCACTGTGCAAGTCCTTGTTTCCAGGGACCTGGAAGGACAGTGAGTGAATTCTCCTTGTGCTATATTGTGCTTAAAAAAAACATTTTTTCTAGGGACAGAAAACTGTAGGTAGGGAGAGTGTCAGTTTCTTTCACTGTGTAAGTCCTTGTTTCTAGGGACCTGGAAGGACAGTGAGTGAATTCTCCTTGTGCTATATTGTGCTTAAAAAAAACATTTTTTCTAGGGACAGAAAACTGTAGGTAGGGAGAGTGTCAGTTTCTTTCACTGTGCAAGTCCTTGTTTCCAGGGACCTGGAAGGACAGTGAGTGAATTCTCCTTGTGCTATATTGTGCTTAAAAAAAACATTTTTTCTAGGGACAGAAAACTGTAGGTAGGGAGAGTGTCAGTTTCTTTCACTGTGCAAGTCCTTGTTTCTAGGGACTGGGAAGGACAGTGAGTGAATTCTCCTTGTGCTATAGTGTGCTTAAAAAAAAATTTTTTTCTAGGGACAGAAAACTGTAGGTAGGGAGAGTGTCAGTTTCTTTCACTGTGCAAGTCCTTGTTTCTAGGGACCTGGAAGGACAGTGAGTGAATTCTCCTTGTGCTATATTGTGCTTAAAAAAAACATTTTTTCTAGGGACAGAAATCTGTAGGTAGGGAGAGTGTCAGTTTCTTTCACTGTGCAAGTCCTTGTTTCTAGGGACCTGGAAGGACAGTGAGTGAATTCTCCTTGTGCTATATTGTGCTTAAAAAAAACATTTTTTCTAGGGACAGAAAACTGTAGGTAGGGAGAGTGTCAGTTTCTTTCACTGTGCAAGTCCTTGTTTCTAGGGACCTGGAAGGACAGTGAGTGAATTCTCCTTGTGCTATATTGTGCTTAAAAAAAACATTTTTTCTAGGGACAGAAAACTGTAGGTAGGGAGAGTGTCAGTTTCTTTCACTGTGCAAGTCCTTGTTTCTAGGGACCTGGAAGGACAGTGAGTGAATTCTCCTTGTGCTATATTGTGCTTAAAAAAAACATTTTTTCTAGGGACAGAAAACTGTAGGTAGGGAGAGTGTCAGTTTCTTTCACTGTGCAAGTCCTTGTTTCAAGGGACAGAGAAGGACACCTGAAGGTAGCCCTTATTGCTTTTTTCCCATCTCCCTGCAGGCCATCTATTAGAATGTCTGGAAGGCAAACAAGGAGAGGCAGACAGTCAGGAGGCAATAAAAGAGGGCAAGCAGGCTCTGTGTCTGGGGGCAACAGTGCTGGTCGTGGACGCGGTGCATTGTCATCAGCACATGGCCATGGGACACGCTTGTCCTTCTTTTCCGCAGCTGGACATGTTGAGCCACATCATGCCGAAGACTTGGTAGAGTGGATGACCAAGCCCTCCTCCTCCTCCTCATCCTCTCTCACCCAGGCTCAGGGTACTGGCAAAGCAGCTGCCAAAGCGTCCTCTTCCCTGGTATCAATGTCAGACTCATCATCAGTCACTCCTTCCCTAGACCCACCATGTCCTCCTCCTGAGGAGTCCCCCGAACTGTTTGAGCACAGTGTTGGGTACATGCTCCAGGAGGATGCCCAGCGTTTCGAAGGGTCTGATGATGAAACCCAGCTACAGGAAGGCAGTAGGGTGAGAGCAGACAGAGGGGATGCTCAAGAAGGACACCAATCTGGCAGTCATGTTCCAGCAGCTGCAGCATACTGCCAGATTGGCTCCAGTGATGAGGAGGGAGGGGATGATGAGGTCACTGACTCCACGTGGGTGCCTAATAGGAGAGAGGAGGAGGAGGATGAGGAGGAGGCACATCTCCAACGAGACAGGATGCCCTTTGGTGGCCAGCGTAAGGGCAGTACACCGACGGAATCACACCGCAGAGCTCCGCCTGTGCAGGGCGCTGCCTCTGCCCGTCATTCAAAAAGTTCCTTGGTGTGGGCCTTTTTTGAGGCTAGTGCATCAGATCGCACAGCTGCTGTTTGCAACATATGTCTCAAGCGTATATCGCGTGGCCAAAACATCAGCCGCTTGGGTACCACATGCCTGACCAGACATATGTTGACCTGCCATGCAGCTCGTTGGCAAGCCTACCTCAAAGACCCACACCAAAGAACAAAGCGGACCTCTCCTTGCACCGCATCAGCTGGGATCTCCAACCCCACTATAACTTCAGTCCTCTCTGAAACATGCACTGAGAGGAATGAAGGTGTAGAATTAGGTGTGTCACAGCCAAGTACTTGCGGCCACTCTGCTAGCAGTACACCGACGTCCGATTCTAGCAGGCAAATTTCCCTGCCCCAGCTGCTGGACCGTCGAAAGAAGTTCACTCCCAGCCATCCACATGCCCAGCGGTTGAATGCTAGCTTGGCTAAATTGCTAGCGCTTCAACTGCTGCCTTTTCAGTTGGTAGACTCGGCCCCCTTCCGTGAGTTTGTGCAATGTGCGGTTCCTCAGTGGCAGGTTCCCAAACGCCACTTTTTCTCACGGAAGGCTATTCCGGCTCTCTACCGGCATGTGGAAGGCAATGTCTTGGCCTCGCTGGACAGGGCGGTCAGCGGTAAGGTGCATATTACCGCTGACTCATGGTCCAGCAGGCATGGACAGGGACGTTACCTTTCTTTCACGGCCCATTGGGTCACTCTTTTGGCAGCTGGGAAGGATGCAGGACAAGGTGCAGTAGTGTTGGAGGTTGTCTCACCGCCACGCCTCCAAAATGCTACTACTGGTTGTGACACACCTCTCTCCTCCACCCCCTCCTCTTCTTCTTCCTCCATGGCCTCTTCCTGTGGTTTGTCCTATGAACCAGCGGTGCTCCGTAGCCGTTCACGGGGCTACGCAAGTACGCAGGCAAAAAGATGCCATGCCGTGCTTGCGCTGGTGTGTTTGGGGGACAGAAGCCACACTGGGGCAGAGGTCCTGTCTGCTCTGCAGGGCCAGGCCGAGAGGTGGTTGACGCCACGCCAGCTTAAGCCAGGAATGGTGGTTTGCGACAATGGCACCAACCTCCTCTCCGCCCTCCGACAGGGACAACTGACCCATGTGCCCTGTGTGGCTCACGTCCTTAACCTGGTGGTGCAGCGGTTCTTGGGCAGGTACCCGGGCTTACAGGATGTCCTGAGGCAGGCCAGGAAAGTCTGTGTGCATTTCCGCAGATCTTATAATGCCAGTGCTCGCCTGGCTGAGCTGCAAAAGGAGTTGAACCTGCCCAAGAACCGCCTTATATGTGACATGCCCACCAGGTGGAACTCAACGTTGGCCATGCTGCAGCGGCTGCACACGCAGCAGAGGGCCATCAATGAGTACCTGTGCGACTACGGCACCAGGACAGGGTCAGGGGAGCTTGGTTTTTTTTCTCCACGCCAGTGGGGCATGATCAGGGATGCATGCACTGTCCTGGCACCATTTGAGGAGGCCACGAGGATGGTGAGCAGTGACAGTGCATGCATCAGTGACACTGTACCTCTTGTCCACCTGTTGGAGCACACGCTGCGTGGAATAATGGACAGGGCACTTGAGGCAGAACAGAGGCAGGAAGAGGAGGACTTCCTTGCCTCTCAAGGCCCCCTTTACCCAGACAGTGTTCCTTCTGTCCCACCCATCGCACAGGAAGAGGAAGAGGAGGAGGAGGAGGAGGAGGATTGTGTCAGCATGGAGGTGGAGGCTGGCACTCAGCATCATCAGCAGCAGTCTTTTAGGGATGATTTACAGTCCCAAGAAACCAGTGGACTTGTACGTGGCTGGGAGGAGGTGACTGCGGATCATGTCGTCCTTAGTGACCCAGAGGACTCCGGAGCGAATGCCTCAGCAAACCTACGCTGCATGGCCTCCCTGATCCTGCAAAGTCTGCGGAAGGATCCTCGTATTCTTCGGATCAAGGAGAGGGACCATTACTGGCTGGCCACTCTCCTTGATCCACGGTACAAGGCTAAGGTTGCGGACCTTATGTTACCGTCGCAGAGGGAGCAGAGGATGAGACAACTCCGGGAGGCCTTGCAGAAAGGTCTGTGCAACGCGTTCCCAGAGACTGGGAGGTTACAAACTCCTGGTCCAGGACAACGAGTTGCTGAGGCTTCGGCCAGTCAAAGAAGGAGCGGTGGGGAAGGTGGCCGTCTGACCGATGCGTTCAGACAATTCTTTAGTCCGCAGCCCCAAAGTATGATTGGTTCCAGCAACCATCGCCAGCGTCTGATAAACATGGTGCAGGAATATCTAGGGGCAAGGTCAGACTTGGACACCTTCCCCACCGAAAATCCTCTGGCTTACTGGGTCTTGAGGATGGATCACTGGCCAGAGCTTGCACAGTATGCAATTGAGCTACTGGCCTGTCCTGCATCCAGCGTTCTTTCGGAACGCACATTCAGTGCTGCTGGAGGATTTGTCACGGATCACAGGGTGCGCCTGTCCACCGACTCGGTTGATCGACTGACTTTCATCAAGATGAACCAGTCTTGGATCACCACCAGCTACCACACACCTGATGCTGATATAACAGACTAATTGATTTTAACATGTCACATCCCTTCAAGACTGATGCTGATGCTGAGTGTCTGTGCTGTTATGTTGACTGGCTATCCTCCTCCTCCGAGTCCTCAATGATACGATTGATGATGATAGCTTGGAAGATCATTTTTGTTTATGGGTGCCGCCACCAGTGGCTAAGGCCCAATTTTTCAGCCCCTGTTTTACAGGGGCGTGTAATTACAATTTTTTTAGCAATAATTTGCCATAGGGCTCATTGCTGTGCTCCAAGTACAGTATCTGTGAGGGGTTGGAGTGTTGTGGCACCAGTGCCTAAGGCCCAATTTTTCAGCCCCTGTTTAACAGGGGCGTGTCATTACAATTTTTGAAGCAATACTTTGCAACAGGGCTCATTGCTGTGCTCCAAGTACAGTATCTGTGAGGGGTTGTAGTGTTGTGCCACCAGTGCCTAAGGCCCAATTTTTCAGCCCCTGTTCAACAGGGGCATGTAATTACAATTCTTGATCTAATAATTCACAGCAGGGCCCATTCCTGCACCCACCAAGAGTAACTCTGAGGGCTTACAGTGTTGTGTCAACACCACCACCACCACCAAAGGCCCAATTTTTCAGCCCCTGTTCAACAGGGGCATGCAATTACAATTCTTGATCTAATAATTCACAGCAGGGCCCATTGCTGCACCCACCAAGAGTAACTGTCAGGGCTTACAGTGTTGTGGCACCAGCACCACCATCAAAGGCCCAATTTTTACTACCACTGTTCAACAATTATATGTAATTACAATTCCTGATATAATAGTTGACAGCAGGGCGTTCCAGCACCAACCAAGAGTAACTGTGAGTGCTTACAGTGTTGTGCCAACACCAACAACTAAGGGGCCTATTTCTGCAGAGTATCTACGGCAGGTCCCTACTTTCAAACATCCAACTTACAAACGACTCCTACTTGCAAACGCAAGAAGACAACAGGAAGTGAGAGGAAATCTACCCCTAGGAAGGAAAATTCTCTCCTGTAAGAATTAATATGGGAGAAAGGTGTCTCCTCTGTACTGATGCTTTATCAGCAATCCTTGTTTCAAGAAAAACACCACATTTCAAAAACAGTTGTCATTGGGACGGAAAGTGAGGTGAAATGTTCTGAACAGGGGCACAGACAGCAAAACAAATGTTACAGGGGTGATAACCCTTACCTATGTTTTCCAAAAAGTTTAAAAATAGATTTTTGGGCTGGAGCTACACTTAAACAATGTACCTGTTCAAAATTACAAACAGATTCTACATAAGAACAAACCTACAGTCCCTGTCTTGTATGCACCGCCTGTATACGGCTGTTCAGAGTATATAGGGCCTTTTTTATTTTATGTGCGGGGTTCCCCTTAATATCCATACAAGACCCAAAGGGGCTGGTAATGGGCTGGGGTAGGGGGGGGGGGGGTCATGGGGTAGCTATGCCATTTTTCTTAAAGATTTTCATCCATATTACCGGGACCAGACATTACATTAAAGCCGCAAGCAGTTTTAAATGGCTTTTTTTTCCTTTAGAAGTGTCATTTTGTGCAGGGACAGTTCTAAACACGGGAAACACGTGGCACTTCACAGGCATACTTTAGACACCCCCCAGGTACGATATTTAAAGGAATATTTGACTTTTTTTTTTTCACTTTATGCATCATTAAAATGACTGCTCCCGAAAAACGACCGTTTTTAAAACTTCTTTTTGCATTGATACATGTCCCCTGGTGCAGAACCCGGGTTCCCAAACCCTTTTTAGGACAATAACATGCATAATAGTTGTTATAATTAGCACTTTAGAATTCGAACGTTCGCATCCATTGTATTTAATAGGGTTCTAATGTTCGTACGAACTTTCGGTCCGTTCGCGGGTTCTGGTGCGAACCGAACCCGGGGGTGTTCGGCTCATCACTAGTCATCATAGGCACCAACTATGACTTCACAGGCATTGCTCATGGCCATTTGGAGAGTAAGTTTATCTCAGGAAAATTGCCTGTGCTTAACCAAGAATTTTTTACTTAATATGATGCATACTGTAAGTCTTTACTGAGATACTTTAACTGATTTCATTATCTTTTAAATGATTACTTCATAGCTATTGGTGCATCCAGTAACTGTAGCAGCATTACATTCTGTGGAACTGGCCCAGCCTCCGAACCAGAGGTCTATGCTGTGCAACAGCTGGTGAACAGGCTAAAATCTGACATCTTGTGTTTCCTGACAATGCACTCCTATGGACAACTCATTCTTCTTCCATATGGCTATACCAAAAATGCCTCTGTTAACCATGAAGAAAAGGTAATATCCTAGACCCTTCTATTGTACAGTGAAAGATCAATTCCCTTTTATTGCTAGAAAAAGATTAGCTTGGTAGCCTGTGACTCACAGAACAGAATAAAACATTTCTAAAGATGTAATATTTTTAATATTTTAATGTTAAATGTCTTTTACAGCAGACTAAGGACTTGACTATTGAATGCTATTTTTATTAAGGAGGAAGTAAACCCTGATGGGTTATATTTCCTCTTTATTCCCCTGCAATAGCTCATTATGTGGCACTTACCTGCAAATGAAGCCCACGATGTCCGCCATGTCCCCACTGGTGGAAGCATCCATCTTTGCCCCTCTTCCTTCCGGGGCCACGGACTCTGGCTCTGTGACTGGCCAGAGCAGCGTGACGTCACTCTCACGCATGCACATGAGAGTCGCCAGTCATGGCACACGCTGGGGAAGAAACGCCATGGAGGGCCGTTTGTTCACTGTGCATGCGCCAATGACCTTATCGGCGCACTACAAGGTAAATATCTCCTAAACGGCGCATTTTTAGGAGATATTTTCAGTACAAATAGGTGAGCCTTTTATAGGCTTACCTATATGTAAAAATGTCCAAGGGGGGTTACAACCACTTTAGGGCAGTACAAAAGTTAATTAGTTGAGTAGGAGTAGGAGTATTGGCCACTGAGGTTGTATGTTAGTTGGACCTGTGTTGTCAGTAGGCCTGCCATCCTTCCTTGATATTAAACAAAACTAAATACACAAACAAGTTAAACTCACCTGGAATAAGGCCTCAAATCATCATGTAGTAATATAAAGTCATGGCCGAAATTGTTGGCACCCCAGAAATTATTCCAGAAAATCAAGTATTTCTCACAGAAAAGTATTGCAATAACACATGTTTTGCTATACAAATGTTTATTCCATTTGTGTGTATTGGAACAAAACAAAAAAAGGGAGGAAAAAAAGCAAATTGGACATTAAGTCACACAAAACTCCAAAAATGGGCTGGTCAAAATTCTTGGCACCCTTTCAAAATTGTGGATAAATAAGATTGTTTCAAGCATGTGATGCTCCTTTAACCTCACCTGGGGCAAGTAACAGGTGTGGGCAATCTAAAAATCACACCTGAAAGCAGATAAAAAGGAGAGAAGTTAAGTTAGTCTTTGCATTGTGTGTCTGTGTGTGCCACACTAAGCATGGGCAACAGAAAGAGAAGAGAACTGTCTGAGGACTTGAGAACCAAAATTGTGGAAAAATATCAACAATCTCAAGGTCCATCTCCAGAGATCTAGATTAGCCTTTGTCCACAGTGCTCAACATTATCAAGAAGTTTGCAACACATGGCACTGTAGCTAATCTCTCTGGGCGTGGATGGAAGAGAAACATTGATGAAAGGTTGCAACCCAGGATAGTCCAGATGGTGGATAAGCAGCCTCAAACAAGTTCCAAAGAAATTCAAGCTGTCCTGCAGGCTCAGGGAGCATCAGTGTCAGCGCAAACTATCTGTCGACATTTAAATGAAATGAAACGCTATGGCAGGAGACCCAGGAGGACCCCACTGCTGACACAGAGACATAAACAAGCAAGACTACAGTTTGCCAAAATGTACTCGAGTAAGCCAAAATCCTTCTGGGAAAACGTCTTGTGGACAGATAAGACCAAGATAGAGCTTTTTGGTAAAGCACATCATTCTACTGTTTACCGAAAACGGAATGAGGCCTACAAAGTAAAGAACACAGTACCTACAGTGAAATATGGTGGAGGTTCAATGATGTTTTGGGGTTGTTTTGCTGCCTCTGGCACTGGGTGCCTTGAATGTGTGCATAAAACAAGTAAAAAAGGCGCAATGCACAGGTACCTCAATATGTGGGTTTAGGTATGGTACCAAATAGTCCAGGAACAGGGTGAAAAGAGATGTATAGATAAGTACTTATACTCTCGGGTACATATGTAGAGATGGTTCAGTCAGGGCAGCCACCAATAAGACCAGAAGCAGGTTTCCAGTAAGCTAGAACAAAACAAGGAGAGGGGCGCTTCTGAGAAAGTATCAATAAAACTTTTTAATAGACAGCAATATTCACTCACTTGAGGGAATGAAGAGTTGTATTCACAGCTGGGTAGAAGAGTGCAGGTGGAACTGCAGATGACAGCAAGTCCATATGAGCTGGCACCACAATGGATCCTGTCAGGGAAGCGTGGGATGACAAGCACAGCAAAGGATTCTTCTAGGACCCAGTTTGTTCATACCATGTTCAGGATAGGAAAATCCATCTGGGGTTTGGTAATGGTTCCAAAAAAGTGAGGAAGTGACAGGGATGAGACGTCAGGGCTGGATGGCTGGCTGCGCTGCGGCTGAGGAACTTGTCTGGCTTCCGGGATGTAATGGAAAGACACGGCCGTGTGATCAATGTTCAAAATGAGGCTTGGTCAGCACAACAGAGTGCAGCGCCGAGCTGTGACGTCATCAACATGCGACGCGTTTCAGAGCGGGCTCGCTATTGGTGGTGGAACAGCGGCACTCCTTTTTCATGCTTGATAATAAATATCCCCAAAAAATATATTTAAAAAAACATTTTTTTCCTCAGTTTAGGCCGATACGTATTCTTCTACATATTTTTGGTAAAAAAAATCACAATAAGCGTATATTGATTGGTTTGCCCAAAAGTTATAGCGTCTACAAAATAGGGGATAGAATTATGGCATTTTTATTATTATTTTATTTTTTTACTAGTAATGGCGGCAATCTGCAATTTTTATCGTGACTGCGACTTTATGGCAGACACATCGGACACTTTTGACACATTTTTGGGACCATTGTCATTTTTACAGGGATCAGTGCTATAAAAATGCACTGATTACTGTGAAAATGACACTGGCAGTGAAGGGGTTAACCACTAGGTGGCACTGAAGGGGTTAAGTGTGCCCTAGGGAGTGCTTCTAACTGTAGGGGGGGATGGGCTGTGTGTGACACGACAGTGATTACCGCTTCCTTTTACAGGAAGCTGTGGTCACTGTCCTGTCACTAGGAAGACTGGGGAAATGCTTGTTTACATCAGCATTTCCCCGTTCTTCCTCACTGTGACACGATTGCGTGTACGCCCGCGGACATCGAGTCCGCGGGACCCGCGGTCGGAGTCACAGAGCTCGCGGTGGGCGCGCGCTGCCGGCAGCGCACGCGCGCCCACAATGCCGCTTCTTAAAGAGGATGTATGTATACGTCCTTTTGCCTGCCCGTGCCATTCTGCCGATGTATATCTGCGTGCAGCGGTCGGCAAGCAGTTAAAGAAGCAGTGATTTTAATAATGCTTAAAGTGAAATAATAAAAATGAAATATTCCTTTAAATATCGTGCCTGGGGGGTTCCCTTAGTCTGCCTGTAAAGTGGCACAACTGTACAATTTATAGAACATGCCGCAGCAATAATGAAATTTCTAAAGGAAAAATGTAAACTTGCTTGCGGCTGTAATGTATGGCCGGCTCTCCCCCCTAGTCCATACCAGGCCGTTCGGGTCTGGTATGGATTTTAAGGCGAACCCATCGCCAAAATAAAATAAAAAATTGGCATGGGGTCCCCCCAAAATCCATACCAGACACTTATCTGAGCATGCAGCCTGGCAGGTCAGGATAGGGGGGAGATGAGCTATAGCCCCCCCTGAACCATACCAGGCCACATGCCCTCAACATGGGGGGTATGTGCTTTGGGGCAGGGGGGTTCTGCGCCCCCCCACACCAAAGCACCTTGTCCCCATGTTAATGGGGACAAAGGCCTCTTTATGACAACCCTTGCCGGTGGTTGTCGGGGTCTGCGCGCAGGCGGGGGGCTTATTAGAATCTGAAAGCCCCCTTTACCAAGGGGGCATCCAGCTCTTGCCCCCCCATGTGAGGGCATGTGGCCTGGTACATCATACCCCTACCCATTCACCAAAAAAGTGGCAAAAATATAAAACACCACAAGATACAGTTTTTGATAGATCCTTTATTAAAAAAGAAAAAAAAATTGGCCCGCAATGTAAATCCACCGTCAATCACGCCGCTCGATGGACACGAAAAATAGCAAAAAAATGAAAACGCTCCGCCTCAATGGGAGCCGACTGCTCTCTCTTCGCTTTGACAGCTCTTAACATTTTCAGCCCCAGAAGGATTTGCCCCCTTAATGACCAGACCATTTTTTTGCGATACGGCACTGCATCGCTTCAACTGACAATTGCGCGGCCGTACGACGCTGTACCCAAACAAAATTGACATCCTTCTTTTCCCACAAATAGAGCTTTCTTTTGGAGGTATTTGATTACCTCTGCGGTTTAATTTTTTTGTGCTATAAACAAAGAGCGACAATTTTGAAAAAAAAATATTTGTTTACCTTTTGCTATAATACAGAAGATAAATAGAACATCACTTTGGACCTAATTTTTGTTGCCAACATCCCTGGAATATATAGAAGGAGAATGACACCCCCCAAGAAACGGGACTTTAGAGGCAACCACAAATTAAATAAATAGGTATTTATTCACAATTTACAATTATACATGAAATAACTTTAAAGACATTAATGATATGCAGGTACGTGGGTTCCCAAGCAGAGGTCCAGAAGGTCTGACACGTTTCGGGACGCTGTATGTCCCTTCATCAGGGTCTTGTTTCCGGACGGGATAACACTGTACAATATAAATTACAACATTTAGAAAACAATATATACATTAAATACATTTGATTGTCTGTACAAAAAGAGTAATGATGACACGGTAATTGCATGTTTTTTGTACAGACAATCAAATGTATTTAATGTATATATTGTTTTCTAAATGTTGTAATTTATATTGTACAGTGTTATCCCGTCCGGAAACAACACCCTGACGAAGGGACATACAGCGTCCCGAAATACGTCGGACCTCCTGGACCTCTGCTTGGGAACCCACATACCTGCATATCATTAATGTTTTTAATGTTATTTCATGTATAATTGTAATTTATGAATAAATACCTACAGTATTTATTTAATTTGTGGCTGCCTTTAAAGTCCCGGTGTCATTATCCTTTGCTATAATACATATCCAAAACAATATATAAAAAAACACATTTATTTATCAGTTTAGGCTGATATATATTCTTCTACATATTTTTGGTTACAAAAAATTGCCCCCCCCCCCACCCTATACTGACCTGCCAGGCTGCATGCTCGGATAAGGGTCTGGTATGGATTTTGGGGGTGGGGGGGTGGGGCACGCCAATTATTTTTTTCATTTTGCCGTGGAGTTCCCCTTAAAATCCATATAAGATTGGGTTTTTTTCATCTATATTCCCGCGAGCCGGCAATACATTACAGCCACGAGCAAGTTTAAATGATATTTTTTCCTTTATAAATGTCATTATTGCTGTGGCATGTTCTACACATCGCACAGATGCACCAATTTACAGGCAGACTAAGGGGACCCCCCAGGCATTATATTTAAATGAATATTACGATTGTAATATGCCCAGAATCAGCCCGGAGAAGGGTTTTTCCTTGATACCGGTTTCCTATAAAGTCTGGACCCTATACGGTCCTGTTTACTAAACAAAGTAACGTCAAGAAAATCAATTGACCTTTCTTCCAGATGGCCGTGAATCGTAGGTTCAAATCGTTGTTATTTAAGTAGGATAAGAAATGTTCCAAATTCCCCACAGAGCCAGAAGAAATGAACAGCAGGTAGTCTATGTATCGACAATAAAACTTAGTGGCTTGGCGGAATAGATTTGTATCCCAAAAGATGCGTATCCTCTCTCCTCAACCAAATATGGGTTGGTGGGAGAGGGTATGCATCATTAGAGATACAAATCTTTACCAATTGTAATACTAGGAATATTGTTTATTTAATAACTTGCAAAGCATGTGCGGTCCAATATGTTGGTCGCACAACTAGAAGACTCCGTGATCATATGCATGATCATTTCTTTAACACTGAGAAAGAACACAACACTAATTTGGCTAGACATTTCAAATGAGCTCATGGGGGTGATACCTCTTTGATACAGATTCAGGGCATTGAAAGTGTCGCCACCCCCAGGAGGGGTGGGCACGGGTTTAGGTTTTTATGGAAACTTGAGGTCTTCTGGATTTTTTCTTTGCAGACCTGAATTCCGATGGGCCTCAATTTTGAATGGGACACATTTTTACGAGTAATTTGATGTTTGCATATGGATAATCAACCTTAGGTTGTTATTTATGTTATTGGATTATGATTACTTATAATATTCTGTATTGGTGCCACCAGTTTGAGACCCCTGATCTAAAGTCTTCAATGACCAATCTTTTTTCATCAGTGACCGTAAGAAAATGAGGAGATTAGTAGTCAAGAATCAAGATGAATCTTTTATGTTAGTTGTCTATAATTATTTTTGTTAGCCTCAAAACAGCACTTTCCACATTCTTGTATATTTGGCTATTTTTTTTAAAAGTACACATATTAAAATGTTTGATTTGCAGCTGTCTGTTGGGGAGATGGCATCTGCCAGACTGGCACAGATTCATGGAAAAACATATAGAGTTGGATCAGCATCTCACATATTATGTAAGTCTGATGTGAACATGACAATGTTCTTGTGCATGCTAACACTAGCATATAAAGCATTTGAATATGATTACAAAGCCATTTTAAGAGCTGTAATGTTGCATAGTGTTATAACAATATGGTAGACAATAAATGCTGGGGCATGTTCCTAAGACTCATTTTAACTGAAGGGTTGGGGTGAAAAAATTGTGAAACATCTTCAACATTACAGAACAAATCCAGTGCAAATCCAGTGCATTAGATCTCATTCTATGTAGTTTTTTTTTTTTTATGTTTCCCATTCACACCACAACATTTGTGTGATGTGTAGTATGGCGACAGCTGACAGCTGCTTGCACACTAAGAGCCCATTCACACAGGGGCGTCTTTGGATCCGACTCCAAATCGCCCCAGGTCGCCCCTAGTCGCCTCAGGACGCACTGGCTGAAGAAATCAATGTAAGTTAATGGAGCCGTCTTTATGCACACTACTGCAGTCGCTCTGACTTCAAAAAAGGTCCCTGTACTACTTCAATCCGACTCCTAGGCGACCTGTAACCATTCATTTCAATGGGAGTCGCCTCTCACTGTCTTAATAGGAGCAACTCTCCAGGAAGAAAACATACATTTATCAGGCAAATCTCTCCCTCCCCCCTCCCTCCCACAGAGCTGATTCTTGTTTGATTGGCCACTGGAATGTCTCCTGTCCTGCAGGCAACTTGGAGTTGCCTTGTAAATAGCTCCAGGTCGCGCTGTGATTCATTCTCAAGTCGTGTCTGAGTTGCCTCATAAAATCGGCGCTGGAAGTCGTGTTGCCCCTGTGTGAATGGGCTCTAAAGAGTAATGTTTAACATACAGGCAGCATAAGCAAGCCCTTATTACTACTAGCTATACCATGACCTGGACAAATGAGATCCTTTACAGACATGGCAGGCAACCCACAAATTCCCCACTCTCACATAAGTCTCTTCTGTCACCTGTTCTAAACCCACAGTTACAACCACCTGCAAATATTGCCAGTAAATAGAGAGGCCTTTATTTTCACTTAGTGATCCAACCAGTAACAATATTCCTCTCTTAAGCCCTCTACACACGGCCGGGAATCCCATCTGTTGTAAAACCATCGTTTTTTTCGATGGGATTCCTGCCAAGCTTGCCTTGAAAAGCCATGTATACACACGGCCACACAAAAGACCGGGCGTTCTTTTGAATGGCAAGAACACGGTGACGTCAAAGACTACGACGAGCCGGCAAAATTACATTCTATGCTACTGCGCATGCGTCAAATTGTTATCGAGCATGCACGGTTTATTTCCCCTTTAGATAAGCATACAGACGACCGGTTTTCTCGGAAACACTCTGCTGGGAATCCCAACAGGAAAATAGAGAGCAGGTTCTCTATTTTTTTCCGGCAGTTTTCCTGTCAGGAAAACTGCTAGGGAGAATACACACGGCTGTGATTCCCAGCCAAAAACTCTCCTGGCAGTTTTCCTGCCGGAAAAAAACAGTCGTGTGTACAGGGCTTTAGGGGGTCTCAGCTCCAATGGAGATCTAAAGCTGGCTACAAATTATACAATTTTCTTGTACACTGTTCCTTTAGATTTACCAAAACCATATAATAAGAGGTCAAACCTGAACACTTTCAAATTGTATGCAATCAGGCAGGCCCTTCCACTACATAGTTGAAGATAAATCTAAAGAAAATTGAACAACAAAATTGTATAGTTTGTAGCCAGCTTAACAGAGACACCTTTGGACAGCAACATGGTCAGTCTAGGGAGAGGGTAATATTGGACTCCATTCACACTTGAGCTTAGCGTCTTTAAGTCTGATCATTTTGCTGGCTTTTTTTTTTCTGTTGAGCATCTGTACAAGTGTTCGTGCTGGCATCTGAATCTAGGGAAAAAAATGCATGATATGTTATTTCCACATGTTCTTCCATCAGTATTTTCCAAATTTTTGGCACTCCCATGGAAATGTATTGGGGCCAAAAAACTCTTGAAGCATGTAGCTCAAAAGAGCTCATGTACAGTTTCATATACAGTTTCATACTATGAGCATCAAACATCAAGTGACATGACACTCAAGTGTAAACAGACACAATTGAAAACCTTGGAATTTGGATGTTGAGATTTTGGAGCTTGAGCCTCGTACACACAGCTGAGAATCTCGTCAGAAAAAAACTTGTCGTTTTAACTGGCGAGATTCTTGGACAATAATCTTGTCCCAGCCGAGTGTACACACGATCCATTCAAAGAACCGCCGTTCTTTTGAATGGAACGACCGCGGTGACGTCATTGACTATGACGAGCGTGCTCTCGTCACATTCGATGCCGTCGCCGCCATCTTTCTACACCCTACCTATGCCTAGGAAGCTACCGCACATGCGTCAAAGTCATTTCGAACATGCGCGGGTTTCCACGGTGACAGGTAAGTGTACAAACACACACACTTTTCTCGTCGAGAAACATGCTGACGAGAATCTCGACGAGAAAATAGAGAGCAGGTTCTCTGATTTTCTTGTCAAGATTCTGGCCAGTTTTCTCGACGAGAAACCATACACACGAACGGTTTTCTCTGCAAGAAAGCTCTCTCGGCAGAAACTCGGTCGTGTGTACGAGGCTTAAGAGCTACAAAATGTTCAGCAGTGAATGGAGTCTTAGATGCACTAGCAGATTTAGGCTGGGTTCACACTGGGTTCACACTGGTACGGCACGACAGTCATACAACTTTCATCCTACTTTGCTCTGCGACATCAGTCCTACATTGATCCTACATTGGTCCGACATCCATCCGACTTTCATGAACAGGATACTACTTTGATCTGACTTTGTGATAGTCTGACTTGTTCTTTGACCAATCAAAACAATCCCAGAGTGAAATAAATTCCTTTTACTGCTGCTGTGATCACATGTCGGATGTCAAAAGTCGGATGGTTAGGACAAGGCTCCTACTTTGATCCGACTTCAATAATATTCAATGGGCTGAAGTAGGATCAAAGTCGGACCAAAGTAGTACAGGGAGCATTTTTAAAGTCGGACCGACTTGTGTCGGACCAGTTAAGACGGCTCTCATAGGGAAACATTGATTTTCACACGTCATGCGACATGAGCTCCCAATGTCGGAGCGTTTGTCGGACAAGTGTGAACCCAGCCTTAGAGAGATTTGAGTAACAAATTAGGCCCTAATCCCTGCAATCGTTAATTGGTTCATCTTAACCCCCTAACTGCCTCTTTGGCTAGTCTTGGTCTGTTAAAAGAAGGTTGAAAAATAACAGGCTTACTGGCAGGATCACCAGGTGTAAATAAAAGGAAAGAGTCTTACTGCAAATGAATGCAGCCACCGCATTGAAGAATTGGATTGCAATATATAACATTTATGTATTTGGGTTTAATAATAGTTAGTTAATATATTACCCAGCAGGCTTAGAGTGATTTTGATTGCCAGTAACCAGGCTATATTTTTTCTGTCTATTCCTTTAACAGATTTCAACTCTGGCTCCTCAAGGGACTGGGCTACTGACATAGGAATTCCTTTTCCATACACGTTTGAGTTAAGAGATAATGGGACATATGGCTTTGTTCTTCCAGAAGATCAGATCAAACCAACCTGTGAAGAAACCACAGCCGCAATTTTATCCATTATTGAACATCTCAATGAAAAACATTTTAACAGTGCATCAACAATTTTCTCTATAAATCTGTGGATAAATCTCAGCTTCTCAGTCCTAATTGGCACATATTATTCTTTATTTTAATATCTGTAACAGTCATTATTTTCGGATTTTACTATTGTACATGACTTCTTCTAGCATGGGTTGATCAAGCAATGACAATAAACTACATTCAGATATTCAGTGTCTGCTTTAAATAAGTGTTTGTAATTTTTTTATGGCCCAAAAGCCAAATGCAGTATTGTTTTGGTACTCTCCAATACCAGTGGTACCAAGATGCCAAAATAGGATGTTGCCAAAACAAGGTATTACAAAATAGCATAACCCATAGCTGTTATGGATTTTTTACACTTAGTTGCATTAGTCCAGTTTGGACCAATGTAAATATGCATATACCATACTTGGCCAAAGCCCATGGAACTTGGAAATCAGTAAAGTAGACCCCAATACTCTAGTGGTCTGCACTTGTTCTGGGTCCTGCACCTTGCAGCTGCCCTGCTGCATTCTGAACACAAAAGATTGGCCTTTAAGCATGGACGCTATTTAAAGAATGTTTTGCATTTTCTGAATGAATGCAAAATGTTCTCTGCTTGGACAAGATGAACAGGTGGGGCAGTGACCTCATGCTCTCTACCTTTTCCTAACAGAGAAAGCTTTCCATCCATTCAGAAAATGAAAATCTTACTCTGAATGTCACCCATGGCAGCCATGAATGCGAGACCAAGAAGCAAGTGAAGATGAAGATCACTGGGGTAGCGGTATCTACTTCAGTGATTTCCACCTTCTAGGGGCATCAGACCAGGGGCGGATCCAGGGGGGGGGCAACAGGGCAATTGCCCCCCCCCGAGACCATCTGTCACACTCGCTTGCTGTTTTTTTTTTTTGCGCCTGATCTCCCGGACTTTGGGGACCCGTTACCGACCGGTCATAGGTCCCCTGGACCCCATACTTGGCACACATGTAGCCCCATGTCTCCTCTATAAGTGTACACAGTTTAGTGTATGGGGGACCTATGGCCGGGGAGCACTGATTTTTTAAAGCTGGGCACTCCTTCCATAGACTCCAATGTTAAACGGTAATTTCTCCGGTGACTTTGCGGACCCGCTACCGGCCGGTAAACATCAGTCTAGTCATGGGCACAGTGAAGCATGGGCACAGTGAGGCATGGGCACAGTGAGGCATGCAGATGGACACCCTAGGCTTATACTCGAGTCAATACGTTTTCCCAGCTTTTTGTGGTAAAATTAGGTGGGTCGGCTTATACTCGAGTATATACATTACTTGTTCTGCGGCTGCCGCTGCCTCTCTGAGTCTCTCTCTCAGTTTCTCACATCAGCCGATCAGCGGCGCAGAGAGAGAGACTCGTCTAATGTAGTTATGCGATGCACTGACACGATACCAGGAGCGGAGGAGGAGGAGGGTAGGAGCCTCTTCCCTGCACGCTTGGCATCTAGCAACGAGTGACATCAGTGAGTCACATCGGGCCGCTCTGTGGGCAGGTGCGATAGCGTGCGGCTCCACAGACGGGTAAGAAAGCGGGCGGATCCGCTTGCGCCGTGGTTTGTGGGCGGGCGACGTGGTTCGTGGGCAGACCGTTCTGCTCAGTGTGTTGGCAGCGCAGGTGAGAGTGAGAGAGCAGGCTCAGTGTGGCAGCTGGCCAATCAGCTAGCCAGGAGCGGGGGAGCAGAGAGATGAGATTATCTCTCACCGCCCGTGCCTGCCCTGCATTCCTGCAGTGACTTTCGCCCTCACTGTGCAGGCAGCAGAGAGATTACATTATCTCTCTGCTGCCTGACTCTGGGAGTCTGGGACACAGCAAGAGACAACTAGGCTTGTGCACAACGGAAAAATTCGGTTAGTTTTGGTTCGTTTCTTTTCGGTCCTGTTGATTCGTAATCATTCGTAATTTTGCTAGACGGGATTTTTCGTGTTCGGACTAATTCGTATTTTCGCAAGCGACATTTTTCGTTGAATTTTTAGTTGATTTATAATTCGTACTTTCGGTAGAGTACATTGTTTTTCGTTGATTCTGGACACAACTCCTACTTTCGTAACTTTTTTTGGGTTCGTTGATTCGTAATTTTCTGTGACTCTCTCACGACGACCCTGCCTATTATGCCTAATGTGCTTCGAATGGATTTGTACTTTTCTAAATACATAGCGGTTATTTGTAATGATTCGAAATCTCGTATTTTACTTTCGTTTTTTACATGCGGCTATAGCCTCCGCCCCTGTACACCATTTTGAGAGGGTTCAGCACGGTGAGGGAGAAGCAGAGAGCAGAGCAGAGTGTTATTGTGCTTCGAATGGATTAGAAATCTCGTATTTTACTTTCGTTTTTTACATGCGGCTATAGCCTCCGCCCCTGTACACCATTTTGAGAGGGAGTTCAGCACGGTGTGGGAGAAGCAGAGAGCAGAGCAGAGTGAGTGTTATTCTGCTTCGTTTGGATTCGTACATTCGTAACTTTTTCATAACGAATTATGCCGAAGACATTCGGGCATTCGCTATTTGCAGTATAATTTATTTCGGATTCAGTCTTATTCGTAATTGCTTTGTTCGGAAATTCGAATGCTTCCGAATGTCCGAAAGTTGCTAAATTCGGACGAATTTCGATTCGTTACGAAACAAATTGCACAAGCCTAGAGACAACCAAAACTACACCTTAGCAGGCAAGTTAGTGACAATCCGCAAGGTGTGGCAGGCGACGTGGCAAGTGACAATCCGCAAATTGTGTCAGGTGACGTGGCAAATGACAATCTGCATCTGGTGGCAGGCAAGTGACAATCAGCAAGGTGTGGCAGGTGACGTGGCAAGTGACAATCCACAAGGTGTGGCTAGTGACAATCCGCAAGGTGTGGCAGGTGATGTGGCAAGTGACAATCCACAAGGTGTGGCAAGTGACAATCCACAAGATGTGGCAGGTGACGTGGCAAGTGACAATCCGCAACGTGTGGCAAGTGACATGCTCAGGGCTCCCACTAATTGCAGGCGATGGTGGCAAGTGACACACTCGGGGCTCCCACTGATTCTGCATTGAACTATTTAATTTTATATTACAATGTAATAATATAAATAATGCGCTTCAATCATCCTGACACCATAACAACCCTGGTGCCGGGATGATTGAAGCGCCGACACCAGCCATTTCCCCCGATAAATTTCCCACAAAAAAAAACATATTTTTGGCAGTGCCCCTCCCAAGAAAAGACTCTGGATCCGCCCCTGCATCAGACAGGTATGGCATATACAGTTGTGCTCATAAGTTTACATACCCTGACAGAATTTATGATTTCTTGGCCCTTTTTTCAGAGAATATGAATGATAACACAAAAACTTTTCTTTCACTCATGGTTAGTGTTTGGCTGAAGCCATTTATTATCAATCAACTGTGTTTACTCTTGTTTAATCATAATCACAACAGAAACTAACCAAATGACCCTGATCAAAAGTTTACAACTCATAATACCGTGTATTGCCCTCTTTAACATCAATGACAACTTAAAGTCTTTTGTGGTATTTGTGGATGAGGCCAGTGGCGTAGCATGGGTTGTCAGCGCCCGAGGGAAGGCAAGAAATTTGCGCCCCCTAACATATGGACTTTTAGCACTCCCTGAGTCCCTTCCCTTCCTACAATAGTACTGACCAGCCAATTCCTACAATGACCACTACACTAACCTACCTGATTCCTACACTGACCTACCTGACCACTACACTAACCTACCTGATTCCTACACTGACCTACCTGACCACCACACTAACCTACCTGATCACTACACTAACATACCTTATCACTACACTAACCTACCTAAACACTACACTAACCTACCTGATCAATACACTAACCTACCTAATCACTACACTAACCTACCTGATTCCTACACTGACCACTACACTAACCTCTACACTGACCTACATGATTCCTAGACTGATCACTACACTTACCTAACTGTCCACCGCACTGACCTACCTGATTCCAATGCTGACCACTACACTGACTAACCTGATTCCTATACTGACCACTACACTGACCTACCTGTCCACTACATTGACCATTACACTACACTGTCCACTACACTAAACTGTCAACTACAATAGGCACTACACTGTCCACACTACACTAAACTGATCACTACACTGTCCACTGACCACTACACCACACATTACACTGACCACTACAACACACACACACTACACTGACCACTGCAACACAGACTACACTACACTGACCACTTCAATACAGACTACACTACACTGACCACTACAACACACACACACTACACTGACCACTGCAACACAGACTACACTACACTGACCACTGCAACACAGACTACACTACAATGACCACTGCAACACACACTACACTACACTGACCACTGCAACACAGACTACACTACACTGACCACTTCAATACAGACTACACTACACTGACCACTACAACACACACACACTACACTGACCACTGCAACACAGACTACACTACACTGACCACTGCAACACAGACTACACTACAATGACCACTGCAACACACACTACACTACACTGACCACTGCAACACAGACTACACTACACTGACCACTGCAACACATACTACACTGACCACTCCACTGCAACACAGACTACACTACACTGACCACTGCAACACACACTACACTAACCACTGCAACACAGACTACACTACACTGACCACTGCAACACACACTACACTGACCACTGCAACACAGACTACACTACACTAACCACTGCAACACACACTACACTGACTACTACAACACAGACTACACTACACTGACCACTGCAACACAGACTACACTACACTGACCACTGCAACACACACACTACACTGACCACTACAACACAGACTACACTACACTGACCACTGCAACACAGACTACACTACACTGACCACTGCAACACACACTACACTACAACACAGACTACACTACACTGACCACTGCAACACACACTACACTGACCACTACAACACAGACTACACTACACTGACCACTGGAACACAGACCACACTACACAGACCACTGCAACACACACACTACACTGACCACTGCAACACACACTACACTGACCACTGCAACACACACTACACTGACCACTGCAACACACACTACACTGACCACTACAACACACACTACACTGACCACTACAACACAGACTACACTGACCACTGCAACACACACACACTAAACTGACCACTGCAACACACACTACACTGACCACTGCAACACACACTACACTGACCACTGCAACACAGACTACACTGACCACTGCAACACAGACTACACTGACCACTACAACACACACACACTACACTGACCACTGCAACACACACTACACTGACCACTGCAACACACACTACACTGACCACTGCAACACAGACTACACTGACCACTGCAACACAGACTACACTGACCACTACAACACAGACTACACTGACCACTGCAACACACACTACACTGACCACTACAACACACACTACACTGACCACTACAGCACACACTACACTGACCACTGCAACACACACACTACACTGACCACTGCAACACACACTACACTGACCACTGCAACACACACACTACACTGACCACTGCAACACACACTACACTGACCACTGCAACACACACTACACTGACCACTGCAACACACACTACACAGACCGCTACAACACAGACTATATTGACCACTGCAACACAGACTACACGGACCACTGCAACACACACACTACACTGACCACTGCAACACACACTACACGGACCACTGCAACACACACCCTACACTGACCACTGCAACACACACTACACTGACCACTGCAATACACATTACACTGACCACTGCAATACACACTACACTGACCACTGCAACACACACACTACACTGACCACTGCAACACAGACTACACTACACTGACCACTACAACACAGACTACACTGACCACTGCAACACACACTACACTACACTGACCACTGCAACACAGACTACACTGACCACTGCAACACAGACTACACTACACTGACCACTGGAAGCCTACAGGCATGGAGAGGTATCCAGCAAGGCAGCAACATCCAGAAGGTTCGCTGGTGTAGCATGGAAGTGCACCAGTGACCATGCTGGGGAGAATGATGGAATCCCTGTCTGAAGGTAGCACCCAAAGGCTGCAGCCAGGCTATGGGCAGAGACGCTGCGCGGCCGTGTCTAGTAGATGGTGTATGCGTGGTACAGTACCTGCGGTGCGGGAGGATGAGGGGCCGGTGTTCTGACAAGAAAAGCCTAGTAGACATGTGCGATTCGGTTTGTAACGAATGGATTTTCGTACGATTTTGTTAGTATTCGTACATTCGGATCAATTCGAACATCCGAATAGGTGAAAGAACCAAAATACGAAAATTACGAAATTGCGAATAAGCAAAATAACGAACATGCGAAAATACGAACTTACGAATGGACAAACTTACGAAAATACGAAAAACCGAAACAGTAAAAGAACGAAAATTACATCTATAAGGAATGATTTGCATTCCGTATTTTCAATCCTTTGTCTGTTCGTAATTTCGTATGTTTGTATTTCATTTTTGTGTTCGTAAATTCGTTTCTTTGTCTGTTCGTAATTTTGTGTTCTCAAATCGTTCTTTCGAATGGGCAGTGTAGTGAGTGATGTATCTTACTTAAAATCTTAGCCAGCTTATCTCTTTTGTGTGCATTCCTGAATCTTTTTAGATTCAGTTGAGGAGGAGACTGAGTTAGGTCTCATCACTGAGGGAGTGGACTGGGTGTAAGTACAGGACTTATTAGAAGCCGCGTGTTGAAAACGAAACTAAAATACGAGATTGCGAATGACCGCAATGTATTTACGAAAGTACGAATCCATTCGAAGCACGGTAGTAGTCACGAATCCACGAAAACAAAACAATGTTACGAATCATAAAGGGAAAAGGTAATCTCACAAAAGTAACAATTACTAAATTACGAGTAGTGTACCGAATAAACGAAAATTATTATCTAACAAAATTATGAATTTTGAATCAAAGAAAATAAATTAGACAGAATTATGAATCATTCAGTATCAACGAAAATAAAACTGTTACGAAAATACGAACGAGTCCGAATATGAAAACTCGCGTCTTACGAAATTACGAATCTTTACGAATCTACAGAAACGAGACGAAACAAACTAAACGAAACAAAATTTTTTGTTGTGCACATGTCTAAAGCCTAGGCCAAGCTGGTGTCCGAGCGGGCCCGGGGTGTCGCGGTCTTGTCTCAGGGGAACTGAGCTGAAGGTGTCCGGTGCACTAAAATGACATCAACGCCGAGCGGTAGGTGGAAGAGGAAAGCTGCACAGGCACATGACCCCATTCGCCCAATCACAGAGGCAGCCGGAGACTAAACATGGCGGCTGGAGCGCAGGCCGTGGGGACACAGGAAATAAAAAGTTTTGGGGACAGAGCCAGGATTGCGCCCCTAAAATGTTGCACCCGGCGCCACGGCCCCCCTCGCACCCCCCATGCTACGCCACTGGATGAGGCTCTTCATCTTCTCAGATGGTAAAGCTGCCCTTCCTCTTGGCAAAAAGCCTCCAGTTCCTGTAAATTCTTGGGCTGTCTTGCATGAATTGAACATTTGACCTCTCCCCAGAGTGGCTCAATGATATCAGGAGGTCAGGAGACTGAGATGGCCACTCCAGAACCTTCACTTCATTCTGCTGTAGCCAATGACAGGTCGACTTGGCCTTGTGTTTTGGATCATTGTCATGTTGGAATGTTCAAGTACATCCCATGCGCAGCTTCCTGGCTGATGAATGCAAATGTTCCTCCGGTATTTTTTGATAACATACTGCATTCATCTTGCCATCAATTTGTCCAAATTTCCTGTGCCTTTGTAGCTCACACATTCCCAAAACATCAGCGACCCACCTCCGTGTTTCACAGTAGGAATGGTGTACCTTTCATCCTAGGCCTTGTTGACTCCTCTCCAAATGTAGTGTTTGTTGTTTTGGTCAAAAAGCTACATTTTGTTCTCATCACTCCAAATTACTTTGTGCCAGAAGCTTTGAGGCTTGTCTCTGTGCTGTTTGGCGTATTGTAAGTGGGATACTTTCTGGCATTTAGGTAGTAGTGTCTTTCTTCTGGCGACTCGACCATGCAGCCCATCTTTCTTCAAGTGATTCCTTATTGTGCATCTTGACAAAGCCAAACCACAAGTTTTCAGAGAGTCCTGTATTTCACCTGAAGTTATTTGTGGGTTTTTCTTTGCATCCCGAACAATTTCCCTGGCAGTTGTGGCTGAAATTTTAGTTGGTCTACCTGACCATGGTTTGGTTTCAACAGAACCCCTCATTTTCCCCTTCTTGATTGACATTCTCAATTCCTTGGATATCTTTTTAAATCCATTGTACAGAAAAAAAGGGAATGGGAGTTTAAAGGTGCAAAACTAATCTAATTAACACATGATTAAAGTTATCAACATTTTATTGTATAAACATTAAAAATGCTAAAAACAACATATAAAATTTCATACGATCCAGGTACAGGCGCTCCCCTAGTTACAAACATCTGACTTACAAACAGAGGGAGGAAACAGGAAGTGAAAGGGAAATCTACCCCTAGGAAGGGAAATTCACTCCTATAAGGGTTACTATGGGAAAACGGTACCTCCACTGATGCTTTATCACCAAGGCTTGTTTACACAACAACCCAACATTTTCAAAATACAATTGTCATTGGGACAGACAGTGAGGTGAAATCTTCTGATCAGAGGCACAGACAGCAAAACAAATGTTACAGGGGTGTTAACCCTTCCCTATGCTATCCAAAAAGCTTAAAAATAGTATTTTTGGCTGGAGCTACACTTAAAAAATGTACCTGTTCCAAATTACAAACAGATTCAACTTAAGAACAAACCTACAGACCCTATCTTGTTTGTAGACTGGGGACCGTCTGTACAAAGGATTTACTACAAATACTTTGTACCTCGATCGTATGAATTTTCATATGTTGTTTTTAAATTTTTTAATGTTTATACAACAAAATTTTATGTAATTTTGATCATGTGTTAATTAGAAACATTTTGCACCTTTAAACTCCCATTCTCTTATTTTTCTGAACAATTACTTTACTATGGGGAGGCGGTGCATTTCAATGAGAGCCCCTATCCTTGGATGAAAATGTATTTCATCTTTTTATATCCCTTTTCTGTTTTATACAGTTCAACTACCTTTTCCCCGCAGATCCTTTGACAATTCTTTTGCTTTCCCCATGACTCAAAATCCAGAAACGTCAGCGCAGCACTGGATGAAAGATGTAAGGGTCTGTCAGGAGTCCAAACATATCACATGTGAGGATGGTTACCTTTAATAGCCATTCAAACCTCTTTGTGTCCACTTGTGTGCATGTTATCAGGCAAAAATCACCAGGGTATGTAAACTTTTGATCAGGGTCATTTGGGTAGTTTCTGTTGTGATTATTATTTAAAAAGAGTAAAAACAGTTGATTGATAATAAATGGCTTCAGCCAAACACTAACCATGAGTGAAAGAAACGTTTTTGTGTTATCATTCATATTCTCTGAAAAATGGCCAAGAAATCATAAATTGTACAGGGTATGTAAACTTATGAGCACAACTGTACATAGTTACCTTGGTCCAACCTGGGCCAATGTAGCTATATAAAAAATATCCATACCTGGAATTCATCTTTATGTTCAATCTGTTTATTGGAGATTTTCAAAACAGTGTCTATGATCGGGTACCCTAAAGAGGTGGATTTCCATTTTGTTTCCTGGCAGGTTAAAGGCCTTGGCTGGGCTAAGAGCTGCAAACAAGATTGACCTTCTGTAATTTTATATTGTGGAGGTTCTTATCAAGGATTACACAAATTTGTTGACAAATAGTGTACATATCAGTGGATGGACTTTTACACTTTATAGACTTTTCTTTCACAATTTTTACATTTCTTAGTGTTTATTTTTGTCATGTTAAGCCAACTATTAGGATAGACTTGTCTTAATAGGAAAACAAATAGTTACCTTATTCAAAGTTCATACAGTATAAACTTGAAAACATTATTATCCTATTTTGTACAGTACATCACATCATTTTAATAATTAAATCATATTTAACTGTTACTGTATAGTCACTTTTTAACAGAAAGAGAAAAAAGAAAGAAAGCAAACATAGGAAACAAATGGAAATAAAAGCGAGAGAGAGGAAAAGAAGAAATATACTAACGGGGGAAAGAACAGTTACCCCAAGGTCTCACACGTCCCCTCATATGCATCGGATTCATTGGTCCCACATCTTATCAGATTTTATTTAATTAATATTAGGTATGCAGATTGTCATTAATCATAATCCAGTTTATTTTTTGTTTAATGTAGTCAAGAGGCACCATTGACTGTTGCAAATTCTAGCCGCCAAAGTCATATAGGACAATAATTTTTTTAATGTTTTGGGATGTCACTGTCGACATTAAGTGCGGTTTCTGGTGACCAAGCCATATTTAATCCCATAACCGAGTGAACTAAGTTAAAAATGATAATCTAAAATATATTTTAGGACACTGCCACTATACATGCAACATAGTGCCCAACTGCCCACAGTGACTCAAGCAGTAAGATAAAATATGTGGGCACATTTTAACTATCCTAGTGGGGACTATAAACCACTTGAGTAGTGTTTTGTAATTGAACTCCACCAGAGTCGCATTCATGGATATCTTTGGAATTCATCTTAAATATGAAAAATGTTACCAAAATGCAATGCAATAAGGTCATTATCCATCTCTGGGTTTTTTGAAAGTATTGTTTGATAAAATAAGGTAAGCTCCACAGAAACAAAAAAGAAACCTTTTTCCAGACAAGCTAGATACATAAAACAGCTGATTCTACAGCAGTTTCTCCTACCATTCACACAGAAATGATATACAACTACGGGAAAATGATTTTAACACTCTATCATTTTGTTCCTAAGTTTACATTACCTTTAACATCCCTTTCGCTGACTTCCAAGGTCATCTCTAGAGTTATCTTTGTGTTTATCTGGCATTCATTAAACATTATCCTGGTTGTTTCCTGAGTGGGGATAAGTGTTCCATATATTATACTTTATAGCTTACGACTTTATCAATGAGGGACACGGAGTAGGAAAAAGGTAAAGTTCAGTCCTGAGAAATTATGAATTGGGTCTTTGCAGCAAAGGCAAACTAAGGCTTTGGCCAGCTTTTGCAGAAACAGCAGGGGCTGAGGCCTATTGCATTACTTTTCAAATTGCAGAAACTAATCGAAATATACAATCACATGTATTATTGCATAGCTCTAGTATTTTTACCAGTGCTGTAGAAACAACTCTGTCCAATTTATTTCAGCCTCCACTAAAGAAGAAATCCATACCAAAGTGCCCCCAAACACACAAACAGTTATAAACATTATACATATTGTGGTAGTGTGGTACCCCACCAGTGTATGAATACAGGATTCTCAACCAGGCAGGTTGAGGAGCTCCAGGTTATTTGCTTGGTTGGGAGGAAACTGGCTTTTCAGTTTCCTCATGATTTACTGTAGTCCACTTTGGGACCTGGAGCTTGGGGATTTCTTAGAGATCCGGGTGGGATGAAATCCCCAGTTCTGGATCCGGGTTTTGAGACTCAACTGCACACTGATTGTTCAGGTGTGTGTGGGCCTGATAGTAGAGTCAGGACCAGCATTCTGGGCTCCACCCTCCCGACGAGTGCAGGTGTGAACTGGGGAAGCCATAGAGTGCATGTGTGCACAGTGGAAGCCAGAGACCCAAGTCTGAGGATCAGAGCAGTGAGGGGCTGCTATCTGAACGGATGGTCTTTGCAAGGGAAGAGTCTGTAGGAGACAGATGAGAGCCTGAAGTAGAAGGACTGAGCAGCACTGCAGTATGTATAAGCCAGGAGACTGAATGTAATTTTGTTGATGAAAATGAGTGCTGAAACCCCTGCGAGGGAAACCTTTGATTTTGTTTTGAACTTCTTTTAATAAAAATGGGCAAACAAAGCCCTTAAAAAGAAGAACCAGCGAGTGGCGGTGTCCTTCAAGCTTTACCTTTGTTGCTAGTCCTTCACAATATACGTATATATTTATTTATTTTACATATATTTCTAACATATTCTGCATTGCTGTTCAGTGAATATTTCACGATTCACATTAATCTCTACGGCAAAGGGGCTAGTAGTAGTAGATTTTTTTTCTACTGAAGTACGTGTTTATATTGGTGCCATGCCTTTTGCTTTTAGGTATCCTATGAATTATTTAACAAGCAATCACCCGGTGAGTGTGCACTCCACACAGTTAAGACTAAAAATGCTCATTGTATGAATGCTTTATAAAACACAATATTCTTTATAAGTTTTCACAAAGGTATTTTTTGATCACTTTAAACATTTTTAAGAACGTTAAAGGGGTTTTAAAGGTTCCATAATTTTTTTTTAATAACAAACATGTTAAACTTACCGTATATACTCAAGTATAAGCCAAGTTTTTCAGCACATTTGTTTGGGCTGAAAATGCCCCCCTCGGCTTATACTCGAGTCACCTTTTTGCGCCTAATCTCCCGGACTTTGGGGACCCGGTACCGGCCGGCCGTAGGTCCCCTCTTCTTTTACAAGTGTGCAAAGTTGTTGTCTGGGGGACCTACGGCCGGGGAGCACTGAATTTTCAAAGCCGGGCACCCCTTCCATAGACTCCAATGTTGAATGGTAATTTTTCCGGTGAGTTTGGGGACCCGGTACCGGCCGGTCGTAGGTCCCCTGGACTAGAAACTTGGCATACATGTAGCCCCATTTCTCCTCTACAAGTGTGTAAAGTTTGTTGTTTGGGGGACCTACGGCCGGGGAGAACCGCTTTTGCAAAGCCTGGGACCCCTTCCATAGACTCCCATGTTAAACGTCAGTCTAGTCATGGGCACAGTGAGGCATGGGCACAGTGAGGCATGGGCACAGTGAGGCATGAACACAGTGTGGCATGGACACAGTGAGGCATGGGCACAGTGAGGCATGCACATGGACACAGTGAGGTAAAGTGAGGCACAGTGAGGCATGCAGATGGACACCCTAGGCTTATACATGAGTCAATACGTTTTCCCATTTTTTTGTGGTAAAATTAGGTGCCTCGGCTTATATTCAGGTCGGCTTATACTCAAGTATATACGGTACCTACTTTGTGCAAGGGTTTTTCACAGAGCAGCCACAGTCCTCCTCTTCCGGGTGCCCCACCTGCGTTCCTGGCTCCTCCCCTTCATTGGGTGCCCCCACGGAAAGCCACTTTCCATAGGGGCACCCATGCGGGCTCGCTCCCAAGTCCCGCTGCTGTGTCCATTGACACAGACAGCAGGAATCGGCCACGCACCTGGCTCCCATGTCACTGGATTTGATTGACAGCAATGGGAGCCAATGGCTCCTGCTGCTATCAATCTGTCCAATGAGGAGAGAGACAGCGGCTGGAGCCGCTGGGCTTGTGCACATCGCTGGATTGGATCGGGCTCAGGTAACAAAAAGGGGGGCTCTGGGGGCAGCTGCGGCAAATATACAGGTATATACACTATGGAAAAAAAATATATGTATATATTTTTAATAATAAGCATGTGTATTCACATAAGTATAAGCTTGTTGGTGGTGTGATTTCTGCAGAGAAGCCATGGAGGACTGAACTGAATCACATAAATATAGTGTAGTTTATCCTTTTATTAGTAAAGTATACATACCCTGGCAGAAATTGTGAAATTTTGGCATTAATATTAAAAATATGACAGATCATGCCAAAAAACGGTCTTTTATTTAAGGATAGCAATCACATGAAGCCATTTATTATCACATCGTTTTTTGAATCCCTTTTAAATCATAATGATAACAGAAATCACCCTGATCAAGAGTTTACATACCCTGGAATGTTTGGCCTTGGTACAGACACAGAAGGTGGCACACACAGGTTAAAATGACAATTAAAGGTTAATTTCCCACATTTGTGGCTTTTTTTTATCACAATTAGTGTCTGTGTATGAGTCAATGAGTCAATGAGTTTGTTATGAGTCAATGAGTTTGTTAGCTCACATGGATGCACTAAGCAGGCTAGACACTGAGCAATGAGGAGGTAGAAAAGAACATTCAAAAGACCTGCATAACAAGGTAACAAGGCAAAGATGGAAAAGGATATAAAAAGATATCCAAAGCCTTGAATATGCCAGTCAGTACTGTTTAATCACTTATTAAGAAGTGGAAAATTAGGGGCTCTTTTAATACCAAGCCAAGGTCACCATTCCTACTGTGAAACACGGAGATGGATCGCTGATGTTTTGGGGATGTGTGAGCAACAAAGGCACAGGAAATTTGATCAAAATTGATGGCAAGATGAATGCAGTATGTTATCAAAAAATACTGGAGGAACATTTGCATTCATCAGCCAGGAAGCTGCGCATGGGACGTGCTTGGACATTCCAACATGACAATGATCCAAAACACAAGGCCAAGTTGACCTGTCATTGGCTACAGCAGAATAAAGTGAAGATTCTGGAGTGGCCATCTCAGTCTCCTGACCTCCTGATACCATTGAGCCACTCTGCGGAGAGCTCAAATGTGCAGTTCGTGCAAGCCAGCCCAAGAATTTACAGGAACGGCTTTTTGCCAAGAGGAATGGGCAGCTTTATCATCTGAGAAGATAAAGAGCCTCATCCACAAATACCACAAAAGACTTCAAGCTGTCATTGATGTTAAAGGGGGCAATACATGTTATTAAGAACTGGGGTATGTAAACTTTTGATCAGGGTCATTTGGGTAGTTTCTGTTGTTATTATGATTTAAAAAGAGTAAACACAGTTGATTGATAATTAATGGCTTCAGCCAAACACTAACCATGAGTGAAAGAAAAGTTTTTGAGTTGGGACGCATGCGCAAAGCCGCCTGAGGTAGTCATGTCTGCCTGAGCGCTCCGCACCGACCGGGACACAAACGGCCAATAATCCGGGTCTAAGCTGGTAATATACATAAATTGGTGACAGGTATACTACTAATACTCTTGGGCACCTTTTGAAATGATGTATAGCAGGAGGAAAACTAAACCTAAGGCAGGGAAAGCACAAGAAGCGCTGACTAAATCTACATCTAAAATGGCTGTGCCACTTCCCTCACAAATCCTCTCACAGAAGCAGCTGCAGTCTCTAGCCTCCTCACAGCACTCAAAGACAGAATATGACATAGGGATATTTACAAACTCCCTACAACAAACCACCAAATCACCTAATATTGACTTAATTAATCAATTTGAAAAGGTCCTACATAAAGCTCTTCAGAATACATCTGATAGCATTACAGAAAAGCTGACTAGAGAAATTTGTGAGGTGGGTAGACGCACCTCAGTTCTAGAACAGAGAATGGATGAACTTGATGCTGCAATCTCTAACCATGCTGATGAGTTAGACTGCCTTAAAGAAGATTATTATTCCCTCCAAAATAGACTTGAAGATTTTGAGAACAGGAATAGGAGATCTAATCTCCGCATCAGAGGACTCCCTGAGAGTATAGAGGATCTCCATTCTACAGCCACAGCATTATTTCAAGAACTGGCACCCTCTATCCCACTGGAAAGACTTGAAATGGATAGAATACACAGATCATTAACACCAAAAAAGGACAAGGGTCCTCCCAGGGATATAATAATCAAATTTCATTATTTACGTACAAAGGAACAACTATTAGAAGCAGCTCGCAACAAAGGCTCACTATCATTCCAAGGTCATCAATACCAAATATACCAAGACCTCTCTCAACAGACACTGATGAAAAGGAAGGAAATGAAACCCCATCTACAGGTCCTCCAATATAATCACAATCACATACCGCTGGACTTCCCCCTTTGCCATCCGCTTTACATACAAAGGAACTATCTATATCTGTAAATCTGCAGATGATTTGCTTTCTACTATTCTAGATCTTCGCCTGTCAACTCCAGAAACCACAACAGAAGGAACCAAAAGGCGGACACACTCTGGTTCCCCCTCACAACGCGAACAAGACATTTCAGATCAACCTGCCTCTTCTAGTACCCATAAGAGAAGTCGTTTTGCTTCACCTATTCCAGACACTGCACCAATGACATGAAGTGATTTGATTCAATATATAGGCCAATACTTATTAACACATATATTATACTGATCCTAGAAAACACACTCCTTAGATGAGACAGTATATATATAGAATACTTAGATTAATGTTATGAGTCAAAACTGATATTGTTGCTTTACTCTGTTTTTATATTTCATCTTCTCACCATATTATTAAGATCCCAATCTTGCTTAGATGAAATATGACTATTGCAGGAACTTAGTTAATATTATACTTTTATTTATAAAGAAAAACACGCCATTTTCCCCCCTTTTTTTATTTCTTCATGAGGAAAAGAATGGTTTATTCCCCTCTCTTCTCCTGTGGTATGAATTAATAACTAATTATTATTTATTTTTAACTATTGATTCTGATCCAAAATTAAAAAGTTTAACATAAGCAACTCTATATACACTAAACAAAAGAAATGGTTTTTAGCATAATATTGAATCAAAATATGTATTCACATACTTATATGCTATAATAGGTGGCATGCTCACAAGGCGGTATGAATACAAATAATACTGTCTTGCAGTGTACACCCCAAAATATAGTAGACCTTACTGGTCTATATTATTTTTTTTTCGTTTTATTTTTAAGCTTAAATTTACCCTTTCATACATATTACTGTACTCATTTTGTTTATATTTCTATAAAATGATATATCTTAGCTTATTTTTTCATTTAGGCTCTAGAAGATCTAGATCTCTATGGCGTAGACATAATATTCAGCTAATGTCGTTTATTCACCTTTTATTTGTATTGCTTCTATTTAATTTTCTATTTGTATTCATACTCTAACTAGCCTTTATAATGCAATACATCTCATAATAGAAAGTAGAGTGGTTTATCCCCGCTCTATTTCCTATGATATAAACTTATTTTCAGCATCTTTACCATATCTAGAATGTTGATTTTGTCTCAAATTCTGGTATGACTGTAACTCTGTTGAATTTTGATATACATAGTTACCGATTTAAAATACACTATTCGTCGGCTTAGACTTGGAGTTTATATTCTTATTGCATTTTTTCTTGATGGTCTTTGTAGTCCCGGAGATAGCCACTGCGTCTCCAACATATCCTCGAGTGCCCGCCAAATAGTTTGGACACTCTTTGGATACAGAGTACCCACAGGTCGGTATTTTATACCAATCTTTGGATACTTGCTCCTTTTGGGAGCTAATTGCTCTTTTTAAATTTTTTATTTTTTTTGAACACAAAAGAAAGCTTCTTGATTTATTGTTTATATACTATTTACAGAGTAATAACTAACCCATTAACGGATCTTATTTTTTCAGGCCCTTTTTTCTCCCTTTTTTCCCCTTTTTCTTTCCCCCATACCTCCAAACATAGTCCCTATTACAATATCCTCCAGAGAAATATTGCTATAGTTACAAATATATCATTGATACAAACTTAAAATATATAATATAATTCTCTGAATGCTGCTTCCTTTTTCCCCTCTCCTTACAACTCTCCCTTTTCTTTTCCCTCCTGCCCTCCCCTCAAAAGTTAGAATACGAGATAGGGGTAGGAAAATTATTAATTTACTCTTTCAGGATACGCCAGGCCACACAGCCGGACCCTGGCCCTGATTAAGGACTGATATACCCCTTAACTCCATCAAATTCTAAAATGCTATTCTATCTCAACCCCCTATCTTTTCTCGTTTTATATATGGTTCATAACTTTCATATTCTATTTTGGCTGATTTACTCAATGTTTATTATTCACGTCATTTATTACTCTGAATGTCTTATTTTACTTTACGCTATTTAGAAATACTTTAATATGTAAAATTTCTGACATTTTGTTTTATGTAGTAGAATGTTTAAAAATCAATACTGTAATCGATTAACTTAAATTTTCATGAGAAGCTCTCCTGTTTATGTTTAATTTTATGCTTGAATCTTGTTTATTACAATGAATATTATTGTAATTTGTTGTATCTTACAAAATATAATATAATAAAATATTTAAAGAGAAAAGTTTTTGAGTTATCATTCATATTCTCTGAAAAATAAATCATAAATTCTACCAGGGTATGTAAACTTATGAGCACAACTGTATGTATATATATATATATATATATATATATATATATATATATATATATATAATGTTATGCATGTTTATAATTGCTGTTGTTATTATATGGGGACTTCTTTAACCACTTAAGCCCCGGACCAATACGGGCCATTATGACCAGTCCCCTTTTTGCGATTCGGCACTGCGTCGTTTTAACTGACAATTGCGCGGTCGTGCGACATGGCTCCCAAACAAAATTGGCGTCCTTTTTTTCCCACAAATAGAGCTTTCTTTTGGTGGTATTTGATCACCTCTGCGGTTTTTATTTTTTGCGCTATAAACAAAAATAGAGCGAAAATTTTGAAAAAAATTACATATTTTTTTACTTTTTGCTATAATAAATATCCCCAAAAAATATATAAAAAAACTTTTTTTTCCTCAGTTTAGGCCGATACGTATTCTTCTACATATTTTTGGTAAAAAAAATTGCAATCGGCGTTTATTGATTGGTTTGCGCAAAAATTATAGCGTTTACAAAATAGGGTATAGTTTTAAGGCATTTTTTTTTTTTTTTACTAGTAATGGCGGCGAACAGCCATTTTTTTTTTTCGTGACTGCGACATTATGGCGGACACATCGGACACTTTTGACACATTTTTGGGACCATTGTCATTTTCACAACGACCAGTGCAATAAAAATGCACTGGTTACTGTGAAAATGACACTGACAGTGAAGGGGTTAACCACTAGGGGCGCTGGAGGGGTTAAGTGTGCCTAGGGGAGTGTTTACTACTGTGTGGGGGCGTGGCTACGACTGACACATCACCGATCTCCGCTCTGATTACACAGAGCGGAGATCGCTGACATTGTCAGTAGAGGAGCGGGGAGATGTGTTTACACACACATCTCCCCGCTCCGAGCCTCCGTGAGACGATCGCAGGGATCCCCATGGTGATCGAGTCCGTGGGACCCGCGGTCCCACTCACGGGAAAGGCAGGGGGGTCGCGAGCGCGCCGCCAGCTACGCGCGCGCGACCCCGATGTCGGCAGTTAAAGGGCCACATACAGGTACGTGATTGTGCCTGTACGAGCCATTCTGCTGACGTATATATACCGCAAGTGGTTAAAGAGTAACTTCACTTTTGTTGAGAAAAAAACCTTCCTCGCTGGGTGATCTATGTACAGCCGTGGCCAAAAGTTTTGAGAATGATACAAATATAAATTTTTACAAAGTCTGCTGCTTCAGTGTTTTTAGATCTTCTTGTCAGATGTTACTATGGTATACTGAAGTATAATTACAAGCATTTCATAAGTGTCAAAGGCTTTTTTTTGACAATTAGATTAAGTTTATGCAAAGAGTCAATATTTGCAGTGTTGACCCTTCTTTTTCAAGACCTCTGCAATTCGCCCTGGCATGCTGTCAGTCAACTTCTGCTCCACAGCCTGACAGATGGCAGCCCATTGTTGCATAATCAATGCTTGGAGATTGTCAGAATATGTGAGGATTGTATGTTCACCCCACCTCTGGAGGATTGACCACAAGTTCTCAATGGGATTAAGGTCTGGGGAGTTTCCTGTCTATGGACCCAAAATGTTTTGTTCCTCAAGCCACTTAGTTATCACTTATAACAAGGTGCTCCATCATGCTGGAAAAGGCATTGTTCGTCACCAAACTGTTCTTGGATGGTTGGGAGAAGTTGCTCTCCGAGGATGTTCTTGTACCATTCTTTATTCATGGCTGTGTCTTTAGGCAAAATTATGAGTGAGCCCACTCCCTTGGCTAAGAGGCAGCCCCACATATGAATAGTCTCAGGATTCTTTACTGTTGGCATGACACAGGACTGATGGTAGCGCTCACATTTTCTTCCCTGGACAAGGTTTTTTCCGGATGCCCCAAACATTCGGAAAGGGGAGTCATCAGAGAAAATTACTTTACCCCAGTCCTCAGCAGTCCAATCCCTGTACTTTTTGCAGAATATCAGTCTGTCCCTGATGTTTTTCCAGGAGAGAAGTTGCTTCTTTGCTGCCCTTCTTGACACTTAGCTATCCTCCAAATGTCTTTGCCTCACTGTGCGTGCAGATGTACTCACACCTGCCTGCTGCCATTCCTAAGCAAGCTCTGTACTGGTGGTTTCCCCGATCCCGCAGCTAAATCAACTGTAGGAATCGGATCTGGGCTTGCTGGTCTTTTTTGGGTGACCTGAAGCCTTCATCACAAATGCAGTGGAAATGTTTTTATGGGATTAAGTTCAATTTCATGGCAAAGTGGGACTTTGCAATTACTTGAAATTCATCTGATCACTCTTCATAACATTCTGGAGTATATGCAAATTGCCATAATAAAAACTGAGGCAACAGCCTTAGTGAAAATTAATATTTGTGTCATTCTCAAAACTTTTGGCCACAGCTGTACATTGCAAGGATTATAACAACCTTTGTTGCAGATTCCTACCTTTTGTTATTCTGAAGAAATCACTGTATATTTGCCTGTGTCCATGTGGAAAGTCAGTCTAATGGGAGTGGTTTCATAATTATCAATCAGCTGCTGCACTTGCAGGGCTCTAATTAGGAAATTGTCAGGATCTGCATCATTTAGACATGATTTCCTATTGGAAGTATGTCACCAAAATTAAATTTTTATTGCAGGGGATGCCTGAAATCTGACCTGTATCTTAGTGCAGACTTCTGGGAAAATCAGTAAGCCAATCACACAAGCAGGAAATTATGTTTCTGGGGGGAGTTCTGTATATATTAAACACCTCCAGGTAGCCATATTGCATTGCATTTTACTGAAAATTACAGCGCTGCAAATTGAAAAGGAAAGGTAATCTTTATAATAACATTCAATTACAATATGACTTGTGTCGCAATTGTATATGTTATATATATATTTTTTTTTATTTGCTATTTTTTTCCCATTAAAGTGGGGTTATCCTTTAAGTGCATAAGTAATGCTTTTGGACCACTAGAGAGGAGATAATTGTTGGACACATGTATATTGTGTAGTGAGGGGCACTGTATCATTCATAAGTTGCTTATAGTAGCTGAATAGAATGGTCCTGGATTTTCTCAACGGCTCCCTGTATAGCCAAATTCTCCATGGATTATTGGCTTTTTAAAATCTACCAATGACCTGACTACCTTGTTTGATTTATTGGTGGTTTCCTGCCCAACACCCAATGTTTGGAACCAACAGATTACTATAATGAAAGTCCTGGAGCAAAGTTTATTACATTTTTAAACCTTTTAATGGATCCTTGCAGCTGATATGAGGTGTGCAGACTCAAAGTTGCTTTACTGAGAGGGATCACACAGCTCTGAAAAGGCAGGCCTGCGTAAGCATGAAATGGCCATTTTACTGTGTATATTTTATCTTGAAGATGTGGTACCTGAAGATTCAGTAAAGCATTTATGGTATGGTGAGTGAGAGAGCTTACAGAAATTTAGCTTATCATCATGTTTATATAAATCATACATTGTCAACTATGCCCTGCCTGAGGGGGATGTAGTGTTCGCTAGTAGAACTTGAAGAGGCTACTACAGCAGCAAAAATATCTGTTGTCATAGTAGGCATTTTTGTGTAATTGCTATAAAGGCTAGTGTACATGAACTTCTGATATAATTTTAAGCCAAACTCTAGGCAAACAGCTAAATATACAGTTGAAACACATGATGTACTGTGTAGCGGGGTCTCTAAATTTAGGTGGGACTCTCAGGTGTGTGAGTATGGGAGAAGTCGACCATTTGTGTTCGTGGAGGATTGGATGGTGTAATAATCTCCTTGGCCTCTGGGTGGCGGGGTACCTGGAGGCTCAAGGTAGATTGGCCGTCACAGTGCTACCCTTTTTGTCCCTCTCCGGAGATGGTACGGCGGGGGGGGGAACCTGCCGTGGTGTCGATGGGAGGGGATAAAAGGGGGAGATGCCCTAACCACGAGGTCTTCAGGAGGAAGTTCTTCACGCGCCCAGGCACCTTAGGCCTGGGTGCGGGCGGTTCCGGATTCCGGCCCAGGCGCCCTAGGCCTGACCGGAATGGAGTTGGAGTCCATCCCAGGCACCTTCAGCCTGGGGTGAGGTACTAAACTAGGAGGCCTGGGGTCCAGTGACTTCGACTGGGTCCCGCGAGGGTGGAGAAGTCCGAGGGTCCCTTCTCTTGAGTCGCTGGTAGAGACTCTCAAGTGCTAAATTCTTTCTAGCTAATGCTATAGTAACCGCTGGCGAGATCGCAGTGGTTTAGCTTATAACCAGGATAGTGCCTCGACCTGCTCATTCCCCGTATCAAAATGTTATCAAGTCGCAACCAGTTGGCTACTGAAGCACTGTTTATTGTGAGATATACAATAAAACAAGAGTTGGACTGTGATCGGTGTGTGGAACTCTGGTTAATGGGAGCAAAGGGAAGTGTTGACACAGCGGGACTTGTTTCTAGACAAAAGCACATGGGCCCGAGGAAATATCTGGTACTGACCTTCACCTCACCCACAGCTATGGGGAGGACATGGGCCGTAGCGCATCTCACTCTGTGGTGTGACATACCCCTAGACAAAGGAGATGGGGTGAGGCCGTTACACGTGGGGGCTCGTGAGTCTGGGATGACATGTGTTTTGACTTTGGAAGAAAGAATGGCTGTGTCTAGACTTTGCTGCCCGGAGGAGTTCCGAGCAGGTCGGCCATGTGATTGGCCAAAGTGCATCCCTGCTCAAAGTCGTGGAAATGACCCTAGGACGGGAAAGGCCCATGCAGAGGAGCGAGAAGAGGGAGAAGTCCAGCCGTGTGAAGTACTACATGTGGGGGCTTTTATTGCACTGCGCCATGAGGCACCCCGTGACTGCACAGTTCATGGGCGGAGCTTGAAGGAAGCCAGCGAAAACGTGCAAGTCATGGGAGGAGTCTGGCCATGTGGAGAAACTCACGTGGAGACTTTGGCGCGTGGTCAGTGCGTGATGGAGCAGCAGACAGTCAGGATGGCCTCAAGCTCCCCGTGGATTCCGGTTCCCTACCCCACGAAGATGACTACGTTCGCTGCTCCCCTTACAGACACGGTGATAAGACTCAGGCCCCGAGGACAGTTGGCTTTGTACTCATGCAGAGACACGGAGGCCCTCAGCGTGATCTGTCCCGGATGCTCGGGACTGGTGGTCCACCTGAAGCCATTCGGGCGTTGCGAGGCATGCAATGAGTTCTTGTTCGAGGTGGAGCCATCCACAGTAAGGCCCTGGGCCCTTCGCCTCAACAGCCTCACAGGTACCGCTACTCTGGAAGGAGAGATCCAGGCCTTTGCGGAGGTCCCCGTACGCACTGACCAGGGCGACGTGACTGCCCAATCAGAGACTGAGAGAGAAAAATCAGAGGATGCTGCTTCGGTCACCACAGATTCTCTACTCCCACCTCAGAAGAGGAAAGTCGGCCTGGTGCAGGCCTCCTGTGGTCGTGGTCGAGTTTCACCCCGTCGCTTGCCTGGCCTGGATGGATCCGGTCGGAAGAGTCCTGGACATCCCAGTTCTACAAAAGGTCAAGGTGAGCCAGGGGCTGGGACTGTGGTGGTGGTTGGAGGTGTGGGGGGTCCACAGCCAGTGGAGCCTGCAAGGGAGGGTAGTACCACGTCTACCAGAGACTACCTTCCCGCCGAGATGTATGACACTTCCGACCTAAAGTCACTGTCAGATTGTGGAGATGACGGTGAGATTGATGAACTGTTTCACCGGAAGGGCTGGGACAAACGCCCATTGCCTATGTTACGTGCACCGCAGGATTCCCCTATGTCAATAGGAGACAGCACGCCCCGGGTACAAGCCCCGGAGTCTACGAGGAAGTCTAGTCCTCAAAGTACCTTCCCACAATCTACAACATCGCCCGTCTTGGTGGTGGGGATGCAACGCGCATCACTACGAGCACCGAGAGAAAAGCCATCAGAGGTAGTGAAAGTACCTCGGCACCCGGAGGCCATCGTTCAACCCGGAGAAGGTGAGCGGGAAGCCATGCCTCCTTTGGCCAGATTGCAACGACTTTTCTCACAGAGAGTCGCCCGTGAGTATGGGTGGGAATATCCCTACTTGCCTCGGGACTTACTTTTTGAAGTTGAGGTCATACGCCAGAGATGGTATGACAAATTTGTTTGGGAAAAACTCAAAGTACCCCATGCACGAAGATATTTGTCCTGTTCGCCACCCGTGTCGAAAAAGTTTAGGGATGCAGAGCAGACTGGATGTGGGGCCGCCATATCCATGCAGACAAGGTGCGCATCTGTAGGAAAGAGGGAGAGGTTGCTGACTATTCGATTTAGGTTTTTGATAAACATCTGAAGCCCTTGTTCTTGCCTGACCCAAAGTTCTATTTGTGAGAAGAGACTCACTTGTTGTTTCCTTTCCTACAACTTCTAGAAGTGTTCCTGCCGGAGCATCCGAACTGTGCCCTAGTTTTTTATTTGGGCTTTTGTTTTCTACTCTTTGGAGGAATGAGAGCAGTTTTTGTTTGTTCTCTCTTCCTCACAGCTCAAAGACAGACTTTGGGGGTAGAATTAGTGTAGGGACGCAGGAAGAATGAAGATTTCACCAAGTGTCATTACCGCGGCACTGTCACCAGGTGGCAGTGTTGTGCAACGGCTGTTTGTTTTTTTTACACGCGCATCACTTTACTCATTGGAGCGAGTGGGTCTATTGGTTGATGGACCCATTCATTCCAAATTTACACAAAAATGTCAGGATGTGGATTTTCTTGTGTGTTGTTTTTTTTTTTTTCCCTTCTGCAGGAGATTCGTCTGTCAAGACTGCTGAGTATGGGGTGGTTCTTAGACAGTGAAGGGAGGGATTGTATATGTGTATATGATAGATGTTTTTAGGGAAAAGTTTTATTGTTTTATGTTCCCCTTCCCCTTTGAGCAGGTCTTGGTATGGTTGAGGTTCAAAATTTTAGGGATAGCCTCTGGGGCTAGGCTTATGTCATCACTCCATGGGAGACATGGGTTTGCACCAGACGCTGGGGACCAGCGTCAAATCACAGGGGGGAGTATGTAGCGGGGTCTCTAAATTTAGGTGGGACTCTCAGGTGTGTGAGTATGGTAGTAGTGGACCATTTGTGTTCGTGGAGGATTGGATGGTGTAATAATCTCCTTGGCCTCTGGGTGGCGGGGTACCTGGAGGCTCAAGGTAGATTGGCCGTCACAGTGCTACCCTTTTTGTCCCTCTCTGGAGATGGTACGGCGAGGGCGGGGAACCTGCCGTGGTGACGATGGGAGGGGATAAAAGGGGGAGACGCCCTAACCACGAGGTCTTCAGGAGGAAGTTCTTCACGCGCCCAGGCACCTTAGGCCTGGGTGCGGGCGGTTCCGGATTCCGGCCCAGGTGCCCTAGGCCTGACCGGAATGGAGTTGGAGTCCATCCCAGGCACCTTCAGCCTGGGGTGAGGTACTAAACTAGGAGGCCTGGGGTCCAGTGACTTCGACTGGGTCCCGCGAGGGTGGAGAAGTCCGAGGGTCCCTGAGGTGGATGGGGCCCATGTCTGAGGTGAGGAGGCCGGGGAGGTTACCAATTCGGAGAGTCTGGAGCAGCAACAACCCGGTGACGGATGGGCCTCTGGTAATTCCCTTGGAGGGACATCTTCCCCTGACAGGGGCCGCAGCGCAGCGAAGGTACTCCTATCTACGTTCTCTTGAGTCGCTGGTAGAGACTCTCAAGTTCTAAATCCTTTCTAGCTAATGCTATAGTAACCGCTGGCGAGATCGCAGTGGTTTAGCTTATAACCAGGATAGTGCCTCGACCTGCTCATTCCCCGTATCAAAATGTTATCAAGTCGCAACCAGTTGGCTACTGAAGCACTGTTTATTGTGAGATATACAATAAAACAAGAGTTGGACTGTGATCGGTGTGTGGAACTCTGGTTAATGGGAGCAAAGGGAAGTGTTGACACAGCGGGACTTGATTCTAGACAAAAGCACATGGGCCCGAGGAAATATCTGGTACTGGCCTTCACCTCACCCACAGCTATGGGGAGGACATGGGCCGTAGCGCATCTCACTCTGTCGTGCGACATACCCCTAGACAAAGGAGATGTGGTGAGGCCGTTACAACTGTATATTGGAACTGTTTTACCCGCTAGCTCTGAGATTTACAAAACCCCACCAGAGAAGAGCCATACTGGTGACCTTAATTTACTCCACTAAAGTTAAGAAATACGAAGTTAAGAAATACAGCTTGGTCATTATCTTGTATCTAGCTTTTGATTGGACAGTGAAGCCTCGTACACACGACCGTTTTTCTCGGCAAGAAACGACAAGAAAACTGTTGGGAGAGCTTTCTTGCCGAGAAAACCGTGCATGTGTACGAGGCTTTCAGGTTTCTCGTCAAGAAAACTGCCCAGAATCTCGACGAGAAAAAAAGAAGACCTGCTTTCTTTTTTCTCGTTGTGATTCTTGTCAGACTGTATTTGGACGAGAAAAATGTTCCTGTGTATGCTTTTCCGAGTCTTCAAAAACCATGCATGCTCAGAATCAAGTATAAGACGGGAGCGCTCCTTCTGGTCAAACTAGCGTTCGTAATGGAGATAGCACATTCGTCACGCTAAAACGAACTGAAAGCACGAAGACTGAAAAGCGTGAATCGTCTCTTCCCAAACTTTTATTAACACGCGGTAAAACGAGATTAACAAAAGCAGCCCAAGGGGTGGCGCCATGAGAATGGAACTTCCCCTTTATACTGCCGTCGTACGTGTTGTACGTCACGGCGCTTTAAACCGACGAGATTTTGGATTGACAGTGTGTATGCAAGGAAAGCTTCACATGAAACCCGTAGAGAAAAACAAAGTTTTTCTTGCGACGAGATTATCGGTCGTGTGTACAAGGCTTAAAGGTCAGTAAATGAGGCCATTTCTCTCCTTTCTGCTCCTAGCACATTCATTGCTATCACATTAATAGCAGTGCCTTGTGGGCTCCTAGTGTTACTTCTCTCTCTCCCATTCTGAGTGATACTGTACAGAGGATTACAAGAGACTGATTTATGTAGTGACACTAATTGCAGTTTAAATATATATAATGATTTTAATTATTACAATTTATCATGTTTTTTTTATTTATTTGGCCAGAGTAATTCTTAACACTTGTATGACCAAAATCTATTTAAGCCTAGAGGACATGTGTGACATACAAATTTACCCAGCACAGAGATTTTACAGCTCATGGGACAACAATATAGGCACCAGCAGACTGATAGTGAAATTCACTTGGTCAGGTCAAGAAAATAAAAATGTCAAAAGAACATTTAAAAAAAGTATTACAGAACAGCAAAACAAAAAGTTTAAAAGTCAAATGTATGTAAGTAACATCAACCTGGTCTTTGGCACAGTGCAGAGATTGGATCACTTCCAGTAAATCCAATCTGATTGTGCAAGAGTCACTGCCCCTTACTGAGTGACTCTCAGTAATCTTTCTTAGTTGTGATGGTAAAACAAGAACTGCTAGCTGCCAGTTCAGCTATCCATTATTGTCCCTGGAAGGGTGTGGCAGAGTCAAATATTAGGTCTGGGGGTGTGTTGTGGGTGTGATGGAGTATTTAATAATGCCAATCAGAAACATCCGTAATGCCAATTATTCTAGGCACATCCATAAGTACAATTTAACCACTTGCCGACCGCCTCACGCACATATACGTTGGCAGAATGGCACCGGCAGGCAAATGGGTGTACAGGTACATCCCTTTAAATTTGCCGTCTTGCGGGCGCGTGTCCGTCGAACGCCACACAAGTGTGCCCGTGGGTCCCGCGAACTCGATGTTCACCGACGGCCCGCGATCGTGAGACCCAGAGGCAAAACGGGGAAATGCCTGTGTAAACAAGACATTTTCCTGTTCTCCCTAATGACATATCAGGGATCTACTGCTCCCTGTGATCGAGAGCAGTGATCGCTGTCATGTCACTGGTAGCCCATCCCCCCCACAGTTAGAATCACTCTGTAGGACACACTTAACCCCTTCATCGCCCCCTAGTGTTTAAATGACAATGGTCCCAAAATAGTGTCAAAAGTGTCCGATGTGTCTGCCATAATGTCGCATTCATGATAAAAATCGCAGATCGCCGGCATTACTAGTAAAAAAAAAAATTATTAATAAAAATGCCATAAAACCATCCCCTTTTTTGTAGACACTATAACTTTTGCGCAAACCAATCAATATTCGCTTATTGCAATTTTTTTTACCAAAAATATGTAGAAGAATACATATCGGCCTAAACTGAGAAAAAAAATTAGTTTTTTTATATATTTTTTTGGGATACTTATTATAGTAAAAAATATAGCTTTTTTTCAAAATTGTCGCTTTTCTTTGGTTTATAGCGCAAAAAATAAAAATCGCAGAGGTGATCAAATACCACCAAAAGAAAGCTCTATTTGTGGGAAAAAAAGGACGTCAATGTTGTTTGGGTGCAACGTCACACGACCGCGCAATTGTCAGTTAAAGCGACGCAGTGCCAAACCGCAAAAAGTGCTCTGGTCAGAAAGGGGGTAAATTCTTTCAGGGCTGAAGTGGTTAAAGACCAGCATACAATTTAGTAGCATGAAAATATGGTTTATTAGATACCAAATATGACAGGTCTACTAGCCTTCAAGACTTTGTAAAATTGTTTTGTGTCTGAGTTGTTGTTTCTTCTTCTACATTAAGGTATCAGTTCTTTAGGAAATAACTATTAAATATGTATAAAAGAGTATAGGGGTTCGGATATAGGCCAGTATAGGTCAATACCCCTATTGCTGCATGTATATTCCAAAACTGCATACTGGACTATTTACAATGGAAATATGTATGATAGTGCCACATCAAAAATCCAATGAAGACCCTGAATTAGTTAAAAGAGAAGTATGTTTTTTTTTCACAATCATACTTACTTAGGCAGATGCAGCATCAGAACGATGCTGCATCTGTCCCCTGCCGCCTCTGCACTGAGAACTGAGCGATTGAACATGCCGATGGGTCAGTTCTCACTGCTCCCCGAGCAGAGAGCTGCTGACTGTCAATCAGCAGCTCTCCACTCTGCCCCCCCCCGCACACACTGGAGCGTTGAGCTGTGGAGGGGTGGGGAGCAGCCGTCTCAGCCTCTCAGAAACTCGCTGAGAGGCTGAGACGGGTATTAGTCCCGGCACCTGGCGGATCCATTTTTTTTCGTGATGACGCAGTGCCTGGACTGATTCCTGTGACGTCAGGAGAGAGCAGACTTCAGCCGGCTCTCTGCTGAAAATTGGTCATAGGAGTGCAAAACGAATTGCACTCCTGTGACCCATAGGAGAAGCCCAGCCAAATGAGCTCAGGCTGGACTTCTCCTTTAAGGTTTGTGATGCCATTCCTTTTAACTGCACTTTTTTTAATGTGCTGTCTTATTTGAATGCTTAGGCAAAGACAATTTTTTTTTATCTAAACAAGAGTTAAAAAGAAGCACTGAATAAAGATTTTCGGTAGGTCAGTCAAGTTATTCCTGGTACACTGGCTCTGGTTTAGCCACACTCTATGAAACAGAGACAGCCCTTATAAAAGGAATTGAGAACCTGATAAATCTGATGTCTAATAAAAGTGCTAAACAAAGTCCAAGATTCTACAACTTGATAAATGATAAAAAAATGATAAAACACAAAAAGTGGACACAGAACATACAATGTGTTTTGGGGGGGAAATGCATTCCAGGGGCTGAAAAGGGGCCAATTTGTTTTGTCCAAGAAATGTGTTGGCTTTTCTGTGTTACTGTGACCTAATTTTATCAGTAAATTGTACACTTTTAGACATTGTTTGAAGCTCTCATTAACCATTAGCCAACCAGCTCACGCAGATATACTGCGGCAGGTCGGCTCTCCTGCGCGAACCAATGTACCTGTACGTCGGTCTGTGCAAGGAGACCAGTGGGCGCGCGCGCCCGCGGCGTGCCACGGGAGCAAGCCCGCGGGTCCCGCAGACTCGATGTCCACTGGTGGCCCGCAATCACGGTGAAGAGAGGCAGCATGGGGAACTGCCTATGTAAACAAGGCGATTCCCCGTTCTGCCTAATGACATGACAGAAATCTACTGTTCCCAGTGATCTGGAACAGTGATCTCTGTCATGTCCCTGGCAGCCCATCCCCCCTACAGTTAGAACACACCCAGGGCGCACACTTAAACCCTTGATCGCCCCCTAGTGGTAACCCCTTCCCTGCCAGTGTAATTTTTACATTGATCAGTGCATTTTTTTAAGCACTGATCAATGTAATAATGTCACTGGTCCCCAAAAAGTGTCATTTGGGGCCAGATTGCCGCCATTACCAGTAAAAACAATAAAAAAATATAAACGTCCCTAAAACTATCCCATTTTTTACCAAAACTATGTAGAAGAATATATATTGGCCTAAAGTGATGAATAAATTAGTTTTTTTATATATTTTTTTTGGATATGTATTATAGAAGAAAGTAAAACAATTATTTATTTATTTTAATTGCTGGTCTTTTTTTGTTTAGAGTGCAAAATATAGAAACCGCAGAGGTGATAAATTACCACGAAAAGAAAGCTCTATTTGTGGGTAATAAAAGGACGTCAATTTTGTTTGGGTACAGCGTCACACGGCCACGCAATTGTCAGTTAAAGTGACTCAGTGCCGTATCGCAAAAAATGGCCTGGTCATTAAGGGGGCCAATCCTTCCGGGCTGAAGTGGTTAAATTCTATACAAGGAAATTGTGAAATGACCGCCTTGTTTCTGACTTTAATTTTCAGGGAAATAAAGGTGGCATGGTGTTAAGCCTGTCTTCCCTATCCACACTGTTCAAGGTTCTTCAGACTTCACTATCATCACACCCAGACCAAATTTAGCATCACTAGTAAAGAACTTCATGACTAATTTGCTTACCTAAATAAAAATTACAGAGGTCATGGTCATATACAGCTGATATTTGTACACTTATGTTTTATTAAATTCCTTCTTATGTTTTCATTAAATACTTTGAAAATGGGAAAATTTTATTGTAGCGGCCTCCTCTCTCTCCTCTCTTTATCAGCTCGTCTGTCTCTTGTCTAGGGGTACCTTATGAGGAGAGAGTGCGGGGTCACCACGCCAAGCCTTCACCGCAGATGTTTGTGTGGTGTAAGCAAAGTTCTTATTTTACCTTCGGGTCGGTGTTCTGCACCTGGAACCTCCAAAGAGAGTTACCTTGAACAATGTCTGCCAGAAAACGAGCCCCACACCTTTAAAGTCCAACACTCCTTTATTCTTCTCAATGCAAAAGTGAACACAATCAGTTGGACCCCTTAAAGAACAGAACAAACAAGGAGGTGTGGATGCGAGTAGGCCCAGACACAATGAACTCTCCACTTTCCTTCATGAAAGTGGGTTGCGGTCTCCGAGCGAGGGGGGGATTTCCTTCCAGGCGGTCTCCGATGGAAGGCTCACCTGTCACCGGCAATATGCTGCACCGGGTCTTCAAGCGAGTGTCTCCCACCGGTCCATTACGCCCTCCGGATTCGGGTACCCACTCCCAGGGTTCCCTAGGATCTCCTTCCCTCGCGGAACTCAGTGGCGGGCACTGAGCTACAGACCTCCATCCGAGTACCTCACCGCAGGCTAAAGGTGCCTGGGATGGAACACGACCTCCGAACGTCCCCTAGGCCTAGGCCGCCTAGGGGACCGACACGAACCACCGCCCTCAGGCTGAAGGTGCCGGGACTCGATCCCGTGACAAAGATGGCCGGCCCCTTTATACCCTGTCCCAGCAAGCACGACGGGTTCCCCGGCCCACCATACCGCTGCCGAGGGAGGACAAAAAGGGAGCACAGCACACAGCAATGGTTCATCCCCAGCCCAAGGCGACAGCGCCACCCGTGGGGCTGCAGGGAACTGCACATCACTGGTGTCTCTGCCAGTTTTAAACACACAGAAAAGTGTATACCCGCTACATTAGTATAATGCATTTTTGAGTTTTACACTCAATAAAAATGTTTTTCAACAATTTTAATGCACATTGACAGTCATAGCCTGCTGTCTGAGCAGTGTTATTCAGGCTTCCTACATACCTGTATTCCATATACAAAAAGAAAAAGCTATTTAGAAAAACAGGATTTGGGGTGGAGCGTATATATTTTTATTGCTCATGTGCCATCCTGATTGCAGGGTGATAAAGTTAACATTATCTATATAACAAGGTTCAGGGAGGGCACAAATCTACACAGATAAGTAACAGAGGTTTTTAAAGAACCATCAACACGCTACACTACACATCAATTAAGAGAAAAAGATGAAGCTTATTCTCTGGATAGTGTTCTTGCTGGGAGCCTTTATATATGGTGGGTCATGTTTAAAGGTGGAATATAATGGGTAAGTATTGCAACAATGTTTTTTTCATTATTTTAGAAAAAACTAAACTCATTATTATTAAAATAATAATAATAATCATAATAATAATATTTCCTGCTTAAAGCTGTATTAAACCCAAAACCAAAAATGTAATATACTGCAGCTTACAAATCATTAGATATGGTGGCAGCATTGGTTTTCTTTTTTGGCTTTATTCCCTCTGTTTTCACCTGGTGATCTGGCCAGTAACACACCTCCCGTATTAGATTACCCCCACTCTGGATGAGGAAGTACAACAGACAGCAGTACGGTAGTGTTAGATGTACTAGCAAATTTAAATACTTAAATAAATTGAAGCCAAAGATCCAGATCACACTTTATAATCAGTTACAACAAACTGTTTTTTTATTTTTTTTATTTTACATGAGTAAATAAACATTGCTATTTGTAAGCACCCCTGCCATTGTTAAATGGTTTGTCTTATTCCTGTAAACTGATATATTTAAAAGAGAAAATGATATTTTGAGAGAACATACTTACTGGCTGGATAATCAGATGAAAATAGAAGAAAGAAAGCCAAAAGAAGAAAACGAATACAGCCATCACATCTAAGAATTGGTAAGCTGTGATATAAAAAATGTTTGCTTTTGGATTTATTACGGCTTTAAACCAGATGTAAACCCTAAGTAAATGACATTTACTTTTACAAATTACAGTGAAATGTAAGCTGCAGCACAAGTGGTTAGCTCTTCGGCCTAGCAGCACCAGGGTTGTTGGTTTAAATTCCCATCATGGCACTGCCTGCATGTTCTCACTGTGACGTAATGGGTTTCCTCCAGGTACTCCATTTTCCTACCACATTCCAAAGACAGGCATGTAGGTATGTAGGTAAACTGGCCCTAGTATGTGTATGTGCGTTGGGGACCTTAGATTTTAAGATCCTTGAGGGCAGGGACTGATTTTCATGTTTAATAAATATGTAAAGCGCTGCATAAATTGACAGCATTATATAAGTACCTGTAATGAGTTACCAGCAAGGTCATCAGTGTCATCATTGGAGTTACCAGCAGAGTCATCAGTGTCATCATTGGAGTTACCAGCAGGGTCGACAGTGTCATCATTGGAGTTACCAGCAGGGTCGACAGTTTCATCATTGGAGTTACCAGCAGGGTCGACAGTGTCATCATTGGAGTTACCAGCAGGGTTGACAGTGTCATCACTGGAGTTACCAGCAGGGTCATCCGGAGATGTAGACGAGGGAGAAGATGACAAGGAAATTATACTGTAGAACTGGTAGGGGTAGCTTGCAAGAAGAATTCTGTTAAGGTGCTCTGCTTTGTAATTTTCTTTTTTTGTCATAAATTTCACGATAACATCGCATGTTCCTTCATCTGCTGTTCCACTTTAGAGAACCTTTCAACATTTGGGTCCATACTCTCTAATTGTAATAAAGCTGCAATTACTTTTGAGAACATGCCAGCTAACCCCCTGACTGTGAACTTCTTCCATTGTTTCCTCCTTTCCTTTATTTTCCTGTTCTAAGTGCTGCTGTGCTTCCAACTCTATTAAATCTTCATTACTTAGCTCTCCCTCAACAAATTCCACTAATTTTTTAGAGCCCTTTGACACTGTATCGCCCCGAGCTTCGGCGGTAAAACGCCGCTATTTTTAGCGTCGCTTTACCGTCGCATTTGCGGCACATTTCGGCCGCTAGTGGGGCGCTTTTAACCCCCGCTAGCGGCCTAAAAAGGGTTAAAACCGCCCGCAATGCGGCGCTACGGCAGCGTTTTGCCGGCGGTATGGCAGCGCTGCCCATTGATTTCAATGGGCAGGAGCGCATTAGGAGCGGTGAGTTCACCGCTCCTAATGCGCTCCAAAGAAGCTGCTGGCAGGACTTTTTCTGACGCCCTGCCAGCGTACCGCTCCAGTGTGAAAGCCCTCGGACTTTCACACTGGAGTGAATGGAGCAGCTGTGTTATGGCGGTTTGCAGACGCTATTTTTAACGCTATAGCGCCTGCAAAACGCCCTCAGTGTGAAAGGGGTCTAAATATCTGTACTTTAACATCTAAGTCAAGCATGTTAGCAAGTTGCACACTTTTTTGATTTATAACTTCAACATCTGTTACATCAAACCCTTCGCTATTGTTCACAAAACACTTTAACCACTTGCCACCCGCCCTATAGCCAAATACCGATCTAGGTAGGCCCCTTTCACACTGGGGCGGTTTGCAGGCGCTATTGTGCTAAAAATAGCACCTGCAAACCGAGCCTAAACAGCGGCTGCTGCCTCTCCAATGTGAAAGCCAAGAGGGCTTTCACACTGGAGCGGTGCGCTAACAGGACGTGAAAAAAAAGTCCTGCTAGCCGCATCTTTGGAGCGGTGAGAGGAGCGGTGTGTTTACCGCTCCTACACCGCTCCTTCCCATTGAAAGCAATGTGAAACCGCGGTAGTACCGCCCGCAAACCGCGGCTGTAGCCGCGGTTTGCGGGTGGTATTAACCCTTTTTCGGCCACTAGCGGGGGTTAAAACCGCACCGCTAGCGCCGAATACCTCAGCAATTCCGACGGTATAGCGCCCCAGTGTGAAACCACTCGTAAAGAGTCTCTGACAGAGACTCTTTACCACGTGATCAGCCGTGTCCAATCACGGCTGATCACGATGTAAATAGGAAAAGCCTGTGATCAGCTTTTCCTCACTCGCGTCTGTCAGACGCGAGTAGAGGAGAGTCGATCGGCTGCTCCTCTGACAGGGGGGGGTTTGTGCTGATCCATTATCAGCGCAGCCCCCCCCGAGGATGCCCACACTGGACCACCAGGGATGCCACCAGACCACCAGGGATGCCCACCATAAGGTATGCCAACCTAGACCACCAGGGATGCCAATCAGAAATGCCTAATGGATGCCAATCAGTGCCCACAATGGATGCCAATCAGTGCCCACAATGGGCACCACTGATTGGCAGGCATTATTGTTTGGCACTGATTGGCATCCATTAGTACAACACATTACAGTACATCAGTGCCACCTATCAGTGCCCATCCATGCCCATCCGTGCCACCTATCAGTGCCCATCCATGCCCATCCATGCCGCCTATCAGTGCCCATCCATGCCGCCTATCAGTGCCCATCGGTGTTGCCTATCCGTGCCCATCCATGCCGCCTATCTGTGCCCATCCATTGCCACCTATCAGTGCCCATTAGTGCCCATCAACAGTGCCCATCAGTGCCACCTCATTGGTGCCATCTCATCGTGCCCATCAGTGCCACCTTATCAGTGCCCGTCAGTGAAGGAGAAAACATACTTATTTGCAAAGTTTTGTAACTGAGGCCTCGTACACACGACCGATTTTCTCGTCCAAAACAGTCAAGAAAAGTGCAGCGAGAGTTTTTTTGTCTAGAAAAACGTTCGTGTGTATGGTTTTACGACGAGAAACTTGACGAGAATCTCGACGAGAAAATAGAGAACCTGCTCTCTATTTTCTCGTCAGGATTCCAGATTTCCTCGTCGTGTTTCTCGTCGGCCTGTTTTGTGACGAGAAAATGGTTCGTGTGTATGCTTTTACGACTCTTCCAAAAGCGCGCATGCTCACAAGCAACTATGAGACGGGAGCGCATCTTCTGGTAAAACAAGCCTTCATAATGGAGAGAGCACATTCGTCACGCTCATAAATATTTCATCGTTTAAATGTTCTGCATTGAATTCTTCGTTAGAATGTTACATTAATCAAAACGAGAGACCTTCTTTTGCTGCTGATATTCACACAGAGTTCTGCCTTATTTTTAACCTTTTTCATGCTGCTCTTTATAAGATTTATGTGTATTATATCGTGCAAGTTTTTAGGAATAATTTAAATGGTTAGATTTTTCAAAATGATGTTAATTATAATTTCTCAATGTTTTGATAGCGATCTCCCATTTAATTTTCTAATCTATATTTTTAAAATTTCACACCATGTTTTTGAGCTAATCAGATTTAGTTATTCTTTTGGGGGGGTGATATCTGTGCCTTTTATTGTCAGTCAAATGTATCTGCTTACTCCAAAGCTTGTTTTTTTTTATTTAAAAATACACATAGTCAAGTATGAACTTAAACAAAAAACACATTTATTCATGTTTATAAATTAAATAAAGAGAAGGCAGCGCTGGAGAAGCTGCTGCCATTTGTGCATCCCAGGGACCCCAGAGCACACAGCAACCCTGTGTGGACACTAAAATTGGGAGCTTGAGAAGGCCCACATTTCAGAACACAATCTGATGCTGGCCTCCCAGAGGTCAGGAACAGCAGCAGGTGAGATATATGTCCCAAGTGTGTGGTACTACAACAGGCTGCCTTCTGTCCGACCAGTGCGACCACAATGAAGCAAGGCCATCACTTCCTCTTCTTCCTGGCAACCTTCCCTGCAGCCTTTCCTGAAGCCTTTCCTGAAGCCTTTCCTGCAGCCTTTCCTGCAGCCTTCCTTCTTCGTTTAGCTGGAGGCTGGCCCACTGGAGGGGTACTCCTGTCAGGAGGAGGAGGTGGAGGTGTAGCAGAAGGGGGTGGGGCAGAAGAAGAAGGTGGAGGTGTAGCAGAAGGGGGTGGGGCAGAAGGTGGAGGTGTAGCAGAAGAGGGTGGGGCAGAAGGTGGAGGTGTAGCAGAAGGGGGTGGGGCAGAAGGTGGAGGTGTAGCAGAAGTGGGTGGGGCAAAAGGTGGAGGTGTAGCAGAAGGGGGTGGGGCAGAAGGTGGAGGTGTAGCAGAAGGGGGTGGGGCAGAAGGTGGAGGTGTAGCAGAAGGGGGTGGGGCAGAAGAGGAAGGTGGAGGTGGAGGTTGAGGTTGGGTCAGTTGGGCCACCTCACATATGGCGGTATTGGGGGTAATTTGCTCCATCACCCCCTTGTTGAGCAAGGTGATGAGCAGGGGTTCGCATAGGAGGCGTTGCTCCATGCTCATCACCTTGAACTTAGCCTCCACTAGGCCGGCAATGGCCTCTTCAGGGGATGTGGGCTCCTTGAGGGTGGCATGGGCCTCTTTAATAAGGGCCATTGCTGCCTCACTGGTGGTCCTGTCCCTCCTGCCTCTTTTGTGAAGCCTGATGGGAGGCACCTGGGATCTGGTGCTTCTCCTTTGCCCTGCCACCTCCTGTCTGCCACTGGGCCCTGCCACCTCCTGGCTGCCACTGGGCCCTGCCACCTCCTGGCTGCCACTGGGCCCTGCCATCTCCTGGCTGCCACTGGGCCCTGCCACCTCCTGGCTGGTACTGGGCCCTGCCACCTCCTGGCTGCCACTGGGCCCTTCCTCCTCCTGCCTGACAGTTTCCAGACCCTCCTCCTGGCTGATTTCATCCTGTGTATGAAAAAGAAACATAGTTTAATATGTTGGTTTAATCTTTGCATCAAACTTTGTAATCCTGATGGAAGCAATTAGAATGTAAATGCATAAATCCTTGCTTTAAATTTACCACTACATCAGCTTGACTATTTACCACACAATTAAGTGCAGAATAATGTCTACAGATCATGTTTTCACTTGTGTAATACAAAATAATGTATGTTTCTCATCCTGACATATTTGGGAAACATTAATTTTATCCCACTACATTTTCAGTTAATACTATACCTGGCTCCAGATGGACAAATCAGGATCATCCAGGATGGCTGCCTCCTCTTGCTCCAGAGAAGGCTCAGGTTGGCTGCAGGGAAGTCTGGGGGGAAGAGTGGAGAGTGATGGCCTTGGCTCAATGTGGTCATCCAGGAAGGACATCCTGCTGTAGTACCACAAAATCGGGACATAAACATCATCTGCTGCTGCTCCTGACCTCTGAGAAGCCAGCACCTTAGAGCGTTCAGTCCTGTAGGTACCTCTCAAGCTCCCAATTTTAGTGTCCACTTGTTTTGCTGTGGCTGTGGGCACCTTGGTATGCACAAATGGGAGCAGCTTCTCCAGCGCTGCTTTTCTCACCCCTTTTTTTTTATGGATGGGGTTTTTGGTCTCCCACAGAGCCGGCAGCTCCCTTACCCGGTCAATAAATTCCGCCAGGAACTCTTTGTCGCTAATAAAGACATTCATATTGTATCTGCAAGTAAAATAAATTATATTTAAATAATGTGAGGCAAACAGTCTAACCTCCTTCACATCCTAGTCACCATATATATCCTCCACCAATCTCAAGACAGTATAGGCCAACAATTTTTACAAGTCTCACAAAATCACATACCTTCGTTCGCACGTCCGTCACTTGAACTCCTCTCTCCGCACACCGAACGTACTATAGTCACATGTGTGTTTGCTATATACACACCACGCATGCGTCCAAATTCGAGCACGTCGCTCCGCACACGTCGCCCGCCCATGACGTTCTAACTAACATCTTTTCCCCGCCCCTTCTCTTTCGGCGCGCAGACAGATATGGCGGAGTTACAGCAGGTGTCTGATAATTCCGCAACTAGCGAAGAGACAAGCCCGGAGACCGAGGACACGTCACGATCAAGGAGGAGATTCAAGGCATCGAATATGTCTTTTGCGGAGATGGCGGAGATGGTGGACATCTTGGTCAAGGCTGATTATGATGCCAAGCATGGGCCGTATATCAAACCAAATAGAAGGAAGGCCAAAATCCTCACTAAAGTTGTGAAGAGTCTGAGGGCGAAGTTCGGGGTGAAACGCTCAAATGAGCAGCTCAGAAAGAGGTGGTCAGACCTCAAACTGAGGGAGCCAGACCAGTTGAGGATCATAAAGAGGATGCTCGCTAAAAGTAAGTAAAATGACGACCTTTCTGCTATTAATCTTTTTAGAAACTGACATTTTTTTTTTTTTATCATATTGTACTCCCTTCCAAAATGTAATATTTTGAACTAGGTTGGGCACAGTAATCGTTCGTTACGTTACCGACACTTCATTCGGCCACTATCCGCGGTTTTGGCTTATTTAAGACCCCCAAAAGTAATTAGACATCTGCCATTTTTGATCAAGTATTGTGGATAATTTTTAAGTCTAGATGATGTGTTTGTAAGGAGAATGAAATGCAAACTTTAATCAGTGTAAAGGAGAGGACACTCAGCAGCTGCTTCCACATCTGTACTTTGGAGCACTATAGTGTGGGCCACCAGACCCGCCTTTTTTGGGTGTCCCACACAGGTGCATCAGAGTTTATTTGTGGTGCCTCCATGTCCAAAAAATTACATCCAAATGTGAATACTAAACATATTTGGGGTCATAAATAATGCATTTTTCTTTAAATTCCGCACAAACACACACTTGTACCCCACTTCCAAACAATTTAGCCTGTTTTAAGTTTAACAATGAGATTTTTACAGTGTGATAAATAGACCTTTGGTTTTATTCTCATAGGGGAGAGAAGCCTGGGAGGAGGACACTCCAGGGAGCACATGCACCCCACAACTTCCAAGCAACCCCAAACTCCCAAAGATCCACAACCGAAAGATGTGCAGGAAGTTGAGGTGGAGGAAGGAGAAGTGCAGGAAGGAGAGGTGGATGACGTTGTGGATCTGGTCACCACAACAGGTCAGTATCTGACACCACAGCTTAAGGTAAGCGAGGTAGGCCTGCAGAGTTTGATTATTTTTTTTTTATGCTTTTTAGGGGATGGAAATGTTGTGAAGGATAGCACACCGTTCTCTGCTGACAGTGCCCTCCGCCTCATCCAGCAAGTGATGGAATGTAGCACGGAACTGGACCTAATTAAACAAAGAATCCATGTGATGGAACAAACATTTAAAGACATTCTCGATGTTTTGGGGAGAATTCAATAAGCCATCCAAACACATTTGTTTTTACATGTTTGTTTTTATATTTTTTCTAATTTTTTGAGTAACAAAGCAGCCAAAAATTGAATATGCACACAGTGTGTGAACATGTGCTATCTGCCATCAGGGGATATCCATGTACGTCTTTTGTGGGTGCAACCCCTTCCTCGTATCAAAAGTCGGTGAACTGAGGAAGGGGATGCACCCCCAAAACACGTCCATTGATCACCCCTGATGGCAGATAGCACATGTTGACAATAGGGATCAGGATTGTAAACTTCCTATTTGCAAAAAAGTAAAAATGTGTGCTTATTGAATTTTGGGCTGGGCAAGGGGTGGCAGGACCCCATATTAGGACGGGCACATAGAGACATAGTTTGTGTAACTGAATGTCTCAGATTGCTCAGAGGTATCCAATGTTGTCATTTTAGAAATGCAAGTGGTATTTTTGTATTTTCATAAGCCAAAATTTGCCGGGTTGTGGCCAGGCCAACCCCAAAGTAAAACAAAAAAAAATGTGCAGAGAGTAAAAAATTTGACCACAAACAACGTGTAGCTTCTTTTTATAATACTCTCTAAGCTTATTTGGTTCTTTTGTAAGGTAACATAGTGAAATTGGTTGTTATTTACTAAAGTAAAATACACTTGCCACTACAAATGCACAAAGACAAACTAGGAGACAGGAAAGAACAAATAATTAAAGGTTTAAACAAGATTTTTATTGGGATACTTAGACATAGGCTGGCATAGGAATTGCCCCCCTACCCGTGAAATACTCCATGTATTTGTCCCGAACCACACGGGCATTTTGGGGGGGCAAGCCAAGACGGGCAGATTCCAGGCCCGGAAGGGGATTTGCAGGGGAAAGTCCAGCCTCTGGCAAAACTGAGGCCATATAGGAATTTGATTTTTGGCTCAGAAAGTTGTGTAGCACACAGCAGCATAACACTACATAGTTTATTTTGTAGTCCGCCAAGTGGATGGAAGTCATAAAAAGGCGGAACCGGCTGGCCATTATGCCGAAGGCATTTTCAACGACTCTTCGGGCCCTGGCCAGCCGGTAATTGAACACACTCTTCTCTGGGGTCAGGGTCCTCTGTGGAAATGGCCTCATAAGATGCCGTCCGAGTCCGAAGGCTTCATCAGCCAAGAAAACAAAGGGGAGTCCTTCAATATTCCCTGCATCCGGTGGCAATGCAAGGTCGTCACTCTGGAGACGGAGGGCAAACTCCGTCTGGATGAAGGATCCCCCATCGGACATCCGGCCATTCTTCCCTACATCAACATAGAGGAATTCATACCGTGCTGACACCACCGCCATCAGCACAATGCTATGAAACCCCTTGTAATTGTAGTAGTAGGATCCAGAACGGGGTGGCGGCACGATGCGGACGTGCTTCCCGTCTATGGCCCCACCGCAGTTGGGGAAGTCCCACCGCGTGGCAAACTCCAATGCAACAGTCTGCCATTCCTGTGGCGTGGAAGGAAGCTGTGGAGTGAAACAAGATGAAATAATATTAGAAAAACAAAGGCATACATTACAAGGAAATTCTATCCCAAAAAATTAGAGACCAACATCAATCTAATTATACGTTTATTAAGGTGTGTAAAAAAAGTATAATGGAAGGCTCATTTATCATATTCATCACCCCCTCTGATGGGCCATTACTAAATTATTTTGGGGGGGGGGAGATGTGTTTGGCCACAGGATAGCATTGCAGTGGCGGTGCGTCCAGAGTGGGCGCTGGAGCACTGTCCCCTCTCTCCTGTGCCCATCACTCAGAACAATACATAGGTTCATGCGTTGCATGAACCTATGTATTGTCTATGCCGCACACTATTCAGGTGGATGGCCTCTTGTAAAGCGACCGACATATGAATAATTGCGTCATTTAGGGGGTTAAAATTGCAGAGCAGAAACAGGTATTAAAAAAGTCTTGCAAATTCCAACCTGAGGGATGTAATTGGCTTCCTCAAAGAAAAATCGGGGACGCAAGGAGGGGGCATTCCTTGTGTAAACACTGACAGGCTGCTCTGGCAATCATGTTCACCAAGTCTGTTTAATGGTAACATGATTGGCTGATGCAACATGAAGGGAAGGAGAAGACATCAAGGACAGAAGAAGGATGGCGCTGACCACAAGAAGGTAAGTGCAGGGCTGTGGGGAAACTGGCTGCATTAGAGGGGACTAAATGGCTGCATTGGAGGGGACAACTGGGGGCGTTTATTAGGCAACAGAGCAAAAAAGGAGGAAGTTTATTTCCGAAATTGGGGTTGGAACCCCCCAACATTTGGAGCAACAGGCGCCCCTGCTGGAAAAGTTAGTGAGGGGAAATATTTAGGGAGGAAAAAAAAGGGGCAATCTAAAGCTTCCAACATGCATGGGGACAAAGGGGACATTCTCAGCATATTACAATCATGGTAATTAGGGAAGGATGAAAGAAATACAATACATTAGCATACATGTAATACATAAAATGTGATGTTAAGGGAGAAAACTTACCCTAATATAGTCCTCCTGCAGGACTTGTATAATAGCAGAACAGGTGTCTGGGATTATGAGGCCCAGAGCCTGGGGGGAGATGCCTGTGGTGAACTTCAAGTCCTGAAGACTTCTCCCTGTCGCCAGGTAACGCAACGTGGCGATGAGCCTCTGCTCAGCACTGATGGCTTCCCGCATAACGGTGTCCTTCCTGGTAATATAGGGTGACACCAAAGCCAACAGTTCCTGAAAAACGGGGTCAGACATCCTCAGAAAATTCCTGTAGTCCTCAGGATTATTCTCGACGATCTCCCGCAGCAGAGGCATGTGGCAGAATTGGTCCCGCTGGAGCAACCAATTCTTGGTCCATGAACTCCTCCTCACACCATTCATGGACTGGTCTTGGTCCAAAACAAGCAGACCAACACCAAGCGCACGCACAGCACGAACTCGACGACGAGAACGTCCAGGCGACATGGCTAGGAAACGGTCGTCTAATCAGAACGTACAGAACAGAACGCACTTTAGAACAGCAAGGCCTATGAATAACGAACTGAAATTCAGAAATGAACAGGCAAGAACGCACTGTAAAACAGATACGACCTGCCTAGACGCCCTGAAAGTCAAGATACGAACCCACAAGCACAAACTGAACGGCAGAAAACGATCTGAAAAGTACGAAGACTGAAAAGCGCGAATCGTCTCTTCCCAAACTTTTACTTCACACGCGGTAACACGAGATCAGCAAAAGCAGCCCAAGGGGTGGCGCCAAGAAAAAAGATCTTCCCCTTTATAGTGCCGTCGTACGTGCTGGACGTGAGCGCAGAGAACCACGAGGAAATTGGAAAATGACAGTGTGTACGCATAGAAAGCTTGACGAGAAAATCGACAAGCTTAACAAGAATCTCGTCGAAAAAAACGACGTGTTGTTTACGACGAGAAAATCGGTCGTGTGTACGAGGCCTCAAACAAAAAAAACGTTTTTTTCTTCAAAATTTTCGGTCTTTTTAAAAAAAAAATTAGCAGAAAATAAAAATCCCAGAGCTGAACAAATACCACCAAAAGAAAGCTCTATTTGTGGGAACAAAATGATAAAAATTTAGTTTGGGTACAGTGTAGAATGACCGCGCAATTGCCATTCAAAGTGCAACAGCGCTGAAAGCTAAAAATTGGTCTGGGCAGGAAGGTGTATAAGTGCCCTGTATGGAAGTCGTTGAGCATTTTTTCCATATACCCTGCATACACTTTTCTGTTACTCCCTCCCAAGCTGATGCAATGTTTTTTATGCAGTGTAAAATGTTGTAAGCTTTCCAAAAATCATGAAGGGTAACTTCATCATTTTCTGTTGCTGCTACAGCTTTGGAAAAGGTGGTTTGCAAATAGTAGGCCTTAAATGTTGCTATTGCACCCTGACCAATGGGTTGTAGGATAGCAGTTGTGTTTTTAGGCAGATACACTACCTTTAAGTCTGGATGTAGGTCATCAAGATGCTGGGGTGGCCGGGGGCATTATCAAGCAAGAGGTTAATTTTAAAGGGAACACCCTTTTGCTGACAGTAACGCTTGACCGAGGGTATGAAACATTTGATGAACCAGTCATCAAATAAAGCTTGTGTCATCCATGCTTTGTTATTTGCATGATAATAAACAGGCAGTGTGTGCTTATTAACCTACTTCAATGCACGTGGGTTCTGTGAATGATAGATGAGGAGAGGCTTTAACTTGAACCCAGCAACATTTCCTCCTAACAACGTGACCCTGTTTATAACAGCCTTAAAACCGGGCATTGCATTATCTTCTTTGTGTATGTAGGACCTATTGGGCATTTTTTTCCAAAAAAGTCCAGTTTCATCCACGTTAAATATCTGCTCTTGACAGTAACCACCTTTTTCAATGATTTTATCCAATTCAACCACAAATATTGCAGCTGCTTCCACAACTGCATTTGCAGCCTCCCCACTGATACTCTGATTGTGAAGGTTGAATCTCCCACAAAACCTTTGGCTTGCTGTAAATGTTTTGGTCGATTCTTCTCCTTTGCGCACTTTCAAATTCTCAAAAATACTGCATGCTTTGGTTTGAATAAATAAAAGACTCATTGGCATTCCTTTTTCTATTTGGTCTTCAATCCATACCGCCAGCAATTTCTCCATTTCAAGAATGAGGCCTCTTTGCTGCCTAGTTATTAGGGCTTGATATACTGTTGATTAGTGATGAGCCGAACACCCCCGGGTTCGGTTCGCACCAGAACCCGCGAACGGACCGAAAGTTCGTACGACCATTAGAACCCTATTAAATACAATGGATGCGAACGTTTGAATTCTAAAGTGCTAATTATAACGACTATTATGCATGTTATTGTCCTAAAAAGGGTTTGGGAACCCGGGTTCTGCACCAGGGGACATGTATCAATGCAAAAATAAGTTTTAAAAACGGTCGTTTTTCGGGAGCAGTCATTTTAACCACTTCAGCCCTGGAAGAATTTACCCCCTTCCTGACCAGAGCACTTTTTGCGATGCAGCACTGCGTCGCTTTAACTGACAATTGCGCGGTCATGCGACGTTGAACCTAACCAAAATTGACGTCCTTTTCCCCCCACAAATAGAGCTTTCTTTTGGTGGTATTTGATCACCTCTGCGGTTTTTATTTTTTGTGCTATAAACAAAAGAAGAGCGACATATTTGAAAAAAATGCAATATTTTTTACTTTTTGATTTAATAAATATCACAATTTTTTTTTTTAAAACAATTTTTTTTCTAAGTTTAGACCGATACGTATTCTACATATTTTTGGTAATTTTTTTTTGCAATAAGCGTATATTGATTGGTTTGCGCAAAAGTTATAGCGTCTACATAATAGGGGATAGATTTATGGCATTTTTATTTTTTTTATTTTTTTTACTAGTAATAGCGGCGATCTGTGATTTTTATTGTGACCGTGACATTGCGGCAGACACATCGGACACTATTGGCGCGTTTTTGGGACCATTCACATTTATACAGCGATTAGTGCTATAAAACTGCACTAATTACTGTGTAAATGTGACTGGCAGGGAAAGGGTTAACACTAGGGGGCGATCAAGGAGTTAATATGTTCCCTATCGAGTGATTGTAACTGTAGGGGGAGGGGACTCACAAGGGGAGGAGACCGATCTGTGTTCCTCTGTACTGGGAACACACATCGGTCTCCTCACCTCTGACAGGAGGTGGATCTGTGTGTTTACACACACAGATCCACACTTCTGCCGTGATCGTGGGCAATCGCGGGTGCCCAGCGGACATCGCGACCGCCGGGCACACTCACCGGGTCACGAGCGTTGCCGCGGGTGCGCGCGCGCGCAGCCGGCGGCGCACGCGCGCACCATAGACGGCCGGGAAAAAAGGACGTCATATGACGTCCGCCCGGAGGGAGGGAGGGTTCCTGCCGGCGTCATATGTCTATGACCCGGTAGGAAGTGGTTAATGATGCATAAAGTGAAAAAAAAAAAGTCAAATATTCCTTTAAATATCGTACCTGGGGGGTGTCTAAAGTATGCCTGTGAAGTGCCACGTGTTTCCCGTGTTTAGAACTGTCCCTGCACAAAATGACACTTCTAAAGGAAAAAAAAGCCATTTAAAACTGCTTGCGGCTTTAATGTAATGTCTGGTCCCGGTAATATGGATGAAAATCTTTAAGAAAAATGGCATAGCTACCCCATGACCTCCCCCCCCCCCTACCCCAGCCCATTACCAGCCCCTTTGGGTCTTGTATGGATATTAAGGGGAACCCCGCACATAAAATAAAAAAGGCCCTATATACTCTGAACAGCCGTATACAGGCGGTGCATACAAGACAGGGACTGTAGGTTTGTTCTTATGTAGAATCTGTTTGTAATTTTGAACAGGTACATTGTTTAAGTGTAGCTCCAGCCCAAAAATCTATTTTTAAACTTTTTGGAAAACATAGGTAAGGGTTATCACCCCTGTAACATTTGTTTTGCTGTCTGTGCCCCTGTTCAGAACATTTCACCTCACTTTCCGTCCCAATGACAACTGTTTTTGAAATGTGGTGTTTTTCTTGAAACAAGGATTGGTGATAAAGCATCAGTACAGAGGAGACACCTTTCTCCCATATTAATTCTTACAGGAGAGAATTTTCCTTCCAAGGGGTAGATTTCCTCTCACTTCCTGTTGTTTTCTTGCGTTTGCAAGTAGGAGTCGTTTGTAAGTTGGATGTTTGAAAGTAGGGACCTGCCGTATATACTCTGCAGAAATAGGCCCCTTAGTTGTTGGTGTTGGCACAACACTGTAAGCACTCACAGTTATTCTTGGTTGGTGCTGGAACGCCCTGCTGTCAACTATTATATCAGGAATTTTAATTACATATAATTGTTGAACAGTGGTAGTAAAAATTGGGCCTTTGATGGTGGTGCTGGTGCCACAACACTGTAAGCCCTGACAGTTACTCTTGGTGGGTGCAGCAATGGGCCCTGCTGTGAATTATTAGATCAAGAATTGTAATTGCATGCCCCTGTTGAACAGGGGCTGAAAAATTGGGCCTTTCGTGGTGGTGGTGGTGGTGGTGGTGTTGCCACAACACTGTAAGCCCTCAGAGTTACTCTTAGTGGGTGCAGGAATGGGCCCTGCTGTGAATTATTAGATCAAGAATTGTAATTACATGCCCCTTTTGAACAGGGGCTGAAAAATTGGGCCTTTCGTGGTGGTGGTGGTGGTGGCGTTGCCACAACACTGTAAGCCCTCAGAGTTACTCTTGGTGGGTGCAGCAATGGGCCCTGCTGTGAATTATTAGATCAAGAATTGTAATTACATGCCCCTGTTGAACAGGGGCTGAAAAATTGGGCCTTAGGCACTGGTGGCACAACACTACAACCCCTCACAGATACTGTACTTGGAGCACAGCAATGAGCCCTGTTGCAAAGTATTGCTTCAAAAATTGTAATGACACGCCCCTGTTAAACAGGGGCTGAAAAATTGGGCCTTAGGCACTGGTGGCACAACACTCCAACCCCTCACAGATACTGTACTTGGAGCACAGCAATGAGCCCTGTTGCAAAGTATTGCTTCAAAAATTGTAATGACACGCCCCTGTTAAACAGGGGTTGAAAATTTTGGCCTTAGGCACTGGTGGCACAACACTCCAACCCCTCACAGATACTGTACTTGGAGCACAGCAATGAGCCCTATGGCAAATTATTGCTTCAAAAATTGTAATTACACGCCCCTGTTAAACAGGGGCTGAAAAATTGGGCCTTAGCCACTGGTGGTGGCACCCATAAACAAAAATGATCTTCCAAGCTATCATCATCAATCGTTTAATTGAGGACTCGGAGGAGGAGGATAGCCAGTCAACATAACAGCACAGGCACTCAGCATCAGCATCAGTCTTGAAGGGATGTGACATGTTAAAATCAATTAGTCTGTTATATCAGCATCAGGTGTGTGGTAGCTGGTGGTGATCCAAGACTGGTTCATCTTGATGAAAGTCAGTCGATCAACCGAGTCGGTGGACAGGCGCACCCTGTGATCCGTGACAAATCCTCCAGCAGCACTGAATGTGCGTTCCGAAAGAACGCTGGATGCAGGACAGGCCAGTAGCTCAATTGCATACTGTGCAAGCTCTGGCCAGTGATCCATCCTCAAGACCCAGTAAGCCAGAGGATTTTCGGTGGGGAAGGTGTCCAAGTCTGACCTTGCCCCTAGATATTCCTGCACCATGTTTATCAGACGCTGGCGATGGTTGCTGGAACCGATTATACTTTGGGGCTGCGGACTAAAGAATTGTCTGAACGCATCGGTCAGACGGCCACCTTCCCCACCGCTCCTTCTTTGACTGGCCGAAGCCTCAGCAACTCGTTGTCCAGGACCAGGAGTTTGTAACCTCCCAGTCTCTGGGAACGCGTTGCACAGACCTTTCTGCAAGGCCTCCCGGAGTTGTCTCATCCTCTGCTCCCTCTGCGACGGTAACATAAGGTCCGCAACCTTACCCTTGTACCGTGGATCAAGGAGAGTGGCCAGCCAGTAATGGTCCCTCTCCTTGATCCAAAGAATACGAGGATCCTTCCGCAGACTTTGCAGGATCAGGGAGGCCATGCAGCGTAGGTTTGCTGAGGCATTCGGTCCGGAGTCCTCTGGGTCACTAAGGACGACATGATCCGCAGCCACCTCCTCCCAGCCACGTACAAGTCCACTGGTTTCTTGGGACTGTAAATCATCCCTAAAAGACTGCTGCTGATGATGCTGAGTGCCAGCCTCCACCTCCATGCTGACACAATCCTCCTCCTCCTCCTCTTCCTGTGCGATGGGTGGGACAGAAGGAACACTGTCTGGGTAAAGGGGGCCTTGAGAGGCAAGGAAGTCCTCCTCTTCCTGCCTCTGTTCTGCCTCAAGTGCCCTGTCCATTATTCCACGCAGCGTGTGCTCCAACATGTGGACAAGAGGTACAGTGTCACTGATGCATGCACTGTCACTGCTCACCATCCTCGTGGCCTCCTCAAATGGTGCCAGGACAGTGCATGCATCCCTGATCATGCCCCACTGGCGTGGAGAAAAAAAACCAAGCTCCCCTGACCCTGTCCTGGTGCCGTAGTCGCACAGGTACTCATTGATGGCCCTCTGCTGCGTGTGCAGCCGCTGCAGCATGGCCAACGTTGAGTTCCACCTGGTGGGCATGTCACATATAAGGCGGTTCTTGGGCAGGTTCAACTCCTTTTGCAGCTCAGCCAGGCGAGCACTGGCATTATAAGATCTGCGGAAATGCACACAGACTTTCCTGGCCTGCCTCAGGACATCCTGTAAGCCCGGGTACCTGCCCAAGAACCGCTGCACCACCAGGTTAAGGACGTGAGCCACACAGGGCACATGGGTCAGTTGTCCCTGTCGGAGGGCGGAGAGGAGGTTGGTGCCATTGTCGCAAACCACCATTCCTGGCTTAAGCTGGCGTGGCGTCAACCACCTCTCGGCCTGGCCCTGCAGAGCAGACAGGACCTCTGCCCCAGTGTGGCTTCTGTCCCCCAAACACACCAGCGCAAGCACGGCATGGCATCTTTTTGCCTGCGTACTTGCGTAGCCCCTTGAACGGCTACAGAGCACCGCTGGTTCAGAGGACAAAGCACAGGAAGAGGCCATGGAGGAAGAAGAAGAGGAGGGGGTGGAGGAGAGAGGTGTGTCACAACCAGTAGTAGCATTTTGGAGGCGTGGCGGTGGAACAACCTCCAACACTACTGCACCTTGTCCTGCATCCTTCCCAGCTGCCAAAAGAGTGACCCAATGGACCGTGAAAGAAAGGTAACGTCCCTGTCCATGCCTGCTGGACCATGAGTCAGCGGTAATATGCACCTTACCGCTGACCGCCCTGTCCAGCGAGGCCAAGACATTGCCTTCCACATGCCGGTAGAGAGCCGGAATAGCCTTCGTGAGAAAAAGTGGCGTTTGGGAACCTGCCACTGAGGAACCGCACATTGCACAAACTCACGGAAGGGGGCCGAGTCTACCAACTGAAAAGGCAGCAGTTGAAGCGCTAGCAATTTAGCCAAGCTAGCATTCAACCGCTGGGAATGTGGATGGCTGGGAGTGAACTTCTTTCGACGGTCCAGCAGCTGGGGCAGGGAAATTTGCCTGCTAGAATCGGACGTCGGTGTACTGCTAGCAGAGTGGCCGCAAGTACTTGGCTGTGACACACCTAATTCTACACCTTCATTCCTCTCAGTGCATGTTTCAGAGAGGACTGAAGTTATAGTGGGGTTGGAGATCCCAGCTGATGCGGTGCAAGGAGAGGTCCGCTTTGTTCTTTGGTGTGGGTCTTTGAGGTAGGCTTGCCAACGAGCTGCATGGCAGGTCAACATATGTCTGGTCAGGCATGTGGTACCCAAGCGGCTGATGTTTTGGCCACGCGATATACGCTTGAGACATATGTTGCAAACAGCAGCTGTGCGATCTGATGCACTAGCCTCAAAAAAGGCCCACACCAAAGAACTTTTTGAATGACGGGCAGAGGCAGCGCCCTGCACAGGCGGAGCTCTGCGGTGTGATTCCGTCGGGGTACTGCCCTTACGCTGGCCACCAAAGGGCATCCTGCCTCGTTGGAGATGTGCCTCCTCCTCATCCTCCTCCTCCTCCTCTCTCCTATTAGGCACCCACGTGGAGTCAGTGACCTCATCATCCCCTCCCTCCTCATCACTGGAGCCAATCTGGCAGTATGCTGCAGCTGCTGGAACATGACTGCCAGATTGGTGTCCTTCTTGAGCATCCCCTCTGTCTGCTCTCACGCTACTGCCTTCCTGTAGCTGGGTTTCATCATCAGACCCTTCGAAACGCTGGGCATCCTCCTGGAGCATGTACCCAACACTGTGCTCAAACAGTTCGGGGGACTCCTCAGGAGGAGGACATGGTGGGTCTAGGGAAGGAGTGACTGATGATGAGTCTGACATTGATACCAGGGAAGAGGACGCTTTGGCAGCTACTTTGCCAGTACCCTGAGCCTGGGTGAGAGAGGATGAGGAGGAGGAGGAGGGCTTGGTCATCCACTCTACCAAGTCTTCGGCATGATGTGGCTCAACATGTCCAGCTGCTGAAAAGAAGGACAAGCGTGTCCCATGGCCATGTGCTGATGACAATGCACCGAGTCCACGACCAGCACTGTTGCCCCCAGACACAGAGCCTGCTTGCCCTCTTTTATTGCCTCCTGACTGTCTGCCTCTCCTTGTTTGCCTTCCAGACATTCTAATAGATGGCCTGCAGGGAGATGGGAAAAAAGCAATAAGGGCTACCTTCAGGTGTCCTTCTCTGTCCCTTTACTTAAGGATTTCTAAATATGGTTGAGGATGATTGCTTTCGCACAGAATAGCACAACGACAATTTCCCTGACTGTCCAAAAAACAAGGATTTCAAAGATGGTTGATGAGGAATGCTTTAGCACAGTATAGCACAAGGAGAATTTCCCTCACTGTCCTTCCCTGTCCCTAGAAACAAGGATTATCACAGTGAAAGAAACTGACACTCTTCCTACCTATAGTTTTCTGTCCCTAGAAAAAATGTTTTTTTTTTAAAGATGGTTGATGATCAATGCTTTAGCACAGTACAGCACAAGGAGAATTTCCCTCACTGTCCTTCCCTGTCCCTAGAAACAAGGATTATCACAGTGAAAGAAACTGACACTCTTCCTACCTATAGTTTTCTGTCGCTAGAAAAAATGTTTTTTTAAAGATGGTTGATGATCAATGCTTTAGCACAGTATAGCACAAGGAGAATTTCCCTCACTGTCCTTCCCTGTCCCTAGAAACAAGGATTATCACAGTGAAAGAAACTGACACTCTTCCTACCTATAGTTTTCTGTCCCTAGAAAAAATGTTTTTTTAAAGATGGTTGATGATCAATGCTTTAGCACAGTATAGCACAAGGAGAATTTCCCTCACTGTCCTTCCCTGTCCCTAGAAACAAGGATTATCACAGTGAAAGAAACTGACACTCTTCCTACCTATAGTTTTCTGTCCCTAGAAAAAATGTTTTTTTAAAGATGGTTGATGATCAATGCTTTAGCACAGTATAGCACAAGGAGAATTTCCCTCCCTGTCCTTCCCTGTCCCTAGAAACAAGGATTATCACAGTGAAAGAAACTGACACTCTCCCTACCTATAGTTTTCTGTCCCTAGAAAAAATGTTTTTTTAAAGATGGTTGATGATCAATGCTTTAGCACACTATAGCACAAGGAGAATTTCCCTCACTGTCCTTCCCTGTCCCTAGAAACAAGGATTATCACAGTGAAAGAAACTGACACTCTTCCTACCTATAGTTTTCTGTCCCTAGAAAAAATGTTTTTTTAAAGATGGTTGATGATCAATGCTTTAGCACAGTATAGCACAAGGAGAATTTCCCTCACTGTCCTTCCCTGTCCCTAGAAACAAGGATTATCACAGTGAAAGAAACTGACACTCTTCCTACCTATAGTTTTCTGTCCCTAGAAAAAATGTTTTTTTAAAGATGGTTGATGATCAATGCTTTAGCACAGTATAGCACAAGGAGAATTTCCCTCACTGTCCTTCCCTGTCCCTAGAAACAAGGATTATCACAGTGAAAGAAACTGACACTCTTCCTACCTATAGTTTTCTGTCCCTAGAAAAAATGTTTTTTTAAAGATGGTTGATGATCAATGCTTTAGCACAGTATAGCACAAGGAGAATTTCCCTCCCTGTCCTTCCCTGTCCCTAGAAACAAGGATTATCACAGTGAAAGAAACTGACACTCTCCCTACCTATAGTTTTCTGTCCCTAGAAAAAATGTTTTTTTAAAGATGGTTGATGATCAATGCTTTAGCACACTATAGCACAAGGAGAATTTCCCTCACTGTCCTTCCCTGTCCCTAGAAACAAGGATTATCACAGTGAAAGAAACTGACACTCTTCCTACCTATAGTTTTCTGTCCCTAGAAAAAATGTTTTTTTAAAGATGGTTGATGATCAATGCTTTAGCACAGTATAGCACAAGGAGAATTTCCCTCACTGTCCTTCCCTGTCCCTAGAAACAAGGATTATCACAGTGAAAGAAACTGACACTCTTCCTACCTATAGTTTTCTGTCCCTAGAAAAAATGTTTTTTTAAAGATGGTTGATGATCAATGCTTTAGCACAGTATAGCACAAGGAGAATTTCCCTCACTGTCCTTCCCTGTCCCTAGAAACAAGGATTATCACAGTGAAAGAAACTGACACTCTTCCTACCTATAGTTTTCTGTCCCTAGAAAAAATGTTTTTTTAAAGATGGTTGATGATCAATGCTTTAGCACAGTATAGCACAAGGAGAATTTCCCTCACTGTCCTTCCCTGTCCCTAGAAACAAGGATTATCACAGTGAAAGAAACTGACACTCTTCCTACCTATAGTTTTCTGTCCCTAGAAAAAATGTTTTTTTAAAGATGGTTGATGATCAATGCTTTAGCACAGTATAGCACAAGGAGAATTTCCCTCACTGTCCTTCCCTGTCCCTAGAAACAAGGATTATCACAGTGAAAGAAACTGACACTCTTCCTACCTATAGTTTTCTGTCCCTAGAAAAAATGTTTTTTTAAAGATGGTTGATGATCAATGCTTTAGCACAGTATAGCACAAGGAGAATTTCCCTCACTGTCCTTCCCTGTCCCTAGAAACAAGGATTATCACAGTGAAAGAAACTGACACTCTTCCTACCTATAGTTTTCTGTCCCTAGAAAAAATGTTTTTTTAAAGATGGTTGATGATCAATGCTTTAGCACAGTATAGCACAAGGAGAATTTCCCTCACTGTCCTTCCCTGTCCCTAGAAACAAGGATTATCACAGTGAAAGAAACTGACACTCTTCCTACCTATAGTTTTCTGTCCCTAGAAAAAATGTTTTTTTAAAGATGGTTGATGATCAATGCTTTAGCACAGTATAGCACAAGGAGAATTTCCCTCACTGTCCTTCCCTGTCCCTAGAAACAAGGATTATCACAGTGAAAGAAACTGACACTCTTCCTACCTATAGTTTTCTGTCCCTAGAAAAAATGTTTTTTTAAAGATGGTTGATGATCAATGCTTTAGCACAGTATAGCACAAGGAGAATTTCCCTCACTGTCCTTCCCTGTCCCTAGAAACAAGGATTATCACAGTGAAAGAAATTGACACTCTTCCTACCTATAGTTTTCTGTCCCTAGAAAAAATGTTTTTTTAAAGATGGTTGATGATCAATGCTTTAGCACACTATAGCACAAGGAGAATTTCCCTCACTGTCCTTCCCTGTCCCTAGAAACAAGGATTAGCACAGTGAAAGAAACTGACACTCTCCCTACCTATAGTTTTCTGTCCCTAGAAAAAATGTTTTTTTAAAGATGGTTGATGATCAATGCTTTAGCACACTATAGCACAAGGAGAATTTCCCTCACTGTCCTTCCCTGTCCCTAGAAACAAGGATTATCACAGTGAAAGAAACTGACACTCTTCCTACCTATAGTTTTCTGTCCCTAGAAAAAATGTTTTTTTAAAGATGGTTGATGATCAATGCTTTAGCACAGTATAGCACAAGGAGAATTTCCCTCACTGTCCTTCCCTGTCCCTAGAAACAAGGATTATCACAGTGAAAGAAACTGACACTCTTCCTACCTATAGTTTTCTGTCCCTAGAAAAAATGTTTTTTTAAAGATGGTTGATGATCAATGCTTTAGCACAGTATAGCACAAGGAGAATTTCCCTCACTGTCCTTCCCTGTCCCTAGAAACAAGGATTATCACAGTGAAAGAAACTGACACTCTTCCTACTGTGAGGGGGTTAGCTCGGCAGCGGGTGTGTGTGACCCCCGGGATGGGCTCCCCACACAAAAACAGGCCCAGCAAACGGAGGTTGTGGTTTTCAAAATCAAAAAGGTGCGGTTTATTTTCTATTTACAGTGACAAAACACAGCAAAGCAAAAGAAACATAAATAAAATAAATCCTGGTCAACTTGACCTCTGAGTAAACATACAGGTTTCCTAACTAACAACTGGGATCAGCCTAGTGCTGTCCTAGTCCCTAAGTCCCTGGTTTTAAATGTCCAAGCAAATAGCCACACAGGCTTTGTCTCACCGCACAGGGGTTCACTCTCCCTAGACAGTCCACACAGGTCTGGTTCCAGGCATGAGCAAACACCTAATGAAGTTCTTATAGAGGCCTAAATGAGCTGACAAGCTTCAGCTGGTCTCATCAACTCCCTGTCTGCACGACGCCCCACACTCTCCCTAGAGGTATGAGTCATCCATGAGCCCACTAGCCTCAGCTGGGCTTATACAACTCTCCACCTAGTTGTATAAGTCGGCGTAAAGCCTGAATCTGGGCGAAATATATCTACCCCCCTGGATGCAACCAGGTGACTTTACCTTCCTGCTGTCACATACCCCCCCCTCTTGTTTTAACCTCGGGGTTGGAACACCAGCAATCAGGCATTCATGTACTCGAGAGAAAGCATCCACATTCCCCATTTGAACGCCAGGGCGATGCTTTACTGTGAAGTTGAATTCCTGGAGGGCCAGGAACCACCTATTCACTCTTCTATTTGTTTCCTTGTTTTGAGCCATCCACTTTAACGGAGCGTGATCCGTAACCATGTCAAAGTGCCTACCTAGCAGGTAGTACCGAAGGGAATCTAGAGCCCACTTCACCGCTAAACACTCCTTTTCAACGGTGGCGTAATTTACCTCATGGGACTTCAACTTCCTGCTGAGGTAAATGACTGGGTGCTCTTCCCCGTTCCAGACCTGGGACAATACTGCTCCTAACCCCACATCTGACGCATCACTTTGTACGACAAAGTCTTTAGAGAAGTCGGGTGAGTACAACACTGGCTGGCTACATAAGGCTTGTTTCAAGAATTGGAATGCTGCCTCAGCCTCGGGGGTCCATTTAATCATGACCGACCCTTTCCCCTTCGTCAGGTTGGTTAGGGGCACAGCCTTAGAAGCAAAGTGGGGAATGAATCGCCGATAATACCCAGCGATTCCCAGAAAGGCTCGTACCTGCTTCTTGCTGTTGGGACGTGGCCAACTCTGGATGGCCTCGACTTTGTTGAGTTGGGGTTTTATTACTCCCCTCCCAATGGTGTACCCAAGATATTTGGCCTCCTCCTGCCCAATGGTACACTTCTTGGGGTTAGCCGTAAACCCCGCTTCCCGAACAGAGTCCAGGACTGCTTGCACTTTTGGCAGATGTGAGGCCCAATCTGTGCTATGGACAATTACGTCATCCAGGTAAGCCGCAGCATACTTCCGATGGGGCCTCAGCATCTGGTCCATTTTCCGCTGGAATGTGGCCTGCGCATTCTGTAACCCGAACGGCATTCTTTTATATTGGAACGCCCCGTCTGGGGTTACAAATGCGGTTTTCTCTTTGGCCGACTTGGCCAGGGGGATTTGCCAATACCCTTTTGTGAGGTCAAGAGTCGTCATGTATCGGGCTGTTCCCAGCCGGTCGATCAACTCATCTATACGTGGCATGGGGTAGGTGTCAAATTTTGTAACTTTGTTCAACTGACGAAAATCGTTACAAAATCGCCAGCTCCCATCCGGTTTAGGCACCAACCAATGGGACTAGACCAATCACTTTGGGACTCCTCTATCACCCCTAAGTTCAGCATTTTCTGTACTTCCTCCCGTATTGCCTCCCGTCGGGCCTCTGGGATCCGATAGGGTTTTAACTTCACCCTTTCACCGGGCGGGGTAATGATGTCATGCTCTACCCCAGATGTTTGTCCCGGCAGCTCAGAGAATACCTCCTTGTTGCGAAGCACAAACTCCTTAACCTCCTGTTGTTGGGGTTGTGACAAGGTGGCTGCTATTCCAACCTCAGGAATCACGCAACCAGTTTGAGCTGGTGACCAAGTGTCTGCGACTAGGGACTCTCTATCCCTCCAGGCTTTCAACAGATTAACGTGATAGATCTGTTCGGGCTTTCGCCTTCCTGGTTGTCTGACCTTGTAATTCAGTTCGCTCACTTTTTCCATTATCTCATAGGGGCCTTGCCATTTGGCAAGGAATTTACTTTCAACCGTAGGGACAAGTACCAGTATCCTATCCCCCGGGGAAAAGGTACGGGTCTTGGCTCCACGGTTGTACACTCTCTGCTGTGCTAACTGCGCTTGGGCCAAATGTTCCTTCACGATGGGCATTACCTGTGCAATTCGGTCTTGCATCAGGGCGACATGCTCAATCACACTCCTGTGGGGAGAACTCTCACTTTCCCAAGTTTCCTTGGCAATATCCAACAGCCCTCTTGGGTGTCTCCCATACAGTAACTCAAAGGGGGAGAATCCCTTAGAGGATTGGGGCACCTCCCTAATAGCAAACATCAGATAAGGAAGTAGACAGTCCCAATCCTTTCCATCTCTATCCACCACTTTCTTCAACATTTGTTTTAGGGTTTTGTTGAATCTTTCAACCAGCCCATCGGTTTGGGGGTGATACACAGATGTACGTAATTGCGTCACTTTGAACAATTTACACAGCTCCTTCATAACCCGGGACATAAAGGGTGTACCTTGGTCTGTAAGCAGTTCTTTACAAATACCCACCCGGCTAAACACAAGAGATAGCTCTTTGGCTATGGTTTTGGCCGAGGTATTTCGGAGAGGGATCGCTTCTGGATAACGGGTGGCATAGTCCATTATAACTAATATGTACTGGTGCCCCCTAGCGGACTTGATTATAGGCCCTACCAAATCCATGGCGATCCTCTCAAACGGGACCTCAATGATGGGTAGAGGGACCAGCGGGCTACGGAAATGTGGCATCGGGGCCGACCTCTGACACACAGGGCAGGAGGAACAATAATTTTCTATGTCCTTCATCACCCCCGGCCAATAGAATCTCTGTAATACCCTCTCTCGGGTTTTCTCTGTCCCCAGATGACCTCCAAGAATGTGCCCATGGGCCAACTCCAACACCAACTTCCTGTAAGGTTTGGGCACCACAAGCTGCTCAACGGTTTCTTCTGCCCTTTTTGCCACCCGATAGAGTAGGTCCTTCTCTACGCTGAAGTATGGGTAAGTGCAGGTATTATCTGGGTTCACTAACTCGCCATCTATTTTCACTACGTTTTCCCGTGCCTTTATTAGGGCGGGGTCTTTCAACTGTTCTGTGGCAACGTTTTCCCTGTGAACCTCAAGATCAGAAAACTCCACAGACGGTAGGTTTTCGTCTGAGGAGGTGGGCTCCTCTCCAGTTTCTTGAGTCTCCCCTGCCAATACTGATAAGGGAAATTCCGGAGAGTCCTCACCACTCTCAGGGGAGTTCTGGCTATCACATTCCTGGTACATAGGGGCACCAGTGGGGGGCTCAGGATCATCCCACAGTTCCCAGAACTTCGGAAAATCCCTTCCCACAATGGCGTCATGCGGTAACTGAGATACTAAGCCCACTGGATGAGAGAGGGTACCTTTGGGGGTCTCGAAACACACTGTAGTCACTGGATACTCTCGGGTGTCCCCATGCACACAAATAACAGCTACCTTGCTATTCCCAAAGACCTCTGTTTTAACTAACTCAGCCTTTATCAGGGTCACAAGGCTACCTGAATCCAGCAATACCACAACATTTCTACCATTAACACACATTTTGCATAAATGTTTCTCAGTTCCTCAAATGGCAGTGCATGCGACTGTCGCACACAGCGACTGACGTCTGCCCGTCAGAAAGTCACACTGCATGGGTTCCTCCACAACCGGGCAATTGGCTGCAATATGTCCCGCTTGCCGGCAGCGGTAGCAAACGATCCTTCTTGCCGCCTCTTGAGCCGCTGATTTCCCAGGCTGTTCTCGCCAAACTTGGGGTAGAGCTCCCACCCTCTCACTCTCTCCACCCTCACCCCTTGGAATCCTCTTATCCGCCCCTGGGGATGGTCTGGTCTTAGGGTGGAAAGTCCAAGTGTCTCTGGAAGAGGCCGTCAGGTTCTCTGTAGCCAAGTATTTCTCCACACGATCCACAAGACCATCGGCCGTCTCTGGGTCTCCATGGCTTACCCACTTTTGGATGGCAGTAGGAAGAGCTCTCAAAAACCGATCCATTACAACACGTTCCACAATCTTTGGTGCGGACAAAGTCTCTGGCTGTAGCCACTTTCTGCTCAGGTGAATGAGATCATACATTTGAGACCTGGGGGGTTTTCCAAGCTAGAAAGTCCAGTTATGCACACGCTGAGCCCGGACAGCCTGGGTGACACCCAGCCTTGCCAAAATTTCAGCTTTTAGCATCACATAGTCTTTTGCTTGGTTAGGCTCTAGGTCATAGTAAGCTTTCTGCGATTCACCAGTTAACAGAGGAGCCACCAGTCCAGCCCACTGCTCCTCAGGCCACTTTTCTCTTTCAGCGGTCCTTTCAAATGTGGTCAAAAATACCTCTGGATCATCCTCTCCAGTAATTTTTGTCAATAAACGACTCACCCCAAAGGACGCGGTATTAGTGGGACGGCTTTCCTCACTGGTCTGCGGACGTTGCTGCATTACTGCTTCCATTTGTTGTAGTCTCTGCTCTTGCTTCTGTAACAGGTCTATGAAGCGGGCCTCAGATTGCTGCTGGGCTTGTTGCTGAGCTTCCAGACTCTGTTGGTGAGCTTGCTGCTGGGCTGCAAGGCTCCTTTGTAAACCTGCATTTGTCTGCTGTTGATTGGCATTTGCTAGAGCCAGCTGTTTCAGTATCTCCTCCATGCTGGCTTAAAAAAAACTGCCACTGGTTCTCCACCAACTGTGAGGGGGTTAGCTCGGCAGCGGGTGTGTGTGACCCCCGGGATGGGCTCCCCACACAAAAACAGGCCCAGCAAACGGAGGTTGTGGTTTTCAAAATCAAAAAGGTGCGGTTTATTTTCTATTTACAGTGACAAAACACAGCAAAGCAAAAGAAACATAAATAAAATAAATCCTGGTCAACTTGACCTCTGAGTAAACATACAGGTTTCCTAACTAACAACTGGGATCAGCCTAGTGCTGTCCTAGTCCCTAAGTCCCTGGTTTTAAATGTCCAAGCAAATAGCCACACAGGCTTTGTCTCACCGCACAGGGGTTCACTCTCCCTAGACAGTCCACACAGGTCTGGTTCCAGGCATGAGCAAACACCTAATGAATCTGGGAGTTCTTATAGAGGCCTAAATGAGCTGACAAGCTTCAGCTGGTCTCATCAACTCCCTGTCTGCACGACGCCCCACACTCTCCCTAGAGGTATGAGTCATCCATGAGCCCACTAGCCTCAGCTGGGCTTATACAACTCTCCACCTAGTTGTATAAGTCGGCGTAAAGCCTGAATCTGGGCGAAATATATCTACCCCCCTGGATGCAACCAGGTGACTTTACCTTCCTGCTGTCACACTACCTATAGTTTTCTGTCCCTAGAAAAAATGTTTTTTTAAAGATGGTTGATGATCAATGCTTTAGCACAGTATAGCACAAGGAGAATTTCCCTCACTGTCCTTCCCTGTCCCTAGAAACAAGGATTATCACAGTGAAAGAAACTGATACTCTCCCTACCTATAGTTTTCTGTCCCTAGAAAAAATGTTTTTTTAAAGATGGTTGATGATCAATGCTTTAGCACAGTATAGCACAAGGAGAATTTCCCTCACTGTCCTTCCCTGTCCCTAGAAACAAGGATTATCACAGTGAAAGAAACTGACACTCTTCCTACCTATAGTTTTCTGTCCCTAGAAAAAATGTTTTTTTAAAGATGGTTGATGATCAATGCTTTAGCACAGTATAGCACAAGGAGAATTTCCCTCACTGTCCTTCCCTGTCCCTAGAAACAAGGTGTCAGGGTCACCTGTGGCCAGGTGACAGATGCACACCGTAGGGGGACAGGAGTGCACCGCGAGGTAGTGAACCCTATGGCTGGCTTCTGTGGGTAGGAAACTGGGTGGTTGTGGAAAGCGGGACCAGAGGAGCACAACCGGGATCCCAACGGAAGCGAGAGCCAAGATTCCCCAGGGCGCGGAGTCTAAGACCCAGCTGGTCTTCTCCAGGGCCTCTAGTGGTGAGGATGTTACGCTGCAGGCTGGGACCAGGTCGCGGCCCCTGGAGTTTCCTAGCTCACGCCCCGTAGGATAAGGGGAAGCAGCGGCACACGATAGAGAGAACCGAATAACAAGCCGAAGGTCAGGGGCCACAAGCAGACAAGGATAACGAAGAACGAGCCGAAGGTCAAGGGTCACGAGCAGACAGGGATGGTCGGGGACAAGCCAATAACGTAACAGAGAGACAGACGTAGCACACGGCAGGCAGGAACCCAAACACACAATGCCTAACAAACACGTTGATCAGCAAAGCAGGCTTGCAGTGCACAGGTTAATATAGTGTTCAGTGATAGGGCCTGGGGTGGAGTCAGGCTGGGAGGAGATTATAAAGGAAGCCAGGTGAAGGAGGTCTGGTCTCTAGATGAACACATGAGGAGGAAGGTAAGATGGCAGACAGACATTAATGCATATCCATGACACAAGGATTATCACAGTGAAATAAACTGACACTCTTCCTACCTATAGTTTTCTGTCCCTAGAAAAAATGTTTTTTTAAAGATGGTTGATGATCAATGCTTTAGCACAGTATAGCACAAGGAGAATTTCCCTCACTGTCCTTCCCTGTCCCTAGAAACAAGGATTATCACAGTGAAAGAAACTGACACTCTTCCTACCTATAGTTTTCTGTCCCTAGAAAAAATGTTTTTTTAAAGATGGTTGATGATCAATGCTTTAGCACAGTATAGCACAAGGAGAATTTCCCTCACTGTCCTTCCCTGTCCCTAGAAACAAGGATTATCACAGTGAAAGAAACTGACACTCTTCCTACCTAGAGTTTTCTGTCCCTAGAAAAAATGTTTTTTTAAAGATGGTTGATGATCAATGCTTTAGCACAGTATAGCACAAGGAGAATTTCCCTCACTGTCCTTCCCTGTCCCTAGAAACAAGGATTATCACAGTGAAAGAAACTGACACTCTTCCTACCTATAGTTTTCTGTCCCTAGAAAAAATGTTTTTTTAAAGATGGTTGATGATCAATGCTTTAGCACAGTATAGCACAAGGAGAATTTCCCTCACTGTCCTTCCCTGTCCCTAGAAACAAGGATTATCACAGTGAAAGAAACTGACACTCTTCCTACCTATAGTTTTCTGTCCCTAGAAAAAATGTTTTTTTAAAGATGGTTGATGATCAATGCTTTAGCACACTATAGCACAAGGAGAATTTCCCTCACTGTCCTTCCCTGTCCCTAGAAACAAGGATTATCACAGTGAAAGAAACTGACACTCTCCCTACCTATAGTTTTCTGTCCCTAGAAAAAATGTTTTTTTAAAGATGGTTGATGATCAATGCTTTAGCACACTATAGCACAAGGAGAATTTCCCTCACTGTCCTTCCCTGTCCCTAGAAACAAGGATTAGCACAGTGAAAGAAACTGACACTCTCCCTACCTATAGTTTTCTGTCCCTAGAAAAAATGTTTTTTTAAAGATGGTTGATGATCAATGCTTTAGCACACTATAGCACAAGGAGAATTTCCCTCACTGTCCTTCCCTGTCCCTAGAAACAAGGATTATCACAGTGAAAGAAACTGACACTCTTCCTACCTATAGTTTTCTGTCCCTAGAAAAAATGTTTTTTTAAAGATGGTTGATGATCAATGCTTTAGCACAGTATAGCACAAGGAGAATTTCCCTCACTGTCCTTCCCTGTCCCTAGAAACAAGGATTATCACAGTGAAAGAAACTGACACTCTTCCTACCTATAGTTTTCTGTCCCTAGAAAAAATGTTTTTTTAAAGATGGTTGATGATCAATGCTTTAGCACAGTATAGCACAAGGAGAATTTCCCTCACTGTCCTTCCCTGTCCCTAGAAACAAGGATTATCACAGTGAAAGAAACTGACACTCTCCCTACCTATAGTTTTCTGTCCCTAGAAAAAAATGTTTTTTTAAAGATGGTTGATGATCAATGCTTTAGCACACTATAGCACAAGGAGAATTTCCCTCACTATCCTTCCCTGTCCCTAGAAACAAGGATTATCACAGTGAAAGAAACTGACACTCTTCCTACCTATAGTTTTCTGTCCCTAGAAAAAATGTTTTTTTAAAGATGGTTGATGATCAATGCTTTAGCACACTATAGCACAAGGAGAATTTCCCTCACTGTCCTTCCCTGTCCCTAGAAACAAGGATTATCACAGTAAAACACACTGACACTCTCCCTACCTATAGTTTTCTGTCCCTAGAAAAAATGATTTTTTAAAGATGGTTGATGATCAATGCTTTAGCACACTATAGCACAAGGAGAATTTCCCTCACTGTCCTTCCCTGTCCCTAGAAACAAGGATTCGCACAGTAAAACACACTGACACTCTCCCTACCTATCCTTCTCTTTCCCTAAACTAAAGGAATCCAGGTTAAGCAAGAAAAAAAAATGTCACTGTCCCTGCCTATGCTTCTCTTTCCCTGTTCCGGAACACACTACACTAGGCCGCCGTGCTGGCGGCCTTTTATAGTGTGGGGCGTGTACTAAACACCCTCAGCAATAATTGGCCACAGGCATCCTGCCTGTGGCCAATCATTGCTCTCCTCGCTGCCGGCGCTGTGATTGGCCAAGCATGCGGGGTCACAGTGCATGCTTGGCCAATCACAGCGCCTGGATGACACTGCGATGGCGTAGTGCATTGTGGGCCGTTCGCGTCACTCGAATTAGGCGCGAACGGCCCAAATCGTTCGATCTTCGTCGAACAATCGAACAGCCGACGTTCGAGTCGAACGTATGTTTGACTCGAACACCGAGCTCATCCCTACTGTTGATGCTTTTACTGCCTCTTTTACTCTATCCTTATCCTTTAGGGGTGTTGAAATGGTAGAATGTGCACGTTCCAATTCACTTGCTATTTCTTTAACTTTCTTGCCAGCCTCATAGTCCTTAATGATCTTTGTTTTCATATCAAGATCAATAGCTTTTATTTTTTTCTGAGCACTTTCTACAGGTGCAAGCACGCTTTTTCTTTTTTCTGACATGGTGTGAGCAATACCTGTACAGTACAAGCACACATTACATTAAAGTACTGTACATAAAGATATAAAGCAGTACAGTATAAAGACATAAGAGATAAAACTGTAGTAGTATAAAGAATGCTGGAAGGGCCATTTAGGAGAACCGAGTACAGTACATACCCGTAAAACAGCAGGCCGGGAGTAAGAACGAGGCTGATGCTGAGTGATGACATTATGTCCAGTTGGGAGAGCTGGTCGTAAGTGTGAGTGGTCGTCCTGCGCGGGTCGGGAGAGCTGGTTGTAAGTCTGAGTGGTTGTTAAATGGGTAAGTCGTTAAACGAGGAGTATCTGTAGTAATAATAATAATATAACCAAAAGCAGAAAAGCTGAATACTTCAGGGAATAGTCTCTCTTAACAGTTTATGTTAATTATCAATACATAGGTTCCAAAAATTTGCTCTACATTTTTTATTACTGCCAGGTATTTTCTCATGACAGTTTTACTTTAATTGATGCTTGCAAGGTGAACATATTTTTGAAAATACAAGATATAATAAATATGAATACCTACTGTATATATCTGAGGTCACCACTGTGAGATTTATGATAATCTGGGAATTTATTAATCAAACATACTCTGACCTTTAACCAACACACTAAAATATTACAGTGTATTGCCCTTCGGATGTTTACAACTGCTTGCATTCTGTTCCATCTTTTGCATGCTGTAAGTGGAGTCATTTTGGCATATTATCACTTAAGTTTTGGATAATTTGTGATGATACATTAAAATCTAATATTTAAAATCACATGCAACCACATTCACATTTGCTGCCAAAGCCTCTGCTCCACATTTATTCAGCTGGCAGGACCATATTTGCAATTTTTTCATTGCTTTTTTATTTTTCCCTTGCAGCTTTCGGAGTTTGTAAAAGACCCCCCGCCCAACCATATATTTCTGAGAGCACATAATAAGGCCCAGCAATATTTGCAAAAATGTACACTAAAATCATTATTAGGAGATAAAATCGCAGCACATTGTCCAAATGTCTTGCTAAATTCCTACTAAATATAAAAGCTTAACCTGTATTGAGTTATTAAATAACAAATATTTGTACATTTTAAATTGCGCCTTTTTGCGAAATGGTGAAAATCAAACATACGCGAACATTTCACTAAAAATCTAAAGGCTTTCATTTTTCGCTTTCAGGGTTTGTAAAAGATCCCCCAAAGCATATATTTTTGAAAGCACATAGCCAGTAGAATAAAAAGAAGGTGCTACTGATTTATAAGTAGGGATGAGCCGAACACCCCCCGGTTTGGCTCGCATCCACAATATGCGATTGGACCGAAAGTTTGCGCGAACTTTTGAACACCGTTAAAGTCTATGGGACTCGAACGTGAGAAATCAAAAATGCAAATTTTAAAGGCTAATATGCAATTTATTGTCCTAAAAAGGGTTTTGGGGATCCGGGTCCTGCCCCAGGTGACATGTATCAATGCAAAAAAAGTTTTAATTATGCCCGTTTTTTCGGGAGCAGTGATTTTGATGATGCTTAAAGTGAAAAAATAAAAGTGAAATATTCCTTTAAATATCGTACCTGGGGGGTGTCTATAGTATGCCTGGGAAGTGGCGCGTGTTTCCCGTGTTTAGAACAGTCCCTGCACAAAATGACATTTCTAAAGGAATAAAAGTAATTTAAAATGTAATGTTGAGTCCCGGCAATATAGATGAAAATTATTGAGAAAAACGGCATGGGTAACCACCCCCCCCCCAGCAAATTACCAGGCCCTTTGGGTCTTGTATGGATATTAAGGGGAACCCTGCACCCAAATTAAAAAAATAAAAGGTGTGGGTCCCCCCAGGCCCTATATACTCTGAACAGCAGTATACAGGCGGTCCCAACAAAGACAGGGACTCTAGGTTTGTTCTTAAATTGAATCTGTTTGTAATTTGGAACAGGTACATTTTGTAAGTGCAGCTCCAGCCAAAAAATCTATTTTTAAGATTTTTGGATATCATAGGGAAGGGTTATCATCACCACTGTAACATTTGTTTTGCTGTCTGTGCCCCTTTTCAGAAGATTTCACCTCACTTTCTGGCCCAATGACAATTGGATTTTGAAAATTTGGGGATTTTAGGGAAACAAGAATTGGTGATAAAGCATCAGTGCAGACACCTTTTTCCCATAAAGATAGAAAAATTGGGCTTTAGGCACTGGTGCTAGTGCCACAACACTGCAACCCCTCACAGATACTCAATTTGAGCCCAGGAATGAGCACTGCTGCATAATATTACAGCAAAAATGTAAATTATACACGCCCCTGTTAAAGAGAGGCAGAAAAATTGGGCTTTAGGCACTGGTGCTGGTGCCACAACACTGCAACCCCTCACAGTTACTTTATTTGAGCGCAGGAATGAGCCCTGCTGCAAAATATTACAGTAAAATTTTTAATTATACACGCCCCTTTTAAACAGGGGCAGAGAAATTGGGCTTTAGGCACTGGTGCTGGTGCCACAACACTGCAACCCCTCACAGATACTCTATTTGAGCGCAGGAATGAGCCCTGCTGCAAAATATTACAGCAAAAAATGTAATTATACACGCCCCTGTTAAACAGGGGCAGAGAAATTGGGCTTTAGGCACTGGTGCTGGTGCCACAACACTGCAACCCCTCACAGATACTCTATTTGAGCGCAGGAATGAGCCCTGCTGCAAAATTTTACAGCAAAAATCTAAATTATACATGCCCCTGTTAAACAGGGGCAGACAAATTGGGCTTTAGGCACTGATGCTGGTGCCCAGAACCAAAAATATCAACATGAACATTGAGGAGGAATAGGATAGTCACTCAGCATAACAGGATAGTCACTCAGAAATCAGCATCAGCATAGGCAGTCTTGAAGGGATCTCATTCATAAAAAAAATTATCGGTTGCATCAGGTGCTTGGTAGCTGGTGATCCAAGACTGATTAATTTTTATGAAGGTGAGACGATCAACCGAGTCGGTGGACAGGCGCACTCTGTGATCCTCAAGACCCAGTAAACCAGAGGATTTTCGGTTGGAAAGGTGTCCAAGTCTGATCTTGCCCCTAAGTATTCCTGCACCATGTAAATCAAACGCTGGCGATGGTTGCTGGAACCGATCAGACCTTGGGGCTGCGGACTAAAAAATTGTCTGAACGCATCGGTCAGATGGCCATCTTCTCCACCGCTTCTTCTGTGACTGAACGAAGCCTCAGCAATACGTTGTCCAGGACCAGGAATTTGTAACCTCCCAGGCTCTGGAAACGCGTTGCACAAACCTTTCTGCAAGGCCTCCCGAAGATGTTTCATCCTCTGCTCCCTCTGCGATGGCTCGATAAGTTCCGCAACCTTACCCTTGTAACATGGATCAAGGAGGGTTGCCAGCCAGTAATGATCCCTCTCCTTGATCACACGAATACGAGGGTCCTTTCGCAGGCTTTGCAGGATCAGGGAGGCCATGCAGCGTAGGTTTACTGAGGCATTCGGTCCAGAGTCCTCTTGGTCACTAAGGACAACATGATCTGCAGCCACCTCCTCCCAGCCACGTACAAGTTCATGGGTTTCTGGGGACTGTAAACGATCCCTTGAAGACTGCTGCTGATGCTGAATACTAGGCTCCACCTCAATGATGACACAATCCTCCTCCTCCTCCTCTTCCTGTGTGATCGGCAGGCCCGCAGGAACACTGTCTGAATAAAGGGGGCCTTGAGAGGTAAGGAATTCCTCCTCTTCCTCCCTCTGTTCTGCCTCAAGTGCCCTGTCCATTATTCCACATAGCGTGTGCTCCAATAGGTACACAAGAGGGACAGTATCACTGATGCATGCACTGTCACTGCTCACCATCCTCGTGGCCTCCTCAAATGGTGACAGGACAGTGCATGCATCCTTGATCATGAGCCACTGGTGTGGCGAAAAAAAAGCCAAGCTCCCCTGACCCTGTCCTGGTGCCATAGTCGCACAGGTACTCATTGATGGCCCTCTGCTGCATGTGCAGCCGCTGCAGCATGGCCAACGTTGAGTTCCATCTGGTGGGAATGTCACAGATTAGGTGGTTCTTGGGCAGGTTGTATTCCTTTTAGAGGTCAGCCAGCCGAGCACTGGCATTATATGACTGTCGGAAATGCACACAGACTTTTCTGGCCTGCCGGGGTACCTGCACAAGAACCGCTGCACCACCAAATTAAGGACGTGAGCCAAACAGGGCACATGGGTCAGTTGGAGGGCGGAGAGGAGGTTGGTGCCATTGTTGCAAACCACCATTCCTGGCTGGAGCTGGCATGGCGTCAACCACCTGTGAGCCTGCCCCTGCAGAGCTGACAGAATCTCTGCCCCAGTGTGGCTCCTGTCCCCTAAGCACACCAGCTCAAGCACCGCATGGCACCTTTTTGCCTAAGTGCTTGCCCCTAGAACGCCTATGGAGCACCGCTGTTTCCGAGGACAAATCAGCACAGGAAGAGGCCATAGAGGAAGAAGAAGAGGAGGGGGTGGAGGAGAGAGGTGTGGCAGAATCACCACTACCAGCATTTTGGAGGCGTGGTGGCGAAACAAGCTCCAACAATACTGCACCCTGTCCTGCATCCTTCCCAGCTGCCAGCAGAGTCACCCAGTGCGCCGTGAAAGATAGGTAATGTCCCTGTCCATGCCTGCTGGACCATGAGTCAGCGGTAATATGCAACTTACCGCTGACCAGCGAGGCCAAGACATGCCGGTAGAGAGCCGGAATCGCCTTCCATGAAAAAAGTGGCATTTGGGAACCTGCCACTGAGGTACCGCACATTTCACAAATTCACGAAAGGGGGCCGTCTACCAGCTGAAAAGGCAGCAGTTGGAGTGCTTGCAATTTAGCCAAGCTAGCATTCAACCGCTGGGCATGTGGATGGCTGGGAGCGAATTTCTTTTGCCGGTTTAGCAACTGGGGTAGGGAAATTTGCCTACTACAATCGGACGTTGGTGTAGCGATAGCAGATTGCCCGCAAGTACTTGGCAGTGGCACACCTAATTCTACACCTTCATTCCTCCCAGTGCAGGTTTCTGAGAGGACTGAAGGTATAGTGGGGTTGGAGATCCCAGCTGATGAGGAGCAAGGAGAGGTCCGCCTTGTTCTTTGGTGTGAGTCTTTTAAGTACGCTTGCCAATGGACTGCATGGCAGGTCGACATATGTCTGGTCAAGCATGTGGTGCCCAAGCGGCTGCTGTTTTGGCCATGCTTGATACGCTTCAGACATATGTTGCAAACAGCAACAGTGCGATCTGCTGCACATGTCTCAAAAAAGGCCCACACCAAAGAACTTTTGAAAAAACGTGCAGAGTCAGCAGCGCCCTGCACATACGGAGCTCTGCGGTGTGATGCAGTCGGTTGGCTGCCCTTAAGCTGGCCCCTAGAGGGCATCCTGCCTCGTTGGAGATGTGCCTCCTCCTCCTTCTCCTCACTCCTATCAGGCACCCACGTAGAGTCAGTGACCTCATCATCCCTTCCCTCCTCGTCACTGGAGCAAACCTGGCAGTATGCTGCAGCTGGGGGAACATGACTGCCAGTTTGTTGTCCTTCTTGGGCTCACGTTACTGCCTTCCTCAAGCTGGGTACCATCATCGGAGCCTTCAAAACGCTGCACATCCTCCTGCAGCATGTACCCAACACTGTCGAACAGTTCGGGGGACTCATCTGTGCATGATGGTGGGGCTAGGGAAGGAGTAACTGATAACCTCAAGGAATAGGCCACTTTGGCACCTGCATTGGCAGCCAAGGTACTCTGAGCCTGGGTGACAGAGGATGAGGAGGATGAGGACGGCTTGGTCATCCACTCTACCAACTCATCTGCATGTTGTGGCTTAACACGGCCACCTGCCGGAAAAAAGGCAAGCGTGCCCCACGGCCACGTGCTGAGGATGCACCGTGTCCACAACCAGCACTATTGGCTCTAGACACAGAGCCTGTTTGCCCTCTTTTAGTCGCCTGTGAGTGTCTGCCTCTCCTTGTTGGCCTTCCAGACATACTGTATTTGATGTATTTGAATAGGTACACCAGGAATGGCCTGCAGTGAGATGTAGCTGCACAAAGCTGTGATGTATATATATACTGAATATACTGCAGCTAACTGAATCAACTGCCTGCCTGTAGTATATTAGGACAAGAACAACAGGAATGGTCTGCAGTGAGATCTAGCTGAACACTGTGCACAGGATACAGTACTGTATATACTGCAGCTAACTGAATCAACTGCCTGCCTGTAGTATATTATGAAGAGAATAACAGGAATGGTCTGCAGTGAGATCTAGCTGAACACTGTGCACAGGATACAGTACTTTATATACTGCAGCTAACTGAATAAACTGCCTGCCTGTAGTATATTAGGAAGAGAACAACAGGAACGCTCTGCAGTGAGATCTAGCTAAACTGTATACAGTATACTGACTGAATATACTGCAGCTAACTGAATCAACTGCCTGCCTGTAATATATTAGGAAGAGAACAACAGGAATGCTCTGCAGTGAAATCTAGCTGCACAGGATACAGTATACTGACTGAATATACTGCAGCTAACTGAATCAACTGCCTGCCTGTAGTATATTAGGAGCGCTGTAGTACACCAGGAATGCTCTGCAGTGAGATCTAGCTAAACTGTATACAGTATATATATATATATATTTATACAAAGCCTGGAATGCATATATATATATACTAAATATACTGGAGCTAACTGAATCAACTGCCTGCTCAATCTAGTTAACTGAATCGCCTGCCTGCTCAATCTATCTAAATAAAATTAAATTACACTATCTCTCTCTATCTCTCTCTCAACGACGCAACACACTACACAAAGCCGACGTGCAGGCTGACTTATATAGTGTGGGGCGTGTACTTAATTCCCCGAGGCCTGATTGGCCAAAGGCACCCAGCCTTTGCCCAATTATGGCTCTCTGTGCTGACGGCGCAATGATTGGCCAAAACATGCGGGTCATAGTGCATGCTTGGCCAATCATCAGCCAGCAATGTACTGGGATGACACAGTGCATTATGGGCCGTGACGCGCCGCTCGAAATTTACTGTTCGTCGAACGATCAAACGGCTGATGTTCGAGACAAACTCATGTTCAACTCAAACTCGAAGCTCATCTCTAGTCAAGACACTCCTGAACCAGAGAAAACATCAGAAGCATCTTACCTGGGCTAAGGAGAAAAAGGATTGGACTCGAAGCTCATCCCTATTTATAAGGCCCTGTGATATTTGCGCAAATGTTTATCAAAACAATATTTTCGCAAAAAATACACTAAAATCATTATTAGTGGATTCATACATGGCAACATTTACAAAATGCCTGCTAAATTCCGACTAAATATGAAAGTTAAAACTATATTGAGTTAATAAATTACACATATCTGACATTTTAAATTGCACCTTTTTGTGAAATACAAAAAAAAAATACAAAAAGTAAATAAAAACAATTTACTCTATAAAGCTAGAGATTACCATTTTTCCCTTACTAATTTTTTTAGGCCCCGCAATAGTTGCGCAAATGTTCATCAAATTGCTATTTCCACTAAAAATACATTAAAATCATTAATAGTGCACACAAACAGCACATAACTTAAAAGATTCCTGCTAAATTGCTACTAAAGCATCGTTCACAGAGGGGGCTCTTTAATTAGGCAAATTAGGCGGTCGCCTAAGGCCTTGCACTCACAGGGGCCTCGCGGCTGCCTAATTTGCCTCTGCTCAATCCCTGTGTACTAGATCCGTGCATCTTTCTACAGCCATTTTTATTTGCTTGAATTTTTTGAGTGGGGCCCCCGTATCCAAGTTTTGCTTAAGGCCTCACAAAACCTAGAGCCACCTCTGATCGTTCACATGGGGAGTACTAAAGTGTATGCCCTTGGAGGGCAATTTTTACCTGCACAGGGATGCACAGGTGTTCCGTGCATCGCCACGCAGGCAGTCCCATTTATGTCAATTGGGATGCAGTGGCTGCACAGGCATAGCCGCTGCTTCCAATTTGACATCCGTGTAGGTGTGGATGCACAACCCCGAATGCAGACAGTGTGAGCTCAGGGACATGCACCTAGACCCACATGGATGTCGAATTGGGAGCAACGACATTGTTTGTGTAGTTGCTACATCCCAAATTACATCAATGAGACTGCCTGCACAGGGATGCACTGAACATCTGTGCATCCCTGTACAGGTAAACACGGCCTTGCAGGGGTGTAAGCTGTGTATGTCCTGTGTAGAGAAGGCCTTAGGACTCCTTTCACACAAGTGGACCAATCAGGTCCGCCTGTCCGTTTTTCAGGCAGACCCGATTGGACCACCCATTGTTCTCTGTGGGGAGGCGGATATAAACGGACATGTGCCTGCATTCTATGCAATTTGGTCCACCAAAAACAGACGGATGAGGATCTGTTCCCCATCAGTATGGCAGATTGGATCAGATGAAAATCAGATAGAAACACAGGCAGTCTGTTTTCCTCTGACCACCCAATAAGAACATGCATTAGCAGTGTGGACACAGACCTTTCATCTGCCTGCTCAGTGGGGATCAGCGGACAGATCCCCACTTAACAGGTGGATCCACTTGACGTAGACCGCTCCATGTAAAAGGGGCCTTACTATGTTTTTGTTTTGTATTTTACTTTCCTTAACTTTTTTTTTTTTTTTCCAAAAACAGTTTATTGAAATGTAAAAAGCATTTACAGATATCTTGAACAATAGTAGTACAATAAGGTATTAATACAACCACAAAACATGGATGAATAACATGTGTCACATACAATTCAACTTGCGGGTAGTGAAAATGAAATGGCTATGTGCATCCTTCATGAACTAGGCCGTGTTGGGGTGGGCTACCTTAATTCAAGGTAGTTGTGGGGTCTAGTCAAAGTCCACTACCATTGACGGGGATAGATCTTGTTGGTAGGTTAGAGCTAGGTAGGTTCACGGATGCCGTTATGGACTTTTGGTCTGTGTGGGAGGGAAAGGCCAACAGGTGCAATATGGCAGAAAGGGAGGGAAGGAGCTATAAACAGGTTTATTTCGTTGAGAGTGTATGAATGCGGGAGTATAGGCTGGAGCTATGTTAGTGGTTGTATTGTACAGAAGCTTGTGGATGAGAAAGTAGGAGGGGGTAAGTGGTGGAAGGAGAAGGGGTGGGGTGGGGATCGAGGGGAGGGGAGTGAGGCAGGAAGGGATGGCGTTGGCAGGGGGTCCGTCTCTGACTTCCCCGACCCCTTGGGGTGTTCAAGGGGCGTGTTATGAGAAACAAGGGGCGGATCTGTATAGGGGGAGATATAGGAGGAGAGAGGTGTCTTTGTAAGGTTTAGGGTTAAGGGGAGATCCTGGCACGTCGTAGATTTTTAATGACAATTCTCAGAGGAGTAATTTATCCTTTGTCAGGGTTCAGGGAGTTTGCAAATTCAGGGAGTTGTCAGGGTTCAGGGAGTTACTTTCCTTAACTTTTACATATTTTGTCTTTTTTTTTTTTTGGGTTTGGTCTTTGGTGAGATATCAGAGGTCTAAACAGACCCATGATATCTCTTTCTTTTTTGAGACAGATAAAGGGACAGAAGACAGTTCATTTCTCTGTAGCCTAAGCTGCAAACTACATGAAGACCCCCCACACAGAGCGCAAGGAGACCACTTTGTGCTCCCAGGCTGGCTTACGCTGAGCCCTTCCCCACTTTCCACTTACATGATCAGTGTCCTCCAGGCGGGTCCCCCTCCAGAGTCTGAGCAGAATGTCTCTCTGCCGGGCCAGCAGATGGGAGGCAGAGCAAGTCAGGACTAGAGGAGAAGGTTACATCCTCCTCTGATGCGGGGCCTATGCGAGCATTTCATTTTGATAGGGCGGGCATTGGGCGGGATTATCCCATGTAAACTGATGATTTTACTGCCCTCCCCCTCCTGGCACCATCAGGTGGCTGCTTAAGCTGCCTCTGGCTTGTGCCGACCCTGCTCGTAGTGTCCCTTCTGCCCACCTGAAAAATGCCACCCAAGGCGTGTTTGCAGCCTTTTCTGAGGATTGATCACTCTGCATTTCCAGCTGCTATTCAGTAACCAACAATGCACCCCCCAAATGTTTGCCAACACTAATAACTGAAGAAAAGGGGGCATTTAAATGCACTGTGTATTTCTCTTTTTCTTTTTCAAGAATTTTATTGTGGTTTTCAGGTTTCTGAACATTACATCGTAGAATAGCAGAGTTAAAGTTAATAAAATCTCCAGGAAAAATTCAGCAAAACAACATATTATTTAGATAAGCCCCTGGCTATATGGTGTTAAATTTGATGTATCCTTTGACAGTCTTTTGAAGTCAACAGTCCTTTTGTAAGGGAGTTGGTTATTCATGCACTTCCAAAATTCAATCAAGCAGTAATGCAACAGTCAGAAGTGTTTGTTATTATAAAAATATTGGATTGAGATAAAGCCACCCATGAAAAGTTACTGCTCAATCTCAGAAGCACTCAATACAGTAGTGGGGCAACACATCCACAATGCACCTGCCGTTCAAAAAAAAAGTAATGTCTGATTTTTACTGCATTTTCCTGCATTGGGAGACCATTGCAAATTAATGGACTACCCCTATGCAACACATTAATGAGCCACACAAACCATATTAATGAGTTTATTAAAAAAATAAAAAAAAATTCAGTCATAAAAGTGAGAAAATTCCACATGCTTCTTTAAGAATTGACAATTAAAAAAAAATAAAAAATATATAGTAATTTTTCTGTCAATGGCTTCTGTTGGTGTATTATGAAATATGATAACATTTGTTACAGAGATCAAGTGCTCCAAATCATTCCACAGACAGCAAAGCATGCTGAATATGTGCAAGAATTGACCCAAAAATGGCAGGTAAGTAAATCTCATTCTACTAAGTGTTACATAACCAAATAATATACGATTAAAATGTCAAATTTAATATATCTTTAGCTCTGTTCATCAAATTTAAACAGAATCAAATTCACATTATTTTTTATAATATATTGCTATTTGTTTATGAGTTACAAGCTGAGCACTACAAAGAATGTAAACCCTTCAGTCTTACTTTTTATCTACTGCTTATCAGAGTTTGTTTGTACTATAATAGAGCGTCTCATAAAACATTTCAACTGTAATTTTCCACTTAGAGCAACTTATCATAAATGTAACCTATATAGTATAAACTATAAAGGAGACAACTACGCAAAACTCTTAATTCACGTATAAATAGCTACAAAAAACATATTTTTTTTACATTATTAGAACTATGATAGATGTGGAATTTATTTGTGACCAAAACAAAACTTTTTGGCTGTGGTCAAAGCATTGCTTATTTGGTTGATTGGTTGCTTATTATCACTGGGGTGATTTTTTGTTTTTTGTTTAAATTTTTTATCAGAATCTTCAAAGCTGAAGGAGTTTTAAAAGATAAAAAAAGCTAATGGCGCGTACACACAACCGTTTTTCATGACGAGAAACATGCCATTTTTTTAATTGGTCGAGAAAAATGGTCGTGTGTAGGCTCCAGAGCATTTTTCTCTACAAGAAAAATGGCCATTAAAAATTTAGAGCCTGCTCTATTTTTTCTCGTAGTTTTACATGTTGTCGTTTTTCTCGTCATGAGAAACGGTCGTGTGTACGCTTTAACGACGGGAAAAAACGCGCATTCTCAGAAGCAAGTTATGAGACTGGAGCGCTCGTTCTGGTAAAACTAGCGTTCGTAATAGAGATAGCACATTCGTCGTGCTGTAACGAACTGAAAAGCAAGGAGACTGAAAAGCGCGAATCGTCTCTCACCAAACTTTTACTAGCACGTGGTAACACGAAATCGGCAAAAGCAGCCCAAAGGGTGGTGCCATCCGAATGGAACTTTCCCTTTATAGTGCCGTCGTACGTGTTGTCGTATGTGTTGTGCGTCACCGCGCTTTGCTCAAGCTTTTTTTTTCCACAATAGTGTGTATGCAAGGCAGGCTTGAGAAGAATCACGTCGAGAAAAACTTTGTTTTTTTCCATGACATTAAAAACAGTCATGTGTACGTGGAATTCATTTTTTTTCGGGGGGGGGGGGTTACTCCCCAATTCATGCAAAGATAAATTATGTACAGGTATGTAGTATAATAGACTTTTTATATACATTTGTGCCTTTTAATTGCATGCATGTTTCTTCTTTTTCAAGCTGGATTTGTGGAAACCAGATGATCCTGAGAGAATTCACACAGGACAAGAGGTCCATGTCCAGATACCATCTTCTCATCTAAATGAAATCAAAAATACACTTCTTCAATATAACATTCCGTATAGGTATGTTGTTTTATATAGAGCATGTTTGGAGAATAAAGAAATAAGGCTTATGAAAGATCTGTTCATCCTCAAACCTCCTGCACTTTTGGAGCCTTCCATGATAATGTTTGGGACTCAATTTAAAAGTGAAGGGCACACATGATATACATTTTGTACCACTGTAAAAAAGGGTCAACACCTGTTCCAGCAAGTTAAAAAATCTCTGTATGTGAAAAATAGCACTACTCAAGGTGGAAAGCACCAAATGGGGTTAATATATACCAAAGGAGTTGATTCTTTCAGCTTAGCAAATAGAATGTTCATTTAGGTTAGGAAATAAGGTGAAACTGTGTTTATGTTGACTTCCCAATTATGAGCAAGAAAAATAAACACAATTAGGAGTTTGCTAATGATTGAATGATTAAATAAGTGCAGCCTTACTTTTTTCACCAAGTGAAAGTTTACTATGCTGAGCAAACAGTCTCTGATTAGATAAACCAACTCTATTAATCAACCTAGAAAAAGCTCTTCAGAGCAGTCATCTAAAGTGATGCCTCAATCAATATGTATAATGTCATAAGGACCGCTGTAAAACAATCTGTTTGTGTATATTATATAATAATACATGATCAAATAGTTAGCCCATCTATAGCCCATAGTCTAAGGAGAAGTGTAATGACAGGATTTATACATTTGACATGCTTCTTTCATGCCAGTATAAAGAAGTGAGACCCATTTTTGCATTGGGACTTTAGATCTAGAGTTGGGAGTTAGACCTCACCTTTTTCCATATATGATCAGGAATTATCTTCATTGAATTTGAAATCTCTGGCTCTACAAAGAATTCATATACATTGTAAAGATATACCAGCTCCTAGATTGGTGTCGCCCGGGATCATTTGATCCAGTATAAATTCCTACATAGATTACCTAAAATATACAAGGATAAGTCTTACAAATGTTGGGCTTGCTCCTCTCATATTGCTAACCTCCTTCATATATTCTGGGAGTGCCAAGACATTCAGCAACATTGAACTGAGATCATGGTCTTTGTTAAATCAGTTACAACTATTACTATGGTTCCCACTATTGAGTTTTGTCTTCTAAGCCTGGTAGACCCTTCGGCTACCACCAAAGCTATTCATACTGTGCTCACCCTAATATTTTTTTATGCCAGGAAACATATTATACTCTCCTGAACGAAAGCTTCTGACCATCACTATCTGCCTAGAAGGCTCTAATATACCACATGGCGACCGCCCGCTTGCTATGTACTGCGGGCAAGCAGCCAATGTAGGCAAAGCGACTTACCTTTACCTGCCTACTACGGGGTTTAGGGCGCACGCATACGGATTGAATTTATGTTTAACCCAAACCTGAAGCTTGTTTATACCTAAAGCACAGTACAGGAAGGGAAACATTTAAAAAAAAGTCTGTGCATCCCTAGGCAGACTCCTCCACAATAATATCCATGGAGATATAAGTAAGTGTGACCTAATGGAAACATGGTTGAAGAGGGAGCTTAACCATAGGAGGCTCCCAACTGTCCATAATTTAAAGAGGCTTTTCTTCTTTTGGTGTTAAATCCCTCTGTCTTGCTTTTTTTTTTCGTTGTCCATCTCTTTTGTCTGATGTATAGGCCTAAATAAATATTGGATTTGTCTTTTACCTTTCGTTCGACCTCTAAATTATTTAATTCTGCATTTAAGAAAGCCAGTATAATGGAAGCGAAGTGGTGAGGAAAAGCACTTTTACTAATCACATTTTGTCTATTAACTTCTTCTGGTCTGTATACCTAGCATAGCAACATTTTAAGGGTGTGTCCTTTAGTTATATACTTTGCGCTAAAAGGTGCCCCTCTTTTTGGAAAGTTGTGAGGTATTGGTTAGCTTACGATAATACACTTATACATCAAATAGAAAATTAGATTTTTAATTTGTATAAGATGAGGATTAGTTAGATCCTCTGGGCGTTTATTGCTATCTGTTTCCCATTAGGGGAATTATTATTTTTTTTTGCTCCTTTACCAGTGATGCTCAGAATATTACTAGAGTTCAACCTCTTAATTCCCATTTTCCCAAAAATTTGCCCTCACTGGAAAAAAAATGTAATATCTTTCTGGTGACAAAGTGACTAGGTCCCTAGTGGATTCTCCACAGATGGCAAAAAAAGTAAAACAGAGGTTTCAGTTCTTCCCCAATATTTTATTTCAGATAGTTGTGTATCAGCCACCCTCCATGGTTTTTGCCTTGTGAGCACTTCCATAGCTTTTGTCTTTACTTCTCAGTGTTCTGTTAATTTGCTAAACAAATTGTGATGCAGCACTATGAGAGTGAGAACAGTAAGATACCAATAGGTGTAACACTATATACTTGTTATATATCTATATTTATATAGATATATAAAATATACTTCCATATAAACAATATTCCTTTTTATAAGATATCTGAAAACTTGTCAGCACCTATCTATTAATGTTCTTTCATCGTTTGTGTATAATATCTGTGTTATTGGCTACAGCTTATATAAAATGCTACAGTTGATCGGGTTAGATTGGATAGAAGCAATAGTCAGATGACTTTTGTAATGTGCATTAAAAGTCTTACAGCATAATTCCAGAATTTTTTTTTTTTTTTTGGGGGGGGGGGGGGGGGGGGCGGCACAAGTGTGATAGGTAACTTTTGGTGTATGAGCGATTAAACTTCTCAACTGCAGGGCTGCAAGAAAAGTGTTGTCTGTAGTATTAATAAAGCTATAGTTTCCACAGCAAAGCTTAGCGATCTGGGCACATGATACTCCTCATTACAGGTAACTTATTACACCTGTGTTGTTCCCAGAAAAAGATCCTGGGGTTCCTCTTTAAAATAAAATCATAAAGCATGTTTTTTTTTATCTTTTTAGTGTGCTGATTAATGATGTACAGCAATTGATAGATGCAAAAACAGTCTATAAAAAAAATATGAAGCCCAAGTCGTTGGACACTTTTGATTATACAAAGTATCACCCTATAGATGAGGTAAGAAGAAAATTTTCCTTAAATAACCTATTTGCAATTTTCACTGTAAAATATGAGAAGGTGCACAGCCTGTCTTTCTCAATATTACTAAAATTATTATACAGTAGCTATATAGCACCAGCAGTTTGTGCAGGGAGACAGTGCAATTACAATACAATTCAAGACAAGAAGGTTAGGAGGGTCCTGCTTACAATCCAAGGGAAAGGCCAAGTAATACAAAAGGTAGTAATTGTGTGGGGATGATTAGTTCGAAAAAGTATCATTCAGTTGTTAGTTAGAGGTGGAAAAGGCTTGCCTGAAGAGATGAGTTTTCCTGGATCACCTAATGGCAGAGTAGGTGATAACTGGATGGATTGAGCTCTGAAAAAATCTATTGGGTTTCATACCTAAACAGATCAGACGGGAAAGGGGAAAGAATGCAATCAAGCGTGAGCATAGATTTGAGCTTGAGCTACTGAGCTTTGTAACAGTCTTTTTCATGAAGTGCCTAAGAATACATACTGTATGTAATCATATAAAAGGTACTAGCTGGAAATTCACATGAAAAATCATATGCAATTTTTACATTTACGGAACTAACAAAATATGTACAAAATATGTACAAAATTACTATATAGTCTATTGGGGACTAGGAATTTGTGAAATGAGGTACAGGATGTGGCTTCCAGTCTGGCCATGTATTAGTCAGTAGGACAAATTAAAATATACGTTGTTAAATATCTATACATATGTTGTGTATAAGTCTCATTTGTCTGAAACTAACCCTGGTGCCAGAGGACAGAAAGTCCAAATTTACTGCTTTGAGAACAATATCTGCACACAGGACAATATTGTTTTTGTGATGCTCACAAATTTATAGAAATTAGCGAAAGTTCTGTAGCAAATATTGAAACCCTGCAGAAAATCTCAACAACATTAACAAAGCTGGCCTAAAAAAATATGTTACCTATTATTAATATGTATTGTAAAGTATTCACATTAAATTGCAGCTGCTGGTCAGTAACCTTATTATTTGCCTTTTACAGATTTACAAGTGGAGTCACCAAATCCAAAAAGCATATCCAGATCTTGTTACATTAAATATTTTGGGCTCAACCCATGAGGCTAGGCCTATTTATTACTTTAAAGTAAGTTTTATTTACCCATGTTGTTTCGAATTGTTTTATGTCACAACTGTGCTTCCATTCAATACTTTAATTGCCTGACTCCTTGAAAAAATGCAAGTTTCAAGGCATAGCACATGTCTGATTATATATAGTGATGCCCTCCATCTGGCACTGCTTCTAGGACTGTCCAATGATACCCTCCAGCACAGAATGAGATCCTCTTCTGCAGAAGTTGCAATGGCCCCACACCTCATTAGGACCTAGACGTGAGAGGGGCCACATTAAATAGAATGTTAAGGCGAAAAATTTGTCTACATATAAACATAACAAAGATCCTGTACTTTATCATTACAGGTTGGAGAGGTTGCTGGTGATGCTGACACTGACCCCTGCAACGTTTTCTGTCTATAAGATTAGGGTTTACAGTTATTTCCTTGAATTGCTGCCCCCGTTTCCCTTACAACTTTTAACCACATCACTAGCCCTTTGTAGCGTACTTACTGTGTTTCCCGTTCTCCTCTCATTATTTTAGGCACACTTTTGATTAAGATCAATGACACATTAAAGAAGTCAGGTTCCACAGAGAAAGGATGACAGGGTCCCTATTACACTTCTGACATAGGACCTCATAATGCCCTTGCTTTTCTGCAACAGGCACAGTCCTGACAGATTTCCTTTATTATTTATCTCATTCTTCTTGTTTTATGATTACAACTAATAAATAACAATGAAATTGGCTTTAAGCCTGTTGCTATTTGGGCCATCCAATCTGTGTCCGTTTGGATTATGAATGTTATATCGCATACATAATATGTATTTTAAGGGTATTATAGCAAATATAATGTATTGACCAGTGAGCTTAATACATCACTGCTAGAAAAAACAAAAACATAGCACAGATTCCCAGGTGAAATGTCACACCCCAGGAGGATGAAAGTAGTATAGAACAGGATGGAGGTTTGTATTTTTAAAATCAGTGTGGATAAAATATCATGAATTTTATCTTATTAGGAAAATAAAATTACAAACCTTAAAGGAGAAGTATGGTCAATTTCTCCTGTAGGTCACAAGAGTGCATTTAGTTCTGCACTCCTGTGACCCTGAACCAGCTGACAGGGGGCTAAAGGTTGGGACCAACTCATATCCTGATAATCCTCCACTGGGTACTTCTCCAGGATAAGGCTCGGAAGGTCAGCTGGTGTATATAAATCCTCTCCTTGAAGGTTAGGTACATATGCTGTCCTAGATTATGCAGAGATGACCACTACTGTCGAAGCACCTGTTCTTGAAGGAATCCTTTAGGATTACTTTGGGAAAACCCTGGTCAGGTTGCTTGGCTACATGCTCTGCTGACCTCTCATTAATTAGAGGGTCCTATGAAGTCGGTAAGCCTGCACTCTTTATTAGGGGGTGGTGTCATGGCTTGGATGCTGCAATGGTGGTGACGGAGGTTCACTGTTCCCACGCTTGTTTTTAAACATTTATGAAGCGGATTCTAACTTTGCACATTATTCTGCATTTGGACTTCATTTTGTGTGGCTATCCCTTAAATAGGGAAATTTCATGGACACCTACAGTATATCCTTTGTAGGTGTATCACTGTTTTTTAACACAGATCTTTTGAAATTTAATCCACACCAGTTATGTGATGACACTGTACTGCACTGGTGACAGTATGGAAATTTTTTTTTTTTAACTGTGAAAAATGTTTTTTTATTATTTCTTAATTTTCACAAAAATTGTTACAACTTCAAAAAACACATCATGCCTCTTACTAAATACCTTGGACTGTCTACTTTCCAGAAAGGGGCATTGTGGAGATATTTGTAATGTTCTGGCATTTTCAGGCCTGAAGAAATGAAATAGGCCGTCAGTACATTAGGATTGATCGATTTTCAGATGTTTGTGGACTCTATAACTTTCCTACAGACTAAATAATATACACTTATTAAGACTATTTTCACCAAAGAAATGTAGCAGTATACACTTTGGCCTAAATTTCTGAAGAAAGATTATTTATTTGCAAAATGTTAAGACAGAAACAAAGAAAAATATATATTTTTTTAATTATCTGTCCTTCATTTATATTTTTATTTTTTTTAAACAGCGGTGAATAAATACCACTACAAGAAAGCTTTATTTGTGTGAAAAAAAATAATAAAAAATTCATATGAGTACAATGTTGCATGACCACGCAATTGTCATTCAAAGTGTGACAATGCTGAAAGCTGAAAATTGGCCTGGACAGGAAGGGGGTAAAAGTGTCTGCTATTGAAGCGCTTAAGCAACTAACTATGCTTAACTAATTAGTTAAGCATTAACTAAAGCAAGTTAACACCACACATTACATCACACTTTAATTGTTTCTAATATAAAGAAATGTTGATATGTCTTTTTGTGCTAAAACAACTTTTCCTTGATTATGGTATGTGAATTTATTAATTTTACAGATTGGATTGCCATCTAAAAAAAATAAGAAAATTCTATTGATGGACTGTGGAATACATGCCCGGGAATGGATCTCTGTGGCATTTTGCCAATGGTTTATTAGAGAAGTAAGTCATTGTCTCTGCTAAGCACAGATAAATGTGGCTAGAACATTGTACTAACAACCTTTATCTCTAGATATGACTGTGGAGTCTAATAGGCGTCAGAAAAGATACAGTACACGAAGCAGTCCACACATCCCTGGTCAGATATACCCTCTTTCTTTTTCTGCAATAAAAGTCTGAGTGAGGAGCAGTGGCGGGCCATTCATGCAGGGCGCAGGGGTGCCGCTCCCCTAATCCATGTTCCTGGCCCCTAATCTACTTGCAGGGCGCCGGACGCATGGATTTCAATGTTTTTTTTTTTTTTTAAGCACATGATTAGAGCCTGAAGTCCCAATAGGCTAGGGAGTCTTAGGACAAGCTGCATTTTATTGCAATGCACAGGTAGGGATCATATATCACCACACAGCAGCATAATGCACCAGATTGCTGTGGTAAGACATGGATGCCCCTTTGTGCACTTAAAACAAAGTTAATTTAAAAAAAAAATCCTTCCTCTTAAGAGGTAGGATTCTGAAGAGCTAAACCTTTCCATCAACATCACAAACACACGAAATCCACACTTCTTTTATCATAAAAAACACATGGAAGTACAAGGATCCAATCATTGTTTTCTTCCTTTTTTTTATTTGGACTTTGTAGCTGCCCTTGTTTCCTCAGATTTGGCGACCCGTCAGAATTGGTAACGGAAGTGACGTTCCGTCACTGCCATCTTGCTACACCCCACACTCCACCATAGTAATGATACTCTGAGAAGGGGTATAGCGGACTTGTTACACCCACCGGAGTTTTAGATTTTTCACTTATTTTTAACAGGAAAGTGAGTTTTTATAGTCAAATACAATGCTTAGAACTCTGTCTGACTGGTTAGCTATTGAATTTTAAACGCAGCGAACTTCTGTCAGATTAGCAAACCTGTGAGATGAGCAGGCTTGCCGCTGCTTTTAAAATTCAACATCATAACAGTCAGACGGAGTTCTAAGTACTGTATTTCAGTATATAAACTCACTTTACTGTTAAATATAAGTGTAAAATGCAAAACTTTGGTGGGTGTAACAAGATGTCCGCTTTCCCCTTCTCAGAGTATCTTTACTATGGAGGAGTGTGGGGTATAGCAAGATGGCGGCGACAGAACGTCACTTCCATTACCAATTCTGAGGGGTCGCCATATCTGAAGAAACACCCTCATTCTTTGAAGTCAACACTGTCCTGGCTCAGTACCAGCATTTCCTTCTCTTCCTGAAGCGTGTCACTGCTCCCTATTAATGTCACATTGAGTCCCATTTTAGGCTTGTGATAGATTGCCCTTGTGAGGGGGAAAGGGACTGATGGAATGCTGAATAGAAAATCCCAGCACCACAATTGTGCAAAGAATGATACTGACACTATTATATATTATGTATACTATAATAAGCATGAAATGTTATATTGAAGCTTTATGGTTAGCTTAGGTGCAGTTTAATGAGAGAAATTATCCAGCCGCAGAACAGTTTTATCCACAGGTCAAAGCACTTAATACTTAAAAGCATGTGTCGCTGTTAAAACTAATAAAAAAAAAGCCTTCCTGGTACTCATTGTAACTTATTTCTAGACCCTGTTCCATTAGTTTATTTTTTTCAATCATGTTCACCAAGGTTACAGTGTCATTCTCATTTTTTCTTTGGCCAAATGTTGCTGCCACTAATATTAGTAAATGCATTAAAAATACATTTTAAAAAAAAGATGAGATTAATCAAACTGTGGTGCTGCTGCTGTATGTACGTCTAGCTCATTGTAACAAAAAACTAATAATTTCATAGCCACAAGGCCGGCCCTTCCATGCGTGCCGCTGAGTCCATTGGACCCAGACGGAACTTTGATAGGGGCGGCAGAGGCAGCTCTTTAATTAGGCAGTCGCCTTGGGCCTCGCGTCAGCCTAGTTAAAGAGCCACCCCCGGGGGGGTGGGTAGTAGAGCTCCCTGCTCTACCGCACTGGCTGCTCTTTAGTCTCCAATTCCCCGCCCGTGTGCTCGGCCGACTCCCCGGGTCCCTCTCTTCTGCCCAATGTAGTTCTGCCCCATTCCTTCTGCGCAAACAAAGTTTAAGCACACAGGTGCTGCATTGCAGTAGCCCCATGAGAGCCAGAGGACACTGCAGGCTTTTCTGCCAGGCCAGCCCTCCCTCCTCCCCCCCCCACCATACACGGATCTCCCTCAGAGTCTAAGATATGCTGATGCTGATTGCCCTGTCCTTGCTGCTGCTGGAAGGAGTCCAGGTGACCATGGATGAGTGCCTTGCAGCTTGGTCATGGTGAGTGAGACAACCCCATATCCCCCACACACCATCCCATACCCCACTCTATTTTCCCTGGGGACAGGGACCCCTTCTCCCCTGGGGACAGGGACCCCATCACACCTGGGGACAGGGAGCTCATCCCACCTGGGGACAGGGAGCCCTTCTCCCCTGGAAACAGGGACCCCATCTCACCTGGGGACAGGGAAACCTTCTCCCCTTGGAACAGGGACCACATCTCACCTGGGGACAGGGACCCCTTCTCCCCTGGGGACAGGGACCTTATCTCCCCTGGGGACAGGGTCCCCATCTCCCTTGGGGACAGGGGCCCCTTCTCACCTCATGGCTTTTCCGTGGCTATCTCCCACCAGGAGCTCTATGGGAGTCCCAGGGGTTCTACTGCTGCTCGATGGGGATGATGAGACCTCTGAGGTGGTGAAACTCGCACAGTCCCTTCTCTTCTACGAGGCAGAGTTTAAGGAGCTCTATGTGAGTACAGCACTGATAGAGACAGAGCACTGACATCAGCACTGAGCTAGAGAACACTGACACCAGCACTAAGAGAGCGTGCACTGACACCAGCACTGAGAGAGACAGATCACTGACACTAGCACTAAGAGTGTGTGCACTGACACCAGCACTGAGAGAGACAGAGCACTGAGATAGAGGATACTGACACCAGCACTAAGAGAGTGTGCACTGACACAAGCACCTAGAGAGACAGATCACTGACACCAGCACTGAGATAGAGGACACTGACACCAGCACTAAGAGAGTGTGCACTGACACCAGCACTGAGCGAGACAGAGCACTGAGATAGAGGATACTGACACCAGCATTGAGAGAGTGTGCACTGACACCAGCACTGACAGAGAAAGATCACTGACACCAGCACTAAGAGAGTGTGCACTGACATCAGCACTGAGCAAGACAGAGCACTGAGATAGAGGATACTGACACCAGCACTAAGAGAGTGTGCGCTGACACCAGCACTTGGGCCTCATGTCTAAGTTATGCCTAAGACCTCACAAAGCCTAGAGCCGCCTCTGAGGGGCAGAAAATTGACGCCCAAGAGGGCTTTTTTCCAGCAGTTTTGTGTGTCACCAGTTTGTGGCACGTTACGGGCGGCATTTCCCCATGTCATACTGCCGCCCAGTTTTCTTGGGGGGGGGGGGGCAGCATTTCATTCATGGACCCAGGCTGCACAATGTCTTGGGCCAGCCCCACACAGCCATATATGTGCTGCCAGAGAATGCTATTACTAAGGTTGTCCATGAAAATTGTACAACTTTAAGGGATTCCCCCAGCCTGTAATTTAAAGGATTTGTGAACTTTCCATTTACCATGTCACCCTCAGAGCTGCATTGAAAGGCCTTCTTCCTGCTGTACAGTTTTTTGTTTTTTGCATTGGTACATAGCGGAGCCCAGCTTTGTACATATTTTTTTTATAACTTGACTATTACCCATCAAAATTGAATTTACTAATGAGGTTCAGTCCCCCATAGACTTTATTGGGATTCACTGCTAAATTGGGGTTCACCAACACAATTCCCAGAACTCTTAGTACATTGAACCCCAACAGATTAACTTATCCCTGCGCAACACCTACAAAAAAGTGGAGCTGATATTTTATTAATCCTGTTTTATGTTATTTTATTATTTTTATATCTATTGTTGATCTTTTGATTTTTTTTTTTTAAATTCCAGCTACTTGAACATCATAACAGTAATAAAGTCATTAAAAAAGCCCTAGAAAATGCAGACTTTTATATTGTTCCGGTTGTCAATATTGATGGATTTGTGTATTCCTGGACTACGGTAAGAAAAAAAATCATCTTCTAAAATATTAGGTGATTGTAAAGTCTTTTTTTTTAATATTAAAATAAGAAACTTGTTATACTTACCTGCCCTGTGCAGTGGTTTTGTTGCACAGGGCAACCCGGATCCTCCTCTTCTCGGGTCCCTGGCTGGAGCTCCTGGCCCCTCCCTCCTGTTGAGTGACCCCACAGCAAACACCTTCCTATGGGGGCACCCAAGCTGAGCCACAGCTCTGTGTATCCATTCAGACACGGAGCTGCAGTTTGCCCTCTCCCCCTATCTCTCCTCATTGGCTAACTGAGTTTGATTGACAACAGCAGGAGCCAATGGCGCTGCTGCTGTGTCTCAGCCAATCAGGAGGGAGAGTTCCAGGCGACTGAGGCATTCGTGGACATGGATAGAGATAGGGCTCGGGTAAGTATTAGAGCCCTTTCACACTGGCAGCACGGCCGCGTCGGCCGAAAAATGCTGCTAGTTGTAGCGGAGCTTTAGCGTCATTTTAGAGGCGCTTTTCAGCCACTAGCGGGGTGCTTTTAACCACTGCTAGCGGCTGAATAAAGAGTTAAAATTTGCAGGCGCTTTGGTGGTGCTGCTCATTGATTTCAATGGGCAGGGGCACTTTGGAAGTGGTGTAAACACCACTCCTAAAGCGCCCCAAAGATGCTGCTTGCAGGACTTTTTTAAAGTCTTACCAGCGCAGCGCCCCAGTGCGAAAGCACGCGGGCTTTTACACTTGAACTGCAGATCAGGCATTTTTCAGGCACTATTTTTAGCGCTGAAAAACGCCTCTAGTGTGAAAGGAGGGCTGAGGGGGGCTGCTGCACACAAAAGGCTTTTATCTTAATGCATAGAATGCATTAAGATAAAAAACCTTCTGCCTTTACAATGACTTTAACCACTCCATTCACAACTTGATAATGTTAATACCATATTTTATCAATTCATCTCTTAAAGGGTATTTTTTGTAAACACCTTTTTTTTTTTTTAGCAAGAATGATCATGGGGTTCAAAGAAATAAGGTCCTGGATAGGATAAAACAGCCAGTGTGTGGGGATTCCAACACTCCCCTTTCCTCAGGGCTTATAAGCCATTTAGACTTGGAACAGGTGGACACAGTAATAGGTTGATAGGTTGATAGGTTTCACTGTGCACAGGACAACCTGGCAAGAGACTAGACATGTGAAATTTGTTTCGTACGAATCGAAAATTTGTACGAATTTCCGAAAATACGTACATTCGGAAGCATTCGAAATACAAATTTTTATTCTTACGAATTTTATACGAAATACGAAATTTCGTTGACGAATTTCGTTTCGGGAGTAGGAGACTGCTCAGACTGGTACTGGTAGTCGATGGGAGATTCAGAATCGGACAAAATAAGAATGTTTGTTAATATTGTTTTATTATTGTCATAATAATAACGATTATTCGTTATGATGAAGTTAAAAACCCAGGAAGTCAGCACAGCACAGGGATGATGGGAGCCCCTCATAATGAGCACAGCAGGGGTACAGCCCCAGGAGGAAGTCAGCACAGCACAGGGATGGTGGGAGCCCCTCATAATGAGCACAGCAGGGGTACAGCCCCAGGAGGAAGTCAGCACAGCACAGGGATGGTGGGAGCCCCTCATAATGAGCACAGCAGGGGTACAGCCCCAGGAGGAAGTCAGCACAGCACAGGGATGGTGGGAGCCCCTCATAACAAATGTTCGTAATTGTTACGAAAAGTTAACGAACCTAACAAACTTTTGTATTTCGTACGAATCCAAATAGAATTTCGGACACGAATTATGAAATACAAATTAAAGGGCTACTACAAACCCAGGAAGTCAGCACAGCACAGGGATGATGGGAGCCCCTCATAATGAGCACAGCAGGGGTACAGCCCCAGGAGGAAGTCAGCACAGCACAGGGATGGTGGAAGCCCCTCATAATGAGCACAGCACAGGGATGGTGTGAGCCCCTCATAATGAGCACAGCAGGAGTACAGCCCCAGGAGGAAGTCAGCACAGCACAGGGATGGTGGGAGCCCCTCATAATGAGCATAATGAGTCGACGACTGCCATATTGAGAAAAATATTTTTTGCTTTTTAAATTCATCATAACGAATGTTGGTAATTGTTAAGAAAAGTTAACGAATCAAACGAAAATTCGTACGAAACAAATCTTAATTAAATTTCGGACACGAATTCTGAAATACGAATTTTCGTCTAATGCGAAACGGAATGAAACAAAACAAATTTATTGATGGCGCACATGTCTACAAGAGACAGACTCTTCTACTCAGGCTGTGGCTGTTTCCTAAAGAAAACAAACTATAAGGCGTCATGTACACTACAGGTCCGAAACTTGAGTTTAGGAGATCTTGGCATTTTTTTGCCAAAGCTCCTAAACTCAACTCCATAAAAACCTACATGTCCATGTACACATAGGCTTTTAGGATAGTTTAGAAGCTGCTGCGGAAGGTGATGTTCAACCTTCCTCAATCTCTCTCTCCTGAATGTGGAAGAATCGTGTTCAGGATAGGAACATTTTGACGCAAAACGCAGCAAAATTGCAGTAAAATCGCGGCACGTTTTGTCACGTTTTGTGTCTTCCTGAGGCTGTCGGTCAATGCAGGCTATGTGTACATGAAACCTTATTCACCTTGTGTTTTGATGTGCCTGGAATGCATTTAGCTGATTTGAACTAAAAATGTATCTAATCCAAGAACAAAAAAAATTATATATTGCAGCTTACCATCTCTTATGCCCCATACACACGATCGTTTTTCATGCCGTTAAAAATTCCATTTTTAAAAATGGGCATTAAAACCGATCGTGTGTATGCTCCAGAGCATTTTTAACAACGTGAAAAACGGCCATTAAAAATTTCGAACATGCTCTATATTTTCACGTCGTTTTTCATGTCCTTTTTTTTAACGACGTGAAAAACGATGGTGTGTATGCTTTGACGAGGTGAAAAAAAACGCGCATGCTCAGAATCAAGTATGAGACGGGAGCGCACGTTCTGGTAAAACTAGCATTTGTAATGGAGATAGCACATTCGTCACGCTGTAACGGACTGAAAAGCAGGAGGCTGAAAAGCGCGAATCGTCGCTCAACAAACTTTACTAACATGAAGGGTGGCACCATCCGAACGGAACTTCCCCTTTATAGTGCCGTCGTACGTGTTGTACGTCACTGCGCTTTGCTTGAACGTTTTTTAAAATGATCGTGTGTACGCAAGACAGGCTTGAGAGGAAACATGAAAAAAAACGACGAGAAAAACGCCGGTTTAAAAAATGGCATGAAAAACGATCGTGTGTACGCCGCATTAGATGCAGTGGCTGCATTAGCTTTCTTTTTGTTAGGCTAAACACATTTTAAGTACAGAAAATACCAGTTGATCTTGTCATAAAAGTAGGGCTTATATTACCTCATGTAAGCTCTACAGGAAGCAAAAATAAACTTGTATTGCTTTTGTAAATTGTAATTGAGATGAACAAGTATAGATATATTCATAGTGCAGCCCAAGTGGCTTCCTAAGATTAGGGATGAGCCGAACACCCCCCCGGTTCGGTTCGCACCAGAACCTGCGAATGGACCGAAAGTTTGCGCAAACTTTAGAACCCTATTAAATACAATGGGCTCGAACGTTCAAAATCAAAAGTGCTCATTATAAAGACTAATATGCAAGTTATTGTCCTAAAAAGGGTTTGGGGACCCGGGTCCTGCATGTATCAATGCAAATTTTTTTTTTTAAAACTGACGTTTTTTCGGGAGCAGTGATTTAGCCCTGGTTCACACTGGTGCGATTTGACATGCGATTTGACATGTCAAATCGCATGTCAAATCGGCGATATTTGCCGTAAATTGCGGGCAATGGCACCGTCCTAATCGGTGCGATGCCGCAACTGCGGCGCTGCACCGATTTCAAAAAGTAGTTTATGTACTACTTTTTGCGATTTCGGCCACGATTTACATTGACATCTGTGTCAGATGTCTTTGTAATCGCGGCTGAAATCGGGACTGCCAGCAGGAGTGAAATTGTGCGCTCGCACGGCTTCACTCCCGCAGCCCAGTGTGAACCTGGGCTAAAAGATGCTTAAAGTGAAAAAAAAAGTGAAACATTCATTTAAATATCGTACCTGGGGGGTGTCTAAAGTATGCCTGTGAAGTGGCACGTGTTTCCCGTGTTTAGAACTGTCCCTGCACAAAATAACATTTCTAAAGGAAAAAAGTAATTTAAAACTGCTTGCGGCTTTAATGTAATGTCTGGTCCTGGCAATATGGATGAAAATCATTGAGAAAAATGGCATGCGTACCCCCCCACCCCCCCAGCCCACTACCAGCCCCTTTGGGTCTTGTATGGATATTAAGGGGAACCCCGCATCCAAAATAAAAAAAGGCCCTATATACTCTGAACAGCAGTATACAGGCGGTGCAAACAAGACAGGGACTGTAGGTTTGTTCTTAAGTAGAATCTGTTTATAATTTGGAACAGGTACATTTTTTAAGTGTAGCTCCAGCCAAAAAATCTATTTTTAAGCTTTTTGGAAAACATAGGGAAGGGTTATCACCCCTGTAACATTTGTTTTGCTGTCTGTGCAGTGTGCACCTGTTCAGAACATTTCACCTCACTTTCCGTCCAAATGACAAATGTTTTTTGAAAATTTGTTTTTTTTATTGAAACAAGGATTGGTGATAAAGCATCAGTGGAGAGGAGACACGTTTTTCCCATATTAACTCTTACAGGAGAGAATTTGCCTTCCTAGGGGTAGATTTCCTCTCACTTCCTGTTGTCTCCTTCCGTTTGCAAGTAGTAGTCATTTGTAAGTTGGATCTTTGAAAGTAGGGGCCTGCCGTATATACTCTGCAGAAATTTGTCCCTTAGGTATTGGTGTTGCCACAACACTGTAAGCCCTCACAGTTACTCTTGATGGGCGCTGGAACGCCCTGCTGTGAACTATTATATCAAGAATTGTAATTACATGTCATTGTTGAACAGTGGTAGGAAAAATTGGGCCTTTGGTGGTGGTGCTGGTGCCACAACACTGTAAGTCCTCACAGTTACTCTTGGTGGGCGCAGGAATGGGCCCAGCTGTGAAATATTAGATCAAGAATTGTAATTACATGCCCCTGTTGAACAGGGGCAGAAAAATTTGGCCTTTGTTGGTTGTGGTAGTGGTGTTACCACAACACTGTAAGCCCTCACAGTTACTCTTGGTGGGCGCAGGAATGGGCCCTGCTGTGAATTATTAGATCAAGAATTGTAATTACATGCCCCTGTTAAACAGGGGCAGGAAAATTGGGCCTTAGACACTGGTGCCACAACACTGCAACCCCTCACAGATACTGTACTTTGAGCACAGCAATGAGCCCGGCTGCAAAGTATTGCATCAAAAATTGTATTTACACGCCCCTGTTAAACAGGGGCTGAAAAATTGGGCCTTAGGCACTGGTGCTGGTGCCACAACACTGCAACCCCTCACAGATACTGTAGTTGGAGCGCAGCAATGAGCCCTGCTGCAAAGTATTGCATCAAAAATTGTAAATACACGCCCCTGTTAAACAGGGGCTGAAAAATTGGGCCTTAGCCACTGGTGGCGGTGCCCAGAACCAAAAATGTTCTTACAAGCTATCAGCATGATCATTGAGGAGGAAGAGGATAGTCACTCAGCATAACAGGATAGTCACTCAGCATCAGCATAGGCAGTCTTGAAGGGATCTGACATATCAAAAAAAAATATTCGGTTACATCAGCATCAGGTGCTTGGTAGCTGGTGGTGATCCAAGACTGATTCATTTTTATGAAGGTCAGTTGATCGACCGAGTCGGTGGACAGGCGCACCCTGTGATCGGTTACAAAGCCTCCAGCAGCACTGAATGTGCATTCCGAAAGAACGCTGGATGCAGGACAGGCCAGTAGCTCAATTGCATACTGTGCAAGCTCTGGCCAGTGATCCATCCTCAAGACCCAGCAACCCAGAGGATTTTCGTTGGGAAAGGTGTCCAAGTCTGATCTTGCCCCTAGGTATTCCTGCACCATGTAAACCAGACGCTGGCGATGGTTGCTGGAACCGATCATACCTTGGGGCTGCGTACTAAAAAATTGTCTGAACGCATTGGTCAGACGGCCACCTTCTCCACCGCTCTTTCTTTGACTGACCGAAGCCTCAGCAACATGTTGTCCAGGACCTGGAATTTGTAACCTCCCAGTCTCTGGGAACACGTTGCACAGACCTTTCTGCAAGGCCTCCCGAAGATGCTTCATCCTCTGCTCCTTCTGCGACGGCAAGATAAGGTCCGCAATCTTACCCTTGTAATGTGGATCAAGGAGGGTTGCCAGACAGTAATGATCCCTCTCCTTGATTGCACGAATACGAGGATCCCTCCGCAGGCTTTGCAGGATCAGGGAGGCCATGCAACGTAGGTTTGCTGAGGCATTTGGTCCAGAGTCCTCTGGGTCACTAAGGACAACATGATCCGCAGCCACCTCCTCCCAGCCACGTACAAGTCCATGGGTGTCTTGGGACTGCAATTGATCCCTTGAAGACTGCTGCTGATGCTGAGTGCTAGGCTCCACCTCCATGCTGACACAATCCTCCTCCTCCTCCTCCTCGTCCTCTTCCTGTGTGATAGCCGGCCAGCAGGAACACTGTCTGAATAAAGGGGGCCTTGAGAGGTAAGGAAGTCCTCCTCTTCCTGCCTCTGTTCTGCCTCAATTGCTCTGTCCATTATTCCACGCCGCGTGTGCTCCAACAGGTGGACAAGAGGGACAGTGTCACTGATGCATGCACTGTCACTGGTCACCATCCTCGTGGCCTCCTCAAATGGTGCCAGGACAGTGCATGCATCCCTGATCATGGCCCACTGACGTGGGGAAAAAAATCCAAGCTTCCTGACCCTGTCCTGGTGCCATTTTGCAACATATACTCATTGATGGCCCTCTGCTGTGTGTGCAGCCGCTGCAGCATGGCCAACGTAGAGTTCCACCTGGTGGGCATGTCACAGATTAGGCGGTTCTTGGGCAGGTTGGATTCCTTTTGCAGGTTAGCCAGCCGAGCACTGGCATTATATGACCGGCGGAAATGCCCACAGAGTTTCCTGGCCTGCTTCAGGACCTCCTGGAGGGCATGCCCAAGAACCGCTGCACCACCAAGTTAAGGACGTGAGCCAAACAGGGCACATGGGTCAGTTGTCCCTGTCGGAGGGCAGAGAGGAGGTTGGTGCCATTGTCGCAAACCACCTTTCCTGGCTTAAGCTGGCGTGGCGTCAAGCACCTCTGAGCCTGCCCCTGCAGAGCTGACAGAATCTCTGCCCCAGTGTGGCTCCTGTCCCCCAAGCACACCAGCTCAAGCACCGCATGGCATCTTTTTGCCTGCGTACTTGCGTAGCCCCTTGAACGCCTAAGGAGCACCGCTGGTTCCAAGGACAAAGCACAGGTAGAGGCCATGGAGAAAGAAGAAGAGGAGGGGGTGGAGGAGAGAGGTGTGTCAGAATCACCAGTAGTAAAATTTTTGAGGCATGGTGGCGGAACAACCTCCAACACTACTGCACCTTGTCCTGCATCCTTCCCAGCTGCCAGCAGAGTCACCCAATGTGCCGTGAAAGATAGGTAACGTCCCTGTCCATTCCTGCTGGACCATGAGTCAGCGGTAATATGCACCTTACCGCTGACCGCCCTGTCCAGCGAGGCCAAGACATTGCCTTCCACATGCCGGTAGAGAGCCGGAATCGCCTTCCGTGAGAAAAAGTGGCGTTTGGGAACCTGCCACTGAGGAACCGCACATTCCACAAACTCACGGAAGGGGGCGGATTCTACTAACTGAAAAGGCAGCAGTTGAAGTGCTAGCAATTTAGCCAAGCTAGCATTCAACCACTGGGCATGTGGATGGCTGGGAGCGAACTTCTTTTGGCGGTGCAGCAGCTGGGGCAGGGAAATTTGCCTGGTACAATCGGACGTCGGTGTACCGATAGCAGATTGCCCGCAAGTACTTGGCTGTGGCACACCTAATTCTACACCTTCATTCCTCTCAGTGCAGGTTTCAGAGAGGACTGAAGGTTGGAGACCCCAGCTGATAAGGAGCAAGGAAAGGTCCGCTTTGTTCTTTGGTGTGGGTCTTTTAGGTACGCTTGCCAACTAACTGCATGGCAGGTCGACATATGTCTGGTCAATGACGTGGTGCCCAATTGGCTAACGTTTTGGCCACGCAAGATATGCTTCAGACATATGTTGCAAATGGCAATGGTGCGATCTGCTGCACACGCCCACACCAAAGAACTTTTGGAATAACGTGCAGAGACAGCAGCGCCCTGCGCATGCGGAGCTCTGCGGTGTGATGCAGTTGGTGTGCTGCCCTTAAGCTGGCCTCTGGAGGGCATCCTGCCTCATTGGAGATGTGCCTCCTCCTCCTCCTCCTCTCTCCTATCAGGCACCCACGTGGAGTCAGTGACCTCATCATCCCCTCCCTCCTCATCACTAGAGCAAATCTGGCAGTATGCTGCAGCTGGGGGAACATGACTGCCAGATAGCTGTCCTTGTTGGGCACCCCCTCTCTCTGGGCTCACGTTACTATCCCCTCTCTCTGGGCTCACGTTACTGCCTTCCTATAGCTGGATTCCATCATCGAAACCTTCAAAACGCTGGGCATCCTCCTGGAGCATGTACCCAACACTGTGGTCAAACAGTTCGGGGGACTCCTCAGGAGGACATGGTGGGGCTAGGGAAGGAGTGACTGATGCCATTGAGTGGAGGGAAGAGGCCACTTTGGCAGCTGCTTTGCCAGACAAAATACCCTGAGCCTGGGTGAGAGAGGATGAGGAGGATGAGGACGGATTGGTCATCCACTCTACCAAGTTTTGGGCATGTTGCGGCTCAACATGGCCAGCTGCCGAAAAGAAGGACAAGCGTGTCCCACGGCCACGTGCTGATGAGGATGCGCCGTGTCCACGACCAGCACTGTTGCCTCTAGACACAGAACCTGCTTGCCCTCTTTTATTGCCTCATGACTGTCTGCCTCTCCTTGTTTGCCTTCCAGACATATTAATGGCCTGCAGTGAGATGTAGCTGCACAAAGGTGGGATGTATATATATATATATATATATATATATATATCTGTACTGATTATAATGCAGCTATCAGAATCAACTGGCTGCTGTGGTATTAGTATGAGAAAAGCAGCAATTGTCTTCAGTTAGTTTTAGGTGAACACTGTGCAGAGGACACAGTACACTAACTGAAAATACTTACAGCTCTCTGCCTATGGTTTTATTATGAGAACACCACAAATTGTATTCAGGTTCCTTTGAGTGAACGCTGTGCAAAGGACAGAAGTACTGCAGTACACTAAATGAAATTAATGCAGCTCCCTGCCTGTGGTTTTATTATGAGAACACCACTAATTGTATTCAGGTAAGCTTTAGGTGAACGCTATGCAAAGCACACAGTACACTAAGTGAAACACTGCAGCTAGCACAATCACCTGCCTGCCTGTCACAGTATAGAGAATAACAGGAACGGATCAAGCTAAACTGAATACAGTGTATAAATATATATACAACACTTAGGATGCATATATATCCTCTACACTCTGTAACTGCAGCTAACTGACTCGCCTGCCTTCTCTATCTAACTCAATATAAATGACACTGTCTCTCTCTCTCTGTAAGCTCTCTCTTTAACCAACACCGCAACACACTACACAAGGCCGCCACGGAGGAGGCCTTATATAGGGTGGGGCGTGTACTAAGCCCCCTGAGACATAATTAGCCAAAGCCACCCTGGCTTTGGCCAATTATGGCTCTCCGATTTTTGCGCGCTGTGATTGGCCAAAGCATGCGGGTCATAGTGCATGCTTGGCCAATCATCAGCCAGCAATGCACTGCATTGCCGCAGTGAATTATGGGCTGTGACGCGCCACTCAAATTTGGCGCGAATGGCCTATAATGTTCGAAATTAGACGAACAGCCAATGTTCGAGTCAAACATGGGTTCGACTCGAACACGAAGCTCATCCCTACCTAAGATACAGTAGGAGAATGAGCATAGCCATCCAAAGTCAGGAAGTATATTATTAACAGGATTATCAGGTGAAAATAAAAGAAAAAAAAAGGTTTAGAAAATATTATTTTTTTATAAATTCTTTATTTTTCCATAGATTTCACATTACAAGTTTTCACGTTTTATACCATCTGCTTATATCAATCAAAAATCAAACACAAAAAAACAAAGACTACAATCTTGTATTCTCCCAACTCCTTTATGTTTCATTAATTCAATGTGACTTCTATTTTCCTCTTTAACCTCTGCCTTTCTTTTCCGTGATGCCCCCCTCCCTCCCCCACATCCTCCCACCCTCACACCTCCTCTCTCTCCTCCTCTCCTCGATCCCCACCCCTTTCCCCGCTCCTCCCTATATTTCAAGTAGGGTGCCCATATCGTCCGGTATCTCCCATCTTGATCTTTCATTGCCATCGTGAGGTGCTCCATCTGTTGAATCTCTGCAATTCTAGCAAACCATTGTGCTCTAGTTGGTGGACTCTCCTTTTTCCACAGGACAGGGACACGCCCTCGCGGCTGTAATAAGATGTCTTAGTAGTGAATTTTTGTATTTTTCCACTGATATAGGTATATCTAGTATTAGAATGGCTGCTGGTCTGTCTTCTAAAGACACTCCTGTGATTATTTTGATAGTTTCTATTACCATTTTCCAAAACTCCAGTATTTTCACACATTCCGAGGAAATATGTAATAGAGTCCCTTCTGCCATGTGACATCTCCAGCAGGCATCTGACTTCTGAGGATATATTCGATGCAGCACTGTTGGTGTTCTATACCATCTAGTTAAAATTTTGTATCCTCCCTCCTGGTATCTGCTCGCTACTGAGGCCTTGTGTGTAAATAACAAGATCCTGTCTCCCTGTTCTTGGGAGAATGTTAACCCTAAGTCCCTCTCCCAAGCCTGAAGGAACGTAAGTTCTTGTGGTATGTATAAATTAATTAGTATTGCATAGAAATAAGACAGTGAGTGTCTCAGGGGGCTCCCCTTCAGGCATATCTGCTCAAATTTTGACAATATTCTGACTTCTATATATATTTGCCTTTGTTCGTAAGAACGCTTCTAATTGCAGCATCCAAAAAAAATCAAATTCTGTTGCTACCTCTCTTTCAATCTCTCGCTTTGTCATTAGTCGATTATCTTTTGAAAAGTGAATAATTCTACTAATACCTCTTTGTCGTAGAGCATTGAATCTTAGATATATCAAACTTGGCTGAAATGCCCTGGTGCTCAGTAGGGATGAGCTTCGAATTTGAGTCGAACTCATGTTCGACTCGAACATTGCCTGTTCGCATGTTCGCCGAACAGCGAACAATATGGGGTGTTCGCGGCAAATTCGAAAAGCCGCGGAACACCCTGTAAAAGTCTGTGGGAGAAATCTAAAGTGCTAATTTTAAAGGCTTATATGCAAGTTATTGTCATAAAAAGTGTTTGGGGACCGGGTCCTGTCCCAGGGGACATGTATCAATGCAAAACAAAGTTTTAAAAACTGACGTTTTTTCGGGAGCAGTGATTTTAATAATGCTTAAAGTGAATCAATAAAAGTGAAATATTCCTTTAAATTTTGTACCTAGGGTGGTTGTATAGTATGCCTGTAAAGTCACGCTTGTTTCCCGTGCTTAGAACTGTCCCTACACAAAGGGTAATTTCTGAAGAAAAAAAAGTCATTTAAAACACACTCGCGGCTATAATAAATTGTCGGCTCCCGGCAATACATAGAAACGTCATTGATAAAAAATAAAAAAATCCGTGGGGGTCCCCCCAATTCCATTACCAGGCCCTTCAGGTCTGGTATGGATATTAAATGGAACCCTGCCGCATTTTTTTTTTAAATGCGTGGGGTTCCCCCCAAATATCCATACCAGGCCCTTTAGGTCTGGTATGGATTTTAAGGGGAACTCCACCCCAAATAAAAAAAAATGGCGTGGAGTTTCTCCAAAAATCCATACCAGTCCCTTTATCCGAGCACGCAACCTGGCAGGCCGCAGGAAAAGAGGGGGGATGAGAGAGCGCCCCCCCCTCCTGAACCGTACCAGGCCACATGCCTTCAACATGGGGAGGATGTCCCCATGTTGATGGGAACAAGGGCCTCATCCCCACAACCCTTGCCGGGTGGTTGTGGGGGTCTGCGGGCAGGGGGCTTATCAGAATCTGGAAGACCCCCAGATCCCACCCCCTACATTGTACCCCTACCATTTCACGAAGAAAGTGTAAAAAAAAATTAAAAAAACACACAGACACCTTGGAAAAGTCCTTTATTAAAAATAAAAAATAAAAAACACATTCCAGCGATGTAATCCAATGTCCCGCAGTGATCCGATGTCCAGCGCTGCAGTCTCCACTCGAAACGTCATTGGCTGAGTGGACCTACACTGCGGAGGAAGTTCCCCATCAGGTCCGCTCAGCCAATGACGTAGGCGGGGTCTGAGGTACGAGGGGGCGGGGGCGCCCTCGTATCTCAGACCCCGCCTACGTCATTGGCTAAGCGGACCTGATGGGGAACTTCATCTTCAGTGTAAAAAAATTAATAGACCCGCCCCTTCTCACGTTCCCCATCAGACTGCAGCGCTGGACATCGGATCGCCGCGGGACATTGGATTACATCGCTGGAATGTGTTTTTTATTTTTTATTTTTAATAAAGGACTTTTCCAAGGTGTCTGTGTGTTTTTTTTTTTTTTTACACTTTCTTCTTGAAATGGTAGGGGTACAATGTACCCCTTACCAATTCACATAGGGGGGCCGGGATCTGGGGGTCCCCTTTGTTAAAGGGGTCTTCCAGATTCCGATAAGCCTCCTGCCCGCAGACCCTTACAACCCTTGCCCGGTGGACATCCTCCCCATGTTGAGGGCATGTGGCCTGGTACGGTTCAGGAGGGCGGGGCGCTCTCTCGTCCCCCCCCTCGTTTCCTGCAGCCTGCCAGGTTGCGTGCTCAGATAAAGGGTCTGGTATGAATTTTTGGGGGAACTCCACGCCATTTTTTTTTTAAATTTGGGGTGGAGTTCCCCTTAAAATCCATACCAGACCTGAAGGGTCTAGTATGGATATTTGGGGGGAACCCCAAGTAATTATTTTTTATTTGATGCAGTGTTCCCCTTAATATCCATACCAGACCTGAAGGGCCTGGTAATTGAATTTGGGGGGACCCCCACGCATTTTTTTTTTTTATCAATGACTTTTCTCTGTATTGCCGGGAGCCGACAATTCATTATAGCCGGGAGTGGTTTTAAATGGCTTTTTTTCCTTCAGAAATTACATTTTGTGCAGGGACAGTTCTAAGCAAGGGAAACAAACACTGCTTTACAGGCATACTATACACCCCTCCCAGGTACGAAATTTAAAGGAATATTTCACTTTTTATTGTTTCACTTTATGCATTATTAAAATCAGTGCTTCCGAAAAAACTGGCGTTTTTAAAACTTTTTTTTGCATTGATACATGTCCCCTGGGGCAGGACCCGGGTCCCCAAACCCTTTTTAGGACAATAACTTGCATATTAGCCTTTATAATTAGCACTTTAGATTTCGAACGTTCGAGTCCATTGTATTTAATAGGGTTCTGAAGTTCACGCAAACTTTAGGTCTGATCGCAGGTTCTGGTGCGAACCGAACAGGGGGGTGTTCGGCTCATCTCTAGTGCCCAGGATCGGAGTTATTGGACTCAGGTATTTAGACATATTTGTTTTTTCAAAAACATTTTTAATTGTTCGTATAGTGGCCCCTATCATCGGGTGTTTCTTTATTTCTGCTGGCATTTCAGCTTCTGGGATCCACACTAGGCCTTCCAGGGGTATATCCACTGTTGCCTGTTCCATTTTTATCCAGGGTTTCTTATTAAGCCCACACCACTCTACTACTCTAACTAAATGAGATGCTTCCTGATACTTTACTGGGTCCGGGAGCCCAATCCCTCCTTCCCATTTGGGCAATGACAAAATAGTTCTACGTATCGTCGGTTTCCCCGCCCAAATGAATTTCAGGAACCCCGACCTAAGATCCCTCCAAAAACTTTGGGGGATCTTAATTGGTAAAGTCTGTATTAGATACACAAGTCTCGGTAACACGTTCATCTTTATTATATTTGTCTGCCCGAACCATAGAAAATATTCTAGCAAGTTATAATGTATGTTGTAAGTGAATAGAAAAATATTTTAAGGAAGGGAAAAACACTGCAAGTTGGCATTTAAAATATTAGATTTTTTTTCTGTGCTTTTACCTATATCACATATAATAAATAATTGTGTGCTGCTATGTTGTTGTTAAAGTAAACACTAAAATTATAGTGGATCGCTCACACCAAAACACCCTCTCATAGGTAGTGTGTACAATATACTAATAATTCAACCAGTGGCGTCGCGCTCCTGTGCAAATTATGATGCTACCTCTTTAAATACTAGATGAAATTGTAATACAATGTGACTGAACAAATAATGATGTCCCTAAATCTGAATACATAAAAATAAAATGCTAATAGCGCATATCGTGAAAAAAATCACAAACAAAAGCTAATCATACTCAGTGCAGGCACCAGCATAGGGCAGCCAAGGCAGCCACCTAAGGGCACCAGGATAGGGGGGGCAAAGCCAGGGGTTCCCCAAGAGGTGCTTATGCTGGTGCTGGCAGCCAGCTTTGCTCACACCTGTACCCAGCTCAGCACACTGACAAGGCGGCGCAGCACAGCCCCGGCTGGGCGCTGTTAACTTCAACTCTCCAGATTCGAGTACCGGCCCTGCCTACTGCACTCCTCCTCCTCCACCTCTGCAGCACAGAGAGACACCCTCGGCTTGAAGACACCACCCCCTCTCTCTTCAGCCCTAGAGTCAAGGATTGCTGAATCCTGAAAAAATAAATCCCTCTGATCCGTCTCTGATCATCCCTTGTGCCATGTATGCATTCTCTGACCATCTCTTGTGCCATGTATGTGGTCTCTGACAATCTCTTGTGCCATGTATGCAGTCTCCGACCATCTATTGTGCTATGTCCGCAGTCTCTGATTATCTCTTGTGTCATGTCTGTAGTCTCTGTGGACTATAATGTAAGTGGGAGCTCTAAGGACTCTTGTGTAAGGAGGGGGCTATGGTGACCAGAGACTCCCTTACATCAATCTGAGTTTCACAGCATCCCCTCTTTACATCAGAGTCCTCAGAGTTCTCCTTTACATTAGGGTCCACAATGTTCCCTTTTACGTCAGAGTACACATAGTTCCCACTTACACTGTAAAGAAAAACCCTGTGTTGGGTTATATTAACCTGACCTTCATATAAATGGAGACATTTATTTTTTGCCTTTTATTATACCTTAAGCACAAGTTACATGTGCAATTAGCACAATATATAACTTAAATATTGATATTTGCACTGTTTTCCACTGAAATGGGGCATTTATGTACTTTTTTGAAGTGCCAGTAAAAAATGTGTCAGTGCCAGTAAGTTTCATGATTTTTGCCAGTAAAAAATTGGTGCTGTTTGTCCTTACAGTAATTTTCACTTCAGGGTTTGGCAACACTTCACCCCAATAAAGTGCCCCCTCCCCCTGCTATGCATTGCGAGCTTCGATTACCCATCTCCAGTTACCAAGACCGGCATACAGGGTGCCGGTGGGTAGAGGGGAGAGAGTAGAGCAGACACACGTCCTCTCTCCTCCTATTCTTGTTCGCGACCCAAAAAGCAACATTGACAGCTTCCCCGGCCATCAAGGCCAGAAAATAATGTAATGCAATGCGATCTACACTGCATTACATTCATGACTGAATGCATGGTAACATCGATGATGTAACATCAGCAGGCACATAAAGTGTATGTCATATGGGGGTGGGAGTTTGCATTGTGGAAAGGAGGGAGGTGGCAGGAGAATGGTTAAGGGGGGGAACCAAAATGCACCTTCGCCTAAGTAGACAAAAATCCTTGCACCAGCCCTGATCATACTCATTGTGAAACTATCATAAATACTCAAATAATGTTCATAAAGTGCATGAATAAAGTAATATATTTTAAAAGTCCAGTGTTACGTAGCAACCAGCAACTTGTATGCTGATTCTTCACTTTAAATCACTCCTAAGTGCAGAAATGACACCATCACATATGCATGATATTACTCCACCAGATGTGCCCTCATCTAAGGGTTATCACTAACCAATGGTCATTATGCGCCTTGATCCCTTACAGGGCACTGGTAAAGGTGTTATGCCGCGTACACACAACCATTTTTCATGACGAGAAAAATGCAATTTTTTAGATTGGTCGTGAAAAACGGTTGTGTGTATGCTCCATAGCAGTTTTTGCGGCGAGAAAACTGCTACGTCACCGCGCTTTGCTCGAGCGTTTTTTTTTCATGAACGTGTGTATGCAAGGCAGGCTTGAGAGGAATCACGACGAGAAAAACGTTTTTTTTTGCATGACACGAATAACGGTCGTGTGTCTACGCGGCATTACAGTGGTATATACACATCTGATGATTAACTCATCTCCTCCATTTCTCCTCCTCCTTATCCAATCAGCATGCACAAGAAACTGAGGATTATGATCACTATTAGGGTGTGCCGATATCTTCACGCTCTAAACTTCTCTAATCAATCTCACCTTTTCTCCAGACAGTCACCATGAAAGAAAACTATACTGTACATAGTGCTCAGTCTTTTAAAAACGTTTTAACCTTTTATTTAACAGGTAATCAGTGCACTCATGTTTAGAAGGTGCTCCAAGTGCACTAAACTGTTAAAAACATGTATCCAAATTCAAGAAACAATATTAAAATTCCAGGTTGGTTTACCGCTGTTGTTCGTGTACCAAACACTCCCTGACGTCCGCCGGTCCCTCCCGCCATTAGCCAATGTGCTATTAGCATTTTATTTATATATATTTAGATTTAGAGACATCATTATTTGTTCAGTCACATTGTATTACAATTTCATCTAGTATTTAAAGATAATTTGCAAAGGAGCGTGGCACCACTGGTTAAATGGTCTGTGCTTTTACCTGCATTTTTTGAAGTTGGTGATATGGTTTCTTTCCTGACAGACTCCATGGCAGACTACGTGTGGGTTAACCCCGCCTCCTCTCCACAGCTATAGGACCCCATACCCATAAATTTGAGCTCACCTCCACAGACAGGTGTTCCTTTTCTATCCTCCTCACATGGACCCTTCATCATGCAATTCAGGTGCAGTCCAGGATGTCCGTCGGATTAGGTACAAGTTGTGCGGTGCACCCAGGGCCCAGCTATCAGCGGGCGAGTGGTTTCGGGCAGTTAATACCCCTATGGTGGAAGGGATGTGGCCCAGTGTACCAGGATTGGCTGGCAAGGTCTGAAGATTTCTTCATTATGTACATGGCAGACCGTTTTTGTATGTATTTTGTCTGTTGTCTGTTCCCCCTCAGTGTCTTTGCGCCGTGTGTGGAACGCTTCTGCGTTCCAGGACGCCACTCTACTTCCTGCCTCCCGATCCGCCGTACGTCTGTGCATGTGCAGAGCCGCGGCGAAACCGAGGCTTGGTTTTCGCGCATGCGCGGTACGGCGGCGGGGTCAGAGGCCGCACAAACAAAAACAGAAACCGCTCAGGTGTGGACGTCCTCCAGGTGACTATCTCCTCCCAACAGCCAAGGGTGCAGGCAATGCAATTTCAGGCAAAACAAAAGATCAAGTCTTCTGGACAGCAGCACTCCAATAAAAAGCCTTTATTATGTAAAATCTTCAAAAATCCAAATACAGCACAGCAAGTCACAAAATTCTGGTTAGAGCTGACTAGTTTCACACTTTCTTAGTGTTTAATCATAGCTATGATTAAACACTAAGAAAGTGTGAAACTAGTCAGCTCTAACCAGAATTTTGTGACTTGCTGTGCTGTATTTGGATTTTTGAAGATTTTACATAATAAAGGCTTTTTATTGGAGTGCTGCTGTCCAGAAGACTTGATCTTTTGTTTTGTCAGAGGCCGCACAGGCGCAGTGAGCCGGTCCCCTCGGCGCATGCGCGCAGCGGGCCCGGCCGTGACGTCATTACAGCGGGGAATTTAAACGCTGTGGAGCCCTGTACAGGTGGGATAACCTGTGGGCTTTGACGGCAGCATCCCGGAGCTCGGTTCTGCTGGGACAAGGTAAGCAACATCCTTTAGGTAGTTATGCAAGTGTCTCTTAAAGAGACAGTTAAAAAAAAAAAAAAATTAAAATGTTTTTCTTTTTTTTTTGGTTTGTGTTGCTTACTCTTGTCCTAGGTGGTCTCTGAGTTTGTAGGTTTGTCTTGCCTCATCATGGACTCTCCTTCACCGCCATGTGGCCAGCCCTCCCGCACAAGGTATGTGCGGAGTGGGTAAGGGGGTGGTGTCTTTTGTGCCTATCTGGTGGTTTCTAACGGTTACATCCTGCCCACCTTCCCCCTCCCTCTGTCTGTATTATCTCTTACAGCCCGGCAACTTCAGTTCATCGATCACAAGAAAGGGACCTTGCCAGGCTGCATCATCACTCATCATCCAGGTCTAGACGCGACACTACGTCTAGGACCCATCATCATAGGGGACGTTCACATACCCCCTCTAGACATAGGAGATGTTCCCATTCCTCCTCTAGTCACCGCCACCACCACTGCGATGATCGCTCTGACCACAGAGCCTGTTGGGGATGCAAGACCAGAATCCCGGAGGGCAAATCGCTATGCGACCCATGTTATGCCCGAGCGGTTGGTGAGAAAGAGACGGAAAATCAAAACCTTGAGTCTCTTGTGAAACGTGTGGTACAGCAATCTATGAAAGAAATAGTTGCCCCCCACACAAGGAGCCAGTCCACCACCTTGTCTGGCTCCTTGGCTGACGAGGCCCAGGAGGATTCCGGCCAATTCCAGCCCCATGATTCCTCCCATTATTCCTCGCAAGACGAGATGGAGGGAGATGATTCTACGATGGGATTCGACTACGCTTTAGTCTCTCCGCTGATCAAGGCAGTGAAGGAAACTTTGAAGTTGGAGGATACCACTGCCCCCCCAGAAAAACAAAGAAAACTGTTTAAACAACTGGGGAAAGAACGCTCCAATTTCCCACTTCCCTCTGAGCTGAAAGGAGTGTTTGAGGAAGAATGGAGCAAGGGAGATAAGAAGGTTTCCATGCTAAGCAAAACCTCTAGACTGTATCCCTTTAAATCGGAGGATGTCAAGCATCTGGAGAATGCTCCCCTCGTAGATGCAGCAGTAATGCGCCTAGCGAAGCATGTCACCCTCCCGCTAGATGACACCGTATCATTTAAAGATGGTCTGGATCGGAAGATCGACCAGGACCTCAAAAGTATATATAGCCTGGCTGGAACGGCATGCAAACCAGCTTTAGCCCTTGCAGTGACCTCCAAAGCAATGGAGGCCTGGGTGGAAAATGTAGACTCCGTTCTGAAAGGTGTCTCGGAAGAACTGGCTCAAAGTTCAGCAGTGCAAGAACTTAAAGCGGTTGTATACCGCAAAACTTTTTTTTTTTTTTGGGTTAACCTGCAAGGCAAAGGTATAATGAGCTACTAGCTCATTATCAATCACTTACCTTAGATCGAAGCCCCCGCAGCGGTCCTCGGACGCGTCCTCCGTCGAATCCATGATACCCGGAGTGACTTCCGGGTATCGCCGCTCCGGCGCTGTGATTGGCCGGAGCGGCGATGACGTCACTCCCGCACATGCGCGGGGAACGGCACGATCCCCGCGCATGCGCGAACTACCGGCAGTGTACGGCAGGCTCCCATTCAAGAGCCGCCGCGCTCAGTGCGCCTGCGCCGTTATCTACGGCGCGCATGCGCCGTAGATAGCGGTACAGTTTTTTTTGCAAATATCTCCGAGACTGTGTAGGTCTCGGAGATATTACAAGCACCTACAGGTAAGCCTTAATGTAGGCTTACCTGTAGGTGCTTGTACAAAATTTGGGTATACAACCACTTTAAGATGGCAGTCGCCTTTTTGGGGGAAGCTTCAATTGACCTCATCCGTTTACTGGCCAGATCGATGTTGTCCTCGGTCACGGCCAAACGAGCACTGTGGTTACGCCCCTGGCTTGCTGATCCAGCCTCCAAGCAGGCATGGTGCAAAATTCCCTTTGAAGGGGCTTCATTGTTTGGGAACAAACTTGACAACGCCATTTCAAAAGCTACAGGCGGAAGGTCGGGTTTTCTTCCCCAGGACAGGCGCCAGTTTAATCAGAAAAAACCTCAACAGAGACGCAGTACAGAGCACTCGAGAGAGGCACGCTCCTATAAACCCGGACGGGATTTCAGGAGAAGCTGGAATTGGAACAGAGGCCAATCTTCTTTTCAAAAGTCCGGCAAGAAACAGACGCCCGGTGGGCGTGAACCAACTAAGTCTTTTTGAGATTGGGCCCGCCCAGGCGGGTTGGGTAGGGGCTCGCCTACGTCTCTTCCGGCACGTCTGGGTGGCCTCGATCTCGGACTATTGGACCATCAAGACGGTCTCAACAGGTCACACATGGTCCTTCACCAAGATCCCTCCATGCAGACCAATGCAAACTTCACTTCCTCGGTCAGAGGAGAAACAACAAGTTCTTCTCTCATATGTGAATGTCCTGAAAGATCAAGGAGCAGTGGTGCCCGTCCCAAAGGATGAGGAATTCCAGGGGGTATACTCCCCCCTCTTCCTAGTACAAAAGAAGAACGGCTCTTGGCGTCCAGTCATAGATCTCACTTTCCTGAACAAGTACATAAAGCACGAGAAGTTCAAAATGGAGTCACTCTCAACCATCCAAAAAATAGTTCAACCAGGCGACTGGTTGATCTCAATAGATCTAAAAGACGCGTACTTTCATGTTCCGGTGGCAGAAAACGTTCACAAATATATGCGGTTCCAGGTCGAACAAGAGCACTTACAATTTATTTGTCTTCCATTCGGGCTAACGACTTCTCCAAGAGTCTTTTCCAAGGTGCTGTTAGCAGTTGTGTCCCTTCTCAGAGTACAGGGTGTGCGCCTGTATCATTATCTGGACGATCTACTAGTACTGTCCCAAGACAAGCAGCAGCTGCTAGTCCACAAAGATCAGGTGATCTCTACACTGTTGGAGTTCGGATGGCTCCTAAACCGGGAGAAGAGTCAGCTGGATCCGACCCAGCGCTTGGTCTATCTAGGAGCCCAGTTCGACACCATAGAGAACACCATCTCTCTTCCAGAAGAAAAAATACCGATCATTCGGGAAAGAATCTCCTTAGCTCTAGACTTCTCTCACCTAAGGGCATCACAGTGCCTGAAGATAATCGGCACGATGGTGGCCACATCCCCCATGGTCAAGTGGGCGATGTGGAGGCTTCGTCCTTTTCAATCCGGATTCCTCCAGCAATGGAAGACAGACGATCTCAATCAGCGGATCCAGATAACACAGTCAATGAGCAACAGTCTCCTCTGGTGGCTTCAAACCAAGAACTTGTCAACTTGCCACTCCCTTGCCCCCATCCATTGGGTGACTGTTACATCCGATGCCAGCAATGCGGGCTGGGGGGCACATTGTGGGGCAGAACTGGCTCAGGGCAAATGGGATGCCCGTCTCCACTCTCCAGGTTCGAACATTCTGGAACTGCGTGCGGCATGGTGCGCCCTTCAAGCCTTCTCCCACCTTCTGAAAGGGAAGTCGGTCCTACTCAAAATGGACAATACCACCGCTGTGGCATATGTGAAGAGACAAGGGGGCACTCGGAGCTCTGCCCTTCTCCAAGAGGTCGAGCCCATTATGACCTGGGCTCAGAGGAATCTGCTCAACTTAACAGCAGTCTTCATTCCAGGGGAGCAGAACATTCAAGCGGACTTCCTGTCACGCAGCATGCTAGACAACAACGAATGGTCTCTGCATCCACAAACCTTCAAGTGGATCCTATCGTTGGATTTCGATCCAGAGGTGGATCTGTTTGCATCCCCCTGCAATTACAAGATCGACAGATACTACACCCGAGCTTGGTACAATCAAGCCTTCAGAATAGATGCATTAACGAGTCAATGGGACTTCAACAGGGCATATGCCTTCCCTCCTCTTCCGATCATGCTAAAATTCCTACAGCGGCTTCAGTTGGAGAAAGTCGAGGTGGTAACAATAGCACCATACTGGCCGAGCAGACCTTGGTTTCCTCTCCTGAATCTAATGAGCTTCAGGGACCCGCTGCCTCTTCCTCTCAGGCCGGACCTTCTTTCTCAGGGGACGACCCTGCACCCCTGTCCAGCAATGCTGAGACTGATGGTCTGGTTTTTGAGAGGGAGAGGCTAGAGTCTCTTGGGTGTGCTTCAGGGGTAATCTCTACCCTTATGAGCTCCAGAAAGTCCAACACAAATAAAACTTACAATAGAATCTGGGCCAGATTTGTCAGCTTCACGACTACTGCAGGAAAGTCATCTAGAAACCCTAGTGTTCAAGACATCTTGAGTTTTCTCCAATCAGGCTTAGACCTGCCTTTATCGATTAGTTCCCTCAGGGTACAAGTATCAGCCTTATCAGCTTTTTCGGGAACGTCATGGGCAACTCATCCCCTGGTTCAACAGTTCTTTCGGGGGGCATCGAGAATCAGGCCTCAGAGGAAACCTAGATTCCCCAAATGGGATCTTCCACTCGTCCTTGATGCTCTTTCAGCACTCAACAACAAGGATCTTTCTGTTAAGGACTTATCAATCAAACTGGCCTTTCTAGTGGCCATTACTTCAGCCAAAAGGGTTTCAGAAATAAGCTTCCTGGGTTGTCAAGAACCCTTTTTGACTTTCTTCCCGGACCGAGTGGTCCTTATTCCCATGCTTGGGTCAAAACCAAAGGTCACATCAGTTTTTCACGAAAACCAAGAAATAGTCCTTCCTACTTTAGATTCTCCAGATTCAGCAGATGCTCATCCCTTGGATGTAGGTGAGACTCTGAAAGAATACTTGCGAGTTACTTCATCTTTTAGAAGCTCGAACTACCTTGTTCTTGTTACACACCGGTAGCAACAAAGGGAAGAGGGCTTCTTCCAGAACAATAGCAGCCTGGATCGTCCAATCTATTCAACAGGCTTACAGGGCAAAGGGTTTGGCTCCTCCAGAGGCGGTGACGGCTCATTCCACCAGGGGCATGGCAGCCTCATGGGCAGCAGCTCGACACGTGGCTCCTGAAGTGATATGCAAGGCAGCTTCGTGGTCTTCTATTCATACATTTATGTCTCATTATTGTATTGAGCCTGCTTCCCTTTCCTCTGTTAATTTTGGTCGAAAAATCCTGTCAGTTGACGGGAAAGATTAAAATATTTTTTGTTCAGCATACCCTCCCGTGTGGATTGGCTAGTTATTTCCCACACGTAGTCTGCCATGGAGTCTGTCAGGAAAACGGAAAATTTATTACCAAATACTTACCGTAATTTTCCTTTCCTGATAGACTCCATGGCAGACGGAGTTCCCACCCATGAATTAAAAATATGAAAGTTTAAATTTGAGTCGGCTAGTTACGAAACACCTGTCTGTGGAGGTGAGCTCAAATTTATGGGTATGGGGTCCTATAGCTGTGGAGAGGAGGCGGGGTTAACCCACACGTAGTCTGCCATGGAGTCTATCAGGAAAGGAAAATTACGGTAAGTATTTGGTAATAAATTTTCCGTTTTAGGCGATGTATCACTTGAAGGTTTTATTTTCAGTCTCTTTTTATCCTTTTATTTCATAGGACCGCCTCTGGAGAAAAACTCGCTCACCACATAACAATGGAACTTGCTTTGGGGTAGACCTCAACCGAAACTTTGATTCAAGCTGGTGTTGTAAGTTCATGGAAAAACAATGTTTATCTCTATATATAAAAGTGGCATTAGCAATGGTTTAAAAAGTTATTCTTCATATACACTAAACCTCTCCTGAAACTTCAATATGAGTTTAAATAGGTACTCCAGTCTACTTAAAAAGCTGATTTTTTTAAATGTGTAATATCATTATTGAATAGATATTTCCTGACAGACTCCATGGCAGACTACGTGTGGGTTAACCCCGCCTCCTCTCCACAGCTATAGGACCCCATACCCATAAATTTGAGCTCACCTCCACAGACAGGTGTTCCTTTTCTATCCTCCTCACATGGACCCTTCATCATGCAATTCAGGTGCAGTCCAGGATGTCCGTCGGATTAGGTACAAGTTGTGCGGTGCACCCAGGGCCCAGCTATCAGCGGGCGAGTGGTTTCGGGCAGTTAATACCCCTATGGTGGAAGGGATGTGGCCCAGTGTACCAGGATGGACGAAGGATTGGCTGGCAAGGTCTGAAGATTTCTTCATTATGTACATGGCAGACCGTTTTTGTATGTATTTTGTCTGTTGTCTGTTCCCCCTCAGTGTCTTTGCGCCGTGTGTGGAACGCTTCTGCGTTCCAGGACGCCACTCTACTTCCTGCCTCCCGATCCGCCGTACGTCTGCGCATGTGCAGAGCCGCGGCGAAACCGAGGCTTGGTTTTCGCGCATTCGCGGTACGGCGGCGGGGTCAGAGGCCGCACAGGCGCAGTGAGCCGGTCCCCTCGGCGCATGCGCACAGCGGGACGGCCGTGACGTCACTACAGCGGGGAATTTAAACGCTGTGGATCCCTGTACAGGTGGGATAACCTGTGGGCTTTGACGGCAGCATCCCGGAGCTCGGTTCTGCTGGGACAAGGTAAGCAACATCCTTTAGGTGGTTATGCAAGTGTCTCTTAAAGAGACAGTTAAAAAAAAAAAAAGGAAAATGTTTTTCTTTTTTTTTGGGTTTGTGTTGCTTACTCTTGTCCTAGGTGGTCTCTGAGTTTGTGCGTTTGTCTTGCCTCATCATGGACTCTCCTTCACCGCCATGTGGCCAGCCCTCCCGCACAAGGTATGTGCGGAGTGGGTAAGGGGGTGGTGTCTTTTGTGCCTATCTGGTGGTTGCTAACGGTTACATCCTGCCCACCTTCCCCCCTCCCTCTGTCTGTATTATCTCTTACAGCCCGGCAACTTCAGTTCATCGATCACAAGAAAGGGACCTTGCCAGGCCGCATCATCACTCATCATCCAGGTCTAGACGCGACACTACGTCTAGGACCCATCATCATAGGGGACGTTCACATACCCCCTCTAGACATAGGAGATGTTCCCATTCCTCCTCTAGTCACCGCCACCACCACCGCGATGATCGCTCTGACCACAGAGCCTGTTGGGGATGCAAGACCAGAATCCCGGAGTGCAAATCGCTATGCGACCCATGTTATGCCCGAGCGGTTGGTGAGAAAGAGACGGAAAATCAAAACCTTGAGTCTCTTGTGAAACATGTGGTACAGCAATCTATGAAAGAAATAGTTGCCCCCCACACAAGGAGCCAGTCCACCACCTTGTCTGGCTCCTTGGCTGACAAGGCCCAGGAGGATCCCGGCCAATTCCAGCCCCATGATTCCTCCCATTATTCCTCGCAAGACGAGATGGAGGGAGATGATTCTACGGTGGGATTCGACTACGCTTTAGTCTCTCCGCTGATCAAGGCAGTGAAGGAAACTTTGAAGTTGGAGGATACCACTGCCCCCCCAGAAAAACAAAGAAAACTGTTTAAACAACTGGGGAAAGAACGCTCCAATTTCCCACTTCCCTCTGAGCTGAAAGGAGTGTTTGAGGAAGAATGGAGCAAGGGAGATAAGAAGGTTTCCATGCTAAGCAAAACCTCTAGACTGTATCCCTTTAAATCGGAGGATGTCAAGCATCTGGAGAATGCTCCCTTGTAGATGCAGCAGTAATGCGCCTAGCGAAGCATGTCACCCTCCCGCTAGATGACACCGTATCATTTAAACATGGTCTGGATCGGAAGATCGACCAGGACCTCAAAAGAATATATAGCCTGGCTGGAACGGCATGCAAACCAGCTTTAGCCCTTGCAGTGACCTCCAAAGCAATGGAGGCCTGGGTGGAAAATGTAGACTCCGTTCTGAAAGGTGTCTCGGAAGAACTGGCTCAAAGTTCAGCAGTGCAAGAACTTAAGATGGCAGTCGCCTTTTTGGGGGAAGCTTCAATTGACCTCATCCGTTTACTGGCCAGATTGATGTTGTCCTCAGTCACGGCCAAACGAGCACTGTGGTTACGCCCCTGGCTTGCTGATCCAGCCTCCAAGCAGGCATGGTGCAAAATTCCCTTTGAAGGGGCTTCATTGTTTGGGAACAAACTTGACAACGCCATTTCAAAAGCTACAGGCGGAAGGTCGGGTTTTCTTCCCCAGGACAGGCGCCAGTTTAATCAGAAAAAACCTCAACAGAGACGCAGTACAGAGCACTCGAGAGAGGCACGCTCCTATAAACCCGGACGGGATTTCAGGAGAAGCTGGAATTGGAACAGAGGCCAATCTTCTTTTCAAAAGTCCGGCAAGAAACAGACGCCCGGTGGGCGTGAACCAACCAAGTCTTTTTGAGATTGGGCCCGCCCAGGCGGGTCGGGTAGGGGCTCGCCTACGTCTCTTCCGGCACGTCTGGGTGGCCTCGATCTCAGACTATTGGACCATCAAGACGGTCTCAACAGGTCACACATGGTCCTTCACCAAGATCCCTCCATGCAGACCAATGCAAACTTCACTTCCTCGGTCAGAGGAGAAACAACAAGTTCTTCTCTCATATGTGAATGTCCTGAAAGATCAAGGAGCAGTGGTGCCCGTCCCAAAGGACGAGGAATTCCAGGGGGTATACTCCCCCCTCTTCCTAGTACAAAAGAAGAACGGCTCTTGGCGTCCAGTCATAGATCTCACTTTCCTGAACAAGTACATAAAGCACGAGAAGTTCAAAATGGAGTCACTCTCAACCATACAAAAAATAGTTCAACCAGGCGACTGGTTGATCTCAATAGATCTAAAAGACGCGTACTTTCATGTTCCGGTGGCAGAAAACGTTCACAAATATCTGCGGTTCCAGGTCGAACAAGAGCACTTACAATTTATTTGTCTTCCATTCGGGCTAACGACTTCTCCAAGAGTCTTTTCCAAGGTGCTGTTAGCAGTTGTGTCCCTTCTCAGAATACAGGGTGTGCGCCTGTATCATTATCTGGACGATCTACTAGTACTGTCCCAAGACAAGCAGCAGCTGCTAGTCCACAAAGATCAGGTGATCTCTACACTGTTGGAGTTCGGATGGCTCCTAAACCGGGAGAAGAGTCAGCTGGATCCGACCCAGCGCTTGGTCTATCTAGGAGCCCAGTTCGACACCATAGAGAACACCATCTCTCTTCCAGAAGAAAAAATACCGATCATTCGGGAAAGAATCTCCTTAGCTCTAGACTTCTCTCACCTAAGGGCATCACAGTGCCTGAAGATAATCGGCACGATGGTGGCCACATCCCCCATGGTCAAGTGGGCGATGTGGAGGCTTCGTCCTTTTCAATCCGGATTCCTCCAGCAATGGAAGACAGACGATCTCAATCAGCGGATCCGGATAACACAGTCAATGAGCAACAGTCTCCTCTGGTGGCTTCAAACCAAGAACTTGTCAACTTGCCACTCCCTTGCCCCCATCCATTGGGTGACTGTTACATCCGATGCCAGCAATGCGGGCTGGGGGGCACATTGTGGGGCAGAACTGGCTCAGGGCAAATGGGATGCCCGTCTCCACTCTCCAGGTTCGAACATTCTGGAACTGCGCGCGGCATGGTGCGCCCTTCAAGCCTTCTCCCACCTTCTGAAAGGGAAGTCGGTCCTACTCAAAATGGACAATACCACCGCTGTGGCATATGTGAAGAGACAAGGGGGCACTCGGAGCTCTGCCCTTCTCCAAGAGGTCGAGCCCATTATGACCTGGGCTCAGAGGAATCTGCTCAACTTAACAGCAGTCTTCATTCCAGGGGAGCAGAACATTCAAGCGGACTTCCTGTCACGCAGCATGCTAGACAACAACGAATGGTCTCTGCATCCACAAACCTTCAAGTGGATCCTATCGTTGGATTTCGATCCAGAGGTGGATCTGTTTGCATCCCCCTGAAATTACAAGATCGACAGATACTACACCCGAGCTCGGTACAATCAAGCCTTCGGAATAGATGCATTAACGAGTCAATGGGACTTCAACAGGGCATATGCCTTCCCTCCTCTTCCGATCATGCTAAAATTCCTACAGCGGCTTCAGTTGGAGAAAGTCGAGGTGGTAACAATAGCACCATACTGGCCGAGCAGACCTTGGTTTCCTCTCCTGAATCTAATGAGCTTCAGGGACCCGCTGCCTCTTTCTCTCAGGCCGGACCTTCTTTCTCAGGGGACGACCCTGCACCCCTGTCCAGCAATGCTGAGACTGATGGTCTGGTTTTTGAGAGGGAGAGGCTAGAGTCTCTTGGGTGTGCTTCAGGGGTAATCTCTACCCTTATGAGCTCCAGAAAGTCCAACACAAATAAAACTTACAATAGAATCTGGGCCAGATTTGTCAGCTTCACGACTACTGCAGGAAAGTCATCTAGAAACCCTAGTGTTCAAGACATCTTGAGTTTTCTCCAATCAGGCTTAGACCTGCCTTTATCGATTAGTTCCCTCAGGGTACAAGTATCAGCCTTATCAGCTTTTTCGGGAACGTCATGGGCAACTCATCCCCTGGTTCAACAGTTCTTTCGGGGGGCATCGAGAATCAGGCCTCAGAGGAAACCTAGATTCCCCAAATGGGATCTTCCACTCGTCCTTGATGCTCTTTCAGCACTCAACAACAAGGATCTTTCTGTTAAGGACTTATCAATCAAACTGGCCTTTCTAGTGGCCATTACTTCAGCCAAAAGGGTTTCAGAAATAAGCTTCCTGGGTTGTCAAGAACCCTTTTTGACTTTCTTCCCGGACCGAGTGGTCCTTATTCCCATGCTTGGGTCAAAACCAAAGGTCACATCAGTTTTTCACGAAAACCAAGAAATAGTCCTTCCTACTTTAGATTCTCCAGATTCAGCAGATGCTCATCCCTTGGATGTAGGTGAGACTCTGAAAGAATACTTGCGAGTTACTTCATCTTTTAGAAGCTCGAACTAACTGTTCTTGTTACACACCGGTAGCAACAAAGGGAAGAGGGCTTCTTCCAGAACAATAGCAGCCTGGATCGTCCAATCTATTCAACAGGCTTACAGGGCAAAGGGCTTGGCTCCTCCAGAGGCGGTGACGGCTCATTCCACCAGGGGCATGGCAGCCTCATGGGCAGCAGCTCGACACGTGGCTCCTGAAGTGATATGCAAGGCAGCTTCGTGGTCTTCTATTCATACATTTATGTCTCATTATTGTATTGAGCCTGCTTCCCTTTCCTCTGTTAATTTTGGTCAAAAAATCCTGTCAGTTGACGGGAAAGATTAAAATATTTTTTGTTCAGCATACCCTCCCGTGTGGATTGGCTAGTTATTTCCCACACGTAGTCTGCCATGGAGTCTGTCAGGAAAACGGAAAATTTATTACCAAATACTTACCGTAATTTTCCTTTCCTGATAGACTCCATGGCAGACGGAGTTCCCACCCATGAATTAAAAATATGAAAGTTGAAATTTGAGTCGGCTAGTTACGGAACACCTGTCTGTGGAGGTGAGCTCAAATTTATGGGTATGGGGTCCTATAGCTGTGGAGAGGAGGCGGGGTTAACCCACACGTAGTCTGCCATGGAGTCTATCAGGAAAGGAAAATTACGGTAAGTATTTGGTAATAAATTTTCCGTTTTGTATTAACAGTTATACATACATATTAACATAAATGTGCGCATCAGTATTACATGATATTCAAAAAAGAATCTGGCTGGCTGCAAGTCTAAAAAAAATCACCTTTATTATATAAGTCTTCAATAAAAATATATCTCTACAAAAACGACAGGGGAATACAGCATCCAAAGCTAACGCTAAATCACTGATTTATCATAGCTAACAAACATATATCTCACACAAGTAGTTATTAACTGAGCATTTGCTCACCTGATAATAGGAGTGTTTTGTACATATATATATATATATATATATATATATATATATATATATATATATAAATAAATAATTGTGTGTGATATATGTTTGTTAGCTATGATTAGGTGCTGATTTAATGCAAAACGAGTTAGTTGTGAATGTTGTATTCCCCTGCCATGTTTGTGGAGGTGTTGAAGACTTTATAATACAGTGATTTTTTTAATTATTATTTTTCCTCGTATTAGTGTGGTAGTGAAGGTGGAGTGAAGGTGGAACAGTGGACAAACAGTGGACCGACCTGGACCAGTGTTTTGTTTTCCTTGCATTATATGATATGTCTTTATAATTATTACATACATATTATGAGAAGTCACATAGAGTATCTCACAAAAGTGAGAACACCCCTCACATTTTTGTAAATATTTTATTATGTCTTTTGTGACAACACTGAAGAAATTACACTTGGATACAATGTAAATTAATGAGTGTACAGCTTGTATAACAGTGTAAATTTGCTGTGCCCTCAAAATAACTCAACACACAGCCATTAATGTCTAAACTGATGGCAACAAAAATGAGTACACCCCTAAGTAAAAATGTCCAAATTGGGCCCAATTAGCCATTTTCCCTCCCCCGTGTCATGTGACTTGTTAGTGTTACAAGGTCTCAGGTGTGAATGGGGAGCAGGTGTGTTAAATTTGGTGTTATCACTCTCACTCTCTGATACTGGTCACTGGAAGTTCAACATGGCACCTCATGGCAAAGAACTCTCTGAGGATCTGAAAAAAAGAATTGTTGCTCTACATAAAGATGGCCTAGGCCATACTAAGATTGCCAAGACCCTGAAACTGAGCTGCAGCATGGTGGCCAATACCATACAGCGGTTTAACAGGACAAGTTCCACTCAGTACAGTCCCTGCCATGGTTGACCAAAGAAGTTGTGTGCATGTGCTCAGCATCATATCCAGAGGTTGTCTTTGGGAAATAGACGTATGAGTGCTGCCAGCATTGCTGCAGAGGTTGGGGGGTCAGCCTGTCAGTGCTCAGACCATGCACCGCACACTGCATCAAATTGGTCTGCATGGCTGCTGTCCAAGAAGGAAGATGATGCACAAGAAAGCCTGCAAACAGTTTGCTGAAGACAAGCAGACTAAGGACATGGATTACTGGAACCATGTCCAGTGGTCTGATGAGACCAAGATAAACTTTTTTGGTTCAGATGTAGAGTTGAGCGGACACCTGGATGTTCGGGTTCGACGGGTTCAGCCGAACTTCGGAAAAAAGTTCGGGTTCGGGACCGAACTTTAACCCGAACCCGAACCCGAACCCCATTGAAGTCAATGGGGACCCGGACTTCTAAGGACTAAAAAGGCTCTAAAAAAGTAATGGAAAGGGCTAGAGGGCTGCAAATGGCAGCAAAATGTTGTTAAGAGCATGGCAAGTGCTCTGCAAACAAATGTGGATAGGGAAATAACTTAAAATAACATAAAAAAATAAAAAAATAAAAAAATATGCTGGAGGCCCCCTTTTCAGCAGAAGAGGTACGGGAATTCATTAAGAACCTCAGAAACTCAACGGTACGATGCCACACATATGGTGGGAATGCCCCAGAATACGCCCTTTCTGGAATAAATTATTCAATTTAATGGATAAGCTAGTGGGAAAATAAAATACTTTGAAATAAAAATGTAGCGGGGTGCTAAATTTAAGGGAAGTGTTTGAGTGGTAAATAGGCTCAAACACCCTAATTCTGTAGGATTCATGGACCATTTTGTCCTCGGGGGACAGTATTGGTGTGCAGTTCCCTGCGGCCTACAGGTGGCGCTGCCATGGTAGGCTAGGGTTGAACCGCCGATACAGTGCTGTGCCTTTTGTGTCCCCTCTTGGCAGTAGTACAGCGGGGCGGGGAACCTGCTGTGCATGCCGGGAGAGCATATAAAAGGGGCAGACCTTTGGCCTGGGGGCTGATGTCCAGTGGGGTCCACGCCCAGGTGCCTTCGGCCTGGGTGCATGTGTTCCTGTTCCATCTCGGGTACCTTTAGCCCGGGGTGAGGTACTATCCTGGAGTTCCTGCTGCCCTGGGTATGGAGGCCTAGGTGCGGGAGTAAAGCCAGGAGTCCAGAGCCTTCGTCTGGAGTCCGCTAAGGGTCGAGGAGTCTTAGGGTGCCGCCTCGTGTAGGGGACCATGTTCCAGACTGCTGCATGATTTGGGGCTCAGACTGCTTGGCTGATTTGCAAGGGGGTGAGGTGAAAGACTGATGGACATGGGTTTCAGGTGCCAACTCTGATCTTTCATCAGAAGAGTGGGTGGGAGACAATGTGAAGGAACCCGAGGCACTGTCAGCAACCCAATCTAATATCGCCTGTACTTGTCCTGGCCTAAACATTCGTACAGCCTCATTAGGCGCGACAAAATACCGCCGCAGGCGCGGTCGCCTACTCGCACCTGAGGAAGGTGTTTCACTTGTGCGTGTATCTGGCACAGATCCACCACGTCCTCTCCCTGCAACAGGAGCTCCACCAGCAGCACCACGTCCCTTTGACCTTCTCCTCATATTTTCCAAATTTAGGATGTTGCCCTAAATGGGTGTTTTTGGAAGAGCAGAACACACCCACAGTACGTAACCGCTGAATCGCACAGCTACAGAACTGCAGAAAATGCTATTCAAAAAAAAATTTGTTTTTTTAGTATAGCACAGTAGAAGAAAACTATATATAAATAGTTTATTTCACACACCTCCACATATGTATAACACATTGCAAAATATTTTTTGTGGCCCTAAATGGCGTTTTTTGGAAGACCACAATACACCCACAGTACGTAACCGCTGAATCGCACAGCTACAGAACTGCAGAAAATGCTATTCAAAAAAAATGTTTTTTTTTTAGTATAGCACAGTAGAAGAAAACTATTTAGAAATTGTTTATTTCACACACCTCCACATATGTATAACACACTGCAAAATATTTTTTGTGGCCATAAATGGCGTTTTTTGGAAGACCACAACACACCCACAGTACGTAACCGCTGAATCGCACAGCTACACAACTGCAGAAAATGCTATTCAAAAAATTTTTTATTTTTTAGTATAGCACAGTAGAAGAAAACTATATATAAATTGTTTATTTCACACATCTCCACATATGTATAACACACTGCAAAATATTTTTTGTGGCCCTAAATGGCGTTTTTTGAAAGACCACAACACACCCACAGTACGTAACCGCTGAATCGCACAGCTACAGAACTGCAGAAAATGCTATTCAAAAAAAATGTTGTTTTTTTAGTATAGCACAGTAGAAGAAAACTATTTAGAAATTGTTTATTTCACACACCTCCACATATGTATAACACACTGCAAAATATTTTTTGTGGCCCTAAATGGCGTTTTTTGGAAGACCACAACACACCCACAGTACGCAACCGCTGAATCGCACAGCTACAGAACTGCAGAAAATGCTATTCTAAAAAAATGTTTGTTTTTTTAGTATAGCACAGTAGAAGAAAACTATATATAAATTGTTTATTTCACACACCTCCACATATGTATAACACATTGCAAAATATTTTTTGTGGCCCTAAATGGCGTTTTTTGGAAGACCACAACACACCCACAGTACGTAACCGCTGAATCGCACAGCTACAGAACTGCAGAAAATGCTATTAAAAAAAATGTTGTTTTTTTAGTATAGCACAGTAGAAGACAAATATATAGAAATGGTTTATTTCACACGCCTCCACATATGTATAACACACTGCAAAATATTTTTTGTGGCCCTAAATGGGTCTTTTTGCAACCGTAAATTAAAGAGCAAATTTTTTATTTTTTTTTGTCCTACTGTTGCTTACCTAGGACAAGAGTTGCTTACTCTTGTCCTAGGTGGTCTCTGAGTTTGTGCATTTGTCTTGCCTCATCATGGACTCTCCTTCACCGCCATGTGGCCAGCCCTCCCGCACAAGGTATGTGCGGAGTGGGTAAGGGGGTGGTGTCTTTTGTGCCTATCTGGTGGTTGCTAACGGTTACATCCTGCCCACCTTCCCCCCTCCCTCTGTCTGTATTATCTCTTACAGCCCGGCAACTTCAGTTCATCAATCACAAGAAAGGGACCTTGCCAGGCCGCATCATCACTCATCATCCAGGTCTAGACGCGACACTACGTCTAGGACCCATCATCATAGGGGACGTTCACATACCCCCTCTAGACATAGGAGATGTTCCCATTCCTCCTCTAGTCACCGCCACCACCACCGCGATGATCGCTCTGACCACAGAGCCTGTTGAGGATGCAAGACCAGAATCCCGGAGGGCAAATCGCTATGCGACCCATGTTATGCCCGAGCGGTTGGTGAGAAAGAGACGGAAAATCAAAACCTTGAGTCTCTTGTGAAACATGTGGTACAGCAATCTATGAAAGAAATAGTTGACCCCCACACAAGGAGCTAGTCCACCACCTTGTCTGGCTCCTTGGCTGACAAGGCCCAGGAGGATCCCGGCCAATTCCAGCCCCATGATTCCTCCCATTATTCCTCGCAAGACGAGATGGAGGGAGATGATTCTACGGTGGGATTCGACTACGCTTTAGTCTCTCCGCTGATCAAGGCAGTGAAGGAAACTTTGAAGTTGGAGGATACCACTGCCCCCCCAGAAAAACAAAGAAAACTGTTTAAACAACTGGGGAAAGAACGCTCCAATTTCCCACTTCCCTCTGAGCTGAAAGGAGTGTTTGAGGAAGAATGGAGCAAGGGAGATAAGAAGGTTTCCATGCTAAGCAAAACCTCTAGACTGTATCCCTTTAAATCGGAGGATGTCAAGCATCTGGAGAATGCTCCCCTTGTAGATGCAGCAGTAATGCGCCTAGCGAAGCATGTCACCCTCCCGCTAGATGACACTGTATCATTTAAACATGGTCTGGATCGGAAGATCGACCAGGACCTCAAAAGAATATATAGCCTGGCTGATACGGCATGCAAACCAGCTTTAGCCCTTGCAGTGACCTCCAAAGCAATGGAGGCCTGGGTGGAAAATGTAGACTCCGTTCTGAAAGGTGTCTCGGAAGAACTGGCTCAAAGTTCAGCAGTGCAAGAACTTAAGATGGCAGTCGCCTTTTTGGGGGAAGCTTCAATTGACCTCATCCGTTTACTGGCCAGATCGATGTTGTCCTCAGTCACGGCCAAACGAGCACTGTGGTTACGCCCCTGGCTTGCTGATCCAGCCTCCAAGCAGGCATGGTGCAAAATTCCCTTTGAAGGGGCTTCATTGTTTGGGAACAAACTTGACAACGCCATTTCAAAAGCTACAGGCGGAAGGTCGGGTTTTCTTCCCCAGGACAGGCGCCAGTTTAATCAGAAAAAACCTCAACAGAGACGCAGTACAGAGCACTCGAGAGAGGCACGCTCCTATAAACCCGGACGGGATTTCAGGAGAAGCTGGAATTGGAACAGAGGCCAATCTTCTTTTCAAAAGTCCGGCAAGAAACAGACGCCCGGTGGGCGTGAACCAACCAAGTCTTTTTGAGATTGGGCCCGCCCAGGCGGGTCGGGTAGGGGCTCGCCTACGTCTCTTCCGGCACGTCTGGGTGGCCTCGATCTCGGACTATTGGACCATCAAGATGGTCTCAACAGGTCACACATGGTCCTTCACCAAGATCCCTCCATGCAGACCAATGCAAACTTCACTTCCTCGGTCAGAGGAGAAACAACAAGTTCTTCTCTCATATGTGAATGTCCTGAAAGATCAAGGAGCAGTGGTGCCCGTCCCAAAGGACGAGGAATTCCAGGGGGTATACTCCCCCCTCTTCCTAGTACAAAAGAAGAACGGCTCTTGGCGTCCAGTCATAGATCTCACTTTCCTGAACAAGTACATAAAGCACGAGAAGTTCAAAATGGAGTCACTCTCAACCATACAAAAAATAGTTCAACCAGGCGACTGGTTGATCTCAATAGATCTAAAAGACGCGTACTTTCATGTTCCGGTGGCAGAAAACGTTCACAAATATCTGCGGTTCCAGGTCGAGCAAGAGCACTTACAATTTATTTGTCTTCCATTCGGGCTAACGACTTCTCCAAGAGTCTTTTCCAAGGTGCTGTTAGCAGTTGTGTCCCTTCTCAGAATACAGGGTGTGCGCCTGTATCATTATCTGGACGATCTACTAGTACTGTCCCAAGACAAGCAGCAGCTGCTAGTCCACAAAGATCAGGTGATCTCTACACTGTTGGAGTTCGGATGGCTCCTAAACCGGGAGAAGAGTCAGCTGGATCCGACCCAGCGCTTGGTCTATCTAGGAGCCCAGTTCGACACCATAGAGAACACCATCTCTCTTCCAGAAGAAAAAATACCGATCATTCGGGAAAGAATCTCCTTAGCTCTAGACTTCTCTCACCTAAGGGCATCACAGTGCCTGAAGATAATCGGCACGATGGTGGCCACATCCCCCATGGTCAAGTGGGCGATGTGGAGGCTTCGTCCTTTTCAATCCGGATTCCTCCAGCAATGGAAGACAGACGATCTCAATCAGCGGATCCAGATAACACAGTCAATGAGCAACAGTCTCCTCTGGTGGCTTCAAACCAAGAACTTGTCAACTTGCCACTCCCTTGCCCCCATCCATTGGGTGACTGTTACATCCGATGCCAGCAATGCGGGCTGGGGGGCACATTGTGGGGCAGAACTGGCTCAGGGCAAATGGGATGCCCGTCTCCACTCTCCAGGTTCGAACATTCTGGAACTGCGCGCGGCATGGTGCGCCCTTCAAGCCTTCTCCCACCTTCTGAAAGGGAAGTCGGTCCTACTCAAAATGGACAATACCACCGCTGTGGCATATGTGAAGAGACAAGGGGGCACTCGGAGCTCTGCCCTTCTCCAAGAGGTCGAGCCCATTATGACCTGGGCTCAGAGGAATCTGCTCAACTTAACAGTAGTCTTCATTCCAGGGGAGCAGAACATTCAAGCGGACTTCCTGTCACGCAGCATGCTAGACAACAACGAATGGTCTCTGCATCCACAAACCTTCAAGTGGATCCTATCGTTGGATTTCGATCCAGAGGTGGATCTGTTTGCATCCCCCTGCAATTACAAGATCGACAGATACTACACCCGAGCTCGGTACAATCAAGCCTTCGGAATAGATGCATTAACGAGTCAATGGGACTTCAACAGGGCATATGCCTTCCCTCCTCTTCCGATCATGCTAAAATTCCTACAGCGGCTTCAGTTGGAGAAAGTCGAGGTGGTAACAATAGCACCATACTGGCCGAGCAGACCTTGGTTTCCTCTCCTGAATCTAATGAGCTTCAGGGACCCGCTGCCTCTTCCTCTCAGGCCGGACCTTCTTTCTCAGGGGACGACCCTGCACCCCTGTCCAGCAATGCTGAGACTGATGGTCTGGTTTTTGAGAGGGAGAGGCTAGAGTCTCTTGGGTGTGCTTCAGGGGTAATCTCTACCCTTATGAGCTCCAGAAAGTCCAACACAAATAAAACTTACAATAGAATCTGGGCCAGATTTGTCAGCTTCACGACTACTGCAGGAAAGTCATCTAGAAACCCTAGTGTTCAAGACATCTTGAGTTTTCTCCAATCAGGCTTAGACCTGCCTTTATCGATTAGTTCCCTCAGGGTACAAGTATCAGCCTTATCAGCTTTTTCGGGAACGTCATGGGCAACTCATCCCCTGGTTCAACAGTTCTTTCGGGGGGCATCGAGAATCAGGCCTCAGAGGAAACCTAGATTCCCCAAATGGGATCTTCCACTCGTCCTTGATGCTCTTTCAGCACTCAACAACAAGGATCTTTCTGTTAAGGACTTATCAATCAAACTGGCCTTTCTAGTGGCCATTACTTCAGCCAAAAGGGTTTCAGAAATAAGCTTCCTGGGTTGTCAAGAACCCTTTTTGACTTTCTTCCCGGACCGAGTGGTCCTTATTCCCATGCTTGGGTCAAAACCAAAGGTCACATCAGTTTTTCACGAAAACCAAGAAATAGTCCTTCCTACTTTAGATTCTCCAGATTCAGCAGATGCTCATCCCTTGGATGTAGGTGAGACTCTGAAAGAATACTTGCGAGTTACTTCATCTTTTAGAAGCTCGAACTACCTGTTCTTGTTACACACCGGTAGCAACAAAGGGAAGAGGGCTTCTTCCAGAACAATAGCAGCCTGGATCGTCCAATCTATTCAACAGGCTTACAGGGCAAAGGGCTTGGCTCCTCCAGAGGCGGTGACGGCTCATTCCACCAGGGGCATGGCAGCCTCATGGGCAGCAGCTCGACACGTGGCTCCTGAAGTGATATGCAAGGCAGCTTCGTGGTCTTCTATTCATACATTTATGTCTCATTATTGTATTGAGCCTGCTTCCCTTTCCTCTGTTAATTTTGGTCAAAAAATCCTGTCAGTTGACGGGAAAGATTAAAATATTTTTTGTTCAGCATACCCTCCCGTGTGGATTGGCTAGTTATTTCCCACACGTAGTCTGCCATGGAGTCTGTCAGGAAAACGGAAAATTTATTACCAAATACTTACCGTAATTTTCCTTTCCTGATAGACTCCATGGCAGACGGAGTTCCCACCCATGAATTAAAAATATGAAAGTTGAAATTTGAGTCGACTAGTTACGGAACACCTGTCTGTGGAGGTGAGCTCAAATTTATGGGTATGGGGTCCTATAGCTGTGGAGAGGAGGCGGGGTTAACCCACACGTAGTCTGCCATGGAGTCTATCAGGAAAGGAAAATTACGGTAAGTATTTGGTAATAAATTTTCCGTTTTTTATTAACAGTTATACATACATATTAACATAAATGTGCGTATCAGTATTACATGATATTCAAAAAAGAATCTGGCTGGCTGCAAGTCTAAAAAACATCACCTTTATTATATAAGTCTTCAATAAAAATATATCTCTACAAAAACGACAGGGGAATACAGCATCCAAAGCTAACGCTAAATCACTGATTTATCATAGCTAACAAACATATATCTCACACAAGTAGTTATTAACTGAGCATTTGCTCACCTGATAATAGGAGTGTTTTGTACATATATATATATATATATATATATATATATATATATATAAATAAATAATTGTGTGTGATATATGTTTGTTAGCTATGATTAGGTGCTGATTTAATGCAAAACGAGTTAGTTGTGAATGTTGTATTCCCCTGCCATGTTTGTGGAGGTGTTGAAGACTTTATAATACAGTGATTTTTTTAATTATTATTTTTCCTCGTATTAGTGTGGTAGTGAAGGTGGAGTGAAGGTGGAACAGTGGACAAACAGTGGACCGACCTGGACCAGTGTTTTGTTTTCCTTGCATTATATGATATGTCTTTATAATTATTACATACATATTATGAGAAGTCACATAGAGTATCTCACAAAAGTGAGAACACCCCTCACATTTTTGTAAATATTGTATTATGTCTTTTGTGACAACACTGAAGAAATTACACTTGGATACAATGTAAATTAATGAGTGTACAGCTTGTATAACAGTGTAAATTTGCTGTGCCCTCAAAATAACTCAACACACAGCCATTAATGTCTAAACTGATGGCAACAAAAATGAGTACACCCCTAAGTAAAAATGTCCAAATTGGGCCCAATTAGCCATTTTCCCTCCCCCGTGTCATGTGACTTGTTAGTGTTACAAGGTCTCAGGTGTGAATGGGGAGCAGGTGTGTTAAATTTGGTGTTATCACTCTCACTCTCTGATACTGGTCACTGGAAGTTCAACATGGCACCTCATGGCAAAGAACTCTCTGAGGATCTGAAAAAAAGAATTGTTGCTCTACATAAAGATGGCCTAGGCCATACTAAGATTGCCAAGACCCTGAAACTGAGCTGCAGCATGGTGGCCAATACCATACAGCGGTTTAACAGGACAAGTTCCACTCAGTACAGTCCCTGCCATGGTTGACCAAAGAAGTTGAGTGCATGTGCTCAGCATCATATCCAGAGGTTGTCTTTGGGAAATAGACGTATGAGTGCTGCCAGCATTGCTGCAGAGGTTGGGGGGTCAGCCTGTCAGTGCTCAGACCATGCACCGCACACTGCATCAAATTGGTCTGCATGGCTGCTGTCCAAGAAGGAAGATGATGCACAAGAAAGCCTGCAAACAGTTTGCTGAAGACAAGCAGACTAAGGACATGGATTACTGGAACCATGTCCAGTGGTCTGATGAGACCAAGATAAACTTTTTTGGTTCAGATGTAGAGTTGAGCGGACACCTGGATGTTCGGGTTCGACGGGTTCAGCCGAACTTCGGAAAAAAGTTCGGGTTCGGGACCGAACTTTAACCCGAACCCGAACCCGAACCCCATTGAAGTCAATGGGGACCCGGACTTCTAAGGACTAAAAAGGCTCTAAAAAAGTAATGGAAAGGGCTAGAGGGCTGCAAATGGCAGCAAAATGTTGTTAAGAGCATGGCAAGTGCTCTGCAAACAAATGTGGATAGGGAAATAACTTAAAATAACATAAAAAAATAAAAAAATAAAAAAATATGCTGGAGGCCCCCTTTTCAGCAGAAGAGGTACAGGAATTCATTAAGAACCTCAGAAACTCAACGGTACGATGCCACACATATGGTGGGAATGCCCCAGAATACGCCCTTTCTGGAATAAATTATTCAATTTAATGGATAAGCTAGTGGGAAAATAAAATACTTTGAAATAAAAATGTAGCGGGGTGCTAAATTTAAGGGAAGTGTTTGAGTGGTAAATAGGCTCAAACACCCTAATTCTGTAGGATTCATGGACCATTTTGTCCTCGGGGGACAGTATTGGTGTGCAGTTCCCTGCGGCCTACAGGTGGCGCTGCCATGGTAGGCTAGGGTTGAACCGCCGATACAGTGCTGTGCCTTTTGTGTCCCCTCTTGGCAGTAGTACAGCGGGGCGGGGAACCTGCTGTGCATGCCGGGAGAGCATATAAAAGGGGCAGACCTTTGGCCTGGGGGCTGATGTCCAGTGGGGTCCACGCCCAGGTGCCTTCGGCCTGGGTGCATGTGTTCCTGTTCCATCTCGGGTACCTTTAGCCCGGGGTGAGGTACTATCCTGGAGTTCCTGCTGCCCTGGGTATGGAGGCCTAGGTGCGGGAGTAAAGCCTGGAGTCCAGAGCCTTCGTCTGGAGTCCGCTAAGGGTCGAGGAGTCTTAGGGTGCCGCCTCGTGTAGGGGACCATGTTCCAGACTGCTGCATGATTTGGGGCTCAGACTGCTTGGCTGATTTGCAAGGGGGTGAGGTGAAAGACTGATGGACATGGGTTTCAGGTGCCAACTCTGATCTTTCATCAGAAGAGTGGGTGGGAGACAATGTGAAGGAACCCGAGGCACTGTCAGCAACCCAATCTAATATCGCCTGTACTTGTCCTGGCCTAAACATTCGTACAGCCTCATTAGGCGCGACAAAATACCGCCGCAGGCGCGGTCGCCTACTCGCACCTGAGGAAGGTGTTTCACTTGTGCGTGTATCTGGCACAGATCCACCACGTCCTCTCCCTGCAACAGGAGCTCCACCAGCAGCACCACGACCGGGGCCACCACGTCCCTTTGACCTTCTCCTCATATTTTCCAAATTTAGGATGTTGCCCTAAATGGGTGTTTTTGGAAGAGCAGAACACACCCACAGTATGTAACCGCTGAATCGCACAGCTACAGAACTGCAGAAAATGCTATTCAAAAAAAATTTTGTTTTTTTAGTATAGCACAGTAGAAGAAAACTATATATAAATAGTTTATTTCACACACCTCCACATATGTATAACACATTGCAAAATATTTTTTGTGGCCCTAAATGGCGTTTTTTGGAAGACCACAATACACCCACAGTACGTAACCGCTGAATCGCACAGCTACAGAACTGCAGAAAATGCTATTCAAAAAAAATGTTTTTTTTTTAGTATAGCACAGTAGAAGAAAACTATTTAGAAATTGTTTATTTCACACACCTCCACATATGTATAACACACTGCAAAATATTTTTTGTGGCCATAAATGGCGTTTTTTGGAAGACCACAACACACCCACAGTACGTAACCGCTGAATCGCACAGCTACACAACTGCAGAAAATGCTATTCAAAAAAAATGTTATTTTTTAGTATAGCACAGTAGAAGAAAACTATATATAAATTGTTTATTTCACACATCTCCACATATGTATAACACACTGCAAAATATTTTTTGTGGCCCTAAATGGCGTTTTTTGAAAGACCACAACACACCCACAGTACGTAACCGCTGAATCGCACAGCTACAGAACTGCAGAAAATGCTATTCAAAAAAAATGTTGTTTTTTTAGTATAGCACAGTAGAAGAAAACTATTTAGAAATTGTTTATTTCACACACCTCCACATATGTATAACACACTGCAAAATATTTTTTGTGGCCCTAAATGGCGTTTTTTGGAAGACCACAACACACCCACAGTACGCAACCGCTGAATCGCACAGCTACAGAACTGCAGAAAATGCTATTCAAAAAATTTTTTTTTTTTTTTAGTATAGCACAGTAGAAGAAAACTATATATAAATTGTTTATTTCACACACCTCCACATATGTATAACACATTGCAAAATATTTTTTGTGGCCCTAAATGGCGTTTTTTGGAAGACCACAACACACCCACAGTACGTAACCGCTGAATCGCACAGCTACAGAACTGCAGAAAATGCTATTAAAAAAAATGTTGTTTTTTTAGTATAGCACAGTAGAAGACAAATATATAGAAATGGTTTATTTCACACGCCTCCACATATGTATAACACACTGCAAAATATTTTTTGTGGCCCTAAATGGGTCTTTTTGCAACCGTAAATTAAAGAGCAAATTTTTTTTTTTTTTTTGTCCTACTGTTGCTTACCTAGGACAAGAGTTGCTTACTCTTGTCCTAGGTGGTCTCTGAGTTTGTGCGTTTGTCTTGCCTCATCATGGACTCTCCTTCACCGCCATGTGGCCAGCCCTCCCGCACAAGGTATGTGCGGAGTGGGTAAGGGGGTGGTGTCTTTTGTGCCTATCTGGTGGTTGCTAACGGTTACATCCTGCCCACCTTCCCCCCTCCCTCTGTCTGTATTATCTCTTACAGCCCGGCAACTTCAGTTCATCGATCACAAGAAAGGGACCTTGCCAGGCCGCATCATCACTCATCATCCAGGTCTAGACGCGACACTACGTCTAGGACCCATCATCATAGGGGACGTTCACATACCCCCTCTAGACATAGGAGATGTTCCCATTCCTCCTCTAGTCACCGCCACCACCACCGCGATGATCGCTCTGACCACAGAGCCTGTTGAGGATGCAAGACCAGAATCCCGGAGGGCAAATCGCTATGCGACCCATGTTATGCCCGAGCGGTTGGTGAGAAAGAGATGGAAAATCAAAACCTTGAGTCTCTTGTGAAACATGTGGTACAGCAATCTATGAAAGAAATAGTTGACCCCCACACAAGGAGCCAGTCCACCACCTTGTCTGGCTCCTTGGCTGACAAGGCCCAGGAGGATCCCGGCCAATTCCAGCCCCATGATTCCTCCCATTATTCCTCGCAAGACGAGATGGAGGGAGATGATTCTACGGTGGGATTCGACTACGCTTTCGTCTCTCCGCTGATCAAGGCAGTGAAGGAAACTTTGAAGTTGGAGGATACCACTGCCCCCCCAGAAAAACAAAGAAAACTGTTTAAACAACTGGGGAAAGAACGCTCCAATTTCCCACTTCCCTCTGAGCTGAAAGGAGTGTTTGAGGAAGAATGGAGCAAGGGAGATAAGAAGGTTTCCATGCTAAGCAAAACCTCTAGACTGTATCCCTTTAAATCGGAGGATGTCAAGCATCTGGAGAATGCTCCCCTTGTAGATGCAGCAGTAATGCGCCTAGCGAAGCATGTCACCCTCCCGCTAGATGACACCGTATCATTTAAACATGGTCTGGATCGGAAGATCGACCAGGACCTCAAAAGAATATATAGCCTGGCTGATACGGCATGCAAACCAGCTTTAGCCCTTGCAGTGACCTCCAAAGCAATGGAGGCCTGGGTGGAAAATGTAGACTCCGTTCTGAAAGGTGTCTCGGAAGAACTGGCTCAAAGTTCAGCAGTGCAAGAACTTAAGATGGCAGTCGCCTTTTTGGGGGAAGCTTCAATTGACCTCATCCGTTTACTGGCCAGATCGATGTTGTCCTCAGTCACGGCCAAACGAGCACTGTGGTTACGCCCCTGGCTTGCTGATCCAGCCTCCAAGCAGGCATGGTGCAAAATTCCCTTTGAAGGGGCTTCATTGTTTGGGAACAAACTTGACAACGCCATTTCAAAAGCTACAGGCGGAAGGTCGGGTTTTCTTCCCCAGGACAGGCGCCAGTTTAATCAGAAAAAACCTCAACAGAGACGCAGTACAGAGCACTCGAGAGAGGCACGCTCCTATAAACCCGGACGGGATTTCAGGAGAAGCTGGAATTGGAACAGAGGCCAATCTTCTTTTCAAAAGTCCGGCAAGAAACAGACGCCCGGTGGGCGTGAACCAACCAAGTCTTTTTGAGATTGGGCCCGCCCAGGCGGGTCGGGTAGGGGCTCGCCTACGTCTCTTCCGGCACGTCTGGGTGGCCTCGATCTCGGACTATTGGACCATCAAGATGGTCTCAACAGGTCACACATGGTCCTTCACCAAGATCCCTCCATGCAGACCAATGCAAACTTCACTTCCTCGGTCAGAGGAGAAACAACAAGTTCTTCTCTCATATGTGAATGTCCTGAAAGATCAAGGAGCAGTGGTGCCCGTCCCAAAGGACGAGGAATTCCAGGGGGTATACTCCCCCCTCTTCCTAGTACAAAAGAAGAACGGCTCTTGGCGTCCAGTCATAGATCTCACTTTCCTGAACAAGTACATAAAGCACGAGAAGTTCAAAATGGAGTCACTCTCAACCATACAAAAAATAGTTCAACCAGGCGACTGGTTGATCTCAATAGATCTAAAAGACGCGTACTTTCATGTTCCGGTGGCAGAAAACGTTCACAAATATCTGCGGTTCCAGGTCGAACAAGAGCACTTACAATTTATTTGTCTTCCATTCGGGCTAACGACTTCTCCAAGAGTCTTTTCCAAGGTGCTGTTAGCAGTTGTGTCCCTTCTCAGAATACAGGGTGTGCGCCTGTATCATTATCTGGACGATCTACTAGTACTGTCCCAAGACAAGCAGCAGCTGCTAGTCCACAAAGATCAGGTGATCTCTACACTGTTGGAGTTCGGATGGCTCCTAAACCGGGAGAAGAGTCAGCTGGATCCGACCCAGCGCTTGGTCTATCTAGGAGCCCAGTTCGACACCATAGAGAACACCATCTCTCTTCCAGAAGAAAAAATACCGATCATTCGGGAAAGAATCTCCTTAGCTCTAGACTTCTCTCACCTAAGGGCATCACAGTGCCTGAAGATAATCGGCACGATGGTGGCCACATCCCCCATGGTCAAGTGGGCGATGTGGAGGCTTCGTCCTTTTCAATCCGGATTCCTCCAGCAATGGAAGACAGACGATCTCAATCAGCGGATCCGGATAACACAGTCAATGAGCAACAGTCTCCTCTGGTGGCTTCAAACCAAGAACTTGTCAACTTGCCACTCCCTTGCCCCCATCCATTGGGTGACTGTTACATCCGATGCCAGCAATGCGGGCTGGGGGGCACATTGTGGGGCAGAACTGGCTCAGGGCAAATGGGATGCCCGTCTCCACTCTCCAGGTTCGAACATTCTGGAACTGCGCGCGGCATGGTGCGCCCTTCAAGCCTTCTCCCACCTTCTGAAAGGGAAGTCGGTCCTACTCAAAATGGACAATACCACCGCTGTGGCATATGTGAAGAGACAAGGGGGCACTCGGAGCTCTGCCCTTCTCCAAGAGGTCGAGCCCATTATGACCTGGGCTCAGAGGAATCTGCTCAACTTAACAGCAGTCTTCATTCCAGGGGAGCAGAACATTCAAGCGGACTTCCTGTCACGCAGCATGCTAGACAACAACGAATGGTCTCTGCATCCACAAACCTTCAAGTGGATCCTATCGTTGGATTTCGATCCAGAGGTGGATCTGTTTGCATCCCCCTGAAATTACAAGATCGACAGATACTACACCCGAGCTCGGTACAATCAAGCCTTCGGAATAGATGCATTAACGAGTCAATGGGACTTCAACAGGGCATATGCCTTCCCTCCTCTTCCGATCATGCTAAAATTCCTACAGCGGCTTCAGTTGGAGAAAGTCGAGGTGGTAACAATAGCACCATACTGGCCGAGCAGACCTTGGTTTCCTCTCCTGAATCTAATGAGCTTCAGGGACCCGCTGCCTCTTTCTCTCAGGCCGGACCTTCTTTCTCAGGGGACGACCCTGCACCCCTGTCCAGCAATGCTGAGACTGATGGTCTGGTTTTTGAGAGGGAGAGGCTAGAGTCTCTTGGGTGTGCTTCAGGGGTAATCTCTACCCTTATGAGCTCCAGAAAGTCCAACACAAATAAAACTTACAATAGAATCTGGGCCAGATTTGTCAGCTTCACGACTACTGCAGGAAAGTCATCTAGAAACCCTAGTGTTCAAGACATCTTGAGTTTTCTCCAATCAGGCTTAGACCTGCCTTTATCGATTAGTTCCCTCAGGGTACAAGTATCAGCCTTATCAGCTTTTTCGGGAACGTCATGGGCAACTCATCCCCTGGTTCAACAGTTCTTTCGGGGGGCATCGAGAATCAGGCCTCAGAGGAAACCTAGATTCCCCAAATGGGATCTTCCACTCGTCCTTGATGCTCTTTCAGCACTCAACAACAAGGATCTTTCTGTTAAGGACTTATCAATCAAACTGGCCTTTCTAGTGGCCATTACTTCAGCCAAAAGGGTTTCAGAAATAAGCTTCCTGGGTTGTCAAGAACCCTTTTTGACTTTCTTCCCGGACCGAGTGGTCCTTATTCCCATGCTTGGGTCAAAACCAAAGGTCACATCAGTTTTTCACGAAAACCAAGAAATAGTCCTTCCTACTTTAGATTCTCCAGATTCAGCAGATGCTCATCCCTTGGATGTAGGTGAGACTCTGAAAGAATACTTGCGAGTTACTTCATCTTTTAGAAGCTCGAACTAACTGTTCTTGTTACACACCGGTAGCAACAAAGGGAAGAGGGCTTCTTCCAGAACAATAGCAGCCTGGATCGTCCAATCTATTCAACAGGCTTACAGGGCAAAGGGCTTGGCTCCTCCAGAGGCGGTGACGGCTCATTCCACCAGGGGCATGGCAGCCTCATGGGCAGCAGCTCGACACGTGGCTCCTGAAGTGATATGCAAGGCAGCTTCGTGGTCTTCTATTCATACATTTATGTCTCATTATTGTATTGAGCCTGCTTCCCTTTCCTCTGTTAATTTTGGTCAAAAAATCCTGTCAGTTGACGGGAAAGATTAAAATATTTTTTGTTCAGCATACCCTCCCGTGTGGATTGGCTAGTTATTTCCCACACGTAGTCTGCCATGGAGTCTGTCAGGAAAACGGAAAATTTATTACCAAATACTTACCGTAATTTTCCTTTCCTGATAGACTCCATGGCAGACGGAGTTCCCACCCATGAATTAAAAATATGAAAGTTGAAATTTGAGTCGGCTAGTTACGGAACACCTGTCTGTGGAGGTGAGCTCAAATTTATGGGTATGGGGTCCTATAGCTGTGGAGAGGAGGCGGGGTTAACCCACACGTAGTCTGCCATGGAGTCTATCAGGAAAGGAAAATTACGGTAAGTATTTGGTAATAAATTTTCCGTTTTGTATTAACAGTTATACATACATATTAACATAAATGTGCGCATCAGTATTACATGATATTCAAAAAAGAATCTGGCTGGCTGCAAGTCTAAAAAAAATCACCTTTATTATATAAGTCTTCAATAAAAATATATCTCTACAAAAACGACAGGGGAATACAGCATCCAAAGCTAACGCTAAATCACTGATTTATCATAGCTAACAAACATATATCTCACACAAGTAGTTATTAACTGAGCATTTGCTCACCTGATAATAGGAGTGTTTTGTACATATATATATATATATATATATATATATATATATATATATATATAAATAAATAATTGTGTGTGATATATGTTTGTTAGCTATGATTAGGTGCTGATTTAATGCAAAACGAGTTAGTTGTGAATGTTGTATTCCCCTGCCATGTTTGTGGAGGTGTTGAAGACTTTATAATACAGTGATTTTTTTAATTATTATTTTTCCTCGTATTAGTGTGGTAGTGAAGGTGGAGTGAAGGTGGAACAGTGGACAAACAGTGGACCGACCTGGACCAGTGTTTTGTTTTCCTTGCATTATATGATATGTCTTTATAATTATTACATACATATTATGAGAAGTCACATAGAGTATCTCACAAAAGTGAGAACACCCCTCACATTTTTGAAAATATTTTATTATGTCTTTTGTGACAACACTGAAGAAATTACACTTGGATACAATGTAAATTAATGAGTGTACAGCTTGTATAACAGTGTAAATTTGCTGTGCCCTCAAAATAACTCAACACACAGCCATTAATGTCTAAACTGATGGCAACAAAAATGAGTACACCCCTAAGTAAAAATGTCCAAATTGGGCCCAATTAGCCATTTTCCCTCCCCCGTGTCATGTGACTTGTTAGTGTTACAAGGTCTCAGGTGTGAATGGGGAGCAGGTGTGTTAAATTTGGTGTTATCACTCTCACTCTCTGATACTGGTCACTGGAAGTTCAACATGGCACCTCATGGCAAAGAACTCTCTGAGGATCTGAAAAAAAGAATTGTTGCTCTACATAAAGATGGCCTAGGCCATACTAAGATTGCCAAGACCCTGAAACTGAGCTGCAGCATGGTGGCCAATACCATACAGCGGTTTAACAGGACAAGTTCCACTCAGTACAGTCCCTGCCATGGTTGACCAAAGAAGTTGTGTGCATGTGCTCAGCATCATATCCAGAGGTTGTCTTTGGGAAATAGACGTATGAGTGCTGCCAGCATTGCTGCAGAGGTTGGGGGGTCAGCCTGTCAGTGCTCAGACCATGCACCGCACACTGCATCAAATTGGTCTGCATGGCTGCTGTCCAAGAAGGAAGATGATGCACAAGAAAGCCTGCAAACAGTTTGCTGAAGACAAGCAGACTAAGGACATGGATTACTGGAACCATGTCCAGTGGTCTGATGAGACCAAGATAAACTTTTTTGGTTCAGATGTAGAGTTGAGCGGACACCTGGATGTTCGGGTTCGACGGGTTCAGCCGAACTTCGGAAAAAAGTTCGGGTTCGGGACCGAACTTTAACCCGAACCCGAACCCGAACCCCATTGAAGTCAATGGGGACCCGGACTTCTAAGGACTAAAAAGGCTCTAAAAAAGTAATGGAAAGGGCTAGAGGGCTGCAAATGGCAGCAAAATGTTGTTAAGAGCATGGCAAGTGCTCTGCAAACAAATGTGGATAGGGAAATAACTTAAAATAACATAAAAAAATAAAAAAATAAAAAAATATGCTGGAGGCCCCCTTTTCAGCAGAAGAGGTACGGGAATTCATTAAGAACCTCAGAAACTCAACGGTACGATGCCACACATATGGTGGGAATGCCCCAGAATACGCCCTTTCTGGAATAAATTATTCAATTTAATGGATAAGCTAGTGGGAAAATAAAATACTTTGAAATAAAAATGTAGCGGGGTGCTAAATTTAAGGGAAGTGTTTGAGTGGTAAATAGGCTCAAACACCCTAATTCTGTAGGATTCATGGACCATTTTGTCCTCGGGGGACAGTATTGGTGTGCAGTTCCCTGCGGCCTACAGGTGGCGCTGCCATGGTAGGCTAGGGTTGAACCGCCGATACAGTGCTGTGCCTTTTGTGTCCCCTCTTGGCAGTAGTACAGCGGGGCGGGGAACCTGCTGTGCATGCCGGGAGAGCATATAAAAGGGGCAGACCTTTGGCCTGGGGGCTGATGTCCAGTGGGGTCCACGCCCAGGTGCCTTCGGCCTGGGTGCATGTGTTCCTGTTCCATCTCGGGTACCTTTAGCCCGGGGTGAGGTACTATCCTGGAGTTCCTGCTGCCCTGGGTATGGAGGCCTAGGTGCGGGAGTAAAGCCTGGAGTCCAGAGCCTTCGTCTGGAGTCCGCTAAGGGTCGAGGAGTCTTAGGGTGCCGCCTCGTGTAGGGGACCATGTTCCAGACTGCTGCATGATTTGGGGCTCAGACTGCTTGGCTGATTTGCAAGGGGGTGAGGTGAAAGACTGATGGACATGGGTTTCAGGTGCCAACTCTGATCTTTCATCAGAAGAGTGGGTGGGAGACAATGTGAAGGAACCCGAGGCACTGTCAGCAACCCAATCTAATATCGCCTGTACTTGTCCTGGCCTAAACATTCGTACAGCCTCATTAGGCGCGACAAAATACCGCCGCAGGCGCGGTCGCCTACTCGCACCTGAGGAAGGTGTTTCACTTGTGCGTGTATCTGGCACAGATCCACCACGTCCTCTCCCTGCAACAGGAGCTCCACCAGCAGCACCACGTCCCTTTGACCTTCTCCTCATATTTTCCAAATTTAGGATGTTGCCCTAAATGGGTGTTTTTGGAAGAGCAGAACACACCCACAGTACGTAACCGCTGAATCGCACAGCTACAGAACTGCAGAAAATGCTATTCAAAAAAAATTTTGTTTTTTTAGTATAGCACAGTAGAAGAAAACTATATATAAATAGTTTATTTCACACACCTCCACATATGTATAACACATTGCAAAATATTTTTTGTGGCCCTAAATGGCGTTTTTTGGAAGACCACAATTCACCCACAGTACGTAACCGCTGAATCGCACAGCTACAGAACTGCAGAAAATGCTATTCAAAAAAAATGTTTTTTTTTTAGTATAGCACAGTAGAAGAAAACTATTTAGAAATTGTTTATTTCACACACCTCCACATATGTATAACACACTGCAAAATATTTTTTGTGGCCATAAATGGCGTTTTTTGGAAGACCACAACACACCCACAGTACGTAACCGCTGAATCGCACAGCTACACAACTGCAGAAAATGCTATTCAAAAATTTTTTTATTTTTTAGTATAGCACAGTAGAAGAAAACTATATATAAATTGTTTATTTCACACATCTCCACATATGTATAACACACTGCAAAATATTTTTTGTGGCCCTAAATGGCGTTTTTTGAAAGACCACAACACACCCACAGTACGTAACCGCTGAATCGCACAGCTACAGAACTGCAGAAAATGCTATTCAAAAAAAATGTTGTTTTTTTAGTATAGCACAGTAGAAGAAAACTATTTAGAAATTGTTTATTTCACACACCTCCACATATGTATAACACACTGCAAAATATTTTTTGTGGCCCTAAATGGCGTTTTTTGGAAGACCACAACACACCCACAGTACGCAACCGCTGAATCGCACAGCTACAGAACTGCAGAAAATGCTATTCAAAAAAAATGTTTTTTTTTTTAGTATAGCACAGTAGAAGAAAACTATATATAAATTGTTTATTTCACACACCTCCACATATGTATAACACATTGCAAAATATTTTTTGTGGCCCTAAATGGCGTTTTTTGGAAGACCACAACACACCCACAGTACGTAACCGCTGAATCGCACAGCTACAGAACTGCAGAAAATGCTATTAAAAAAAATGTTGTTTTTTTAGTATAGCACAGTAGAAGACAAATATATAGAAATGGTTTATTTCACACGCCTCCACATATGTATAACACACTGCAAAATATTTTTTGTGGCCCTAAATGGGTCTTTTTGCAACCGTAAATTAAAGAGCAAATTTTTTATTTTTTTTGTCCTACTGTTGCTTACCTAGGACAAGAGTTGCTTACTCTTGTCCTAGGTGGTCTCTGAGTTTGTGCATTTGTCTTGCCTCATCATGGACTCTCCTTCACCGCCATGTGGCCAGCCCTCCCGCACAAGGTATGTGCGGAGTGGGTAAGGGGGTGGTGTCTTTTGTGCCTATCTGGTGGTTGCTAACGGTTACATCCTGCCCACCTTCCCCCCTCCCTCTGTCTGTATTATCTCTTACAGCCCGGCAACTTCAGTTCATCAATCACAAGAAAGGGACCTTGCCAGGCCGCATCATCACTCATCATCCAGGTCTAGACGCGACACTACGTCTAGGACCCATCATCATAGGGGACGTTCACATACCCCCTCTAGACATAGGAGATGTTCCCATTCCTCCTCTAGTCACCGCCACCACCACCGCGATGATCGCTCTGACCACAGAGCCTGTTGAGGATGCAAGACCAGAATCCCGGAGGGCAAATCGCTATGCGACCCATGTTATGCCCGAGCGGTTGGTGAGAAAGAGACGGAAAATCAAAACCTTGAGTCTCTTGTGAAACATGTGGTACAGCAATCTATGAAAGAAATAGTTGACCCCCACACAAGGAGCTAGTCCACCACCTTGTCTGGCTCCTTGGCTGACAAGGCCCAGGAGGATCCCGGCCAATTCCAGCCCCATGATTCCTCCCATTATTCCTCGCAAGACGAGATGGAGGGAGATGATTCTACGGTGGGATTCGACTACGCTTTAGTCTCTCCGCTGATCAAGGCAGTGAAGGAAACTTTGAAGTTGGAGGATACCACTGCCCCCCCAGAAAAACAAAGAAAACTGTTTAAACAACTGGGGAAAGAACGCTCCAATTTCCCACTTCCCTCTGAGCTGAAAGGAGTGTTTGAGGAAGAATGGAGCAAGGGAGATAAGAAGGTTTCCATGCTAAGCAAAACCTCTAGACTGTATCCCTTTAAATCGGAGGATGTCAAGCATCTGGAGAATGCTCCCCTTGTAGATGCAGCAGTAATGCGCCTAGCGAAGCATGTCACCCTCCCGCTAGATGACACCGTATCATTTAAACATGGTCTGGATCGGAAGATCGACCAGGACCTCAAAAGAATATATAGCCTGGCTGATACGGCATGCAAACCAGCTTTAGCCCTTGCAGTGACCTCCAAAGCAATGGAGGCCTGGGTGGAAAATGTAGACTCCGTTCTGAAAGGTGTCTCGGAAGAACTGGCTCAAAGTTCAGCAGTGCAAGAACTTAAGATGGCAGTCGCCTTTTTGGGGGAAGCTTCAATTGACCTCATCCGTTTACTGGCCAGATCGATGTTGTCCTCAGTCACGGCCAAACGAGCACTGTGGTTACGCCCCTGGCTTGCTGATCCAGCCTCCAAGCAGGCATGGTGCAAAATTCCCTTTGAAGGGGCTTCATTGTTTGGGAACAAACTTGACAACGCCATTTCAAAAGCTACAGGCGGAAGGTCGGGTTTTCTTCCCCAGGACAGGCGCCAGTTTAATCAGAAAAAACCTCAACAGAGACGCAGTACAGAGCACTCGAGAGAGGCACGCTCCTATAAACCCGGACGGGATTTCAGGAGAAGCTGGAATTGGAACAGAGGCCAATCTTCTTTTCAAAAGTCCGGCAAGAAACAGACGCCCGGTGGGCGTGAACCAACCAAGTCTTTTTGAGATTGGGCCCGCCCAGGCGGGTCGGGTAGGGGCTCGCCTACGTCTCTTCCGGCACGTCTGGGTGGCCTCGATCTCGGACTATTGGACCATCAAGATGGTCTCAACAGGTCACACATGGTCCTTCACCAAGATCCCTCCATGCAGACCAATGCAAACTTCACTTCCTCGGTCAGAGGAGAAACAACAAGTTCTTCTCTCATATGTGAATGTCCTGAAAGATCAAGGAGCAGTGGTGCCCGTCCCAAAGGACGAGGAATTCCAGGGGGTATACTCCCCCCTCTTCCTAGTACAAAAGAAGAACGGCTCTTGGCGTCCAGTCATAGATCTCACTTTCCTGAACAAGTACATAAAGCACGAGAAGTTCAAAATGGAGTCACTCTCAACCATACAAAAAATAGTTCAACCAGGCGACTGGTTGATCTCAATAGATCTAAAAGACGCGTACTTTCATGTTCCGGTGGCAGAAAACGTTCACAAATATCTGCGGTTCCAGGTCGAGCAAGAGCACTTACAATTTATTTGTCTTCCATTCGGGCTAACGACTTCTCCAAGAGTCTTTTCCAAGGTGCTGTTAGCAGTTGTGTCCCTTCTCAGAATACAGGGTGTGCGCCTGTATCATTATCTGGACGATCTACTAGTACTGTCCCAAGACAAGCAGCAGCTGCTAGTCCACAAAGATCAGGTGATCTCTACACTGTTGGAGTTCGGATGGCTCCTAAACCGGGAGAAGAGTCAGCTGGATCCGACCCAGCGCTTGGTCTATCTAGGAGCCCAGTTCGACACCATAGAGAACACCATCTCTCTTCCAGAAGAAAAAATACCGATCATTCGGGAAAGAATCTCCTTAGCTCTAGACTTCTCTCACCTAAGGGCATCACAGTGCCTGAAGATAATCGGCACGATGGTGGCCACATCCCCCATGGTCAAGTGGGCGATGTGGAGGCTTCGTCCTTTTCAATCCGGATTCCTCCAGCAATGGAAGACAGACGATCTCAATCAGCGGATCCAGATAACACAGTCAATGAGCAACAGTCTCCTCTGGTGGCTTCAAACCAAGAACTTGTCAACTTGCCACTCCCTTTCCCCCATCCATTGGGTGACTGTTACATCCGATGCCAGCAATGCGGGCTGGGGGGCACATTGTGGGGCAGAACTGGCTCAGGGCAAATGGGATGCCCGTCTCCACTCTCCAGGTTCGAACATTCTGGAACTGCGCGCGGCATGGTGCGCCCTTCAAGCCTTCTCCCACCTTCTGAAAGGGAAGTCGGTCCTACTCAAAATGGACAATACCACCGCTGTGGCATATGTGAAGAGACAAGGGGGCACTCGGAGCTCTGCCCTTCTCCAAGAGGTCGAGCCCATTATGACCTGGGCTCAGAGGAATCTGCTCAACTTAACAGTAGTCTTCATTCCAGGGGAGCAGAACATTCAAGCGGACTTCCTGTCACGCAGCATGCTAGACAACAACGAATGGTCTCTGCATCCACAAACCTTCAAGTGGATCCTATCGTTGGATATCGATCCAGAGGTGGATCTGTTTGCATCCCCCTGCAATTACAAGATCGACAGATACTACACCCGAGCTCGGTACAATCAAGCCTTCGGAATAGATGCATTAACGAGTCAATGGGACTTCAACAGGGCATATGCCTTCCCTCCTCTTCCGATCATGCTAAAATTCCTACAGCGGCTTCAGTTGGAGAAAGTCGAGGTGGTAACAATAGCACCATACTGGCCGAGCAGACCTTGGTTTCCTCTCCTGAATCTAATGAGCTTCAGGGACCCGCTGCCTCTTCCTCTCAGGCCGGACCTTCTTTCTCAGGGGACGACCCTGCACCCCTGTCCAGCAATGCTGAGACTGATGGTCTGGTTTTTGAGAGGGAGAGGCTAGAGTCTCTTGGGTGTGCTTCAGGGGTAATCTCTACCCTTATGAGCTCCAGAAAGTCCAACACAAATAAAACTTACAATAGAATCTGGGCCAGATTTGTCAGCTTCACGACTACTGCAGGAAAGTCATCTAGAAACCCTAGTGTTCAAGACATCTTGAGTTTTCTCCAATCAGGCTTAGACCTGCCTTTATCGATTAGTTCCCTCAGGGTACAAGTATCAGCCTTATCAGCTTTTTCGGGAACGTCATGGGCAACTCATCCCCTGGTTCAACAGTTCTTTCGGGGGGCATCGAGAATCAGGCCTCAGAGGAAACCTAGATTCCCCAAATGGGATCTTCCACTCGTCCTTGATGCTCTTTCAGCACTCAACAACAAGGATCTTTCTGTTAAGGACTTATCAATCAAACTGGCCTTTCTAGTGGCCATTACTTCAGCCAAAAGGGTTTCAGAAATAAGCTTCCTGGGTTGTCAAGAACCCTTTTTGACTTTCTTCCCGGACCGAGTGGTCCTTATTCCCATGCTTGGGTCAAAACCAAAGGTCACATCAGTTTTTCACGAAAACCAAGAAATAGTCCTTCCTACTTTAGATTCTCCAGATTCAGCAGATGCTCATCCCTTGGATGTAGGTGAGACTCTGAAAGAATACTTGCGAGTTACTTCATCTTTTAGAAGCTCGAACTACCTGTTCTTGTTACACACCGGTAGCAACAAAGGGAAGAGGGCTTCTTCCAGAACAATAGCAGCCTGGATCGTCCAATCTATTCAACAGGCTTACAGGGCAAAGGGCTTGGCTCCTCCAGAGGCGGTGACGGCTCATTCCACCAGGGGCATGGCAGCCTCATGGGCAGCAGCTCGACACGTGGCTCCTGAAGTGATATGCAAGGCAGCTTCGTGGTCTTCTATTCATACATTTATGTCTCATTATTGTATTGAGCCTGCTTCCCTTTCCTCTGTTAATTTTGGTCAAAAAATCCTGTCAGTTGACGGGAAAGATTAAAATATTTTTTGTTCAGCATACCCTCCCGTGTGGATTGGCTAGTTATTTCCCACACGTAGTCTGCCATGGAGTCTGTCAGGAAAACGGAAAATTTATTACCAAATACTTACCGTAATTTTCCTTTCCTGATAGACTCCATGGCAGACGGAGTTCCCACCCATGAATTAAAAATATGAAAGTTGAAATTTGAGTCGACTAGTTACGGAACACCTGTCTGTGGAGGTGAGCTCAAATTTATGGGTATGGGGTCCTATAGCTGTGGAGAGGAGGCGGGGTTAACCCACACGTAGTCTGCCATGGAGTCTATCAGGAAAGGAAAATTACGGTAAGTATTTGGTAATAAATTTTCCGTTTTTTATTAACAGTTATACATACATATTAACATAAATGTGCGTATCAGTATTACATGATATTCAAAAAAGAATCTGGCTGGCTGCAAGTCTAAAAAACATCACCTTTATTATATAAGTCTTCAATAAAAATATATCTCTACAAAAACGACAGGGGAATACAGCATCCAAAGCTAACGCTAAATCACTGATTTATCATAGCTAACAAACATATATCTCACACAAGTAGTTATTAACTGAGCATTTGCTCACCTGATAATAGGAGTGTTTTGTACATATATATATATATATATATATATATATATATATATATATATATAAATAAATAATTGTGTGTGATATATGTTTGTTAGCTATGATTAGGTGCTGATTTAATGCAAAACGAGTTAGTTGTGAATGTTGTATTCCCCTGCCATGTTTGTGGAGGTGTTGAAGACTTTATAATACAGTGATTTTTTTAATTATTATTTTTCCTCGTATTAGTGTGGTAGTGAAGGTGGAGTAAAGGTGGAACAGTGGACAAACAGTGGACCGACCTGGACCAGTGTTTTGTTTTCCTTGCATTATATGATATGTCTTTATAATTATTACATACATATTATGAGAAGTCACATAGAGTATCTCACAAAAGTGAGAACACCCCTCACATTTTTGTAAATATTGTATTATGTCTTTTGTGACAACACTGAAGAAATTACACTTGGATACAATGTAAATTAATGAGTGTACAGCTTGTATAACAGTGTAAATTTGCTGTGCCCTCAAAATAACTCAACACACAGCCATTAATGTCTAAACTGATGGCAACAAAAATGAGTACACCCCTAAGTAAAAATGTCCAAATTGGGCCCAATTAGCCATTTTCCCTCCCCCGTGTCATGTGACTTGTTAGTGTTACAAGGTCTCAGGTGTGAATGGGGAGCAGGTGTGTTAAATTTGGTGTTATCACTCTCACTCTCTGATACTGGTCACTGGAAGTTCAACATGGCACCTCATGGCAAAGAACTCTCTGAGGATCTGAAAAAAAGAATTGTTGCTCTACATAAAGATGGCCTAGGCCATACTAAGATTGCCAAGACCCTGAAACTGAGCTGCAGCATGGTGGCCAATACCATACAGCGGTTTAACAGGACAAGTTCCACTCAGTACAGTCCCTGCCATGGTTGACCAAAGAAGTTGAGTGCATGTGCTCAGCATCATATCCAGAGGTTGTCTTTGGGAAATAGACGTATGAGTGCTGCCAGCATTGCTGCAGAGGTTGGGGGGTCAGCCTGTCAGTGCTCAGACCATGCACCGCACACTGCATCAAATTGGTCTGCATGGCTGCTGTCCAAGAAGGAAGATGATGCACAAGAAAGCCTGCAAACAGTTTGCTGAAGACAAGCAGACTAAGGACATGGATTACTGGAACCATGTCCAGTGGTCTGATGAGACCAAGATAAACTTTTTTGGTTCAGATGTAGAGTTGAGCGGACACCTGGATGTTCGGGTTCGACGGGTTCAGCCGAACTTCGGAAAAAAGTTCGGGTTCGGGACCGAACTTTAACCCGAACCCGAACCCGAACCCCATTGAAGTCAATGGGGACCCGGACTTCTAAGGACTAAAAAGGCTCTAAAAAAGTAATGGAAAGGGCTAGAGGGCTGCAAATGGCAGCAAAATGTTGTTAAGAGCATGGCAAGTGCTCTGCAAACAAATGTGGATAGGGAAATAACTTAAAATAACATAAAAAAATAAAAAAATAAAAAAATATGCTGGAGGCCCCCTTTTCAGCAGAAGAGGTACAGGAATTCATTAAGAACCTCAGAAACTCAACGGTACGATGCCACACATATGGTGGGAATGCCCCAGAATACGCCCTTTCTGGAATAAATTATTCAATTTAATGGATAAGCTAGTGGGAAAATAAAATACTTTGAAATAAAAATGTAGCGGGGTGCTAAATTTAAGGGAAGTGTTTGAGTGGTAAATAGGCTCAAACACCCTAATTCTGTAGGATTCATGGACCATTTTGTCCTCGGGGGACAGTATTGGTGTGCAGTTCCCTGCGGCCTACAGGTGGCGCTGCCATGGTAGGCTAGGGTTGAACCGCCGATACAGTGCTGTGCCTTTTGTGTCCCCTCTTGGCAGTAGTACAGCGGGGCGGGGAACCTGCTGTGCATGCCGGGAGAGCATATAAAAGGGGCAGACCTTTGGCCTGGGGGCTGATGTCCAGTGGGGTCCACGCCCAGGTGCCTTCGGCCTGGGTGCATGTGTTCCTGTTCCATCTCGGGTACCTTTAGCCCGGGGTGAGGTACTATCCTGGAGTTCCTGCTGCCCTGGGTATGGAGGCCTAGGTGCGGGAGTAAAGCCTGGAGTCCAGAGCCTTCGTCTGGAGTCCGCTAAGGGTCGAGGAGTCTTAGGGTGCCGCCTCGTGTAGGGGACCATGTTCCAGACTGCTGCATGATTTGGGGCTCAGACTGCTTGGCTGATTTGCAAGGGGGTGAGGTGAAAGACTGATGGACATGGGTTTCAGGTGCCAACTCTGATCTTTCATCAGAAGAGTGGGTGGGAGACAATGTGAAGGAACCCGAGGCACTGTCAGCAACCCAATCTAATATCGCCTGTACTTGTCCTGGCCTAAACATTCGTACAGCCTCATTAGGCGCGACAAAATACCGCCGCAGGCGCGGTCGCCTACTCGCACCTGAGGAAGGTGTTTCACTTGTGCGTGTATCTGGCACAGATCCACCACGTCCTCTCCCTGCAACAGGAGCTCCACCAGCAGCACCACGACCGGGGCCACCACGTCCCTTTGACCTTCTCCTCATATTTTCCAAATTTAGGATGTTGCCCTAAATGGGTGTTTTTGGAAGAGCAGAACACACCCACAGTATGTAACCGCTGAATCGCACAGCTACAGAACTGCAGAAAATGCTATTCAAAAAAAATTTTGTTTTTTTAGTATAGCACAGTAGAAGAAAACTATATATAAATAGTTTATTTCACACACCTCCACATATGTATAACACATTGCAAAATATTTTTTGTGGCCCTAAATGGCGTTTTTTGGAAGACCACAATACACCCACAGTACGTAACCGCTGAATCGCACAGCTACAGAACTGCAGAAAATGCTATTCAAAAAAAATGTTGTTTTTTTAGTATAGCACAGTAGAAGAAAACTATTTAGAAATTGTTTATTTCACACACCTCCACATATGTATAACACACTGCAAAATATTTTTTGTGGCCATAAATGGCGTTTTTTGGAAGACCACAACACACCCACAGTACGTAACCGCTGAATCGCACAGCTACACAACTGCAGAAAATGCTATTCAAAAAAAATGTTATTTTTTAGTATAGCACAGTACAAGAAAACTATATATAAATTGTTTATTTCACACATCTCCACATATGTATAACACACTGCAAAATATTTTTTGTGGCCCTAAATGGCGTTTTTTGAAAGACCACAACACACCCACAGTACGTAACCGCTGAATCGCACAGCTACAGAACTGCAGAAAATGCTATTCAAAAAAAATGTTGTTTTTTTAGTATAGCACAGTAGAAGAAAACTATTTAGAAATTGTTTATTTCACACACCTCCACATATGTATAACACACTGCAAAATATTTTTTGTGGCCCTAAATGGCGTTTTTTGGAAGACCACAACACACCCACAGTACGCAACCGCTGAATCGCACAGCTACAGAACTGCAGAAAATGCTATTCAAAAAATTTTTTTTTTTTTTTAGTATAGCACAGTAGAAGAAAACTATATATAAATTGTTTATTTCACACACCTCCACATATGTATAACACATTGCAAAATATTTTTTGTGGCCCTAAATGGCGTTTTTTGGAAGACCACAACACACCCACAGTACGTAACCGCTGAATCGCACAGCTACAGAACTGCAGAAAATGCTATTAAAAAAAATGTTGTTTTTTTAGTATAGCACAGTAGAAGACAAATATATAGAAATGGTTTATTTCACACGCCTCCACATATGTATAACACACTGCAAAATATTTTTTGTGGCCCTAAATGGGTCTTTTTGCAACCGTAAATTAAAGAGCAAATTTTTTTTTTTTTTTTGTCCTACTGTTGCTTACCTAGGACAAGAGTTGCTTACTCTTGTCCTAGGTGGTCTCTGAGTTTGTGCGTTTGTCTTGCCTCATCATGGACTCTCCTTCACCGCCATGTGGCCAGCCCTCCCGCACAAGGTATGTGCGGAGTGGGTAAGGGGGTGGTGTCTTTTGTGCCTATCTGGTGGTTGCTAACGGTTACATCCTGCCCACCTTCCCCCCTCCCTCTGTCTGTATTATCTCTTACAGCCCGGCAACTTCAGTTCATCGATCACAAGAAAGGGACCTTGCCAGGCCGCATCATCACTCATCATCCAGGTCTAGACGCGACACTACGTCTAGGACCCATCATCATAGGGGACGTTCACATACCCCCTCTAGACATAGGAGATGTTCCCATTCCTCCTCTAGTCACCGCCACCACCACCGCGATGATCGCTCTGACCACAGAGCCTGTTGAGGATGCAAGACCAGAATCCCGGAGGGCAAATCGCTATGCGACCCATGTTATGCCCGAGCGGTTGGTGAGAAAGAGATGGAAAATCAAAACCTTGAGTCTCTTGTGAAACATGTGGTACAGCAATCTATGAAAGAAATAGTTGACCCCCACACAAGGAGCCAGTCCACCACCTTGTCTGGCTCCTTGGCTGACAAGGCCCAGGAGGATCCCGGCCAATTCCAGCCCCATGATTCCTCCCATTATTCCTCGCAAGACGAGATGGAGGGAGATGATTCTACGGTGGGATTCGACTACGCTTTCGTCTCTCCACTGATCAAGGCAGTGAAGGAAACTTTGAAGTTGGAGGATACCACTGCCCCCCCAGAAAAACAAAGAAAACTGTTTAAACAACTGGGGAAAGAACGCTCCAATTTCCCACTTCCCTCTGAGCTGAAAGGAGTGTTTGAGGAAGAATGGAGCAAGGGAGATAAGAAGGTTTCCATGCTAAGCAAAACCTCTAGACTGTATCCCTTTAAATCGGAGGATGTCAAGCATCTGGAGAATGCTCCCCTTGTAGATGCAGCAGTAATGCGCCTAGCGAAGCATGTCACCCTCCCGCTAGATGACACCGTATCATTTAAACATGGTCTGGATCGGAAGATCGACCAGGACCTCAAAAGAATATATAGCCTGGCTGATACGGCATGCAAACCAGCTTTAGCCCTTGCAGTGACCTCCAAAGCAATGGAGGCCTGGGTGGAAAATGTAGACTCCGTTCTGAAAGGTGTCTCGGAAGAACTGGCTCAAAGTTCAGCAGTGCAAGAACTTAAGATGGCAGTCGCCTTTTTGGGGGAAGCTTCAATTGACCTCATCCGTTTACTGGCCAGATCGATGTTGTCCTCAGTCACGGCCAAACGAGCACTGTGGTTACGCCCCTGGCTTGCTGATCCAGCCTCCAAGCAGGCATGGTGCAAAATTCCCTTTGAAGGGGCTTCATTGTTTGGGAACAAACTTGACAACGCCATTTCAAAAGCTACAGGCGGAAGGTCGGGTTTTCTTCCCCAGGACAGGCGCCAGTTTAATCAGAAAAAACCTCAACAGAGACGCAGTACAGAGCACTCGAGAGAGGCACGCTCCTATAAACCCGGACGGGATTTCAGGAGAAGCTGGAATTGGAACAGAGGCCAATCTTCTTTTCAAAAGTCCGGCAAGAAACAGACGCCCGGTGGGCGTGAACCAACCAAGTCTTTTTGAGATTGGGCCCGCCCAGGCGGGTCGGGTAGGGGCTCGCCTACGTCTCTTCCGGCACGTCTGGGTGGCCTCGATCTCGGACTATTGGACCATCAAGATGGTCTCAACAGGTCACACATGGTCCTTCACCAAGATCCCTCCATGCAGACCAATGCAAACTTCACTTCCTCGGTCAGAGGAGAAACAACAAGTTCTTCTCTCATATGTGAATGTCCTGAAAGATCAAGGAGCAGTGGTGCCCGTCCCAAAGGACGAGGAATTCCAGGGGGTATACTCCCCCCTCTTCCTAGTACAAAAGAAGAACGGCTCTTGGCGTCCAGTCATAGATCTCACTTTCCTGAACAAGTACATAAAGCACGAGAAGTTCAAAATGGAGTCACTCTCAACCATACAAAAAATAGTTCAACCAGGCGACTGGTTGATCTCAATAGATCTAAAAGACGCGTACTTTCATGTTCCGGTGGCAGAAAACGTTCACAAATATCTGCGGTTCCAGGTCGAACAAGAGCACTTACAATTTATTTGTCTTCCATTCGGGCTAACGACTTCTCCAAGAGTCTTTTCCAAGGTGCTGTTAGCAGTTGTGTCCCTTCTCAGAATACAGGGTGTGCGCCTGTATCATTATCTGGACGATCTACTAGTACTGTCCCAAGACAAGCAGCAGCTGCTAGTCCACAAAGATCAGGTGATCTCTACACTGTTGGAGTTCGGATGGCTCCTAAACCGGGAGAAGAGTCAGCTGGATCCGACCCAGCGCTTGGTCTATCTAGGAGCCCAGTTCGACACCATAGAGAACACCATCTCTCTTCCAGAAGAAAAAATACCGATCATTCGGGAAAGAATCTCCTTAGCTCTAGACTTCTCTCACCTAAGGGCATCACAGTGCCTGAAGATAATCGGCACGATGGTGGCCACATCCCCCATGGTCAAGTGGGCGATGTGGAGGCTTCGTCCTTTTCAATCCGGATTCCTCCAGCAATGGAAGACAGACGATCTCAATCAGCGGATCCAGATAACACAGTCAATGAGCAACAGTCTCCTCTGGTGGCTTCAAACCAAGAACTTGTCAACTTGCCACTCCCTTGCCCCCATCCATTGGGTGACTGTTACATCCGATGCCAGCAATGCGGGCTGGGGGGCACATTGTGGGGCAGAACTGGCTCAGGGCAAATGGGATGCCCGTCTCCACTCTCCAGGTTCGAACATTCTGGAACTGCGCGCGGCATGGTGCGCCCTTCAAGCCTTCTCCCACCTTCTGAAAGGGAAGTCGGTCCTACTCAAAATGGACAATACCACCGCTGTGGCATATGTGAAGAGACAAGGGGGCACTCGGAGCTCTGCCCTTCTCCAAGAGGTCGAGCCCATTATGACCTGGGCTCAGAGGAATCTGCTCAACTTAACAGTAGTCTTCATTCCAGGGGAGCAGAACATTCAAGCGGACTTCCTGTCACGCAGCATGCTAGACAACAACGAATGGTCTCTGCATCCACAAACCTTCAAGTGGATCCTATCGTTGGATTTCGATCCAGAGGTGGATCTGTTTGCATCCCCCTGCAATTACAAGATCGACAGATACTACACCCGAGCTCGGTACAATCAAGCCTTCGGAATAGATGCATTAACGAGTCAATGGGACTTCAACAGGGCATATGCCTTCCCTCCTCTTCCGATCATGCTAAAATTCCTACAGCGGCTTCAGTTGGAGAAAGTCGAGGTGGTAACAATAGCACCATACTGGCCGAGCAGACCTTGGTTTCCTCTCCTGAATCTAATGAGCTTCAGGGACCCGCTGCCTCTTCCTCTCAGGCCGGACCTTCTTTCTCAGGGGACGACCCTGCACCCCTGTCCAGCAATGCTGAGACTGATGGTCTGGTTTTTGAGAGGGAGAGGCTAGAGTCTCTTGGGTGTGCTTCAGGGGTAATCTCTACCCTTATGAGCTCCAGAAAGTCCAACACAAATAAAACTTACAATAGAATCTGGGCCAGATTTGTCAGCTTCACGACTACTGCAGGAAAGTCATCTAGAAACCCTAGTGTTCAAGACATCTTGAGTTTTCTCCAATCAGGCTTAGACCTGCCTTTATCGATTAGTTCCCTCAGGGTACAAGTATCAGCCTTATCAGCTTTTTCGGGAACGTCATGGGCAACTCATCCCCTGGTTCAACAGTTCTTTCGGGGGGCATCGAGAATCAGGCCTCAGAGGAAACCTAGATTCCCCAAATGGGATCTTCCACTCGTCCTTGATGCTCTTTCAGCACTCAACAACAAGGATCTTTCTGTTAAGGACTTATCAATCAAACTGGCCTTTCTAGTGGCCATTACTTCAGCCAAAAGGGTTTCAGAAATAAGCTTCCTGGGTTGTCAAGAACCCTTTTTGACTTTCTTCCCGGACCGAGTGGTCCTTATTCCCATGCTTGGGTCAAAACCAAAGGTCACATCAGTTTTTCACGAAAACCAAGAAATAGTCCTTCCTACTTTAGATTCTCCAGATTCAGCAGATGCTCATCCCTTGGATGTAGGTGAGACTCTGAAAGAATACTTGCGAGTTACTTCATCTTTTAGAAGCTCAAACTACCTGTTCTTGTTACACACCGGTAGCAACAAAGGGAAGAGGGCTTCTTCCAGAACAATAGCAGCCTGGATCGTCCAATCTATTCAACAGGCTTACAGGGCAAAGGGCTTGGCTCCTCCAGAGGCGGTGACGGCTCATTCCACCAGGGGCATGGCAGCCTCATGGGCAGCAGCTCGACACGTGGCTCCTGAAGTGATATGCAAGGCAGCTTCGTGGTCTTCTATTCATACATTTATGTCTCATTATTGTATTGAGCCTGCTTCCCTTTCCTCTGTTAATTTTGGTCAAAAAATCCTGTCAGTTGACGGGAAAGATTAAAATATTTTTTGTTCAGCATACCCTCCCGTGTGGATTGGCTAGTTATTTCCCACACGTAGTCTGCCATGGAGTCTGTCAGGAAAACGGAAAATTTATTACCAAATACTTACCGTAATTTTCCTTTCCTGATAGACTCCATGGCAGACGGAGTTCCCACCCATGAATTAAAAATATGAAAGTTGAAATTTGAGTCGGCTAGTTACGGAACACCTGTCTGTGGAGGTGAGCTCAAATTTATGGGTATGGGGTCCTATAGCTGTGGAGAGGAGGCGGGGTTAACCCACACGTAGTCTGCCATGGAGTCTATCAGGAAAGGAAAATTACGGTAAGTATTTGGCAATAAATTTTCCGTTTTGTATTAACAGTTATACATACATATTAACATAAATGTGCGTATCAGTATTACATGATATTCAAAAAAGAATCTGGCTGGCTGCAAGTCTAAAAAACATCACCTTTATTATATAAGTCTTCAATAAAAATATATCTCTACAAAAACGACAGGGGAATACAGCATCCAAAGCTAACGCTAAATCACTGATTTATCATAGCTAACAAACATATATCTCACACAAGTAGTTATTAACTGAGCATTTGCTCACCTGATAATAGGAGTGTTTTGTACATATATATATATATATATATATATATATATATATATATATATATAAATAAATAATTGTGTGTGATATATGTTTGTTAGCTATGATTAGGTGCTGATTTAATGCAAAACGAGTTAGTTGTGAATGTTGTATTCCCCTGCCATGTTTGTGGAGGTGTTGAAGACTTTATAATACAGTGATTTTTTTAATTATTATTTTTCCTCGTATTAGTGTGGTAGTGAAGGTGGAGTGAAGGTGGAACAGTGGACAAACAGTGGACCGACCTGGACCAGTGTTTTGTTTTCCTTGCATTATATGATATGTCTTTATAATTATTACATACATATTATGAGAAGTCACATAGAGTATCTCACAAAAGTGAGAACACCCCTCACATTTTTGTAAATATTTTATTATGTCTTTTGTGACAACACTGAAGAAATTACACTTGGATACAATGTAAATTAATGAGTGTACAGCTTGTATAACAGTGTAAATTTGCTGTGCCCTCAAAATAACTCAACACACAGCCATTAATGTCTAAACTGATGGCAACAAAAATGAGTACACCCCTAAGTAAAAATGTCCAAATTGGGCCCAATTAGCCATTTTCCCTCCCCCGTGTCATGTGACTTGTTAGTGTTACAAGGTCTCAGGTGTGAATGGGGAGCAGGTGTGTTAAATTTGGTGTTATCACTCTCACTCTCTGATACTGGTCACTGGAAGTTCAACATGGCACCTCATGGCAAAGAACTCTCTGAGGATCTGAAAAAAAGAATTGTTGCTCTACATAAAGATGGCCTAGGCCATACTAAGATTGCCAAGACCCTGAAACTGAGCTGCAGCATGGTGGCCAATACCATACAGCGGTTTAACAGGACAAGTTCCACTCAGTACAGTCCCTGCCATGGTTGACCAAAGAAGTTGAGTGCATGTGCTCAGCATCATATCCAGAGGTTGTCTTTGGGAAATAGACGTATGAGTGCTGCCAGCATTGCTGCAGAGGTTGGGGGGTCAGCCTGTCAGTGCTCAGACCATGCACCGCACACTGCATCAAATTGGTCTGCATGGCTGCTGTCCAAGAAGGAAGATGATGCACAAGAAAGCCTGCAAACAGTTTGCTGAAGACAAGCAGACTAAGGACATGGATTACTGGAACCATGTCCAGTGGTCTGATGAGACCAAGATAAACTTTTTTGGTTCAGATGTAGAGTTGAGCGGACACCTGGATGTTCGGGTTCGACGGGTTCAGCCAAACTTCGGAAAAAAGTTCGGGTTCGGGACCGAACTTTAACCCAAACCCGAACCCGAACCCCATTGAAGTCAATGGGGACCCGGACTTCTAAGGACTAAAAAGGCTCTAAAAAAGTAATGGAAAGGGCTAGAGGGCTGCAAATGGCAGCAAAATGTTGTTAAGAGCATGGCAAGTGCTCTGCAAACAAATGTGGATAGGGAAATAACTTAAAATAACATAAAAAAATAAAAAAATAAAAAAATATGCTGGAGGCCCCCTTTTCAGCAGAAGAGGTACGGGAATTCATTAAGAACCTCAGAAACTCAACGGTACGATGCCACACATATGGTGGGAATGCCCCAGAATAAGCCCTTTCTGGAATAAATTATTCAATTTAATGGATAAGCTAGTGGGAAAATAAAATACTTTGAAATAAAAATGTAGCGGGGTGCTAAATTTAAGGGAAGTGTTTGAGTGGTAAATAGGCTCAAACACCCTAATTCTGTAGGATTCATGGACCATTTTGTCCTCGGGGGACAGTATTGGTGTGCAGTTCCCTGCGGCCTACAGGTGGCGCTGCCATGGTAGGCTAGGGTTGAACCGCCGATACAGTGCTGTGCCTTTTGTGTCCCCTCTTGGCAGTAGTACAGCGGGGCGGGGAACCTGCTGTGCATGCCGGGAGAGCATATAAAAGGGGCAGACCTTTGGCCTGGGGGCTGATGTCCAGTGGGGTCCACGCCCAGGTGCCTTCGGCCTGGGTGCATGTGTTCCTGTTCCATCTCGGGTACATTTAGCCCGGGGTGAGGTACTATCCTGGAGTTCCTGCTGCCCTGGGTATGGAGGCCTAGGTGCGGGAGTAAAGCCTGGAGTCCAGAGCCTTCGTCTGGAGTCCGCTAAGGGTCGAGGAGTCTTAGGGTGCCGCCTCGTGTAGGGGACCATGTTCCAGACTGCTGCATGATTTGGGGCTCAGACTGCTTGGCTGATTTGCAAGGGGGTGAGGTGAAAGACTGATGGACATGGGTTTCAGGTGCCAACTCTGATCTTTCATCAGAAGAGTGGGTGGGAGACAATGTGAAGGAACCCGAGGCACTGTCAGCAACCCAATCTACTATCGCCTGTACTTGTCCTGGCCTAAACATTCGTATAGCCTCATTAGGCGCGACAAAATACCGCCGCAGGCGCGGTTGCCTACTCGCACCTGAGGAAGGTGTTTCACTTGTGCGTGTATCTGGCACAGATCCACCACGTCCTCTCCCTGCAACAGGAGCTCCACCAGCAGCACCACGACCGGGGCCACCACGTCCCTTTGACCTTCTCCTCATATTTTCCAAATTTAGGATGTTGCCCTAAATGGGTGTTTTTGGAAGAGCAGAACACACCCACAGTACGTACCCGCTGAATCGCACAGCTACAGAACTGCAGAAAATGCTATTCAAAAAAAATTTTGTTTTTTTAGTATAGCACAGTAGAAGAAAACTATATATAAATAGTTTATTTCACACACCTCCACATATGTATAACACATTGCAAAATATTTTTTGTGGCCCTAAATGGCGTTTTTTGGAAGACCACAATACACCCACAGTATGTAACCGCTGAATCGCACAGCTACAGAACTGCAGAAAATGCTATTAAAAAAAATGTTTTTTTTTAGTATAGCACAGTAGAAGAAAACGATTTAGAAATTGTTTATTTCACACACCTCCACATATGTATAACACACTGCAAAATATTTTTTGTGGCCCTAAATGGCGTTTTTTGGAAGACCACAACACACCCACAGTACGTAACCGCTGAATCGCACAGCTACAGAACTGCAGAAAATGCTATTCAAAAAAAATGTTTTTTTTTAGTATAGCACAGTAGAAGAAAACTATTTAGAAATTGTTTATTTCACACACCTCCACATATGTATAACACACTGCAAAATATTTTTTGTGGCCATAAATGGCGTTTTTTGGAAGACCACAACACACCCACAGTACGTAACCGCTGAATCGCACAGCTACAGAACTGCAGAAAATGCTATTCAAAAAAAATGTTATTTTTTAGTATAGCACAGTAGAAGAAAACTATATATAAATTGTTTATTTCACACATCTCCACATATGTATAACACACTGCAAAATATTTTTTGTGGCCCTAAATGGCGTTTTTTGAAAGACCACAACACACCCACAGTACGTAACCGCTGAATCGCACAGCTACAGAACTGCAGAAAATGCTATTAAAAAAAAATGTTGTTTTTTTAGTATAGCACAGTAGAAGAAAACTATTTAGAAATTGTTTATTTCACACACCTCCACATATGTATAACACACTGCAAAATATTTTTTGTGGCCCTAAATGGCGTTTTTTGGAAGACCACAACACACCCACAGTACGCAACCGCTGAATCGCTCAGCTACAGAACTGCAGAAAATGCTATTCAAAAAAAATGTTATTTTTTAGTATAGCACAGTAGAAGAAAACTATATATAAATTGTTTATTTCACACACCTCCACATATGTATAACACACTGCAAAATATTTTTTGTGGCCCTAAATGGCGTTTTTTGGAAGACCACAACACACCCACAGTACGTAACCGCTGAATCGCACAGCTACAGAACTGCAGAAAATGCTATTAAAAAAAATGTTGTTTTTTTAGTATAGCACAGTAGAAGACAAATATATAGAAATGGTTTATTTCACACGCCTCCACATATGTATAACACACTGCAAAATATTTTTTGTGGCCCTAAATGGGTCTTTTTGCAACCGTACATTAAAGTGCAAATTTTTTTTTTTTTGTCCTAAACGGGTCTTTTTTTGCACGAGCAAAATAAAATGGATTTTTTATTTTTTTTTGCCCTTAATGGGTCTTTTGGAAAAGAGCACAATAAAGTGCTTTTTTTTTTGTCCTAAATGGATCTTTTTCCAAGAGCAGAATACACCCACAGTATGGAAACGGTGTATCTCTCAACGTAATATATGCAGTGCTGGTGCACTGAGCTTGCAGATAAAAGGTAGATTTTCTCTGACACTGGGCTCATGGCAGTGTAAAAAGACTGCACTGCAACACAAACAGGTAAACCTATGCAGATCGCTGAGTTATATCTCTGAATCTGGACTCCTATTCCTATATAATATATCTCTCTCCCTAAAAGCAAAAAACAGGAACCTGGCCCTACACTACACTGTCTCTCTATCTTTTCCCTCAGATTCCAGAATCAGGACTAACTCATGTATTTTTCTATCTCTCCCTAAAAGCAGCAGCAGCAGACAAGATCCTCTCCCTATCTATTCTGAAGCAGAGTGACGTGTGTGCTGTGTGCCTCTAGCTTATATAGAAGCTGGGTCACATGTTGCACTGACCAATCACAGCCATGCCATTAGTAGGCATGGCTATGATGGCTTCTAAGGGCACACCAGCTAATCAAAAGGTGATTGGCTGGCCCCTGAAGCATTTCTAACTGCGTAATTAGATTGCCGAACCCGAACCCGAACCCGGACTTTTGCGCAAAGTCCGGGTTCGGGAAAAAGCTAAAGTTCGGTACGGACCCGAACTTTACAGTTCGGGTTCGCTCAACACTATTCAGATGGCTTTAAGCATGGGTGGCCGTAACCAGGTGAGGAGTGCAAAAACAAGTGTGTCTTGTCTACAGTCAAGCATGGTGGTGGGAGTGTCATGGTCTGGGACTGCATGAGTGCTGCCGAAACTGGGGAGCTACAGATTTTGAGGGAACCATGAATGACAACATGTACTGTGACATACTGAAGCCGAGAATGATCCCCTCCCTTTGAAAACTGGGCCTGCAGGGCAGTATTCCAACATGATAATGACTCCAAACACACCTCCAATATGACCACTGCCTTGCTAAAGAAGCTGAGGGTAAAAGTGATGGACGGGCCAAGCATGTCTCCTATTGAACATCTGTGGGGCATCCTCAAATGGAAGGTGGACTAGAGCAAGGTCTGTAACATTCACCAGCTCCGTGATGTCATCATGGAGGAGTGGAAGAGGACTCCAGTGGCAACCTGTGAAGCTCTGGTGAACTTCATTTAAGGCAGTGTTGGAAAATAATGGTGGCCACACAAAATATTGACAATTTGGGCCCAATTTGGACATTTTCACTTAGGGGTGTACTCACTTTTGTTGCCAGCGATTTAGACATTAATGGCTGTGTGTTGAGTTATTTTGAGGGGACACTACTTTACATTGTAGCATAGTAGTAGAACGCTTCTGCACTTCAGATATGTGTGAACATTTCAAGACCTTACTGAATGTGCTAGGGTGTTGAGTACTCAAAGCACACCACCATTGAAGTAAGAATACATGTATCTATTGTATTTAGGCACTATTTTTTTTATACTGGAGTTCTGCTTTAAAGCATACCCCAAGCAAATTTCTTTATTTTGAAAGTTGCTCTCACAGTCACATTAAAAGGGCATTTTCCTTGTTTTTGGCATTGGTATATGTCCCCATGACAATTCATGACCTTCTGATAATAGCCTGCTTATTAGCTTCAAAAATTAACCATTAGACATCAATAGATTTTGGGACAAAGTTTGTACTTTCTTAATTATTTGCCAAGTTTGTATTATTTTAATTGTGAGCTTAATTTATAAAACACCTATCCCCAGAACTAAGTAGTCATTCCTAAATGTATGGGATTGTCTAATTCAATTCAAATAATGCAGTGCAGAGAGACAGCAACTGAGGACTTCTTTAAGAAAGCAATACCATAGTGCTAAGAAATGTTTTAACATGTTAATGAAAGGTGTAACAAAAATATATCTTTATTGATTAAAAAAAGCAAAGATTAGAAAAGCGGGCAACAAACATGTACAGAAGAAATGATGCTTTACACACACACACACACACATCCTGGTTTAAGTATCTAACATAATACTTTTCATATGCCCACGCAATGAAAGAGTAATTCACGTAAATCAGGAACATCAGAGTTCAAAAGGTTAATGCATTGTTCAGTCCATGGTTCCAGTGGAGTCCTCTTTTGCTCATCCAGCCTATGATCAGCTGTCCTCATGCTTCCTTTAAATAAACCATCTCAGAAGCTCACTTCCTCCTAATAAATGCATTCAAACTCCAACATGCTGTGTAACCAGAATCAAGTGTTGGCATTTCATTGCTCATGCCAGCTTGGAAAAACATATGGCAACTAGAAACTTTAATAGCATTTAAATAAAGGGAGCCTAAACCCACTTTCATAAGACACACCGTATAACTCGGGTTTGGACTTTACTGATGTTTCCCACATTTTCCATATAATTACTTTTAAGCTGCATCACTGCATGCAAGGTCTTCATTTTACATGTGTCTCCCCCACCCTTTGCTAAGATGCTGCATAAATGTGTAAAAAAAATCATGTAGACTAAGGGGGGGGGGAATGTGGGACTTTAAATGAAATGCATGAATATATACATCTCCATCCCTAAATCAGTATGCAAAGAAGAAAAAAGGTTGAGAATTTACATAACATAATGCCGTATATACATACATAGATTTGGGAACATACAAATAACGTATTGCAGACCATATTCATAGAAAAAGATCATAACATCATAGCACATTGCATTGTGTGGCATAGGACAATGTCCTCCCTATTATAAGATCACTTAAAAAGGATGGTAAAATAAAATTAAGATGAATGGAATACATAAGACCATCTATATGGAATAAGGTGCATCCAGATATGTCCGACGCGTTTTGTGGATTAAACTATTTCCTCAGGGGCGGGTGCATCCCTATCTACAAAAGGATATAGGTAAACCAATATGGTCTGATATATACCCATAAATTGGGAAACATAGTATATGGGGTAATGGAATCACCTATCCCTTCGTCTACTCACATATCAGCGAAGTCTGGAACCTGTGATACTAGAACCTTGGGGCAGCTTAAAGTGTCTATCCCGGTAACTGTGGTAGGGACACGCAAAGAAAATGAGCGCACACGTGTAGTCCCCAAAGAAAGAGAGGGTATAAAAAAAATCACCTCTACAGGTAAAAAAAAAAGTGAGTACTTACATCAATGGGCATTGTTTCCTGCATTTGATGTGCATTTGGAATGCAAGTCAAATGCAGGTCAGAAAAATCCCAGTGACTCTGAGCAATAGTACAAAAGGCTACGTTTGACCAGCTTTAAGTTTCTTTGTGTTTCTGTAATTGCAGCATGTTCCATTAAGGTGCATTTAAACTCCAGGCAAAGCAGGTCAATCGAAGCATATTTCATGTCAAAAGATGCGTTTTTTGACCACATCCGCGTGCATTCAAAAGGAAAAGGCAGGGTTTGACTAGAATGCCCATCTGTGTGTGAGCTCTTAGAAACAATACTAACCTTTGGCAGGCCCGATAAGACATTGCTCCCACGCATGTGCAGGAGTTCAGTCAGCTTCAGCATTGCCAAATTTCTACAGTGAGCTGCATTTGCACAACTCAATGTACAGGGACAGACAGGTAGGTAGCTAAGTTTAATACAGAAGAGACAAAGCATGTCTCTTCTGCATTAAAAATCCTGCCTGTGCAACCATTTTTTTAATTTACATAAAGTTCCACTTTAAAATGCTGTCTAAAAATCAATAATAAGATCCTTTGACTGACTTTTAATTATTGCTTTGTAGCAATTGGTGCATCCAGGAATTGTAGCACCAATACATTTTGTGGACCTAGACCATTCTCAGAACCAGAGTCCTATGCTGTGCAACAACTTGTGAACAGTCTAAAATCTGACGTCTTGTGTTACCTGACAATGCACTCGTATGGACAATACATTCTCCTGCCATATGGCTTTACCTTAAATTATTCTGTAAACCATGAAGAATTGGTAAGACCCTTTGTATTTTTTTATTTAACTTCATTTTTACTATAGATTGCATGAACCCTGAATTTTTTAAACTAGAAACACAAGAGCTCGGAGACTACAGTAACAAGCTTAGGGCCGGATCATTTCATGGGTTTTTGATGGCAGAAAAAAAGCAAATAGAGAAATGGGAGAGTGATTATCGTTATCTTGGTAGGGATATCCTCACAAACAAGGTGGATGGAGGAGTCCCCCCTGACATTCATGGACAGATGCAACAATTATGGATTTTACAAACTGTTTGTAAATTTACTGTAAGTTGGCAACCCTGGGCGGGTGCAGGTGAACGGCACAGCTGCTGCTTCAAAATAGACTTGACTGGGCTGCCGGTGTTCCGTCAGATTAGGCGACCCGTCAGAATTGGTAACGGAAGTGACGTTTTGTCACCGCCATCTTGCTACACCCCGCACTCCTCCACAGTAACGATACACCAAGAAGGGGGCAAGCGGACATCTTGTTACACCCACCGGAGTTTTGCATTTCTGTTATTTTTAACTGGAAACAGAGCATATATGGTGAAGTATAGTATTTAGAAATCCCTCGGACTGTTTAAATGTTGAATTAGAAAAACAGAGGTGTTCTGTTAAATTAGCAAACCTGTGAGATTAGCAGATTGGCCACTGCTTTTAAAATTCAACATCTAAACAGTCCGTCGGATTTCTAAATACTCCATTTCACCTTATAAGCTCTGTTTACTGTTAAAAATAATAGTGAAATGCAAAACCCCGGTGGGTGTAACAAGATGTCCGCTTGCCCCCTTCTCGGTCGATCGTTACAGTGGAGGAGTGCGGGGTGTAGCAAGATGGCGGCGACGGAACGTTACTTCCGTTACCAATTCTGACGGGTCGCCATATCAGACGGAACACCTGCATGCTGCACCTGGGGGCTAGAGACACCAGAAAAAAATGGCCTGTTCGTGGTATATGGGCCCTTAGCGCATGTGTGAACAGCGACTATGGCAGTACAGAAGGTGGCATCTTGATAAACACTACAAATGAATGTGTCCAGTAAAATATAAGGTAGCCAAATAAAGACAAGAGTTTTAAATATATTATAATTACCTAGTCAAAAAGTGTATGGTCAGCTTTATATAGCTCTGTTTACATTCTTAAATCTTTCACAGAGAGGATAGGCTCATTCAGATGAGTCCGGGTAATAAAGGTGTTAACAACTTTAAGTTATCCGGGGCCAATGTACATACAAAAATATCATTAGCCAATAAGGAATTTTTTTTAATGTTAGGCAGGCCATATATTACTCAATTTTATTTCCTTCCACCACTGGTGAAGGGAAATAAAATAGCTCCATTCTCCCAACAACAGTATCAGTGTTGATCTAGGAGTGCCTGCCATAATGCTTTTGTATTCTGCCTAGACATGTGCAGGATGAAAAAAATTGTTTCAATTTGTTTCGTTTGGATTCGATTCGTTATTTAACTAAATTTGCTTAGTTAATTTTGTTACATTCGGTACATTTGTTTTACGGGATTAGTTTCGTTTTCGAAAAAATTCAAAAAACTTTGACCAAATTCGAAAACAAATCGTCCGAATTCGGAAAAATCTACCGAATTCAAAAAAAATATATAAAATTCGAAAAAATTCTACCACATGCAAAAAAATTCTACCAAATTCGAAAAAGGAAATTATATATAACCATTTTCCGAAATTTGAATTTCGTATAGAATGAAATCGAACTTGAATAGAAAAGATTAGAATAGAAAATAACAGAAAAGAATAGCATAGAAGAACAATAGAACAGAACAGAAAAGATTATATATATATTATATTTATTCTATATTTTATTCTTTTATATATATATATATATATATTTCCGAAATTCTAAGTTCGTATAGAATGAAATCGATTTAGAATAGAAAAGATTAGAATAGAATAGAAAATAATAAAAAATAATAGCATAGAAAAACAATAAAACAGAACAGAAACAATATTATATATATATATATATATATATATATATATATATATATATAAAACCATCTCCCGAAATTTTAATTTCGTATAGAATGAATTTGAATTCGAATAGAAAGGATTGGAATAGAAAAGAAAAGAAAAGAATAGCATAGAAAATAATACAACAGAATAGAATAAAGTATAAAATATATTATTCTATTCTGTTCTATTGTTTTCCTTGTCTATTCTTTTCTATTATTTTCTATTCTAATCTTTTCTATTCTAATTCATTCTATACGAAATTTACATTTCAAAGCCATCTTCCGAAATTCGAATTTCGTATAGAATGAATTTGAATTTGAATAGAAAAGAATAGAATAGCAAATAATAGAAAATAATAGCATAAAAAACAATAGATCAGAATAGAAAAGAATATAATATATATTATATTTTATTATATTCTGTTCTATTGTTTAACTATGCTATATTTTCTATTCTATTCCAATCTTTTCTATTCGAATTCGAATTCATTCTATACTAAATTTGAATTTCGGAAGATGGTTATATATATATATATATATATTATATTTTTTCTATTCTGGTCTATTGTTATTCTATGCTATTCTTTTCTATTATTTTTTATTCTATTCTAATCTTTTCTATTTGAATTCGATGTCATTCTGTACGAAATTCGAATTATGGAAAATAGTTATGTATAATATTTATATATATATAACCATCTTCTGAAATTCTAATTTGGTATAGAATGATTTTGAATTAGAATAAAAAAGATTAGAATATATTAGAAAATAATAGAAAAGAATAGAACAGAATAGAATAAAATAGAATGTATATTATTTTTTATTCTAATCTTTTCTATTCAAATTTGAATAAATTTTATAGGAAATTCGAATTTTGGAAGATGTTAAATATATATATATATATATTTAACATCTTCCAAAATTCAAATTTTGTAAAAAATTTATTCAAATTTGAATTGAAAAGATTAGAATAAAAATAATAGAAAATAATAGACTAGAAAAACAATAGAACAGAATAGAATAAAATATAATATATATTATATTTTATTCTATTCTGTTTTATTCTTATAAATATTATATATAACCATTTTCCATAATTCGAATTTCAGACAGAATGAAATCGAATTTGAATAGAAAAGATTAGAATAGAATAAAAAATAATAGAAAAGAATAGCATAGAATAACAATAGACCAGAATAGAAAAAATATAATATATATATATATATATATATATATATATATATATATATATATATATATAACCATCTTCCGAAATTCAAATTTAGTATAGAATGAATTAGAATTCGAATAGAAAAGATTAGAATAGAATAGAAAATATAGCATAGTTAAACAATAGAACACAATAGAATAAAATATAATAATATATATTATATTTTTTTCTATTCTGATCTATTGTTTTTTTATGCTATTATTTTCTATTATTTGCTATTCTATTCTTTTCTATTCGAATTCAAATTCACTCTATATGAAATAAAAATTTTGTAAGATGGCTTCGAAATGTGAATTTCGTATAGAATGAATTCGAATAGAAAAGATTAGAATAGAAAATAATTTTATATATATATATATATATATATATATATATATATATATATATATGTAATTCTATTCTGTTCTATTGTTTTTCTATGCTATTCTTTTCTATTATTTTTCATTCTATTCTAATCTTTTCTATTGGAATTCAAAATCATTCTATACGAAATTCTAATTTCGGAAGATGGCTTACAAAATTTTAATTTTGTATAAAATGAATTGGAATTTGAATAGAAAGGGTTAGAATAAAATATAATAGAAAATAATAGAATAGAAAAACAACAGAAAAGAATAGAATAATATATATATTATATTTTATTTTATTGTTCTATTGTTTTTCTAGTCTATTCTTTTCTATTATATTCTAATCTTTTCTATTTGAATTTAAATTCATTCTATATGAAATTCGAATTTCAGAAGATGGTTTTATATATATATATATATATATATATATATATATATATATATATATATATATTATATTTTATTCTATTCAGTTCTATTATATTCTCTTATTTTTTATGATATTATGTTCTATCCTATTCTAATATTTTCTATTCAAATTCATTCTATATGAAATTCAAATTTCGAAAGCCATCTTCCGAAATTCAAATTTCTTATAGAATGAATTCAAATTTGAACAGAAAAGATCAGAATAAAATAGAAAATAATAGAGTAAAAGAATAAGAGAATGCAATAGAACTGAATAGAATTAAAATATGTAAATAAAAACTATTATATATATATATATATGTATATATATATATATATATATATATATATATATATATATATATAAAACCATCTTCTGACATTCAAATTTCATATAAAAAATTTTTTAATAGAAAAGATTAGAATAGAATAGAAAATAATTGAATAGAAAAACTATAGAACAGAATAAAATATAATATATATTTTATTTTATTCTATTCTGTTCTATTGTTTTTCTATTCTGTTCTTTTCTATTCTAAACTTTTCTATTCAAATTCAAATTCATTCTATACAAAATTTGAATTTCGAACTTTGAATTTCGTATAGAATCAATTCAAATTTGAATAGAAAAGATTAGAATAGAAAATAAAAGAATAGAAAAGAATAGCAGAATAGCATAGAGAAACAATAAAACATATTAGAAAAAAATATAATTTATATATATATATATATATATATATATATATATATATATATATAAAACCATCTTCCAAAAATCTAATTTCATATAGAATAAATTTGAATTTAAATAGAAAAGAATGTAACTAATAGGGAAGAATAGAATATAAAAACAATAGAAGAGAATAGAATAAAATATAATATATATATTATACTTTATTCTATTCTCTTTTATTGTTTTTCTATTCTATTATTTTCTATTCTATTCTAATCTTTTCTATTCAAATTCATTTTATATGAAATTTAAATGTCGCAAGATGGTTTTATATATATATATATATATATATATATATATATATATATATATATGTATATATATATATATATATATATATATATATAATATTTTTTTCTAATATTTTCTATTCTATTCTACTCTTTTATATTCAAATTTGATTTCCTTCTATCCGAAATTCGAATTTTGGAAACTGGTTATATATAGTTTACTTTTTCGAATGCGAATAGAATTTTTTCGAATTTAATAGTTTTTTTCAAATTCAGTAGATTTTTTTCGAATGCGGTAGAATTTTTTCGAATTTGATAGTTTTTTTTACAATGAGTCTGTACGTACATGGATTGAAAATTTGGCTGGTCCCTGCTGAACCAGTCAAATTTCGACCCATGTATGGCCGGCTTTAGTGTATTAAATTCTGTTCTGGAGTCTAAAGTATATTTATATCAAGAGACATCAAGTTTTCCTTTCCTGGGACAATGTGTCACAGTCAAGTAGCCTTTTCTAGGGCTTATCTAGCTTATCCTTTCCTACACAATGTGTCAAGCAGACTTTATCTGAAGCTTATTTATCTTATCCTTTTCTGGGAAATGTGTCAAGCAGCCTTTATCTCAAGCTTATCTATCTTATCCTTTTCTAGGAAATGTGTCAAGCAACCTTTATCTCAAGCTTATATTTTTTGGCTTCATAATGAGTACATATATCACAGTGGTCCTTTTTCTTTAAATGTTTCTTTGTAGATGTCCGTTGGTGAGAAGTCTGCAGAAAGTGTAGCAGCAATTCATGGTAAAAAATATACAGTTGGACCAGCATCTCATGCATTATGTAAGTTTACATTTGTAAGTTATGGGATAACTATTTAGTTGTATGTCAATGACACTAGCATATACTGTACAGCATTTGGATATAAATACAGTCAATTTAGGATATGTACACATTATGTAAGCTAATAAAAAATAAAGACAACATCGAACTACATGAAAAAAAAAACGCTCTATTAAATCCTCATCCGGATAGCATAATTTTATTTTCTTTTACTTGATCTAAACTCATTAAGAGAAGGCAGCATTATTCTTTACAATGTACGCAAGTGTCGCGTTGCTCTCAGTGACTATTCAACAAAATAAATGAACTATCATGTATATATAAATAAACATACAGTAAATATTCAAAACTGAGTTTCTTATTCTGTGCACATGCAGAATAGGATAGGGTATGTGACAGACCTAGCCGGGACAGAGGGTTTTGGAGAGGACTGAATGCTAGCCTCTTGCCTTTTGATTATGGGCCATTGATTTTAAGGGAACAATACTCTTTGCGAGGTGTATGCCTGGGGACCTTGAAGTAATGTTACTTTGGATTTAAGTCCATGTCCCCCTAAAACACACAGACTCTGGGAACCCTGTATATGCCATATTATAGTGATGGCTTCATAATGTTGAGGCTCATAGAAGGTGCTAATGTCATCAACTCCAGCCACCTGTCTGTCTGTTGTCTGCTATAATGTGTTTATTGTAAATACGGCTAGTGTGGGATCTAAGAGTATTTCATCCCATTGTTGTTTGTGTTAATTAACTCTGCTATTGTGTGAGTTCTGTGTTGATTTATGATAATGTGCATTGTAGTTAGGGAGCTAGGAGAAACCCAGGCTAGGAACTTAAAGGTCATGCCTAGGCTGTCTAAAGGATTGCTAATTAGCTCATGTTAATTAGGTTTCTGGTTCAGTTTGTATTGTCACCCTTGTGTATATATTTTTGTGAGATCTCAAATAAAATGTTATTCCTGATGTACTCCAAGACTGGTGTAGGCTGCTGATGTTTTACCCTACACTGAGCTATGACTAGTGAATGGGAAAGCTAAGGGGCCCTTGGATGGTGTGGTTCCGGACAGAGGAAGCATTTACGGCGGAAAAACTCATCTTGTGTACGTGGTCCGTCACAGTTGGCTGGCAGCGGTGGGATTGTGCTTCTGTGCTGTGAACACATCCAAACCATCACCTGGATCCAAGGTCCGGATAGCAGGAGAGGAGAGGTACAGATACGTCATCATGGAAGAGGAATTCCAAAGGTGGTTGCAAGAGATGCGGATACAGCACAAGAGACCAGTATCGGTGCAGGTCCTGCTGGGATGGTATAATTCTGTCCGCCTACAACTCTGGAAGAAAGCGCTAGCTTTCGAGCAGCACCACCAGGGAAAAAGTCTCCCCTCTATCCATGTAAGGTACTGGTCGCAGTACGAAGTAGGAATGCTGTTATTGGGGGAACAACCAAAGCAGGAGTGGACAGCTAAGTTAAGCAGGCTGATCCGGGCAGAGATGCAGTTGGACGAGAGCTACAGAGCCCTCCGGTGGTATGTTGCCCAAGTGTGCCAGTGGACAGCGGATGACAGCCCCACAGAAGGCTTTGACTATGATGGCCTGGGATTGTTGTATTGGAGGCTGTCCAGGGACCCTGACTTTGGGAGTGATCAGGAGTGGCATTTGGAGGAAATAATGGAGCACAGAGAGCGAAGACTAAATGTCTTGAAAGTGCTCTGGGCACAGGAAGATTTGGAGTTTCTGGCCGTTCAGGAATGGGAGCTGGAGATCGCCTACAGACAGCTGCTAGACTCTGCTCAGCAGCAGGGTGGGGCTCCCTTTGCCTGGGACTATCAGGAAATACCAGTTGACAACTCTGAAATCCTATAGAAAGAAGGGGGAGAAAATTGAAGGATCAAAAAGTCCTTCAGCAAAAGAATTCTTCAACAAGGCTCAACTAATTATACAGACTTATAATGAGTAAACCGCAATTAGTGTAGTAGAAAATTTCATTAATTTATTCAATTAGTTTTAAACAAAACACAACATCAAAAGCACCTGATTAAAATGAGACTAGTCAACAAAAACACTAAACAGGGATGGCCACCCAATCAACCATACACACCGCATTCATTCATCCGCTAATGATCTTAAATAGTAATACCGGTATTGAGAATGTAGAAAATATATAAATTCATCAATATCAATTGAATAGTCCTGGTGAATGGAGATAATTCAAGTAATGGCTCCAAAAGTGTGATTACCGGGTTGGTCTATTAGATGGATCAAAAAGGATGACCGGTTAGTGTTCACGCATATTTGCTGGGTGATGAAAGGATAGCTTGGCTGGACATAGTGTACACAGGAGCATGCTATGAGAATAGTGCCTGATGCTGAAAACACAATCCTACAGCTCACCTTAGATGTCTTCACTGGGTCACTCGGTCACTCAGCCATCCAGATCGATAGTCTTTTGGTTTGCATATGATCCCATATGTAACAAACACTCACCACTTTGCTGCGTGTCAGTCCAGTGAGAATTCAATGATTCACATCTAGATTCTCTTGTGTGGGGCTGCTTCGCACTCATTCATTTACTTGGATCAATAGATGTTTCCATAGAGTAGCTATAGACCATGCCGGGGTTGTAGAGCTTCGGTATTTGACGTGCCGGTGAAGTATCTACACATCAAGAGGCAATAGTATTGAGATCGGGGCAGATGATTCGGTAGTTAGTCATGTGGGTGGAACATCCATGTTCAGGAACTACATGAAATGTAGCATCAAACTGCTAAACTGCTTACATGTTTCGCTTTCATCAAGCTTCATCGGAGCTAACTCTGAAATCCTGGCTGAAGAGTTGGAAATGTGGCAGAGTAATAGTGAGCTTTGCCAACCTGCCCCTGCAGCTATGGATGCGGAGGTCTTATGGCGGATGCAGCAAGTGCTGACTGACCTTGATGATCCTGTTTCTGCTTGGGATGATCTTGGATGGAGGAATGTGCCTGTCCAGCAGCATGCCAGAGAATCGGCAGTGGAAAATCTGGAGATTGCCATCCCCAAAGCCGAAGTGCTGACAAAAGGGCAGAGCTCTGCTAACCTCTGCCCAGCACTGATAGCATCTTCTGTGTTCCACAGACAGGAGATGGTGAACCTCCATCCCCAGACACCAGTTGCAGAGACAGCGGATTTGATAGACTTTTCTGCTGAGGAAGAACAACCTGATGAGCCTCCAGCAGAAGAGCTGGTATCAGGGCCAAACTTCACTGTGCTCTGCCCAACACCAACAGCAGTATCTGTGGAGTTACAAGGAACTGCCCCAGCTGAAGCGCTGGTCACCGGACAGAGGGTCCAAGACCTCTGCCCCACACTTGTGGCAGTTCCGAAGGCTCAGGTTGAGAAGGTGGCGATCACTTCCCAGCAGCAGATACAGGGGGAGAAGGGAGAGGAGGTGCTCATCGTCCCTCCCCAACAGTCAGCCAGGGTGGAGGAAGCGGTCTTTCCTCCCCAGCAAAGATCAGTGCACCTGGGAGACAGTACCATAGACAAGTCGTCCTAGCAGCAGATGAGGGAACGGAAAAGGAAGCAGCCGGCTCACCTCCCCAATGGCAGCTACACTGTTTGGGAGTGGAGGAAGCCAGCCTCCTGCCACAAAGGTTAGCCAAAGCGGATGATGTGGAGTCCCCAGCAAAAGAGCTGGCAACAGGGCAGGGTGCTACCTACCTCTGCCCAGCACCGGCAACAACTGTGGAGTTCCAGGGAGCTGGGGCAGTTGGCCCCTCTGTCCAGCAACAAGCTGAGGTAGTAAAGCTTTTTCTCCCAGCTGAATCACTGGCAGCAGGGAAGAATGCTACTGGCCTCTGCACACAACTGCAGCTTGAGCTGATATCGGGGGATGGGACTGCGGTCTCCACTCATAGCAACCCAGCAGAAGAGTTGGCAACAGAGCAGGGTGCTGCTGGCCTCTGCCCTCAACTAACAGAAGAGGGAGTTCCTGTGGCAGTGGATGGGACTTCGGTCTTCACTGACACAACTCCAGAAAATGGTGCGACACTGAGACAGGAGGATGTCAGCCTTGCTTTGCAAGCACTGGGGGATTTTCATCTACCACAAGTGGATGGGACTTTAGTCTCCTCCACGTGTATACCCCAGGGATGCTGGGCAGTCGGCCCAGATCCCCAACAGCATGATGGAGTGAGTCCAGTCAACCTGTCTTCTCTTCAGCGGCTGAAAGAACTCCAGGGAGAAGGGCCCATCCAGGCCTCTCCCCAGCGGCGGATATGTTCTCTGAGAGAAGCAGAGGTTGGCTGGGTGAGTAATGCTCTGTTTTGACAATTTATTTGGGGTACTGTGTGGATACCGGCATTGGGGGGACTGGAACTACTGACTAACTTCGGAGTCAACCTGTCTGGGGTCTCCTCCTGCGTTAGTCTCCTGCCGAAAGGGGAGATGTGTGACAGACCTAGCCGGGACAGAGGCTTTTGGGGAATGAATGGTGTGGCTCCGGACAGAGGAAGCATTTACGGCGGAAAGACTCATCCTAAGTACGGGGTCCGTCACAGGGTACATACCCTGTTGCTTCTATAAGAGATTGTGAGTAGTGATGAGCCGAACACCCCCGGGTTCGGTTTGCACCAGAACCCGCGAACGGACCGAAAGTTCGCATGAACTTTAGAACCCTATTAAATACAATGGAATGCGAACGTTCGAAATCTAAAGTGCTAATTATAACGACTATTATGCATGTTATTGTCCTAAAAAGGGTTTGGGAACCCGGGTTCTGCACCAGGGGACATGTATCAATGCAAAAAGAAGTTTTAAAAACGGACGTTTATCTGGAGCAGTCATTTTAATGATGCATAAAGTGAAAAAAAAAAAGTCAAATATTCCTTTAAATATCATACCTGGGGGGTGTCTAAAGTATGCCTGTGAAGTGCCACGTGTTTCCCGTGTTTAGAACTGTCCCTGCACAAAATTACATTTCTAAAGGAAAAAAAGCCATTTAAAACGGCTTGCGGCTTTAATGTAATGTCTGGTCCCGGTAATATGGATGAAAATCTTTAAGAAAAATGGCATAGCTACCCCATCACACACCCCCCCCTACCCCAGCCCATTACCAGCCCCTTTGGGTCTTGTATGGATATTAAGGGGAATCCCGCACACAAAATAAAAAAGGCCCTATATACTCTGAACAGCCGTATACAGGCGGTGCATACAAGACAGGGACTGTAGGTTTGTTCTTATGTAGAATCTGTTTGTAATTTTGAACAGGTACATTGTTTAAGTGTAGCTCCAGCCAAAAAATATATTTTGAAGCTTTTTGGAAAACATAGGGAAGGGTTATCACCCCTGTAACATTTGTTTTGCTGTCTGTGCAGTGTGCACCTGTTCAGAACAGTTCACCTCACTTTCCGTCCTAATGACAAATGTTTTTTGAAAATTTGGGGTTTTTATTGAAACAAGAATTGGTGATAAAGAATCAGTGGAGAGGAGACACTTTTTTTCCCATATTAACTCTTACAGGAGAGAATTTGCCTTCCTAGGGGTAGATTTCCTCTCACTTCCTGTTGTATCCTTCCGTTTGCAAGGAGGAGTCGTTTGTAAGTTGGATGTTTGAAAGTAGGGGCCTGCCGTATATACTCAGCTGAAATTTGCCCCTTACATGTTGGTGTTGCCACAAAACTGTGAGCCCTCACAGTTACTCTTGGTGGGCGCATGAATGGGCCCTGCTGTGAATTATTAGATCAAGAATTGTAATTGCATGCCCCTGTTGAACAGGGGCTGAAAAATTGGGCCTTTGGTGGTGGTGGTGGTGGTGGTGTTGACACAACACTGTAAGGCCTCACAGTTAGTCTTGGTGGGCGCAGGAATGGGCCCTGCTGTGAATTATTAGATCAAGAATTGTAATTACATGCCCCTGTTAAACAGGGGCAGAAAAATTGAGCCTTAGGCACTGGTGCCACAACACTGCAACCCCTCACAGATACTGTACTTGGAGCACAGCAATGAGCCCTGTTGCAAAGTATTGCATCAAAAATTGTAATTACACGCCCCTGTTAAACAGGGGCTGAAAAATTGGGCCTTAGCCACTGGTGCTGGTGCCACGACACTGCAACCACTCCCAGATACTCTAGTTGGAGTGCAGGAATGAGCCCTGCTGCAAAGCATTGCATAAAAAATTGTAATAACACACCCCTGTTAAACAGGGGCTGAAAAATTGGGCCTTAGCCACTGGTGGCGGCACCCAGAAACAAAAATGTTCTTCCAAGCTATCATCGTCAATCGGATCATTGAGGAGGAGGAGGATAGTCAGTCAACATAACAGGACAGTCTCTCAGCATCAGCATCAGTCTTGAAGGGATGTGACATTTGAAAATAAATTAGTCTGTTATATCAGCTTCAGGTGTTTGGTAGCTGGTGGTGATCCAAGACTGGTTCATCTTTATGAAGGTCAGTCGATCAACAGAGTCGGTGGACAGGCGCACCCTGTGATCCATGACAAATCCTCCAGCAGCACTGAATGTGCGTTCTGAAAGAACGCTGGATGCAGGACAGGCCAGTAGCTCAATTGCATACTGTGCAAGCTCTGGCCAGTGATCCATCCTCAAGACCCAGTAAGCCAGAGGATTTTCGGTGGGGAAGGTGTCCAAGTCTGACCTTGCCCCTAGGTATTCCTGCACCATGTATATCAGACGCTGGCGATGGTTGCTGGAACCGATCATACCTTGGGGCTGCGGACTAAAGAATTGTCTGAACACTTCGGTCAGACGGCCACCTTCCCCACCGCTCCTTCTTTGACTGCCCGAAGCCTCAGCAACTCGTTGTCCAGGACCAGGAGTTTGTAACCTCCCAGTCTCTGGGAACGCGTTGCACAGACCTTTCTGCAAGGCCTCCCGGAGTTGTCTCATCCTCTGCTCCCTCTGCGACGGTAAGATAAGGTCCGCAACCTTACCCTTGTACCGTGGATCAAGGAGAGTGGCCAGCCAGTAATGGTCCCTCTCCCTGATCCGAAGAATACGAGGATCCTTCCGCAGACTTTGCAGGATCAGGGAGGCCATGCAGCGTAGGTTAGCTGAGGCATTCAGTCCGGAGTCCTCTGGGTCACTAAGGACGACATGATCCGCAGCCACCTCCTCCCAGCCACGTACAAGTCCACTGGTTTCTTGGGACTGTAAATCATCCCTAAAAGACTGCTGCTGATGATGCTGAGTGCCAGGCTCCACCTCCATGCTGACACAATCCTCCTCCTCCTCCTCCTCCTCCTCTTCTTCCTGTGCGATGGGTGGGACAGAAGGAACACTGTCTGGGTAAAGGGGGCCTTGAGAGGCAAGGAAGTCCTCCTCTTCCTGCCTCTGTTCTGCCTCAAGTGCCCTGTCCATTATTCCACGCAGCGTATGTTCCAACAGGTGGTCAAGAGGTACAGTGTCACTGATGCATGCACTGTCACTGCTCACCATCCTCGTGGCCTCCTCAAATGGTGCCAGGACAGTGCATGCATCCCTGATCATGCCCCACTGGCGGGGTGAAAAAAACCCGAGCTCCCCTGACCCTGTCCTGGTGCCGTAGTCGCACAGGTAGTCATTGATGGCCCTCTGCTGCGTGTGCAGCCGCTGCAGCATGGCCAATGTTGAGTTCCACCTGGTGGGCATGTCACATATAAGGCGGTTCTTGGGCAGGTTCAACTCCTTTTGCAGCTCAGCCAGGCGAGCACTGGCATTATAAGATCTGCGGAAATGCACACAGACTTTCCTGGCCTGCCTCAGGACATCCTGTAAGCCCGGGTACCTGCCCAAGAACCGCTGCACCACCAGGTTAAGGACGTGAGCCACACAGGGCACATGGGTTAGTTGACCCTGTCGGAGAGCGGAGAGGAGGTTGGTGCCATTGTCGCAAACTACCATTCCTGGCTTAAGCTGGCGTGGCGTCAACCACCTCTCGGCCTGCCCCTGCAGAGCAGACAGAACCTCTGCCCCAGTGTGGCTCCTGTCCCCCAAACACACCAGCGCAAGCACGGCATGGCATCTTTTTGCCTGCGTACTTGCGTAGCCCCTTGAACGCCTACGGAGCACCGCTGGTTCCGAGGACAAAGCACAGGAAGAGGCCACAGAGGAAGAAGAAGAGGAGGGGGTGGAGGACAGAGGAGTGTCACAACCAGTAGTAGCATTTTGGAGGCGTGGCGGTGGAACAACCTCCAACACTACTGCACCTTGTCCTGCATCCTTCCCAGCTGCCAAAAGAGTGACCCAATGGGCCGTGAAAGAAAGGTAACGTCCCTGTCCATACCTGCTGGACCATGAGTCAGCGGTAATATGCACCTTACCGCTGACCGCCCTGTCCAGCGTGGCCAAGACATTGCCTTCCACATGCCGGTAGAGAGCCGGAATCGCCTTCCGTGAGAAAAAGTGGCGTTTGGGAACCTGCCACTGAGGAACCGCACATTGCACAAACTCACGGAAGGGGGCCGAGTCTACCAACTGAAAAGGCAGCAGTTGAAGCGCTAGCAATTTAGCCAAGCTAGCATTCAACCGCTGGGCATGTGGATGGCTGGGAGTGAACTTCTTTCGACGGTCCAGCAGCTGGGGCAGGGAAATTTGCCTGCTAGAATCGGACGTTGGTGTACTGCTAGCAGAGTGCCCGCAAGTACTTGGCTGTGACACACCTAATTCTACACCTTCATTCCTCTCAGAGCAGGTTTCAGCAGCAATACAGGCTAAGTTAAGGTGTAATATGGTCAGGAGGTACACTCCGCCCGCTGTAAGTGCCGCAAAATCCTGTTGGTGTAACACACCAGGAAAAAGCAGCAATACGGGCTAACTTCAGGTGTATAATGTGCAGGAGGCTTAGCAACAATGACACTGACACTGTCCCCTGCCTATCCTTCTCTCTCCCTGCACACAAGGTTTATCAAAGTATATGACTGACACTCTCCCTGCCTATCCTTCTCTCTCCCTGCACACAAGGTTTAGCAAAGAATATGACACTGACACTGTCCCCTGCCTATCCTTCTCTCTCCCTGCACACAAGGTTTATCAAAGTATATGACACTGACACTCTCCCTGCCTATCCTTCTCTCTCCCTACACACAAGGTTTAGCAAAGAATATGACACTGACACTCTCCCTGCCTATCCTTCTCTGTCCCTACACACAAGGTTTAGCAAAGAATAGATTTGACAAGATTTGACACTGTCCCTGCCTATCCTTCAGTTTCCCTGCTCCGGAACGCACTACACAAGACCGCCGCGCTGGCGGCCTTATATAGTGTGGGGCATGTACTAAACCCCCTCAGCTATAATTGGCCACAGGCATTCTGCCTGTGGCCAATCATTGCTCTCCTCGCTGCCGGCGCTGTGATTGGCCAAGCATGCAAGGTCACAGTGCATGCTTGGCCAATCACAGCGCCGGGATTACACTGCGATGGCGCAGTGTATTGTGGGCCGTTTGCGTCACTCGAATTTGGCGCGAATGGCCCAAATCGTTCGCTGTTCGCCGAACGCGGCGAACAGCCGATGTTCGAGTCGAACCTATGTTCGACTCGAACACCGAGCTCATCCCTAATTGTGAGGTGGAAAAAGAGTGCTTTATACCAATTAACCTCTAAAAGGGGAAAAGTCTATTGAGATCTATATCTTAACCACTTCAGCCCCGGACCATTTGGCTGCCAAATGACCAGGCCACTTTTTGCGATTCGGCACTGCGTCGCTTTAACTGACAATTGCGCAGTCGCGCGACGTGGCTCCCAAGCAAAATTGATGTTCTTTTTTTCCCACAAATAGAGCTTTCTTTTGGTGGTATTTAATCGCAGTTTTTATTTTTTGCGCTGTAAACAAAAATAGAGCGTCAATTTTGAAAAAAAAAGCTATATTTTTTACTTTTTGCTATAATAAATATCCCCAAAAAATCTATAAAAAATTGTTTTTCCTCAGTTTACGACGATATGTATTCTTCTACATATTTTTGGTAAAAAAATAACGCAATAAGCGTTTATTGATTGGTTTGCGCAACAGTTATACCGTCTACAAAATAGGGGATCATTTTATGGATTTTTTTTAACATATTTTTTTACTAGTAATGGCGGCAATCAGCGATTTTTTTTTATCATGACTGCGACATTATGGCGGACACATCGGACACTTTTGCCGCTATTTTGGGACCATTCACATTCATACAGCGATCAGTGCTAAAAAAAATTACTGGTTACTGTGTAAATGTGACTGGCAGTGAAGGGGTTACCCACTAAGGGGGCTAGGGAGGGGTTAAGTGTGTCCTAGGGAGTGATTTTAACTGGTAGGGGGCGTGGCTACAAGTGACATGTCACTGATCGCTGCTCCCGATGAGAGGGAGCAGACGATCAGTGACATGTCATTAGGCAGAACGGGGACATGCTGTGTTTACACTGGCATCTCCCCATTCTTAAGCTCAGTGACACGATCGCGGGCACCCGGCGGACATAGAGTCCGTGGGTCCCACGGGCACGGTCACGGAGCTCGCGGCAGGCGCGCACGGCAGCAAATTCAAAGTGACGTAAATATACGTCGATTTGCCTGTAGGTGCCATTCTGCCGACGTATATCCTCGTGAGCCAGTCCTTAAGTGGTTAAGTAGGTCCAAAGTTGAAGGTAATAAGCTAAACTCACTGAGGTGGAGCACGTGTGAATTTGCGGTTTGAGTTGGAGTACTAAAGGAGACTGCTTTGCACTTTGTTGACCATCTGAAGGACTGATACATGTATATATATGTATATATAACAGATCCGAGGGTAGCCATGGCACTCTATGCTTGAAGTAAATGCCCAGGTGCTCACCCACAAAGAAATCCATATAAATCAAAATTGTCTTGGAGGCACTCACTGGTCTTGAGGAGGAGAAAGATCAAAAACAGCAGTGTTTTTATTTTTCAATGTTCCGATGAAGCTCAGTCCATAAGAAAGTCTTGAGAAAAATGGACTGAGGTTCATCAACACGTTGACAATAAAAACACTTCTGTTTTTGATCTTCCTTCTCTGCAAGACCCATGAGTGCCTCTAAACCCGTTTTGGATTACCTTCCCTGGGAAAAAGGGTAGTCCAAATGGCAGGTTTTCTTAAAATCTGATTTATAGCCAGTTTTATTTTGAAAAGGTTGCATGACAAATCAAATAAACAAATTAGAAAATAAATCCTTGCAATCCAGGCACTAACGAAACAGTTCAGGATCCTAACTACCAGGTGAAGGGTTTCTCCCAGTCACCCACAAAACAAAGATAATGCAAACCTTTTTCTGTTTCTCATAAAGCAGACATCACATCAGTAGCTCTCTCAGGTATGGCTTCCTGAGGCCCACGCCAAGAGACATCTTTTGCTCCAGTCCTGCTTCTTTTATACCGCCTTAGTTTTCTTTAAATGAAGGCATGTGAGGTGAAACATAACGTCCTTCAATCACCTCGCCTTTTATAAGGTCACTATACACACACATTTAAAGTCTATACAATGTAAGGAAGTGTCCCATGACTATTCAACAAAATAAATGAACCATCACGTGTATATCAATAAACATAAATATTCAAAACTGTGTTTTTCATTTTGTGTATCAAAACCATGCAACATATGTTGGCAGTTGCAGGCAGCTCATAAAGAATAGGGATGAGCTTCGTGTTCGAGTCGAACATACGTTCGACTCGAACATCGGCTGTTCGATCGTTCGACGAAGATCGAACGATTTGGGCCGTTCGCGCCAAATTCGAGTGACGCGAACGGCCCACAATGCACTACGCCATCGCAGTGTCATCCAGACGCTGTGATTGGCCAAGCATGCACTGTGACCCCGCATGCTTGGCCAATCACAGCGCCGGCAGCGAGGAGAGCAATGATTGGCCACAGGCAGGATGCCTGTGGCCAATTATTGCTGAGGGTGTTTAGTACACGCCCCACACTATAAAAGGCCACCAGCACGGCGGCCTAGTGTAGTGTGTTCCGGAGCAGGGATAGAGCAGCATAGGCAGGGACAGTGACTTTTATTTCTTTCTTGCTTAACCTGGATTCCTTTAGTTTAGGGAAAGAGAAGGATAGGTAGGGAGAGTGTCAGTGTGTTTTGTGCTTGTGCTATAGTGTGCTTAAAAAAAACATTTTTTCTAGGGACAGAAAACTGTAGGTAGGGAGAGTGTCAGTTTCTTTCACTGTGCAAGTCCTTGTTTCTAGGGACCTGGAAGGACAGTGAGTGAATTCTCCTTGTGCTATATTGTGCTTAAAAAAAACATTTTTTCTAGGGACAGAAAACTGTAGGTAGGGAGAGTGTCAGTTTCTTTCACTGTGCAAGTCCTTGTTTCCAGGGACCTGGAAGGACAGTGAGTGAATTCTCCTTGTGCTATATTGTGCTTAAAAAAAACATTTTTTCTAGGGACAGAAAACTGTAGGTAGGGAGAGTGTCAGTTTCTTTCACTGTACAAGTCCTTGTTTCTAGGGACCTGGAAGGACAGTGAGTGAATTCTCCTTGTGCTATATTGTGCTTAAAAAAAACATTTTTTCTAGGGACAGAAAACTGTAGGTAGGGAGAGTGTCAGTTTCTTTCACTGTGCAAGTCCTTGTTTCCAGGGACCTGGAAGGACAGTGAGTGAATTCTCCTTGTGCTATATTGTGCTTAAAAAAAACATTTTTTCTAGGGACAGAAAACTGTAGGTAGGGAGAGTGTCAGTTTCTTTCACTGTGCAAGTCCTTGTTTCCAGGGACCTGGAAGGACAGTGAGTGAATTCTCCTTGTGCTATATTGTGCTTAAAAAAAACATTTTTTCTAGGGACAGAAAACTGTAGGTAGGGAGAGTGTCAGTTTCTTTCACTGTGCAAGTCCTTGTTTCCAGGGACCTGGAAGGACAGTGAGTGAATTCTCCTTGTGCTATATTGTGCTTAAAAAAAACATTTTTTCTAGGGACAGAAAACTGTAGGTAGGGAGAGTGTCAGTTTCTTTCACTGTGCAAGTCCTTGTTTCCAGGGACCTGGAAGGACAGTGAGTGAATTCTCCTTGTGCTATATTGTGCTTAAAAAAAACATTTTTTCTAGGGACAGAAAACTGTAGGTAGGGAGAGTGTCAGTTTCTTTCACTGTGCAAGTCCTTGTTTCTAGGGACTGGGAAGGACAGTGAGTGAATTCTCCTTGTGCTATAGTGTGCTTAAAAAAAACATTTTTTCTAGGGACAGAAAACTGTAGGTAGGGAGAGTGTCAGTTTCTTTCACTGTGCAAGTCCTTGTTTCTAGGGACTGGGAAGGACAGTGAGTGAATTCTCCTTGTGCTATATTGTGCTTAAAAAAAACATTTTTTCTAGGGACAGAAAACTGTAGGTAGGGAGAGTGTCAGTTTCTTTCACTGTGCAAGTCCTTGTTTCCAGGGACCTGGAAGGACAGTGAGTGAATTCTCCTTGTGCTATATTGTGCTTAAAAAAAACATTTTTTCTAGGGACAGAAAACTGTAGGTAGGGAGAGTGTCAGTTTCTTTCACTGTGCAAGTCCTTGTTTCTAGGGACTGGGAAGGACAGTGAGTGAATTCTCCTTGTGCTATAGTGTGCTTAAAAAAAAAATTTTTTCTAGGGACAGAAAACTGTAGGTAGGGAGAGTGTCAGTTTCTTTCACTGTGCAAGTCCTTGTTTCTAGGGACCTGGAAGGACAGTGAGTGAATTCTCCTTGTGCTATATTGTGCTTAAAAAAAAACATTTTTTCTAGGGACAGAAAACTGTAGGTAGGGAGAGTGTCAGTTTCTTTCACTGTGCAAGTCCTTGTTTCCAGGGACCTGGAAGGACAGTGAGTGAATTCTCCTTGTGCTATATTGTGCTTAAAAAAAACATTTTTTCTAGGGACAGAAAACTGTAGGTAGGGAGAGTGTCAGTTTCTTTCACTGTGCAAGTCCTTGTTTCCAGGGACCTGGAAGGACAGTGAGTGAATTCTCCTTGTGCTATATTGTGCTTAAAAAAAACATTTTTTCTAGGGACAGAAAATTGTAGGTAGGGAGAGTGTCAGTTTCTTTCACTGTGCAAGTCCTTGTTTCTAGGGACTGGGAAGGACAGTGAGTGAATTCTCCTTGTGCTATAGTGTGCTTAAAAAAAACATTTTTTCTAGGGACAGAAAACTGTAGGTAGGGAGAGTGTCAGTTTCTTTCACTGTGCAAGTCCTTGTTTCTAGGGACTGGGAAGGACAGTGAGTGAATTCTCCTTGTGCTATATTGTGCTTAAAAAAAACATTTTTTCTAGGGACAGAAAACTGTAGGTAGGGAGAGTGTCAGTTTCTTTCACTGTGCAAGTCCTTGTTTCCAGGGACCTGGAAGGACAGTGAGTGAATTCTCCTTGTGCTATATTGTGCTTAAAAAAAACATTTTTTCTAGGGACAGAAAACTGTAGGTAGGGAGAGTGTCAGTTTCTTTCACTGTGCAAGTCCTTGTTTCTAGGGACTGGGAAGGACAGTGAGTGAATTCTCCTTGTGCTATAGTGTGCTTAAAAAAAACATTTTTTCTAGGGACAGAAAACTGTAGGTAGGGAGAGTGTCAGTTTCTTTCACTGTGCAAGTCCTTGTTTCTAGGGACTGGGAAGGACAGTGAGTGAATTCTCCTTGTGCTATATTGTGCTTAAAAAAAACATTTTTTCTAGGGACAGAAAACTGTAGGTAGGGAGAGTGTCAGTTTCTTTCACTGTGCAAGTCCTTGTTTCCAGGGACCTGGAAGGACAGTGAGTGAATTCTCCTTGTGCTATATTGTGCTTAAAAAAAACATTTTTTCTAGGGACAGAAAACTGTAGGTAGGGAGAGTGTCAGTTTCTTTCACTGTGCAAGTCCTTGTTTCTAGGGACTGGGAAGGACAGTGAGTGAATTCTCCTTGTGCTATAGTGTGCTTAAAAAAAACATTTTTTCTAGGGACAGAAAACTGTAGGTAGGGAGAGTGTCAGTTTCTTTCACTGTGCAAGTCCTTGTTTCTAGGGACCTGGAAGGACAGTGAGTGAATTCTCCTTGTGCTACATTGTGCTTAAAAAAAACATTTTTTCTAGGGACAGAAAACTGTAGGTAGGGAGAGTGTCAGTTTCTTTCACTGTGCAAGTCCTTGTTTCCAGGGACCTGGAAGGACAGTGAGTGAATTCTCCTTGTGCTATATTGTGCTTAAAAAAAACATTTTTTCTAGGGACAGAAAACTGTAGGTAGGGAGAGTGTCAGTTTCTTTCACTGTGCAAGTCCTTGTTTCCAGGGACCTGGAAGGACAGTGAGTGAATTCTCCTTGTGCTATATTGTGCTTAAAAAAAACATTTTTTCTAGGGACGGAAAACTGTAGGTAGGGAGAGTGTCAGTTTCTTTCACTGTGCAAGTCCTTGTTTCTAGGGACTGGGAAGGACAGTGAGTGAATTCTCCTTGTGCTATAGTGTGCTTAAAAAAAACATTTTTTCTAGGGACAGAAAACTGTAGGTAGGGAGAGTGTCAGTTTCTTTCACTGTGCAAGTCCTTGTTTCTAGGGACTGGGAAGGACAGTGAGTGAATTCTCCTTGTGCTATATTGTGCTTAAAAAAAACATTTTTTCTAGGGACAGAAAACTGTAGGTAGGGAGAGTGTCAGTTTCTTTCACTGTGCAAGTCCTTGTTTCTAGGGACTGGGAAGGACAGTGAGTGAATTCTCCTTGTGCTATAGTGTGCTTAAAAAAAACATTTTTTCTAGGGACAGAAAACTGTAGGTAGGGAGAGTGTCAGTTTCTTTCACTGTGCAAGTCCTTGTTTCTAGGGACCTGGAAGGACAGTGAGTGAATTCTCCTTGTGCTATATTGTGCTTAAAAAAACATTTTTTCTAGGGACAGAAAACTGTAGGTAGGGAGAGTGTCAGTTTCTTTCACTGTGCAAGTCCTTGTTTCAAGGGACAGAGAAGGACACCTGAAGGTAGCCCTTATTGCTTTTTTCCCATCTCCCTGCAGGCCATCTATTAGAATGTCTGGAAGGCAAACAAGGAGAGGCAGACAGTCAGAAGGCAATAAAAGAGGGCAAGCAGGCTCTGTGTCTGGGGGCAACAGTGCTGGTCGTGGACGCGGTGCATTGTCATCAGCACATGGCCATGGGACACGCTTGTCCTTCTTTTCCGCAGCTGGACATGTTGAGCCACATCATGCCGAAGACTTGGTAGAGTGGATGACCAAGCCCTCCTCCTCCTCCTCATCCTCTCTCACCCAGGCTCAGGGTACTGGCAAAGCAGCTGCCAAAGCGTCCTCTTCCCTGGTATCAATGTCAGACTCATCATCAGTCACTCCTTCCCTAGACCCACCATGTCCTCCTCCTGAGGAGTCCCCCGAACTGTTTGAGCACAGTGTTGGGTACATGCTCCAGGAGGATGCCCAGCGTTTCGAAGGGTCTGATGATGAAACCCAGCTACAGGAAGGCAGTAGGGTGAGAGCAGACAGAGGGGATGCTCAAGAAGGACACCAATCTGGCAGTCATGTTCCAGCAGCTGCAGCATACTGCCAGATTGGCTCCAGTGATGAGGAGGGAGGGGATGATGAGGTCACTGACTCCACGTGGGTGCCTAATAGGAGAGAGGAGGAGGAGGATGAGGAGGAGGCACATCTCCAACGAGACAGGATGCCCTTTGGTGGCCAGCGTAAGGGCAGTACACCGATGGAATCACACCGCAGAGCTCCGCCTGTGCAGGGCGCTGCCTCTGCCCGTCATTCAAAAAGTTCCTTGGTGTGGGCCTTTTTTGAGGCTAGTGCATCAGATCGCACAGCTGCTGTTTGCAACATATGTCTCAAGCGTATATCGCGTGGCCAAAACATCAGCCGCTTGGGTACCACATGCCTGACCAGACATATGTTGACCTGCCATGCAGCTCGTTGGCAAGCCTACCTCAAAGACCCACACCAAAGAACAAAGCGGACCTCTCCTTGCACCGCATCAGCTGGGATCTCCAACCCCACTATAACTTCAGTCCTCTCTGAAACATGCACTGAGAGGAATGAAGGTGTAGAATTAGGTGTGTCACAGCCAAGTACTTGCGGCCACTCTGCTAGCAGTACACCGACGTCCGATTCTAGCAGGCAAATTTCCCTGCCCCAGCTGCTGGACCGTCGAAAGAAGTTCACTCCCAGCCATCCACATGCCCAGCGGTTGAATGCTAGCTTGGCTAAATTGCTAGCGCTTCAACTGCTGCCTTTTCAGTTGGTAGACTCGGCCCCCTTCCGTGAGTTTGTGCAATGTGCGGTTCCTCAGTGGCAGGTTCCCAAACGCCACTTTTTCTCACGGAAGGCTATTCCGGCTCTCTACCGGCATGTGGAAGGCAATGTCTTGGCCTCGCTGGACAGGGCGGTCAGCGGTAAGGTGCATATTACCGCTGACTCATGGTCCAGCAGGCATGGACAGGGACGTTACCTTTCTTTCACGGCCCATTGGGTCACTCTTTTGGCAGCTGGGAAGGATGCAGGACAAGGTGCAGTAGTGTTGGAGGTTGTCCCACCGCCACGCCTCCAAAATGCTACTACTGGTTGTGACACACCTCTCTCCTCCACCCCCTCCTCTTCTTCTTCCTCCATGGCCTCTTCCTGTGGTTTGTCCTATGAACCAGCGGTGCTCCGTAGCCGTTCACGGGGCTACGCAAGTACGCAGGCAAAAAGATGCCATGCCGTGCTTGCGCTGGTGTGTTTGGGGGACAGAAGCCACACTGGGGCAGAGGTCCTGTCTGCTCTGCAGGGCCAGGCCGAGAGGTGGTTGACGCCACGCCAGCTTAAGCCAGGAATGGTGGTTTGCGACAATGGCACCAACCTCCTCTCCGCCCTCCGACAGGGACAACTGACCCATGTGCCCTGTGTGGCTCACGTCCTTAACCTGGTGGTGCAGCGGTTCTTGGGCAGGTACCCGGGCTTACAGGATGTCCTGAGGCAGGCCAGGAAAGTCTGTGTGCATTTCCGCAGATCTTATAATGCCAGTGCTCGCCTGGCTGAGCTGCAAAAGGAGTTGAACCTGCCCAAGAACCGCCTTATATGTGACATGCCCACCAGGTGGAACTCAACGTTGGCCATGCTGCAGCGGCTGCACACGCAGCAGAGGGCCATCAATGAGTACCTGTGCGACTACGGCACCAGGACAGGGTCAGGGGAGCTTGGTTTTTTTTCTCCACGCCAGTGGGGCATGATCAGGGATGCATGCACTGTCCTGGCACCATTTGAGGAGGCCACGAGGATGGTGAGCAGTGACAGTGCATGCATCAGTGACACTGTACCTCTTGTCCACCTGTTGGAGCACACGCTGCGTGGAATAATGGACAGGGCACTTGAGGCAGAACAGAGGCAGGAAGAGGAGGACTTCCTTGCCTCTCAAGGCCCCCTTTACCCAGACAGTGTTCCTTCTGTCCCACCCATCGCACAGGAAGAGGAAGAGGAGGAGGAGGAGGAGGAGGATTGTGTCAGCATGGAGGTGGAGGCTGGCACTCAGCATCATCAGCAGCAGTCTTTTAGGGATGATTTACAGTCCCAAGAAACCAGTGGACTTGTACGTGGCTGGGAGGAGGTGACTGCGGATCATGTCGTCCTTAGTGACCCAGAGGACTCCGGAGCGAATGCCTCAGCAAACCTACGCTGCATGGCCTCCCTGATCCTGCAAAGTCTGCGGAAGGATCCTCGTATTCTTCGGATCAAGGAGAGGGACCATTACTGGCTGGCCACTCTCCTTGATCCACGGTACAAGGGTAAGGTTGCGGACCTTATGTTACCGTCGCAGAGGGAGCAGAGGATGAGACAACTCCGGGAGGCCTTGCAGAAAGGTCTGTGCAACGCGTTCCCAGAGACTGGGAGGTTACAAACTCCTGGTCCAGGACAACGAGTTGCTGAGGCTTCGGCCAGTCAAAGAAGGAGCGGTGGGGAAGGTGGCCGTCTGACCGATGCGTTCAGACAATTCTTTAGTCCGCAGCCCCAAAGTATGATTGGTTCCAGCAACCATCGACAGCGTCTGATAAACATGGTGCAGGAATATCTAGGGGCAAGGTCAGACTTGGACACCTTCCCCACCGAAAATCCTCTGGCTTACTGGGTCTTGAGGATGGATCACTGGCCAGAGCTTGCACAGTATGCAATTGAGCTACTGGCCTGTCCTGCATCCAGCGTTCTTTCGGAACGCACATTCAGTGCTGCTGGAGGATTTGTCACGGATCACAGGGTGCGCCTGTCCACCGACTCGGTTGATCGACTGACTTTCATCAAGATGAACCAGTCTTGGATCACCACCAGCTACCACACACCTGATGCTGATATAACAGACTAATTGATTTTAACATGTCACGTCCCTTCAAGACTGATGCTGATGCTGAGTGCCTGTGCTGTTATGTTGACTGGCTATCCTCCTCCTCCGAGTCCTCAATGATACGATTGATGATGATAGCTTGGAAGATCATTTTTGTTTATGGGTGCCGCCACCATTGGCTAAGGCCCAATTTTTCAGCCCCTGTTTTACAGGGGCGTGTACTTACAATTTTTTTAGCAATAATTTGCCATAGGGCTCATTGCTGTGCTCCAAGTACAGTATCTGTGAGGGGTTGTAGTGTTGTGCCACCAGTGCCTAAGGCCCAATTTTTCAGCCCCTGTTTAACAGGGGCGTGTCATTACAATTTTTGAAGCAATACTTTGCAACAGGGCTCATTGCTGTGCTCCAAGTACAGTATCTGTGAGGGGTTGTAGTGTTGTGCCACCAGTGCCTAAGGCCCAATTTTTCAGCCCCTGTTCAACAGGGGCATGCAATTACAATTCTTGATGTAATAATTCACAGCAGGGCCCATTCCTGCACCCACCAAGAGTAAGTCTGAGGGCTTACAGTGTTGTGGCAACGCCACCACCACCACCACCACGAAAGGCCCAATTTTTCAGCCACTGTTCAAAAGGGGCATGTAATTACAATTCTTGATCTAATAATTCACAGCAGGGCCCATTCCTGCACCCACCAAGAGTAACTCTGAGGGCTTATAGTGTTGTGGCAACACCACCACCACCACCACCACCACGAAAAGCCCAATTTTTCAGCCCCTGTTCAACAGGGGCATGCAATTACAATTCTTGATCTAATAATTCACAGCAGGGCCCATTGCTGCACCCACCAAGAGTAACTGTCAGGGCTTACAGTGTTGTGGCACCAGCACCACCATCAAAGCCCCAATTTTTACTACCACTGTTCAACAATTATATGTAATTAAAATTCCTGATATAATAGTTGACAGCAGGGCGTTCCAGCACCAACCAAGAGTAACTGTGAGTGCTTACAGTGTTGTGCCAACACCAACAACTAAGGGGCCTATTTCTGCAGAGTATATACGGCAGGTCCCTACTTTCAAACATCCAACTTACAAACGACTCCTACTTGCAAACGAAAGAAGACAACAGGAAGTGAGAGGAAATCTACCCCTAGGAAGGAAAATTCTCTCCTGTAAGAATAAATATGGGAGAAAGGTGTCTCCTCTGTACTGATGCTTTATCAGCAATCCTTGTTTCAAGAAAAACACCACATTTCAAAAACAGTTGTCATTGGGACGGAAAGTGAGGTGAAATGTTCTGAACAGGGGCACAGACAGCAAAACAAATGTTACAGGGGTGATAACCCTTACCTATGTTTCCCAAAAAGTTTAAAAATAGATTTTTGGGCTGGAGCTACAGTTCAACAATGTACCTGTTCAAAATGACAAACACATTCTACATAAGAACAAACCTACAGTCCCTGTCTTGTATGCACCGCCTGTATACGGCTGTTCAGAGTATATAGGGCCTTTTTTATTTTATGTGCGGGGTTCCCCTTAATATCCATACAAGACCCAAAGGGGCTGGTAATGGGCTGGGGTAGGGGGGGGGGGTCATGGGGTAGCTATGCCATTTTTCTTAAAGATTTTCATCCATATTACCGGGACCAGACATTACATTAAAGCCGCAAGAAATTTTAAATGGCTTTTTGTTCCTTTAGAAGTGTCATTTTGTGCAGGGACAGTTCTAAACACGGGAAACACGTGGCACTTCACAGGCATACTTTAGACACCCCCCAGGTACGATATTTAAAGGAATATTTGACTTTTTTTTTTCACTTTATGCATCATTAAAATGACTGCTCCCGAAAAACGACCGTTTTTAAAACTTCTTTTTGCATTGATACATGTCCCCTGGTGCAGAACCCGGGTTCCCAAACCCTTTTTAGGACAATAACATGCATAATAGTTGTTATAATTAGCACTTTAGAATTTGAACGTTCGCATCCATTGTATTTAATAGGGTTCTAATGTTCGTACGAACTTTCGGTCCGTTCGTGGGTTCTGGTGCGAACCGAACCCGGGGGTGTTCGGCTCATCACTAATAAAGAATAATAATGAGAATAATATTTAGGCAGCGCAGAGGTATTTATTAATTTTCTACATATTAGTCACAGCATTATTCTTATTGATATACAAATACATGTTGCCAAAATTACCAACAAACATAAACCCCCTACTTTTGCATTATGCTGAAATGGGACATAAAATAAATATATTATGTAAAAGCATAAAAAGTTTAACATTTAGATACACAGTTTTTTACTTTATCAAAAAAAATCTCAGTTTATGTTTACATTTTCCATCAGAAAAAGGAAACTGCTTTTGTCGTTATTAATAAATGTCAAATCATTTGCATATATGAACTCTACGTTTTTTATATTGATTACCTTTATCAACACCCTATGTACCTGTACATTTGAACTTCCAAATAAAACTTTGTAAACAAAAAAAATAAATGTCAAATCTTCTACTAGAGCTCATTTTAATTTTTGTTTAATACAGGTACTTATATAACACTGTCAAATTACAAAGCACTTTAGATACGTATATATTGTACATTCACATCAATCCCTGTCCTCAAGGGGCTTATAGTCTAAGGTCCCTAATTCACATTCATACATACACAAGCTAGGGCCAATTTACCCAAAGGAAACCCACTCAGGCACAGGGAGAACATGCAAACTCCAGGCAGGTAGTGCCATGGCTGGGATTTGAACCAATGGCCCTAGGGCTGCAAGGTGAATGTACTAACCACCTATCCACTGTGCTGCCCCTCATCTCCTTTCCAGATCAGAAATATGAAAAGTCAATGGACCTTTATTGTACTGTGGTTCTCTGCAATCATTTTAGTGATTTTCATTAAGTGAGACCAACCATATTACCTAATGGAGTGCTTTTTGCCTGTCTATAATGTGGCTAACCTTTTTTGTATGTTCTCCTCTGTATATTTATACAACAGATAGCAATGCTGGCTCCTCAATGGACTGGGCTCATGACATTGGAATTTCTTTAGCATACACAATTGAGTTAAGAGATAATGGGACATATGGATTTGTGCTTCCGGAAGACCAGATAAAACAAAACTGTGAAGAGGCCACAGCTGGAGTTTTATCCATTATGGAATATATAAATGAAAAACATTTCAGCAGTGCATCAAGAATCTTCTCTGGCACTCTCTGGATAAATCTGAGCTTCTCAGTTCTTGTTGGCTTACATCAAGCTTTATTTTAATATCTGTAACAGTCAAAACTTTTACATGAGCGTGATTTTTTCTAGCATTGACTAAATAATTGAATTAGGGAAAAGATCACAATTATTAACAAAATATACAGACGTACATGGATATTTATAGTATAAAACATTAGCATAAATGTAATCATATCCGAGTATTCACATACATATAACCAATATCTAATGATGCTCAATCCACATAGGCAAGATGCCCCAGGCAGTCTCAAAGCATGGAATGAGCACATAGTAAAAGACCAGCGCCTAATCGGTTTCTGCAGTCTGGCCTAAATACAGTTATTATACTATATGTATATTGAACATCATTCTCTATGTCAGGGATATGCAATTAGCGGACCTCAAGCTGTTGCAGAACTTCAAGTCCCATGAGGCATAGCAAGACTCTGACAGCCACAAGCATGAAACCCAGAGGCAGAGGCATGATGGGACTTGTAGTTTTGCAACAGCTGGAGGTCCGCTAATTACTTATCCCTGCTCTATATTTATACCTATGGGCTATGGCTTAGCAGAATGAGTGCTTTTCTTAGGGAGCCTCCTACCTACAATATGTAATGGCACTGAAATGTTTTTAGGGATATAGTTATTTTCAAAAATATATAGCGCTGCTCCTATAAACATACAGTATATACATTTGTTGTGCTATAGTAAATATACCAAAATTCATTAAATATAAAAAGTGTGCTTTTGTCAACTATAATTCATAATGTCCTCAGAAGCTGTTCTGAGGATGCCCAGTGAGAGGGGTGAAACGAGTCAAGCGGGGACGTAGTGTGACTACAATTCTTGTGGCTGGAACGCACTGGGCTTGCTATCCGTTTCAACATCACATGCTCATTTAACAGTCACGTTTGTAAGTGCTATTACTTTTTAACAATTTAATAAAGTCAAACAGAATTACTCTATGGAGCTCTATGGCATGAATGCACTGCACTGATATTGGTGAACACATCGGAGGAGTGTAGGAGGATTGAAAGGGGAACACCATTCAATTTACATCAGGATACTAAAATGCCATTGAGACTCTATTGAGTCACTAACCGGCGGTTAGTGGGGAGCACAGGAGAGGGAGCACAATACTGTGGATCCTGCACTAATGAAAGGGGTATTTGCACTGGCACTTTAAACTACACTAATTACTATTATATATGGACTTTATGAATTATAGTTGGCACTAGTACTCTTTATAGATTTATGAATTTTGGTATAATTATGATAGCCCAATAAATGTATATATTTTTATAAGAGCAGCACTATATATTTTAGAAATTTGCTTATTAAGGTTATTTAACCCTTATTATAGCAGCAGCTCTGCAGTGTATATTGTTTGTTTTAGTTTGGCTAGCAATATCATTTGTTTTAGTCTGAGTAGCACAGTCTAATCACATGACCATAGTGGGGGTACATTAACCAAATAACAATGGATATAGTTATGTCTAAAAAAATACTGTAAATTAATAAAATTTACTTTGTATTTTAAATTAACTGAGTATTCACTTTCTTGGAGTTAAGAATGGCACTTTTAAAACACTTTTTTCCTTATTTTTGCTCTCATTGCTGGAGACCACTCCACACTTGTGCTGACTATGTCTTGGGACTCTCCGCTCTGCGCACGCGTGTGTGTGCGTGACTTTTTGCACATGCGCAGTGCAGGGAGCCAGACCAGGTGACGTCACATGTGGCCAATTGGTGGCGTGTCATTTGTTCACTGGGTTGGGGAGCATATAAGCTGGCGTTTGCCTGCTTGTTGGTGTACTGGATATCTGCTCCGAGGGGGGATACCCTGTCTATCACCCTTTCAGGTGAGTTGTTATGCATGTGCAGTGCCCCTATAACCCTTTACACTGCTATATATTGGGATGGCAGTATACTATCCCTGTCCACCTCTATTTATCCTTTACACTTGCATTCATAGACTTCCATTGATGGTACAGTGGCTGTACTTATACACCTTGTATAGACCTGGTGTTATTCCCAGCTAGTTCCTTCCTTCCTTGGACTGTAGAAGGGACCTGTATATCCCTTGAAGTTTCTATGCAAGTTTGCTCTCCTTTCACCCTTCGGGTCTACAGTACTGATCAAACATGAACTTTCAAAAGCTCTTCGGACATTTGCAAATTGCACACAAACCGTGTGGTGCAGAGTTCTGTTTGCTTTAGATATACAGAAGAAAAGGAGCTTGGTTCTGTAGATTGGGGTTTTATACCATTAGCAAATATAGATTTGGTCAATGGTTTCTAATGTGGATTTCTCTTTTCTACAGATCCCCTCAAGCCCCTCAAACTGCTGCCTCAGTGGCGCGATCACCCAGAATTTGGAGCGGGCACCTGTCAAAAACCCCCAGAATGTGCTAAATGTGGGACTGGAGGGGGGAAGGAGGTAGAGGAGCAGATCTTTCACTTTTGAGTAGAACTCCGCTGTGGCAGCTGTATAAACACAAACCGAAGCACGCTAGCATTAATGCAGGCTATAGTATAGATAAGCTGCACTCACAGCTAGAGATATTGACATCGGCACTCCCCGCCAATACACTGGAAACCAACCACCTTGTGGAGATGTCGCTTACATGGTTACCATGGCAAAGCATTTAACACATGGAAATATGATATACTTTCCTATCTATTTACTAATTCTAGCTGTTTAAGTGTATAAGGATTAAAATTACTCAATATTGCTTGAGACAGCAATGCTCCACTTTAATGTCAGGATCCATCCAGATGCCTGACCAGCAGCTAGTTTAGCTTGTCATCACGCTGCTGAGAGCCTGAACCAGCCACTCCCACCCCCTCCACAACTTGGCGCTCCAGTGAGCACTGGAGAGGCAGAGCAGAGAGCCAGTGACTTAGTCACCATACTCTGATCAGCAAAAAACAAGAACTGAGTGATCAGTGGTCAAGTAATCACTCGGTTATAGGTCTTAGTGCTGGCAGGGCACAGCTGCAGCATTAGACCAATGCTGAATTCACATACTGTAGGTGAGTATGTGTGTTTGTTTTTTCTCTTTTAACCACCTCCCTACTGTGCACGAAAACCCCCTTCCTGCCCAAGCCATTTTTCAGCTTTCAGCGCTGTCACACTTTGAATGACAATTGCGCGGTCGTGCGACGTGACTCCCAAACAAAATTTGTGTCCTTTTTTTCCCACAAATAGAGCTTTCTTTTGGTGGTATTTGATCACCTCTGCGGTTTTTATTTTTTGCGCTATAAACAAAAGAAGAGCGTCCAGTTTGGAAAAAAAACACTATTTTTTACTTTTTGCTATAATAAATACCCATTTTTTTTTTTTAATAAAATTTTCCTCAGTTTAGGCCGATACGTATTCTTCTACATATTTTTGGTAAAAAAAAAAAATCGCAATAAGCGCGTATTGATTGGTTTGCCCAAAAGTTATAGCGTGTACAAAATAGGGGATAGATTTATAGCATTTTTATTTTTTTATTTTTTTATTAGTAATGACGGCGATCTGCGATTTTTTATTGTGACTTGCGGCGGACACATCAGACACTTTTGACACATTTTTGGGACCATTCACGTTTATACAGCGATCCCTGCTATAAAAATGCATTGATTACTGTATAAATGTGATTGGCAGGGAAGGGGTTAACCACTAGGGGGCGGGAAGGGGTTAAATATGTTCCCTCAATGTGTTCTTACTGTGGGGGGAGGGGACTGACTGGGGGAGGTGACCGATGGTTGTCCCTATGTACAAGGGACACACCATCGGTCCCCTCTCCCTCACAGGACGTGGATCTCTGTGTTTACACACAGAGACCCACTTTCCTGCTCGTTTCCCGGGCAATCGCGGGTGCCTGGCGGCAATCGCGGCCGCCGGGCACGCGCACCGGGGCCTTGTAAACGCGGCGGGCGCGCGTGCGTGCCGCTGGCGGCGAGCGCGCGCCTTCTAGCTCGTTTTAAAGGGAGGACGTCATATGACGTCCTCCCAGAACGAGAGTATCCTCCGCCCGCCGTCAATTGACAGTGGGCGGTGGACAAGTGGTTAAGCATACTACAACTTAAGCGTTTGTCAAGGCCTATTTGTTGGAACTCCAAAAGCTGTGATAAAGCTGGGCACATAGTGACCCATATGTTTCTTTCAGTAAAAAATATATAACTCAACCAGATTTTATGGTCTAAAGCCCTGTACACAGGGCCGGGAATCCCGTCAGGAAAAAAACTTTGGTTTTCCTGACGAGACTCCTGGCAAGCTTTTCTTGCAAAGCCGTGCATACAGACGGCCATTCAAAAGAACCGCTGTTGAATGGCAAGAACGCGGTGATGTCATCGACTACGACGAGCATGCGCTCATCACATTCGATGCCGTCGCCGCCATCTTGCTTCACCCTACACCACGCTTGTAAACTACTGCGCATGCGTCAAAGTCTTATCGAGCATGCGTGGGCTTACCTGGGGACAGGAAAGCATGTAGCCTCGTACACACGCACGGTTTTCTCGGCGGGAAACAGGCCGAGGAGAATCCCAACGAGAAAATAGAAATCAGGTTCTCTATTTTTCTCGTTGAGATTCCCAGCAGTTTTCCCGACGAGAAACCATACACACGACCGGTTTTCTCCCAGCAGTTTTCTTGCTGAGAAAACCGGCTGTGTGTACGAGGCTATTTGTAGATATCTTTCAGGACTACAGTAACATAAAATTTACTCTCCGAGAGTAACCCAAGGCTGTTAGCTTTTGCCTCTCAATTTCCAAGTCATCATGCAATTATGGTCAGAGACTAAAATGACGAGGTTGGCCTCTCTTGTATCTCCATCCCAGGTCTTATTGAAGATGGAATAGAGCAGGGGTCTCCAAACTTTTCAACACGAGGGCCACATTGTAGATTTTACAAGTATTCGGGGGTCGGAAAAAAAAAATCAGTTATGTATAAAATGAATGAATAAAATTTAAATAAATGTATATATTTTACATGGATCGTTTTTGTAATCAGCACGATATGACTGAGAACAAAAGAGAAACAACTTGAGCAAAACAACGCAAAGACATTCAAAATAAATTATGAGTCGAAGAAAAATAAAATCAGTCTGCAAATTTTCAACACAGATCTGGCAATTTTATGTAAACAGAAAAACATAACGCAAAGAATTTTGTGCTTCATGGTCACAAAACAAAAAACATGTTTACAATTTTAATGTGAATGATGGAGCTGATTTTTTAATTTCAAAATGTCACTGTACTGAGGTTTCAAGCTTGAGGAGCCAATTATTAGAATGGACTTCAAATGATCATCTGATAAATTTGCTCGATATTTGGACTTGACATACTTCATTTTTGAAAAAGTTTGTTCACACAGCTTTGTTGTACCAAAAACTGACACAAGTCTACGAGCAAATTGCTTCAAATTTGGAAACTGCTCAGGCTGCAAAGATTTATAAAATTGGATCAAATTTTCTTCTTTATATTTGTCTTTCAGCATGTCATCTGATTGTAGGTCAATAATTTCAACCTCACAAGTTTTTGTTATTTGTCCAACTAAACCTTTCTTCGGCCCAGACATGTTTTTTCCTCCATCAATTGTCACACATTGCAGTTTATTCCACTCCAGGTTGTATTCCGTCACAGTTTTTTGCAGTTCTTTGAAGATGTCTTCTCCAGTTACTGTGCTGTGCATGCTATGCACTGATGCTAACTCTTGTGTGACATTAAATTCGCTGTCGACACCACAAATGAATACTAAAAGTTGTGATGTATCACACACATCAGTTGACTCATCAAGTGCGAGAGAATACGCCAGAACATTTTTTGCTTTTTGCAATTTGATTAACTATATTGCTTCCTATATCATCAATTCTACGAGCAACAGTATTTGGTGCAAAACTTATAGTTTTGAACAAATTCGCTTTTTCTGGGCATAAATCTTCCACTGCTTCCATCATACACTCCTTGATAAGATCTCCGTCAGTAAATGGTTTTCCTCCTTTAGCCAAGGCATAAGCTACTTTATAACTGGCCCGAGTTAAAGCTTCATTTTCACTTTTCTTTTGTGTAAATAGAGCTTTTTGGGAAAGCAAATTGCGTTGCATCGATTGAAATTTGTGTTCCTGTGAATTTGGAATAACTTTGTTCGTGTTTTGTCTCATAGTGCCGACGCAAATTGTACTCCTTCAAAACTGCAACAGTTTCATTGCATATGAGACATGAGGCTTTATCACCTGCTTGTACAAAAAAGTACTTCATGCTCCATTGTTCATTAAACAGGCGGCATTCGCTGTCCACTTTTTTTTCTTTTTCCCTTCCATAACTGAAGGAGATATCTGAGCAAGGAAAAGATTTGAGAGTTTACGCTTACATCAGAGTCCTCATCATAGTCCTTATGTCTGTGCCGTCCTCAAGATCCCCTTTATATCTGTATCTCAGACTTCCCCTCACATCTGTTTCCCCATCAGAGTAATCCCGTACAACTGCGTCTCCAACAGAGTCTCCACCACATTTGTGTCCCCAGAAACTCCTTGCACACCTGTGTCCACATTGGAGCCTTTCCGCACATCCGTGTTCCAATCAGAGCTTTTCCGCATGTTTGTCCCCATCAGAGCCTTCCACACATCTGTGTGCCCATCAGAGTATCCTTGCACATTGTGTCCCCATCAGAGCCTTTCTGCACATCTGTGTCCTCCATCAGTCTCTTTGTACATTGCGACCCCATCAGAGCCTTCCACATGCCTGTGTCCTCACCAGAGCCTTCCACACGTCTGTGTCCCCATCAGAGCCTTCCACACGTCTGTGTCCCCATCAGAGCCTTCCACACATCTGTGTCCCCATCAGAGCCTTCCACACGTCTGTGTCCCCATCAGAGCCTTCCACACGTCTGTATCCCCATCAGAGCCTTCCACATTTCTGTGTCCCCATCAGAGCCTTCCACACTTCTGTGTCCCCATCAGAGCCTTCCACACTTCTGTGTCCCCATCAGAGCCTTCCACATTTCTGTGTCCCCATCAGAGCCTTCCACATTTCTGTGTCCCTATCAGAGCCTTCCACACGTCTGTGTCTCCATCAGAGCCTTCCACACATCTTTGTCCCCATCCGAGCCTTCCACATGCCTGTGACCTCATCATAGCCTTCCACACGCCTGTGTCCTCATCATAGCCTTCCACACGCCTGTAACCTCATCATAGCCTTCCATACATCTGTGTCCCCATCAGAGCCTGCGACGCGCCTGTGTCCTCTTCATAGCCTTACACACGTCTGTGTCCCCATCAGAGCCTTCCACACGTCTGTGTCACCATCAGAGCCTTCCACACGTCTATGTCCCCATCAGAGCCTTCCACACGTCTGTGTCCCCATCAGAGCCTTCCACACGTCTGTGTCCCCATCAGAGCCCTCCACACGTCTGTGTCCCCATCAGAGCCTTCCACACGTCTGTGTCCCCATCAGAGCCTTCCACAAGTCTGTGTCCCCATCAGAGCCTTCCACACGTCTGTGTCCCCATCAGAGCCTTCCACACGTCTGTGACCTCATCATAGCCTTCCACACGCCTGTGTCCTCATCATAGCCCTCCACACGCCTGTGACCCCATCAGAGCGTTCCACACGTCTGTGTCCCCATCAGAGCGTTCCACACGTCTGTGTCCCCATCAGAGCGTTCTACACGTCTGTGTCCCCATCAGAGCGTTCCACACTTCTGTGTCTACATCAGAGCCTTCCTCACGTCTGTGTCCCCATCAGAGCGTTCCACACGTCTGTGCCCCCATCAGAGCGTTCCACACTTCTGTGTCTCCATCAGAGCCTTCCACACGTCTGTGTCTCCATCAGAGCCTTCCTCACGTCTGTGTCCCCATCAGAGCGTTCCACACGTCTGTGTCCCCATCAGAGCGTTCCACACTTCTGTGTCCCCATCAGAGCCTTCCACGCGCCTGTGTCCCCATCAGCGGTGTCCCCATCAGCAGGTGTCCCCATCAGCAGTGACCCCATGTCCCCATCAGCGGTGTTCCCATCAGCAGTGACCCCATCAACAGTGACCCTGTGTCCCCATCATTGCTGATGAAGACACCGCTGATGGGCACACCAATGATGGGGACACCGGTGTCCCCATCATTGGTGTCTCCATCAGCAGTGACCCCATCAACAGTGACCCCATGTCCCCATCAGTGTTGTCCCCATCATTGCTGATGGGCACACCAATGATGGGGACGCCGGTGTCCCCATCAGCAGCATCCCCATCAGCAGTGTCCCCATCATTGCTGATGGGGACACCGGTGTCCCCATCATTGGTGTCCCCATCATTGGTGTCCCCATCATTGCTGATGGGGACACCGCTGATGGGGACACCAATGATGGGGACGCCGCTGATGGGGACACCGGTCCCCATCAGCAGCGTTCTCATCATTGGTGTCCCCATAAGCAGCATCCCCATCAGCAGTGTCCCCATCATTGCTGATGGGAACACCGCTGATGGGGACACCGGTGTCCCCATCAGCGGTGTCCCCATCAGCAGTGACCCCATGTCCCCCATCAGCAGTGTCCCCCATCAGCAGTGACCCCATCAACAGTGACCCCATGTCCCCATCAGTGGTGTCCCCATCATTGCTGATGGGGACACCGCTGATGGGCACACCAATGATGCGGACGCCGCTGATGGGGACACCGGTGTCCCCATCATTGGTGTCCCCATCATTGGTGTCCCCATCAGCGGTGACCCCATCAACAGTGACCCCATGTCCCCATCAGTGGTGTCCCCATTATTGCTGATGGGGACACCGCTGATGGGCACACCAATGATGGGGATGCGGCTGATGGGGACACCGGTGTCCCCATCATTGGTGTCCCCATCAGCGGTGTCCCCATCATTGGTGTTCCCATCAGCAGTGACCCCATCAGCGGTGACCCCATCAACAGTGACCCCATGTCCCCATCAGTGGTGTCCCCATCATTGCTGATGGGGACACCGCTGATGGGCACACCAATGATGGGGACGCCGCTGATGGAGACACCGGTGTCCCTATTATTGGTGTCCCCATCAGCGGTGTCCCCATCGGCGGTGTCCCCATCAACAGTGACCCCATGTCCCCATCAGTGGTGTCCCCATCATTGCTGATGGGGACACCGCTGATGGGCACACCAATGATGGGGACGCCGCTGATGGGGACACCGGTGTCCCCATCAGCAGTGTCCCCACCATTGGTGTCCCCATCAGCAGCATCCACATCAGCAGCGTCCCCATCATTGCTGATGGGGACACCGCTGATGGGGACACCAATGATGGGGACACCAATGATGGGGACACCGGTGTCCCCATCAGCGGTGTCTCCGTTAGCAGTGTCCCCAGAAATATCCCCATCAGCACAGCAATCTTCCCTGCAGTGTACCCATCAGCGTTGCCTCCGCCTCTTACCTCCGTACTAGCTGATTGCAGCTCTTCTTCAGCTCCTCTGCAACTCCTGTCTCCCGCCTGCTGTTTGAATTTTCGATCCTCCACGAGTGACATCACAGGCGTGGCACCTCCCCTCTTCCCGCCCGCTGTTTAAAATTACAATGCTCGATGAGTGACGTGTGACGTCACAGGCACGGCACCTCCCCTCTTCCCGCCCGCTGTTTGAAATGACAATCCTTCCACGAGTGTAGCAGCGGGCGGGAAGAGGGGAGGTGCCGCGCCTGTGATGTCACACGTCACTCGTCGAGCATTGTAATTTTAAACAGTGGGCGGGAAGAGGGGAGGTGCCGCGCCTCGGCGGTCCCAGCAGCCAAAGAAAAAAAACCTGACGTGGCAGGCCCTGTCAGCTGCGGGCCGGATTAAACCCACAAGCGGGCCGCATTTGGCCCGCGGGCTGGGGTTTGGAGACCCCTGGAATAGAGGGTACCAAGGGACAGGAGAAACATGAGTGTGGGTTGATAGGAATGCTTGCAGGAGATGCAGACCCTGGCAGGGTGGCAGAACATCAAGTCAGGAACAGTAGCTGTGCATGAGATCCAACCAAAGTTAAAGGGGCACTCCACACTGGCTGCGGGTTCCAGATGTGAGGCTTTTCAGAGCTCCCAGCAGGCTTGGAAACATGAACTCACTGTGATGAGCAGAGCTGATACAGATGACAGCCGAATTGGCACTTGAACCAGATGTGAGCAGAGTCCGGAATAGTACTGAGTCACAAGACAAAGAAATTTACTTACCAAACAACAAACAAAAAGTAACAATTTCTGCACTACATGCCAGATTAAAGGAGCACTAAAGCTTTTTTTTTTTTTGCTTAAAAATAACAAACATGTTATACTTACCTCCACTGTGCAGCTCGTTTTGCACACAGTGGCCCCGATCCTGGTCTTCTGGGGTCCCTCGGCGGCTGTCTTGGCTCCTCCCCGCAAGGACTCCACACCTTAATGCGAGTGAGCTCGCATGGTGTGGAGTGATTGCGGGCGCGCTCCCGTGATACAGTGGCGGCCATAGCCGCCGACTGTATCACTCGGCCCTGCCCCCCGGCGTGCCGCGTCATTGGATGTGATTTACAGCAGCGCCAGCCAATGGCTGCGCTGCTTTCAATCTATCCAGTGTAGCCAATCGGCGGCCAGGCAGAAAAACGAAGAGGATGACGGGGACGAGCATGGGACTTTCGAGGGGCCAGGTAAGAAAAACGGGGGCTCGGGGGGGGGGGCGGTATTGTCGAATGATTTTTCACCTTAATGCATAGGATGCATTAAGGTGAAAAAACATGTAACTTTACTACTCCTTTAAAGCAAGACCACTAGCAGTGTGGCAAAAAATGGAGCCATTGATGGCTGATAAGTATCTGAATATAGTCCGAAGTCTTTGTCAAGAACTGAAGCAAAGTCTTCTGTAGCTGTCCCTAACCTCTCCATGAACAAGAAAATTATATGAGCAAAAGACGAACAAGAGGAAAAACAGGGAGACACATGCCTTTCGCAGTTAAACCTTTAATGATCAAAGTATTCGATTCAACAATGATTGCACTCACATATTTCATGAACTACACGCACCTTGAATGGAGCCTCATCTTGCTAAAGTTGTAGAACCGCTCATATCATGGGCAGTGATTTTCAGTGCCACGTATACACAATCGGAATTTCCAACAACAAATGTTCGAAGTGAGTGTGTATGCTCCATCAGACATTTGCTGTCAGAATTTCCGACAACAAATGTTTGAGACCAGGTTCTCAATTTTTCCGATGGCAAAAGTTCTTGCTCGTGTGTAGTAATTTCCGACGCACAAAAGTGCTGCGCATGCTCGGAACCAATTTGATGCATGCTCGGAATCATTGTACTTTATTTTTCTTGCGGTTTTGTTGTCGGAAATTCCGATCGTGTGTATGCGGCATGAATCTCTCACTGGAGGCAGATAGGCTGAAGGAAGACAAACATTCACACCGGGCTCAGCTGCACGTCAGATCCTACTATTACTGGACTCACACAAGTCATTCCTGCTGTCATGTGAATGTAATAATAAAAATATGTACTGTATCAAATAAATAATATAAATGGCAGCATCTATAAAAGCTGTTTATCTAGAAAGTATATATATATATATATATATATATATATATATATATATATATATATATATATACAGTCAGGTCCATAAATATTGGGACATTGACACAATTATAATCTTTTTGGCTCTATACACCACCACAATGGATTTGAAATGAAACAAACAATGTGTGCTTTAACTGCAGACTTTCAGCTTTAATTTGAGGGTATTTACATCCAAATCAGGTGAACGGTGTAGGAATTACAACAGTTTGTATATGTGCCTCCCACTTTTTAAGGGACCAAAAGTACTGGGACAGATTAACAATCATAAATCAAACTTTCACTTTTTAATACTTGGTTGCAAATCCTTTGCAGTCTATTACCCTGAAGTCTGGAACGCATAGACATCACCAGAAGCTGGGTTTCATCCCTGACCTGAATCCGATTGAGCATGCATTTCACTTGCTGAAGGGAAAACTGAAGGGAAAATTCCCCAAGAACAAGCAGGAACTGAAGACAATTGCAGTAGAGGCCTGGCAGAGCATCACCAGGGATGAAACCCAGCGTCTGGTGATGTCTATGCGTTTCAGACTTCAGGCTGTAATTGACTGGAAAGGATTGTTGATGCCCCAATATTTATGGACCTGACTGTATATAAATATATATATATATATATATATATATATATATATATATATATATTATCTCACAAAAGTGAGTACACCTCTCACATTTTCGTAAATACCAGGTATATTACTATATCTTTTCATGTGACAACACTGGAGTAATGGCATTTTGCTACAATGTAAAGTAGTAAGTGTACAGCTTGTATAACAGTGTAAATTTGCTGTGCCCTCAAAATTACTCAACACACAGTCATTAATGTCTAAACCACTAGCAACAAAAGTGAGTACACCCCTAAGTGAAAATTTCCAAATTGGGCCCAATTAGCCATTTTCCCTCCCCGGTGTCATGTGACTTGTTAGTGTTACAAGGTCAGATATGTGAATGGTGAGCAAGTGTTTTAGTTTTGGTGTTATCGCTCTTACTCTCTCATACTGGTCAAATGAAGTTCAACATGGCACCTCATGGCAAATAATTCTCTGAGGATCTGAAAAAAAGAATTGTTGCTCTACATAAAGATGGCCTAGGCAATAAGAAGATTGGCAAGACCCTGTGCTCACACCATACGCCGCACACTGCATTAAATTGGTCTGCATGGCTGTAGACCCAGAAGGAAGCCTCGTCTAAAGATGATGCACAAGAAAGCCCGCAAACAGTTTGCTGAAGACAAGCAGACTATAAGGACATGGATTACTGGAACCTTGCCCTGTGGTCTGATGAGACCAAGATAAACTTATTTGGCTCAGATGGTGTTAACCGTGGTTGGTGACAACCAGGTGAGGAGTACAAAGACAAGTGTGTCTTGCCTACAGTCAAGCATGGTGGTGTGAGTGTCATGGTCTGGGGCTGCATGAGTGCTGTCGGCACTGGGGTACTACAGTTTATTGAGGGAACCATAAAAGCCAACATGTACTGTGACATTCTGAAGCAGAGCATGATCCCTTCCCTTCGGAGGCTTTAAAAGTTTTAATGAAAGCAAGAAAACCCCCCCTTACAAGTTATATGTACTAAAAACAGTTGATCTCAGGCAATTAAAGTGCAAGTGCAAGCGTGTACTGAGTGTAATCAGTGGTTGCACTGCACATACAGTATTTTAGAGAGAAAATGGGCCTGGGTACGCAACAAAGCCTGTAGTACATATAGTCTAAATGAGAGAGCGGCATACACAGGTCTTGAGAGGTGAACGCACAGTGATGTTTTTATCTGGATGTTTCAACAAGGCACAAGATTGTGCATATATATTTATATATATATATATATATATATATATATATATTTACATTTTTATAAAACTATAAAAATAATAAATAAAAACATATATAAAAAAGTATATAAAGAGGATTTCTGGTTGGCATCATTAACTATAAATCCTTCTTTGTTCTTATAAAGCTACACAGCACACCCTTGCAGGATAGATTAGCAGTGCATTGTATAGCACTCTGGGCGACCATCTAGCTTTATAAAAGCTCCTGATTTTATATTGATCTACATCGTTTCACATTGTTTTATATTGTTCTACACTGTTTCTATTTCAATGTTTGTAATTTATGTTTTTACCTTGTCCACCAGGGCATTTACGTTTTTAGGGAGCATATTCAGTTTATACTTATATAATCCATATAACCTTTTTGGTTTCCCTATCAACCAGACCACTGCAAATGGGGTTGGTGCACTGTGATCGTTAACACTCTTCATCTTCCTTATCAATAACTATTGAATTGGAATAATGATAATAGCGTAAATGTAATAAATTAGATTACATACAGTAAGTATATAAAATTCATAGTATATTACTTTATAGCTTACAAATTGATAAATTATAAGTAAATGTCCATAAGGCTATGTAAAATGCAAGAAAAGAGACAGAACATTTATATAAGAACAACTAAACTACTAAATAACCCTATAAAATGACATGGCATAGCATGCTGCCTATTATTAGGCCTACATTTAAATTTGCCTTACCTAACCTCTCCAGCATGCTATCCTGGGGCCATACCCACCTTGCCTAGTCATTTCCATGTATTTTATTCTATGCTCCATCGTAGTGCTTTACCCTAAACGCACCGTAAAGATTGCCTAGGAATGTTAAATTTTTTTAAACTTCATACAGAATGCTACAGCCTTCATTTGTGATCTCCCCAACTCATCTTCAACCCCCCCCCCCCCAGTTTTTATTTTGGGATTTGTTTTTGGTTTGTTGTTGCTTACTAATAATGTTTTAATTTTTCTGTTTCTCCCAATGTTGGCCATGAATGGTTTTCTTAAATCTGCTTTTAATGTTTCTGTCTCAAAGTATTAATTTATTTTTAATTTAATTCCACAGTTCCCTTCTACGCCACATGAATGGCAGAATGTGGCATCTGAGTTTGCCCAACGATGGAACTTTCCGAACTGTGGAGGGGCCATCGACGGCAAACATGTTCGGGTCGTCCCACCACCCCATTCGGGATCCTTTTATTATAATTATAAGGGGTTCCACAGCATCGTCATGATGGCAGTGGTGTCGGCCACCTACGAATTCCTCTATGTGGACGTTGGCAAGAATGGCAGGATATCTGATGGAGGAGTCTTTGTACAGACGGAGTTTGGGGAACGGCTCCTTTTGGATCAGCTGGCCTTGCCACCAGCATAGCAGAATGTGGAGGGACTCCCATTTGTCTTTGTGGCGGATGAGGCGTTTGGCCTGGGTCCCCATTTCATGAGGCCATTCCCGCAACGCACCCTCACCCCTGAGAGGAGGGTGTTCAACTATCGGCTGGCCAGAGCAAGAAGGGTGGTGGAAAATGCCTTTGGCATCATGGCCAGCCGATTCCGCCTGTTCCTCACCTCCATCCACATTGCCCCTTACAAATGGAACCATGTAGTAATGGCTTGTTGTGTGCTCCATAATTTTCTCAGGGTGCATTCAACCAATTATATGACTTTGAGTGGGCCTGAGGCCTCATTATTGGAATCTGAAAATTTAGTGGCCCTGGAAGCTGGCCGTCCAGGCTTGGCCCCCCAAACCGAACGTGAGGTCCGTCAACAATATGTCGATTATTTTGTGGGTAGGGGGGCCATTGATATGCCTGATGAATTTTAACATTATTATTTGTAAAAATAAAACCTTTTTTTTTGAGAAAATATTGGTTTGGTGTTTTAATTTAATATTCTTTTAGGTTTCTGGTAGGTTTACCTAGTGCACTTGTAGTGCCATGTGTATTTTGCATTCTTAATTAGCCTTCATTGTCAGTGTAAACATAAAACATTGATTAGTTCACTTTGCACAAGATTTACATAATGAAGCCACAAATTCTTGATAAGAAAATACCTTTTTTTATTATTTTTTTAGGAAACTTCCTTTTAAATGTAGATGTCATAAAAATATTTTTGGGGTTAAAACGCATGAACAGCCATGCATAAAAAAAAAATCTAAAAAAATATCGTGAAAATGTAAACATGTACTATTCATTAAAGCTTAAAAGAAAAACAAACCTGCCAAAACACAGCAAGTTCAACGTTCTTTTGTGTTAAAACATTATAAACGCCCAAGCCCAGCCATGATATTTTGTAGCCTTTCCTCAACCCGCTTGGTATTTTGCCTGATCTCTATCAAGTCTCCCTTTATTTTTTCAAAGTCACGACAGCAGACCATGAGGTATTGGATCAGGATCTGGGCACTTTGATGTGTAAACTTTTCGGGGTCTTCGGCCAGAACTGCACCTAAATAAAAAAAAAATCATGTAGTATAGAATATGTAGGCCTACATCTATTAACCTGCATCTGTCTGGTTTGACACTGACCTGTTGTGGTGCCACTTTCTACTTCCACAACTTCACGTTCCTCTCCATCATGTGGTTCTGGGGGTATTGTTGAAGGTGTTGGATTTTTAGGCTCATCTGACGTAGCTTTTTGAAGCCCTATGGAGATTGCAATAAAAGGTATAGTTTCATTAGTAAATAATAATTTTTTTGCAACAAAAAACCCTGAAAAATAAATTTGTAAAGATTATTTGGAAGTGTGGTCCATTTTTAAATGTACCCCCAGTGACAACCGGAACACATGATTGGATACATAGCCAAAACCAGAGCATATACTTTTTGAAACAAAGTTTGACACATTGTAACACCCCAAAGTATATACACAGGATCACCTGTGTGTGACACCCTAAAAATTTAGGGGTTTTGGCCCACACTTGTACTACTGCGTTCAGATGTTTAATCAGCTGCTGAGCATTCTCTCCCTTAACATTACAATGCATATCCTTTTTTTTTTTTTAAATGTCATTTGGATTATAAAAATAAAGCAACTTGTTTACCAAATTTGCTCCCCAAAAAAAAAAATTTAAATTTGGGTGTTCACACTGGATGATCCAAAAACATCGTTTTAGGAACTGTACAGAGAAAGAGGTTTACTACGTCCGTTTACTGTGCGGACGAACATGAAAGTTGGTATCTTTCACTGTACTATATCAAAGTCAAATATACACGACTTAATACAAGTAATAATCTTTAGCAGGGAAAATGAAGAAAAATAGGATTTTTTACTCACCGTAAAATCCTTTTCTCTGAGTCCATGGACCGACACAACTTCTCTATTGACAAAGTGGGTATTATCCGTTAATTAGGAGTGACTAGGCAGAAAAACTTGTAAAAAGTGTTGCATCACACCTTCTACAGTACCGCCCAGGGGGCGGACCCTCTGGGTATAACCTCTCAGTCTGCATCTCGCAGATCAGTTCGTCAAAAAGCAGTAAAAACTTAAAAGGAGGGGTGGGTGCTGTGTCGGTCCATGGACTCAGAGAAAAGGATTTTACGGTGAGTAAAAAATCCTATTTACTCCTTCGTCCATGGACCGACACAGCTTCTCTATTGACAAAGTGGGACGTCCCAAAGCAGTGTCAGAGAAAAAACGAGGGGTGGTAACAGCATAAAAATAAACTTCACCCCAAAACACAAAACAGCACTCCTCCAACGGAGGAGTTGCAACTCTAAACAGCCGCTTGCAAAACCTTGCGGCCGAAAGAGGCATCCGAAGATGCACCTACATCAACTTTGTAGAATTTTGTGAAAGTGTGAGCGGACGACCAAGTCGCCGCTTTACATAATTGGGAAACAGACGCTTGATGTCGGAAAGCCCAAGAGGCACCTATTGCCCTGGTCGAATGCGCCGTGACAGGAAAGGGGGGCGCTTGACCCTTTAAGGTGTAAGCCTGGATTACTATCTGTCGGATGCACCTACAGATGGTGGCCGATGAGACTGCTTGGCCCTTCTTGGGACCAGCCACCGAAACAAACAGTGAGTCTGACTTCCGGAACAGGGAAGTAGCAGATAGATATTCACTCAAAGCTCGGACATTGTCCAAGGAATGCAACGCCGACTCCTTAGGATTAGACGGCTGAGGACACAAGGATGGAAGTACAATGTCTTCATTAAGATGAAAAGCCGAAACGACTTTCGGAAAAAAGGAAGGCTGCGGCCGCAGCACCACCTTATCCTTGTGGAAAATCAAATAGGGAGCCTTGCAGGACAAGGCTGCCAGCTCAGAGACTCGTCTAACTGACGTAACAGCCACCAAAAAGACCACTTTTTGAGAAAGTGTCAACAGGGGAATATCTCTAATCTTCTCAAACGGTGCCTTCTGAAGCACCGAGAGGACCAGGTTCAAGTCCCACGGAGGTAGCGGGGGGCGGACCGGAGGGGCCACATGTCGAACCCCCTGCACAAAATTCCTCACGAGAGAGTGAGCCGCCAGGGGTCGCTGAAAAAAGACAGCCAGGGCAGATATCTGTCCCTTAATCGTACTTAGGGCAAGCCTTTGGTCCACCCCATGCTGTAAAAACAGCAGGATTCTGGAAACCAAATAGGTACGCGGATGCCATTTCATTTCCTCACACATGGAGTTGTAGGCCTTCCAAGTGCGGTGATAAACCTTCCTAGAGGACGGTTTTCGAGCACTCCTCATAGTAGAGATTACTGAGTCTGACAGGCCCCGGTCTCTCAGTACCTGATTCTCAACAGCCATGCCGTTAAAGCCAATGACTGTAAAGCAGGATGGAGTATGGGACCTTGCGATAGCAGGTCCTTCCGTAGTGGTAGGCGCCAGGGGACGTCTGCTACCAGACGTACTAGATCAGCGTACCAAGGATGCTGAGGCCAATCTGGAGCGATTCGGATCATTGGAATTCCCTCTGCCTCCACTCTGCGGAGCAGAAGAGAAAGAAGCCTTAAGGGAGGGAAGGCATAGCTTAGCCGATACTGACCCCACGATGCTACCAATGCGTCCGTTGCGTCTGCCCATGGGTCTCTTGACCGGGCCACAAACCTCAATACCTTCTGATTGAGTCGGGAAGCCAGAAGATCTACGTCTGGTGTGCCCCATCTTTGGCAGAGGAGTTGGAACACCTGCGGGTGTAAGGACCATTCTCCCTGGTCCAGCATCTGGCGGCTCAGGTAGTCCGACTGCCAGTTTTCCACACCCGGAATGTACACGGCCGATAGTTCCGATTCCCCCTTCTCTGCCCACTTCAGGATGCGAGCAACCTCCGATGCTTCAGCTGAGCTTCTTGTTCCTCCTTGATGATTGACATATGCCACCGCTGTGGCGTTGTCTGACTGGATCCTGACTGGACGCCCTTGCAGCCTCTGAGACCATTTGAAGAGGCACAGCCTGATCGGCCGGATCTCCAGGACATTGATCGACAGGAGGGCTTCCTCTGGGGTCCAGCGACCTTGCGCCGACTGAACACCCCAGACTCCCCTTCAACCGGTAAGGCTGGCGTCCGTCGTGATCACTATCCAGTAAACCGGAAGAAATTACTTCCCGGCCATTAGAGCCGGTGCTGTCAGCCACCATACCAGGGATCTCCTGACTAGGTGGCTCACTCGGATTTGATAATCCAGAGATGAAGGGCATCTGTTCCATCTGGACAGAACTTCCTTCTGTAACACTCGAGTGTGGTATTGAGCATATGGGACCGCCTCGAAGGAGGCTACCATGAGGCCCAACACTCGCATGCAAAAACGGAGTGACGACCAATTCCTGGAAGTCAGCTGCCGTACTGCAGCCCGGAGAGTCTGCAACTTCTCCACAGGGAGGAATACCTTTGCCTCTGAGGAATCCAGAATCAACCCCAGGTACACTAGGCGTAGAGTGGGCACCAATACTGACTTTTGCGTGTTAAGTATCCAACCACAGTCTCGAAGAGTCTGGCAGGTAATGGACACGCTTACCTCTAATTCTGAGCTTGAAGGGGCCTTCAGCAGAAGGTCGTCCTAGTAGCCTGTGATAGCGATACCCCGCTGTCTTAGAAGTGCCAGAATCGGGGCGTGCACCTTGGTGAAAGTCCTGGTGTCTGAGGCAAGGCCAAACGGGAGGGCCACAAACTGGTAGTGGTTCTTCCCGATAGCAAATCGCAGAAACCTCTGGTGTCTGGAGTATATGGGGACATGCAGGTATGCGTCCTTGATGTCCAAGGAGGCCAGAAAGTCCCCCGGATGGAGAGCCGTGACTACAGATCGAACCGACTCCATCCGAAATCTTTGTACTTTCACAAAGCAATTGAGGGCTCTGAGATCCAAGATTGGCCGAACCCCCTCCTTCTTCAGCACAATGAACAGATTTGAGTAAAAACCCTGACCCCATTCCTGTTCTGGAACTGGAATAACTACCCCGCGTTCCAGTAGACCCTGGACCACCCCATACAGGGCCTCCCGACGGGTCGGTAGTAGCTGGAGATTGGAGGTGATGAATCTGTCAGGTGGACAAGAGAGAAATTCTAACTTGTAGCCTGAGGAGATTACTTCGCAAACCCACCTGTCGGAGACTAGAGCAGTCCACTGAGTCGCAAATTTGCGAAGACGTCCCCCCACCCGAGAGCTGGGTGGGGGCGGACCCTCATGGGGAAGCAGATTTGTCCGCATGCTTGTTGGGTCTGCGGGACCAAGGACGCTTTTGTCCTTGGGCAGGTGCTTTATCGGCCTGGGGTCTTTTCCCTGTCGCCCTAAGGGGGCGAAAAAACTGCTTGCGTGCAGTAAAGGAGGGCCCTTGCCCTTGGCGTGGCCCCTTACCCTTGCTAGTTTGGAGAAGCAAAGTGCTTTTACCTCCTGTGGCATCCTTGATGATGTCATCCAGAGAAGCCCCAAAAAGTCTGTTGCCCTTAAAAGGCAGATCCAACAGGGCTTTCTTGGAAGTCTGGTCCGCAGACCAGCCCTTTAGCCACATCAGGCGGCGTATTGCTACTGCATAAACCAAAGCTTTTGGCAGCAGGGGAATAGTATCCATGTCTGACTCGCAGACAAACCTAAGGCCCTGGACCAACTGGTCGGCCAAAGTTATCTCATTAGGAGGAGCATCTCGCTCCTTTAACCCCTGGAGTAGCAATTTTGCCCATTCAGTAAGTGTCTGAGACACTAGGGCCCCGCCAATGCCGGGCGTACTGCCGAGCCTACCACTGAGTATAGGTAGTGAGTGAGTGCTTCAGCCTTCTAATCCACAGGGTCCTTGAAAACAGGAGCCTCTTCTACTGGAATAGTGGTGGCTCTATTAAATCTGGACACCGAAGGGTCCACTATAGGGGAGAGGTCCATATCTTCAGAAAACTCTCCTCAAAGGGGTACCGTACCGCAAACCTCTTTGGGGCTGTAAAGACCCTCAGTGGGTTCTCCCATTCCTTGTATAAGAGTTTGTCAAAATAAGACACACAAGGGAACACCTTAGCAGTGCGGGCAGGTTTACGAAAACCAAAGGGGACTGGAGTATCTGCTACTTCTGCAGTATTTTCCAACTTTAGCGTATCCCGCACTGCAGTAATAAGGTCAGATACCAAAGCCGTCTCGCGTACTGACCTGGACTTGGAGTCATCCTCACTGTCCGATCGGTCACGGTCTGCAGTCTCTGATGCATCAGAATCTGGGCCATGAGCCGTAGCTGGACCTGGTTCTGCATCAGAGATATCCCCAGAAGATTGCAGGGGACGGGGGCGTTTACTACCCCCTGTATTCCCGTGTGCTGCTTCTACCCTGGCAGCAAACGCCTCTAGGATTGCCGACATAGCGTCCATAGACACCTCAGGGGCACCAGCTGCTAAATCTGGTGTTTCAGGGGAGAAGACATCTGGCTCAGATGCCATGCTGACCACACGCTGACACCCACAGGGCTCCAGGCAAGATATCAATAGGCCACCCTCCTGCGCTGCCGAGATGCTGGGTTACCCAGAGGACTCACCACCCTGGACCGGTACTGCTATGCTGCCGTGTGTTGTGCCTGTGATGCTGTCCCACTGCTGTTGTGTCAGTCTGCTTCTTTTATCAGCACTTCCTGTGTGAATTTTTGCGCCAGTGTAATGCACCCTAGAGGCCGGAGGCTCTAGCAAAATGGCTGCCAAAAACATTTGTATGGAAGATAATGTGGGCTCTAAGAAAATGGCCGCGGAGCTGAAGATAGAGGTCAAGCAGCCGTAGCCCACAAAAAGATGGCCGCCGAATGGCAATATATACATACAGGGTGGACAAACATGGCCGTCGATCAGCTGATAGGGGCCAGTGGGTGTGGCCGAACCACAGGAAGATGGCCGCCGGGCAGTCACAAGAGGCCGAACTCGGCATGGACCACCTCAAAATGGCCGCCAACAGCATAGAGGAGGAAGCACACACACAGGTAAGCAGAAATTACATTTCTTTTAAATGTTAGTTACAGCCAGCCCCACTCCAGTGGAACCCCTTAGGTGACCCCCAGCACCCAGCAACCTTTAGCTAGAAGCCCAGGGAAGAGGGAAAGGCAGAGAGAGGGAAGAAAGGGGCCAAAACCAAAATTGCTACCATCAGGGGGACATACAGGACCCAGAGGAATATGGTCCTGAAGTCCCAGAGGTCAGGTGCTGCAGCAGATAAGGTTTATAAACCCAGTCTGTGGTACTACAGCAAGCTTTCTTTTCTGGATGACCAGCTGGAAGTGCGGGAATCTCTCTCCACCCTTCCCCCCAGAGGTCAATCCAGCCTTCCTTGTAGCCAGCCTTCCTTGTAGCCAGCCCTCCAGCCTTCCTAGCAACCCTGCTCTGGCTTCCTCTGAGGATCAAGATGAGGTCCTTGAGGAGGCAGATTTGGATATATGGAGCCAGGTAAAGTATTGATATCTACATTTATATGTTACAAAAGTGATGATTTTAAATTGATGTTAGTATTGTTGGGTATTTAATGTTATAAAAAAATTAGGATTTAAAGAGCAAGATACAGTAGTGGTCAAATTTGATGTGGACAAGGCAACAATATCAGGAGGTGGAATCTATGCAAATTTAATAACTTTTGACATTCAATTAAAAAATGTCTGGAGGTGAACAATGTGTGTGATTGATGGTGGCAAAAAATAAAGAATGTCCCTTTCTTTTTTTACAGCCAGAGCAGAGCCAGGAAGAGGGTGATGTTGGGGACCAGGAGGAGGCAGGGCCCAGTGGCACACAGGAGGAGGCTGGGCCCAGCACAAGAGCACAGATGCCTCCCCTGATAATGAAACAACGAGGGCCAAGGAGAGCTAGGCAGGTGGAGGAGGAAACAAGAGCCTTCATAAAAGATGCTACTGCGGCCCTCAGAGAGGCACCCTCTGCTGAGGAGGGCTTTGCCGCAGTCCTGGCCCATAAGTTAGGCCAAATGGACTTGCGGCAAAAGCTATATAATGAGAACCTTCTGCTGAAGGTCATTAACAAGGGGTTGCTCGGTGAACTGACCAAGTTCACCGACATCACTGAGGTTGTCCCTACTCCTCCACCTCCTCCTCCTCCTCCTACTACTCCTCCTGCCACAACCTCTCCTCCTGATCCCCAGTCTCCGAGGAAGAAAGCAGGGAAGGCTGCAGAGAAGGCTGGAGACAAGGCTACAAGGAAGAAATAATGCCTGCTGTAGTACCACAGACTGGGGACATATATGACTTATCTGCTGCTGTTCCTGACCTCTGGGAGTTCAAGCCAAGATTGGGCTCCTTTTTTCTTTTTTAATTCAATAGTTTGGTTTTCACATCTTGGATGATTGTTGTGGGGTCCAAAGGATGCACAAATGCAAGCAGGCTCTCCAGTGCTGCCCTCCCCTTTAATTTGTAATGTACCTAAATAAAGGATTATTTTTTTTGTCTTCAAATACTTGACTATTAGTGATGAGCCGAACACCCCCGGGTTCGGTTCGCACCAGAACCCGCGAACGGACCGAAAGTTCGTACGAACATTAGAACCCTATTAAATACAATGGATGCGAACGTTCGAATTCTAAAGTGCTAATTATAACAACTATTATGCATGTTATTGTCCTAAAAAGGGTTTGGGAACCCGGGTTCTGCACCAGGGGACATGTATCAATGCAAAAATAAGTTTTAAAAACGGTCGTTTTTCGGGAGCAGTCATTTTAATGATGCATAAAGTGAAAAAAAAAAGTCAAATATTCCTTTAAATATCGTACCTGGGGGGTGTCTAAAGTATGCCTGTGAAGTGCCACGTGTTTCCCGTGTTTAGAACTGTCCCTGCACAAAATGACACTTCTAAAGGAAAAAAAAGCCATTTAAAACTTCTTGCGGCTTTAATGTAATGTCTGGTCCCGGTAATATGGATGAAAATCTTTAAGAAAAATGGCATAGCTACCCCATGACCCCCCCCCCCCCCTACACCAGCCCATTACCAGCCCCTTTGGGTCTTGTATGGATATTAAGGGGAACCCCGCACATAAAATAAAAAAGGCCCTATATACTCTGAACAGCCGTATACAGGCGGTGCATACAAGACAGGGACTGTAGGTTTGTTCTTATGTAGAATGTGTTTGTAATTTTGAACAGGTACATTGTTGAAGTGTAGCTCCAGCCCAAAAATCTATTTTTAAACTTTTTGGGAAACATAGGTAAGGGTTATCACCCCTGTAACATTTGTTTTGCTGTCTGTGCCCCTGTTCAGAACATTTCACCTCACTTTCCGTCCCAATGACAACTGTTTTTGAAATGTGGTGTTTTTCTTGAAACAAGGATTGCTGATAAAGCATCAGTACAGAGGAGACACCTTTCTCCCATATTTATTCTTACAGGAGAGAATTTTCCTTCCTAGGGGTAGATTTCCTCTCACTTCCTGTTGTCTTCTTTCGTTTGCAAGTAGGAGTCGTTTGTAAGTTGGATGTTTGAAAGTAGGGACCTGCCGTATATACTCTGCAGAAATAGGCCCCTTAGTTGTTGGTGTTGGCACAACACTGTAAGCAGTCACAGTTACTCTTGGTTGGTGCTGGAACGCCCTGCTGTCAACTATTATATCAGGAATTTTAATTACATATAATTGTTGAACAGTGGTAGTAAAAATTGGGGCTTTGATGGTGGTGCTGGTGCCACAACACTGTAAGCCCTGACAGTTACTCTTGGTGGGTGCAGCAATGGGCCCTGCTGTGAATTATTAGATCAAGAATTGTAATTGCATGCCCCTGTTGAACAGGGGCTGAAAAATTGGGCTTTTCGTGGTGGTGGTGGTGGTGGTGGTGTTGCCACAACACTGTAAGCCCTCAGAGTTACTCTTGGTGGGTGCAGGAATGGGCCCTGCTGTGAATTATTAGATCAAGAATTGTAATTACATGCCCCTTTTGAACAGGGGCTGAAAAATTGGGCCTTTCGTGGTGGTGGTGGTGGTGGCGTTGCCACAACACTGTAAGCCCTCAGACTTACTCTTGGTGGGTGCAGGAATGGGCCCTGCTGTGAATTATTACATCAAGAATTGTAATTGCATGCCCCTGTTGAACAGGGGCTGAAAAATTGGGCCTTAGGCACTGGTGGCACAACACTACAACCCCTCACAGATACTGTACTTGGAGCACAGCAATGAGCCCTATGGCAAATTATTGCTAAAAAATTGTAAGTACACGCCCCTGTAAAACAGGGGCTGAAAAATTGGGCCTTAGCCACTGGTGGCGGCACCCATAAACAAAAATGATCTTCCAAGCTATCATCATCAATCGTATCATTGAGGACTCGGAGGAGGAGGATAGCCAGTCAACATAACAGCACAGGCACTCAGCATCAGCATCAGTCTTGAAGGGACGTGACATGTTAAAATCAATTAGTCTGTTATATCAGCATCAGGTGTGTGGTAGCTGGTGGTGATCCAAGACTGGTTCATCTTGATGAAAGTCAGTCGATCAACCGAGTCGGTGGACAGGCGCACCCTGTGATCCGTGACAAATCCTCCAGCAGCACTGAATGTGCGTTCCGAAAGAACGCTGGATGCAGGACAGGCCAGTAGCTCAATTGCATACTGTGCAAGCTCTGGCCAGTGATCCATCCTCAAGACCCAGTAAGCCAGAGGATTTTCGGTGGGGAAGGTGTCCAAGTCTGACCTTGCCCCTAGATATTCCTGCACCATGTTTATCAGACGCTGGCGATGGTTGCTGGAACCAATCATACTTTGGGGCTGCGGACTAAAGAATTGTCTGAACGCATCGGTCAGACGGCCACCTTCCCCACCGCTCCTTCTTTGACTGGCCGAAGCCTCAGCAACTCGTTGTCCTGGACCAGGAGTTTGTAACCTCCCAGTCTCTGGGAACGCGTTGCACAGACCTTTCTGCAAGGCCTCCCGGAGTTGTCTCATCCTCTGCTCCCTCTGCGACGGTAACATAAGGTCCGCAACCTTACCCTTGTACCGTGGATCAAGGAGAGTGGCCAGCCAGTAATGGTCCCTCTCCTTGATCCGAAGAATACGAGGATCCTTCCGCAGACTTTGCAGGATCAGGGAGGCCATGCAGCGTAGGTTTGCTGAGGCATTCGCTCCGGAGTCCTCTGGGTCACTAAGGACGACATGATCCGCAGTCACCTTCTCCCAGCCACGTACAAGTCCACTGGTTTCTTGGGACTGTAAATCATCCCTAAAAGACTGCTGCTGATGATGCTGAGTGCCAGCCTCCACCTCCATGCTGACACAATCCTCCTCCTCTTCCTCTTCCTGTGCGATGGGTGGGACAGAAGGAACACTGTCTGGGTAAAGGGGGCCTTGAGAGGCAAGGAAGTCCTCCTCTTCCTGCCTCTGTTCTGCCTCAAGTGCCCTGTCCATTATTCCATGCAGCGTGTGCTCCAACAGGTGGACAAGAGGTACAGTGTCACTGATGCATGCACTGTCACTGCTCACCATCCTCGTGGCCTCCTCAAATGGTGCCAGGACAGTGCATGCATCCCTGATCATGCCCCACTGGCGTGGAGAAAAAAAACCAAGCTCCCCTGACCCTGTCCTGGTGCCGTAGTCGCACAGGTACTCATTGATGGCCCTCTGCTGCGTGTGCAGCCGCTGCAGCATGGCCAACGTTGAGTTCCACCTGGTGGGCATGTCACATATAAGGCGGTTCTTGGGCAGGTTCAACTCCTTTTGCAGCTCAGCCAGGCGAGCACTGGCATTATAAGATCTGCGGAAATGCACACAGACTTTCCTGGCCTGCCTCAGGACATCCTGTAAGCCCGGGTACCTGCCCAAGAACCGCTGCACCACCAGGTTAAGGACGTGAGCCACACAGGGCACATGGGTCAGTTGTCCCTGTCGGAGGGCAGAGAGGAGGTTGGTGCCATTGTCGCAAACCACCATTCCTGGCTTAAGCTGGCGTGGCGTCAACCACCTCTCGGCCTGGCCCTGCAGAGCAGACAGGACCTCTGCCCCAGTGTGGCTTCTGTCCCCCAAACACACCAGCGCAAGCACGGCATGGCATCTTTTTGCCTGCGTACTTGCGTAGCCCCGTGAATGGCTACGGAGCACCGCTGGTTCATAGGACAAACCACAGGAAGAGGCCATGGAGGAAGAAGAAGAGGAGGGGGTGGAGGAGAGAGGTGTGTCACAACCAGTAGTAGCATTTTGGAGGCGTGGCGGTGGGACAACCTCCAACACTACTGCACCTTGTCCTGCATCCTTCCCAGCTGCCAAAAGAGTGACCCAATGGGCCGTGAAAGAAAGGTAACGTCCCTGTCCATGCCTGCTGGACCATGAGTCAGCGGTAATATGCACCTTACCGCTGACCGCCCTGTCCAGCGAGGCCAAGACATTGCCTTCCACATGCCGGTAGAGAGCCGGAATAGCCTTCCGTGAGAAAAAGTGGCGTTTGGGAACCTGCCACTGAGGAACCGCACATTGCACAAACTCACGGAAGGGGGCCGAGTCTACCAACTGAAAAGGCAGCAGTTGAAGCGCTAGCAATTTAGCCAAGCTAGCATTCAACCGCTGGGCATGTGGATGGCTGGGAGTGAACTTCTTTCGACGGTCCAGCAGCTGGGGCAGGGAAATTTGCCTGCTAGAATCGGACGTCGGTGTACTGCTAGCAGAGTGGCCGCAAGTACTTGGCTGTGACACACCTAATTCTACACCTTCATTCCTCTCAGTGCATGTTTCTGAGAGGACTGAAGTTATAGTGGGGTTGGAGATCCCAGCTGATGCGGTGCAAGGAGAGGTCCGCTTTGTTCTTTGGTGTGGGTCTTTGAGGTAGGCTTGCCAACGAGCTGCATGGCAGGTCAACATATGTCTGGTCAGGCATGTGGTACCCAAGCGGCTGATGTTTTGGCCACGCGATATACGCTTGAGACATATGTTGCAAACAGCAGCTGTGCGATCTGATGCACTAGCCTCAAAAAAGGCCCACACCAAGGAACTTTTTGAATGACGGGCAGAGGCAGCGCCCTGCACAGGCGGAGCTCTGCGGTGTGATTCCGTCGGTGTACTGCCCTTACGCTGGCCACCAAAGGGCATCCTGTCTCGTTGGAGATGTGCCTCCTCCTCATCCTCCTCCTCCTCTCTCCTATTAGGCACCCACGTGGAGTCAGTGACCTCATCATCCCCTCCCTCCTCATCACTGGAGCCAATCTGGCAGTATGCTGCAGCTGCTGGAACATGACTGCCAGATTGGTGTCCTTCTTGAGCATCCCCTCTGTCTGCTCTCACCCTACTGCCTTCCTGTAGCTGGGTTTCATCATCAGACCCTTCGAAACGCTGGGCATCCTCCTGGAGCATGTACCCAACACTGTGCTCAAACAGTTCGGGGGACTCCTCAGGAGGAGGACATGGTGGGTCTAGGGAAGGAGTGACTGATGATGAGTCTGACATTGATACCAGGGAAGAGGACGCTTTGGCAGCTGCTTTGCCAGTACCCTGAGCCTGGGTGAGAGAGGATGAGGAGGAGGAGGAGGGCTTGGTCATCCACTCTACCAAGTCTTCGGCATGATGTGGCTCAACATGTCCAGCTGCCGAAAAGAAGGACAAGCGTGTCCCATGGCCATGTGCTGATGACAATGCACTGCGTCCACGACCAGCACTGTTGCCCCCAGACACAGAGCCTGCTTGCCCTCTTTTATTGCCTCCTGACTGTCTGCCTCTCCTTGTTTGCCTTCCAGACATTCTAATAGATGGCCTGCAGGGAGATGGGAAAAAAGCAATAAGGGCTACCTTCAGGTGTCCTTCTCTGTCCCTTGAAACAAGGACTTGCACAGTGAAAGAAACTGACACTCTCCCTACCTACAGTTTTCTGTCCCTAGAAAAAATGTTTTTTTTAAGCACAATATAGCACAAGGAGAATTCACTCACTGTCCTTCCAGGTCCCTAGAAACAAGGACTTGCACAGTGAAAGAAACTGACACTCTCCCTACCTACAGTTTTCTGTCCCTAGAAAAAATGTTTTTTTTAAGCACAATATAGCACAAGGAGAATTCACTCACTGTCCTTCCAGGTCCCTGGAAACAAGGACTTGCACAGTGAAAGAAACTGACACTCTCCCTACCTACAGTTTTCTGTCCCTAGAAAAAAAAATTTTTTAAGCACACTATAGCACAAGGAGAATTCACTCACTGTCCTTCCAGGTCCCTGGAAACAAGGACTTGCACAGTGAAAGAAACTGACACTCTCCCTACCTACAGTTTTCTGTCCCTAGAAAAAAATGTTTTTTTTAAGCACAATATAGCACAAGGAGAATTCACTCACTGTCCTTCCAGGTCCCTAGAAACAAGGACTTGCACAGTGAAAGAAACTGACACTCTCCCTACCTACAGTTTTCTGTCCCTAGAAAAAAATTTTTTTTTAAGCACACTATAGCACAAGGAGAATTCACTCACTGTCCTTCCAGGTCCCTGGAAACAAGGACTTGCACAGTGAAAGAAACTGACACTCTCCCTACCTACAGTTTTCTGTCCCTAGAAAAAATGTTTTTTTTAAGCACAATATAGCACAAGGAGAATTCACTCACTGTCCTTCCAGGTCCCTAGAAACAAGGACTTGCACAGTGAAAGAAACTGACACTCTCCCTACCTACAGTTTTCTGTCCCTAGAAAAAATGTTTTTTTTTAAGCACACTATAGCACAAGGAGAATTCACTCACTGTCCTTCCAGGTCCCTGGAAACAAGGACTTGCACAGTGAAAGAAACTGACACTCTCCCTACCTACAGTTTTCTGTCCCTAGAAAAAATGTTTTTTTTAAGCACAATATAGCACAAGGAGAATTCACTCACTGTCCTTCCAGGTCCCTAGAAACAAGGACTTGCACAGTGAAAGAAACTGACACTCTCCCTACCTACAGTTTTCTGTCCCTAGAAAAAATGTTTTTTTTAAGCACAATATAGCACAAGGAGAATTCACTCACTGTCCTTCCAGGTCCCTGGAAACAAGGACTTGCACAGTGAAAGAAACTGACACTCTCCCTACCTACAGTTTTCTGTCCCTAGAAAAAATGTTTTTTTTAAGCACAATATAGCACAAGGAGAATTCACTCACTGTCCTTCCAGGTCCCTAGAAACAAGGACTTGCACAGTGAAAGAAACTGACACTCTCCCTACCTACAGTTTTCTGTCCCTAGAAAAAATGTTTTTTTTAAGCACACTATAGCACAAGGAGAATTCACTCACTGTCCTTCCAGGTCCCTGGAAACAAGGACTTGCACAGTGAAAGAAACTGACACTCTCCCTACCTACAGTTTTCTGTCCCTAGAAAAAATGTTTTTTTTAAGCACAATATAGCACAAGGAGAATTCACTCACTGTCCTTCCAGGTCCCTAGAAACAAGGACTTGCACAGTGAAAGAAACTGACACTCTCCCAACCTACAGTTTTCTGTCCCTAGAAAAAATGTTTTTTTTAAGCACAATATAGCACAAGGAGAATTCACTCACTGTCCTTCCAGGTCCCTGGAAACAAGGACTTGCACAGTGAAAGAAACTGACACTCTCCCTACCTACAGTTTTCTGTCCCTAGAAAAAATGTTTTTTTTAAGCACAATATAGCACAAGGAGAATTCACTCACTGTCCTTCCAGGTCCCTAGAAACAAGGACTTGCACAGTGAAAGAAACTGACACTCTCCCTACCTACAGTTTTCTGTCCCTAGAGAAAAAATGTTTTTTTTAAGCACAATATAGCACAAGGAGAATTCACTCACTGTCCTTCCAGGTCCCTGGAAACAAGGACTTGCACAGTGAAAGAAACTGACACTCTCCCTACCTACAGTTTTCTGTCCCTAGAAAAAATGTTTTTTTTAAGCACAATATAGCACAAGGAGAATTCACTCACTGTCCTTCCAGGTCCCTAGAAACAAGGACTTGCACAGTGAAAGAAACTGACACTCTCCCTACCTACAGTTTTCTGTCCCTAGAAAAAATGTTTTTTTTAAGCACACTATAGCACAAGGAGAATTCACTCACTGTCCTTCCAGGTCCCTGGAAACAAGGACTTGCACAGTGAAAGAAACTGACACTCTCCCTACCTACAGTTTTCTGTCCCTAGAAAAAATGTTTTTTTTAAGCACAATATAGCACAAGGAGAATTCACTCACTGTCCTTCCAGGTCCCTAGAAACAAGGACTTGCACAGTGAAAGAAACTGACACTCTCCCTACCTACAGTTTTCTGTCCCTAGAAAAAATGTTTTTTTTAAGCACAATATAGCACAAGGAGAATTCACTCACTGTCCTTCCAGGTCCCTAGAAACAAGGACTTGCACAGTGAAAGAAACTGACACTCTCCCTACCTACAGTTTTCTGTCCCTAGAAAAAATGTTTTTTTTAAGCACAATATAGCACAAGGAGAATTCACTCACTGTCCTTCCAGGTCCCTGGAAACAAGGACTTGCACAGTGAAAGAAACTGACACTCTCCCTACCTACAGTTTTCTGTCCCTAGAAAAAATGTTTTTTTTAAGCACAATATAGCACAAGGAGAATTCACTCACTGTCCTTCCAGGTCCCTAGAAACAAGGACTTGCACAGTGAAAGAAACTGACACTCTCCCTACCTACAGTTTTCTGTCCCTAGAAAAAATGTTTTTTTTAAGCACACTATAGCACAAGGAGAATTCACTCACTGTCCTTCCAGGTCCCTGGAAACAAGGACTTGCACAGTGAAAGAAACTGACACTCTCCCTACCTACAGTTTTCTGTCCCTAGAAAAAATGTTTTTTTTAAGCACAATATAGCACAAGGAGAATTCACTCACTGTCCTTCCAGGTCCCTAGAAACAAGGACTTGCACAGTGAAAGAAACTGACACTCTCCCTACCTACAGTTTTCTGTCCCTAGAAAAAATGTTTTTTTTAAGCACAATATAGCACAAGGAGAATTCACTCACTGTCCTTCCAGGTCCCTGGAAACAAGGACTTGCACAGTGAAAGAAACTGACACTCTCCCTACCTACAGTTTTCTGTCCCTAGAAAAAATGTTTTTTTTAAGCACAATATAGCACAAGGAGAATTCACTCACTGTCCTTCCAGGTCCCTAGAAACAAGGACTTGCACAGTGAAAGAAACTGACACTCTCCCTACCTACAGTTTTCTGTCCCTAGAGAAAAAATGTTTTTTTTAAGCACAATAGAGCACAAGGAGAATTCACTCACTGTCCTTCCAGGTCCCTGGAAACAAGGACTTGCACAGTGAAAGAAACTGACACTCTCCCTACCTACAGTTTTCTGTCCCTAGAAAAAATGTTTTTTTTAAGCACAATATAGCACAAGGAGAATTCACTCACTGTCCTTCCAGGTCCCTGGAAACAAGGACTTGCACAGTGAAAGAAACTGACACTCTCCCTACCTACAGTTTTCTGTCCCTAGAAAAAATGTTTTTTTTAAGCACAATATAGCACAAGGAGAATTCACTCACTGTCCTTCCAGGTCCCTAGAAACAAGGACTTGCACAGTGAAAGAAACTGACACTCTCCTTACCTACAGTTTTCTGTCCCTAGAAAAAATGTTTTTTTTAAGCACAATATAGCACAAGGAGAATTCACTCACTGTCCTTCCAGGTCCCTGGAAACAAGGACTTGCACAGTGAAAGAAACTGACACTCTCCCTACCTACAGTTTTCTGTCCCTAGAAAAAATGTTTTTTTTAAGCACACTATAGCACAAGCACAAAACACACTGACACTCTCCCTACCTATCCTTCTCTTTCCCTAAACTAAAGGAATCCAGGTTAAGCAAGAAAGAAATAAAAGTCACTGTCCCTGCCTATGCTGCTCTATCCCTGCTCCGGAACACACTACACTAGGCCGCCGTGCTGGCGGCCTTTTATAGTGTGGGGCGTGTACTAAACACCCTCAGCAATAATTGGCCACAGGCATCCTGCCTGTGGCCAATCATTGCTCTCCTCGCTGCCGGCGCTGTGATTGGCCAAGCATGCGGGGTCACAGTGCATGCTTGGCCAATCACAGCGCCTGGATGACACTGCGATGGCGTAGTGCATTGTGGGCCGTTCGCGTCACTCGAATTTGGCGCGAACGGCCCAAATCGTTCGATCTTCGTCGAACGATCGAACAGCCGATGTTCGAGTCGAACGTATGTTCGACTCGAACACGAAGCTCATCCCTATTGACTATGTGATTTGTATTTCAAAAGAGAGTTTGCTAGGGAGTAGGCAGGGACATTTCAAATAATATTATTGTTATTAACAAGGGACACAAACCTCCTTGAGGCAAAATGAGACAAATTTTGAAGGTTGGTGTGGTAACTTTACACACCAATAATTTAAGCAAAATCAAAAAAAAAGAAGCCTACATATATCAAAGAAGCCCAAAAAAAATAATAAAGCTAACTTAATTACTAAAATAAAAAATAAAAAACACAAAAAATATAAATAAAAATAATTGTGATCTTTACATTTATTTATGAATTTATGAGGGAGATGTGGCTTCAAAAGAATATTTTACAATCATTAGATCAATTAGGAATTACTTAAAGCGGAGCTCCACCCTAAAGTGGAACTTCCGCTTATCGGATTCCTCCCCCCCTCCGGTGCCACAATTGGCACCTTTCGGGGGGGGAGGGGGGACAGGATACCTGTCAAAGACAGGTATCCTTTCCCACTTACTGGAGTCCGGCCGCGGCGGTGAAGTCACGCGAGTCTCCCTCCTCCTCCTCCCCTGGCCGCTGGGCTAATAGGAGAGAGGAGCGGGCCTCGCGCATGTGCAGTAGGGTTCCCGGCGTGAAGCCGAAAGTCTTCACTGCCGGGTTCCCTTACCCGCAATGGCGATGGAAGCACCGATAGCTGATGTGAAACATCAGCTGCGGTGCCGACATCGAGGGACACCAGGACAGGTAAGTCTCCATTTATTAAAAGCCAGCAGCTGCAGTATGTGTAGCTGCTGGCTTTTAATTATTATTTTTTTGCACGGTGTTGCCTGGAACACCCCTTTAAGAAACAAGTTTGGCATAACTCTCAATGTCATTAGCAAAAGAAGGTAATTATTTCAGCATTATCAAAAGAAGAACGGAATGCGCAGCATTAAAACGATGCTATTAATTCCACCGTGACGAATGTGCCATCTCCATTTCCAACGCTAGCTTTACCAAAACGTGCGCTCCCGTCTCATACTTGATTCTGAGCATGCGCGTTTTTTTTCTCCTCGTGAAAGCATACATACTATCGTTTTTCACGTCGTTAAAAAAAACGACATGAAAAACTACATGAAAAAATAGAGCATGTTCGAAATTTTTAATGGCCGTTTTTCACGTCGTTAAAAATGCTCTGGAGCATACACACGATCGGTTTTAATGCCGATTTTTAAAAATGGCATTTTTAACGGCATGAAAAATGATCGTGTGAATGGGGCATGATGTTTGAGTCGAACGTAAGTTTTGACTCGAACATCAGGTGTTCGCCGAATAGCGAACATTATGCGGTGTTTGCAGCAAAATTCGAAAGCCGCGGAACACCGTTTAAAAGTCTATGGGGGATTAACATGAAAAATCAAAAGTGCTAATTTTAAAGGCTTATATGCATGGTATTGTCATAATAAGTGTTTGGGGACCTGGGTCCTGCCCCAGTGGACATGTATCAATACAAAAAAAGTTTTAAAAACTGCAGTTTTTTCGGGAGCAGTGATTTTAATAATGCTTAACGTGAAACAACAAAAGTGAAATATTCCTTTAAATTTCGTGCCTGGGGGGTGTCTATAGTATGCTTGTAAACTGACACATTTTTCCTGTGTTTATAACAGTCCTGCAGCAAAATGACATTTTTAAAGGATAAAAGTCATTTAAAACTGATTGCGGCTGTAATGAATTGTCGGGTCTCAGCAATACAGATAAAACTCATTGAGAAAAACGGCATGGGTTTGCCCCCCAGTCCATTACCAGGCACTTTTGGTCTGGTATGAATATTAGAGGAACCCCGAACCCAAATAAAAAAAAAAATTGCGTGGGGGTCCTCCCAAAATCAACACCAGGCCCTTCAGGTCTGGTATGGATTTTAAGGGGAACCCTGCGCCAAAATAAAAAAAATGGCGTAGGGGTCCCCCCAAAATCCATACCAGCCCTTATCCGAGCACGCAAACTGGCAGGCCGCAGGAAAAGATGGGGGATGAGAGAGAGCCCCCCCTCCTGAACCGTACCAGACCACATGCCCTCAACATGGGGGATGGGTGATTTGGGGCACGGGGGCTCTGCGCCCCCCCACCCCAAAGCACCTTGCCCCCATGTTGAAGGGGACAAGGGCCTCATCCCCACAACCCTTGTCTGGTGGTTGTGGGGGTCTGCGGGCGGGGGGCTTATCGGAATCTGGAAGCCCCCTTTAACAAGGGGACGCCCAGATCCCGCCCCCTATGTGAATTGGTAACAGGTAAATTGTAAAAAAAAAAGATGCAACAGCTCCGCCTCCATGGGAGGCTCCCGCCGACTGCCGCTTCTCTCGCTTTGACAGCTGTTATATAGCTGAGGGCGGGGCCACTCGGTGACGTAAATAGGTGACCCCGCCCCCCTCTGACACCACACCATCTTTTTCCAGAGCAGCCTGTTTTCCTCCTGAGGTTACCTGTGGGTTTTTCTTTGTATCCTGAACAATTCTTGTGGCAGTTATGGCTGCAATCTTTCTTGGTCTACCTGACCTTGGCTTGGTATCAAAAGAGCCCTGAATTTTTCACTTCTTAATAATGGATTAAACAGTACTGACTGGCATATTCAAGGCTTTGGGTATCTTTTTATATCCTTTTCCATCTTTATAAAGTTCTATTACTTTGTTACACAGGTCTTTTGACAGTTCTTTTCTACCTCCTCATGCCTCATTGTCTAGCCTGCTTAGTGCATCCATGTGAGAGCTAACAAACTCATAGACTATTTATACACAGACACTAATTGTGATTTAAAAAGCCCCAAATTGAGAAATTAACCTTTAATTGCCATTTTCACCTGTGTGTGCCACCTTCTGTGTCTGTACCACTACCAAGGCCAAACATTCCAGGGTATGTAAACTTTTTATCAGGGCCATTTGGGTGCTTTCTGTTATCATTATGATTTAAAAAGGATCCAAAAACCTTAAATAAAAGACAGTTTTTTTGGCATGATCAGCTATATTTTCAATATAAATGCCAAAATGTCACAATTTCTGCCAGGGTATGCAAACTTTTAAGCACAACTGTATATATCTCTTTTATATCATAGATCCTGGTGCTCGCCCCCTGTAGACTGCACTCCCATATCCACCTCTTATGACCTGTTTGGTTCCCTGGCCCCTTTGTTCGTCTAGCTGTTCTGCCTCAATGACAATAAATTGCAACTAATTTATTTATTTAGCTCCACAAGAAGCGTGTTTATGCGCGAAACTAGTCTCAAGCAGAACTGACATACCCTGAGTTGGCCTTTGTTGCCCCCTTGACATTCTCATCGGGATTGTACCTGTTCACGTTACCTCTTATGCTATTATATTGGGGCAACTACCAAACTTAGGGGATGCTTTGGCCTAACAGCCTTGTTAATTTAGTCTGTGAGGACTATAGACCACTTGTTGGTTAATGATATATTTTAGCCTTATTCATCGATGTATGTGTTTTTTATACTTGTCTCTGTTTATATTTTTTGTTATGAATAAAATTTGTATACAAAATTGTTTTAAATCATGCCTACAAAGTCCATTCCTTCCTTCTTTCATTGAGTGTTTTTTGACCATGTGAGATATAATTGCATGCTTTACACTTCTTCTTCTCCTTACATTGGTAGGTACCCTAGATACTAAGAAATGTTGGCATATCTCTAATCCTGTGTTTGGATGTTTTTAATTTGCTAGGTGCAAAAAGACTTTTGGCATTTCTGGTTCTCCTAAAGACAACTCTAGGTTTTAAAAGTAATACTTTGGCATATTTATCATCTTGCATCAGGATTGGCCAATGGTTATTAATAATTCTGTTAATACTTTTGTATTGGTTGTTATATCCTGTAGAAAAAATGTGGTAGAATCACTGGAATAACTGGGTATATTTCCTTCATGAAAGGTGGATACTGCAGATACTTCTCAATAGCTTCATTAATATGATCCACTTTATAGACTTTTTCTAAGAACTTATTTTTCACTTTAATACTCTGCTCCCTCATGTTCTGTTTTGTAGTACAATTTCATCTCAATCTCTGAAATTGAACAAAGGGTATGTTTTTCTTCCATCGTGGGTGATGGCAGCTCTTTTGATGAAAATAGGCGTTCTCACAATTTTGTGTTTTAGATATAATCTGACTCTTTTCACTTACAGATAAGACCAAATTCAAAAATACTAAGGAGTCTTGATCTGCAACATGTGTGAACCTGATATTGTAAGGATTGGCATTGCAGTATGACACAAAATCAAATATACTTTCAATGGACCCAAAGCAAATCATATATAATGTTGTCAATGTAACACCCATAATAAATGGGATGTGCTGCAAATGGGTTGTTCGATCAAATGTACTGAACTTCCAAAAAATCCATAAAGAAGCTTGCATAACTGAGCACAATATGTGCACCCATAGCTGTGCCAACTCACTGGATGTAATAGTTGTCCAAGAACTGAAAATAACTATGTTCTGGTGCAAACCTTGTGAAACTGGAAATGCATTTTGATGGTAATGGGTTAATATTCTCATCATTAGACAAAAAATAATCAAGGGCGCTCAGTTTGGCTGCATGAGAGATGCAAGTATATAATGAAGTCACATCTAGTGATAACCAAAAATAGCCCGGCTCTCAATAGTAGTTTTTAGATGGGTCTCTAAAATGTGCCGGTAGTTAACCAATGGTCTTGAACTACCAACATAAAAATACTTTACCCACTAAAGGAGTCAAAAATAAAATCATAGCCCTGTCAGTCAATGCCTTTAATGAGATTTATGAGGCATGTCACAAACATTAGCCCTAGGCACCAATAGCAAAGCAAGAAAGAAGAGCTTGACTCATCATAAAGTAACCCCTAGTAAAGTTCAAAGAGCTGCAAGGTAAGTGGATGCAAACAGTCAAAATGAAGCATCCACAAAATACTGATAGTGTCCCCATAGCTCCCAGTGCTTAGAAAATGCTATATGAGTTTAAAATGAGTACCCCTGGCTGTTGTGGCACCCCCTAATGATGTCACTGCTCCAGCACATGCTCACATTCAATCAAGAGGATAAGTGCCCTCTTTGAAAAGGCAAACCAGCTGCCTTTGCCCAGAGATCACAGGAGACAGAACGGAAACAAGCCACAGAGTGTTGGCAGTGAACAAATAACTTCCAGCAGACAGAGACACCATGGACAATGCTGCAATATGTAGACAGGCTTATTTTAAGCCTTTCCTTGAGAACAGAATGCCCCACAGACCACCAGAATAAGGCTCCCCTCATAAAGCTATGTTAGAGACTGTGCAAAGAGGACATCCACCCAGGAGAGGCTGAACCTGGCTTGGACTATGCAGTGGTAAGGAAGTTTGCGTGCTGATCCATTGATGGGGACAGAGAAAAGAATGGTGTGTGGTCTCGGGGTCTCTAAACTTATAGATAGCTGGTCCTATGGGGTTATGGGGGTGGAGCCTTAACCCATCAGAATTTATTTCATTCCAGCAAGACTCTATCGGGTGTTTCCCTCCTATTCTGAAAATGTATAGAGAAGTTTTGTTTCCTCAGCAAATTTCTTTCTTCTCACAAAAGTCTGGATTATTGTAATTTTGTTACAGAGTTCATACCAGAAATTACTTTTATTCCACTGCAACTCTTACCATACTCAATCATTAACCCTCTCTATGGCAGTTTGTACATTATTAGGTCTTCTACTTTATTATGTTTGTAAAGTCATAATACTACACTGGACAAATATGACCCTCCTACATTGTACTTTTATAAAAAATAAAAATAAAATTAAACTCCATGCTGGGATTCTACAAATCAAATTATAGGGTATGTCTTAAGAAATTTCCATGAGACTACCTCATCTATTATTAGCACTGTACATATTTCATCTAATACTAGAGGACTCTGAAGAAGAGGGTAAGCCTTTGAAATGCATTTGAGACAACAATTACATTCTATTGTAGGGGTTTCGATAGTTTTAATTCTGTGCCAGTTGGTTTGAGAGAGCTTCTGTTTTAATATATTTCATGTTATACGTGCTTACATCAAATCTTTGTAAGTATGAGATATCTTTTTTTTAATTAAAAATATATTCAGAGAGTGCGCATGCACGGGTTCCCGAAGGTGGACGTGCTTTAAAGGAGCTCCGATCGCTCCGATATACTCAGGGTTTTAATCAGCAGTGGCAGCGGTGGTTTAGCTCCGAAGTTAGTGCGGTTCTCACCCGATGACGGTGATGAACCGGAGGACTAAAGGCCAGCCAAAAAAAGGTCACCGTAATCAGTCCAAATCGACTGGAATATCGGGACTTTCACAGGGAACCAGGCCACAATCCAAAATGGCGTCGGCCGCACAGACACGCGGGGCTACGCAGCTTCCAAGACTGACGGCACCCAGCAGATGAGGAAACAACAGAGCTGATGGGAACAGCAAAAGGACCCATTTTCCTCACAATCCTCTGGAGATCTAGAAACAGAACAACAAAAGGGTGAGGCTCACTCACAACCCCATCCCCAGAAACATATTGTGACATATAGAATCCTGCTGACTCCCCCGGATCATATATAGACAAAAACATGGCAGAGGCCATATTTAGCCAGCCCAGCCCAAATGTAACAGAACCTCAGCGAACACACTATTCTGGGGACACAGTCTTGTTGGCTCGCTTCTCTGCCTTATTACAGCAAGAACTCTAGAAAGCTTGCACTATTATTACTACTGACCTAAA